>HG992155.1:2400000-4800000 GCA_905220505.1 Laothoe populi | reverse complement strand
TGATTAGGTAATCCATTTGCACATTTTCAATATTAAAAACATCATCCGGACATCACGTTATCATGAAGTAAAACTTTCGATTGAATAACTTTCGATTTTTCATTCAAACCTGAAAAAATACTAATTATATTACACACAAATATTAGTCGCGGCGTACCAACTAAAGTTGTCTGTTTTTATCAGCCAATATTAATTTTGTGTAAAATTAAAAAATAACCAATAAATAATAGTTAATTCAACGTTATCCGTTATTACTGCAAAGCACACGTTAGATTCAATTACCGATACCAATAACGTTTTATGTTTTACGCTATAGCGAACTGGAATCGATCATTACAATAATAATTGTATCACGAAGTTTTAATTTATTTACTAGCATCTAGCGCAGGTCGATTCATCTGTCTTTAGATGCAATGCGAATTTATTGCCGTTTGCACAGCGAAATGCTCGATATTTAATTAATTTCGCAACTAAACGAAAATTATTCTCGTAATATGGTGTGCGATTTTTGTCAATTGTTATTATGCCATCGATAAAATAGCTTAGACGCTTTGTTGAGTCTAGAGTGTTGATTTTCAGTGAAATTATAAAGTATAGTATTATAAAGTTTATGACATAACATGTGACATATTATGCAATCGCAACCTTTTGTTAAGTCTCTTTAAGACCTGCAACATTTAATAAATTGTTTTGATGTACTCAAGGTTTAGACAGCGCGGCGTAAATGACTAGCTAAGTACAAAACATCGACTTTTCTCTATTACTTCTGAATTTATTTAGAATATATTATTATGATAAGATTTATATTTTAAAACCTTCCTTCGTTCAATCTTATGACAGCGAAAACAGCTTCAAGAACCACTTAAAATTACTAAGCAGACAGGCAGGATAGCGACTTCATTTTACATTATTTATGATTAAAAATGTCGTTGGAGCCAAAACAATATTTATTCTTTAAAATTTTTAATAAGCCGAAATAAATTCACACAACAGTTCACACACATAGCCCCGACCCCACACTAAGATACGAGTCTTGTGTTGTGGGTATCAGGGACTACGAGAGACACACGGTCTCACAACACCCAGACCCCGGACACTGTCACACAAAAATTTGTCCCGGTGTGGGAATCGAACCCTCGACCTCTCGTTTCACAGCCGGTTACTTGCCAACTGCGCCACGAAGGCAAAATGTAGAGTATACATTAAAAACATAAAGTCATAGTTACATTTTTTATTCCGTTTCGACTAACCATACAGTCTATGTTAGAAATATATTTCACAGTAGCACCTCGGCAAAACAAAGTAGTTAGTGAGTAGCGGAGTGTGGCGCGCGGGACGGACGTCTAGCCGCGGTACAAAGATTCCAAATTCTTTTGTACTGCGCCGCCGATGCCGACGAGAGACCGGTAGCAGCATGCACTGAATACAATGCAACACTTATTTATAGTCAAAACTGTCTTCGCCATAGCGTCCCGGCTGTTTCTAAACGGGAGTGCACACTGGTTTCTCTGTATCTTTTACGAATATCTGATTTGTTCCTCAGTATTTTTATAAGTAAAAGTTTTTTAATTCATAAAAAGTACACCGACTTCAATAAAAAACAAATTGTGCGTCCCTATAAAATTTGAAGGTTGCCCTCGATTTGTCTGAGATCATCATCATATATTCCAGTAATCGGGGAACATACATAAAAAAGTTTCCGACGAATTGATAACCTCCTCCTTTTTTTAAGTCGGTTAAAAACTGGCTGGTTTAGGCGTTTTTTACAATATCCTCGTCACTATATCGGAGTATAATTGTATTGTCACATTACTGTTTTACAAATTTTACTATTTATTTTTACCTCACTGATAATTTTTATATGTACTTCAAATTGAATCTATCAAATAGATTGTTGGTGCATGTGTATTTTTATTCAATGTTACTATATATTTATTAAAACTATATAATTATATAATTATATAATAAATTAAAGTCGTAGGTTCGAAACCCAAGTGGCATACAGCTCTGACTTTTCTAAAGTTATGTGTGTATTAAAATGTTAATTATCGCTTGCTTTAACGGTGAAGGAAAATATCGTGAGGAAACCTGCATATCTGAGAATTTTTCGAAGGTATGAGAAGTCTGCCAACCCGCATTAGGCCAGCGCGGTAGACTAAGGCCTAACCCCTCTCATTAGTAGAGGAGGCCCGTGCCCAGCAGTGGGACAATGTTTAATACAGGGCTAGTATTATTATTATATAATTCGGATTTAAAAAAGCTTTTTTTAACTTAGTTACTTTTTATACACGTTCATAATTAATGAATATGTATTTTTAAAACTATGTTCACAAATAATATTATATTTAATGTTTTTGGTTTCCTACATCGACCTAAATAACACTTAAAAAATAATAGACCCTACACAAGTGTACAAACTCCCCTAAAGGTTTGTATCACTCGGTCCCTTTGCGGCTCAGGAGATCAGAGGCATAGCTGCGCCTGGACCTTTTGTAAAAAACTTTTGCTATAACGGTCCCTCAGACCACAAGGTCAGTGGGGACTAATGATTTGTTATTGTTTTATTTTTGTCTTTGTGTGGCGTTTTATAACGTTTCCAGCCTTTTTAGTTCGTTTCTTCTTTAATTGGAGGTCACGTTAATCATGTGGGTGATTTGAATGGCTTTCTACGACTATTGATGTCTTTGTTATGTTATTCGGAAGATAATCTTTATCTAAAACATTTAAAGAAATGTGTGTGGATGAATCAGAGTAAAGTATTCAGAGAAATCACTAAGGATTGTACATACATATACACTCACGCTTGTAATCCCTGAATGGGTAGGCAGAGGCATACCTCAACAACTGGTTACAACCAGTACACGCACTTTTGGCCGAATTCATTACGGTCCCATAATGTCACAGATGGCGAGCTTATCGCCTTACCGGGCACAATTCCAGACTCCAGGCTGATACTGACTCAAACCCAATATCACTTTACCTGACCAGGAGATCGAACCCGAGACCTCAGCACAGCAATCATAACGCATGCACAATTATAACTGCGCCACCGAGTGAGGATTGTAATATTATTATTTATACTCTACAATGTAGAGTCTACATAATAGTAATGGTCTTATTAACAGAAGAGCTTTAATCATATATTACAATAAAAACTAAAGAGTCCACCGATATAGCTCTATTTTAAATGATAAGTAACATTACAATTTATAACACTGATATTAAGAGAATGATGTAACTGCACTCTTGATTAACCTTAGTTGATATTTTTAAATGTCTGGGAAGAATGAGTTGCAAATGGGAAGAAAGCAGATGTTCACAGCCTCTTCTCCGAACAGCCATTTCGCGTTTAAAACATTTAGAATATTTTTAGATCTCGACAACAGCGCCACCTATGGGGTCCAAAACTATTCTATCTTTCACGTTTTAACCAATCATAAAAATTCACGAAATCTAATTTAAATCGATTGGGCGGTTTCAGAGATTAGCGTAACGTAAAGATACGTTATCTATGTAATTCTTCTGTACGTGTGTTTGACACCTGATTCCTACTAAACCGCTGAACCGACTTGGATCAAATTTTGTATGTATATTTCAATGGGATCCTGGATGGTTTCAGAACACAATTGGACCCGGTAGGTGGCACTGTTTTTCTGTTCCGGACGACGTCTGCCGAGCTCGCTATTAAGTTTATATTTTCTAAGTGTGGCTTAAAATATTGACACTATTATAACTACTGTTGTAAATATATTTACTCATCTACCAACTGCCGCTAAACCAGCACTCACAGACATGACACATAACATCTACCGGAACCCAATACTTGTAAGTTCCAACCCACGTCACAAGCAAATTAATCATCATCCAAATTAAAGCAATAATTCAATCGAAGTTGGATAACCGCTAACCCGTCAATAGGCATCAATGTACGATGAATATGACGAAACTGACACGGACGATGTCGCCGAGACGGTTGATGGTATCTCACTGGATCGTAATTGGTTCAACGATGCGCGAGAGTTGGTCATGAGGTGTAGTAATATGGTGGTTATCGAGTTTTGCTTTTTATATTATCTATGTCTACTAAAATTGAATTATGAATTAAATCCCGTGATTGACGAAAAGCTTAATATCCTTAATTAGATCTATTCTAGATATTGAATGTGCTACTTCATGTAGCGGCATATTTTCGGGTGTGCTATTGTAAATGGACATACATTATACACTCACGCCTCTAATCCCTGAAGGAGTAGGCAAAGGAGTAGGCCACTTTTCGCCGAATTTATTACAATTCCATAATGTATAGCCACACCGGGCAAAATTCTATACTCCGGGCTGATACCGAGTATTTGTAAAGAGAAAAACCCAATATCACCTAACCCGAACCGGGGATCGAACCCGAGATCTCAGCACAGCAGCCGTAACGCATATGTAACTATATGCATATACAACTAAGCCACTGAGGCAGTCTTTTTCGTCTATTGTAAATGGAACGCCTGATAAACACTATTGATATAATAATTGTAAATATAGAGAAAAAAGATTTAAATAATATTGTAAAACAAACTATACATATTGGAAAAAACTAAACGTCTAAAAATTCATTCGAATTTTGCATTCATCACGTTTTTGCTCTATACCAAATTGACAAAGCGTTCAAAATCATACATGTATCCTATCCACCCTAAGCAAAATCGTAACGCAAATCGATTTTGTCGACAGGGGGTTGACCCCTTCGCCATCGGAGGCCAAAGTTCTGTATAGACCACAAAAAATCCAATCACCCACTCACTGACCCGAGCCACGACCAACGGGATGCGTGGTATTCTGACCGATTCATTTGCGACGCAATCAAATATCGAGTTCGATTCCAACAAAAGGTGTATACAACATTCATCGGCTCTAACCGAGTTGGAAAGTTAACTTTTGTGAGCATTATTGATTTTTAATCGGCCGTGGAAGTCCCATTATACTGTATCGACAATAGAAGATTGGGATAAATATTATATTTCTGTAAAATGTACGTGGTGACTGATTTTGTAATGCTGTTGGTGACAGATATTGCCAGCACGTCCGAGGAAATAAATTGGAACTTAATTGTGTGATTCTATAATCTGATTTCATTGGTAAAGATTGAAAATTACTATCAAGATTTGAAAGGAGATCATGTAAAATTGTGTTACTGAAATTTTATTGATAAGATAAACCTCCCACGTCAAGATGTTAGTGGGTGGGTTTCTGAAGGTATAAATAAATTAAATCTTCAAAAGCTGTATTTAATCTAAGAATATATTTAATAACTAGCTGTTGCTCGCGGCTCCACCCGCGTGGAGGTCATGTTTGGGAGAAGAAGTATACAACACTCATGCTTTTAACTTAAAAAATGACGGATTTTCATACAATGTTTCATCCCCTATATCACCCCCTTAGAGGCGGAATTTCCAAAAATCCTGTAACATATATTTTTTATTTTTAACTAAAATGCCGAATACTAATTTTCATGAATTTAACTTAAAAAATGACGGATTTTCATACAAACTTTCATCCCATATTTTACCCCTTTAGGGGTGGTATTTCCAAAAACCCTTCCTTAGTGGATGCCTACGTCATAATAGGTACTTACTGTCAAAATTTCAAGTCTCTAACCCCAGCCGTTTAGGCTGTGCGTTGATCGATCAGTCAGTCAGTCAGTCAGTCAATCAGTCAGCTTCTTCTTTTATATATACAGATTAAATCTTTAAAAACGGGGTCAAAATCTGATTTTAACCAAATGGAATAAAATAATTGAAATTGCTGTTGAATCGTTGGAGATATTGCATAATATACAGTAAAAAAATACAGACGAATCAAGAACTTCTGTTAAGCTCAGTTGAGAAAAAAAATTTATTTATTGTGTGCCTTAGACTGCTTCTTCTTATAATTTCCCTTTTGGCGATCTGTTTGACCTTACCTTGAGCGATAAGACCGTTAATTATTGTACCTATTTTATTTTTCAATACTCTACAATATGTTCTCACTATGGAGTAACTCAATACGAAGTAAAGTAGTAGTGGCAGTGTCTAAATTGACGGGTATCTGCCAACAAGCTTCGATTACACCGAATAGAAAGAAAGACTGTAATTTTTATGAGTTAAAATAAGTCTAAGTAAAGGACCCTTAAAGATTCTGGTCCTAAAGATTTCAACACTAACTACTATTATAACCAATGAGACAATAATCGAACTATAAATGAAAAATAATCTTCCTCTAAAATGTTTCTAAAACCACCAACCCAAAAAAGTGTGAACATAAAAATCTGTCCAACAATAGGTTATGACTGGAAATAACAGGTTCATACAAATAATCGCCAATAAAACCTTCTATGAGAGCGACACGGCGGCGTCATCGTCTGCATCCCTGGACATTACCCTAATGACCACACCATTATGCTCCACGGCCATATACTCTTGTTTATTAGGGATAATGACGCTAACGAGTTTTTTATCCGCCTTTATTATCATTAATTTTTGGGATGTGAAAAAATCCGTATAATGTCTAGGATTCAGTTTTTTTGTTGATTTGAAATTCATGAGCGGTTCGATGGCTATTGTTTGGGTTCGTCAATTTGGGAACATTAATTTAAAATAAGAACGTGCAAAATGGCAACTGTTGGAAAAACCCTTTGCTACAAATGTTCAAACAATTACTTCATAGAAGTAAATTATATAGCTTATTATGAATTATGCTTAGTACAGTATTTGCCTTGTTGGTCTATTACTTGGTGTATTGCTGAGATCTTGGATTCAAATGTTTGCCGATGATTCAAATGATCGGGGAATTACAACTCGTGGTAGGATTTTTCATTTTCAAAAAATATTACATAACTTGTCCGGGATTGGAATTTATGACTGATATGGAGATAGACACGCCACCTGTATGAGGGGATGGACATATGCTCGGCATAACAAAATGCCTTGTCCAGCCCCATCAAGGATATGAACTAATGATGATCAACAGCCTCCGTGGCGCAGTTGGCGAGTAGCCGGCTGTGAAATGAGAGGCCGTGGGTTCGATTCCCACACCGGGACAAATGTTTGTGTGACAGACAGATTTTAGTGTCCGTGGTCTGGGTGTTGTGAGACCGAAAGTCTTTCGTAGTGCCTGATACCCACAACACAAGACTCGTATCTTAGTGTGGGGTCGGGGCTATGTGTGTGACTGTTGAGTGTGTTTTATTTATTTATTTTATTATTTAACATACAAGTAGAAGACCAGACAGAAAGTCCCTATACTAAAAAAACAAAGTCCCTATTGATCGCTTTACTTATTTCGAAAAGAGCGTCAAGGACGACTTAGTACTCAACATGTGCCCATCACTAAAATAGCATACTTTAGGAACCAACCGCAAAACATTTGAATCTATCATAGTAAATAATTCTCAGAGCACTAGGATTATACATTCAGTTACTTATTTATTTTATTTTTACTCTTTATTGTACACTAAGATACATGAAATGGGAGAACAAAAATGATTTTAAGTACAATTGGCGGTCTTATCGCTCTCGGCGATCTTTTCAAGACAACCATGGGATGGAAAAGTATGAAAAAAAGAAAAAGGGGAGGGCAGTTTGTGTACATAATAAATACAGTGTAAACTCCATGTAACGTCACTCTATTTAACGACAAACTCTCTTAAGCGTCGAAATCAATTGGCTTTGGTTGGTTTAGCTTGTTTTTCATACAATGTTTCACTCTATATAGCATTACACCCACTCTCAATAACGACAACAATTAAGTTGCTAAAATTAGTAAAAACTGCGCAGCTGTGTACGATCTATTGTCGCTTTATTATCCTAGCCCGCAATAAACTCGACTGTCGGCATCATGCATACCGAACTTTCTAAGAAATTCATTCTTTTGTTTACAAATTGGGATTGCTTGCACGTGTAGACTGTTATTGACCATGATTCATAACTAGGAGTCATGGATTATCTATACCTTATCATATTCTTAGTTGCTCACAAACTTGCAAACTGTAAACATGGCTACTAAAAGAAAATCACTGTGTATTGACGAAAAAGTTTTACTGATACGCGCAATAGAAACGGGAGAGAAGATAAGTGATGTTGGCAAACGCTTTGGATTTAGTCGCTCTACCGTGTCCACAATATGGAAAAATAAAGAAAAAATCCTCCACGCTGCGGGCGAGGGAAAATCTTCCAAAAAATTAAAGAAACCTATATACGAAGATTTGGATAAAGCTGTACTATCATGGTTTCATCGACAGCGCCAGAATAATATGCCTATCTCGGGGCCGCTCGTGAAAGCTAAGGCGGAGAATTTTGCTGCTGAACTTGGTTTAACTTCTTTCAAAGCATCAGAAGGATGGCTCGGAAAATTCAAGCAGCGTCATCATATCAACTATGGTAAAATAAGTGGGGAAGCACGAAGTGTTGATACAAATGTGACTCATGATTGGATTAACAGAGTGTGGTCAAAATTCATAGAAAAATACGCCCCAAGTGACATTTTCAATGCTGATGAAGCAGGAATTTTCTATAAGTTGACTCCAGATAAAACTCTGAAATTTAAAGGGGAAAAGTGTGTGGGAGGAAAGCTTTCCAAGGAACGTATTACGGTGCTTGTGGCTGCTAATATGGATGGCACAGAGAAAAAAAAGCTACTAATAATAGGCAAATCGAAAAATCCGCGCTGTTTTAAGAACATCAAAAAATTGCCAGTGACGTATAAAGCTAATAAATCAGCTTGGATGACCAGTCAACTTTTTGAAGAAGAAGTGCGAAAGTGGGATGCAGAATTAAAGGGACGAAAAATTTTACTTCTTGTTGACAACTGCCCTGCCCACCCTTTTATATCAAACCTTCAAAACATAGAGTTGGCATTTCTTCCTCCAAATACGACTAGTGTCTTACAGCCAATGGACCAGAGTGTGATTAAAAGCCTCAAGGGTCACTACAGAAGGAAATTATTGATGGAGCTAGTCGAATCTGAGGGTAAAACTTCTGTTAATATGCTGCATGCAGTAAATTTTTTATCTAAAGCCTGGGAAGAAGTGACACCCACAACTATACAGCACTCTTTTCGACATGCTGGACTTTGTACCAATTCTACGAGTGATGAGGTGGAAACAGAATCTGAGTTTGAAAGCGACGACGACCTTCCATTAACTGAGTGGATTCAACAATTCAACATGGCAGGAAATACGGTAAATCTTCAAACCTACATTGAAGTGGACGACCGCCTGCTTACAACGGCTTCACTCACAGACGAAGAAATTTTGGATTCAGTGAGAAAAACTGAGGATCAAGAACAAGGTGATGAAGAAGATGAGACGGATGAGCCTGAGCTTCCGCCGAGCATTAAAGAAGCTCTGGAAGCAGCAAAATTATTGGAAAAATATTTCCTTTATAACCAAGATGCCTCAGTATTGCTAGATATTAATAAAATAACTAAAAAAATACAACAAAATTACTGGTGCAGCAAAAGACGTCAGACAAAAATAACAGACTATACTCAATAGCGTTCAAATAACATTCTTTTTTATGCACATAACTACTAACAATAGTCAGAAATAAACTTTTTATTTTTCTAATTCTGATGTTTCTTCTCTCCATTTAACGACAACTCTCTATAACGCCATAAAATGCACAGTCCCTTCAGTGTCGCTATATAGAGTTTACACTGTATTTAGGAAAAACATAAATTATAAAAATATATTTATGTATGGATATAGTAATAAGTAGAATAAATAAGGTTGATACCTATACAAATTAATTACAAATACACACACACATATATATAAATACATATATACACGTACATACATACACACATTTACAAATACATAAAGATTTATGTATAGAAAGATAACTGAATATATACATACTTACACATAAACATACACACATATAAATATGCTAACAAATATATTATAATAGTAAGCATTAGTTTATGTCACGTTACGTCTATTGACGCCACTGAAGTTTATTGTTTTTTTTCCATACATTAAATACCGTACTTAAACTGAGAAAAACAAATATTTATCTAAATCAAATTGACTAAAATAAATCGATTCCTTCGTAAAAGATACTCGTTACCGTCCAAATCACAACTTCATCAAACAAAGTGAAACTTATGATTAATTACAGTGTTCACTAATCAGATTACAGCAGGCAATTAATAATGCCCAATAATTAACTTGTGTCGCAGTGGTTTGTTAGTGAGTGATCGTGTGTCTGGTCACTTTATCGGATCTCTGACGTCACGTGCCGGTGAATCATTGGGATGCGTATGCGCATGGTGATAGGGTGAAGTCGATAATTAAAAAAACATATTTCATTGGCATATAAAATAATAAATTAATACACCCAACAGTCACACAAATAATTCTGACCCCACACTAGGTAAAAGCTGTATCATATCTAAGCTCCCACAGCACCCAGACCTGAAACGAATATCTGTCTGTCACACAAAAATTTGTCCCGGTGCGGGAATCGAACACACGGCCTCTCGTTTCATTACCGGCTAATCGCCCACTACGCCACTGACGCTGTCAATATGTTTATTATTATCCACTAAAGCTCCATACAACATGTAATAAATCGATCACTATGAAAGTAGTTTGTTACAAATGCGCTACTCAATTGATTTTAGTAATTTAAAAAATAAATTATGCGTCACTATAAAATTTGTTTTTCCTTGACTTTTCTGAGATACCATCATTAGATCCTGACTTGGTGCCAATGGGACCAGCTGGGAAGTATACCCTTTTAAACAAAAATTTCTCGAATCGGTCCAGGCGTCTTCGAGTAATCGGGTAACATACATAAAAAAAAGATTCCGATGAATTGTTAACCTCCTCCTTTTTTGAAGTCGGTTAAAAGTAGGTAAATTTCTTACTTTAAAATAATTAGATTTGAATAAATACGGGAACCGTCCGTAAAACAGTAAAAAATCGAAATTGAAACATTAATCCAGATGATAAGGCAACAGTCAACGAAATAACATGAAATTTGTTTAAATGTTTTTACAAAGAATAGTTTCAAACATGGAAACAATACTTAAGTTCATCACTGCATAATTTCAGTGTATATAGTATTACGGTAGTAATTGCGCATGCGTTACGACTGCTGTGCTGAGGTCTCGGGTTCGATCACCGGGTCGGGTAAAGTGATATTGGGTTTTTCTATCTAGAAACCCTCAGTATTAGCCCGGAGTCTGGAACCTGTGCGATGGCGATACGCTCGCCCTCTATCACATTATGGGACCGAAATTCGGCGAAAAGTGGGTGTACCTACTGTTTACCCCTCTGTCTAGAGGCGTGTATGTATATATAACGGCCATCGTCCATATGTTAGCCATCATAATAGCTCATTATGACTAGTGATGTCCTGTACACAGGCCTCCCATAATTCTATCAACCATCGAGAGTAGCTCTGTAATATCAGTGCACTCACTTCCCCGAGTCAGAATAAAAAAGGTTAGAGAACAATATTTTTACTTGGTATGGTAAAAAGTAGAACATTTGTAATTGTTATACTACCGTAATAATAATAATACTAGCCCTGTATTAAACATTGTCTCACTGCTGGGCACGGGCCTCCTCTACTAATGAGAGGGGTTAGGCCTACTGCGGGTGGGCAGACTTCTCATACCTTCGAAAAACTCTCAGATTTGCAGGTTTCCTCACGATGTTTTCCTTCACCGTTAAAGCAAGCGATAATTAACATTTTAATACACACATAACTTTAAAAAAGTCAGAGGTGTATGCCACTTGGGTTTCGAACCTACGACTTTCGTCTTGACAGTCCGTACCGCAACCAACTAGGCTATCGCTGCATGAGTAGTTGATCAACGAATTGTTTTAAATAAAATATTGTAGATATCGCAATGTAGGTTTATTGTCCAATGATTAGATTTTATGGCACCTAATAGCTTTGCCACCTGAAGAGTCGAGCGAATCTCACCTGCGCCCGGTGTCACCTGTTCTTAATCACTTGGTGCCACTTAAGGCCCATTGTAATAGAAAAATTCGTTAGTTGATAGCATTATCATATCGGAGACTCAGCACAGTTCTTTAGAATTCAAATAAAAAAATGCAAGGTTAAAAATGGCCATAATCATCCTTAAGCAATTTTATCTATCTATCTTAGCAGGAAGCTATTTTATAAATCAATTTTTGTAAAGTTCAAGTGGTAAACGCACACTCTCAAATATTTTCTATATTCATCAATATTTATAATAGCGCCATCTACAGTAACAGAATATAAACTTTAGTGAATTGACATAGCCACTACAGGGACTAGTTCAGTATCTAATAAAATAGTTATGCCTTAAACTAACAAATGGCGCTAGTTAGAATAAAAATTTTGTGTTTTAGTGTGACAATAATTCGTTGGATGTCACTTTAATCAATTAATTGTATAATTTTATTCGTAAATCTGAACATTAATTTAAATTAGATTTAATCAGAGTATATTATAATACTAATATGAAAAAGTAAATTAAGATGCGTTTTGTTATTAAACGTTGAACACTGAGCAGTATACAATAATTTGGCTTTCATACAAAAGTAAAAGGCAGAATTAATGATTTTCTGTTTGTTGTTGTCGAACCACTTTCACCCGTAAGGATGATATTAATTAAATATCCTGGTTTCAATCAGGTTTGTCAAGATTTGTTTTGTTTGTTTACTATTTTGCCCATTCACAATTATGATTGCTATGAGCTGTTGCTCGCAGCTCCGCCCGCGTGGAGGTCATGTTTGGGAGAAAAATTATAAAATACAAAATACCAATTTTCATGTGATTAACTTCAAACATGACGGATTTTCATACAAATTATCATCCTCTATTTTACCCCTCAGGGGTGGTATTTCCAAAAACCCTTCCTTAGTGGATGCCTACGTCATAAAAGGTGACTACTGTCAAAAATTCAAGTCTCTAACCTCAGCCGTTTTGGCTGTGCGTTGATCGATCAGTCAGTCAGTTTCTTCTTTTATATATACAGATGAACTGCGAAGTTCGGTGTATGTTTTCGTGTAACTGAGTTCGAAGTATGGTCAATGGACGGGCGACCGTTTAACGAGATTTTAACCAACGCATTGTAGAAGTGCCTTTAATTAGATGCGTTTTTTGTTGTGCTTACCGTTGTGAATATAAAAAGAAGAATACAAGGTACTTATAACGGTATTCAAATACAATATACCTAAAACAAATATTACAATAATTTTTATGAAATCCTATTATTCTCGCACCCGCCATGTATTAGGCATAGAAACTCTTTATACCTAGTCTATGTGCATCAAAGTATCTACAAGTACCTATATAATAAGTGCTATAAATTATCTCATATTATACGTAACTAGCTATAGCCGCGACCCTGCCCGCGTAGCTAGTTTTGAAAGAAAATGTATAAAATCCATGGAGTCATCTTAAGCTATTACATTTTTTTATATTTTGGTATCCCCCGGAAACTATGCATTTTTCCGGGGTAAAAAGTCGCCTAGGTCATTCTCTAATACCTATACCATCACTGTGCGAAAAATCATGTCGATCCCTTGCTATGTGAAAAACAAAAAACTATCCCGCAGGAATCATACATTTTTCCGGGATAAAAAGTAATCTGCTATTACAGAATATAATCTATCTCTGTTCTAAACTTAAACCACATCTGTTCAGCCGTTCTGACGTGATTGAGTAACAAACATCCATCCATCCAAACATTCGCATTTATAATATTAGAAAGATTATCCTATGGTTGACTAAGGTGCACTAAAACAAAAATGTGAAGCTTAAAAAAACAGGAACTGCGAAAATGAAGTTCAAGATTAATGAAAGTCAAGAGTCTTGCTACTTTCACTTACTAGATTACCATAGAAATTATACTAGTAATAAATTTTTCGAGAAAGTCAGCTCCAGTCATTTCTCTGTGTTTTTCTCTTTATTTGCTTTTTGTAATCACTATTGTTGTAAGAGGAAATTATGGAACTTTCGTATAACTGCTCTAGATTTTATACTCTTAGATATCTGATGTTTGCCTCGGTGGCGTAGTTGTAATTGCGCATGCGTTACGACTGCTGCGCTAAGGTCTCGGGTTCGATCACTGAGTCGGGTAAAGAGTTTGACTTTGTGCCCAGTATGGCGATAGGTTCGCTCGCTTCCAAATTATGGGACCTTAATAAATGCGGTGAAAAGTGGCGTACTGGTTACACCTCTGCCTACCCCTTCGGGGGTTACAGGCGTGTGTGTATATGTATATGTATGAATCAAATCTATCAAAGTCTAATGAGTATAACTATTACGTAGAAGCGTAGGTCCTACGTAAAATGTCTTATAGTTTCAGGAATGACAGATTTTTTAAGATGGAGATTAATAAGCAAACGCTAAAGGACAATGGGTCAAGTGTCCCCACACGTCAAGGTTTGAAATTGGTCTCAATCGATTAATCTTAGCAAGGTGATGATTTTTTGGTATGACGATAACAACGAAAAGTATTGAGTTTTTTTTAAATTCACATTTATGTTTTTTATAGAAAATTTAATTTTTGCTGATTTTACTATATTACGCCGTGCTATAACATAGTATATAGGTGGTAGAGCTACATTATAATCATTTTTTTCTACAGCTTGAATGGCCTACCTCAACTGGTATGTTACCGCTGTCTTACATAAAACCGTCAAGGTTGCAGTTTTGCGGTAGCGACTCGCGTTCTCAACGAGACTACGGGGGACCTAACGAATGCTTCGTCAACTTTTTTTTTTATGTTGGCGCGGCAAAGTGACCACATTTCACCTCCAGATAGAGTAGCAAGAGGCAGTTTATCGATCGCTACTCAACATAATCATGCCAGCCTGCTGTTTAGCTTCTTCACACTACGCCTAAAGGACCCAGGATCATTGGAAGGAGGGAACACAGTAACTGGCAAACTGTTCCACAGCTTGATGGTGCGGCAAAAATACGAGTTTGCGAACCTCTTGGTTCGGGTCGGGGTAGTAGATACCACGAAGCTGTGGCTCCGCAATATTATGCTTAATTCAGGTTTATATTTGATACTGGCTAGTTTTCAAGAGTTTTTATTTTGCTTTTATTTTGTACACAGTCAGGTCATAAGTATTGTCACACAGTAAAAACTTTTATTTTAGAATGCTGGCCACAAAAAAGTTTATTGAATTCGAATTTCAAATTGTTCATGAAAATAAAAATGTATACTTTTTAGAATTTTACTCATTTTTAAATATGGAGTGGACGCTTAAAGAAGACCGTGTTGCAGTAATTGTGTTGCATCGTTGCGGTTACGCGCCGATTCAAATTTTTGACATACTGAAAAATTTGAATATAACCAAAAGATTCGTTTATCGTACCATCAAACGATACAATGAAGACTCTAGTGTAGATGACAGGTCAAGAAGTGGTCGCCCTCGGTCTGTTAGGACTCCAGCAGTGATAAAAGCTGTGAAGGCGCGAATTCAAAGAAATCCCAAACATAAGCAGAAACTGTTGGCCCTTCAGATGGGGTTAAGCAGAACCACGGTGAAAAGGGTGTTAAATGAAGACTTAGGGCTTCGGGCATATCGAAGAAAAACAGGACATCGTTTGAATGCTCGTCTAATGGACCTGAGACTGAAGAGATGCCGCGCTTTGTTGAAGCGGTACGCGGGAAAAAAATATTGGGAAATTCTTTTTTCAGATGAAAAAATTTTTACCGTAGAAGAGAGCTACAACAAACAAAATGATAAGGTGTACGCACACAGTAGTGAAGAAGCGAGCAACCGTATTCCGCGTGTCCAACGAGGCCATTTTCCATCCTCGCTCATGGTATGGTTGGGAGTTTCTTATTGGGGCTTAACAGAGGTACATTTTTGTGAGAAAGGTGTAAAAACGAATGCAGTTGTGTATCAAAATACAGTCCTGACGAACCTTGTGGAACCTGTTTCTCATACCATGTTCAATAACAGGTACTGGGTATTCCAACAATATTCGGCGCCAGCTCATAGAGCGAAGAGCACACAAGACTGGCTGGCGGCGCGTGAAATCGACTTCATCCGGCACGAAGACTGGCCCTCCTCCAGTCCAGATTTGAATCCGTTAGATTACAAGATATGGCAACACTTGGAGGAAAAGGCGTGCTCAAAGCCTCATCCCAATTTGGAGTCACTCAAGACATCCTTGATTAAGGCAGCCGCCGATATTGACATGGACCTCGTTCGTGCTGCGATAGACAATGGCCGCGCAGATTGAAGGCCTGTATTCAAAATCACGGAGGTCATTTTGAATAAACTTTAGTGTCATAAGAATCTATGTTTTGTTAAGTTCATTTTGGTATATAAATGGTTACATAATGAATAAACTTGTTTCAATTATTTTATATTAAACATGTGACAGAATTTATGACCTGACTAGGTATAACATGTGTACGTCACTGGTTGGGTTCTATCGAAAACCAGCGCTGCAGTATGGGTTAGCCTGTACTGCAGCATGCAGCTGAATAGGGACCGCCATTATCAGATCAATTATTATGGTTCTGGTATGGATGGGATAAGATCAAACAATTCTTCAGAGTATTCGCAATGATACAGACGGTAGAACACGCTAAGCGAGGAAATATCCCTACGCAGCTGTAGCGGCTCCAGACTGTTACTCACGTCTGCATCATTCACAATGCGGATGGCCCGCCGCTGCAACCCACCCAAGGCATCAAGAAGGTATTTTGCGGAACCGTCCCAGAGGTGCGAGCAGTATTTCATTCCCGGCCGCACCTGCGCTTTATATAAGCGGTAGAGCTGACCGGGCGTGAAAAACCGCCGCACCATGTTCAGGATTCCGACCCTGCGGGAGGTGGCGGATATTACGCCCTCCATGTGACTCCTTGGATTAAGATTGCAGCGGATATCCATACCTAGGACACTAAGGTCATTCCGCATTGCGAGTGGAACACCCTGAAGAACGGGGATGGGAGAAAACGGGGATTTCTTGCACGAAAATGCGACCATGGAGTTTCTGGGCAGTTCTTCTCCATAGGATAACTGCATTCGGAACTGGCAGTAGTTTAATAAACTCTGAAGTTATTACATGTTATTTGAATCTGTTCAATAACTTGTGTTATTTCTACTGAACTATCACACGATTGCATTGTGATACTAGAACTGAAGATCGCAGAGGGATGTATAAGCCCTCTCGACAGCCTTGACATGATAATTATCATTTGTATATTTTTCCCGAAGGTTTAAATGTATACCTAATACTTACATATTATATTTGTAGAATGTACAGTAAAGTCAACGTTTGATAATCGTATCGTCTAATTACATTTTCGGGTGATTACATTACTGTCTCTCGCTACTTGATACTCTATCTGGACGGCACTGCGCTTACCATCAGGTGCAGTGTGGTCACATTGCCGCGCCAAAAAAAAGGGCTAAATCAAAATAATGCACTATGATTTTAAAATGATCTAGAAAGAGTTCACATTAATATGTACCTGTCTCCAAAGGTTGACAACAATCGTGCAAACCCTGGGGGTCGTTAGTAAATATTATAATAAAATAGTATTATGTTTTTAATTCGTCTGATATCATTATTTTAAAAATATATGCAAAAAATAAGAACAACCATAAATGAATAGTTTTTCATAAGACAATCTTTATTTTAAATCTCTTTTGATATTTGTAAAAACAAAGTACTAAAAAGTATTCATGCCATCCATGCTATGAATGGCGGTCGTGTTGCACCACGTGGTGTTTCTGTAATTGCCTAGGTTTTTAAACGTTTATGTCCAAACGGGACGTTTTTAACTAATGTAGTTCACGAGCTCCGATAATATTTTTTTTATTGCTATCATCTGTTGTGGAAAGATTTAAACTTCTGCAATTACACAGAGTACTCAACATATACGATCAAACAAGACTATACGATCAAACAAGACGTCTACAACTATTACATTTTCCAAGATCCAGTTTATCTTTCCTTTCCCTACCATAATCAGATCAGCATGAGATTTTGTACTATAAATATGCCAAAGGTTCTAAGCTCAAATATCCAAACAGGCTGTTTTAGCTATTGGTAGTTCCTAAGGTTTAGTTACTTGGCGAACAGTTCCTGGTGAAATTGCCTACCAAATGTAATAAGATGTTACGCGACCATATTTCTTTATATATTTATTAAAAGTATGTCAAAATAGTAAAAAAGGCAATAAAATAGCAGTGTTTACTAAGAACATTTTCAATTTATGTTTTTTTATTTTGTAAGGAATCTCCATTGATTTATTAAATTTAAATGTTGTGGTAAGAGTTTCTATAGTGCACTTAATAATAATGTATATGTATGGTGTCTGTTGGTGGGTGGGGACAGGGCTCATACAAATTCGCCCACTGTCCTTTATACTGTTATAGATATTCAAATGTGTATTAATGTTTGTATGTGAAAGTAGTTTGGTACTACATAATTTAATGCAAACTTTAAGATTTATATCTATTTAACAAGCCATGAACGCTTTGTCTACATTTTCTAATACAAAATGATGCGCGCTGCCACTCAATTTTGAATCTTATTGCAATAAATGAACGACGAGAATTGATGAAGCCAAATTTAAATCAGATTCTTTTCTAATTGGAATACATCCTGGCATGGTACACTGCTGTGTCAGGTGCACCTCATGGTAAGTATGTATTCGTCATCATCATCAGCCTATCGCAGTCCACTGCTGGACATAGGCTTCCCCCAAGGTTTGCCATTGAACTCGATCTTCGGTTCTATGCATCCAATGTCGGCCTGCAGCCTTGCGCAGATCGTCGCTACATCTAGCAGGAGGGCGTCCCACACTCCGTTTACCTGTACGCGGTCTCCACTCAAGAACCTTATTACCCCATCGGTAATCGGTTCTACGACAAATGTAACCGGCCCATTGCCACTTCAGCTTGCTTATTCTTTGGGCTATGTCGATGACTTTGGTTTTCGCGCGAATAGCCTCATTTCTTATGCGGTCTTGCAGCGAAATTCCGAGCATAGCCCTCTCCATGCAACGCTGAGCGACTTTAAGCTGATGGACCAGTCTCACTGTGAGTGTCCACGTTTCGGCTCCGTAGGTCATCACGGGTAGGACGCACTGATTGAAGACTTTTGTCTTCAGACTTTGCGGTATGGGCGACGAAAAGACTTGACGAAACTTTCCAAACGCTGTCCAGCCCAATTGGATCCTTCTAGCTACCTCCCTCTCGAAGTTGTTTCGTCCCAACTGCAGACATTGTCCGAGGTAGACATATTCGTGAACAACTTCAAGGGGTGAGCCATCGACATTGATTGGTCTCGGATCAACGTGATCGTTGAATAAGATCTTGGTTTTATCCAAGTAGTATATATAGTAGTAAGTATGTATTGTGTAGTCCAAATATATTATCGACCGTAGGTATGTGTACAGTGTTTTATCTCATTATGTTGAATGACATATCGTACAGTCAGAGAAAGCAAGTATAACTATAAATAGAATTTTATAAGTAACTAGCTGTTGCCTGGGGCTCCGCTCGCGTGGAAGTTATCTTAATATATCTTAAACTATTTATAAAATATTATCATCTCTCACAACTACTCTTTGCATAAAACAGATATTCGTTCAAACAGATATCACTTTTGAGTGAATGCACCGATTTAAATGAAATAAAGACTAAATGCTACGTCGAGATACACTCTATGATTTTATTGTCGTAATACAATACTTTGGTCGTGATTCCTTCACAGACAGACAATAATTCCAAAAACAATTGTTTTGGGTTCTATATCGATAATATAACATGTTACAATTAAAATTGTGCAAAAATATTTCACGTACAGACAAAGTGCCTCGTCAGCTTTATTATAGTATAGATTTCTTGAAGTTTGTGTGATGCGCAAAGACAAATTACTCCCTAGTTTCTGATAAAGTTTTATGTAAGATAAAATATTTATAATTGACCGAGTATTTTTGATGAAAAAGGTCAAATACTAATTATATAAACAGTTCGTCAGATTTAGAATAAATCAACAAAATGCATTTTTTTTCTTATCTATTAAAATCAAGCGTTAGATAATTTGAATTCAAAAAACAAGTCTTAATATTTTGTTCATTATGAATAATAGTTGAATACCGTCGATATCAGAGTCAAGTGCTTTATGCTTATATTTATATGTCACTCTCGCTTCGAACTGTTCTATGACGACTTGAGGTAACAACGACAATAACGCCTCAAGATGTACCGAACAGAAAGTCTCCGTTATTTCGACCCACTTGCAAACTCGCCGACTTCGAACATTACAGTAACCTCCACAGCGCCGCGTCGAACGAACGTAAAATGTTCTTCGAAAGTTTCCTCATCAATCTATCAGTGATCCTCGTTCTCATTATCGCATTGATATTCGACTATGTGACGAAATTCTTCAGCTATTGGTACGTGAGGCACATTCCTTACAAATACTCCATCCCTTTCATGGGAAGTGATTACCACAGAATCCTAGCTCTATCAACTGGCACGGACGATGTCAACAAGCTCTACGCTAGATATCCAAATGATAAATTCATCGGGCGCATCAAAAGCCGGATACCTGACTTGATAGTGAAAGATCCAGACGCCATAAAGAGGATACTGTCCACGGATTTCGCAAATTTCCACAGCCGAGGTTTAAGTTTGTTCAAGTCTCAGGATGTTTGTATACGTAACAATTTGTTTTACGCTGATGGCGAAAAGTGGACTCTGTTGCGGCACGGACTCGACTCATTATTGAATAATATGAACTTTGCATTTGACTTGCATGGATGTTTGCCGGGAACAAATGGAGACACGAATGTTCAACAACTATTGTGCGATATATTGGACTGTGTCTTCAACGAATTACTCATTGGTGATGGATCGGCTGTAACTGAGATAAGATCAGTTATCCGAAAATATACTATAGTTGAAAAGCTTAAAAGTTATTTAAAAAACATATTTCCATCTTTATATATACTTTTTGGTATAACAACGATGCCGGAGCCTTCAAAGAAGTTATTAAAAGAATTAGAAAACAGTAAGCTAATGAATTACATCAAAAAAGTTGGAAACATGCATCAATTAGGATTGAAAGATAAAAAGAACAAGGTTTCTGATTTGGAATTTGCTTATACAACTCTAAACCTATTTGTAACTGAAGGTTACATTCCATGTTTGACCTTGATAACAGCGTTACTATATGAGCTAGCTTTGAATGAAACAGCTCAGGAGAAAGCAAGAAGTTCTGTATCAAAAGATAATAGAGAAGATTATCTAGACATAGCTATAAAAGAAGCCTTGAGATTGCATCCCCCATACTCAATCATAACAAGGCAGTGCATGAAGACATATCAATATCCAGAAAGTAATTTGTTGATCGACAAGAAGATTACAGTAAATATTCCTGTTCAATCCATACATAGAGATGAAGAACATTATAAAAGAGCTGATGAATTCAATCCTGATAGATTTTTGGATGATGAAAGTTTATCGAAGCACTGTTACGCTTATTTACCATTTGGTGCCGGACCCAGAAAATGTATAGGTAAGCAACATCTTAAATTAATTATTAGGTATTAATTATAATAACTAATATGTTCTAAAACCCGTCTATTCTGGTTCTTGAAAACCGGTTCTTTGTGATGTTTTGCGTAATTAACTAAAGCATTGAAACTTTCCCACGATCATAATTTTTTTAAGTCAAAACACTTTTGTTGAGGATGAGTCACCTGTAGACATTTTTGTGTTTAGCATAAACGGGTCGGTTTGGTAGTACATCAAAGAAACCCGACGTAAAAGTATGTTGTGTGGGATCTCGGTCAGAAAATCTCTCCCTGAAACGGGTGAACCCTTTCTTTCTTCTGGTGTTTTGAGTGTTCATGGGCGGTAGACATAACTACTGTCAAGTGATTCACATTTTTCGGTAGTATAGTATAAAAAATACAACATTACGTCTACTTTTTCCTTCCTAGTAGTATTATGAATGTTTATTTATTTCCGTATGAAGACACAAAACAGAATACAGCCAAGAAAAATACTAATTCACTAAAATTACTAAACTAAGCCTCCGGGGCGCAGTAGGCGAGTAGCCGACTGTGAAACTAGAGGCCGTGGGTTCGATTCCTTCACCGGGACAAATGGGTCTGGGTGTTGTGAGACCGAAAGTCTCTCGTGGTCCCCAACACAAGACTCGTATCTTAGTGTGTGTTCGGGGCTATGTGTGTGACTGTTGGGTGTTATTTATTTATTTAAGCTATACTCTAAAGTATGTGTAGTGATCCATTTATTTATTTATTAAGCACATCCACATCACGTATATTAACAATTTATTTTAAATTAACTTACATAATATGGTACATTAATACGATATACATTTGCTGAATAAGTAGCATGTATTGTTTATATATGTATATAACAGACTTATAATAATAGTATGTAATAAAACAAAGGTTAATTTTATTTTAAAATACATCTAAAACTAAGGAAATTAGCATAAAAACAATGGAACAATAAAAAAAATTAAAAGCAATTAAATTTAAAAAATAAAATATTTTATTAATTCTAATTCAATGTAATGTTTGTTTGAAGAGCCGTAAAGAATTGCAAAAGATGTCAATGTCTGAATCGCGGGCTTGGACAACATTGTATTGACCGAGGACCCGGTTCAAAAATGATTGAAGGCCTAAATTAGTTTGACAAAAGGAGCCCAAAAATTTTCTATACTTTATAAATTTTTTCAAACACATTTGTTTGTGTGTATCCACCTACTTAAAATACATATTATATATGTACATATAGAAAACTACAAAAATTCATACATTCGATTGAACACTAAAAGCAAAAAATAAATATCAAACCATATAAGAGCAAATGTAAAAACGACTAAAAAATTTAAATTTAACAGTCTTATAACATACTAAATTTTGAGGTTATTTTTGGAAAAAAGGTATACAATCCAAGGAGGCATCTTAAGCTATTTACACCTTTCTATATTTGGCTATCCCATAGGAAGCGTGCATTTTTACGGGATAAAAAGTGGCCTATGTCATTTTCTGATCCCTAAACTGCCACTACGAAAAAAATTATGTCGATCCCTTGCTCTGTGAAAAACTTAACTATCCCACGGGAACTGTAAATTTTTCCAGGATATAGTCTAGAATAGCCTATGTACTATTCCAGACTATAATCTATCTCTGTGCCAAATTTCAACCAGATCCATCCAGCCGTTTAGCGTGATTGAGTAACAAACATCCAACCAAACATTCGCATTTATAATTTTATTATAGTACGATTTTCTTAATATCCGCAAAAAATTGTGGGAATTACACATAAAGATATTCAAATATGTTCTAATAGTATATAAATACATGTATGCATAACAAATATTTATAATTTACATAAGCATAAAACATTCGGTGACCTTCATGGTGCATCTATATATGACGGAAAAAATTCCTCGATTCGATGTTACCATATATAATGTATATAAGGATACGCCCGTATCTCCGAAGCGGAGAGTAGATATGCAACCAGTAGATATGTAACTGGGGTGTCAGTTTCTCGAATGAAACACTCAAGCACATACTGCGATAGCTCGACCTGGGACTTGAGCCTAGGACTTCTCTGTTGAGAGACGTTGATATTAAAAAATCTGTATTCTCTGCGCTTACCATCAGGTGCAGTGTGGTTACTTTGCCGTGCCAGGATATTATTTTTTTTATAAAAAACCTGAAATGATTGAAGCTTAGGAATGAATAGCTTCACAGAACATTACATAAAACAAATTGAGGTTTCACTTATTTGCTATGCGAAAAAAAATTTACTCTAAAAGTCACAACTAAATATTTTTTTACATGTATTATAGTAGAGTATAAGTATTTCCAATGAAATTGCAGGTATTACGATACATATTAAAATATGTGTAGTTTTTTTGAGTGAGCATTCATGGGAATCGATAAGTCGACTCATTAGAAGATTCAAAACTAGAAGTTTTGACAGACGTTGTCCTGCCATTAACCGCCTTCTCAGAGGACCGAAATTTCGTGGAAAAAAGAAATTCAGATCTCGACAACATCGCCACCCATGGGATCTAACACTATCCAATCTTTTAAGTTGGACTCAACCACACACATACCTCGGAAGTTAGGATCAAAACTGCAAACACTACTACTAGACTCATATATTTTTATAATTTAAATTTCTCAGAAATGTTATAACCCAATGTACAGATTAGGCTTCTAAACATACTTACTGGGACAACACAATTAGCATCAATCCGCGAAAAAATCATAAAGAAATAACAGCAAAAAGGCTGACCCACTAAACCACATGAGTGGTGAAAGCTTAATGCGTAAGAGTGAAATGCGTTATTATTATTTTGATGTTTAGACCAACTGCATGACGAACACTTTACATAGGTAATGTACAGGTACAGTGACTTGCTTCGTGTGATTTGGCAAAGTGACCCCACCATACCTGCAAACCAATAATGTAGTTTCCTGTGTTTAGTTTTCTACATTATTCGATATAATAATAATTATACTAGCCCTGTATTAAACATTGTCCTACTGCTGGGCACGGGCCTCCTCTACTAATGAGAGGGGTTAGGCCTTAGTCCACCACGCTGGCCTAATGCGGGTTGGCAGACTTCTCATACCTTCGAAAAATTATCAGGTATGCCGGTTTCCTCACGATGTTTTCCTTCACCGTTAAAGCAAGCGATAATTAACATTTTAATACACACATAACTTTAGAAAAGTTAGAGGTGTATGCCACTTGGGTTTCGAACCTACGACTTTCGTCTTGGCAGTCCGTACCGCAACCAACTAGGCTATCGCTGCTATCATTACCTATTATTCGATAGGCAACCGAATATATACACAAAAGAAACTCAAACAAAACAGAATCAAAATTGTTTGAATAATGAGTTCCTAATTTTTTTTATCCGGGCACGGCAAAGTGGCCACACCTGATGGTAAGCGCAGTGCCATCCAATTAGAGTACTGAGTAGTGAGAAACAATCAAATTAATTTTAAATATTGGTATGAGCCAAAATGGGTGCGTAGTGGGAACATCTCATTATTATTTTGAGAGGTGACGTCACGGTAGATATCATGCATTTTACTTTCATTTGACAATTACCCATTCCAGCAGATTTTAATGGCGTCCAATTTACTTATTTTTGTTTGGATTCGTAAAATTCTTTCGATAATTGGCTCTAGGTAATGTAACTACTGGTTAAAATAATAAAATCGTGTCAAATACTATTATTTTCGTAATAAAAAAAATATTCAACACCATTCTGACCTGTCTGTGTCAAAAAAATACATGATATATGATAATAACAACTGTGTATTTATACGAATAAAGGTCTTAGTTCCAAAAAAATCTAATAAATAAAAAAAATTACATGCTTCTTAAATACCTGAGAGTTCTCCATAAGTCCAAGGCATGTGTAGTCAATCAATTTTCACTACACCAGTTTAGTGAAGGAAAAAATTTAACTTTGAAATATTGTGTATTAGTATTTTTTTTTTATCCTGGCACGGCAAAGTTCCCACCCTGCACTTGATGGTTAAAGCGCAGTGCCGTCCAGTTAGAGTATCGAGTAGCGAGAGACAATCTATCCCCCGCTACTTAACACAATCACTTGCGTGTGCCACCTTACCATTAAGCTGAATTTTATTTGCGTTTCCAATATAAATTTCCGCAGTATTTATTACGTTCCCATAATGAGATAGGGAGCGAGCCTATCGCCATTGCGGGCCAATTACAGACTCCGGGTTGATACTGAGTATTTCTATATAGAAAAACCAATATTTATTTATTTTATTTTATTTTATTTGGATGGCTCACAGCTATCGAACAGAGAAATATATGACGAAATAAATACAGTACTTAAGTCAATTACGAGCCACCGCAGATAGATTACAAAGTTACTTATTATAATCGTCTTAATATTTAAAAATATGTTAACAAAAGTTTACTAAACATTACATACTTAAACTAACTTAATTTGAAAATAATGCTATTGTAATTTATCGCCCAGTATTTGGCAAGGATACAAAAAATAATAATTATAAACTAAGTAGCTAATCGCCATGAACCTCAGCAAAAAGCTCCGTTAAAGCTGTTCTCACAAATGCAACGTTATTACAAAAAATATCTATATCTAAGTCATGAGGTAGATCGTTGAACGCCTTAGCTGATCGTAGAATGAAACTATTGGCTCTGTAATTTGTTCTTGCAAGCGGAATGGACAGAAGATTTTTTCGGCGTGAATGCCTAAATGGAACATTTAAATTCATTTTAGTCAGAAGCAGTGGACAATCGATCAAAGACTGAGCGATCTTCATTAAGAATGAGATATCGGCAATGTTTCTGCGAACTGACAATGATAATAGATGAAATCGTACTATCACATTACCCGACCCGGGGATCGAACCCGAAACCAGAGCAGTCGTAACGCATGCACAATTACAACTGCGCCCAGTCGCAATCGATGTACCACTTTTAAATAATTTATTTTCTGTTACTTTCAGGTGAGCAGTTAGCACTCGAGATTGTAAGAAATGTAACCAAAACGATATTAAACCAATATACACTCGAACCAAGTGCTAAAACACCACTGAAGTTGCCAGTGACCGATCACAATTTTGGACGATGGATCGATAAAGACATTTGGTTGAGATTTCTACCCAGATGTACCAATACTTCGATTTAACGCCATCTCGTGAGTGAAAATGTTAATTGGTTTTGATGTGTTTATATTTTAATGTATGTCTGATTTAACTAATAAGAAATAAAAGGGTATTGTTTTAATTTATTTCGTAGGTAACGTCGGTATTGTTGTATGAATAATTTTCAGAAACGTTTTTAAATTTGTGAAAATAAAACTAAAATAAACATTAACAATATTTTTTATTTAATTTTTGTAATAAAACTAGATTCAAAATAATCTACCGTAAATCTTGAAAAAATTGAAATATGTATCATGCTAGTGGTTCAGCGGTGTTAATAAAATCTGTAAAACGTTCGCAATAATTGAAATACCCTGATGACAATAATAGAGGGGTTCGAAAAAATGCGAGATATGCCATCAAAGAGGGTGCACTCAAAGGGAATTATTTTCCATAGCTTGTCCATCGAACACGCTTCATAATGGACTTTGTCATGGATCGGACAGACTAAGGTGACCATACTAATTTAAAAAAATATTACACTTTTCATGCAAATATTCTCAACATAATATTTGAAATTCATTAACATTTTTTCTGAAAATCATACAAACATATACTCACACATGTAATCTTCGAAGGGGTAGGTAGAGTTGTGACCAGTACACCCACTTTTCGCCGAATTTCGGTCCCATAATGTGATAGGGGGCGAGCCTAACGCCATACCGGGCACAATTCCGGACTCGGGGTTAATACTGAGTATTTCTAAATAAAAAAACTAGTGTCCGACCGAAGGTTCGGTTTCAGTTTCGGCAAGTTTCACTCACACACCAGTCAAAAACGTAACCTTCACTTTCGCTTCGCCGTAGTCGGGTAAAAATAATGGCAATATCAAACAAATATATATTTTTTATGAAATAAGCAAAATTTCACTAAACAATAGATTTTAACATGTCTGAAAAGTTTCGGTTTCGGTTTCTATAGAAATTCCTGTTTCGGTCGGACACTAAAAAAAAATGATATCACTTACCCGACCCGGGGATCGAACTCGAGACCTCAGCACAGCAGTAGTAATGCATGCGTAATTACAACTGCGCCACCGGGGCAGTATATTCTGATAAACCATTAATTAAATATAATAAGCTTAACAAATAAGCAATTTTTTATGTAGCTCATATAAACATGTACATACGAGATACAAAATTCACAATCCAGCTTACAAGACGAAAGTTCTATTGTCCTCCACTTTACAAAACTAAAAAGAAAGTCTTCCAGACAATATGTATAAAACGAAGACAGATGAACGCTTTCTCAAACACTTCTTATAACAATAAAATACTTTTCAAGTAGGCCATCGGACTGATCATGACCCTTCAAAGTATATGCGGATGACTAAGAACACAAAATAAATGTTTTGAAGCATTTATAAAGGTTTACTGTTAAATTGTTTCTTATTTCTTTATCCTGGCACGGCAAAGTGACCACACTACATCTGATGGTAAGCGCAGTGCCGTCCAATTAGAGTATCAAGTAGCGAGAGACAGTCTATCCTCGGCTACTCAACACAATCATGCCGGCTTATTTTCTAACACTACGACATGGGCAAGAAGGTGAAGAAGAAGTCGAGGGTCTAGTGTCAGAGTACTCAGAAATTCGCAAAATGGCAGAACTTACTTTATGTTGCTCGCGGCGTCTCTCTCTCTCTCTATTTAACAGATATTTGTTTCATTCCTGTGGGATGTTATCTTATATTAGAAAGCCTATAACACTCATCAATAAATAGGTTGTAAAATGATAAAAGAATTAATGAAATATGACTGTTAGTTATATATTATAGATTATCGCGTTCAAAGAAACAAACAATCTCTTAGGGTATATATAATAATAGCATTTAAATAAAAACATTAAATACGCGCTAATTTAAATTAACGATTTGTTAAGAAAAATAACTAATTAAAACCCAGTAACAGCCACTCTCAGCGTCACAACTTAATTCCTTATTCACTAATGGTAGATTTAACGTTGCAAGACTATATATTCTTAAGTCTACCATTTGACGAGTTAGTGGCACTCGTCAAACTGTGTCAGTTACTAGTTTTATGTTGCCTCAAAGTAGGCAAGTATATGTAAATGTGATTTGTATTGTGAAATTGTGTTAAAGTGTGATTTTTTCAAATCTTCAACAAAGGGGAGTTAATGGTAATTTATGATGTCTGAGTGCTGTGGTAAGAGTGTCAATAACACATCAAAGTTACCTAGATAATTACATAAATAATACTAGACAAAAATAAAAAATTGTCCCACTGCTGGGCACGGGCCTCCTCTACTAATGAGAGGGGTTAGGCCTCAGTCCACCACGTTGGCCTAATGCGGGTTGGCAGACTTCTCATACATTCGAAATTCTTATGAGGATTCTCAGGTATGCAGGTTTCCTCCCAATGTTTTTCTTCACCGTTAATGCAAGCAATAATTAACATTTAATACACAAGTAACTTTAGAAAAGTCAGAGGTGTATGCCATTTGGGTTTCGAACATACGACTTTCGTCTTGACAGTCCTTACCGCAACCAACTAGGCTATCGCTGCTCTAACACAATATCTAGACAATTAAATACAAAAATGATAATATGTTCGCACTCGGTCGTAAACAAAGCTCTAATTTTATCATTTGACTGTATCATTGAAATAAAAATAATTCTATGCATTTTATGGTGGGTTATTATAGTTTTAAATCTCGATATTCCGAAAACCTTATATCCTTCATGGTCAAAACTCCGATATAAAATCGGTACAATAATAATTGATTTCTTTCAGACACTACAATCCATATTAACATTATAAATTACACAATAAACTAAAAAAAAACGAACAATGAAAATAAAATATTTATTTATAAATTAAAGAAATTATATTAACACCAACCATAATTATCATATTAATAGATCAATTAAATAAAAAGATATTGTATTGTCTTGTTTGAAATAGTATACTATACACATGTAGGTAATTACAGCATACATATATACCTTCAGACATGATAACTAGAATTTGAATTACACTTAGAATACCTATCAAACTAAGACAGAACAGGAAAACCGGAATAAAACGGCAACTCTGCTTAGTATTGGATATATTATAATTAGCATACGCTGAGATTACCTTTATAAATTTGTAATAATTTAATTTCAGTATAATGTATTCTTTAAATTTCTCCGTCTTTGAGGAATCTGTCTGTAAGTCATTAAATAAATTAATTGAAATAATCCCTTCTCTCAAACATAATGTCTAACATTTTGTGGTCCGTTTATGAACCTTTTTTTTTAGTGCCTCGATAGGCAGACGAGCAGACGGGTCACCTGATGGTAAGTAGTCACCGCCGCCCATAGATTTCTGCAATGCCAGCGCACAGCAAAGCCGCTGCCTACCGTTGAAAATCTTACTGGATGGTAGTGATGCCAAACCGTCGAATGACTAAAAAAAACATACAGGAATGTCCTTAGTAAAAACCAATTGATGGTGACCGCATAATAATCCGCTGTTGATTTACACTCTGTATAGGCCACGCTTCACTTCTCCCGACATTGTATTTCAGAACCGTGACTGATGGCAGCAAGTACCAATATGTTTTTTTTAAACTCATGACACGTTTTCACAAGATTTTTGTATATGATTTGATTTATATAAATAATCATATAGAGAGTATAACAATACTAAATTTAAAAAGAAAAATACGTTATTTTTTATCTGAACAAGTACATTAAACATTATAATATATCTCTACAAATATTTATATTGAGTTAAAAATAATTTATTTGGAACAGACAATACGACAGTAACACATAGAAAAAAAGGGCTAAATAAATGAGCAACTTAGATAATATCTATCAAAAGAATCTCCACACTTCCTAAAATTATTCTTAACATAAAACATTCTTGTTTGTATAGCAGCGATAGCCTAGTTGGTTGCGGTACGGACTGTCAAGACGAAAGTCGTAGGTTCGAAACCCAAGTGGCATACACCTCTGACTTTTCTAAAGTTATGTGTGTATTAAAATGTTAATTATCGCTTGCTTTAACGGTGAAGGAAAACATCGTGAGGAAACCTGCATATCTGAGAGTTTTTCGAAGGTATGAGAAGTCTGCCAACCCGCATTAGGCCAGCGTGGTAGACTAAGGCCTAACCCCTCTCATTAGTAGAGGAGGCCCGTGCCCAGCAGTGGGACAATGTTTAATACAGGGCTAGTATTATTTATTTATTATTATTTAAAACATTCTTGTGGCCTATCTATAAGAACAAAGTTATAAATTCTTAATACATAATTTTCAAGTATATCCAATATTTTGATCTGCAAACGCCAGTTTAGCATTTTTTATACATAATAGTAATAGCTTGCATTTGCGATTCATACGATGAGAGTAAGACTCCTAGAAACCCAAATCAACCTCCCCATCCTTTATAGTTAACAAGTAACACCTACTAACGGTAGGCAGTGGCTTTGCTGTGTCCTGTCATTGCAGAAGTCTATGGGCGGTGGTGACTACTTACCATCAGGTGGCTGCTCATCTGCCTATCGAGGCACTTAAAAAAAATACCATAAACAAACTACCTCATTTGACGACAAAAAACGATGAGAAACCATACAGTACTAAATAAATCCTTGTCCAACTCACGACAAGGCTTGTAAAATGAAACCGGAGGATAAGATTTTAAAATCGAAGACCTTGTATAGTCCTAAATAAAAATAAAGCTTCAAGGAAGCAGAACCTGGTACTTTATAATGCAACATCATAACACTTATAAATGTTTCAACATTACGAATTGCGTTGAAAGTGACGAGACTAATCAAATATTTTTATGATCGACGCGTTTTTACGAGCGGCCTGTTTGCCAAGAAGATGTTTGGGACGAGTAACAAGTTACAAGATATTAAATAAATAACAGTTATTATTATTGGAATGCTTTATATTATCTAGTACTAGCTTTTGTCCGGGATTTAGTACCTGCTGAGCAGCTTCTTCACACTACGCCTGAAGGACCCAGAATCATATGAAGGAGGGAACACTGTAGCTGGCAAACTGTTCCACAGCTTGATGGTGTGGCAAAAATACGAATTTGCGGTCCTGGTTCGCGCTGGGGTAGTAGGCACCACGAAGCAGTGGCTCCGCAAGCCAGTGCGTGTTGTTTTGGTGTGGAAGGGAGAGCATGGGATAAGATTAAACAATTCTTCGGAGCATTCACCATTCGCGTTGAATGAGTGTGTCCATGCCAAGGAAACGAAACAATAATTACTTCTGCCCAAGAAAGTATGACACAAAATTAACAAGCAAAGAGGAATCTGTTGAGACTCGAGATGATTTTTAGTCTGTTTATTTTAGCTAGAGACAAAACTTATATACTAATGTGGTACGTGCATATAATTTTTTTATTTACTTCCTACAAACGTGACTTTATGTATTATACTAAGTATGTGCAGTTCTGTAGTGACAGGCTGTCGCTACAGGTCTTTAAAAACACTCATCGCTGTAAAAGGCAACAGCATGCCATTAAAATATCAGTTCACTGTAAGGCTATTTCTATAGTGTGAGTTTCTGTTGATTATCACGTTCCAAATGGGACTTTATCCACAGTTGTTGGCAATAGGGTAGTTTCCTGTGTTTAATTTTTTACATTATTCGATATGCAACCGAATAAAATACGAAAAAGAAACTCTTTTGCAGAAACAGAATCAAAATTGCTTGAAAAATGAGGTCACAATATTTATTTTAAATATTGATATGATCAAATACTCAAAGGCATGAACAAAAATTGTTGCGCATTGGGGACATATCGCTATCTCCCTCGCACAACGGCACAGTAAAGGGGATTCTGAGAACCGTGACGTCACGGGACATATTATGCATCATGTTACTGTCATTTGACAATTACCCCTTCCAGCAGATTTGAATGGCGTCTAATTTACTTATTTTTGTTCAGATTCATAAAATTATTTCGATAATAGGTTTTATATAATGTAACTTGTTGATTAAATGAATAAAAAAAATCGAGTCAACTACGCTATTTCTGGGACAGAACTGAATACAATCACCAGCTGGAGGTTGATGTGTTTATAGGCGTACTTCAAGTCTTTCAAAATTGAATATTCCTACTTTAATTCTGGTGGTAAAGTGATGACTACCTAGTTCCTCGCTAATCTCCGATGCTACAGATGCCAAAAGAGTTTCAGTTCCAAACTAAATATACATGAACCATGTGTTACCTCTTTGGTCAAGAGTAAATAGAACATTTTGTATGAATTTATATGAGGGACCGTAGAACAACATCGTCTGATCTACTGTAATGCGCGCGGCCTTAAACTAGATAGTAACTGGCAAAATTAATATTACGCAATAGCTTATACTCTAGTACACACAACAGAACAACCGGCGTTATTCCAAGCAATTGCTCATTTGTGTACATAATTTGGATAAGGAAAATAAACATAAATAATTGAACTGAAACGAAGGATTTTAAGGATCTTTTTATTTTCATACCAAATTATTAATGATACAATATATTTTGACTGTCTCGGTGGTGCAGTTGTAATTGCGCATTCGTTACGACTGCGGTGCTGAGGTCTCGGGTTTGACCCCCGGGTTGGGTAAGATTCGGCTTTAGGCTTAGGCTTAACATGGGTTGGTAGGCTTCACAGATCTCAAAGTTTCTTATATAACAAGAGCATCTACTACCTACTTACTATTTAGCTCCTGATGACGCGTTTGTAGGACATACATCATATACAGTGGGTGAGTAGACATTTTTTGTAGGTAGGTAGTAATATTACTAACTACATAAAGGTTTTAATTCATAAAAAGTACACAGACTTCAATAAAAAACAAATTATGCGTCACTATAAAATTGAGGGTTGCCCTTGATTTTTCAGAGATCCCATCATCAGATCCTGACTTAGTGCCAATGGGACCACCTGGAAAGTATATCTATCACTTGAATCGGTCCAGGCGTTTTCGAGTAATCGGGTAACATACATAAAAAAAAAGATTCCGACGAACTGTTAACCTCCTCCTTTTTTTGAAGTCGGTTAAAAATACTAGTACCTAAGTGTTAGATATGTAACGGTCCAATGCTTGTCAATGCTCTTTATTTCTATTTATAATTCAAAGGGATACAGGTTTCCTCGCGATGTTTCCTTTATCGTGATTAGAAGTCCTCAGCAGCGGAACACTTAGAGAAGGCGGAATATAATTCTTCTGTACGTGTGTTAGTCACATAACTCCTCCATATCGGCTGGACCGATTTGGATGAAATTATGTGTGTATATTTCAATAGCTTCCTGGATGGTTTGAAACATACCTGGACCCTGTAGGTGGCGCTGCTGTCGGCGTGACTCTGCTTTTTCGATCAGGGCTACGTCGGTCGGACCCGCTAGTAACTATAATTATATAGTTTTGAATTTTGTATTGCGTATATAACGAACGATACAGTAAACACTCAAAAACTACTCGTAGTCTGTCTTCGCTTCTTTTTTCTTAATTTCTTTTTGGACATGAATAAATTGAAAACAATACGTGTTTTCATACCTTTAACACAGATTTTTCAGTTAATCCTTTGGAATTTACACAAACAATGAACGCGAAACTCGCAAACAAGTATGGGAAAGCAGAAAAAAGGTTAAACAAAGCTCAGAAAGCGCAGATAAACCGGCATTGTGTACATTGCAGTGTATCCTACCTTTTTCGTTGTGATCACGTATTTTGTAAATACATTTCATTATTGGCTGTACTGTAAATCAAATTCACAATATCGCATTTTAATTTGTTTGATGTAATGCTTTTGATCAACGGATTGTGTGATATGTTTGCACAATATTTTATAAATTATGCTTTTGGTTAGAGGCTATGTTTTAAGCAACACCTTAATCAAATATTTATCTGTCACACAATTATTTTGGTTCGGGAATCGAACCAACGGTCTTTCAGCCGGCCACTGCGCCTACTGCGCCAGCCAGGCTGTCAATTCAAAAGGTATTGACAAACAGTTACGAATAAGACGGTAGTGAGTGCGCCAATACCAATCCAATACAGTTAGCTCAAAAAAAGCAAACCATTTTAACGGTCAAGGCAACTGAGGTTAAATGATGGAATCTTGTTCGATTTATGCCACCGTGAATAGAAAGAAATAAGAATAATTTTTGATTATGAGTAAATAATTTAATATACAAGAGGAATAAGCAGACATTAATAATCAAATTCAGATCAGAGCGGGTCGCATATTGGCTACTGGACAGGAAAATAGGAATACTGACACAAAACTGAATGTGATATATAATATACTCTAGAAATGATTTAAACTGATACTAAATTATAAATTTTAAAGATCTTAGTCGGATTAGGAGGAGATGCTCTGATCTTTTCTTATAAAGCTAATACGCGTATGCAATTTCTGTAGTATTAACAAATGGCGTAATTTTATAGAAAAGTACGCTCGCAATATATTTAACTACTTAAATATTTCATTTTGAACAAATTTCAATTTTGTTTCTGATGGTCAGTGTAGATGATCGATCGGTTTAAATGGTCAGATTAAAAAAAGATAATAAAAAATAACAGCCCAGAAGCGTTTTATTAATGTTTTAGAAGCGATTTAAATGTGTGTCATGTTTTTATTATTCGTATAAAATACGCTTAATAAATTGAACGTTGTTTGTCAAACAATAAAATTAACAGAATAGTTACTGATAAAATATCTACAATTTTTTGTTCATTACGGTAATAAAATAAACAGTAGTCGTTCAGAATTCCATTACTGAAAGTCAATGCATATTTCTAACAAAAGATTGTGCTGTTGCAATCGTCCTATGAAATGGTTACAAATTTTGCTTGTCTGCTTATATTTGTATATCAATACTTAGAACTATCGCGTGGAAAATCTGGTTGCATATAGAAAAACAAATGACGACAATTTTAAAACTGTCCTAACGGCAACAAATCATATCAACGTATGGCGGGCTATTTGATTTAACAGTCTACTCATTGGTGATAACAAACATGCTTTATTGTGTTGAGCTACTGTGACCTGAGCCTTTAAAATTCCCACCAGTCTATCCTACCCTTAAAAATACTAACGAAATCACAACCCATTCCGTTCCTTGTAAAGTCGCGCCAAACCAATGAATAAATAAAGCGTTAACCCATAAATCTACTGCAAACTAACCGTTTAGCGTTTGACAAAGAATGTAAGTAGGTATTTTATGGGAGCATGAACCGTATAATGTATTTGAATAAAGCTTAGCTTATGCGAGGATGATTAATTTATGAGATGGAAAATGGTTTTCTAAACGTTATATAGGGCTGTTTTTGTCATGGTTCGTAAAATCGGGGTTCTTCAATACATGTATACTGGATGTAAGGGTAATTCTCCCGTTTGTAGTTCTCAGTACCTGTAGCTACGATTCATGTAGCACATAATAGTCCGTTATGTCGTATGTTTTATTGTTACAATGATCACTGAAAAGAGTTGGATATATTCCAAAGTATTTGTGATTTTGATGCAAATATAAAAAAACTATTGTAAAACTCCTTTGCAGCTTTATAATAAACATAAAGCATGATATAATATGAATAAAATCAAGTAGTATCAATTGAATGTTGTGCGCGGATTTTATCGGTGAAAGATAATCCTACTTCCTACTAATATTATAAATGCGAATGTTTGGATGGATGTTTGTTACTCAATCACGCTACAACTGCTGGACGGATCTGGTTGAAATTTAGCACAGAGATAGATTATACTCTGGAATAGCATATAGGCTACTTTTTAACCCGAAAAAATGTACAGTTCCCGTGGGATAGTTTAGTTTTTAACAGAACAAGAGATCGACATATTTTTTTGCATGGTGGTAGTTTAAGGTTCAAAAAATGATAGGTAATAGCTTAAGATACCTCCATGGATTGTATACCTTTTCTTCCAAAAATAACCTCCACGCGGGCGGAGTCGCGAGCAACATCTAATTAAGTATATTTGTAAATTTTTTCTGTGCATAACAAATTAAAATAAAATAAATCTAAATGAAAATATTAAGCTACATTAATAGAACTCACTCCTGTAATCCCTAAAGACGTAGGCAGAGGTGTAGCCACTTTTCACTGAGCTTATTGCATAGTAATAGCTTTCAAGGCAATAATTTATCATAATTATAATACCCTATTCAAGATCAATACTACAGGGACCTCTTAGAGCTCTCTTAAGCTAGCTCTAGGGCAAGAGCCAGGCGTAGATTTCTGTATCCGCCATTCTTTTATTTTTGGTGCCAAAACTGACCACAATCAATCAATGTATAGCAAAAAGGTCTCAGAGCGTTGTTCTTGCATTATGCATAGACATAGAATTAACTGAGCAATATTCAATCAATAATGTCACAATATTTATCACTTTTTAGAAAGAGACAAAGCGACTGTGCGGCCAGTACCGATATGTTTTCGCTCCTTCCAAGTCTGTGATGTTGATCAATCAAAATTCTAGAAAAAGACTACTGCACCGCCTTATCTCTCTCATATTTTTTTGCCCGTATTCACTTAATAGCTGGATAGATGGCTCAGTCCGTCCGCTATGTCTATGGTGTTATGAATGAAGTAAAATAATTAAAATAAACTGTATAGTTTATTTTAATAAATTTACTATATCAAACTATTTTGGTGGTGTCTTTTCGCGTAATGTAAAAAGATAAGTTAATTGAATGAAAGCATTTCATAGCTTGTATTTCAATTTTGTTTGGTTTTTTTATCTAATAAAGCCCAAAATATTTCGCAATATTAGATATTTCGTAGAAATAATTAATGTCATTCCTCGAGTTTATTGAATTCTCTATTTATAGCACTTGAGAATTATTATGATTTCCCGGAGCGTAGCCGTCTTTCTATTTATATCGAACGGAATATTCATTTTCGAGTTATTACAATTCGTAATTTCAAACGTCAAGACCGAGACGTAAAATATATCGAAAAGTTAATAACCAGTCTGTTACAAAGCACAAATTGACTATTAAGAAAACAAAAAAAATATATTTAGTCAACACTTTAGATGACATACAAAAACGATTAATTGAGAAAATCAAATAAAGAAGTAACACGAAAAAAATATAAACTCTAAATACACTCGCTACTCATCAATTTGGAACACCTGTGGCTAAAGTATGACCAAAATTCTAATATTAGTGTCAATTCCATTGTTACGAACTTTGCTAAATATACCTCTGAGTGGGGGGTAATTAATTATAGTGACCGTAAGACTGGGAGAATAGTCGGCTGTGAAACGAGAGGCCGTGGGTTTGATTCCCGCCCGAGGACAAATGTTGGTTCGTCAGATAAGTAGTTGTTTTGGGTCTGGGTGTTGTGGGACCATAGTCCCTAGTAGTTCTTGATACCCACGATACAGGTTTGACCTAGTGTGAGGTCAGAACTATGTGTGTGACTGTTGGGGTGTATTATTTATTATTTACATAACTAATTTTAGTTTAGTTAATTTACATACATTGGTTAATTGACTTTGTACTAAAACTGAGTAAAATATTCAGATTCCGTAATCTGACTGGATACCAGATATCTCATAATTATCGGCTATCCATTTCGTCTCTAATTATTATAATTCCTATTAATGATCACTTGACCAAGACTACCAGTAAGCAGCTTGTAACTTTGGCTAAGAAATTGGCAGATCCTGAGTTCAAATCCCAGGTCCGGCTATAGTAACTTTTGTATTATTTTAGAAATGTAAAAGATACGTTGCCAAGAATTAATAGACTCGCGGATCACATAATAGGTGGAAAATTAACTCAGCGATCCGTAGGTGTAATTGCATCTCTGCCTACCTATTCAGATACAGGCATAAGCCTAAAATATACTATCATCTGAATAATATTACTAAATTCCCGCATTAGTAATACTCCAAGTTATTTTGTAAACAAAGTTGGTTTACTTGAAGCTTGATCATTATCTTTTACAATACCCCGGACAGTTAAGTTTGGGAAACTTGGATGGTGTGCGACGTTACTGGGCAAGATTTATGGGTCCGCCAAGATGCAACTTTTTTAGTACAACGGACAGTGTACTGTGCCAAGACTACGTGGACATAAATTTGCCAGGGTTGAAATTTAGTTTCAGAAGAAACCGTATTTTTTATAATAGATTTTGTGAAATATATGTCAAATCTCCATTTTAATTCATTCAATTTAAAAATATAAACTAATGAATTATTAGAGAAATATAAAGAAACACGTTTTAATAACCATTTTTAAATGGAATTTGGACAACATAAATGTCACCGACAGAACAGAGAGATGTGGTTACATATGAAAAATAATTGTAAAATCATACAGAGAGAAAAAAACAATATTTTTAACCAATATACACGAAATAGTCACAAACACATGAAACTGAGTAAAGCAAAAACGCTAGCTAAACAATAAGGATAAGGAAGAATTATAAATAAGGATGAATATTATATCCGCCACCCCACATAAATCCACAACGTGAAAACTAGTTTAACTGGGATGATATAGTTATGGCCGATCTTGGCGGCCTAACATTAATTCACACGCCTTCAAAAAACTACAGCAACATCACTTGTGACTATCTTCAGGGCGGTCAACATAATTTGGCTGTACTCTATTTTTTATCTTGGTACGGCAAAGTGACTACACTGCTCCCGATATTAAGCACGGTGTAGTCCAGTTAGAGTATCAAGTAGCGAGAGACAACTAAATCTCGCTAATTGAAACAATCATGCCGGCTTTCTGAGTTGATTTCACACTACTAAAGGACCAAGAATAATAGGAAGAAGGGAACACGGTTGCTGGCAAAATATTTCACAGCTTGATGGTGCGGCAGATACGAATTTGCGAACTTCTTCCGTAAGCCAGTACGCGTGGTTCTAGTGTGGAAGAGAGAAAATGGGATAAGATTAAACAATTCGCCTTGATAAAGATAGTAGAACACGTTAAGCGAGGACATATCCCTTTTTTTCTGGCACGGCAAATTGACCACACTGCACCTGATGGTAAGCGCAGTGCCGTCCAATTAGAGTATCGAGTAGCAACAGACGAATCATGCCAGCCTGCTTCTTCACACTCTGCCATGGGCAAGAAGGTGAAGAAGCGGTTGAGAGTCTAGTTTCAGAGTACTCAGAAGGCCTCAACCTCGAAATATCGTACCCAACTCTAGACCCCCGACAAGAACCGGATGTACACTGGCTGATCCCGGAACGCGACACACTTGCGTGTGCCACTATGGCGGATTTTACACCCTGTGTACGGTGGTCGCTATCCGGGTGGATATGAATATCACCACCAGCAAATCCCTTCGCAGCTGTAGCGGGTCTAGGCTGTTAGTCACGTCTGCATTATTCAAAATGCGCGTGGCTCGCCGCTGCAACCCACCCAGAGCACGAAGTAGGTATTTATTGGAACCGTCCCAGAGGTGCGAGCAATATTTCAATCCCGGCCGTACCTACGCAAGCGGTAGAACTGCGTACCGTTACCGGGCGTGAAAAGCCGCCGCACCCTGATTAGGATTAAGGCCCTACCTGAAGTAGTAGATATTACGCCCTCGCTATAATTCATTACCCCCCCACTCAGAGGTATATTTGGCAAAGTTCGTAACAATGATTTGACACTGATATTAGTGCTTTATAACCTTAGAGTAGGCAACCAAACACTAAGTTTATAACAGACTGGTTATTAACTTTTCGATGTTTGTTATCGATGATGTTACGTCTCGATATTGACGTTTGAAATTACGCAATCGTAATAACTCGAGGAAATGAATATTCCGTTCGATATAAATAGAAAGATGGCTTCGCTCCGGAAAATCATAATAAATCTTAAGTGCTATAAATATAATATTCAATTATTTCGAGACAGTCGTTAGTTATACGAAACATTTAATATTGCGAAATACCATGGGCTTATTTGCAAAAACAAACAAATATCTGTCTATCATACAAACATTTGTGTCGGTGCGGGAATCGAACACACAGCCTCTCGTTTCAAAGCCGACTACTCGTCCGCTGCGCCGCGGAGGCTGTCATATATGTTTATTACAGATACAGGTCAAGTATCGACGTAATTGCTCAAAGCTGTGTATGTTTTGTGACGAAATTCACGTAAATTCAGTCGTAGTGTAAAGACCCTTAATATGAAATATTTACAGCGGCTGTCGTTGTGGTTTCCTGTGGCAACCAGTGACCAACGCCAAACTACTCTATTTGTTTCCACCGCAAAATATTACGGAAATTCCTCGACATTTTCAACATCATAATAGTTAGTTATGTTAATGAGTTGTTTTATGGACTCTTTGTTATTTAAAGTATTCGTAAATATCTAGCAACGAAGTTTGGATTTTAAAATAAATATATAACACCCAACAGTCACACACATAGTCCCAAACCCACTGCGAGATACAATTAAGTGTCTTGTCTATCAGGAACTACGAGAGACTTTAGGTCGCTTTCGGACATCAACCAGACTCCACAAAAACATTTGCGGATTAGACAAATATTTATTTCAGTGCAGAGATCGAACTCGCGACCATTCAACAGCAAGCTACTTACCCACTATACTACTGATGCAGTCAATCAGTTTTTGATTGCGCTTGAATTAATTGTGTTTATAATTAAACAAAATATACTTACGACTCGTATTCCAATACAATGAGTGTGACATAACAAAATCGGACTAATATCTCAACGCTCTCACAAAACGCGTTCAATGAGCTTCTAACATCTAAATTTAAAACAATAAAATACAATATCGCTATCTATTTCACGGCCAATTAAACATAACTACCGGTAACACCACAGTCTAGCAGAGCGTGCAAACTGTAGCTAAATACATCGGGGAGTGCAATATGTGCTTACTGTTTTATAACTAAACCAATTTGTATTCTAAATCCCTGGCTGCAGGTTACAGTATATGGTGTACAAGGTAGCTACTTCAATAGGTACTGCATTTATGTCGGAAAGTTCGATACTAGTTGATACCAGGATACCATTATCTTTAATAACGACAGGTAACTTCATTGGCGTGCTTAAAATAACACTACTGGCCGTTTTATGAAAGGAAGAGTTTATTTAGAATCAATTTTGTAAATCACAATTAACTGCTAATTATTAACTGCCTCGGTGGGGCAGTTGTAAATGTGCATGCTTTACAACTGCTGTACTTAAGTCCAGGCCTCCTATCACATTAGGGACCGTAATGAATTCGGCGAAAAGTGGGTGTACTGGTTACACCTCTGCCTGAGTGTATATGTATGTAAAATTACTCCAATGTTAACCATTAAATCCCATCAGGATTTTGATACTAACTTGTCCAAATTACGAGGTATTTATTTATTTAATATTTATTCGGAAAACTTACAGCTAGCAGTATTTTACAATACAAAATATACATAAAAAGGCAATTTACAAGTTTTCACAATTATGTAGCCAGATAAAAAATATAATACTATAATAAAATTGATATTACTCGTTCAAACCGCAAAACGCAGTATAAAAAGCGCAATGGTCAAATTAATATTTAAATTACTTTTAACAAAGTTGTTTTAAAAATATTAATAACAAAGATTTTAATCAAGATTTCTACATAATTGTGGATTGTGGGGGTTTGTATTATCAGATATTTTAATAAACAGTCTATGAACACTTTAGCAACTACTTTTTAATTAAACAATTCTAACTTTGCATCACTAAAGAACGTGGAAAAAAAATATGTTTAAACTCATGCATAAAGTTTTGTTGCGAACGTGAAAGAATTTAGCGTAACAGAGAAAAATGCGTCCATTACGTATCCAGTTTGCAGAAAAATGCAACTTACACTTGTAGCAACTAGGGAACAGTTGTTGTAATAATTGGCTCGTTATGCACTGGCACCTAATGCGACATCATTAACGTAAGCTACCAGCTTGCAGCTAATACCGTGAAAGCAGAAACACCAATAGAAACAAATATCAGCAAAGTAGTTAACTGTAATGTAGTTCCGCCCACTTAGTTCTATTGAAACGAGCAGAATAACTTAGTCAGTAAATAGGTAAGATTCGATACTAATGATATTATCATTATCTCTTTCAGTATTTTTATATATATAGATGCAATTACTAATGCTTTAAAGGAAGGTTTTTATAAAGTATCTCATACCAGTTATGACATGCGAGTTATGCCATTATGACGTTTCCTCATCATTAATGGCGTTTGCTTTATTTCCGTATTGGTATCGACGTCTTGCAGTTGTAGTAATCTTCTCTATCCTATTGGGCAGTAATCGTAACTACATTTCAAACGAACTTATTTTATTAAGATTGTCTTGTCCTATTTAATTATTAAATAAATCAGAACAATTTTGAACTCAACTCAAACCCTTTCAGAATAAAGAACAAAATGCGTTTCAATCAAAGGTACATCTCCACTCACCTCATTAGTTTCAAAGTTAATATCCAAGATGACAAGCGACGCAGACTCGAGATCAAATGATAAAGCCCGATTGACATTAAAGTGACGTACCGATGGAGCAAAGTAAGTGTCCTCAAACGGATTCGGTTGAATGGATTCTCAGCGTTACTACGCGACCATCTCGAATGAAACCTTGGATTAGTGTGGCGCAAGTGGTTGTGTGAAAGTGGAAAATGATAGTGGGTCTTGTGAAGTAGATTAAGTTTGTGGGATTGCTGCTATTTTTGATAAAAATAAGATGGTCAAGGACGTTATAGGTATTGTGTTTGGAGTATCAAAATGTGAACAATTTTCTATTAGAATATATATAAATAGAAACTAAATGTTATTCGTTGGTAAGTGCATCACTTGTAAGAATTCCGAGTAAGATTTTTAGGGAAAGAAAAATTGGAATAGATGAAATTTCGGAAATATGTATTTATATATCCATGGGATTTCGGCCTCCTACAGTATAGATAAATGTTATCATGCTTGCGCAACTGCAGGCATAAGTTGACTTGGGGTGCGAAGTCAGGAAACCTCCACGTGGTGCACCCTGGGCAACGGTGGTCATGTTGACCAACGGCCAATTTCCTGACAAAAGGTGGTTGATGGTTGTCGCTTTTGTGACGGCCCTTGCTCGAAGTTTGGGCTACTCCCGAGTTTTATCTCGGGGGTGTCGGCGGGCTCGGTGTGCGCTCACCCCGCCGCCGAGCGGGCAGTGGGGGGGACTCTCTCTCCTGCTGTCACCGTCGTGCATCGTAATCCGGTCTGGAGGTCTGTGGTCATGTCTCGCGCTCCGACTGGACCGAGGGTCTTGGCTTAACCGCCTGGGCCGCGAGGTAGAAAACCTCTATAAAAAGTCACCCCGAATCCCAAGCGGCGGCGCACCGCGAGGGGATGCATGGCCGATGGGTAGTTCGGTCGCTAGTGCGAACCACGCCGCCGGAGTACCTGCTGCCCCTCCGTGCGTGATACCTCAGGCTTACCCAGGTACAGGGGGCTCTGCCTGGGCGGACTTTTTATTTCCCCCATACTCGTGGGATTAAAAATGAAGAAAATCACAAAACCCAAAAACAAAGACGATGATGTGGAGAATTTGTCTTTACCGGGGGACGCAAGTGACCCTGGAAAGAAAGACGATGCTGGGCGTAAGTCCAAGAAGGCGGCTGCTGGAGCCGCTTCGACAGCAATGATGACGCGGTCAAAGAGGGCGCTAATAGCCCGTCAACGGGACACGTCCTCAAGCGAAAGCGACACCGAACCGGCACGCAAGGTGATGGCCGTGTCAGACAGCCCGACTGCAGTGTCTGACGCAGACTCTGCAACGATGGAGGTGTCAGCCACAACAGAGGTGGCTAGGTTAGAGGCTGAGAAGGCGGCAATGGCGCAGCAGATCGCACTTCTCAAGGCCTCCCTGGCTGCCCAACAGAAGGTAATGGAGGAGATGCTGGTGACTGTCCAGTCTCTTGGACAGCCGCAGCTGGTGACCCAAGATGGGGCCGGCTTAGAAGGAGTAGGTCTCTTTCAGCAGTTCGAGCGCCGTATATTAAATATAATAGACGCGCGCTTGGAGGCATTAAGCTTGAGGCTACCTCCGGAGCCCATTACTCGGCCCCCTCTGGCTGCTGATAAGGCCAGAGTTGGAGTGGCGTCACAGCCGATATACGGCATCGCCGGGTCATCTAGGCCAAATATAGTTCCCGGGCCCTCAAAAGCCCTACCAGTTGTTGCTGGGCCATCGGTCACCCCGAAGGGAAAGGGGATAGGAAAGGGAAAGAGCAATAGCAGGGCTACACCTGCTGACCCTCCCTGTCCCCGACCTACGCCTGTTGTAGTCGCTGGGCTGACGGCACCGTCAACGTCTATGGTGTCCCCAAATCCCCGGACATCCCGAAGGGGAGGGAAAAGGGGAAAAATAAAAAAAAGAAGCGGCACCCCCGCTGCTCGACCGCCCAGGGAGCCAAGGCCACTTCCCCCTGCTCCTGCTTCGATGGAAGAGGGGTGGAACGTGGTGGCCAAAAAAGGGAGGAAACATCCCCAGCCCATGCCAAGTGCTGCTGCTGCGGCTTCCGCACCGCCGCAGCCGCGTCGGCCAGAACCAAGGATTCACCTGCCCCGCAAGGCAGCCGTCTCGCTGACGGTAACGCCAGAGGGGTTGGCAAGGGGAATCACGTACGCCCATGTGCTGCGTGAGGTACAACGATCCGTGGATCTGGCTAGCCTCGGCATCGCGGAGATGCGAGCTCGCCTAATGGCGACGGGCGGGTACCTGTACGAGGTGCCCGGTCCGGAGTCCGAAGCGAGGGCTGACTCCCTCGCCATCAAAGTGAGGGAGGTGTTCCGCGGGACGGAACTGGAGAACGATGTCCGTGTTTCCCGCCCGTTCAAGACCGCGGAACTGCGAATATCCGGGTTAGACGCATCAGCTGACCCGGAGATGGTCGCTGCGGCCCTCGCAAAAACGGGGTGTAATGCGGCGGAAGGTTTTAAGGTCGGGGAGATCCGCCCCGACCGGTCGGGCCTTGGTGCGGCGTGGGTGCGCTGCCCCGCCAAGGTAGCCGGCAAAATTTTAAGTTCGGGCCGAGTGCTGATCGGCTGGGTAGCTGCACGCGTCCAGCTCCTCGAGCCGAGGCCTATGAGGTGCTACCGCTGCCTGCACAGAGGACATGTGCGGGTGCGGTGCACTGCAGAGAGTGACCGCAGCGGCATCTGCTACCGCTGCAGTAAACTGGGCCACAAGGCCAAGGAGTGCTCCGCGGAGCCGCATTGCGCTGTTTGCGCAGATGCTGGTAAACCCGCGGGGCACCAGGTGGGCGCCAAGGCATGCGTCGCCTCCTCCCGCCCTCGCCGCGAAAATCGTGGTCGGGGAACGGAGTTTGTGACCCAGCCGGCAGCGCTCCCCGTAGAGGAACAGATGGAGATCGCCCATTAATATGGCGCAACGTTTCCTCCAGGCGAACATTAATCACTGCGCCAGGGCCCAGGACCTGTTAGTCCAGAGCATGGCGCAGTGGTCGATACAAGTGGCTGTGGTCGCCGAGCCTTATTTTGTTCCCCCCAGGGATGACTGGGCAGGGGACCTTAACGGTTTGGTGGCCGTCATCACTCGGGGCGCCGCCGGCTCCCCGCCCTTCGAAAAAGTAGCGAAGGGGTCGGGATGTGTGGCGGTTCTGTTGGGGGAGGTCTGGATTGTGGGTGTGTATTTCTCCCCCAACAGATCCCTGGCCGAGTTCGAGCACTTTCTCGCTCGGCTAGGGGCCCTGGTGGTGCAAGGCAGTCAGCCTCGCCCCGTTCTCGTTGCCGGCGACTTCAACGCCAAGTCTCTAGCTTGGGGTTCGTCGGTCACCAACAGACGCGGCGAGGCCCTGGAGGAATGGGCGATCTCGGCCAACCTGGCCGTCGTGAATCGCGGGTCGGTTAACACGTGCGTGCGGCATAATGGCGGATCGGTGGTGGACATCACGTTCGCCACCCCAGCTATTGCCCGCCGCGTCCATGACTGGAGAGTTCTGGTGGATGAGGAGACGTTGTCGGATCACCGATATATTCGGTTCGACGTCGCCTTATCCCCTAACCCCCAGTCCAGTGTAGGACCGACTGGCCCGCGGTCGGACGGCCCGCGTTGGTCGGTAAAACGCCTCGATGTTGAGGCCCTGAAGGAGGCCGCACTGGCCCAGGCGTGGCTCCCTGCACCAGAAGCACCGATGCAGGTCGAGCAGGAAGCGGCGTGGTTCGGGGCAGCGATGTCGCGCGTCTGCGACGCAGCTATGCCCCGAGTCCGACGTCTTCCTGAGAAGCGCCAGGTGTTCTGGTGGTCGGCGGAACTCGCGCGGTTACGTGTCTCCTGCGTGGCCGCCCTTCGTCGTCTCGCCAGACACCGTCGTCGTCGGATCCGCTTTCCCGGCGACGAGGACCAGGAGCGGTTGCTTCACGGCCTCCACAGGGAGGCTAAGAGAGCGCTGCGCGTGGCAATAGCTAGGGCAAAGTCTGCAGCTCAGGAGGAGTTCCGGGGAACTCTTGATAACGACCCTTGGGGGCGTCCATATCGCGTGGCGATGAGGAGATATCGCCCGTGGGCGCCCCCACTGACGCAGAGTCTCCGGGGCGACCTAGTCGTAGAGGTCGTCGCAGCTTTGTTCCCTGCCACTGAAGATGTCACTCCCCCACCGATGGCGTCACATCCATCGACGCCATCGTCGTTGAGTTCGGCAAGGGTTATTTCGGAGGTTTCGCCCGAGGAATTTCGGGCGGTGGTGCTTCGGCTGCGGGGCAAGAAAACAGCCCCGGGTCTCGACGGTATCCCCGGACGTGCGTGGGTGTTAGCCGTCGAGCATCTGGGGACTAGGCTCCGTGGTCTGTTCTCCGCGTGCCTGGAGCAGGGCCGTTTTCCGTCTCAGTGGAAAACTGGGAAGCTGGTCCTGCTCAAGAAGGAGGGGCGACCCGCAGAGTCACCATCGGCCTACCGGCCCATCGTATTGCTCGACGAGGTCTGCAAGCTCTTCGAGCGTATCATTCACGCTCGCCTCGTCGAGCATCTTGAAGGGGTCGGGCCGGACTTGGCACAGTGCCAGTACGGGTTCCGGCAAGGCCGATCGACAGTGCACGCGATTTTGCGGGTCAAGGCACAAGCGGAGGATGCAGTGGCTCGGGGTGAAGTGGTGGTGGCGGTGTCTTTAGACATCGCCAACGCGTTCAACACCATGCCCTGGGCCTGCATACTGGAAGCACTGCGGTACCATGTGGTGCCACCGTATCTCCGGCGTCTGGTGCGCTCGTATCTCTCAGATAGGTACATAGTGTATCCAGGCGCCGACAGGTGGCACCGAAGAGCAATGGCATGTGGTGTTCCACAGGGCTCAGTCTTGGGCCCTCTCTTGTGGAACATCGGCTACGATTGGGTGCTCCGTGGTACCAATCCCCGAGGCGTCGCTGTCGTCTGTTATGCAGATGACACACTAGTAACAGCGACAGCCAGGTCTTTCCAGGAGGCCACCCTGCTCGCCTCGTTCGCAACTGAACAGGTAGTTGGCAGGATTCGGCGACTGGGCCTTAAGGTGGCCCTGAACAAATCCGAAGCCCTTTGCTTTCACGGGCCTCGGATTCGGCCACCTTTAGGACTCCACATCGATGTGGAGGGGGTGCGGATTCCCATCGGCTGTAAAATGAAGTATTTGGGATTGATTCTGGACAGCCGGTGGGATTTCCGAGCCCATTTCGCGGAGTTGTCGCCGAAATTGGTGCGGGCGGCGGGCGCGCTCGGACGCCTGCTGCCGAACCTGGAGGGACCTAGTAACCCTTGCCGAAGTTTGTACGCCGGAGTCGTGCGGTCAATGGCCCTGTACGGATGTCCCGTATGGGCAGAGTCCCTGAAAGCCCGCTGCGTCGCCTTGCTGCGCAAACCGCAGCGTTTGGTGGCGCAGCGAATAGTAAGGGGCTACCGCACGGTCTCCCACGAGGCGGCCTGCGTATTAGCCGGCACACTCCCTTGGGAGTTGGACGCCAAAATCCTCTCGTCAGCGTTCTTCTGGCGGGAGGAGGCGTCCAGCAGCCGTCAAGAGAGACTGGCCCCGAGGGAGATTGCGGCCCGGTTTCGCAGAACCGCTGTGGAGGAGTGGCATACCAGGCTGGAAAGCCCAAGTGCGGGCTTGAGAACCGTCGCGGCAGTGCGTCCTGTCCTGAAGAGATGGCTAGACAGGCGCCACGGTGCGCCAACGTTCCGGCTGACGCAGGTACTGACGGATCACGGGTGTTTCGGTTCGTTCCTGTGTCGGATCGGAAAGGAGGTGTCTGCCGTGTGCCACCATTGTGGCAACTGCCTCGAGGACACGGCCCAACACACGTTGGAGGAGTGCCCAGCCTGGGACGAGGAGCGCAGCGCTCTCAGAGCAGTCGTCGGAGGAGACCTCTCGCTGCCGGCCGTGGTGTCGTCCATGGTCGCCAGCCGGAGGTCCTGGCGTGCGATGGCCAACTTCTGCGAGAACGTCATCTCGCAGAAGGAGAGTGCCGAGAGGGATCGGGAACGATTTGATCCCTCCCGCCGCCAGAGGAGACGTAGGAGGCGCCGGGTGGACGACTGACCGGCGTCTCCCGCCCTGTGGAATGGGGGCGTTTAGAGAATTCTACCACGGTAACCCCTGCCTGTCGTAGGAGGCGACTAATTGGGGCCATCGGGGGTCGCGGGTGTGCAGCGGGGGGCTGTCAGCCCATATCGATGCACTCCAATTTCGGTGCATCGTGCGACCCCGAGATGGACGGCAGCGCGGGTGGTAAGGCCTCGTTAGCTGTCGTTGTTCGGTGCGCGGGGGCTCCTAAGCCCCACATGGAGATGGGCCCGTAAAAGGCACCGCGCAGGGGCGGTTCCGGCAGCAATTCTAGCACTCCTTAGAATACCCCGGGATCGCTCCGTATGCGCCGAAGAAGGCCACCGCGGGGTTTTAGCTGGTAGTGTCGGGTGGGGTGTACATAGGGGGTAGGGACTCGGCCCAGCGGCAGCACGGATAGCCATCATCCGGGCGAGGGGGGTGCTGGGTCGTAAGACCGGCTAGTCCAGCATAACCGTTTTATTCTTATTCCGCTTCCCCCCGAAGCGGGCGGTAGTAATAAAACGCTTTCCCCGCGACAACAAAAAAAAAAAAAGGCATAAGTTGACTTAATCCGTATAAATTATAGATATTATCTAAAGGTTACATTTTATGAAAGATAAGTCGTCAAGATGCAAAAGGACCCATGAAGTGCAAGGAAAACAGTGTCGATTACAAAAAATAATCAAAGACCAAGACTGGAAAAACTAAAAATACAAGATTAAGCATTTAATCAATGTGCTGCTCATCTCGAAAGAGCTAGTTAAGTCCTCCACCTCGCTGTCTCTAATGCCTTAAGCCAAACGACGTATAAACGGCTTCCCTTGAACTGTGAGTAATGTGACAGACTTCAGAATTTCACGTGCATTTGTGATATTACGATTCTTACGCATGCCTTACTTTGTTACGTGAACTATGGGTCCGAGTATCTTTTATGTTTAGCAAAAGCCGTAGTTGAATGTGAATTTTTGTTTATTTCCGCTGTCTATCTCTGACACATTTTTGCTATAGGAATTAAAAGAGGGTCGAATAGTCCTTCAGTTTTATTAGTTCTTCGTAGTGTTAGGTTTTTTTTCGGTTTAATAAAAACAGGAAATCAGAAAGAATAGTACACGATAAAAATATAGCGTAAATGACATCGACTCCAGAAATGCCACAGATTTTAGTTATTGCTCATGTCAGAATTGAAGTATCATTATGATAATATTTTGAAATCGAATTTTAAGTTACTGAGTTTATTTTTAACTTGCATTGTTAGTGTTAGTATACTTAACCTAGCAGAAAAAGCAATGTACATTCATGAAATAAGTTCACCGTAAATTAAGAGATTCCTGATTATTAAAAGTCGGTTGAAAGTAGTTAATATACATGATTAATAAAAGCAATTAAGACTTTAGTATCTAAATTGCTTTAATCCACTTACCGACTTTAAAAAGTCTAGATTTTAGGGTAGATAAAGTAATTCAGTTGAATTGGTACATAACCTGAGCCCATCAGTAAGTCACTTGAGTTAGGGTCAAGTTAGTAGCTGGAGCCGAATGAATAAACTTGCCAACATACTTGAGAATATTAGTTTAAGAGTCTGGTTCCATTGTGAGCGATATAAACCAAGAAGGCCATGTAAACAAAAAAAATTGATGCGTGTACTTATGTAAGCGCGTGAGAAGTTATACTTATAAAATCTAAAAACAATTATTCAAAAACATACAAAAACGTTTACTTATTATAATGTCAACAGTGGAAACATGACACCTCGGTTCTGATTTATGTCACTAGAAATGAAACGGTATCAAATTTCCTTACATTTCATGCCAGCCTGGTACTTACGGTATCGAGCCTCTAAGTCTAAGGAGAGACATAGCCTCCTTGTGTGTGTTCTACCGTTTGTATAATGGGTTGTGTTCCGAGGAATTGTTTGACATGATGCCCACGGCCACTTTCTACCATCGCACCGCTCGCCATCGACAGGGAGTTCATCCTCACACTTTGGAACCTAAATGGTCGCGCACAGCGCGGTTTCAGAGGAATTTCCTCCCGCGAACGCTCCGAATGTGGAATGAGCTCCCTGCCAAGGTTTTCGAAGGGGACTACAGTATGGGGTTCTTCAAGAAGGGAGTAAATAGGTTTTTGAAGGGTCGGCAACGCGCATGTGATACTCCTGGTGTTGCAGGCGTCCATAGGCTACGGTAACCGCTTACCATCAGGCGGGCCGTAAGCTTGTTTGCTACCAACGTGGTATAAAAAAAAAAAAAAAGTGAATAATGTCAGTGACGTAGGATGACGTACCCAAGAAGTATCTAGGAACAAACAAACCTTGCATTTTTATTACCTAGAAGTCACTAGAAATGAAACGGTATCAAATCTCCTTACATTTCATGCCAGCCTGGTACTTAGGGGAACTTTAGAGTGTTACTTTTGTCTCACGGTATGCGCGCGCTATAAAATATTAGAAAGGAATGCAAACGATCAAACGGGTGGAGCAAGGAGGATTGTGATCCTTTTGCAGGAAAGCAGGAGAGATTGGCATTGTTTGGTTATAGCAGAAAATGTCGAATGACAATCTCGTATTCCACGTCAATTTATCGTAACTGTGAGACTATAGAAAAAATAATATATCTTTATCATATTTCTAAAAATTATGAAAGATCGTTAGTCTAAGAAATATTTATATCAGCCGGCATACTTGGGTATTTAAAACTAAGTAAATTAAAACAAAATTAAAATATTTTAAACACGCAATTTATAAGCGTTTTTGATTGAACGGTTTCTTTTGATAAGTACTTCGCCTTTGTTAGTGGTTTAAGTGCAATATAAAATTAGTCTTTAAAGCAAAAACATACCCTTTAAAACTCGGATTGCACCGTAATAAGATAATATGCAGATTGAGTTTCTTTTTCATTTTCTTCAAGTCGCCGCTAACAGTTGGACCGTAAGCCAACTAGACGAAAAATAACATAGAGTATATTTAAAGGTTTTGATGTGTGTAGTTTAGTAGTGTTATCTACGAGTATGAGGGTTCCGAACACTTATGTTACTTCAATTCGGCTAATTTATAGCTTCCATAACTACCCAGATCTATGTCTTACAGTTTAGTATTGGAATTTCAAGGAAAATAAATATTTTTAGAGAAATGTTTATGAGATCGACAAATATTTTTAGAGTAATGTTTATGAGATCGACAAATATTTTCTTCGGATTTCGGAGTTGTGGGACCGTAGCTCCTCGTAGTTCTTGTTTCCCATGATACAGAATAATACAGAAGATAAAAAAAAGTGGTAGAGCCACGCTGTAGACATATTTGTCTACAGCATGAATGGGCCGGCTCGACCGGGGTAGTACCACTGTCTCACAGAAAACCAACGTAAAGTGACAGTTCACTGTCGCGTTTCGTATGGTAAGTGAGATATCCGGAGGCCCAGATTCCCCCTTCCCTTCCCTAATCCCTATTCCTGTACCTTAAGACGGACAGCGCATACATGATACTTTCAGTATTGTGGATGTTCATGGGCGGTGGAGATCACTTAACATCAGGTGACCCACTGGCTCGTTTGTCAGACTATAATACAAAAAAAATAAAAAATACAGGTTTGACCTAGTATAGTGTTAGTATTATGTGTGTGACTGTTGGGTGTTTTTTTTTTTTTTTTATCGAAATAGGCTTGCGTTTGACCACTATCTCGCCTGATGGAAAGTGATGATGTGGTCTACGGTGGAGCACGCTTGCCTAGAAGATACCTATTCACTCTTGACTTGAAGATACCCAAGTTATAATTTTCGGGAAATATAGACTCCGGCAAAGAGTTCCACTCTCTAGCGGTGCGCATGATAAATGTACTAGCAAAACGCTTCGTGCGCACTGGTGGAATATCAACCATGTATCGATGACGCTTCGCCGAGTCTCTTGTCGTCCGATGATGGAAAGGGGTTGGGGGAATTAAATTATGTAATTCCAAGGCACACTCGCCGAAATGTATCCGGTAAAATACCGATAAACTAGCAACTTTACGTCTGTGTTCAAGGCTTTGCAGCCTTGCCTCGACTATGGAATCGTTGCCTATGAGTCTCTTGGCGCGTCTCTCGATTGCCTCCAATGCCTCAAGCTGGTACTTGGCTAATCCATCCCAAAGATGAGAGCAGTACTCCATGCACGACCGGACTTGCGCTTGATACAGATCAAGGATCTGTCCCGGCGTGAAGTACCGTCTCACCTTCGCAAGGATAGCCAGCTTTTTGGCAGCCAATTGAGCTTTATGCTCAATGTAGGAGCCAAAACTGAGAGTTGGAGTCAAAGTTACACCAAGAATCTCTAGGTGGTCAGTTATCGGTACGGACACATCTCTGAAAGTAGGAGTCAGTTCGAAGGGACTCCGTTTAGCAGAGAATAGACAAGCCTGGGTCTTAGTGGCATTAAACTTGACCAGGTTGGCATCGCCCCAATCCGAGACTGCCTTTAAGGACAAGTTCAAGCGTTCTACCAAGGCCTCCCTGAGGGCCTGAACTTGCACTCCACTGGTTCGTGCATTAGATATGTAACTTTCTACCACTGTGCTGTCATCAGCGTACCCAAAAGTACCGGGCTTAAGCAGATCATTGATGTGCAGCAGGAATAGAGTCGCAGAAAGTACGGACCCCTGAGGTACCCCGGCATTGATAGCCAATAGATCGGAGGAGCAGCCATCAATGACCACTCGAATCAATCGTTCCCTCGAGAAGTCCGATATCCAAGCGCATAACCCAGTGGGCAAGCCATATGATGGAAGCTTGCTTAAGAGGCTATCATGCCACACTCTGTCGAAGGCCTTCGAGATATCAAGTGAAACGGCAAGCGCTTCCCCATGCTTCTCGACGGCCTCGCTCCAGATGTGAGTGGCATACGCTAGAAGGTCTCCAGTTGACCGGTTTCGGCGAAATCCGTATTGTCGGTCACTTAGGAGGTCATTCGCTTCTAGGTATGCCATGAGCCTGCCATTCAGTACACGTTCCATACTTTTGCAAAGTATGGACGTAACCGAGATGGGCCTATAGTTGGCAGGCTCAGCACGACTACCTTTTTTGGGCACAGGTTGCACGTTAGTTTGCTTCCAGGCTTGAGGCACTTTTCCAGTGACCAGAGAGAGACGAAACAGGCGAGTCAAAATAGGAGAGAGCTCAGGCGCACAAGTTTTCAGTACAATTGCTGGAATCCCATCTTGGCCGTTGGCTTTATTCACGTCCAGATTACGCAGCGTTCTTCTTACCTCAGTCTGACGAATGCGAATTTCTGACAAATGTGTCTCGCAAACTGGTAGACTAGGAGGTACTTCGCCAGCAGTATCTAAACGCGAAGATTCGGCAAAAAGAGAAGCAAACAAGTTTGCTTTCTCTTCAGCAGAGTGAGCCAAAGACCCGTCGGGTCTCAGCAGTGGAGGAAGTGAGGGGCGATGGAAGTTCGATTCAACTGATTTTGCCAGGGACCAAAACGCTTTACTACCCGCTGGGTACGAAGCTAGTTTCTTCCCGATTTGGCTTATGTGGTCAAATCTAGCTTGCCGTAGAGCCTTCTTGCATGATTTGGCAGCCTTGTTAAATGCTCTCTTCTTTAAGCGCAAGTCCTTTGCGGTTTCGAGCATCAACCCATGCCAGGTATGCCGCATGCTTCCGCGCTTCCACGCGTCAGCGCGTCCGCGCTCAGCCCCGAACCATGGGCGAGTTCCGCCTGACATTGCTACGTCGGAGAATGGAATGTAGTGTTCCATACCTTGACGCAGCACATCCGTCACAGCATCCGCGCAAGCTGAAGGGTCTTCAGAAGAGAAGCAAATGGGCCGCCAAGGATAAGATGCAAAGAAAGCTCGCATCTCATCCCAATCTGCTGACTTGTATCGCCACACCCGCCGGGTGCCTCTCGGGCTGGGATCGGGCGGTGAGTAGGCAGATACAGATTTCACCAGACAATGGTCGGAGCTACCCAAGGGTGATGAAACCGACACTGAGTAGCGGTCTGGATCAGTTGTCAACAGAAGGTCCAAGCAATTGGCTGTGTGCGTGTCAACATCCGGGACCCTTGTTGCCACCTGGACCAACTGGGTGAGATTTTGCGTCAGCGCTAGCGTCCGCATTTCTCTCCCAGCATGGTCGGTACACTGGTATGGGAAAAGCCACTCTTGGTGGTGGGCATTAAAGTCCCCCAGCAGTACTAATTGGGCACAAGGGTACCGCCTTTGTGCCGCATCCGCCGCCTCACTAAGGTATTCTGTGAGCCTAGTCGTCTCCTGATCTCCGCTGTGCGACCGGTATACACAGGAATAAAGAATTTTCTCAATTCCTGTATCCACCAGTATCCAAATAACAGAGAATCTGGGATCTTCAAGATAACGGAGACGCCGACAACAGATGTCATCACGGGCGTACAAGCACACACCCGCATGTGGCTTAAAATTGTGCTCCAGAGTAAACCCTGGGTATGAAAGGTACGCCACGTCAGACGGACATCTTATCTGCGTCTCTGAGAGGAATAAGAGAGCGGGTCTTTCAGTCTCCAGGTGGTGATGGACCGCGACGAGATTTGAGTGCAATCCTCGGATGTTGGTAAGGTGCACTTTTAGTGAGAGGGAGTGCTGCCGCTGTGGAAACGTTCTCTTATTCATTTTACTTTTCATTGTTTTTTGGAAGAGCGAATGAAGGTAGAAAGACGGCAGTGGAACGAGACTTTATGCATCTAACTTTCAGACACAAGATGAAATACCACACAGAAGGGGGACTAGTCTGGAGACTGCGGGGACGCCCGAGCCCCCCCGGGATGTCCATCGGGCCCTCTCATTCGGTCGCCGACCGGCACGATGGCGCATCCCGGGATTTTTCGTCAGTTGGCGGGGTAGCCTTTCGTGTGTGGCTAGCACACTACTTGGGCCCCCAACTACCTGCGGTCGACCAGCGGTGCACCGTGCCTCGGATCCCGCTACCCTCCACGACTAGTCTCCCAATGCGGCGTTATCAACTTGCGTCAGATTAGCCCAACTGCATTATTCCGCAACTATTCCGACCCGTCTCCCTACATGGCATCACCGAACATCGCGCCGGAACACGGCAAGCCGTTTGGCGGCACGGCTTTGTCCGGTGGGTGGTCACTAGCCACGGCCGAAGCCTACCACCAGTAAGATGTGTCACTCATTTAGCACTACCCAGGGGTCACGTGTAGGGGAACTAGAGTAAAGCCCACGGACGCGAGTGATAATAACCCCCTAAAATTGTATTTATTGTGTATTTATTCCTTAAGGTTAGCATGATTAGCATTTACGCTACACATTATTTTGCCTACAAATTAAAGAGGAATAAAAGCCTTTAATAGGACAATCTATCACGGCGGATTTGAAATTAGCCGGACGCGGGATTCGCTACTAATCCTGTAGGACAGGTACCCTGCTCTGACCAAGGCTGATTAGGGTGACAAGACATGTAATTTCCAGAAACATTTTTCGTCTATTTTGTTTTACAACTAGCCAAAAATTTGTGATTTAAAAAATATCTGATAAAATAACCGATAATTTATATACTCAACATATTTAGATTAGAAAGATAGATAAAATTGACTTCATTCCTTAAGGCTGATAATACTAAGATTTTTGATAATGATTCTGATATATTTTTAAATTCGGCGAGAAGTGGATGTATTGATTACACCTCTGCCTACACCTTCGGGGATTACAGGCGTAAATGTATGTGAGTGTATATGAAATAATACGCGTATTTCAATAACTCTGTTGTGAGTGTTACTTTTTATTTTAGTTTTAGTCATCGATGTAGTTTAGTATTTTTTGTATGGGTACAGTAAAAGTAAGTAGTATATTAAAATAAAAATATATTTTCATAACAGCATACTTAAAATAATATAAAACAAAACAGAACAACTAACAAAACCCGTAACTTAGACGAGAAATATCACAGAAATTATGCGAGTTAGTGTTTACCATGATGGAAGCCCCAGTCTTTATGGTCTTGGTGTTCACCCTTCTTGCCATGATCATGATGATGATGATGATGCTCTTCATGACCGTGATGACCCTTATGACCGTGATGATCCTCATCATGATGATGCTTGTCATGATGGCCGTGCTTGCCGTGATGATGTTCATGGTGTCCATGCTCGCCATGACCGCCCTTCTTGTGGTGACCTCCATGATGGTCGTGATGTCCGTGATGATGTCCGTGTTTATGATGCTTGCCTTCCTTGTGATGGTCATCGTAGAAGTGATGATCCTTGTGGAAGTGGTCCTTGTGGTACTTCTTGTGGTAGCCGTCGGTTTCTTCTCCCTTATCATGATGTTGGTGGTGGCCGTGCTTGCCTCCCTTGTGGTGGTGTCCGTGCTCATGGTGATGACCATGATCGTCGTGCTCATCCCAGTGCTTCTTGTGACCGCCGCCATGCTCATGATGATGTCCTGCATGATGATGCTTGCCATGATGACCGTGATCGCCCTTATGATGGTGATGATGTCCTTTGTGTCCTTTATGGCCCTTCTCGTCATGTTCGTGGTGGTGATGAGCATGGTGATCGTGACCACCGCCGGATTCGTGGTGGCTGCCTTTGTTGGTGGCTGCGGCGACCAGGTCTTTCTGGTCATCGTCCAACTCCCTGGCGGAGACCGCCACAAGGCAAGTCAATGCTACTGCTGCTAGTACCAACGTCCTCATGTTCGTTGTTCTGTACTATGATGTTGTTGACTTGAGTATTTATAGTTGATTTGTGAGGAAAGCGTTGAGCAATTTGTGCAATTCAGGGACAAGTTCGCAGCTGAACTCGATCGAGCGTTAAGAGTAAAATGGATTTCATTATGGTTGATGTTGCCATATGCTTTGTGTATTTAATTATTTATTTATATAATTTTTAGTGTTCACAGAGTTTTGGATATCAGTCTTGTATCATGTGGAAATAGTGGAAGAAACTAATTATACGAATGTGAGTTATGAGATGGATGTATTTGAATGGTTTGTTTTAGTTTTAAATTGTATTTTATTTAATCTGATAATACCACTAGTTTCTACAAATAAACACAATATCCAAAAAACGTAAGCGATAACGGGGGAATTATATTTTTTGCGCGCACTTTTTTCCTCGGTAGGAACGTGTTATAATGAAGTGACCACACTGTTTTTACAGAATATTGTTTAAGTTTCTATACGAGGAAATAGGTGTAAAAATATAGTCTATAGGTAATTAATACAAATATAGTGAAGCATGTTATTATTATACCAACTGCTGCAAAAAAAAGAATTATTACTTTAATTAAAAGTGAAGAGATATGCGTGGACAAACATAATAAAAAATATACGCGTCGCATTCAGAAGGAAGGGTCTTTATTGAAGACTTTAAATTGACGAGCTGATAATAAATATTAATTATTACTTACTACTTAGTTAATACTAAGATTTTTGATAATGATTCTGATATATTTTTAAATTCGGCGAGAAGTGGGTGTATTGATTACACCTCTGCCTACCCCTTCGGGGATTACAGGCGTAAGTGTATGTGAGTGTACATGAAATAATACGCGTATTTTAATAACTCTGTTTTATGTTGTGTGTGTTACTTTTCATTTTAGTTTTAGTCATCGATGTAGTTTAGTATTTTTTGTATGGGTACAGTAAAAGTAAGTAGTATATCAAAATAAAAATATATTTTCATAACAGCATACTTAAAATAATATAAAACAAAACAGAACAACTAACAAAACGATAATAAATATTAATTATTACTTACTACTTAGTTCAGTGATTCAATAATTAATAAACTTACTAAAATTTACTGTTCTTTAAAACATTGCCAAACTTCTAAAGATATCTAAAGCACTCAGGTTCCATAAAGTCCACCATACAACGTAAGCTTATTTATTTTGTCAGAGACACAGAGGCGACCATAAAAATATTTTCGGTCCAGTTCAATTCTTCCCAGGGCTGCATAAAAAGAACAATCTGCATCCGTCGGTCCAAATTTAATCAAAACAACAATGGGTTTGTCCGCATTCGGTCCCGAAACGGCGGCCTATTCTATACATGAAAGGTGGAATAATTTAATTAAATGTAATACGAGGTTTTACTTAAAAATATTATAAAGGTAACGTTATACTAAAGTGATAAAATCAATTACGTTGAGGTACGTGATACAAAAATGTAAATAATACTTTCTCGTCGTTACGTACGTACGTAATGCGTTTTTTGTATAAAAATGCATTTTGGCTATTGTTTTTCTGTAGGTTGATTTGTTAACTATATAAAATTTATTTGGAGCGGGCTGAGTCAACTATGTTTTTACATTTTATCAGTCTTAAAAAAGTTTTCTACGGGAAATCTAAGTGAAGTCTTAATTCACTGGAACGTATATTTCCCTATCCTACTAATATTATAAATGCGAATGTTTGGATGGATGGATGTTTATTGCCCAATCACGCTACAACGGCTGGACGGATCTGGTTGAAATTTGAAAAGTCTAAATTAGAATAGGAATGCAGAATATGGCTGCCAACAAAGAGGCTTCCGCCCAACGACCCTTCTACACGGCGGATAGTGACATACTAAAGTGAGCAAATATTTTCAAGTTTTACAACCTCCTTTATATTTAACAAGCAAACATATACATTTTTCTATCTAACTATCTCAAGCAGAGATAGTTAGATAGAAAAATGACTGTCTCGGTGGCGCAGTTGTAATTGCGTATGCGTTTAACTGTTATGCTTAGGTCTCGGGTTGGATCCCCGGGTCGGGTAAAGTGATGTTGGGTTTTTCTATCTAGAAATTCCCAGTATTAGCCCGGAGTCTGGAATTGTGCCCGGTATGGCGATAGGCTCGCCCCCTGTCACATCATGGGACCGAAATATGGCGAAAAGTGGGTGTACTAGTTACACCTCTGCCTACCCCTTCGGGGATTACAGGCGTGAGTGTATGTTTGTGTGTGTATCTCAAGCAGCTATAGCATATGGTGGTATAGGCAGGATTGTTAAGTGAAGGTTGATGCACCTCTGATTATTTGAAGTTCTATATGTATTTAATGCCCTTTTAGAAGAAGATCGTGTGTTTGATTCGTATAAGTTCTCCTCGGGCGCCCTCTACCCACACTTCCAGTCACGTTCGCACGATAAATACCTTTCATCCATCCTCTCCATATGGCCAAACCATCTCAGCATACCTCTCTCTATCTTAGTCACCACGTCATTCTACAACTCACAACGATCTCTTGTCCTACTTACTTATCTCTCCCGCAAGGAAATTATCGCTAATAATCTAACCGCCTTAGATTTAATTATAAGAATTAGGAATGCATGTGAAATCTACCGACGTGTAATGGCCAAGTGTGTGCGATAGCCTTTTTACGCTTTGTCAGTAGAGAAGAGCTAGTAGAAAAATGCAATACAAGGTTGATGTTCAATTAATTTGCCAAGGTATTCTAAGAAGGACTTATTGAATTGACGGCTAAGAAAAAATCATAGTGCTCTTGTAAATCCTTTGTAGAACTTAGAGTTAATCTAGATTCCTAGGAATATGGTTGAGGCGCAAATTACATTTGAAAGCACTTAGATTCCTTTACTATCCGTGGCACTACTTTTGAACGATGCCATGTCTAGCCCTGAGAAATGTATTTGCTAAATGACGTATGACGCAAGCTAAGATTTACGAACTTAGTTCTGTAAGCAAGTTACCGCTAAAGTTAGACTTTGAGATACGCGACCTATTCAGGGTGCAGGGACGTGTGACAGTTTCTATATAATTTATACAAGGTGAAGGATGAGTTTCTGACTCGCATCACGAGTCGTGGACTCAGTAACGCAATTCAAAGTCTACATTTATGGTGTGATTCTGTTTGATATTATAATAACAAAGTAATTGCGTGAAGTAGGATGCATAGCACGAATTCGGGAATCAAGAAATTCAATATGGCCAGTACCGGATAGATATGGGCTATGGAGACCAAGAACTTCGATATTTGAGAAGATATGTGCCCAGTATTCGATGTTTATAGGTGTAGATATCATTGTTCATTGTCCAGACTTTAAAAAAAAAAATGCTCTATTTCTATTGACTGCCTCGGTAGCGCAGTTGTAATTGCGCATGCGTTACGACTGCCGTGCTGAGGTCTCGGGTTCGATCCCCGGGTCGGGTAAAGTGATATTGGGTTTTTCTATCTAGAAATGCCTCAGTATTAGCCCGGAGTCTGGAAAATGTGCCCGGTATGGCGATAGGCTCGCCCCCTATCACATTATGGGACCGAAATTCGGCGAAAAGTGGGTGTACTAGTTACACCTCTGCCTACCCCTTCGGGGATTACAGGCGTGAGTGTATGTGTGTGTGTGTCTATTTCTATTATGAAAATCAGTGTTGGAAAAATGATTCTATTTCATTTATTTTTCTTATAGCAGCATCTAAAAAGGTAATCTGAAAGGTGCTAAAATAGAGAAGGATCATGGAAGTGTTGCAGACCATCAGGAAAATGGAATGAAGATTGAGAAGTGATTGATTTGGATCTTCAGAATTTTCATACACCGATCGAAATTCAACAGCAAACCGCCACTTCACGTCTGTTTTTGTGAGACAGTATAGTAGGAGTAACCCCCGTAGAGTTCTAGAGTACGAATGGACTAGCTAGTCCATTTGTGCCAAAAAATAGCGTGGCTCTGACACATGTAAACTTTGAATTTCCTTATCATACATACATTAGTATGAGCCCTTGCTTACCTCGACAGAAATTAAGAGATGTCCAGCAGTTTCATTAAATAATAATCTTCTAAACTTCGTTACCAACTGTGCGGTAAGAGTTTATCAGACATTTACTCAAATAAAATACAGTAAATTCTCTGAACGGCTTAGAGGAATAACTTGTCCGTTTCATTCAATAAAAACGAAAATATCTTGACAGACCTTTAATATTTGACCCGGAATAAAACGACTTTTTATCAGCCTATACCTTTTCCTCATTCGGCAAACTATTCTGCGTCAATTTCCTAAGTTTTTATCGCTGGCTACGACGGCAAGTGAATTGATTCCTTACGCCTTAGTTCTTAGTATGGCACCCTATTATGTGCCTCTTAGTGGTGCCCACATTTCAGTAATATATACGCCTATTTCCAACAGATCTGGTTTTTTATGTCTTTGGATTTCTTCATTTCCATATTTTTTCGTGTTTGAAAGGAAGGAATGATGTGTTTGTTTGAGTGTTTTTGTCAGATCTTGGTGATTTTTTCAACTTGAATAAAATTTCTTTGCGTCTGTTTTTCTTAGTTCTGAAATTACTCTTGAATGGATTGACACCTATAATGTAAAATTTTAAAGAAAATAAACAACATAAGACCTTCATCTCCGCTCCTTCATCCACCAAAAATTTAGTCTCTATAAATAAATACACCTATATTATCTTTCCAAAGCGCCTAAAATAGCAATAAATATTTTTTAAAAAAGGTGAAGTATTGTTATGGTTTCGCACGCCATCGCAGTGTCCCCGGGGAACATTCTTTCGGGAAAAACTTTTGTATTCCTTGACAAACATAAACTGTACGATAGGGAAATTCGGTTACGATTGATTGCAAGGTGTAAAGGAATGAAATACTGTACCAATATTTATAATATTAGATCTGAAGATATTTCGTTAGCAGAGACGGTAGCATATCAGACTATGTTAACAGAGAGACACATTGAGAGAGACTATTGTAACTCGTGTAAGCCAGGATCGAAAATGGTGCACATTTTCGACACCAAGCAGTGAAGAATGGCCAATCTCTGGAAATTACATTTTTTTAGCCCTCAACGAAATTAATCAAAAGTTTGAAATTTAGGGAAGATGTCCTACATGGGCATTTATTAAATTAATAAGTACAAAGAAGGTTTTGATCTGTAATCTGTAAATTTATATTTTACAAAACATACATTTTATATAGGCGAGAAAAATAAGAGTAAAATTCGTACATCTAACTAGTAATCTTTGGCAGATATTAAATAACCATCGACATCCATGTTTATACAATACATGCAACGTTTCAAGCAAATTATGCAAGTTCTTTCCTTTTATTATCCAAATATTTATGTCTTCCATACTGTAAACTGAGAAGTTTAGAATAAATCACTGAATCGTCCATATAATCATGTCAGGTATTGTATGTTATATCACTTTCTCTTTAAAATTATTTCCTATAATCATGAAACAAAAATCTGTTTTCTTACGGACACCCGGTTGGAACGGAGGTAATGATTAAACCCGCATTTGGCCAGCGTGGTGGACTAAGGCCTAACCCCTCTCATTAGTAGAGGAGGCCCGTTCCCAGCAGTGGGACAATGTTTAATACAGGACTAGTATTATTATTATGATGATCAATTAAAAAGACCTTAAAATTTAAATATTTGTGCATGTTCTCAAAATTGACGGTTAGCTCAATCGACTGAAAAAAAAGTTTAGTTGTTTGTTAGTTTCCTAAGTAATCGGGAAGTGCCTCAAAAATTACTTCAAAAAGATATAATTGTCGATGGTGTCGTTTTTCATTGTTACACTTTTTTCAATCTAGCCCCACAAATGATAACGTGCGATAAAGAACTCCGTTTCAATTATGTAGTTAACTGTAGTTACTGACCATAAGGGTTTTTGAAAGTGGTACTATTCCACGTACACCAGATAACAGTGCAGTCACTGTAAACGTCAGTGTTCATGCATGGGTGATTAAAGCCTATTGGATAGCTGAGGATGCAGATTTCAATCTATTAAGTCTTGTCTGTCATACAACATGATCTAATAAGCGTATGGCATTTGGTAATATTTCAGTAATGTGGGGCTTTATACGACAGTCAATTAAAAATTTGCAATTATACCTTTTGATCTTTTCTAGCACAAATAATACTTTTTTTTTATCATGGCAAAGTGACCGCACTGTTCCTGATGGTAAGCGCAGTGCGGTCCAAATAGAGTACTGAGTAGCGAGAGACGATCTATCCCCGCTACTCAACACACTCATGCCGGCCTGCTTCTTCACACTACGCCATGGGCAAGAAGGTGAAGAAGGGATCGAGGGTCTAGTGTCAGAGTACTAAGAAGGCCGTAAAATGGCCATTGTACCCCAATTCCAGACCCCCGACAAAAACCGGATGTACACTGGCTGATCCCGGAATGCGACACACTTGCGTGTGCCACTATGGTGGGTTTTTCGCCCTGTGTACGGTGGTTGCTATCCGGGCGGATATGAATATCCTACCACCAGCATACACTTTTTCTAAGCTATATGTTTCTTAAATCTTTCCTAAATATAATATTGAAATATACTTCGAAATCTGTTCTGCTATTGTTACGTTATTAACCTGAAACAAATAAGCATTAGAAACGAATTAATTTGCTGTCTATTGAAGCATATATTTTTGAACTTTAATCATAACTGTTCTTCTGAATATTGCTTTTTCAGGAATTTCAATTATTTAGATACTCACTGAACGGAATAACGATGTTTACTTTACTTGGATAGCAAAATTTGTTGAAATAGCAATTTGAATGGAATCTTATATTATAATAATGTATATAACAAAATATTAAATGGTATCCCTTGGTTACCGCATCACTCGAGAATAGCTAGGCCGATTTGTCATGTTTTTCTAATGTTTGTAATACTTGCTCGTTGTCGATTATAGGACTGCCTCCGTGGCGCAGCTGTAATTGTGTACGTAGTACGACTACTGTGCTGAGGTATCAGGTTCGAGTTCTGTGTCAGGTAAAAGTGATATTGGGTTTCTCTATTATGAAATAATCAGTATCAACCCGGAGTCTGGAATTGTGTCGGGTATCACGATCGGCTCACCTCCTATTATATCATGGGACGGTAATATGCTGGGCGAAATGTAGGTGTACACACACCTACATTTCGAGATTACGGGCGTGAGTGCGTATATATGTATGTAAAAATAGCGAAAGTTGCCCAGAAAATCAGAAAACGCTGGAAAACTGAAAGTGTTCTATGGGATATCAATTTTCTATATTGATGATAAAATTAATCACGCAAAGCTTATCTTTCACTTCCAATTTATTTTTTTATGCACGATTCGAACCAGTAAAGTTGTGTCGATAATAAATAAATGTCGAAACTCATGTTGAATATACCAAACATACATGTGCCTATGTGAAGTAGATATATATACTCAGCCTGTTGCCGTCCACGATTGGACGTAGGCCTCCCCAAGTGAACGCCAACCATCCCGGTCTTGGGTAGCCCGCATCCACCCGTTACCCGCCACCTTCTTCAAGTCGTCGATCCATCGTGCAGCAGGGCGTCCCACACTACGTTTGCCTGTTGCCTGTGAAGTAGATATAAGATAATGATATAAGATCTTAAGTTACTAGTGTTAGGTCTGAAATAAATATACACCAAATGGCTGTAGGTCGCGATTCGTGGCGCCCTGTGACAGATTTTGAACTAAAGTACTAAATAGGTTAACGGTCTTAAAAATAAAGCATAGAAATTATAATACTAATTTCCCGAATCTTTGTTCCCCGTTATACGAAAGGATAACATTTGGTCCAACATGTTGTAGAGTTTTGAAATAAATTTTAAATCGTGCTGCAAGTTCGGAACACGTTTGTTTGAAGTAGCTATTTGCTATAAACGGAACGTGCCTTATATAAAATACCTATTGGAAAATGTGTATTGAATATTTATATTTGAAACGAGATTCTTCTAAATGATGTCACATCGTCTTGATTTGTGTGTAGGTATATTGTGATACAGTAGTTTTATTGCTTTAAGCATATTTTATTTTTGGAGCTAATTTCATATCCATGGTTTTATGAATGTCTATATTTAAGATTCAGATTTCGGGACCATGTCGCACAAAAAAATTACTTTCATGACGTAATCAATGAAACTAAATATTAATTAAAGGCTAAGCCATAAGATATACAATAATCGCAATAATTGAATAATAATAATAAAAAAAAAATAATTTAAAAAATCTGAGAGAAAACTTCGCAATGGTACATCTCTATCTCCGACGGTTGGCTTAGAGTAAACTTAAAAAATACATAATTCTTTCTTTACAGTTGTTCGTCAGTGTATTTTTCTACTCTAGTGACAAAAATTAATAAAAATCAAACCTGAATATGAAAAGCAGCGATAGTCTAGTTGGCAGTTACGCAGACTGTCGATAAGATAGTGTGGGTTCTGGATTTTTTGAAATAACCAATTTGCCAGAGTATTAATGGTTCTTTTTTTTGAAACGGGTACTTGAAGAGTAAAATGAAAATTTATATGTCCAAAATCCTATTTATAGTACAAAAATAGTGCATAAATTATTTAAATATCACAAGATAGGCAGTTCTATAAGTTCGTAGCTCAAGTCTTGACAATACTTTAACATCCTACGTAAAGTCACGTCGGCGACTAAGATAAATCATACCGGAACGTGTGTGTCGCTAATAGATGGCGTTGTAACGCGATTTATTGTTTCTTCTTTTAGGAGAATTATTTATAATATTGGCATAAAACTATACGAAAATATTATTATATTAAATATAATTTTATGTTAGGTAATTATGTATGGCTGCAGCCAAGGATTCATAAAACGAAAACGATTTTAAACCATTTTTTTCTCGAAGAATAAAAAAAACTATATGGAGGGTAGAATTTGCACTATACTTTTGTGACGACATACAACTCAGTCCGCCTCGTGAACATGAAGCCTGTAAATTTTGTAAAGCTTTCGAAACGTCGGGTTAAAAAAGGAAAAATAAACTGCGAATAAATCCGTAAAATTTGTTTTATTTCGAACTCTTTTTTTTTTCGTATGGATTTGTTCTGTTAGCTCATAGTTGCTTTTACAGCTTCACCGAACATTGTGGCCGGCGCTTATGGTGCTCCAGCCAGAAAACGAACCTTTGTCAACGGCTAAGCTCAAAGACGCTTTCTAAAAGGCCTTCAATTAGGCCGTCGCGTCGCTTGGAATAGGTTTAGGGCCGTCTCGATATACTATTATATCGAAGATCTGAGCCTCGGCCGGGCTCCTTGGACTCGCCGGCGAGTCCTACGTCGACGTGCATTCAGAGTATGATTATGATTGCGATTGGGCAGGGACAGTGCTGCCTCGACAGCGACCGTGATGGCATCGTTTGGATCTCCCAAAACATGTTTAGGGCGACGACGGAGGGAGAACTCTTAACAATATTACTAAGTATTAGAACATACGGTATGAATTAGATTTTACATTAGCCCAATGGGTATCTAGGTTCTTTATTTGTTTGACCGGGATTCCCCACTAGGCATGTCTATACCGCGGGTCCAAAGTTACAATGAAAACAGTCTCAGGTTAACCGAACGAGTTATTCCTTAATTGCCCCACACAATTATTTTAAAATATCAGGTAAAACGTAACAAAAAATATAATAAACTTAAACTTATATATTTTCATTTACTCTCGATGCGTGCTATGTAATGAAAATAGTGATAAAGGACTGCAATTAACTGCAAGTAATTGTATTACATTTTACACAGTTTTAGATAACATTGTTAAAATTATGTATCAAAATAAATATGGATGTTAACTCTGTAATTGGTACGCCATCTAGTAGTAAAGTGTGTACTAACTTCGTATAATCTATTGTATATGTGTCTATTGTGTAATGATTTCAAAAAATATATCCTACTATCCGTACCGTCGTGCATATTTCCTTAAAAATAAAACTAAAAACATTCAATTTACGAACTCAAATGAAATGATTTTTGTTATTCTCATTAACAATGTATGACAAAACTCTGGACCTCTCAAACTACGAGATATAACATAACATCAAATACACAAACTATAGGCAGCTGAATACAAAACTTCCACTCTATATTTATTCTTGATAGCCCAACCCCTTTCTTCCACACCATAAACCGTTTACATAGAACCTGACGGCCCGAAGTATAGTTTTGGGCGCATTAGGGAGTGATAAAAAAGTTTTGTGAGTTCGCGAACGACTGAACTGTATTAAAGAACGCATTTTTTTATCGACTTTGACGTGACTTGGGTAGAGTTTAATCTGGCGTTGGATCGCTTTTAGACAGCTTCACAAAGAAGATTTGTTCTTGTTCTTATTTCAAATATATTCATGTTTTAATGACTCTACATAGACACGTACCGCGAGAATATACTCGCGCGTTCTAAACATCCTGGAAAAAACAAAATAATGTAAATAAATAAATACATCCAACAATCACACACATATAAATCCCAAACTGAGCCAATCCTGTATAGTGGGTATCAAGAACTACGAGGAACTACGGGCAGATAACATTTAGATTCAAATCAAATATTTGTGTATCACACAAAAAATTGTCCCAGCGCCGGGAGTGAATCCGTGATCACTCGTTTCAGAGCAGGTAACTAGTCCACCTTGCCACGGGAGCAGTCAAAAAGTATCGTTGAATCATGGGTGTGCTAGCACCTGTCTACCTCACCGAGATTACCGGCGTGAATATATCTTAATATATAAAAATCACGTGTTTCAATGAAGTTTATTCGTATTTCGGCCGCACCATCAAGCTGTGCAACAGTTTTCCAGCTACCGTATTCTCTTCTTTCTATGATCCTGGGTCCTTAGGCGAAGTGTGAAGAAGCTACACAGCAGGCCGGCATGATTGTGTTGAGTAGAAGGAATAGATTGTCTCTCGCTACTTGATACTCTAACTAAACGGCACTGCGCTTACCATCAGGTCCAGTGTGGTCAAATTGCCCTGCCAGAATAAAAAAAATTGTGAATGTAAAAATAAGGTTTGTTTCAACTTTGAAAGGTGGCGGTGTTGTCGAAATGTCATTTTTATTTTACTTTTTCAACGAAAAATTTGGTATACATAGAAGACGTTGTGTGCAAGAACAACGTCTGCCCGGGGCCACTACAAATTAGAATACATAAATACTGTAGTTATAATCATCGTATATCATTAGCATCAATAGCCTATTTGGTTGTGATACTGACTGTCAAGACGAAAGTCGTAGGTTCGAAACCCAAATGGCATACACCTCTGACTTTTCTAAAGTTACGTGTGTATTCATTTTTAATTATCGCTTGCTTTAACGGCGAAGGAAACAATCTTGAGGAAAATCTGCATACCTGAGAATTCTCATGAGAATTTCAAAGGTATGTGAAGTCTACCAACCCGCATTAGGCCAGCGTAGTGGACTAAGGCTTAACCTCTCTCATAAGTAGAAAAGGCCCGTGCCCAGCAGTGCGACAATGTTTAATACAGGACTATTATTATATTTTTTTTAATCACCGGCAGATTCTAATTTCTCTTATCTTCTCCGGTTTAATTATAATATCTGGCCTGGGTATAATAACCTAAGGCGGAAACTATCCTGTACTGAAACTAACCTAAAAAAACAAACTATAAAAAATATTATAATACATATTTAAATGAAAAATATCGAAATGTATTTAATATAGAATCTTACTTGGATCTAATTACACGTACCTGGGCTCCGCAACAAGAGTAAAACAAAAGCTTTCTCCCTGCAAATATGATTTTTTAATGAAACGACAAACTCTTTGTGGGAAGAGGAGACCACTTTATTAGGTTTCGTTGGGTAAATGAAAATAAAAGCAACAGGCTGCGTCATAGACAGCGTAGGGTTATTCTAACTTTGTAACTGTATAAAAAGATGCTCTATAAATTTCACTAGCATCCATATAATACATATTAGACATCATAGACCATTACTCTGCCAAACATAGCGAGAGATATTCTAGATTGATGTGTCTATGAATTACGTCATCCATTTTTCACTCTCCATAAGCACCTAATGGAGTAATTAGTAAAACATTAACAAACCTTCGTTGAAGGATCCCTTCTCAAATACTAATTGCGCCCAACTAATTTTAGAAAACCGTCATGAGTTGCAAATTACTATTTTAGGATGAACTTGCTTGGAGGTCTTTATTTTAAACGACGTAAAAAAAGAGGAGTTCTTTATTTAATTCAGGAATGGTGTTCAGTTTTCAGATAAGGTATCTACTACCTACGATGTCTACATCGTTGATGTATTTTAGAATCAGTATCTGATCAGTATTTATCCTTCCATTATAGTTGTTCTTTTTAATCCTGGCACGGCAAAGTAACCACACTGTACTTGATGGTAAGCGCAGTGCCATCCAGATAGGGTATCAAGTAGCGAGAGACAATCTATCCTTCGCTACTCAACACAATCATGCCGGCCTGCTGTGCGGCTTCTTCACACTACGCCATGGGGTAAGGAGGTCAGGAAGCGGTCGATGCTTTAGTGTCAGAGTACTCAGAAAACACGGCCATACATAGTACCCCAAAACTAGACCCTGTGTACGGTGGTCGCTATCCGGGGGATATGAATATCCTACCACCAGCATAGTGGTGCCAGAGCAATCAATAAAAATGACAATAATCCTTATACTAATCTAGTTGATTTTGATATGGCGCTGATCAAAACACTATTATTAAGACCGTACCCTCGGAAAATGATCTTGACAATTTTTATACCTACCACACACAAAAGGCAGTTACAGCGGAGATTGTCGGGCCCACTATGTACAAAGCGCTTTCTATTTTTAAGTATTTTTTTTTTTATTTTAGGTAGTGTCTTTTTTTATTCAATATTTTTTGAAAATAATTAAAAGTTCGAATGACATGGTGTACAATATATATATATAGGGATTGGATCAGCAGACAACTCAGTAATTTTAAGATTTGACGAAATTTTTACGTTATATGCAAAGTAGTAGTTTGAATACCTAGAAAATCAATATCAATTATAATAAAATTATGTTTCTTTAGAGTCGCCTTATCACCAATTGCTATACCCACAACATTGCCTATATTCGCCCATATCTTGACAATTAATATATCTTACATAACAGCTTTATTGTCGACAATCTATTATCTCGACGGGTATCATTTAACACATCATTAATGCACTATTGGATTTTAGTAGACATGTCTCGAATGTCACTTAGATGTATGTATCCTCTATTATATAAAATTATGTTCAAATAGCATCGATAGCCTAATTGGTTGCGGTACAGACTATCAAAGACGAAAGTCGTATGTTCGAAACCCAAATGGCGTACACCTCTGACTTTTCTAAAGTTACGTGTATATTCACTGTTAATTATCGCTTGCTTTAACAGTGAAGGAATACATCGTGAGGAAACCTGTATGCCTGAGAATTCTCATAAGAATTTCGAAGGTATATGAAGTCTACCAACCCGCATTAGGCCAGCGTGGTGGACTAAGGTCTAACTCCTTTCATTAGTAGTAGAGACGGCCTGTGCCCAGCAGTGGGACAATGTTTAATACAGGGCTAGTATTATTATTTTATTATTTATGTTCAATTGTGTACACTTCGTTAGTAGATATCCTCCTCGGCGGCATACGTAAAATTACCTTGGTTTCAATCTCAAGCAATTGATATTTGAGTTTTTGGATTCGGAAAATTCACACGTGTTTCTGAGGATTGGAATTTGGGTTAAATCCTGAACCCACACTATGTCAAACCTGTGTCGTGGATATCAAGAACTATGAAGGACTGTGGTCCCACAACAACAGGACCCGAAACAACTTGCTGGTGGTAGGATGACGCTAACACGGCTAGGTTGGTCTATTTTGCGTATTTCCATAGTTTGATGTGCTACGGGATTCTACTATGGGGTGGTGCTGCTGACATCAATATCATCTTTACTCTCCAAAAGCGAGCTATAAGATCTATTTACTCGCTAAGTTCTAGGAGTTCTTTGAAAGAAAAATTCAAAGAATTTAATATAATGACAGTAGCATCACAATTTATATTCGCTAATTTAATGTATGTTCATAAGAATATACAACAATTTCCTAAAATTAGTGATGTCCATAGTGTAAATACTAGAAATAAAAATAACCTTGTGAGTTATAAAACAAGGCTCCACAAAATCGGCAACTCTTTCAAGGGTCTTTGTATACGCTTTTACAATAAGGTTCCCAATCATATTAAAGAACTAAATGAAAGATGTTTTAAAGCTACTATTAAGCGAAAACTAAGTAATAAAGACTATTGCAAAATTTCGGAATATTTAGATGACCTAAAGGCTATGGGATGAAATAAGTTATCTTATTACTTAGAAGCGTAAATTAATTAAAATAAAATATATATAAATAATTAAATAAAAATTATATTATTATTGGGAACTTTAGGTACATATATAGTAATGCCAATATATTTATTTCTTTAACATTGCGAACTCATATGCCTTACATGACTTTACTTGATATTTTGTGTCTAGTATTTCAATTTTTGTATTCAGTCTGGGTATGTCATGCTCGCTAAAGTGTCTGTGCTTGCTGCGGCGCCATGTGCCAGTTCGGTCTCTTCCCTGTAACATGGTTGAGGAGGCCGATGGCTGACACATGCGTCACTACTCGTGATCGGGTGCGGCTCGTGTGGACTGGTCTGCTCAGACTGTTTCAGTAAGGACCGACTGCTTTAAGAAATCGAGATTTTTATCACTCTCACGACGGTCATGTGCGGCTCTAGGTCTTGTAATGAGTTCTATTTCACAATATTTCAATAAGGCAACTTAACATACATTGAGCTGCTCTAATCTAAGGTAATTAAACTTAAATCGTATATATTATATGACCTATGATTATAATTATATGACCAAATATTGTTAACCGGTGTGAAAAGAGCAACGCTATAGTTTCTTGCCCGTTCTTCTCTAGCGAGACTGCATTCCGAACTGGCGGTAGATTGAAAAAATTTACTGAATCTAAATTATGTATGACATTTTATGGATTCAATAAATATTTGATTTGATTTGATTTGATTTGATTTGATTTGATTTGATTTGATTTGATTTGATTTGATTTGATTTGATTTGATTTGATTTGATTTGATTTGATTTGATTTGATTTGATTTGATTTGATTTGATTTGATTTGATTTGATTTGATTTGATTTGATTTGATTTGATTTGATTTGATTTGATTTGATTTGATTTGATTTGATTTGATTTGATTTGATTTGATTTGATTTGATTTGATTTGATTTGATTTGATTTGATTTGATTTGATTTGATTTGATTTGATTTGATTTGATTTGATTTGATTTGATTTGATTTGATTTGATTTGATTTGATTTGATTTGATTTGATTTGATTTGATTTGATTTGATTTGATTTGATTTGATTTGATTTGATTTGATTTGATTTGATTTGATTTGATTTGATTTGATTTGATTTGATTTGATTTGATTTGATTTGATTTGATTTGATTTGATTTGATTTGATTTGATTTGATTTGATTTGATTTGATTTGATTTGATTTGATTTGATTTGATTTGATTTGATTTGATTTGATTTGATTTGATTTGATTTGATTTGATTTGATTTGATTTGATTTGATTTGATTTGATTTGATTTGATTTGATTTGATTTGATTTGATTTGATTTGATTTGATTTGATTTGATTTGATTTGATTTGATTTGATTTGATTTGATTTGATTTGATTTGATTTGATTTGATTTGATTTGATTTGATTTGATTTGATTTGATTTGATTTGATTTGATTTGATTTGATTTGATTTGATTTGATTTGATTTGATTTGATTTGATTTGATTTGATTTGATTTGATTTGATTTGATTTGATTTGATTTGATTTGATTTGATTTGATTTGATTTGATTTGATTTGATTTGATTTGATTTGATTTGATTTGATTTGATTTGATTTGATTTGATTTGATTTGATTTGATTTGATTTGATTTGATTTGATTTGATTTGATTTGATTTGATTTGATTTGATTTGATTTGATTTGATTTGATTTGATTTGATTTGATTTGATTTGATTTGATTTGATTTGATTTGATTTGATTTGATTTGATTTGATTTGATTTGATTTGATTTGATTTGATTTGATTTGATTTGATTTGATTTGATTTGATTTGATTTGATTTGATTTGATTTGATTTGATTTGATTTGATTTGATTTGATTTGATTTGATTTGATTTGATTTGATTTGATTTGATTTGATTTGATTTGATTTGATTTGATTTGATTTGATTTGATTTGATTTGATTTGATTTGATTTGATTTGATTTGATTTGATTTGATTTGATTTGATTTGATTTGATTTGATTTGATTTGATTTGATTTGATTTGATTTGATTTGATTTGATTTGATTTGATTTGATTTGATTTGATTTGATTTGATTTGATTTGATTTGATTTGATTTGATTTGATTTGATTTGATTTGATTTGATTTGATTTGATTTGATTTGATTTGATATTCATATCCGCCCGAATAGCGACCAACGTACACAGGGTCTAAAACTTGACATAGCGGCACATGCAAGTGTTTCGCGTTTCGGGATCAGCCAGTGTACATCCGGTTTTTGTCAGCGGTGATGCTAGGTCGTAAGACCGGCTAGTCCAGCATACCCGTTTTATTCTTATTCCGCTTCCCTCCAGAGCGGGCGACAGTAATAAAACGCTTTCCCCGCGACAAAAAAAAGGGGTGTAGAGAGTTGGGGTACGATGTTTGGCCGTGTTGCTGCCTTCTGACTTCTCTGACACTAGACTCTCGACCGCTTCACCTTCTTGCCCATGGCGTAGTGTGAAGAAGCGAGCGAGCATGATTGTGTTGAGTTGCGGCGGATAGATTGTCTCTTGCTTCTCGATACTCTAAGTGGACGGCGCTGCACTTACCATCAGGTGCAGTGTGCTCACTTTGCTGTGCAGGATAAAAAAAAACAAATATCTGTGGATCTCACAAACATTTGTATCGCAACCCGCGGCCTCTCGTTTCACAGCTGACTTATCGCTCGCTGCGCCACGAAGTCAAAGGTTAGGCCTTAGCTCACGACGTTGGCTTAATCCAGGTTAGCAGACTTCATATACCTTGAAACCCATGTTGGGAATTATCAAGTATGTTATTATATTTACAATGTTTTCCTCTAGTGTTAAAGAAAACAATTATTACTAATACATAAAATCACACGTAACTTCAACAAGTCAGAACTGTATGTGCCAATTAAGCTGTTTTGGAACTGCGATTTTTAACTCAGCAGTCACCACCCTAACTAAGCTATCGCTGCTTCACCTGGCATTTAACAACATATATATCAAACAACTGATGTTTTTATAATATAAAATTTCTCGGACTGCCTCGGTGGCGCAGTTGTAATTGCGCATGCGTTACGACCGCTGCTGTGCTGAGGTCTCGGGTTCGATCCCCGGGTCGGGTAAAGTGATATTGGGTTTTTCTATCTAAAAATTCTCAGTATTAGCCCGGAGTCTGGAATCTGTGCCCGGTATGGCGATAGGCTCGCCCCCTATCATATTATGGGACTGAAATTCGGCAAAAAGTGGGTGTACTGGTTACACCTCTGCCTACCCCTTCGGGGATTACAGGCGTGAGTGTATGTATGTATGTGTATGTAAAATTTCAGTGAAAAACTCAGCATGTGTACTTTACTTGAAATTAATAAGACACGTCAAGCGATGTGGTCAGCATATCCATTCCTCGACGGTCGTCTGGCATAATATATCAAATACACAGGTGGCAGACGCGGGACCCTCGTCAAAATGCGATTACGCGCACAGGTCGGGTTTGTGCACTTTTATACGTTTTTGTTGGGTAATGTAGCTGAACTCGGATGGAGCCCGTGAATAATGATAGTAGGATTATTGTATTTAATTACATAGCCTCTTTTTCGAATTGGGTGGATAACTGGCCGTAAAAAAAGGGTGTTCCCTGAGCGCTGACATGTTTTTCTTTAAACCAGGTTTAAGAAGAGTAGTCCTTCAACGGCAGGCAGCGGCTTTGCTGTGGTCTGGCTTTGCAGAAGTCTATGGGCGGTGGTGACTACTTACCATCAGGCGACCCGTCTGCTCGTCTGCCTATACAGGCAGTAAAAAAATGTAATTCAATTGTCATACCGAAGCAAATCTTTCTTTCTTCTTTCTTTCTTTCTTTCTAACTTGATTTTAAGTCTAGATGTTGTAACACTGAAATTTGTCCTTGTGTCTTAGTACTTAGCATTAATACAAGTAAGACACCACTAATCATCAATAAGTCACATAATTTCAAACAAAGAGTTCAATCTCTTCACATCTGATCCTGACGTCATGCAATTCACACATACAAATTTGAAAATGGAACAATGGCCGCGAATGTTCTGTTGCATATAGTAAATAATTTTGTTCATTTTTACGTTTTGTAGAATTGTAGCTGCGGCTTCTATGTATTCATATAAATTACGATTTGTATCAAATGTTGCAGGCACAATAACGCTTATTTAAGTATTTATATTCTTAAATACTAATAGTTTGAATTATAAAAAAATAACAAAGCATACAAAGACCTTGGAAAATAGCCAATCTTTATTTACAATCAATTTTTGCCACATCTTCACATCGAAGTAATAGAAAAATTTCATCAAACCTTAAGTGAGATTCCACAGAATCTTCAACACGATACTCTATACAATGAAAGCACCTGAAAAATTATTTAAAATTTAAACACGTTTTCTTTTCAAACACAAGATCACACGACAAAAGCCACATGAAATTCACAGTACACTTAAAACTTTCAGGCGCAAAGCTTTCGACACTTGAGTAGTTGGTACAGAGTGCTGTGAGGTCTTATATAAAATGAATCACACTTTGATTATATACACATCTAGATGGCCAGTTACTGCCTAATATGTACATACACATACATATACAATGTACCTCTGATTTGTCTATTTGAGAGTCCAAGCAGCAGTGTGTGCTATATATTATGTTACAGTGAAACCACTGATATTTATATAATTTAACATCCTATCTCTTAGGGTACATCTGGTGTAAAACAGTATTTAAAAAGAGCAATGCTTTTCTGTGGCCCGTTCTTATCTAGTGGAAAAAATTTGAATATTGTATTAGCTTTAGAATGTCTCACCGCTTTGTAGTTATCACAGGCCGAACGGCTTCGATTGTCTGAATGGTGTGCCATTTTGGTAAAAAATTATAAGTCATTGACAAACTGATAACACTATATTATTAGCACAGATAATAACACAACAAGCAAGCCTATGAGATGACGCAGTCAATGTTAATGCATACACGATTGTTACCTATTTTATTTATAATAAAATAAAAAAAAATGGAATGAGGATTGCGAATAGGGTTTGCCCTACGGAGGGTTTATCCCTTGTCCTAAGAGATTGGTTAAGCTAGTCCAAATAAATAACCAATATTAGATCAACGTGACTACTTTTAAATTTCCTTATGAGAAATGAGAAATCGAATTCGTATGAGACAAACTTCCCCTACTGGGTTAAACACCCAGACCAGAAAAAAATAATTATCGAACACACAGACATATTATCTCCATGCACGAAACGGACACTCTAGTTTCACCGTTTCACTGGGCTACTCCGCAACGGAGTCTATTTGCCATGTTATCAAAACAAAACGGTATCTAGGCGTGTATAAAGATAATTACGTATCTGTGCCCTTCAGAAGGTATATATGAATGTTTTATGTCCCACGGAATTAACACATTAAACGCATTACCGTAAACGAAATTTTGCGTTTGGTTTTAATAATTTATTACGTCTTGTGGTGTTTTAAATATAGGGTGTGTGTCTAACTTAGACGTTATTTGGCTAAACGTGTATACAGTGTGTTTATCTATACTATTATAATATAAAGAGGTCAAGTTTGTGAGTTTGGTTTTTTAGGGTAATCTCCGGTACTGCTGATCATCATGAAATTCTTTCACTGATAGAAAGGTGTATTACCCCTGAGTGCTAGTTTTTATTTTGGTAAATATATATAAAAAATAATTTCCACGTGGGCAGAGCTGCGGGCAACCGCTAGTAATCAATGTTGGTGTTAAAAATATATATTTTTGAATGAAACTAGTTTTTGTGTGATAACGTTATTCGGTAGGATACTGTAATGCCGTAAAAAGCACAAAGTCTTCTCCCGATTTCCCAATTTTCCGGAAAACTTTTCCAATTTTTCTTGCTCTAAAACTTATTTGGTCTATAATGGACACGTGAAAATAGCCAAATCTTACTCAAGTCGTGTGCTTACCACTGAAAATTATTTAATTTTTATTTATATAGATTTGCTATGAACAAAACAATCATTACTACTTTTAATATTTAGACCTTTAATGCTCTTGATGTTTTTGGTTTTTTTTTAAGGAGATGACCTCTACACGGTGTATTGTTTAAATATATATTTTTTCTGAACAATGCGTACAATATAAAATCAATAATGAAATCCCAAATGGTTTGGACTAGGCGTTAGTTAGGACTGCGCGTTTTTTTTAGTTTCACATTGTCAAACTTTGCAAAAGCTTTAATGTTAATGTATACCGTAATTCCCACACCAATCCAGGCTTGTATCATGGGCAATTGGTATATTATAGAATGAAGATGAATGGGCCGGCTCGACCGGGATAGTGCCACTTGTTACGTTGTAACAAGATAATACATAAAAATAAAAAATGTTAAAATAATTACAAACATAAACACAAAATAATTAAGTTGTTACTACGGAGCGAAACCACGCGAAATGATTTAGCAATAGCGTATAGAACCAATCAGGGTAATCCTTCTGTCTAAAGCACGAATCCCCACTAAAAAATATCAATTATCACGCACACAAGGAAAAAACCCTTCCTTTAAATACAAGGCGCGGGACACAAAACGACAGTTGATTCCAATACGCACAGGAAACAGGTCGGCTTACAAGTAAATACCACCAGTTAAAATAAAGTAGTAAAATCAGTGCTTAATCATCATCCCCCTTGGTAAGTTAATTATAATTCTTTAGGCTTTTTGCTGTTAGCTAATTCGTGTCTGGTTTTATCCGATTTAAATTCTTCCACCGTATAATAATGGTTTAATTACGTAGAGAAATGTGACGCGTGGTGCAGTAAAACATAACCTTACCTTAGATATGTTCACTCGGGTTAATTTCATTCAAATGCTATTGCCAAATGAAGATGGTCTAGATCAGAAATTAAATGACCACTTGTATTTCACGCGTGTGTTCTCAATATCGGTGGTTTTCTTTCCTTAATGTAAATTTAGTAGACTCAAAATTAATCATTCAATTGTTAACTTAAATAATATCCACCGTAAAAATGTATCTTATATTTAATTTGTAGTAATGTATCTAGAAATGTAAATTTGATAATAACTTAAATTCTTTAGGTTTTAAAAGAAATTATATAATATTACTCCCATCTAAATCGCTGGGAGTCTATTGTTAAATCAGTGAAGTTTTTTTATGTACCGGCGTAGCAAATATCGCAGGTCATCGCTTCGCCGATATGCTTGTCTTTAACTACCTACTAGTTTGTAATTATTGCATACGAGAAGGAAGTTATTTTTATTTTTGTACCTCATGGCGTAGTGGATTGGTGATCGACCGGTAAATAGTTAGATGAAGTTCGGTTTTGGGTTTTCAAATAATTTTATATTTTTTTGTTCTTCTACTGTTACCGGATTGGTATATCGCCACTCCACTGCGCGTATTGTATTTTGTTGTTTTTTATTATTGTTCGCGAAAGATGCCGACACCCACACATGGTCTCGACTAGTGCTTGGGTCTCGGGGTCTTTTACGCTACAAACGTCCTGTCGACGCGTTCCAGGAATCTGGGGGACCACCGTACGGGTTGCAGCTGGGAGGTACCAACTCCCGTACCGTCCAACACTGACTCGACTACGGCTCCGAGCCGGGAAGGAGTGCGACCGCGGCAGAACATAGTCGCCGACCTCTGCTGACCTCTGCGCCCGGCACGCCGCTGCATCGCGAGCCACGCGGCGCCCCCGGTCCCTACCGCGCCGGCAGACATTGGAGCGTAGTTAAGTCCCCAGCGCACATTGCCCGTCGACCATCACCAAACGGAACTTTCTCTGTGCCGAGAGCTCACGCCCTGAGCGGTTCTCCTCTACCTCAGTATTTGTTTTTTTTTAATAAAAGTATTTTTTTTTATTCTTCGGTAACTTGTTTTTTTTTTTTGTGCCCCGCCGTCAGGCGGCCCGTAACACACTGTCTCACGGAAAACCAACGTACAGTGACAGTTTACTGTCGCGTTTCGTATAGTAAGTGAGATATCCGGAGGCCCAGATTCCCCCTTCGCTTCCCTAATCCCTATTCCTGTCCTTTAAGGCCGACAGCGCATACATGATACTTTCGGTATTGTGGAAGTTCATGGGCGGTGGAGATCACTTAACATCAGGTGACCCACTGGCTCGTTTGTCGGACTATGCTATATAAAAAAATATAAATAAATTTTGACAAATATAAGAATTACTTTTTTATAAAAGAATTAATATATCGGGCTCAGTGGTGCATCTTGGGAGAGGCCTACGTCCAGCAGTGGACTGACCCCGGCTGATGATGATGATGATTAATATATTAACAAAGAAGTTGTTTTCAGAAGTAATTTTATTTGTATCTCTTTCTATTTTGTACAACAAATACATTTTAAATGTTTATAATAGAGCAAAGGTATTCACGCTAAATAACTCAAGTTCAATTTCGAAAACAATTAGTATTTCGTCCGAATATTCAACAACCTCACAAACACTCGAAACAGCGCATCAGATTACCCAAAATTAACAAACTAATCGGTATTTTATTACCAACTTTAAAACTAAAGGATAATCTAGAAAGCACTCAAACGTTAATAGACCGGGTAAAATACTTCACACAATTTCATTATGGTCGTCAAAAACTAGAATTTAGTTTGATGGAAAAGCTTGAATTTTGAACAAATGAATACTAAATTATAACGCAAAATTTAGAGCGATTCGAAGTTTGGGTATTGTGTTTTGAATGTTTTCACGTAGTTTAATTGGAATATCTTGTATTAAATTGAGCGCTTGTTTATATTTGGATTTCGTTGGTGGATAGAGTTGAAAATAAAGTCATGAGCCAGAGAACCAAAGTCTTCGATATTGCTCGTAAAGTTAGCACGCTGAAGTGGAAGTGGGTTGGTCTCGTATGCAGACAGATAGTCGGTAGAGCTAATTTGTGCTGGAGTGGAGAGCCCGTTTAGGTAAACGTAGTGTGGGACGCCCTGCTGCACGATGGACCGAAAAAAAAGGTGAAAGATAGCGGATGGATGCGAGCTACCCAAGACAAGGATTGTAAGCGTTCACTTGGGACGCCTAAGTCCAACAGTGGACGGTAGTAGGCTGTAATATATTTACATTTTACCCAAATGTAACTAGGTATCCAGGTTAAGATACTATTAAAGTTTCAGATGTCTAGGTTTATGCGGTTGAGTCATCTGGAACATGAATGATATCCCTTTAATGATTATATTCTATAATCTGGTTGCATATCCATATCTTTAATATAACATGGAAATAAGACTTTGATTAATACCCTGTAACAGCTTCAAATTCGTTTTATTTATCAGTAAAATCTAGACAGTCATTTATTCCATTTAAATCGATAGTTGAATTTCCTGAAGTTGAGTTCTTAATTAATATGAAGAATTTTTAACATAGGGTATTCAATTTATTCTACACGTCAGTACGCCTAGATCCATATTATGTACCTCCTTTTATCCGCTCGGTTCCATCAGTGGTCTTAATCAATGCGATTTAGTTGCGGTCCATTTAGATTCTGGAGTTAATAGACCTATTGTGCTGTTGAATACAACTCAGACATACGGAGCTGCTTGTAATATCTACTAATATTAAGGAATATTTGGTTAGTGAAATAAAAATGAAAAATAAAATGAGTAGCAAACTACTAAAACTGATACATCCCCTTTCTTTTTTATCCCGGTACGGTAAAGTGACCACTATGCATCTGATGGTAAGCGCAGTGCCGTCTAATTAGAGTATCGAGAAGCGATAGACAATCTATCCCCCGGTACTCAACACAATCATGGCGGCCTGCTTCTTCACACTACGCCATAGGAAAGAAGGTGAAGACATTGTACGCGAATTGAAAAGAAGTATTATTAAAAGTACATTTACATTTAAATAATACAAAATCCTTAATAATATGGAACAGAAGATATAAAAAATAAAAAAAAATGCCCACCTCCTGCAGAAGGAGCACTAGCTAAATTCGCACCAATCGAAATTTCATCAGTGGCACTTTCAACAACTTATGTAACAGCATTAGCTACATCCGAGTCGGTTGTTATTGCAAAATTAATTGGCGAGTAATTGGCCACGCCCGGCTGGCTTACGTCTGGAGTCTGCCTGCTATTGACTGTTAGTTAATTAGAACCGAACCAGCAGGAACAATGTGGAACAAACGGTGCATCTGAGCGGAATAAACGGGGAGTAAGGTGGAATACAATCCGTCGCTGCAACGGCTTAATTGTGTGAGAAAACTTGTGGTTTGAATAATTAAGTTTGTTTGGATATTTGAAATGAAATGGAATCGTTTATTGATCATGTATGGAATTGCATAGCTCTTCTTCATCATCATCCACAGCCTGTAGAATCCCACTGCTGGGTATAGGCCTCTTCCATGTTATGCCACATGCCACGGTCTTGAGCCAGTCTCATCCAGATTCGACCTCCGATCTTAACGAGGTCGTCAACCCATCTTGCTGCTGGACGGCCTACGCTGCGCTTTCCTTGTCTCGGCCACCATTCAGTTTATTAATTTACTCCACCTACCATCATCTCGCCTAGCCATATGTCCCGCCCAACTCCATTTAAGGCCTTTAACCACTTGACCGATATCTCTAACTTTGGTCCGTCGTCGTATTTCAGTATTGCGGACGCGGTCTTGCAGCTTGATACCGAGCATAGCTCGCTCCATAGCTCTTTGTGCTACAGTAACTTTATGCAGGACGTCGCATGTAAGTTTCCAAGCTCTCTCTAGCTCTATAGCTCTTATGACAAGTGAATACATTAAAAAAGAGATTTAACATAAAACATATTAGCTTATGTATACATACCATACATAGCATTAGATTATATTATGATTCCTTCGTTAATATGCTCTTCATTAACTTCAAAGTCTTTTAAAGTCCTTTTATCAGTCATGTACCTACATACTTGGAGGAAACGAGACTACAGACTACGAGAAAAGTTGTCTATTAGTCATTAACTTGATTTGATACTGGAGAGCCTTAAGTAAGTTTAAGTATAGTCTACCTTTTTCGTTCTGAATTATAACGAATGAAACATATTTTAATATATCAGTCTGGGATAATAATTCTTTCTTAATCTTGTCTGATATTTCTGCTACAATAATATATTTTTGATCAACTCAAGGTACAATAATAATATATCAATTGACAATGTAAAATTGGATTAGCTCTATGATTATATATATTTCTTCGTCGGCCCACAATGGGTCTATTTAGTCCACATCAAATATGTTCCATTATACAAATTGGATTCTGAATCCAGCAATGGAGTAAATACATAGACATATAATTATATTATAAACAAAATTTAATTATAACTCATACTTTTAAGTATGAGATAAAGTATATAAAGAAACTTCTTTCAGACCACGAACCAACCTCACTGGCCTAACAGTACACCTTACTATACCTACAACCCTAAAAACCATCAAGCATGATGTAAATTGGCATATCAGGCTAAATTATACCTCTGTCCATTATTATAGGGATGACTTTGGTCCACCAATAGGATAACGGAGCGAATAATAAGTATACCATCTGCGATCTACGTAATAAATATTTAATATTGATATTTTGACTGCCTCGGTGGCGCAGTTGTAACTGCGCATGCGTTACGACTGCTGTGCTGAGGTCTCGGGTTCGATCCCCGGGTCGGGTAAAGTTATATTGGGTTTTTCTATCTAGAAATTCCTCAATATTAGCCCGGAGTCTCGAAAATGTGCCCGGTATGACGATAGGCTCGCCCCCTATCACGTTATGGGACCGAAATTCGGCGAAAAGTGGGTGTACTAGTTACACCTCTGCCTACCCCTTCGGGGATTACAGACGTGAGTGTATGTGTGTGTATATTGATATTTCCATCACTGGCCAGTTCAAGGAAGTTAGTCTTTGTTTTATATTTAATTACTACAGGATAGTTAGCGCATTTAGCTCTCGTGTGGTCCAAGTTATATTACAGTAGCGTTAATTATAATTTGAAATTCATTATTTCTAATTACAGGCCATTATATTGTCACCGAATGGCCTGTTATTACAAATCATGAATTTGATGAATGATAAGCACACAAAAATTTGCCTCGGTGCGGGAATCGAACCCACGGCCTCTTGTTTCACAGCTGACTAGTCGCCCGCTGCGCCATGAAGCTTGTCAATAATTAATACTCAGGATATTATTACAAAAATGAATAGTACTAACCATGTATACAACAACTGCTGAGCACGAACCTTCTCTACCAATGAGAGGGGTTCAGTACCAAGCTCAGTGCTTTTCCCCATCCCAAAAGTGCTCAACGTGCCTTAAGAAGTTTTAACTTCAAAAGCTTTCCTTCAAAATTTTAATCGCGATAAAGCTTCTTCGTTATTCGGAAAAAACTATTTCGAATTCCACATATAAAAAACCTTTTACAATCGAATCTCCAATAGTGATCTGTAGAAGCAGAGAGATTGCAATAGTGTTACCCACATGGAAGCGGCATAGGTAAACGTAAGAATTAATCACACCTCGACGATAGAGGGAACACTACTCAGCATTTGCTTGTGTACGGCCTTGAGACTTGGAGTAGCTGAAGCGGAGGCGAGAAATTAGGCAAAGGGTAACGAAGATAAAGCAAATATTAGAAGTGAAAATATAAGAAATGATATCTGTATATATAAAAGAAGAAACTGACTGACTGACTGACTGACTGACTGACTGACTGATCGATCAACGCACAGCCTAAACGGCTGGGGTTAGAGACTTGAAATTTTGACAGTAGGTACCTTTTATCACGTAGGCATCCACTAAGGAAGGGTTTTTGGAAACACCACCCCTAAGTGGGTAAAATAAGGGATGAAAGTTTGTATGAAAATCCGTTATTTTTGAAGATAAATTCATGAAAATTAGTATTTGGCATTTTAGTTAAAAATAAAAAATATATGTTTCAGGATTTTTGGAAATTCCGCCCCTAAGGGGGTAAAATAAGGAATGAAAGTTTGTATGAAAATCCGTCATTTTTAAGTTAAACACATGAATATTGGTATTTTGTATTGTATACTTTTTCTCCCAAACATGACCTCCACGCGGGCGGAGCCGCGAGCAACAGCTAGTAGTTCATAAAGTACTGATGACGGTTGATGAGTCGGTCAATATAATAATTGACATTTACATCTGTATTTTTTTTCCTGGCACAGCAAATTGACCACACTATCTGCATTCATTAGTTCATCGCAACATTGTTTTATAAAGTTTTCGGCCCTATCAAATTTATTTGATGCAAGTGAATTTATTGGATGCGAGTGAAATTTAGACAGCATCTATTTATACAGTTACAAAGTTTCATTAGGACAACCCAACGTCTATAGCGCAGCCTGTTGCTCTTATTTTCATTTACCCAACGAAACCTAATAAAATGGTCTCCTCTGCCCACAAAGAGTTTGTCGTTTCATTAAAAAATCATATTTGCCGGGAGAAAGCTTTTGTTTTACTCTTGTTACGAAGCTCAGGTCCGTGTAATTAGATCCAAGTAAGATTCTATATTAAATACATTTCGATTGTATAATAGCCTATGAATGTGCATGATAAAATATGTTTTGTTATATCTTTTAAGTTTGTTTATTTAGGTTGTCATTTGTACAGGATAGTTTTCCCCCTTTTTTATCCTTTTTTTTTTTTTTTTTTTGTTGTCGCGGGGAAAGCGTTTTATTACTACCGCCCGCTCCGGGGGGAAGCGGAATAAGAATAAAACGGTTATGCTGGACTAGCCGGTCTTACGACCCAGCATCCCCCTCGCCCGGATGATGGCTATCCGGACAGCCGCTGGCCCTACCCCCTATGTACACCCCACCCGACACTACCAGCTAAAACCCCGCGGTGGCCTCCTTCGGCGCTTACGGAGCGATCCCGGGGTATTCTAAGGAGTGCTAGAATAGCTTTAGTCGCCTCGTACGACAGGCAGGGGTTACCGTGGTGGAATTCAAACGCCCCCGTTCCACAGGTCGGCCCCCTTTTTTTATCCTGGCACGGCAAAGTGACTACACTGCACCTGAAGGTAAGCTCAGTGCCCTCTAATTAGAGTATCGAGTAGCGGGAGACAATCTATCCCCCGCTACTCAACACAATCATGCCGGCCTACTTTTTCACACTACGCCATGGGCAAGAAGGTGAAGAAACGGTCGAGGGTCTAGTGTCAGAGAACTCAGAAGGCCGCAAAACAGCCAAACATCGTACCCCAACTCTAGACCCCCGACAAAAACCGGATGTACACTGGCTGATCTTGGAACGCGACACACTTGCGTGTGCCACTATGGCGGGTTTTAAATCCTGTGTACGGTGCTCGCTATCCGGGCGGATACGAATATCGTACTACCAGCCTATCGAAGATAAAGAAAATATTATATAAGTGAAAGTTTAAGAAATGACAAAGTTCATAAAGTACTGATGGTGGTTTATGAGTCTGTCATCAAAGTTATTGCCATTTTAAACTATCGATTAATTTCATCAACCAATTTCTATGAACACGTAAAGTTAATAAAAATAAATAATAATAGCCCTGTATAAACATTGTCCCACTGCTGGGCACGAGCCTCCTCTACGAATGATATGGGTTAGGCTTTAGTCCACCACGGTTGCCTAATGCGAGTCTACCAACCTCACGTACCTTCGAAATTCTCATGAGAATTCTCAGGTATGCAGGTTTCCTCACGATTTTTCCTTCACCGTTAAAGCAAGCGATAATTAACATTTAATAAACATGTAACTTTAGGAAAGTCAGAGGTGTATGCCATTTGGGTTTCGAACATACCACTTTCGTCTTGACAGTCCGTACCACAACCAACTAGGATATCGCTGCTTAGTAATCTTCATACTTTTTAAAATTCGAATAACCTTCAGTGAAAAGTGATTTACAAAGATACTTTACAACGAACTACATACTTGGTAAAGTATTTCGTAGCCACACAACTCAATCGGGTCTAACCTTTTCGCAGTCAGAATAGATCCTCATTCAATTATCTAAATGAAATCCGGATAAGGCTTGTGATCTTACGAGTTCACGACGTTAACACAATTTGTGCCCGTCGGACGGTGAAGTCGAATTAAGAATCAAACTTTTAGGGCCAGTGTAATTTAATAAATGGAGTTCGCATCGGTAGTTTTTTTTCTCATTAAGCAAAAACGTATCGGGCTTGGCACAGTTTGAATATTGGTAGTGTTTTGAATGTATTGGACTTTTTTGCTGGTTTGGATAAAGTACAGGTTATTTTCAGGTCACCACAATATTCTTATAAATTTTAATAGGCATCACTTCTGGTCTATTAAACCATAAAAAAATAATTTCATTGTTTCATTTTGCTAAACTCAATTTAGCATTTGATTTTAAATTAATTAATAAATACACCTAGCAGAAAACCAACGTAAAGTGACAGTTCACTGTCGCGTTTCGTATTGTAAGTGAGATATCCGGAGGCCCAGATTCCCCCTTCCCTTCCCTAATCCCTATTCCTGTCCTTTAAGGCCGACAGCGAATACATGATACTTTCGGTATGGTGGATGTTCATGGGCGGTGGAGATCACTTAACATCAGGTGACCCACTAGCTCGTTTGTCGGACTATGATATAAAAAAAAATACACCTAGCAGTCACACACATAGTTCTGACCCCTCACTAGGTTAAACCTGCATCGCGGGTATTGAGAACTACAAGAGACTATGGTCCACAACACCCAGACCCGAAACAAATATCTGTGGATTACACAAACATTTGTCGTAGTACGGGAATCGAACCCGAGGCCTTACGCTACACGCCCGCTGCGCGACGGTAGCTGCCGCTTAACCTATATATTATATTTATTTGTTCTTATAGTAAAATGCGTACCATCTTTAAATAAAGAAACAAACTATCAGGCTTTAAAACAAATAAATATTCATAGTATCCGCTAACATTTTGAGAGCGCCTACTCAATAAAATAGCAATTTTCCACGCTCTATAGCTATTCCGACCTAAGCAAAAAGTTGTTTAAAAATACAAAATCTTTTCAATACCTAAGGACTTGCACGTAGGAACACCCTACCGGAAGCGACGGCGCACACCGGATATGATGTACAAATTCCTGATATCCGCCTTACCCGCCATGTTTGTTTACAAGTTCTAGGAGAACACTTAAGTAAATCGTAACATACGTTTATGTGCCGGAATTGTTTCTATTTTTATGATAAGATGATTTATTTCCATTTAGCACAGCAAAGAGGCGCCATTTTGAATATTAAGCTACTAGTAAATTGTATTTATGTAAATTTTAGGATTGCTGAAAGATTTCTATGAATCATTACATCTATTATTAATATTCAAATTGAATGCGTTAAGTACAATTTTGGAAAATTTTAAAATATATGTTTTCGGGTTTTAAAAAAAATATGTTCTATTGAAGATCTAATCAATCTCAATAAAAAAATCACTAATCTCTGATTATGAAAAAATATTAAATAAATAAATACATCCAGCAGTCACACACATAGTGGGGTCAGCCCACACTAGGTTAAACCTGTATTGTGGGTATCAACAACTACGAGGGACTATGGTCACACACACACACATACACTCACGCCAGTAATCCCCGAAGGGGTAGGCAGAGGTGTAACTAGTACACCCACTTTTCGCCGAATTTCGGTCCTATAATGTGATAGGGGGCCAGCCTATCGCCATACCGGGCACATTTTCCAGACTCTGTGCTAATACTGAGGAATTTCTAGATGGAAAAACCCAGTATCACTTTACCCGACCCGGGGATCGAACCCGAGACCTCAGCACAGCAGTCGTAACGCATGCGCAATTACAACTGCGCCACCGAGGCAGTCACACAATACCCAAATATTTGTATATGATACAAACATTTGTCTTAGTGCGGGCGTTGAACCCACGGCCTCTCAGTTTACAGCTGGCTCGCCCACTACGCTATGGATGCTGTCATTCCAAAAACAATACGAACAGACAAAATAAAACTAATACACCATTACAGCTTGCAATTCTACAAATGATTCTTCCTGAGAATTAGTATTCAACATCCCAAGTGTAGAGCTAAGTTCCGTATTTATAGATCGGATAGTGAAAAAACGTGAAAATGAACAACGTTAAGCAGTCTGAAATAGCGTTAATTACCGAGCGTTTCCACTGAAGGATTACTCTGCTAATAAGTCTGCTAGACCATATTTAACTAGAAAATGGCGGATTAATTCTTAGCTCTCTGTTAATTATAGACGTTTAGTGTTAGTTTCAATTGATGTATATGGCAGGGTTGAATGCGATTTAATTTATTATTATTCAATTAAGGACTGGGGCTTAATCGCGCAATAATTAATGGTAGATATACCAATTTATTTTCAGACGTTCAACCGAGTTGCATCGGCAAGTTATCGAGATGATAATGTAATTGACAGCCTCCGTGGCGTAGTTGGCGAGTAGCTGGTTGTGAAACGAGAGGCCGTGGGTTCGATTCCCACACCGGGACAAATATTTGTGTGACAGACAGATATTTGTGTCCGGGGTGTGGGTGTTGTGAGACCGAAAGTCTCTCGTAGTCCCTGATACCCACAACACAAGACTCGTATCTTAGTGTGGGGTCGGGGCTATGTGTGTGACTGTTAGGTGTTATTTATTTATTATTTATGTGTATATAAATGACGACAATCTGTAACATACAACAAAGCAAAAGCAAATCTATCCTTCGGGAACTGTACCTTTTCCGGGATAAAATTAGTCTATGTGCTATTCCAGACTATATTTATTTACTAATTTTGGAAGATAACATTTAATAGATTAAGCTTCGAGCCCTTGAAAATGAATGCATATATAGATCATTAATTGTAAACGACAATGCAACATTTCTAGAAAATGGAAAATTATAAATTTCAATTAACAGATTTCAAAGTCTTTTTAGCTTTAGATAAGCGCTAATCAAATATTAATACATACATACATACATATACACTCACGCCTGTAATCCCCAAAGGGGTAGGCAGAGGTGTAACCGGTACACCCACTTTTTGCCGAATTTCGGTCCCATAATGTGATAGGAGGCGAGCCTATCGCCACATCGGGCACCATTCCAGACTCCGGGTTAATACTGAGTATTTCTAGGTACAAAAAAAACAATATCACTTTACCCGACCCGGGGATCGAACCCGAGACCTCAGCACAGCTGTCGTAACGCATGCGCAATTACAACTGCGCCACCGAGGCAGTCAAATATTAATATCAGCATTTTATCTAATTTAGTATCCAATTCTCTGTAATCAATGCATTTTTATGTATAGTTGTAAAAGTAGGTAATGGACGTAAATGCCTCCCACAAAATGTGTCTGCCATAAACAACTACACAAACAAACACACAATTCACCATGATTTACAATATAGAATTTACGCTTTGCAAAAAAGATTTACGTTCTAGTTTCGCATAACTGTGATTCACACAACAATTTGCTATTTGAAGTGTTCTGCGTGTGACAGTTACCTGTGATATATGGATCGCAAGTAAATCATATAGGCAGAATATTTCCCGCATCACTGTAATGTATTACCCAAGTTTAATAATATCGCGATAGCAGCGATAGCCTAGTTGGTTGCGGTACGGACTGTCAAGACGAAAGTCGTAGGTTCGAAACCCAAGTGGTATACACCTCTGACTTTTCTAAAGTTATGTGTGTATTAAAATGTTAATTATCGCTTGCTTTACGGTGAAGGAAAACATCGTGAGGAAACCTGCATATCTGAGAGTTTTTCGAAGGTATGAAAAGTCTGCCAATCCGCATTAGGCCAGCGTGGTGGACTAAGGCCTAACCCCTCTCATTAGTAGACGAGGCCCGTGCCCAACAGTGGGAAAATGTTTAATACAGGGCTAGTATTATTATTATTATTTAAAAATATTGCGATGGTGGAATTTATAACTGTCTTAGGTGTATATGTCTCGTTGACTTTCGACTTGGATATGACTAGCAGACATACGGTGAATTTCAATTCCCACAAATGAGCCAATAGGAATAAATTTTGCTGGAATTCATTTATTCACTATTGACCTATATACACCTGTATATAGATAATATCCACCAAATGCCTAAAAATTACATAGTTTGATTGCATTTTTTTTGTACGTCTATAAGTAAGGTATTCTAGTTAGGTGGAATTGAAAGTAACAGATATACATATACACTCACGCCTACAATCCCGACGAGGTAGGTTAAGTAATCAGTACATTTATTACGGTTCCATAAAGTGATAGTGAGCCTATTGCCTCACGAGCACAATTCCAGACTCCGGGCTGGTACTGAGTATTTCGAGATAGAAAAGATTTGCTGGTGGTAGGATATATTCGTATCCACCCGGATAGCGACCGACGTACACAGGGTGTAAAACCCGCCATAATGGCACACGCAAGTGTGTCACGTTCCGGGATCAGTCAGTGTAGTTACATCCGGGTTTTGTCAGGGATTTATAGTCGGGGTACGATATTTGGCCGTGTTGCGGCCTTCTGAGTACTCTGATACTAGACCCTCGACCGCTTCGTCACCTTCTTAACCCATTGCCCCTTGACGTAGTGCGAAGAAGCTACACGGCCGGCATGATTATGTTGAGTAGCGAGGAATAAAACAAAAAAAAAAATTATTTGCAAAAATACACACAGTGTAATGCAATTAATTTTATCCAGAAATATCAAAACAAATTAACACTTACATTAGTTAGAATCTTTCGAGAGGTTGATGTATGTGAGAACATCAATAGTATAAATTCAATAATTTTATTTATTTCTATCAATCCTTTCCTCGTTGTATCCACGAGTTTCAGGAAATTCGATATGTTTTTCGACCCGGTACAAATTAATGCGAAAGATAAACCTTTATAATGCTAATAACTATACTCAATAATAACAAATATTAATGCCACAAAATAATGTTTTGTAGGGCGAGACCCAAACAAAATACAATGTTTCCAATAACATAAGTATAATATTGTTTCCTTTAACATAGCTAACTAACTAGCGAGCCGGCCCGTAGTCACACAGGTGCAATTTAGATTAAAAAAATTGCGATCTGTTTAATAGAAAGAAAATATAAATTATATCTATATTTAATACCCAAGGCTACTAACATGTTTATTTGCATAAGGATTAACACTGAATTAAAGGCAATGGCGCCGTAAATAACATACATTTTTCTAGAAAAAAAAGGACACCGACTTCAATGAAAAACAAATTATGCGTCTCTATAACATTTGGGGGTTTCTATCGATTTTCCTGAGATCCCATCATCAGATCCTGACTTGGTGCCAATGGGACCACCTGGGAAGTATACCCTTTTAAACAAAAAAAGAATTTCTCGAATCGGTGCAGCCGTCTTCGAGTAATCGGGTAACATACATAAAAAAAAAAGATTCCGACGAATTGTTAACCTTCTCCTTTTTTGAAGTCGGTTAAAAATGATTACTGTCAGTCGATGTCAACGCAGAGTTATTTATTTATTTATTTATTGGTTTATCAACAGTTGTTACAATAATACATGCTTAGTAAAAATTATGCTAGTTATATATAGCAGCTATATAATTATTTAAGCCAATTGTACAACTTAATTAAGATAAACACTACCTGCTATGTGTTGATAGATTAACAATTAAAAAGTTAAAATGATACAAAAAAAACTAAAGCTACATAATAAAACAAAAATGAATTTAAGACATACTTATTACTATTGACGACTATAGACTATCGTGGACCATTGAATCATAAACCAATAATTACTATAAACATAAATGAAGTTCCTAAGCACGGCAAATGAAAACACAAATCAACTTAGTCTGACTACTTACAAAATTTGCAAATGACCCTTCGAAATGTATGCTGTTTAAAAGAGAATATATCCAACACATTACTATATTTGTTATATAGAGTACAGAGTCGTGGAACTGGTGAGTTACGACCCATGACTGTTATGTTATCACTAGAATTACAATTCTTTACTACATTATTTTGATGTATGTCTTATTGCTTAGTCTATGTAAGCCTTCCAAGTATTTTTTGGCGACTTCGTTCCGAAATATGTTTATTTTTGACACAAATGAAATTTATAATTAATACTATACATATAAACCTTCCGGAATAATGATCTACATGATGCTGAAAACCGTTTTAAAATCCGATGCGTGCTTCATAAGGAGTTATCGGATAAATAGACAGACAGACGTCTTTTTATGCTACGTAAGGAAGATAGATAAATGCCTCATATTTTATGAAAGCCTTTGAATGTTTCTGAAGGAAATAAACTTATTAGATATAAGTAGATTAGCCCTCTCTAACATTTATTTTTCTGAAATATGTCCACATTCATACAAAGTCAGTTTTGAATGCTATGTACACATATACATCTTGTAATCCCCGAAGGGGTAGACAGAGGTGTAACCAGTGCACCCACTTTTCGCCGTATTTATTGCGGTCCCATACTGTGATGGGGGCGAGCCTATCGCCATACCGGGCACAATTCCAGACTCCGGACTGATACTGAGTATTTCTAAATAGAAAAACCCAATATCTCTTTACCCGACCCGGGGATCGAACCCGAGACTTCAGCACAGCAGTCATTACGCATGTGCAATTACAACTGCGCCAATAAGTACACCACGCTGGCCTAATCCCGGTTGGTAGACGGAATTCTGACGTATGCAGGTTTCCTCGCGTTGTTTTCCTTCACCGTTAAAGTAAGCGATAATTGTCATTTAATACACACATAACTTTACAAACGTCAGAGGTGTATGCCATTTGGGTTTTGAACATACGACTTTGTCTTGAAGTCCGTACAGCAACTATCTAGGCTATCGCTGCTATAAAGAAAGATTTATCAAAGTCTTTGATCAAAAATTAATAAAATTCAATGAATAAAACTCGCAATGCTCCAGCTTCATGAAATGATGTGAAGAACAAGCTCATTACTAATGACCTCGACGTAACGATAGATCAAACGAAGCAAAACCTTTTGGCAGCATATCTCCGAAACTCCGAACCATAACTCTAAACTTTGCAGACCGCCATGATCGTATTGAGTAGCGAGGAATAGATTGTCTCTCGCTGCTTGATACTCTAACTGGACGGCACTGTACTTACCATCAGGTGCAGTGTGGTCACTTTGCCGTGCCAGGATAAATATACTCAAATTTAACTTGCGTTCGTTGCCAGTAGCAACAGTCATGTCACTTCGAATAACTGTGAAATTAGTCTGTCCACCAGCTCGACCTCGTAACACTCGCACTAGGTCAGCGTAATTTGAGAGCTGTGCAAAAAGCACGAAATGGAAGGACTTTGTGTGCTGTATGTTTTGTGAACTATTGGATGGACAGTAATAGTGTTTTGCTTTAGACATTTGATCTCTTTGTAACCCTAATAACTTCCACCATTATAAAGTGTAACTTATGCTCACTTGAACCACATATTTTGTCAAGATTTAACAGTAATCTTATACACTATTGAGAATTAATGAGCAGGAAGATCTGTCTCCTAATGGTCAACATTGCAATACCAATAAGTATTTTGATATGGTATTACAGGTTTCTAAGCTTGATTCATAAAATTCTTGTTGTTTTAGCACTGCAATTAAGTTTCGCTCTCTGATCAAATATACCTTTACTCTATAACAAATCTAAGCATATAATGACGCAGAAATCCCAGCACATGTTGAGCGCATAGACTTCACAATTTTTACTCTCATCGGTATACTTTCAGGCCAACTTCAGCACAGGTTTGTACGTAACAGAATCATTAACTAAGCGCTGAAAACTCGTATAACAAAGTTAACGAACCACGAATGGGTGCGCGGGAATAACCCGAAATGGTGGATTGCAACAATCGCACAAAACGCAGTAAATTTTATGCCGCATGTTAATTTATAAAATACAGCGGGTAGTCGATGCATCGGAATACTGTTTATCGATTTCGCGTATTTTTCGATTTTTACGCAAAGCCAGTGATGGTGCATGGTTTATTAAATTTTGATGTTATTAATAAAAGTTTACAATATTTTTTATGTTCCTGTTAATAAAAGACAGTGTATATTTAGTTCCTAACTAACGTACCAGCTTTTACTTATGATATTCCAATACATCTTGTTTGTAATCATTTCAAACCTCAAGCGACACCTTATCAAAATTACCAGAAACTCTACTAATTCGACCTCTCTCCTCATTTCTGTCCTTTAACACCAGCAATTCAAGTAATCAGGATTTTTTAAACCATACACCATTTATTTATCCAATACACATATTTACAAAAACACGAGAAAAAAAATTAAGGGGTACCAGCTCAGTATACACTGCTGTAACACAGCACTGATTTTCAGCTGGACCCCACCGTCGCTTCACCATAGTACAACAAATTCGGACGTGTAATAACAACAAAAAAAACATAACAATTAAAATATAATTTTTGACATAATGACTGTTCCGGGGTTAAATATCTTACCACCAAATGACAAGCTTGCTTGAAACTTGGCTTTTGCTAAAAATTAAATAAGTATATTATTATTATTCTGTTGAAATTGATTCAATACTGATTAATAAAAACCATGAAGTGAAGTTACAACTACATATTCAAAATTTATCACATCCTTTCAGCTCTACGCCATTATCAATTCCAAAATAAATATCCTCTTACTGAGTAAACCTTTGTCGTCTATCGGAGAACATTATTTGTATTAAACTGTCTCCTTTCTATTGGGTTTTCCTTGGATTTGTGATTCTAGAACATAATGGCTATAATATCACAATGACGTCATTAATTTGTAGACATAAGTTGTTATAATAATATAAGTAGTATTTTTATTAAAAACGAATAGCATTGTCAATAGGGTAATTTCCTGTGTTTAATTTTGTACATTATTCTCTACGCAATCGAATATAATACGCAAAAGAAAATCTTTTGCGAAAACAGAATCCAAATTGCTTGAAAAATGAGGTCACAATATTTATTTTAAATATTGGTATGAGAAAATACTCACAGGCATAAGCGAAAACGGTGGCATTGGGAACATATCGTTATCTCCCTCGCACAACGGTACAGTACAGGCGATTCATAGTACCGTGACGTCACGGTATCAGATATGCATCCTTGTACTGTTATTTGACAACTACCCCTTCCAGCAGATTTCAGTGGTGTCTAATTTACTTATTTTTGTTCGGATTCATAAAATTCTTTTGATAATAGGTTTTAGGTAAAAAATCGAGTCAACTACCCTATTATCGATTTTATAAACGATGATATTTGTAACTATCTGATACATATTTTTTTAAATGTTGCCTGCCTACCTTGATGACGATTATAATACTAATAATATGATACTAGCCCAGTATTAAACATTGTTCCACTTCTGGGCAAAGGGCCTCCTCTACTAATAAGACTTCCGGCTTGACAGTCCGTACGGCAACCAACTAATCTCTGCTTTTTGGTGATGATTATTTGGTTTACAATTAAATTGATTGTATTAAAGATGTCACATATTTTGTTACAAGCTTTACCATCACATGAGACGCAAAGAGGTATATGTAAGATGTGCTCTGGATTTACCTTTTTCTTACTATACACGAGTCTAATATATCACACAGAATTACTTATGACTTGTACCGAAGTCATTTTGAAGCAAACCGCGCCATTTGTATAAAGTTGCGCAGTAGAACTTTGAGAGAATTATTCATTGCCATACCGGATAAAACGGTCATGACGCAACTCCCGGCCACATTTGAACCGGTTAGCCGGTTACCGCGCGGAAATTTTGATTAGTTTTTGTCGATGTGAAACTCATTTGTATGGAGAATGGTCGAATTCCAGACGAAGTTGTCACACATGCTCGTGGACATTTGGGTTTGAATTGGCGGAATTGTAGCTTTTTCGAATGTTGAATGATCAAACATTTTGTATGAAAACTATGACAACACAAAATTTTTGGATGGTTTTTCAACAATGCTTAGTAATTCTGTGTAGGTGATCATTTACTAATATATAAATTACTAATTTATATTATGCTTACCTCTTATTATGCCGCTTATTATATACTCAGCCTGTTGCCGTCCACTGTTGGACGTAGGCCTCCCCAAGTGAACGCCAACCATCCCGGTCTTGGGTAGCCCGCATCCACCCGCTACCCGCCACCTTCTTCAAGTCGTCGGTCCATCGTACAGCAGGGCGTCCCACACTACGTCCCACGCTAATTTTGCGAGCAATATCTATGACTTTGGTTCTCTGGCGGATGACTTCATTTCGAACTCTATCCACCAGAGAAACCCCAAAACATTTCAAAACCAGACAAAATACCTTACCAAGTAAAGTCCCCCGTCCACACTCGACTAAACATTATTACATGAGCCACGAAGTACAAAGTTTCAACTGTCTCAGAACGCTTACAGCACAACAAATCCCCAAGGTATATTATGCAAGTTATAGTCCTCATGAGGCAAGTTTCCACTCGAAGCACTAGTCCGAGCACTTTGTGATAAAATTACTTTGTGAGCTGCATTGATTAGAATATACTAACAAGCTAATATTAGATGCATGAAATATTAGCTCTATTATTAGTGACTAAAGTGAGGAAGGTAAATTATCTAGTTGAAATATGAAATGTAGACTGTAGGACAAGACTGTAATATAATATTTTTTATTAGGAACTTTGAAAGTTGCAAATGTAGCAATTGATTAGGTCAACATTTTTGTGGAGGTCTAGAGTTGGGTTAGGTTAACGCATTGTAAGCACCAGACCAGGCTGGCAAGCCCAAGTGCGGGCTTGAGGACCGTCGCGGCAGTGCGTCCTGTCCTAAAGAGATGGCTAGACAGGCGCCACGGTGCGCCTACGTTCCGACTGACGCAGGACCACGGGTGTTTCGGTTTGTTCCTGTGTCGGATCGGAAAGGAGGTGTCTGCCGTGTGCCACCATTGTGGCAACTGCCGTGAGGATACGGCCCAACACACGTTGGAGGAGTGCCCAGCCTGGGACGAAGAGCGCAGCGCTCTCAGAGCAGTCGTCGGAGGAGACCTCTCGCTGCCGGCCGTGACGGTGTCGTGCATGGTCGCCTGCCGGAGGTCCCGGCGTGCGGTGGCCCACTTCTGCGAGAGCGTCATCTCGCAGAAGGAGAGTGCCGAGAGGGATCGAGAACGATATGATCCCTCCCGCCGCCAGAGAAGACGTAGGAGGCGCCGGGTGGACGACGGTTCGGTTCGCAGGGGCTCCTAAGCCTCATGGAGATGGTCCTGTACAAGGCACTGCGTAGGGGCGGTTCCAGCAGCAATTCTAGCACTCCTTAGAATACCCCGGGATCGCTCCGTAAGCGCCGAAGAAGGCCACCGCGGGCTTTTAGCTGGTAGTGTGGGGTGGGGTGTACATAGGGAGTAGGGACTCGGCCCAGCGGCAGCACGGATAGCCATCATTCGTGCGAGGGGGATGCTGGGTCGTAAGACCGGCTAGTCCAGCATAACCGTTTTATTCTTATTCCGCTTCCCCCCGGAGCGGGCGGCAGTAATAAATCGCTTTCCCCGCGGCAACAAAAAAAATTGTAAGCCGATTTTATCAGCTTTTTTAAGACACACGCAATATATTTTTAATACCGATTGAGTCAACAGACTTAGCACAAATTTCTTAAGAATATAAAAATAAATACACCCAACAGTCACACAGTCAGTTCCTACCCGACACTAGGTAAAACCTGTATCGTGTTACGTTGTAACAAGATAATACATAAAAATAAAAAATGTTAAAATAATTACAAACATAAAGACAAAATAATTAAGTTGTTACTACGGAGCGAAACCACGCGAAATGATCTAGCAATAGCGGATAGAACCAATCAGGGTAATCCTTCTGTCTGAAACACGAATCCCCACTAAAAAAAATATCAATTATCACGCACACAAGGAAAAAACCCTTCCTTTAAATACAAGGCGCGGGACACAAAACGACAGTTGATTCCAATACGCACAGGAAACAGGTCGGCTCACAAGTAAATACCACCAGTTAAAATAAAGTAGTAAAATCAGTGCTAATCATCATCCCCCTTGGTAAGTTAATTATAATTCTTTAGGCTTTTTGCTGTTAGCTAATTCGTGTCTGGTTTTATCCGATTTAAATTCTTCCACCGTATAATAATGGTTTAATTACGTAGAGAAATGTGACGCGTGGTGCAGTAAAACATAACCTTACCTTACATATGTTCACTCGGGTTAATTTCATTTAAATACTATTGCCAAATGAAGATGGTCTAGATCAGAAATTAAATGACCACTTGTATTTCACGCGTGTGTTCTCAATATCGGTGGTTTTCTTTCTTTAATGTAACTGTAATTTAGTAGACTCGAAATTAATCATTCAATTGTTAACTTAAATAATATCCACCGTAAAAATGTATCTTATATTTAATTTGTAGTAATGTATCTAGAAATGTAAATTTGATAATAACTTAAATTCGTTAGGTTTTAAAAGAAATCATATAATATTACTCCCATCTAAATCGCTGGGAGTCTATTGTTAAATCAGTGAAGTTTTTTTAATGTACCGGCGTTGTAAATATCACAGGTCATCGCTTCGCCGATATGCTTGTCTTTAACTACCTACTAATTTGTAATTATTGCATTCGAGAAGGAATGTTATTTTATTTTTTTGTACCTCATGGCGTAGTGGATTGGTGATCGACCGGTAAATAGTTAGATGAAGTTCGGTTTTGGGTTTTCAAATAATTTTATATATTTTTTTTGGTTCTTCTACTATTACCGGATTGGTATATCGTCACTCCACTGCGCGTATTGTATTTTGTTGTTTTTTATTGTTCGCGAAAGATGCCGACACCCACACATGGTCTCGACTAGTGCTTGGGTCTCGGGGTCTTTTGCGCTACAAACGTCCTGTCGACGCGTTCCAGGAATCTGGGGGACCACCGTACGGGTTGCAGCTGGGAGGTACCAACTCCCGTACCGTCCAACACTGACTCGACAACGGCTCCGAGCCGGGAAGGAGTGCGACCGCGGCAGAACATAGTCGCCGACCTCTGCTGACCTCTGCGCCCGGCACGCCGCTGCATCGCGAGCCACGCGGCGCCCCCGGTCCCTACCGCACCGGCAGACATTGGAGCGTAGTTAAGTCCCCAGCGCACATTGCCCGTCGACCATCACCAAACGGAACTTTCTCTGTGCCGAGAGCTCACGCCCTGAGCGGTTCTCCTTATCCTCAGTACTTGGTTTTTTTTGTAAAAGAAAAAAATAAAAGTATTTTTTTTTCATTCTTCGTATCTTGTTTTTTTTTTGTGCCCCGCCGTCAGGCGGACCGTAACAAAATGGCGCCCAACTATTAAAAGCAAGCACAGAGAAGTTTTCGTTTGGTACTATTGTGGTGTCGGTATTTTTTTTTTTCTCAACCAGGTGGTAAGCCTATGCGGACGAGGCTGAACGGGGAGGCACCACCGACCCGTTTTCTCTTTATAGAGGAACGGGTAGCCGAAATTTTGTCTTCTGGTTCCGCAGGGTAATCAAATACCATCTATGGTTACCCACACACATACGCGTGAACTGCAAGTGGCATAACATCATAATTTTATTTTTCTCATAACATTGCATTCTAATTTTTGTGCATTTACATGTTACTTATTTAGCAATCGTATTTTGCATTGATGTATGTGCGTAATTAATCTTTTCCTTTCAGAGATTTTTTTTTGTTTGGTGCATTTCTGCATTGATATTTTTTTGTTGCAATCATTATTGTTTTGCAAATTTTATTTTATACTCTGAAAAGATAATGATAGTAACGTACATTATTTTACATCGTACTTAATATTTTTTAACATTGCCACTTTCGTGTCACATTTCGTCGCGTATTGTAAAATTTTTTTAACTTCGAATATTTTTTTTCGATTAATTTTTTTTTCGGACTTAAAATTTTTTTTTAACTTCGAATAAAAAATTTTTTTTTTTTTTTTTCGATTTTTTTTTAACATCGATTAAAATTTCTTTTTATCTTCGACTTAGCTGACCAATAAAATTAGATTGATCATTTCGGTTCGTTCTTTTCGGTTCGTGGGTTCGATTCTTTCGGTTCGGATTCGTTTCTTTTCGGTACATTTCTTTTCGGTTCCTTTCGGTTCTTTTCGATTCCTTTCGGTTCTTTTCGGTTCGTGGGTTCGATTCTTTCGGTTCGGTTCGTTTCTTTTCGGTTCATTTCGTTTCATTTCTTTTCGGTTCTTTTCGGTTCCTTTCGGTTCTTTTCGGTTCCTTTTGGTTCTTTCCAGTTCGTGGGTTCGATTCTTTCGGTTCGGTTCATATGAAGTAATTTTTTTTATATATTTTAAAATGGACCGTACTATTGAACATCTACATCTAACTAAACCGGAGCTTAGGTATGAAATAGCCATACGTAGTTTAGAAGCTATGAATAGGGTTGACAATTTTAGGATCCCAATAGATAGTCACACCGGCATTTCTAGCGTACGGTGGGAAAACTTATACCATGCGGGTCGCATCATATTATAGATGTAGACCCAAGTGATCCGAGTGCTCTCACCGCGCGATGAATGTACGGATTTTATCGGAATTTTACCGGGATTTTATCGGAATTTTCCCGGAATTCTCGGATTCTCTCCTTCGTAAAGTTTTTTTTTTTTGGTGTGTTGTCACACTTTTATAGTTATCACGTGAATTATACACGATAGATAACCTCATCAATTTTGTCCTGTTTCATAGGAATTTTTTTTTTAGGATTGTTAAACAATTCTATAATATGTTAACATTCGTTTATTATCCGTTCTTTAGCGAGTTAAATAAGCCTACACGAATTTTTTTGTGTGTATTGACTTCTATATAGGTCTACACACGTTTTATTGTTTTGCGTTTTGCAAAATTTTAGCGGAGTATGACAGTTTCTCGGTATAGGTCTACTCGTCTGCTGTTTTCTTCTCTCCGTTACAGCGGGTCGTGACTGTAACAAATTCGCTAAAGAATAGACATACTCGCAATGTCGTTTAGCTATTTTATTTAGCTTGATCAAATGATCATTTATTCATCGAAGTCATTACCGATAACAGTTCAATTCAGGTTTCCTTGATTCATAGTGTTCAGAAAATGGAATATTTTTTTTTTCTTTTCTCGTCTACAATTATTACAAATTAAAAATTGTTACGTTTTGGTCTCTGTCCACATTGTCTTTGATGAATTAAAATAAGCCTACACGATTTTTTTGTGTGTATTGACCACCGTATAGGTCTACACACGTTTTGTTTTTGCGTTTTGCAAAATTTTAGCGGAGCATGACAGTTTCTTAGTATAGGTCTGCTCGTCTGCTGTTTCTCGTTACAGCGGGTCGTGACTGTAACAAATTCATCAAAGACCAATGTATTTCACAGTGCCGATTCGTCAGAATGTTCACGTAGCAGTATTCTTCTTCTTAGACGCTCCTTGTCATGCAGTACTGTTCTCGAGTCCAATTCGTTAATAGAATTGTACTCTAGTTATACGGAAGTCTGTTGATTTTAAATTTCACCAGACAACTATGAAAGGTCGGATGCTAGGTCGCATGGTAGGTATTTGTTAGAGGAAGTATGAATGTGAGACAGTACTGGGCGGATCTAGCGATACTTAGGCGCTTACCGCAGCGGATTTTACTACGTAAAATCCTTTCTCTGGGAGAGGGGGTATTGTTACGTTGTAACAAGATAATACATAAAAATAAAAAATGTTAAAATAATTACAAACATAAAGACAAAATAATTAAGTTGTTACTACGGAGCGAAACCACGCGAAATGATCTAGCAATAGCGGATAGAACCAATCAGGGTAATCCTTCTGTCTGAAACACGAATCCCCACTAAAAAAAATATCAATTATCACGCACACAAGGAAAAAACCCTTCCTTTAAATACAAGGCGCGGGACACAAAACGACAGTTGATTCCAATACGCACAGGAAACAGGTCGGCTCACAAGTAAATACCACCAGTTAAAATAAAGTAGTAAAATCAGTGCTAATCATCATCCCCCTTGGTAAGTTAATTATAATTCTTTAGGCTTTTTGCTGTTAGCTAATTCGTGTCTGGTTTTATCCGATTTAAATTCTTCCACCGTATAATAATGGTTTAATTACGTAGAGAAATGTGACGCGTGGTGCAGTAAAACATAACCTTACCTTACATATGTTCACTCGGGTTAATTTCATTTAAATACTATTGCCAAATGAAGATGGTCTAGATCAGAAATTAAATGACCACTTGTATTTCACGCGTGTGTTCTCAATATCGGTGGTTTTCTTTCTTTAATGTAACTGTAATTTAGTAGACTCGAAATTAATCATTCAATTGTTAACTTAAATAATATCCACCGTAAAAATGTATCTTATATTTAATTTGTAGTAATGTATCTAGAAATGTAAATTTGATAATAACTTAAATTCGTTAGGTTTTAAAAGAAATCATATAATATTACTCCCATCTAAATCGCTGGGAGTCTATTGTTAAATCAGTGAAGTTTTTTTTAATGTACCGGCGTTGTAAATATCACAGGTCATCGCTTCGCCGATATGCTTGTCTTTAACTACCTACTAATTTGTAATTATTGCATTCGAGAAGGAATGTTATTTTATTTTTTTGTACCTCATGGCGTAGTGGATTGGTGATCGACCGGTAAATAGTTAGATGAAGTTCGGTTTTGGGTTTTCAAATAATTTTATATATTTTTTTTGGTTCTTCTACTATTACCGGATTGGTATATCGTCACTCCACTGCGCGTATTGTATTTTGTTGTTTTTTATTGTTCGCGAAAGATGCCGACACCCACACATGGTCTCGACTAGTGCTTGGGTCTCGGGGTCTTTTGCGCTACAAACGTCCTGTCGACGCGTTCCAGGAATCTGGGGGACCACCGTACGGGTTGCAGCTGGGAGGTACCAACTCCCGTACCGTCCAACACTGACTCGACAACGGCTCCGAGCCGGGAAGGAGTGCGACCGCGGCAGAACATAGTCGCCGACCTCTGCTGACCTCTGCGCCCGGCACGCCGCTGCATCGCGAGCCACGCGGCGCCCCCGGTCCCTACCGCACCGGCAGACATTGGAGCGTAGTTAAGTCCCCAGCGCACATTGCCCGTCGACCATCACCAAACGGAACTTTCTCTGTGCCGAGAGCTCACGCCCTGAGCGGTTCTCCTTATCCTCAGTACTTGGTTTTTTTTGTAAAAGAAAAAAATAAAAGTATTTTTTTTTCATTCTTCGTATCTTGTTTTTTTTTTGTGCCCCGCCGTCAGGCGGACCGTAACAGTATCAACAATTATGAGGGACTACGGTCCCACAACGCAGACCCGAAACAAATATCTGTCTGTCAAATATGTTACCAATTATATTGATTCCAACGAATCAATATAATCGATTGGTTCGATTGTCTCGGTGCGGGAATTGAACCCACGGCCTCACCTTTCACAGCCGGCTATTCACTTGCAACACCACAGAGGCTGTCGAGAATCGTTGTAATTTTTACGATTTGCATCACATACAGCTTTAACTTTAAAACTATTTTCGTAATTTTTTATAGAAGTGTCGGTTCTGTAACATTTGATGTATGAAATATCTTAAGTTTCCTCGAAGCATCCGCCTTGAAATTGATTGCATGCCCTTGGGAATTAAAATTGATTCTGGGATATTTATTTGTGATATAGACTTACTTGCTTCTTAGTAATATACTTTGTTATGTTTTATATTGATCAAATATCTATTAAGGCTTTGTCGGCTCTGGGCTGAGGTATGATTGAGGGGGTGAGATGCGACGGGTGGTGGCGGCGTGCGCGGGGGCTCGCCCCGCAACGAGTAGCGATAGGCGCTCATATAAAGGATGTTCATTATTTAAAACAGTGAAATGAGCAAATGTCAAATAAATCAGATTAAATAGAACGTAAAATACCATAAATTTTTATTTTTTAAAAACCCTCAACTATTATTTTATTTTATTAAAATTAAAACCTATATGACAGCCTCAGCCTCAAACGGGAGGCAGTGGGCTCGATTCTCGTAAAAAAGTTACCGAATGTTGTCGTTACAGACTAATGTTTGTTTCGGGTCTGGATGGTGTGGGACCATATTCCCTCGTAGTTCTCGATACCCACGATATAGGTTTGACGTAGTGTGGGGTCAGAAATATGTGTGTGACTTTTTGGTGTATTATTTATATGTACCTATATTATTACAAATTATAATGATAACAATGTCAATTATTACTAATTTTTAACGTTCAGTGAAATAAGTTGCAATATAAATGAAAGTAATCACGTCTTTTATGTACTACTCGCTGCTGCTCGAGGCTTCGCCCGCGTGGAAGTCATTTTCGGGAGCAAAAGTATACAATAAATACCAAGTTTATAAAAACCCCTTCGCAAATAATGTATTGTTTTAGGACAAATTTCATTACCATTAAAAAGGCAGAGGCAGGTTAAGGTGAGCTCCTCTCGTCCGCGTTCTTCTGGCGGGAGGAGGCGTCCAGTCGCCGTCAGGTGAGACTGGCCCCGAGGGAGATTGCGGCCCGATTCCGCAGAACCGCTGTGGAGGAGTGGCAAACCAGGCTGGAAAGCCCAAGTGCGGGCTTGAGGACCGTCGCGGCAGTGCGTCCTGTCCTAAAGAGATGGCTAGACAGGCGCCACGGTGCGCCAACTTTCCGTCTGACGCAGGTACTGACGGACCACGGATATTTCGGTTCGTTCCTGTGTCGGATCGGAAAGGAGGTGTCTGCCGTGTGCCACCATTGTGGCAACTGCCACGAGGACACGGCCCAGCACACGTTGGAGGAGTGCCCAGCCTGGGACGAAGAGCGCAGCGCTCTCAGAGCAGTCGTCGAAGGAGACCTCTCGCTGCCGGCCGTGGTGTCGTCCATGGTCGCCAGCCGGAGGTCCTGGCGTGCGGTGGCCCACTTCTGCGAGAGCGTCATCTCGCAGAAGGAGAGTGCCGAGAGGGATCGGGAACGAAATGATCCCTCCCGCCGCCAGAGAAGACGTAGGAGGCGCCGGGTGGACGACTGACCGGCGTCTCCCGCCCTGTGGAACGGGGGCATTTGAATTCCACCACGGTAACCCCTGCCTGTCGTACGAGGCGACTAATTGGGGCCATCGGGGGTCGCGGGCTCGCAGCGGGGGGCTGTCAGCCCGAATCGATGCACTCCCGGTTTCGGAGCATCGTGCGACCCCGAGATGGACGGCAGCGCGTGTAGTAAGGCCTCGTTCGCTGTCGTTGTTCGGTGCGCGGGGGCTCCTAAGCCCGCCCATGGAGATGGGCTGCTACGCAGCACCGCGCAGAGGCGGTTCCGGCAGCAATTCTAGCACTCCTTAGAATACCCCGGGATAGCTCCGTAAGCGCCGAAGAAGGCCACCGCGGGGTTTTAGCTGGTAGTGTCGGGTGGGGTGTACATAGGGGGTAGGGACTCGGCCCAGCGGCTGCCCGGATAGCCATCATCCGGGCGAGGGGGATGCTGGGTTGTAAGACCGGCTAGTCCAGCATAACCATTTTATTCTTATTCCGCTTCCCCCCGGAGCGGGCGGTAGTAATAAAACGCTTTCCCCGCGACAACAAAAAAAAAAAAAAAAAGGTTAAGGTGAGCTAAGCGAAAAAGATAGATATATACTATTGTGGACTTGTTTTATAACTTTTTAAGAGGAACAATTCCGTCATACATGATTGTTGCGTAACTTTAACAGTATACGCAGCGCACGCAAAACAAGCTCTCAAAAGGAATATATTTTCCCGTTTTTGCAACATTTTTCATTGCTGCTCAGCTCCTATTAGTCATAGCGTGATGTTATATAGCCTAAAGCGTTCCCAGATAAATGGGTTATCCAACACTAAAAGAATTTTTCAATTAGAAACAGCACTTCTTGAGATTAGCGCGTTCAAACAAACAAATAAACGTACACGTATTTTTTAAAATGTAGCCTCTAAAATTGTGAATTAGTAGTGGTTGAAAGTTTTCTGTCTGTTACATTTTCACGACTAAACTGAAAACACTGAACCGATTTTAATGAAAATATTTTTTTTATCCTGTGCGTTTGGAGTAGAACACCTGTAAGAACGGGGACGTGAGGAAACAGGGATTTCTTGCACGAGAACATGATCACCTAGGTTTTCTTGCTATAGATCTCAACCCGATTCCTAAGAAAAATAAACATGAGATCTAGGGTCTGATTGAGCTGAATGATAAGATCCTCGCGTTTTCTCACGGTATCCGCTCGGCAAAGGTTACTAGACATATTCATATAGATGGAATAGCTTAAGCTAGCTAAGCTAAGCTAGACTAGGGATTACACCCATCTCTGCCAAATCCGTCCAGTTTCCTTTTGATTTTACCCTCCCATTCTTTACCCTTCTCCCGATCATCATCTCCCGTCACTTCTCTTGATCTTCGGTAAAGGAATTGTATCATTTCGATATTCGATTTCGAGATCCAACTTGGACTTCTTATTTCACAACCGACTAAACGTCCACTGCACAATGCAGACCGTCAAGTATGAATTGTCATAAATCCGTTGAATTTTGAGTTCTATTATCAAAATAATAGAACTCAATATATTGTTAATTGAATTAATAATGTTAATATAATATTTCTTTGTGGAATAAAAACTTTTTCGTTGGTATGAATGAATATTATTAGAAACAAATATTCTGTCAAAACAAAAAGTAATATCAAATGTCATAGTAATAGAAAATCGATATTAGAATTTACAAAAAAAATATCTGTTAGTCTATTTACTATTTTGTCAGGGTGGCTCCGATGATGATGGAATCTGATATTTTTTTTATTCTGGCAAAGTGACGACACTGCATCTGATGGTAAGAGCAGTGTCGTCCAGTTAAAGTACCAACTAGCGAGAGACAATCTATGCCTCGCTACTAAACACAATCATGTCGGCCTGATGTTCAGTTTTTCATACTACGCCATGGGGCAAGGAGGTGAAGAAGCGGTTGAGGGTCTAGGTGTCAGAGTACTCAGAACAACACGGCCAAACATCATACCCCAACTCTAGACCCCGACAAAAACCAGAAGTACACTGGCTGACCCCGGAAGGCGACACACTTGCGTGTGCACTATAGCGGGTTTTATACTCTGTGGACGGTGGTCGCTATCCTGCCGGATATAAAGATCCTACCACCAGCAGGTATCGAGATAAGTGAAACTGAATAGGGTAATTTTTATACGAAAAAGTAACAGCTATATCATAGGATAAAAATTGGCTATGGAAATTATAATAGTAACTCATTGCCGTAAACAAGTGAGAAAATATATAGATACTATTTGATAGGGGTGGAACCGGGTAAAAAATATATATCTTCAGTTGATGCATTTTCCGAAATCATACATTTTGCAAGATCTATTCTTCTGACAATTAATATTGTCATCCATATCTGACGTCATGCACGAAATGACAAGAATAGTTATATATTATTTCTCTTTTACCGACACGAACACAATAACGTATAATCGATCGTCCGCCGAAAACAAACGAGTACTTTAAAACGTATTGTGTGTCAAACTGCTAAATTAATAAAATTATTACAATAATGAACTTTGTAGTCGCCCGCCTTAGGTTGACATTGAATTGTTATTATCGTATTTTAGTCTTGCGCAATCAGTATAAAATAAATATAGCAGAACTTATGATATATAATTGAAAGAAATTCAAAGTGCTGTATCCAAAGCAGTTATTTACGATTATAGTTTTTTTTTTTTTTTTTTTTTATCTTAAAAGGAGGCAAACGGGCAGGAGGCTCACCTGATGGACAGTGATCACCGCCGCCCATGAACATCTGCAACACCAGAGGGCTTGCAAATGCGTTGCCGGCCTTTCAGGAAAGAATATGCTCTCTTCTTGAAGGTTCCCAAGTCGTAACGGTTCGGAAAGACCCCCGGCGATAACTGGTTCCACAGAGTGGTTGTGCGAGGCAGAAAATGCCTTAAAAATCGCGCTGTTGTGGAACGTTGGACATCGAGGTGGTGTGGATGGAATTTCTGGTTTGTGCGCGATGTCCGATGGTGAAATCTAGCCGCGGGGATCAATCCAAACAACTCCTCGGAACACTCCCCGTGATAAATGCGGTAGAAGATGCAGAGTGATCCAACATCTCTACGCAGAGCCAATGGATCAAGCCGATCGGAAAGAGTTTGATCGTCGATAACCCGAGCCGCCCTACGTTGAATGCGGTCAAATGGAAGTAGCTGGTATTGGGGTGCTCCCGCCCAGAGATGAGAACAGTACTCCATGTGGGGCCGAATTTGCGCCTTATAGAGATTTAGGCGTTGACCCGACGTGAAGTACCGTCTCGCCTTGCTGAGCACACCAAGCTTCTTTGAGGCCAATTTGGCCTTACCTTCCAATTGACCGCGGAACTGGACGTTGCTCGAAATGTCGACGCCAAGTATTCCGATACTGGCTGTGGCAGACAAGGGAGTGTTCTCAAAATGAGGTGTTACGACAAATGGTGACTTTTTAGCGGTTAACGCGCAGACTTGTGTCTTTTTGGGGTTGAATTGGACTAAGTTTAGTCGACCCCAGTCCGAGATTTTGGCTAGCAAAAACTCGACTTCAGACACAAGTTTGTTCCGGCTCTCGTCGACGTATTCCCGAGAAATATTAGCACGGCCAGTGTACATTACATCTACAGTGCTATCATCCGCATAGCAATGAATGTTGCTGATTTGCAACATGTCATTGAATTGAATAGTCTTCGAGCTCTAGGGATCTGGTAATCAGTCGCAATCGTAGTGGGAAATAGTATGAGCCCGCTGATGACCGTTTTCATTTCCAACAAAATAATAATCAAATTTGGACATAAGTTAGTCATTTCTCGACAGCCTCCTGGCGCAGCGGGCGATTAGTAAGTTGTGAAAGGAGAGGCCGTGGGTCCGATTCCCGCACCGAGTCAAATGTATGTGTTACAGACTGACATTTGTTTAGGATCTGGGTGTTGTGTGACCATTGTCCCTCGTAGTTCTTGATACCTAGGATACAAGTTTGACCTGGTGTGGGGTCAGGACTATGTGTGTGTCGGTTGGTTGTATTTATTTTATATTTCTACATCTATTTAGGACATAAACTGTTGGTTCCTCTCGTCTCGCGAACACCAACATTTTAATAATGGTATTAAATTAAATACTACTATTCTATTATTATTGTAAATTTTTATCGATTATTATCAAAAACAGTTCATCGGTTTAACCATGCAACCTTCCAAACTGGAAGACTCACTTTCGTAATTATAATATTAGTATATTTTTGTTATATCAAGTATCATACCATAATTTTATTCTCAAATAGTTTGTTCAAATCACTCAACCTGTATTCACGACTTTTGATAAGAATTGGCTATTTGACAACATTGAAAATACACTGCAAATTGTGGTCATCCTGTTAGACAATAGCTGAAAAAACCATATTTCACTTAATTTTAAACAAAATAATGTATATTTTTTGCAAATTAAACGAAATAAAATACAACATTTATTTAAAATTTTATCTGTGATGTGAACGCTCTGTGATTGGTTGCAACTCTGGTGACGTCACACGCAAGTAAACATAGTAGGGATGTGACATTGAGTGAAAAAAATAGATTTTTCTCACTTGAATAATAATCGATTTTCTAAAATCGATTTTTTATAAGAAAAATAATAGAATTTTTTTCTTAAAATTGTGCGTAATATGTTTTTCTCTGTAGTAAGAAATTAATATTAACAATTTATTAGGAGTCTTCAGTTTGGCATTAAAGTCACCCATTTCACGCCGACGCCACCGACGCCACCTTGGGATGGTTGGTGTACTTCTCGGAAGTAGAGTAAGTGACCAGAATCTAGGGCCATCTTCTCCTCCCCCTGTCTTCAGATATCGGATAGCCCTACGCTATGCCAGTTAATAGTTAATGTGACTTACCTCTTCTTCCAACTCAGCGATGTGCTCGTCCAACCGCAGAGATTTATAGTCGTGTTTGTACATTGTGGCACTACACACCATTTATACACCATTCTATTTGCTATCTAATTAATTTAGAAGAAAATCTGAAATTCACTTCACGTTTTCGGAGGGTTATTAGTAGGTATGTTGATAAAATATCGAAATATCGATATTTTGTTTCGATTAATCAAACTCCGATATTGATATATTTAAAAATATCGGTATATCGAAAATCCGTCATTTTTAAAAATATCAACATCCCTAGTTATTAGCTTGTTTACTTGCATGTGACGTCACACCAGCGCCATTACAGAAATAGCGTTTTTGCCGCGGTTTTGGAGATTTAAACTTTAACATTGATTTTTATTAAAAATACTGTATATTTTCCTGAAATATCAATGTAGTGTGCTTATTATGTAATAAAGAATAGTTTTAAATCATTATCGAAAATGAGTCAAATAGCCAATTGACAGTCATTATGATAAATAAAATATATATCGTTTGAAATTATTATGATATGTAAAATATATTTGATTATATTCAATATATTATCTTTAGTTAGTGCTATTTGTGAACACTTTATGTCATATTCATTATGTTTTCACAAAAAATATTTTTGACAGCGCGAGCGAAAAATCGCGTATACGTCTGCTCTCAACACGGCCCAATTGCCGTCTGACAAGTCTCGCACATGCGCATCATGTTTATAATACATTTCAACATGGAGACAACTGCCATTTCATGTTTCGTAATTTTAAAACATTTATTTCTTTGTATTTATAAATGAAATGTGATAAAATATTCACACACTCGTTTAATGCAGTTCATTGAAAATTTTATAGAAAAATTTCGTTTCAATATTTTTCTTTATAACCGTATACTACGGATTCATTTGGGGTCGTGTGGATTGAAATTTTAAAATTTCGATGCATCTTTGCGAATATTTTCTATCGAGCCAACTTTAATGAATCGTGTATCGAGAAGCACAATCGTTTTGTAAATATGTTCATCTTTCATGACTAATTTTTATATTGTTAATATTTTTAGTTTTTAACATCGAATAATTAGTTTAAAAATGTAGTCTGAACTGAATTGTCTGAGTCCACCTCACCTTAAGTTGTTTTAAGACCAGAGATACAAATGTTTACTAAGTCAAAGTTGGGTATTTCCCAGAATTTTAAATTTTTACTATGGTATAATATTAAAATATAGCCTATCATTATCTTTAGAAATACACATAGACTATACCTATTTGAATTATCCTACATTGATAATTATCTGGTAGCCGGACTGTCCAGACGAAAGTCGTATGTTCAAAACCAGCACACATGGCATACACCTCTGACTTTTCTAGCGTTACGTGTGTAAGATAACTTCGTGAGGAAATCTGTATACCTAAAAATTCTCATATGAATTCGATTTTGTTATCTACCGACCCGCATGAAGCCAGCGTGGTTGACTAAGGCCTAAATCCTCTCATTTGTATAGAACAATGATTAATACAGGGCTAGTGTTATTTTTATATCTTCAATCTCAATTCATCTTAATTTTGTCGGCAAGTCTCTAAACGTAATAAACCCTCATATGTCACATAAAGCACCAAGACGCCCAAATTTTAATAATCTGTAATTATTACCCTGCATAAAAGCAGGCTGGCTTCACGGCCAAGGCTTCTACATAAATTAGCTCACGGTCTGGGCAAATTTAATAACACACCACCTGTCGCCTCTGGACTCTCCTAATTGCTGCTCGACATTTTATCTTCTTCAATAAGAACTAACTTTACATCAACTTCGTCCCAACTTCAATATTATGGACGATTTTTTGCATGTTTCGCAAACTAACTTTATCTCGTCACTATAACATGATTTTTTAATATTTTCTTACTTGTTCAACACAAATATATAAAACGTTAAAAAAGCATCATACAAAGATAAATAAATACACCCAACAGTCACACACATCGTTCTGACCACACACTAGGTCATACTTATATCGTTAGTATCAAGAACTACGGGGTATTGTAATAACATAATTGTTCCACAACACCCAGGCCCGTAACAAAAATCTGTCTGTCACACAAATATTTGTCCTGGTGCGGGAATCTGGAGTCTATCAATGTTAATATGAATTAAACTTCAATTTAGCTGCACATGGTTGGCTCATGTTTTTTCAGGTCACAGAAGTAAAGGGTAAAAAAAAAATTATACCTCATGAAATGTTTGATGCAAAACGATGTTCCTAAATTTTTATACTTGTACGAATACTTAACAAAAAGTGAACAAATACCAGCAAATGAATAGTTACTAATAACAGAACATAAAACCTGGAGCGCTAAAATGCCGTTTATATTCACCTTGACTTGACAGGCTGGAAATAATGTTCAAAAATCTCAATTGCAGATAGATTAACTATATCATTAAGTCATTAAACTATTGGTCCGAAGTAAGCCTACTAATATAATAAATGCGAACGTTTGGATCGATGGATGGATGTTTGTTACTCAATCACGCTACAACGGCTCGACGGATCTGGTTGCAATTTAGCACAGAGATAGCTGGAATAGTAGTTATAGTCCGGAATGAAATTGAAATGAAAAAAGAAATGTCATTTCGTAGTGTGAGGGAGATTTCTGAGGATCCAAAGCCCCTTGCTCTTCTTAATTCCCACTTTTCTTCTAATATTGTAGGTGTTCATGGACGGTAAAGACCATAAGTTGATCCAGTTGCTCGTTTTTTTGGGCTCTGGTATAAACAAACAATATGATCATAGAAACCACTTTCAGATGGAATAGATTGGACTAGTTCTATTCTAAATTATTTTGCTGGTGGTAGCATATTCATATCCGCCAGGATAGCGACCACCGTACACAGGGTGTAAAACCGGCCATAGCGGCACACGCAAGTGTGCCGCGTTCCGGGATCAGCTAGTGTACATCCGGTTTTTGTCGAGGGTATTGAGATGGGGTACGATGATTGGCCGTTTTGCGGCCTTTTGAATACTCTCACACACCCATGGCGTAGTGTGAGGAAGCAGGCTGGCATGATAGTGTTGAGTAGCGGAGGATACATTTTCTCTCGCTGCTTAATACTCTTAATTGGGCGGCACTGCGCTTACCATCAGGTGCAGTGTGTTTACTTTGCCGTGCCAGGATAAAAAAAATATATTTAAAGACAATTAAAAAACAGTATCGGTTTCAAGATTTTTCTAAATTATTTGAGAACATTTGTAGAAAATCAGTTCAAATAGAAAGTCTTGCAAAGAAGCTATATTTAACAGTATTTTATTTAGCTATTGAGTTAGTAGACTTCCCACATACTTGAAACTCATATTAGCGCTACATACAGTCTTTGTATCTAGTAGTTGAAGGTACATACATAAATAAATAAATACACTCAACAGTCACACACATAGTCCTGATCACACAATACGTCAAACCTATATCATGGGTATCAATAACCACGAGGGCCTCCGCCCCAAAACACACAAACCTGTATTAGGGTGTTACCTATTATTAGAAATATCGAAGGTATTTAGGAGAGTAGTTGCGGGTTCATTAATAATGACAACCTAAGTGGGGAGTAGTAAATGTTTAGCATAAAACGGAGTGCCTACAGCGCTCTGGTGTTCAGTTGAGTTGTGAAGAAGAATAGTTGATAACCAGAATATTTGTGGTTCATTCGCGGGGCACTAAGTGTAAACAGCTCAATGGTCGCGTAGTTCAGCTTAGAAGGTAATGCTGGTAAATTAATTACAAAGAGAAGCCTTAAAGTACATCGTAACGTGCGGTTGTGTTAATATTAGCACTGAGATAAGAGAGAGAGTAACAGTGATGTGTAAATCAATCAATAAAATGGTAATCATTGTTTTTGTACCTTTTTAAATATCCATTTTGCATAGTTTTGTTGATGTTGCTAACACCTGAAATAAATATTTCTGGATTCACAGCCGTCTACTCGCCCGCTGCGCCTCGTCGGCTGTCAACTTTACATTACTTTAATTATTAATTTTTATCCTCTACATTTCTAACAGGTCTACGACGTCTTACCCGCCGCCACAATCAGATAGGCCAGGTCACATGGCACCGACAAATGTGGTCGTAACTCACGACGCTTGGAGGCCTCTCGAGATTTCTTATACACTGGTTATTACGTCGCCAACCGCCGCGGATAATGGCTGGGATATTTCCTCTTACGTTTTACCTTGTTCATGATAAGGCCCCTATATTTAAAGCCGTAATGTGACTTATGATATTGAAGTGTTTATAAGAAGTAGGCCAATGGGTCATCTAATGGTAAGTAATGGTGATCATAAACACAAACAGTCAAATATGTCCTTAATAGATGAAGAAAAATTGATGTTTTTGACAGTCTCTATGGCGTAGCGAACGAGTAGCCGATTATAAAGGATGAGACGCAGGATCGATTCTCGCCCCGAGATGGACGGTCCCGAGATGGACGGCAGCGCGGGTGGTAAGGCCTCGTTCGCTGCCGTTGTGCGGTGCGCGGGGGCGCGCAGGGGCGGTTCCGGCAGCAATTCTAGCACTCCTTAGAATACCCCGGGATCACTCCGTAAGCGCCGAAGGAGGCCACCGCGGGGTTTTAGCTGGTAGTGTCGGGTGGGGTGTACATAGGGGATAGGGACTCGGCCCAGCGGCTGCCCGGATAGCCATCATCCGGGCGAGGGGGATGCTGGGTCGTAGGACCGGCTAGTCCAGCATAACCGTTTTATTCTTATTCCGCTTCCCCCCGGAGCGGGCGGTAGTAATAAAACGCTTTCCCCGCGAAAACAAAAAAAATAAAAAAAAGGATCGATTCTCGCACTAAGACAAATTTCATATAAACATTCGTCTTCGTCTTATGAATTACGTATATATTGTGGGTTTCATGCCCATCTAGTCTTACGAGAATTCAAGCGTCAGCAAATAATATACAAAAAATATACATTGTATAGCAAATTCGCTCGTCTTTAAACATTATAGTAATAAAAAGAAGCCTAACTGATAAAATATCTATCAGATCACCGTAAAATGTGTCAATTTTTGTCCAAAAGACAACCAAAAGCAAGACAAAGGACTTTCCTCGTCATTGATAAAATGAAATGTTATAAAATCGATATTTCCATTGAAAATTTCCAAGCGAATAAGATCGTGTTATCTCAGGCTATTTATCTTGTACGTCGTCTTGAAAGGCGATTTTTTTGCCTTCGACATGAACAAATTATCATTAAATTAATTTACTAGAGTTACTTTCTATCAGCAACTTCGCATAATGTCCTTTTATTAACTTTAATAAAATTTCATATAGTTATATTACTCGCAATAATAGTGTGATGAAGTTGATCGTTAAGATTGAAATGAAACGAAGCTTACGGATTATATCGCGGTTTATTTTACTTTTTTTACCCGACGTTTCGAAGACTTTACAGCCTTCATGATCACGGGGGAGGCTGAGTTGTATGTCATCTCGAAAGTATAGTGCAATGTTTCTACCCTCCATGTAGTTGATATTACAGTTTTTATTTTGACGTAGTCCGATCTCCGCAGTAAGAGCTCACAGTGTCATGAGGTCTGGCAGTTGGTCTTTTGGGTTCCGATTTAATTAAATGTATAATTGGATCCCAGGCTGGTGCTAACTTCCAACCATTTTCTCTATTGAAATTAGGATGTTTTTTAATTTCAATAGCCTCGCGAATCATCCTAGGTAGGAATCGGTGTTCTTTGGCAAGTATTTGTGGTTTATCAAATCGAAGATAATGTTTGGAGCCTTTTCTGAATGTTCAGCACGTACATTTGTTTAAACGTCGGGTTAAAAAAGTAAAATAAACCACGATATAATCCGTAAACTTCGTTTCAATGTATAATATTCGCGTAAATATAAGAAACCAGTATGAGCGTTAAGATGTTTAACATTGGGACTTGTGTTAATATGTGTACATTTTAGTAATTAATTTGATGCTTCTATAGTATTAGTTGACCTTTAAAAACAATGCAGGCCAAGTGTTCATCAATATATTCTTTAAAACGTATATATATGTATAATGCTACTTGATATTATCACAGAAAATATCATCCCATCTCAGTTTTGAATCGATGACACTTCAATAAAAGTACTGTTAGGTTTTAAATTAATACATACATACATATACACTCACGCCTGTAATCCCCTAAGGGGTAGGCAGAGGTGTAACCAGTACACCCACTTTTCGCCGAATTTCGGTCCCATAAAGTGATAGGGGGCGAGCTTATCACCATACCGGGCACAGATTCCAGACTCCGGGCTAATACTGAGAATTTCTAGATAGAAAAACCCAGAGTTTTAAATTAATATTGTGATTTTTTTAAATAATGATCATTAAGATACAAAATCTAGTTATCAAAAGAAAAATAAATATATTTTCGAAGTTTATTATGAAGGAAAGATGACTGAACAAAGGAATGAATGAAATAAAATTACACGATTTTTTCATCATTGGTAAAACACGGGCAGTTCGAGACATTGGAACCGAATGAATTACAGTGCTTAGATTTGTGTTGTGAGTACGCAATGTAATAAATAATAAAATTGTATTATCTAAAATCGGGTTCTTAATTACCTAGTCCAAAACTTGTTAAATAAACATCATAAATTCTCCTTCAACGATCTCCGGTGGTATAGAAAAACAAAGCGCGGTAAAACAAACACCTAATTTTATATTCCACGCTGAGGCTATATTAAAGTGATAAACTTTATGATTTTCATTAAGAGAAGGTGATTTAATTAAATTAAAGCTTAGAACGATGAGCCACGCGTGCCTTATCATAAAAATTGCTTTGTAAGCGAGTGTACTCGAAAGTGAATTAAAAAGATTTTATACGCATTATAGTACATACATACATATACATTCACGCCTGTAATCCCTGAAGGAGTAGGCAGAGGTGTAACCAGTACACCCACTTTTTGCTGAATTTATTACGGTCACATAATGTGATAGAAGGCGAGCCTAGCGCCATACCGGGCACAATTACAGACTCCGAGCTGATACTGCGTATTTCTAATTAGAAACACCCAATACCGCCTTACCCGACCAGGGGATCGAACCCGAAACCTCAATACAACAGTCGTAACGCATGCACAATCACAACTGCGCCACCGAGGCAGTCACGCACGCATTATATTCTCTGATGAATTTAGATTATAAACAGTGCGATTCATTTGTCCAAGCCTTACTATGAGTGCGTAATGGGATTGTAGGTAATATTTAGTTTTGATTTGTAAGGTATGGTATCATGCGCACAATTGAATACTAGTACGTTTTAATTGTTTGGACAGGTGCATTACTGGCCGCATAATTAGATTTTATACGATAAGTTGGTGAGAATTATTCGTTTAAGATGCCTGAGATCTCGATGGGATTTTCAAACTAGTTTATCAGAGACTTACGGCCTGGTGTTTCATTAGTCGTCAAGTTATGACTATTGTTAAAGTTGAAATAAAATTAATATTACAAATAATCGCGGTTTATTTTACTTTTTTAGTCTTGATGGTTCGAAAACTTTACAGACTGCCCCGGACAATATAAGTAAAGTTCATACATACACTCATGCCTGTAACCCCCGAAGGGGTAGGCAGAGGTGTAACCAGTTCAACCACTTTTCGCCGAATTTTGGTCCCATCATGTGATAGGGGGCGAGCCATGCCGGGCACAGATTCCAGACTCCGGGCTAATACTGAGAAATTTTAGATAGAAAAACCCAATATCACTTTACCCGACCCGGAGATCGAACCCGAGACCTCAGCACAGCATTCGTAACGCATGCGCAATTACAACTGCGTCACCGAGCCAGTGACATATAAGTATGTATATACAAAATACGTAAAGTAAAAGATGATAAATATTAATAATATTGTATGTAAAAATCATTTCGATTGGACAATCCAATTATAAATAGTATGTTCCATTTTATGCTAAAAATTTAAATTTCGAACATAAAGACTGAGGTTTAGGTGAAACCTATCAAAACAGTACCTGCATTCGGAACCCGCGGAAAGTGGCCGGAGCAACCTCTCACAAGTAATACTTTCGTACAGTTCCTACAAGATTTATGTTAAAAACTTTGCTCGTTTCTCATTTTTTCCCCATCCGGGCGTTTGCTCGCACTGTGTGAACGATTATCATTCCCCTATTTTTCTTTTTTTAGGCCTGAAACTTTGTTTTCTTTTGTCAGTTGTTTTAGATAGCGGTTCTTTTCTAGGCATAATGAAACGGTGTTACGATTTTTAATATATTTTTGTATTCCAATAACTCGTGGGAATTTCTTTACTTATTTGTTGGGTTTCCTCGTTGAATTTTCCTTTCAAATTTATTTTTACATCTTAAACATCTTTGTCATTCAATGTATTATTTTTCTTTTATCATAATGTAGTATTTTGGTCTTGGTCGATCATAAAATATTAATTACCAAAACAAATAGTAGAGACAATGGAAGAAAAAGCCTTGCTGTCTCTTTAATGTAGATGGTTATATTGTACAAATAGATATACGAAAAAATAAATTACGATCGTTGTTCATGGTTTTTATTAAGTTCTGTAATACTAAACATATAACAATAAATTACTCGACTAGGACACTTATTAGCCGTATTATCTTCATAGGCTGGTCGTTACTTCGTTGTTTCTAAGATCTGGTACATTTAACGTGAAATGTCTATTACAATTACAATTCAAGGGACCACCTAACCGACCTTTAGCTATACATATATTTGGTGACCGGAATTTATCGTCTACACTTTGTGTTTGAGTTCTTGGTATCGTATGATTTGTAGAAACATCTAATTTGTCGTTAATTAATTTATTATTTTTATTTGTGAAATCATTTTTGGCATAATAGTTAATGTTACTTTGGTATGTATCGTTGTTTTTGAACCATTCTTCGTTGTATTTTTTCTCGTTGTCTTTACTAAATACTACTGAGGTATAATTATTTTGTTCGAAGCTGGGGCCTTTGTCAAGGGCTGTTACTTCGTTGACGTAGCGTTGTGACATCCACACGTAGCGGGCCATCGGTTCTTCAGGTCCCCATAGACGTGAAAATTTGAAGGCAGCTGACATTTTCTGTAAAAATTATCAAATGAAATGAAATTATCAATAACTTTGTTAATTATTAGCACTATGATGAAATATATAATTAGAGTAGTATATTGTTTTTTTGTTCATTTTTTTATTGGTTTTCGGAGACAGTATAAAATGCAACTATTGTCGCTCATGGAAATTAGCAATGTCATAGGCATAGTCAAGCCACTGCCTGCCGTGAAAATACTTTTAAAGCCTCGATCAAAGAAGAATATATTGCCATAGCAGCCTACGCAACTGTATACTTTAGTTTCAATCTATAATACATACAATAATATATACAATCGCGTAGGTACGTAATTGATTCAATTTGATTTGAAACACGTGACAGTACATAATAATAAAAACAAGGTGTAAGAAAAGTGCAGTCCAAAATTTAACGGTATCTTTATATAGTGATAAACTATAACCTAAATATGTATTTTATTTAGTGTACTCCAAATCTTTTAAGTTATTGAAAAAGCAGCACTAGATTATCTTGTTCGTTCTTTTCTACCAAAATTGCATTCCAAACTGGCGGTAGAGTCAAAAAAAGTTAACGTACCGATAGCAGATTATACTGCTCCTCCTTTGCAACAGCAATACCTGCCATTACTGCCATAACAATAATGATCACGGTAAAGACTCCAACCAAAGCCCATAAGGTTTGGTTTTCTATCCAAGATATTTGAAGCAAGGCCCGCAACCACCATCCAGTGACGCCCAGAACCAAAAACGGTGTTGTCCACCATGTGGCTATCCAGAACCAAGGTAATCTGACGCCTGTCAGAAATTCTATGTCTAAAGTTAAATTACTCGATCCTGGAAGGAAAAGAATATTTTGGATGCTTTTGGCGTGTACATAGCTGTAGTTATACTCGCTGAATAGTATAGTAAGATCGAAATAATTACTTTATCATCAGTAAAAATAGCCTCATTGCTCTGAGTTTTCAAGAGGTTGTATTGGTTTCTGATGACGCTCGAATATAAAGATAAAATTAAATTAAGTAAAAGTATACAATTAAAAAAAATAACTAACCATATATGTACACGAAGCCCACTACTTCAACGGCGACGGTAAACGCTGCTAGCACAGGCACTACTAAGTCATCTAAAACTGTTGCTACTTCCAATCCTCTAGCCAGTACAGCTACTGTTAGAGCTGTGCCAACTGCTGATGATGCGCTTGCAAACAATCTCCAGTGGTCACCCGTCAAACGTTGCAGTTTATCATATACCGGTAGAAGGAGGGTTATCTGAAAATAATTTATATTATTTTGTAGATTATTTGTCAGCCTTCATAGTTGATTGTGATACGAGATACCGAGGGTTGGATACACATCAAGACAAATGTTCGTGTGATCTATAAATATTTACATCAGTGTTGTAAAACTAAAAGTGAGAGGCTGAGTTTCTTGGTGCTTCTTCTCAGACCAGTGGGCATTTCCTAAGCACAAGTAGACTTTAACATTATTATGACATGTAAAAAGTGCCCATAGTGGCCTAATTTACAAAATAAATGACTTGATTTTGATTTTTGAGTGTTTTTAGTAGTTTCTGATTAAAACGAAAAAAATATTCGTTTAGTAGGATCATGTGTGCGACTGTTGAATGTAATTAGGTTACTAACGGTAAAACCGGTGTTGCCTTGAGTTCAATTCCAAGAGCAAGCAACCATAATTTTTGTATATAAATTTTAATTTAATATAATCGATTTACCTATCATATCATGGTATGGTAAGGATTCGGCAATTCTTAGGTACACTATTTACACCACGATATATCTCTTCAAGAATGCAGTCGTGAGTTTATATTATATTATGTGTTTAATTTTGCGGCTTGATAACTAAATTGAAATCTTTTGGTGGTGGTAGGATATTCATATCCACCCGGATTACGACCACCGTACACAGGGTGTAAAACCCGCCATAGTGGCACACGCAAGTGTGTCCGGGATCAGCCAGTGTACATCCGGTTTTTATCGGGGGTCTAGAGTTGGGGAACGATGTTTGGCCATTTTGCGGCCTTCTGAGTACTCTGACAATAGACCTTCGACCGCTTCTTCATCTTCTTGCCCATGGCGTAGTATGAAGAAGCAGGCCAGCATGATTGTGTTGAGTAGCGGGGGATAGATCGTCTCTCGCTACTCGATACTCTAATTGGACCGCACTGCGCTTACCATGAGGTGCAGTGTGGTCAATTTGCCGAGCCAGGATAAAAAAAAGTTTTTGTGTTTTACTGTGATGCTTGAAGCCATTTTTCATTCAAATTCCCATATTCTGTACTAGTTTATATATTTACTCTACAGAATCATGGCATATTCTTTTTAATACAATGTTCAAATTTAGCAACAAAATAATTACACCCAATTAATATCAAATTACTCTTGCTACCATTTACAATTGTTATAATTATTGTGGAGACAATTAAAATGAATGTTATTAAAATTTAACCAACCCACGTTTACAGATAGCAATTTTATAGACTCAAATAAAAGTTACGACTTACCACAGTTACGATACCAGATAAAAATATTATTCCAAAAGCAAGCAGCGGCCATTCCTTTGTTCTCTTCCCTGATACGGACGACTGATAAATTACGACTAGAATTGATATGAAAGTTGTGTCCTTCGTATCATGCCCTCCTATTGACTCCCACATTAGAAGCCAGAGCCATCCGCTGAATATATTTGTCATTATAATAGAAGCCGAGGTCCTGGGAAACATTTAGTTTGATATAAATCAACTTGCCGAATATAAAAATGAAATGCTGTTAATTGGTAAGAGAATCACATTAGAACGGCTTGACGAATTTGGCTAGTTTTTTCAACCGACTTCAAAAAAGGAGGAGGTTAACAATTCGTCGGAATCTTTTTTTTTTATGTATGTTACCCGATTACTCGAAGACGCCTGGACCGATTCGAGAAATTCTTTCTTTGTTTAAAAGGGTATACTTCCTAGGTGGTCCCATTGGCACCAAGTCAGGATCTGATGATGGGATCTCAGAAAAATCAAGGGCAACCCTCAAATTTTATAGTGACGCATAATTTGTTTCTTATTGAAGTCGGTGTACTTTTTATGATAAAAAACTTTTTGAATAAAGAATATAGGGAAAAAAACATTTGCCGGGTAATGTAAAATTTCCCAACGAATGTAAACTGCTTTTTTCTATAGGTTTTATTTTTTAAACGTTATCATACATCCAAAGCTGCTAGCAAAAGCTTATACGATACAAAACACCATGAAAGCTACCGAAGTTTATTGATATATTTAAATTAATGTACCTTACCATCGTACATCAGAGTGTCTATAAACAGTTCCTCCAGCGCTGATCAAGTAACCGCAAGCTATCTGAGTGGACAGCATTGCTTGTACCAACGCACTGTGCCAAATGTAAGGCTGGTATAACGGTGACCATTGCTCGCAAGATTCGAACATCGTATCCAATAGCGTACTGTCGGCCAGAAATGTAGATAGAATGACGGCGATAATCACGATGAGTGGAGCAAGTACACTCAGTGCGACTTTCAAACTTTTCCGGAGACGGTATAGACTGAAAAGTGAAGTTGAAGATATTTTATTTTTAGTTTGATTTTATTTCAGTTCAATATAGCTTGGGATTTAGTTTGAAGATATATATTATTAATTTTAAGACAAATTCCCAATAGTCACGTCAAGCATAAGACGTGACTATTATTATATTGGTAGTAACTTATGCTCCATTTAATAGTCGCATCACTAACAAAGAGTACGTTTTTAATAGTGCTTTATATAAGATGACGATATTATTGCCGCTCGCGTCTGCAATCATCGGAAGTTTGCCTTAATAATACTCCTCGCTTCCACCTTTTAGCTTTATTTTATTTAAAGAAAATAAAAATATATGTTTTAAATAATCTTCTGACTTTCAGCTCCTTTTATCAAACAAAGTTTTATCAATAAAATATCCATTAGTTGTATTTTTCTAGAAATATTTGATATAGTTTTGATATTAATAAAATTATTATATTTAAAATTATTTTTAATAATATAATAAAGTTTCAATTATTTAATTTGTAAGATAGAATTAATTATTTAAATATTTTTAAATTACAATAGATTTATTCAGATAAAAAATACACAATGGCGTTTAATTTTGCACATTTTAACAACCTATTCAAATGAAACTTTTTTCCCACGAATGTTTTTGGTTTGCCTCGTGTTTGAATCGTTTTTTATGAGTATATTATATCCTGGTTGGGAGCAAACGCATCTCTTACCTTTGGTAGAAGTAGTTTGGACAAATGTGATTTATTTATTAAGTATAAAATACAAAACATTATCATAATAGTAACACTAGGTACTGTTTGTTTAACTTAACACTGTTAGCCGTTAACCGTTGCACTAAGCAAATCTTGTATCGCAAGGACACAAAACCAATTGCCAAAGTGTCTTTAACAGCATGTGGGGCACACGATTGACATTTTGTTGCACACGGTTGAGATATTTAATGACACTGTTTCAGTGGCAAATGGAGGTCGTCCGTAAGTTATCAGATATCACTGGTAGGGCTTTCCCGGGTAGGTTTGTATTTTGATAGGTACTAAGGTTATTGTTTTTTTTTTATAACATAGTCCGACAAACGAGCCAGTGGGTCACCTGATGTTAAGTGATCTCCACCGCCCATGAACATCCACAATACCGAAAGTACCATGTATGCGCTGTCGGCCTTGAAGGACAGGAATTAGGGCAGGGAAGGGGAAATCTGGGGCTCCGGATATCTCACTTACCATACGAAACGCGACAGTAAACTGTCACTTTACGTTGGTTTTCTGTGAGACAGTGGTACTACCCCGGTCAAGCCGGCCCATTCATGCTGTAGACAAATATGTCTACAGCGTGGCTCTACCACTTAATACAGCGTGGCTCTACCACTTAATACAGCGTGGCTCTACCACTTAATATAGGATTTGTACACATCTTAATATCAAATACAGTCAACAACGAATTCTTATTCTACGTGTAACGGTAATAACGCACATCCTCAGACACCCCAATTTAAAAATATTATTACAATCGTAATTCATGTTTTGAAATTAGACTGCGATGAATATTAATATTGTTTTTTATGAAATTATTTGTACAAATTTTCGACATAAAGTTCGTAATTTTAATTATTTGATTTTTTAAAGTGTTCGTTTATTATTGCATTTAAAAAAGACTTTATCGCATCGAGTTATGTTTCAGTTTAAAGTTTAATTAAAGGTTGACTATTATTTACCTGAGTATTAATTATTTGTAAATAAAAAAATCGACTATTAAAAAATAGTTGATATCGATTCAGTCGCTTATTCTGAACAAACTACTTTCAGAGTGTGCATTAATCATGTTACATGTTGTATAACCGTAATAATATTAAATCTAAATATAATTCTTGAAAATTTACGGCTTTAGAACAGTGTTCAAATAATAATCGGAGATTTTTTTTTTCTATTTAATGCGTGTATGGTTACCAATGTATAACCCCTAAATATATTGAACATTTAAGAATTAACAGAACAGGTGTTCCAAACGCTCAAACAATTTGACTATATATTAGGCTGAATTGTAAACGATCGCGTTGAATTGTCTTTTTTGTACAATCCCACTGAGAAAATGAATTATTTAAACGCGCTTCTGTATTGTTTATGCTCAACAACGCGTCATTACTGTACAAAAACTTGTTTATGGTCTGCAGTAATGTGGAATATTATATTTATTACTTACAGAATGGGCACGAAGAACCATAGAATGAATATAAGTATCGCCATTATGCCGAGATATTGAGGATGTTCAGTGAATGGAGCCAAGAAGGTTGAACTGAAAAAAATTACAAATTACCTTTTAGCATAAAATTAATACCTGGAAAGACGAAATGCCTTCTTTTATGCGACCAGCTTTTGATCGAAAATTTGAATAGGTTATGAATGAAGTAGATATTTGTTTAGTATTGGTACATATAGGGAAGTAAATCGGATTTTAACATCAAAGAAGCGTATGGTCGTAATAAGTCATTGAAAATAAAATAAATGTTATAATTAATATGAAATTAATTTGCACCAATTCTGCCATAGCTTTATGCGGGTAAAGATATGTTATGAAATGACAAGTAAATTATAATTTAACTAGAGACTTGCCCCGGCTTTGCACGGAGAGCACTAATAAAGCCAAAAATATATAATCCGATCGCTCCAGCCTTTTTAGAGTCCATAAGGATATACACACAACTTTGTGTGTATATCAATTACTTTAATTATATAATGATTTAGTAATACAATATTAAACGTAGAATTATTCCGTAGCTTTATTACGCAGTAAACCCAGTTTTCATAGTTCTCCGATTCTAAGTTTAAATAACATTTGAATTCATAATTTTTCAATTTATGATAATGATGATGCCTCAATCCATTTGCAGTAATTTCAAAACAGACTTTCTTAAATGATAATTATCGCTTACTTGAACGGTGAAGGAAAATATCGTGAGGAAACCTGCATACCTAAGAATTCTCATAAGAAGGTATGTGAAGTCTACCAACCCGCATTAGGCCAGCGTGGTGGACTAAGGCCTAACCCCTGTCATTAGTAGAGGAGGCCCGTGACCAGCAGTGGGACAATGTTTAATACAGGGCTAGTATTATTATTATCAGTGACTTTCTGATCGGAATATAACAGTGCTTGCGCACTGGTATACAGAAATAGTCAAACAAGGGATAAGAATGGATAAGAATCCAGTGGGACTTTCGCCTAGACCTACTACATAGTCCATGTCATCTATGGCTCAGTGGTAAAACGCGACGTCGCGAGTTCAATCCCAGCGAGACAAATGTGTGTGTGACCCAAAAATTATTGTTTCGGGTCCAGTTATTGAGTCCGTAGTCCCTCGTTTTAATACCCACGATAGAGGTGTAAATATGGGCACTATGTGTGACTTTTAATATTAACTAGCTGCACCCAGCATGTGTTGCAATGCCACTAAAGCAAATTTGATAAAATGCGAATTGCGATCGGTTGAACGGTATTGGAGTTGATGTTCTGCAGCGCCTCTAGCGAGTAATTTTTTTTAGCCAGGAACCATCGCGGTCGCATTAAGAACTCACCAAAGTTTCATCATAATCGGATGAATAGTCCATAGAGGACAAACATACTTACATTGATATTTATGTATATAGATTATATAAAAACAAATACTCACTTAAAACATTCGGAAGCGTTCATCTTATTTTCATATCCATGCTGTAAGTAAACACAATATTATATGGTCTGCAAATATTTACTCGTATTGAGTTTACACATTCGTGACGTCATCGTTAGCTTTACACGTTCAATTTTTGTGTCATCCTAACCAAACAAACTGTTTGAATGAAAACTGGCAACAGATGTGCGCGTTATTTTATCATTTGCATTGTATGGTATGTCGGTTTTACTTAACTCCACCAGGTAAATAGTACGTACAGAAGCACCTAAAAATGTATTTCTGCCTAGAAACATTTTTAGGTGCTTCTTTTAAGAATGGTATTTCCAAAACACTGGAATATTTATTTCAAACTAGCTGTTGCTCGCGGCTCCGCCCGCGTGGAGGTCATATTTGGGAGAAAAAGTATACAAATCAAAAGACCAATTTTAATGCGTTTAACTACAAACTTGACTGATTTTCATACAAACTTTCCTCCCCTATTTACCCCTTAGGGGTTGTATTTCCAAAAATCCTTCCTTAGTGGATGCCTACGTGATAAAAGGTACCTACTGTAAAAATTTCAAGTCTCTAACCCCAGCCGTTTAGGCTGTGCGTTGATCGATCAGTCAGTCAGTCAGTCAGCTTCTTCTTTTATATATACAGATTATGTTATAAAAGTAAAAAGGATGAGTGATGGTACGCTGCTTTGGTAGCGCAGTTGTAATTGTAGAAGCTGTACAACTGACAAAGTGAGGAATTATATATCGGATTCGATTTTGGGTCAGTTCAAAAGTGATATTGGGATTCTATTGTAAGGGTACTTTAGATTTTTATGGAAATATTGGGTGTCACTTACGGAATATTTGTGGGTAGATTGGATACTCGGTGGGGAAGATTTGTTATAAAAGGGAAAGCCTGAACGCTCGCGGGGCAGTCTATACGAAACTAGCGGGAAACTAGCGAAAGTGCTGCTCGGTTTTAATCAGTGTGTGTACATTCATTTTCAGTTTAGTTTGTGTTTAATAGATGATGGCTAATAGTTCAGAAGTGGGATAGTGAATCAACACCCACAATAGTGAATAATATGAAAACCCGATGTTTGGAACAACGATGCTGTATGGATTTATTGGAAATTCGGTGAGTCGCTTCTGGTTTTATTTTTGTACCTTTGAATAAAGATACCAATATTAGTTGGTAGTGAAAATGTGTAACGCATAATGCGTAGGATTTCTTGATAAAATTGAATTGGCTCTGGTTCGATTCCAGTACGTAAGGAATATTTATATTTATGCCGGTGGTAATTATTATAGTTTGAGTTTTAATTCGTTCTACCCAGTATTTAATGAATTTTATAACAGTTAAGTTAAACTGTGCAATTAGTCAAGGTGAGAATATAAGGTTGTGTGTGTCCCATTGATTTACATATTTAGATCAAAGATGGGATCCGTGCCAGTGGTTCATAAGATTGTTGATTGCCTTCGTCCGTGGCCTATTCACTTGGGTGACTGTGAGTTAACAGTCCATGCTTAGGCAATATGAGAAACTTAAGTGATTGTGATAAAATAATAATACGTAATTAATCCAATTATATTCTGTTAATGTTTATTGATCAAAGAAAGTGGTGGATCCAAGTGTTGTTGTAAACTTGAACATAACTTGGTTACTTTAAATGGATTCGAAGGGATACATAGTTGTCTTAAATTAAATTTGATAGTAATTTGATCGAGATCATGTTTTGCTTAACTTTTACCCACGCTGTGATATTGTAAGGTGTGAAAATATTATTGCAGAGATTTTGTTGATAATGATGATGATGATGATGATAAAAATTGTTACAAGTTTCGTAATTTGCAACTACCCTTAGATGTTACGGAAAGTTTATAATGTTGTAATTCTCCGTAAATGATATTGCAATTATTTGTGTTAAATAACTACTTGAGCTTTGGTTTAGATATATTTGGAAAGCCGCAATTAGTGTGGAAACAGGAGAACATGCGATTGGGCTAAGTGGCCTAGTTTGACGGTTTGAATCTGTACTTTATTATTTTTGGTTTTATGATTATTATTGGTTTTCGGGAGTGACTTATGACAATTTGTACATAGCCTCTTTGCGAACGTGCAAAGTGCCGATGTCTCAATCCGGTAAAGTGACGAACCCATTCACATGGTTCATGTAAACAGGACGGGTCAAGTGAGGAACATATGGAAAGCGATTGAGAATAAAAATGTAGACATGATAGTGACTGCATCGGTGGCCCAGTTGTGATAGGCGCGTGCGTTGCGACTGTTGTGCTGTGGTCTCGGGTTCGATCCCCATGTCGGGTGAAGTGATGTTGGGATTTTCTATTTGGAAGTGCACGGAGTCAGCCCGGAGTCTGGAGTTGGACCGGTGTGGCAATGGGCTCTCCTTCTGTCGCATTGTGGGACCGTGATGGGTTTGCCGGGGTGTGCTGGTTGCACCTCTGCCTGCCCCTTCGGGTATTGCGGGTGAGTGTATATGTATAAAGTGATTGATAGCGATGATGACCTTTCTATACGTAATAATGATTTGGCTGTAGGACGAAGTAACAAAGAAAATGTTCTCGATATTGAAAAATCTAATTATGGATAAAAATGTTAATAATTAATTTGATTTGATATAATGAATTCTTTGATAATTTGTTAGTGTTTCGTAATTATTTGAGTATTGAATTGACGAGTATCATTGATTGTATTTCGGAAGCGCAGGAGGCCAATAGGCCATTGTCGGAGGAGTGTCTTATGGTCATTGTGAAGATGTGTGTGATGGTCAACTTGCGAAGTATCTGATGGTTACACGGATTGGAGTGTTTGCATACACAGGAGGGCGATAACCCAATTATGGAGTATGCTGAAACACAATGGATTGATGGATGGTATTGTTATATGTTGATAATGTTTCAGCGAATTGAACTTGATTTGAATGCAAAGATCGACAATGAATATGATTAATGGAAATTGGATGAATGGATGAATGGGTCAATTGGAAGTCGGCAGGATGAACGGAGTGAATGACTTGCGATTGAATGTGCTTGAGATGAAGAGCATTTGGTTGGATACGCCCGATGATAAGCGCTTATGAATGCATATGCCTGAGGTTAAGGGCTTGTGGATGAGTGTGCCCGGGGTTAAGAGCTTGGGGATGAGTGTGCCCGGGGTTAAGGGCTTATGGATGAGTGTGCCCGGGGTTAAGGGCTTGTGGATGAGTGTGCCCGGGGTTAAGGGCTTGTGGATGAGTGTGCCCAGGGTTAAGGGCTTGTGGATGGATGTGCCCGGGGTTAAGGGCTTGTGGATGGATGTGCCCGGGGTTAAGGGCTTGTGGATGGATGTGCCCGGGGTTAAGGGCTTGTCGATGGATGTGCCCGGGGTTAAGGGCTTGTGGATGGATGTGCCCGGGGTTAAGGGCTTGTCGATGGATGTGCCTGGGGTTAAGGGCTTGTGGATGGATGTGCCCGGGGTTAAGGGCCAACTAATGAGTTTGCCCGAGAGCAAGATACCATCAGTGATTGTGCTCGCGATAAAGGGCCAATTAGTGATTGTGCTCGCGATAAAGGGCCAATTAGTGATTGTGCTCGCGATAAAGGGCCAATTAGTGATTGTGCTCGCGATAAAGGGCCAATTAGTGATTGTGCTCGCGATAAAGGGCCAATTAGTGATTGTGCTCGCGATAAAGGGCCAATTAGTGATTGTGCTCGCGATAAAGGGCCAATTAGTGATTGTGCTCGCGATAAAGGGCCAATTAGTGATTGTGCTCGCGATAAAGGGCCAATTAGTGATGCATTAAAGATATAGGGACTGAAATTGATAACGAATCTGGTGATTCATCGAGTGATAATGTTGATGTTGATGCTGATATACAAAGCGAAGGGACTCGCTTGAAGCAGGATGGCCGAGCTGTAAGGGTACTTTAGATTTTTATGGAAATATTGGGGGTCACTTACGGAATATTTGTGGGTAGATTGGATACTCGGTGGGGAAGATTTGTTATAAAAGGGATAGCCTGAACGCTCGCGGGGCAGTCTATACGAAACTAGCGGGAAACTAGCGAAAGTGCTGCTCGGTTTTAATCAGTGTGTGTACATTCGTTTTCAGTTTAGTTTGTGTTTAATAGATGATGGCTAATACTATCATAAAATACTCGGTATCAGCCATGAGTGTGGAATTGTGCCCGGTATGGCGACAGTCCATAGTCGTCAGCCCTATCTTATAATGGGACAGTAATAAGCTCGGCGAAATGTTGGTGTGCTGGTTACACCTCTGCCTACCCCTTCGGGGATTACACTCACACACAGTAACTATATTTCGTAATAGTCATTGTTCGTATGTCGGTACTGAAGTCTAAATCATTTGAAATTAGGATATAGTTTATTGGCGTCAGATTATTTCTCGGATAATTTAATGACATCCTCCGTGGCGCAACGAGTAGCTGGCTGTGAAACCAGAGGCCGTTAGTTCGATTCCCGCACCAAGATAACATTTGTGTGACAGACAGATATTTGTTTCTGGTCTGAGTGTTTGGGACCGTAGTCCCTCGTAGTTCTTGATACCCACGATACAGTTTTTACCTAATTTGTGGTCAGAACTATGTGTGTGACTGTTGGGTGTATTTATTTATTACTCACCGGTGTCAAATGTAACTTAGTGCAGTCTTTCAGGGGGAATGTTCCTTTACCTATCCATATGAGGTACGCCAGCGACAGAGCCCCATATATCATGTAATAAACGCAGCACAGAAATGTTGTTATCACTTTCAAGTGACCGACTCCTGCAAAGAAACAAAATAGCTATTATCATTAGTTAAGCTAAAGGGGTGATGTGACCTCCCTACGGACGCTGCATTGCCTGGGACGCAAATCAAATAATACAGTTATGCCCAAAATATACATGACTCTTGACGTCACCAATTGGGTCCATCTGTATATATAAAAGAAGAAATTGACTGACTGACTGATCGATCAACGCACAGCCTAAACGGCTGGGGTTAGAGACTTGAAATTTTGACAGTAGGTACCTTTTATCACGTAGGCATCCACTAAGGAAGGGTATTTGGAAATACCACCCCTAAGGGGGTAAAATAGGGGATGAAAGTTTGTATGAAAATCCGTCATTTTTGGAGTTAAATTCATGAAAATTAGTATTTGGCATTTTAGTTAAAAAATATATGTTTCAGGATTTTCGGAAATTCCGCCCCTAAGGGGGTAAAATAGGGAATGAAAGTTTGTATGAAAATCCTTCATTTTTAAGTTAAACGCATGAATATTGGTATTTTGTATTACTCATTATTATCACTTATTCTCCCTAACATGACCTCCACGCGGGCGGAGCCTCGCGGCTGGTTTTACACCCTGTGTACGGTGGTCGCTATCTGGACGGATACGAATATCTTACCACCAGCTAACATAAATAACTTCTATAAACAAAAAGAAAAATGTGCCAGCATCCATAGTGATTGGTCAAGCTGAAGTAAAACAAATTTTACGGATTAACGCGGTTCATTTTTACTTATTTAATCAATCATCAGCTTCAGCCAATTTTTATTGTAAATCTAGTGTTTCTTGTGATTTATCCGTCGTTAAACATAATATTAAATTAAATTTATGACTACAAAGTCGTGAAATTCTAATATAAGGAATACGACATTTTGCGCGGAAAGTATTGAAATATCGAGGTCAGCATATCATATCGCTGTATCTAAAGTTATTATAATCGGATTGAATTCTGCTTTCTTGATCTTCTGAGCAAAACAGATATCCAATAAAGTTAATTTAAGTTTCAAGTTAGTTTTATATACTCATGTATTTTATGCCAACAAAGGAAACAAGTTTCCAACAAAAACTTGCATTTAAAAGAAAAGCTTTAGAAATGTTTTAGAGTTAGAGCTTTTGAGGTGTCTATATTTCTTGATAAGGTATCCCATATTTCTATAGTATAGTATACATAACTTAATTTTTATATTACTCCGGTAAAGCAAACAGGAAGTGTTACATGTTGCCAACAGTGTTAACACGAAGTCGATCCAATAGTTATCTTTATGAGAAGTATATAAATAGTTTTTACTGCATGGACATATATTACAAAGTAGGGGAATGTCTATGTGAATAAAAATTAAATACTGTTCATTATTAAGCTCAGCGCAAGTTAAGTGATGCTTAAATCCGTATTGATTTTATAATACAAAAAATTTTGAATTTACGCATTAAGAGAAAAACAAAAGGATTTACGCCCGAATACTCAAACGCAACTCAAGCATTTAAGATAGTGTTAAACATTTGAGTTCCTTTTATTTGTGTTAATTGTATGGTGGATTGCAAAGTAAGTAGCCGTTAGACGGTCGATCAGTTGAGTAGCGTTTCAGTATTTGGGCGTTAATGTGTTATTGTACCGATAAACGTAATCACGAATGCGACAAACCGTTTTACGAATATTTTTATGATTTGTGAGATTTAATTACCTCATGATGTTTTTGTCTGGTCAGTTTCTATTGTCGATTCTATCTTGACTAGGTCAGGCTCTTTTTTTACCGAAAAAGGCTTGCGTTTGACCACTATCTCGCCTGATGGTAAGTGATAATGTGGTCTACGTTAGAGCACGCTTGCCTAGAAGATACCTATTCACTCTTGACTTAAAGATACCCAGGTTATCATTTTCGGGAAATATAGACACCGGCAAAGATTTCCAAGCAAAAAGCTTCGTGCGCACTTGTGGAATATCAACCATGTATTGATGACGCTTCGCCGAGTCTCTTGTCGTCCAATGATGGGCTCTTAAGCTTACCTCTTAATATAGGCACAGCTCTCCACACCCCAACAGGATCTTGCTGACTTAGCTGACCCATCGCCAGCTGCAGCAGTGTCGTCGGCAGACCAATTGCCAGCAGCCAGAATGTGTACACCACCAGGTATGGAACTGCTCCGTGTTTGAACGACTCTCTCGGCAGGCGAACCGAGTTGAACAACGTTAGCGACAACGCTATTGTGCATAATTGTGTTTTGATGAGGTCGCATGTTGATATTACTGTCTGGAATAAAAAAAATATATAAATAAGTCGCCGATTGGCATAATATAATAAAAATGAATATTATCTTATCATAGCCATAAGAATAAATGGAAGCCCCGGGATCAATCCAAAGAATATTTTTTTGTCTTGACAAAGATTTGTTGGTCAAAACCAATAAACGAATATCAGGATACTTTCGAAAATGGCATACATTTTTCGCATCACATAAAAACTGCTGGACCGATTTAGTATTTTTGTATTGGTTGATATAATCCAAACATTTCAAAGAAAATTGGAAAAGAAGATCGAAAAAGAAACTCAAATCTCTTGTTTGTATAGAATTTCCATTTTCTCCTATGGTACCGATGAAAATCACGCAAGCTGCGGGCAAAAGCCCTAGCTTTTAAAGTATAAATATTTTTTTATACTAGTCAATCTTAATTGATAAATAGTGTTTTATTATTTTGGGATTAGCCCGAGACGGTAAACTCTGAAGTAAAACAATTTTACTATAAAGCTTAACAGCGCAAAATATACGCAATTCTTCGATGTATATTTTTATTACATAAATGAGTATACTACATATAAACTTAGGAGATTCACAAATATTATTATATTTTATTATTCGCAAGCCGCTCTTAATTCGACACGTAAGAATATTACAACGAAGGAAAATATTCAGAGTGTGACATTTGTAAATACAAAACATTTTTTGTATTTTATTTCTTACAAAACGTTCGTAGAATATATAATTTATTTATGATGTCAAAATGATTTCCCAAGTAGGCGTTTGACCTTCGATTATCGAAGAGGATAAAAGGAAAACTGTCGTTTGATCAAAGAGCAAACGTTTTCACGACTCGCGTTCTCCCACTGAGTATGTTAAATACACAGTCAGGTCATAAGTATTGTCACACAGTAAAAACTTTTATTTTAGAATGCTGGCCACAAAAAAGTTTATTGAATTCGAATTTCAAATTGTTCATGAAAATAAAAATATATACTTTTTAGAATTTTACTCATTTTTAAATATGGAGTGGACGCTTAAAGAAGACCATGTTGCAGTAATTGCGTTGCATCGTTGCGGTTACGCGCCAATTCAAATTTTTGACATACTGAAAAATTTGAATATAACCAAAAGATTCGTTTATCGTACCATCAAACGATACAATGAAGACTCTAGTGTAGATGACAGGTCAAGAAGTGGTCGCCCTCGGTCTGTTAGGACTCCAGCAGTGATAAAAGCTGTGAAGGCGCGAATTCAAAGAAATCCCAAACGTAAGCAGAAACTGTTGGCCCTTCAGATGGGGTTAAGCAGAACCACGGTGAAAAGGGTGTTAAATGAAGACTTACGGCTTCGGGCATATCGAAGAAAAACAGGACATCGTTTGAATGCTCGTCTAATGGACCTGAGACTGAAGAGATGCCGCGCTTTGTTGAAGCGGTACGCGGGAAAAAAATATCGGGAAATTCTTTTTTCAGATGAAAAAATTTTTACCGTAGAAGAGAGCTACAACAAACAAAATGATAAGGTGTACGCACACAGTAGTGAAGAAGCGAGCAACCGTATTCCGCGTGTCCAACGAGGTCATTTTCCATCCTCGCTCATGGTATGGTTGGGAGTGTCTTATTGGGGCTTAACAGAGGTACATTTTTGTGAGAAAGGTGTGAAAACGAATGCAGTTGTGTATCAAAATACAGTCCTGACGAACCTTGTGGAACCTGTTTCTCATACTATGTTCAATAACAGGCACTGGGTATTCCAACATGATTCGGCGCCAGCTCATAGAGCGCAGAGCACACAAGACCGGCTGGCGGCGCGTGAAATCGACTTCGTCCGGCACGAAGACTGGCCCTCCTCCAGTCCAGATTTGAATCCGTTAGATTACAAGATATGGCAACACTTGGAGGAAAAGGCGTGCTCAAAGCCTCATCCCAATTTGGAGTCACTCAAGACATCCTTGATTGAGGCAGCCGCCGATATTGACATGGACCTCGTTCGTGCTGCGATAGACAACTGGCCGCGCAGATTGAAGGCCTGTATTCAAAATCACGGAGGTCATTTTGAATAAACTTTAGTGTCATAAGAATCTATGTTTTGTTAAGTTCATTTTGGTATATAAATGGTTACATAATGAATAAACTTGTTTCAATTATTTTATATTAAACATGTGACAGAATTTATGACTTGACTAGGTATATCCAAAAATAATTTTATGGCTGCCTCAGTGGCACATATGTAATTGTGAATGCGTTACGACTTCTGTGCTGAGGTCTCGGGTTCGATTCAGGTAAAGTGATATTGGGTTTTTCTATTTAGAAATACTCAGGTATCAGCTCGGAGACTGGAATTATGCCGGGTATGGCGATAGGCCTGCCGCCTATCACATTGTGGAACCGTAATGAATGCGGCGAAAAGCTGATGTGCTGGTTACACCTGTGCCTATCCCTTCGGGGAGTACAGGCGTGAGTATTATATATGGATGTATGTAATTTTATGAGTAACTATATTTAGTCCACAGCTTCACTGGTGTCAATTGTTTTATAGACACTTTTTATTTTCTCTTGACAAAAGCTCAGCCAGGACAAAAGGTCAAAGACAGACAAATCTTATTGGATCTTAACAAAGGTATCTTAACAAACCCAAAATTTTCTCTAATAAAATATCGCAAGAATGGAATAAGCGTTTATAAGGTAATTACCGCTTCAACAATACCATTCCATTTTTTTTATTCCTGAACAAACAATCAAATAGGCAGACAGTCTAATTTTAAAAATAGTACAGATAAAACAAAAATATAACACAAACGTCATACATTTTTATCGACGGTAATAAGTTTACCTATCAACCTCGTTGAAAATGGGACGAAGTAATAAAAGAACGGAATATAGTAATGCGCTCTTCCTAAACTCATTAACATACATTTAAAAACAGTAACGAGCATGACAATATCACATTTAAAACGATTATGCAAAGTCGAATTGTATCATATCATTGTGCATTTCTATCTGAAAAATGTATTTAATAAAAAATAAATAACACCCAACAGTCACACACATAGCCTCGACTTCACATTAAGATACGAGTCTTGTGTTCTGGGTATCAGGGACTACGAGCGACTTTCGGTCTAACAATACCCAGACCCCGGACACAAATATCTGTCTGTCACACAAACATTTGTCCCGGTGTGGGAATCGAACCTACGGTCTCTCGTTTCACAGCCGGCTACTCGTCAACTGCGCCACGGAGGCTGTCAAAATAGATTAGGTGGGGTAGCGATAGCCTAGCTGCGCTGCCGATACCAAAGTCGTAGGTTCGAAACTAACGAAAAAGGTATACTCCTCTGATTTCTAAGGCTGATAGCATCCGTAGCGCAGCAGGTAAGTAGCCGGCTGTGAAACGAGAGGCCGTGGGTTCCCGCACCGAGAAAAATGATTGTGTGATAGACAGATATTTGTTTCGGGTCTGGGTGTTGTCGGACCGTAGCCCCTCGTAGTTGTTGATACCAACGATACAGATGATGCGGATTTGCTTCACTAGCTGATAATCTGCAATCCTCTATTCCATAGTACATCAATAAGCTACGGCACTTGTACTTCACTTATGGAGCTGATCGCATCTGCCTTCGAATCCTCAATACTTGTGTATGAATTTAAATATGATAAAATATTAAAGGCCAAAAGTAATCATTTTAAAAATCAAAATCAAATATTTATCGAATCAATGAAATGGTATACATAATTTAAATTCAATTATTGTTTTATTCTACCGCCAGTTCGGAGTGCAGTTTTGCTAGAGAAGAACGGGCAAGAAACTCTAGCGTTGCTCTTTTCAAATTCAGCATTTCAAAAGCAACCATTAATTTAACATCAAAGACCTCAAATTGATCTCAAATCAATTTAACTATTAATAGACCGTTCAATCAAATTGACGCACTGTAAACACAGCAGACCGCATTCATAAAGTCAGTAGTTTAACAAACAGCTTTGTCGCGTTTTTGCGGTCTATGTAAACACGCCATTATTAATAGTTCGCTATTGAATGTTATGAATGCCTGATTGGACCGAATGCTTCACGTTGCATTGTCACCAACATTGCATACCGTTGTTGTATAATCATGACAATGCATGTATTAGATAAACTGCACTTTGCAAAAGATTTTTAAAAAGAAAAGAATCATTTTTAATTTGTCTGTAGTGACAAATTAATTACTGTCGAATTACATAATGAATTATTATTAAAATACATAATCCTACTAATATTATAAAAGCAAATGTTTGGATAGATGTATGTTTGTTACTCAATCACGCTAGAACGGCTGAACGGATCTGGTCGAAGTTTGGCACAGACATAGATTATAGTCTGGAATAGCTACCTATTTTATTCCAGAAAAATATACTGTTCCCGCGACATTTTTGCATAGTGGTAGTTTAGGGGTCAGCGAATGATATAGCCGACATAGGCTACTTTGTATCCCGGAAAAATGCACGATCCTAAAGTTTCATAACAATTGTAATCTACACGAACCGTGTATTTGAAAGTATTTTCGATAAATTTCATGAAATAATACTCTATTTATTATTAGTGCATGTTCCAAAGAAGACTTGACTAATTTACACAGTAACGAAATATATTCTCTGTGTTTGTAAAAAATGTGTCCTATGATTATTCAGCCGTCAATCTGTAAAGCGGTTACTTTCCTTTGTAATGTGGAAATGATATAATGTTCTCAAGGCAATGACAACATTGCCTTGAGAACATTTCAATAAAATCTACTTAACTATGTACTTAAAACAAGAAAGCAGATGCAAAGAAGGATGATCAGGCTCTATAATAGGCTTTATTTGAGCAATATAAGATCCATCATTCAAAGTTTTTTTTATATCATAGTCCGACAAACGAGCCAGTGGGTCATCTGATGTTAAGTAATCTCCACCGCCCATGAACATACACAATACCTTAAGTATCACGTATGCGCCGTCGGCCTTGTCAGGAATAGGGATTAGGGAAGGGAAGGGGGAATCTGAGCCTCCGGATATCTCACTTACCATACGAAACGTGACAGTGAACTGTCACTTTATGTTGGTTTTCTGTGAGACAGTGGTACTACCCCGGTCAAGCCAGCCCATTCATGCTGAAGACAAATATGTCTACAGCGTGGCTCTACCATATTTTAATACATTAATAATACATTTTAATTGATACCTATTTTATGGAATAATGCAATACTTTATAATATACATATTAAATTTTATAAAGTATTGCAGGCGGGAACAAATCAATAACTAAAACATTTTTAATATTGTCTAAATGAAGGGTAGAACATTGCACTATCGTTTCGTGACGACATACAACTCAGTCTGCCCCGTGACCATCAAGGCTGGAAGCCTTCGAAATATCAGGTTTATAAGGTAAAATAAACCGCGTTATTATTAGGGTACTTACTATTATTAGAAATACCGAAGGTATAACGGAGGTATTTAGGAGACTAGTTGGGGGTAGTTAATACCGACAACCAAAGTGGGAGTAGTAAATGTTTAATATAAAACAGAGTGCCTTCTGCGCTCCGGTGTTGAGTTCAGAAGATCAGTAGTGTAGCAGTGAGTTGGTATTGAGAACATTCGTGGTTCGTTCGTGGTACAGTACCTAAGTGTAATAGGTTCAATGGTCGCGTAGTTCAGTTCAGTTGTTTTGTGAAGTAGACTAGGTGATAGCCAGGATATTCGTGGTTCGTTCGGGTTAGTAAGTGTATCAATGTGTAAACAGTTCAATGGCCGTTTAGTTCAGCTTAAAGGGTAATGCTGGTAGATTAATTATAAAGAGAAGCCTTAAAGTGAATCCTGACATGCGTGTGTGTTAATATTAAACACTGAGATGTGTAACAGTGTCGTGTAAATCAATTAATAAGTTATAAATATTGTATTTGTGCCTTTTAAATATCCATCTTGCATAGTTTTGTTGATGTTCCTAACATTATAATCAGTAAAATGCGTTTTATTTCAATATATAATATTCGCGTAAATATAAGAAACTATTATAAAAAACTTTAAGTGTAATATTTCAATTATTATTATTAATCCATCTTCATGTTTGAAACAAATATTATTTTCTCATATCGTTAATTATGTATCTAGGCTTGAAGTAATTATTTTAATGAACAGTCGTTTTCAGAAATATATCGTTCAGTTTTGAACATATATTATCTCCTTATTCAACTTCGTTTAACATAATGAAAGAACTTTCTAGAAACACTAATGTTTCAGGCCTTTTAAGACCAGCCTTATTTGGCGTATATAATATGGCTGTGTCCCTTAGCGGTACGCAGAGATCATATACTACTGAACATGGTCCTGCCATACATATGTTTTATAAACTTAGATCTTTTTTTTTTATTTTTAACCGCCCTGTGGAACGGGGGCGTTTGAATTCCACCACACCACGGTAACCCCTGCCTGTCGTACGAGGCGACTAAATGGGGCCATCGGGGGTCGCGGGCACGCAGCGGGGGGCTGTCAGCCCGAATCGATGCACTCCCAGTTTCGGAGCATCGTGCGACCCCGAGATGGACGGCAGCGCGTGTGGTAAGGCCTCGTTCGCTGTCGTTGTTCGGTGCGCGGGGGCTCCTAAGCCCTCCCATGGAGATGGGCTGCTACGCAGCACCCCTTAGAATACCCCGGGATCGCTCCGTAAGCGCCGAAGCAGGCCACCGCGGGGTTTTAGCTGGTAGTGTCGGGTGGGGTGTACATAGGGGGTAGGGACTCGGCCCAGCGGCTGCCCGGATAGCCATCATCCGGGCGAGGGGGATGCTGGGTCGTAAGACCGGCTAGTTCAGCATAACCGTTTTATTCTTATTCCGCTTCCCCCCGGAGCGGGCGGTAGTAATAAAACGCTTTCCCCGCGACAACAAAAAAAAAAAAAACTTTTTTTCATGACATGACTATTTTAAATTGCCTTCTTCATCAAGAACAATATAGGTAATTCGACCTTGATTAAGAATTTGTCTTTTTATTACACACATCAGAGTAATCCCTAAATGAGATCAGACTTAAGTATCTAATATTTACATTTGATCATCATGTCCCAGAAAATGAGATATTAGAGTTTACGCATCTGATCTTAAGTAAAGTAGTGATCTAAGTCTTCGCGATAACGGTATAGCATTACAAAACGTTCTTAACGGGTAAGGGGTGACATCATAATATTAATGATTTTTTAATGAATTGAAATATTTAAATAATTAATAAAATAAAATGATATTGCCACAGCCTCCATGGCGCAGCGGGCGAGTAGCCGGCTATGAAACTAGAGCCAGTGGTTTCGATTCCCACACCGAGACAAATGTCTGGGTGTTGTGGGACCGTAGTCCCTCGTAGTTTTTGATAGCCACCATACAGGTTTGATCTAGTGTGGAGTCAGAATTATGTGTGTAACTGTTGGATGTATTTACTATTATTATTTATCTAAAATTGTTTTGTATGTTTTTTACATGCTTACAGAATTTGTCACAATTGTATTTAGTAAGAGCCCTCTACACGCATCAGGAAAAATAAAACGGAGAATACAGATGTATACCGGGTGTCCAAGAAAATGGCGCAGCTGCTTATATACATTATAGTATAACGGGAATGCATCTTGAAGGATAAAGTATACAGCTGAAAGTTCATGACCTGACATAATTTAAAGGGAAGTCTATTAAAATTTCGTTGCTGGTGAAAAAAGTTTTCATGGATTTTTTCATTAACGATTTAATCTATGACGAAATTAAAAAATATGTGAACCTTAAAATGACTTACTTTAACCATTCTAACTGGTTTCATGCGGAATAGTTGAGATAATAATTGAAACTTTAAACTGTTATAACTCCGAAACAGATATGGTTTTTTCAATTTTTTTTTTATTAGCATATTAATATTAATATTATGCCCTTGCATCCAGGGAAGCAGGTGCGCCATTTTCTTGGGCACCCGGTATATAAAATAACATCATGTTTATCCTATCAATATTATTCTACTAATATTAATAATCCGAATTTTTGGATGGATGGATGTTTGTTGCTCTTACGTGCTATAACAGATGGAAGTATCTGGTTGAAATTTGGCACAGAGATAGATTATAGTCTAGAATAGCACATAGGCTACTTTTTATTCCGGAAAAATGTACAGTTCGTGTATATCTAGTCAATATTATAGTTGATAAATAATTGTTAATTAAATAATATATTTCTAGTAATCCGGTGGATTCGGTCTATCCATAGCGTAGACAAAATTTTGTAACACTGTAACAGCATGTACAATTAGTATAATCAGCCTATATTATACAACCTTATTGACGCAGCTGTGCAACAACAGATCGCGGGTTCAATTCCCGTACCGAGACAAATATCTGTGTGAACCACAAATATGACAAATAGGTTAAATGTTTGTGTAACTATCATTTGTTTCAGTCTCAGTATTGTGGGACCGTCGTCTCTTGTAATTGTTTATAACCACGATACAAGTATGACCTAGTGTAGGGTTAGGACTATGCTTGTGTCTATTGGGTGTGTTTATTATTTATTTATTTGAGTCTGGGTGTCGCACCACCTTTATAGATTCGTATTTCTGATACCCACGACACAGATTCGACTTAGTATGGAGCGAGGACTACGTGTGAGACTATTAATAATAATAATAATACTAGCCCTGTATTAAACATTGTCCCACTGCTGGGCATGGGCCTCCTCTACTAATGAGAGGGGTTAGGCTTTAGTCCACCACGCTGGCCTAATGCGGGTTGGCAGACTTATCATTCCTTCGAAAAATTTGTGAGACTATTGGTTGTATTTATTTATTCGTAACTAGTATCCTTAGAGTAGGCAGGTGTTAAATACTCTAAGCTAGTATCACATGACACTAAAACTCTTATATCACAATTAAACGCAGTATCAAAGACATTAAAACTGTATAACTAAATGAAGCGCTAAAATTGATATAACACATTTGAATATCTAAAGGCCGAATACTCAAACGCTACTTAGTTGACCGACTTAGCTGACGGCTACTTATTTCTAACTGGGCAGTAAATTTAAGTGGAATTCTCAAACACAACTTAGTGGATTTAAGATCATGATTAGCTGAGTATCCCTTAATTTTTCTATAAATGGCAACATTACTGTAAAATGTTTGTTTCCAATTACCTATTTTATTAGTGGAATAAAAATTGGTATGTCAGTGTCATTTCACGCAGTATTTTTATAAACAATTTATGAAAATAATTTATCTGAATGGCTGATTACGAACAAAAAAATACTAACTTTATTAATTTGCATGTAATCTTAGATTACTTTCACCACTATTCGTAGAGGCCCGTGCCGATCAGTGATAATGATGATATTTTTTATTAAATACCTATGAAATAATTCATGCGGTAGAAAGTAGAAACGGAACGTAGTAGGTACCTACTTATAAAAAAAATTGTCTATTTGCAAACACTACTTGTTTTATAAATCAAGATAATTATACAAAATAACAATTGACCATATGGCTTCTTTTCAAAATTTAATCAATGGTAATGGAAAAGAAAACACCATGATGATGATGAACGGGGTGATGATAAAGGATAAATAGAAAGCGTGTATATCCATCGCAACGAATACAACATTTCTGCAACAAGTCGACCCCGAGTGGGCTCAATACGTTATTTATATGAACACTTTAAGCAAAGAACAAAAAAAATGTTGCTAATGAAAATGTATGTATTGGAACATACCTAAATGATGAAAGTTGTATCAACTTTGTGCTTGTTATAAATAATAATAACATGGTAAGTAGTAATTAAAAGTTGACAATAGTCAAAAGTTACATTGTTCTGTTCCTCCATGAAAAATAAAACAAAAAGGCAATTTCAATCAGAGTAATACTAATGCAGCAGGAACTAAAATAAACCACTCATTTACTGCATATGAGTGATTAATTATATATGCATATTTGCCTTTTATATCAGAATTAATACACACATAAAATTGTAGTATATTAAAACTATATTGTGCATCTAGATATACAGATAGATTTATAAATAATTATGTATTCTTAAGATGCTGAAATGGAAATTTTAAATGTTGGCCCACATATAACCTCACCGGGTATATTTTCCAAATAGAGCCCATAAATATTTTAGCATAAATTATGAGGTGCAGTACTTTATTTTTGTTATTATGTTGTTAAAACAGATGTAACATGGTATGTCAAGGATATACACATTATTGTTTTAAAGGATAGGAAAATCTAATTTAATTACTGATTATGAATAATGATTCTTAAGTATTGACCTTAAATGAGCAAAGTTATTTGTGGTTTTGTGTTGATTCTGTCACCATGTCAGATTGCAACTTATTTAGAAATTGGCTAATCAATATAATGCTGTTTATCACACTGCTAAATAATCATTTTTATTTAAGGTACCAAAACAAGTAGAGAAAAGCAGGATATTGTTAAAAAATAAAATGAAAGCATATAAGAGAAACAAAACTAACCACAAAAGAAAAATATTTTAGGGCAAAAATATTTAATATAAAATTGGAAAGAAAATTTACGACTGAAAAACATTGTTTAGAAACCACACTATAGAAATTAAAAATAAGAAGATTTAATTGTATGAGTCATGGTTTTTATTAAAACTAAAAAGGGACAAATAAACACTTGATTGGTATTATTGTTTTATTTCCATTTTCTAAATAAAGTTTCTAATAAGTAAAATATGTGTTAATTATGTGATTTCTCACAATATCATTTTCATTTCCTCTCTGTGGGGCTGGTGGTAATAATTCATCACTTTGTGTGACTTCAACATTTTCTTCCTCATCTTCAAGTACATCCTGCCTTGAAATTGCTATATTATATAGCACTGCACATGCTACAATTATAGCAGGAACATTTTCCAGTTTCACCTGCAGACCCAGTTGAAGGCAAGGGAACCTCCTCTTTAATATGCCAAAAATTCTCTCCACGGGCTTCTGGTCCTTATGTGTGACCTATTATAGGCTGCTTTGTGTGGAGTGGAAGGATTTAGGATAGATGTCAATAAATATTTTCTACAAGGGTAACCACTGTCCCCCAATAAAACTATCACCAAAATCACCCCTCTCCATTTGTGCACATAATGGTGAATTATTAAAGATGGTGCTATCATGTACAGAGCCTGGCCATCTATTATATTTCTGATGGTTAATTTTGCATCACAGACTACTTGCACATTAAGAGAAAAGAAACCTTTTGTGGCTTCTATATGTTTCTGCCTGTGTTCCTCCTAGAAACAATAAAACCATTAATTCACAAAATTATTATAAATAAATAATGTTATATAATACCTAGCAGTAGCACACATAGTGCTGACCCTACAGTAAGATACAAGTCTTGTATTTAGGGTGTCAGGAACTAGGTACACAAGATTGTTGGGTTTAATACCCAGACCTAAAATAAATATATGCGGACAACACAAACATTTCTCTCAGTGCAGGAATCGGACCTGTTGCCTTTCATTTTAGAGATGGCTAGCCACCAACTGGCATGTCCTTGTCATAATATAATTACAAATAGTTAGCTATAAAAACCAGAACATACCAGGGGATTTAATCTTAATGTGTGTACAGTCCACAGCACCCAGTACTTTAGGGAATCTTGCGATCCCATAAAAGTCACTTGAAATTTGGCGTTGCTCATTAGCAGAAGGCATTTCACTATAACTACTTTTCAGCTTTGCTAACTCTGCTGCAACTCGGTGGACAATTCGATGGACAGTCGGTTGTTCCACTAGAAATAAATCTCCGACGACTCTTTGGTAACTGCCCGTGGCAAAATATCTTAGAGTAATCAGTAACTGGTCCATTGGTTGAATTGCTCGATTCGTCCTGGTGACGGGCTGAATGTTTGCTTGGATTAAGGAACACAAATGTATTACTGTTTCCTTATCAAGCCGAAACCGCATTATAAACTGAACAGCATCATATTTATCAAATGCATAAATTTTTTCTCTATTTACTCTTCTGGTAAAATGTAATTCTTCATCAGACAAGGATGACAAAGAAGAAAGAGACATGATTTCACTAACTCAAAAGTAGCACAATATATTTAAGACTGGTCGCAGGCACTCTTAAATTAAAGTGTTATTTAACAGCTGTCAAACTCTAAAGTAGCGTTTCTGAATACCGATTTCGTCACTAAGGTGGACTTAAACATTTGACTTCTTAAATTTTAGGATAAGATTTAAGTGACGTTTCTGTATACCATTTTGAAGGATAACTAGCTCTTAAACGTTTAACTGAAACTTAAATATTTAATTATCGTTTGAGTATTCGGGCGTAAATGAATAAAATAATTACATGAAAATGAGTGCCAATTTTGCATATTTAAATATTGTGCCACGACTGATTACATAATTTTTAAGGTATGGTGATTTAAATAAAATAATTTGCCGTATGGACTGCCTCGGTGGCGCAGTAGTAATTGCGCATGCGTTACGACTGCTGTGCTGAGGTCTCGGGTTCGATCCCCGGGTCGGGTAAAGTGATATTGGGGTTTTCTATCTAGAAATTGCTCAGTATTAGCCCGGAGTCTGGAATTTGTGCTCGGTATGGCGTTAGGCTCGCCCCCTATCACATTATGGGACCGAAATTCGGCGAAAAGTGGGTGTACTCGTTCCACCTCTGCCTACCCATTCGGGGATTACAGGCGTGAGTGTATGTGTGTGTGTTATTTGCCGTATACATAATAATATATATACGGCAAAACCATAAATGGTAATTTTGAATACTATATATTCTAGTGGACATTAAAAAGTATAAATAAAAATAGATACAGTTCTGAGATTTCACACATACGCCCTCAGGCCTGTAATCCCCGAAAGGAAAGGCAGAAGTGTAACCAGTACACTCCCATTTCGCCGAGATTATTACCGTCCCATGATAGGCTGAATGTTGAGCCGCTCGGGAGAGACGGTATCTGCGGAGTCCCTAAAACTATGGTACCTGGCTGTCAAACCCAGGACTTCTTCACAACGCAAGTACGCTGTCCATAGACATATGGTGAGAGTATAGAGACTATCCCGCCCACACACCCGCCATTGTAACTCCTGTTTAGCAAGGATCGACAATGGCGCGTCTCTGGGAATGCTTAACTTTCTTTTAACCCGCAACGAAATTAATCAAATAGAAATATAGAGAGGAGTTGGAAAGGTGAGAGTATAATAAATATTAAGGGAATTATTATTGATTGAGTTTCTATATTAGCGCGAGTTTAACCGTGACACCATAATATGATTGATTGGTACACGGTTACTCCATGGGTAAAAGTATCTGCATACCGCATTTGCTACGAATGTTCTGCAAATCTAACGTATGAGGTAAATTTCTAAGAACTGTTGTAGCAGATGGTAACTTTCTAATGTTTTAACATTACAAGACGGTGTCGGCAAATGCTTTAACATTGCTAATGGTAGAGCTAAATGCTTTAACATTGATAAATGGTAAAGACAAATATTTTTATACTACAAAATGGCAGAGTCAAATATTTGAACTTGTTAAATGGTAGAGCTAAATGTTTTAACACAGCAAGGTGGTAGAACAAAATATTTTAACATTGCAAGGTGGTAGAGCCAAATCTTGTCATGTCGAAAAATATTAGAGCTAATTTTTTATCTCTGAAAATGATAGAGCTAATTATTTTAACTTTTCAGAATGGTAGAGATAAATTATAGATAGTCTTTATCTACAGCATGAGTTCACCGGCTCGACTAATATTGTGCCATTACTTTATAAAAAAGTGAAATAGAATAACATCATGCTGTTGTAATTTGTTCGCGAGCGAGATTACTGGATGTTTTAAATTACTAATAATACTTAATTACATTTAATCACTTACCAATATCCCTTCCTTTCCTTTAAGGCCGGCAACGAACGTATGTTTCTTTAAAAATATATCAAGCCAAAGTAATATTTTTCTTATTTTTAAAAGTAGAGCTTCATACGAGATCAAGAGGGGAGTAACAACAACTTGAAAATTATAACTCTTTTTATTTTGGTCACGTGTACTGAATGGCACGCTGTTTATAGACGGCTGCTTTAGAAATAAAGTATTTTTATTTATTTATTGAATGATATCACATATATACACATTAATATTTGGCCAGTGTCCCAACAAAATATTTGTTTTTTAAAGACCCGAAAATAATGCAATACAGTCAAGTTTCTTCAACTTTATTTACATCTCCTTAAACCGCAAACTTCCTGTCTCAATATAATTTATAATCAATTTATTATTATTATTAATTTCTATAAGTTTTATTATAAAAAGATATTTTTTTTAAAGTTGCTTGTTGCGCCTAATCGTTAATGTAAATTAACTAGAAATCTATTTAGTCTATTCACGTGTGTCCACTTCTAAAATAAGTATTATAAAATCCTAAAAAACGGGTCGAGTCACAATTTGGACTTTCGTAACGACAAAATAAAATAAACCAGAAAATCTTGAGCGCCTGAAACCTCGACTTTAACTGGTCATTGTATGGGGTTGTCTACCTTCAAATCATCAGGATTATTGGCGTAGGGTATACTTTTCAGACAATGAAGTCATATTTTTTTATCCTGGCACGGCAAAGTGACAACACTTCACCTGATGGTAAGCGCAGTGTCGTCCAATTAGAGTATCGAGGAGTGAGAGACAATCAATCCCCCGCTACTCAATACAATCATGCCGGCCTGCTTCTTCACACTACGCCATGGAAAAGAAAGTTAAGAAGCGGTCAAGGGTCTGTCAGAGTACTCAGAAGGTCGCAAAACGGCCAAAAATTGTACCCCAACTCTAGACCCCCGAGGTAAACCGGATGTACACTGGCTGATTCCAGAACGCGACACACTTGCATGTGCCAGTATGGCGGGTTTTACATCCTGCGTACGGTGGTCGCTATCCAGACGGATATAAATATCCTACCACCAGCTAATAATGCTAAGCACGAGTCGCCTCTACTAACAAGAGAGGTGAGGCCTTAGTTCGCAATGCTGGTCTAATACAATAATTGTTTTGTTTTTTTTTCTCTCTCTTTATCACCTGGCTGGCGTCCGTATGTCACTTAAGGTGACCACTGAAAACCAGCGCTGTGCTGTGGTATGTACTATGTACGTGTCACAGCACAGCAGTACGCTGAGTGGTCACCTACCTGTCACGGCCGCGACGCGCAAGTGCCATTAGTTTTATTGTTAATTATAATAAAAGTGTAATTTATTGTCTGTTTTGTGGTATGTGCGTGTTGTTTGCTGTGCAAATAAATAGTTTTTCTTTCTTTCTTTACAAAAACCTTAATAAAATACCAATACGATATATCTACTTTATTTAGTTTGTTTCGAAAAATTATAATTATTCATGAGAAGGTAACTTATCTTTCAATGGTAATTACTGAGGTGACATCATGGTACACGTTTTTAAATATTAGTGTACACCTTTGATAAAGTGTTTAACGACTTTCGGTCGTAAAAATTCTGGTAGTAATCCAGTTATTCGCATTATTGTAATCAATTGATGCAAGAGAAAGTAAGTACTTGGCAAAGTTGGGAAGGTAGAGCTTCAATTATTAGGTTAGATATATAATAATACACCCAACATATGTATTTTCGTATAGTATCCATATATATTACGGCTCAAAAACTAGGTCAAACTTGTATAGTGGGTATTAAGATACAAAGGCGTCCCAAACACCGAGACCCGAACCAAATAGATCACATAAAAAATTGACTCTGTATGGGAATCGAACTCTCGAACTCTCTTTACTCTCCTAATGCGCAACGTGGCCTGTCAAACATGTAATAAGTGTTGCAAAGTTAATATTAGTTTTTAATTGCTGAAAATTTTTGTTCTTATGAAATTTTTGCAACTCAAATGATGCAGAGTGTCTATTTATTTTCAATAGCTGAAAATATTTGTTCATATAGAGTTTTTGCTCTACGAGGAAGTATAAAACCTGCTATCGCTAATACGTATACATTAATAGAACGGGAAGTACATTTGAAAAAATAAACGGAAAGAATTTTTAATAATTTTTTTTCAACGCTACTACGGTTTTTTTTATTATAGCCAGTTATTTAAGGATTCAGATAAAAACATTTACTATTTTTTATATTTTTCTTTATAAGTAAATGGCTTTTATAATTAACTTTCATATGTTTTCTGTGATTTGCTCTACAAACTGCCGGGGGAGAGAAATATTTGTTCAAGATTTTTTCAATTCTATATTCAACTGTCTAAGATAGGGACTACTACAGTTAATCCATGAATAATTATGACATTCATTGTTCGACATTCAATTCATCATTCCAAGGGGCGTATTAACAATTGTACTTTAATTATTATAAATAAATTGAAATTATACATGGCAGGTGTTAATCTTAATAATTAATTATCGTGTCACATGGACATTAGTTACTCATTGTGAGATAATGACATTCTTTGTAACAAAAGCCATTTAACCACATGCAATAAATAGGTTGAGGAAAATTATACAAAATGTTGTTTAATTTATGTAAACAGCGTTGTTTCCTTAACTGCTAACTTAAACTGGCCGCCGTATTGGTGTCCAGGTCGCAATTTTAAACCATGTAGGTCCTGGTTAAAAATTCTAGGCCGTGCAATCACCTCCTTAGAATACCCCGGGATCGTTGCGTAAGCGCCGAAGAAGGCCACCGCGGGGTTTAGCTGGTAGTGTTGGGTATGTACCTCATAGGGGGTAGGGACTCGGCCCAGTGGCTGCCCGGATAGCCATCATCCGGCCGAGGGGTGCTGGGTCGTAAGAACGGCTAGTCCAGCATAAATAACAGTTTTATTATTATTTCGCTTCCCCCAGGAGCGGCTGTAATAAAATATTTTCCCCGCGACAAAAAAAAACCAAAGGCCAAAGTGCAATCATGAATTTTATGTGTGCTTTCGATTTTCATAATCACATGAGTTGCTTTTCACATCAGGTGACAGAAATAATCTATGCTGTCCGTGGTTGAATCAGATGTAGCTCTACCTATCAATTCGTTTATAAATGCTTGAGACAGTACATGCATACTATATGTATTTTATAAAAAACAACTAATCGAAGAGAGAATAGAGAGATACTGGAACAGATCGCAGTTAGCGATAAGACCGCCGTTTGTACATTCTATTTTAAGTTTATTGCAATGTACTGTTAATATTATTATTCTGGTGTACAATAAAGCATAAATAAATAATACTCAGTACTCTAAATTATATTTAACGTTGAGGTTCCGCTGAAGAGTTTGTTTGTTTGAACGCGCTAATCTCAGAAACAACTGATTCGAATTGAAAAATTATGTAAGTGTTGGATAGCCTATTTATCAAGGAAGGCTATATAACTTCAGGCTATGACCAATAGGAGCGAAGCATCAATGAAAAATGTAACAAAAACGGGGAAAATTTGTTCCTTTTGAGAGCTTCCGCCGCGTGCGCTACGTAAAGGCGATTGGGTGATAATTGTATATTGTCTGACCGGTCACCGTTTTTGAGGATCGGCTGCACGTTGGCCTCTCTCTATGATTCAGGCACAACATCTTAGTGGTAGGACGATCGGTACAGGTGCGTCAATACAGGAGACGACTCCTTGGATTGTATACTTTTTCTCCCAAAGTTAACATCTACGCGGGCGGACCCCCGGGCAACAGCTAGTACTCAATATATATATATATATATACCTCAAAACTGCGAATGTATAAAGATTCATATGCCACTCATCAGTTTAAGTTATCAATTATATTCTTATGTATAGCTTACAACTAATATGCACAGAGGACAAGGGTGTAGCAGGCAAGTAGCCGGCTATTAAACGAGAGGCCGCGTGTTCGATCCACGCACCATGATAAATGTTTCTGAGATCTATAAATATTTGTTTCGAGTCTGGATGTCGTGGGACCGTCGGCTGTTTTAGCTCTTGGACCCTCGATGTACATTTTACCTAACGTGTGTAACGTGTTGGATGTCCATAACATCATGTATAATACAGAAATATAAGATTTGACTAGTGGGCAATCATTAAATACTAAAATGACATGGCGTCTCTCACTTGACCTTATATAGGTTTGAACCCCGCTTGATGCACAAGTAATTGTCAATAAAACATAGAAATATTTCGGATCTGGGAGATCTGATATCTTAATGAGAAGTCAGGGATATGTAATGTATACTGCATTCGGGATAGTAGGATCGGAACGTAAATACTATTAAGACAGATGAGTGGAATGGAATTTAAAGATAAATTACAGATATGGAAAATGACTGAGTGAAAGGTGTGAACTATGAATACGGATAAGCAAGAACGATGCCGAGAATTAATGTTTAAGATGTATGAATTAGGAAGTTAGAGAGTTGTACCGTGACTGGATGGCGACAGGACGAAAGACGAGAATAAATTAAAAAATAAATAATCATCAAGAGTAACCTAAGTTTATACAATTAAATAAAACAAAAAAATAATACTAGTCCTCTATTAAACACTGTCCCACTGCTGGGCACGGGCCTCCTCTATAATGAGAGGGGTTAGTTCTTAGTCCACCAATAACCACCAAAAAGGTGCAATATTTATAATATATATAATTTACTATTCATTTGTTCAAAATTCAAGCTTTTCCATCAAACTAAATTCTAGTTTTTGACGACCATAATTAACATAGATCATAAGTTAATGTTACTAACAATATTTTTATTATTATTATGTTTGTCACACGGGACTATAGAGTCCCGGACATTTGGAAGGCGTGCGTGGGGCCGAAGCCAACACGTAGAGGCCCGTTAGACAATTTTAATTTAATTTTGCGATGTGACACCAGCCGACGGTTATCCCTGTATACACTATACAAGTGCACCCAAGGACAACCCCCGGTTGGTGTAGGACTATTGTGTGAATGGATAAAAAGTTATGCTGGTTTATTGAGGTGAGGTATTAGTGGATTGGGTAATTGGGTCTATGGAAAGGACTATGGCACCTGCCTGACCTATGTTAATAACACGGATAAAATAGGCAGGTGGTGACTCGCCAACTCAGGTAAATGGGCTCCCCAAAATAATCGTTAAAAAAAGCGACAAAGGAGCAACATCATTTGAGCGGCTAAAGGGTGGAGAGGTGTCACTGGACTTTATACAACGATCATTTGCTCCCTTAGGGTCCCATTGCGTTGCCCACACGCCACTTACGTTTCACATCCACCCTCCGAGCGTAAAGCTCTCGCGACTCCACTCTGACCGGCCGGTGAAGGCAAGCCAGAGGTAGGGGATCTGTTCCTCGTCCATTGTTCACTCCAGCCAGCCAGTAAAGGCAAGCTAGAGATGAAGAACAGGGCCTTCCCCCAGGAGCACTCAGGTACGTGGGATCGCTAATTCCCAACAGCTCGCCACATGCTGCTCTGCGGGTTTATTATTATTATTATAAAAAAATGGTATTATTATGAATACGAATTTTACAATATGGACATTATGTAGTCTGATTTAAATAATGAATAAATAAAATAAAATATTGAACTAATCACACAAACTGTTGGCACTCGTCCGGGCTTTGAACCCGGGACCTCTTGCAACTTACTTATAGTATTATATCACTGTTATTAAATGTAAATTTAGCTGAAAATGTTATTCGACGAATACGGTCTTATTTGAACGTATTTAATTGCCTCTGTTTAACAAGTTGTGTAACAACTGAGCTATTGCTTATAACAGTTTGTAGAGTCGTAAAAATACAATGTAAACTCGTATGAATTCCACAAATAGAGTACAATATTAATGTTAGTTGTGTCAAAAATAATTATGACTGAAATAAATGCTAATTGGTAGTGTTCGAGTATGTAATATCACAATGTGTCTCGAAAGAAACTTTTCTAAACGAAAAATGTATTGGTCATTGAATAAATATTGTATTGTTAACGGTCGAGACTATTAACAATACCATATTGGAACGGGTGGTAGACTGCTGTGCTTAGGTCTCGGGTTCGATCCCCGAGGCGGGTAAAGTGATATTGGGTTTTGCTATTTAGAAACACTACTCTATGGCGATAGTCTGGCTCCTATCAGATTATGGGACCGCAATAAGTTCACTACTCTGCCTACTCCTTCAAGAATTACAGGCGTGAGTGTATGTGTTGTTAATAGTCCATTTATAATTTAATAAATCTAAGTTACAACGTAACGCAAACATCACTGAAAATGGGCGGGAATTCGAAAAAAGAACACCAGAACACGCTACATAATATATATAAAATCCGAAAACTATTCTCTACAACTGAACGATACCTTATTAAATAAGGTAAATACGTAATACGCTCTTGACAGCGGCTAAGCCTCGGCAATAAAAGATTAACACTGCAAACAGAACAAGGTCAAGAGACCTGTAACATATTACCCAGCCAGTTGAAGATGTCCTTCCCCTGCAGCCGTTAGCACGATCACAAAGGAAATCACCACACCGACGTGTCACCACTGCCATATAATTTTTCGTATTGTTTCGTATAGTGTAAAATAAAAAGTGAGTTAAATACGATCGCGCGCATGCGCTTAGCACGTAACACTGAACGTCAAGGAAGGTGTGTGGATAGTGATGAGCTCGCGTTGTTGACGTATCGAGTTATCGATGTCGATACTTTTTGTGTATTTAGTCAGATATTTGTGAAATCATAGTAAATTGATTTATTAGCGGTATATGTATGATAGGTGCATAATATGTTATAAGGACTTTTTTTAATGAAGTGTTTATTTTTGTATATATTTAACTTTTATTTTTACAATATGGGTATTTATTATCCTCAGAGAAGCTTTATAATTACTATAAATATGTACAAATAATTAAAATTCTACTGAAACATTCTGAAATTTTGCTGGTGGTAGGATATTCATATCCGCCCGGATAGCGACCACCGTACACAGGGTGAAAAGCCCGCCATAGTGGCACACGCAAGTGTGTCGCGTTCCGGGATCAGCCAGTCTACATCCGGTTTTTTGGGGGTCTAGAGTTGGGGTACAATGTTGGCCATTTTGCGGCGTTCTGAGTACTCTGACAATAGACCCTCGACCGCTTCTTCACCTTCTTGCCCATGGCGTAGTGTGAAGGAGCAGGCCGGCGTGATTGTGTTGAGTAGCGGGGGATAGATCGTCTCTCGCTACTCGATACTCTAATTGGACCGTACTGCGCTTACCATCAGGTGAAGTGTGGTCACTTTGCCGTGCTAGGATAAAAAAAAAAGAAATCCTTTTAGTAAAGATTCGACAATTCAAGGTTGCTCCACAACCATATATTAGTTTGTTTGATATTTTATACATATTACTTATGCCGTAGACAAAATCATCACATGTTAGACATATACAGTTATTCTTATTATTATTTTTTTCACAGTTCAGTTAAACTTAAATAATATTTATGAAATATGAAATGTTTCGCTATTATTAAAGTAGTTAGAAAAAGTTTACATTGATACACTATACCACGACTCAGTTACCTTACATAACACATGAACAAAATAATTCACCATGCAATAAAATTTGCAAGTTTATGTCCATTAATTAGCATGTAAGGAAGTCATCTCGAGGTTAACTGTAACCGGAAGAAAATTTCATCGACAAATCACATCACTAACCACGCACTCCACGGTACACCGCGTACGGCTACTCAGTTATGGAAATTAACTTCGAGTGGGCAAAATAAAAACACTGGATAATTAACATGGTCACTGACCATCTTACCATTGAAAGGGACTGCGTTGGTGCAATATTGCTTAGAAACTGTCTGCTTCCGGTGTTAGGTAAGGTAACATTAAAACATATCATATTGAGGAATATTAATATTTCTAGATACAAGAGTGACCACAACTTGAAAAAAGTACTGTTTTCAATGTGCATATAATGTTAAAACATTTATGGTATACTTTAAAATTTAGGAAAAGTATATCCCAAAATATGAGTGAAAATCATACGTTTATATACTAGAGCTGTCAATATATAAGTAAAAGTTTTTTATTCATAAAAAGTACACCGACTTCAATAAAAAACAAATTAAGCGTCACTATAAAATTTGATTTTCCTTGATTTTTCTGAGATCCCATCATCAGATCCTGACTTGGTGCCAATGGGACCAACTGGGAAGTATACCCTTTTAAACAAAAAAAGAATTTCTCGAATTGGTCCAGGCGTCTTCGAGTAATCGGGTAACATACATAAAAAAAAAGATTCCGACGAATTGTTAACCTTCTCCTTTTTTGAAGTCGGTTAAAAAATATAAAAATACATATACATACACTCACGCCTGTAATCCCCGAAGGGGTAGGCAGAGGTGTAACCAGTACACCCACTTTTCGCCGAATTTCAGTCCCATAATGTGATAGGGGGCGAGCCTATCGCCATACCGGGCACAGATTCCAGACTCCGGGCTAATACTGAGAATTTCTAGATAGAAAAACCCAATATCACTTTACCCGACCCGGGGATCGAACCCGAGACCTCAGCACAGCAGCGGTCGTAACGCATGCGCAATTACAACTGCGCCACCGAGGCAGTCAAAAATAAAATTACCATAGACATACAATTCAAGAGCAGTAATATCGTAAGTAAAGGAACCTATATGGCATAAATTAATGGCACTGTTAAGCAAAAGTGAAATGTGGTATAAGTAAAGTAAAAAGAAAAGATTTAATAAAACCTACATTTAATAAAACATACAAAATGAACTAAACTTGTCATGGATTATAGCAGTAATTTTGATAGTCATAATTTGATTGATGGAAATATTGAATGCGGTTTCAATGAACTGGAACAATACGTAACCTAACAAAGAGTAGTTAAAGTAGATTGACACTCAAACAATGGCCGTATCGTAGAATTTACAGAAAACAAAAAAACACCTCTAGAAGTTCTGCTAACTCCGATACGCTTTAAAGTCTTTGGAAACAAATACGTCTGTATTGAAGTTGATAAATTAGAGCTTACCTAAATTTAAAAACGAAAGTTGCTATTATAAAAAAAAATTAAATCATAAAAAGTACACCTGCTTCAATAAAAAACAAATTATGCGTCACTATAACATTTGAGGGTTGCCCTTGATTTTTCTGAGATCCCATCATCAGATCCTGAGTTGGTGCCAATGGGACCACCTGGGAAGTATACCCTTTTAAACAATAAAATAATTTCTCGAATCGGTGCAGGTGTCTTCTAGTAATCGGGGAACATACATAAAAAAAAAAGATTCCGACGAATTGTTAACCTCCTCCATTTTTGAAGTCAGTTAAATAATAATAAAACTAGCCCTGTATTGAAACATTGTCCCACTGTTGAGCACGGGCATCCTCTTGTTTTGTAATAGTAGAATATTAAAATAGTTTTTTTTATTAACATTTTTTTTTTAATTCATAGGAAATACATATAATAAAAACGTCTTCCAATTTATATCTGATATGTATTCTTCAAACATTTTTATCTTAAGTAAAATTGGAAAATGTATTTACTTCTTACGACATCAATTTATTACTTCTGTTTGAATCGTTACGGAATCATCGCAAATATAGCGGTTTTTGTAATTACATACTTGACCGACAAAGTTTCATCACCATATTTTAATAATTCCATTTTAATGCTGATTCTAATTAAATTGGAATGTGTTTAATATTTCATTAATGGTTTTTTAATTACAATTCTGCGATAAGTAATGTAAGTGTTTACATAAAAAATATATCAGAATATTTTATTTGCGTTTGAGATAACTATAGAAATAGGACAGAGTGCTATTTTAGGTGGATAAACCTTAAAAGCCACAAAAACTATGATTACGACTATATTGATAAATTTAATGATCACTGTTACACACCATGTCAGGAGTTACCAAATACCACTTTCCAATTAGTCTCAAGTGCGCACGGACAGCATAAACCTCTGTGACCTCTGCCACCAGACCAACAGACTATCCCGCCCACACACCCGCCATTGTAACTCCTGTTTAGCCAGGATCAACAATGGCACGCATTTTTTCGACACCGAGTAATGAAACTCGGCGAGTCTCTGGGAATGCTTAATAACTGTCTTTTATCCCGCAACGAAATTAATCAAATAGAAATATAGGTAGTAGTTGGAAATATAAATTGTCCACTTCCCTCCATAGGAAAGCCGGAGACAAATACTGAACTAAAGAGGTATTAACCTCAATAAAGGACATTTACGTCTGGAGAAGCCAGACGTAAAGCACCACGGAATTTACTTAACGGGTCCTATGATGCGAGCTGTTACGCTTGATTCCAATAATAGGTATGGCAAAAACGCCGGAAAGCACGGAAATTTCTCCTAGTCTCCACAAGGTCCATATAGTATACAACTCCAGATGTTATCTGCATACTGACAAGCATAATGGCGCGCTCATTTTGCCAGAGACTACACTCCCAAAGAACATGATGCGCGGACTGTTCGTACTCACAGTTTGGTGTAGAACATGGGCACGCAGGCGAATCAACCAACCTAAATGAGAATAGTTTGCTCTTAAAGTTGCCATGACCGGTGAGAAATTGTGACACACAGTGATCAATTTCCAGCCAAGTTTTTGTTAGACGATCGCGAACCAAAGGAAAATACGATATAAATGCCGCCCTTTAATTGAATTATCCCATCGACATTGCCATTCGTTTAGCAGTTCGTTGCATATTTCGGAACGCTGTTTAAAAAGTCTACCGATTCTCGAGAGTTCACGCGATGTAACAAAGTTCTTGTCCATATCCTCTCTCGTAGAGTAATACATAGCGGCGCGACGTTGTGCCTCCAGATCGACTGGAAGTACACCCGCAAGGACAGGTAAAGCTTCAGTACTAACGGTTCTATACGCCTTACACAAGAATATCAACGCCAAACGCTGTAATTATCAATCGACCCACAGATATTTATGAAAAACCTTCGACATGTTTAATAAATGGGACTTGCCCTAACAATAGTATGTTTTACAGAATCCGCGGCATAGCAGGCGAGCTAGCTGTCCAATGAGAAGTGACGGGTTCAACATTACATTCGAGTCTAGGCGTTGTGAGACCGAAAGTCTCTCTTCGTTCCTGATACCCACAATACAAGACTTACTTTAGTGTGATATCAGGACAGTTGAGTGATTTTTTTTGCTTTCGCGTCTCTAGAACTCATACATTACGCAACTTACTTAGTTGTAAACAACAATCTAATAAAGTTATTCCGTAGTGCCTTGCATCATAAACTGAAGTTTTAGCGCCATAACATTGTTTCTGACTACAATATTACCATGAAAATGTTAGTAGTAAAATATTTAATAGTGATATGAATAATGACTTTGATAACAGTACATTTCATATTATGCAATATTCTGTAGCAGTTTTATTATCATATTATAATAATACCATGTATTAAACATGTCCTACAGCTGGGCACGGGCCATCTCTACTAATCAGATCTAGTCCACCACGCCGGCATAATGCAGGTTCGTAGACGTCACATACCTTTGAAATTTTTATGAGAATCCTCAGTTTCCACACGATATTTTCCTTCACCGTTAAATTAATGATGAATATGCAACTTTAGAAAAGTCGGAGGTGCCATTTGAGTTGGATTCGAACTTAAGACGTTCGTCTCGACAGTCCGTACCACTCTCAATTAGTCTATCGATGCTTTAATCTTATCTTTATATATATAATTCTAATTGATTTCTCTAATTCTCTAATGATTCTCTCTAATGTACGTGTGTGTGTGTCACTGAACTCCTCCTAAACGGCTGTACCTATTTATTTTGTATGCGTTTGGGAGGCGCGGGCGCCCTGGATGGTTTAGATTCACAAATTAGCCTGGCAGATGGCGCTGCAGTCGGTGTGGCGCTGCTTTTCCAGGCAGGACGACGGCTGTCGGGCCTGCTTGTTCTATATATTTTCTTTGCTTTCTATGTTTACAGAGTTTTAGTGGAAAAAACATTAGGTTTCAACAACTGCGCCACATATCGTGTCAAAAACTATACTATCTTTCAAGCTAAAACCAAACATTCATATTTCATTGAAATCGGTTTAAGATTAGAGTGTTGTCATTTAATGTTGTTTTCAATAAATTAATGGTTTTCTAATCCTACTATCCTACTTATATTATAAATGCGAATGTTTGGATGGACGGATGGATGTTTGTTACTCAATCACGCTAGGTACAACGACTGGACGGATCTGGTTGAAATTTGGCACAGAGATAGATTGTAGTCTGGAATAGCACATAGACTATGCACGCTTCCTATAGGATAGCAAAAGATAGAAAGGTGTAATAGCTTATGTTTCAATGGATTTTATACCTTTTCTTCCAAAAATAACCTGCACGCTAGTGGAGGCGCGGGCGATATCTAGTTGAGATATATAAGTTGGCCGACTATCAAAGAAAGAGTTTCGATGCCTGCGTGAAGACAAATATTTGATCCACAAGTATTCGGGTCTGTGTGTCGCAGGACTGTAGTTCCTCGTAGTTCTTGATATCAACGATACAGGTTTGACCTAAAGTGGAGTCAGGACTATTGTTTGACTGTCAGGTTTATTATTTACTAGATCTTGCCCTCGACTCCACCCTTGTGGTAGTTATTTTTGAAAGAGAAGGTATTAAATCCTTGGAGTCATCTTAAGCCATCACAAAGGAAACGTGCATTTTTTCGGGAAAAGTAGCCTATATGATTCTCGAAACCCTAAACTACCACTACACAAAAAATCATATCGATCACTTACTCTGTGAAAAACAAATAACTATTGCAGGGAAACCGTACAATTTTCCGGGATAATAAATTTCCTACGTGCTATTCCAGACTATAATCTATCTCTGTGCAACATTTTAGCTGTTCTAGCGTGATTGAGTAACAAACATCCATCCAAACATTCGCATTTATAATATAAGTAGGATTATTTGTTCTGAAAATTAAATCCACATAATGGTATACAGTTTACATCTGTGAATGAGTTAAAATTGTTTCAATTAAAGTTTCTTAAACTGAGCATTTTCTGTTCACACAACATAGGAAGTACTATAATATGAGTCACAAGAATATTATACACACATGATGTTAATCATCTGTTCAAACATTAGTGACGCGTCATCATGCTACCGACATGATTTCTGTAACTATCGGTATACATTTTAAAGTAAATCTTGTGTAAATTGTTTGCTTTATGTATTATTTTTAAGTATTGTTTATACATATACACTCACGCTTATAATCCCAGAAGGGGTAGGCAGAGGTACACCTCTACAACCTGTAACCAGTACACCCAATTTTCGCCGAATTTCGGTCCCATAATGTGATAGAGGGCGAGCCTATCGCCTTACCGGCACAAATTTCAGACTCAGGGCTAATACTGAGAATTTCTAGATAGAAAAACGCAATATCACTTTACCCGACTTGGGGATCGATCCCGAGACCTCAGCACAGCAGTCGTAATGCATGCGCAATTACAACTGCGCCACCGAGGCAATCAGGCAGAATTGTTTATTCTTAAATCTTATATTAAACTAGCGGCCCGGCAGACGTCTTCTTGCCTAGAAAAGCAGCGCTATACCATCCAGGAACTTATTAAAACATACACACTAAATTTCATCCAAACCGATCCATCCGTTTAAGGAGTGACAAACACGTACAGAAGAATTATGTATATTACGATAAGATTTTCTAACCTTATATTAAATATATTATTACATAAAAATACATACCGGTAATTTTGATTACTTTGGCCCTTTTAATGACAACGTTGGCCATGTTTTAATTACTGTCAATGCAAAATTAATTGTGCGGCCGAAATAATTTCACGTCATACTGACAGATATTACAATGTTTATATTATTTATGGTTTGGGCTAAATGCCTCAATAAGAGCATAAAAAACAATATAGCAGCTTTGTGCCACTGTCTCATGCTGGGCACAGGCCTCTTTTACTGATGAGGTAGGCTAGACTTCACATAACTTCAATATTCTTATGGAGAATTTATGAGTATGCGTTTATTCAAAACGTTTTCGTTAACTATTAAAGTAAGTGATAATTTGCAATGAATACACAGTACACTGCCTCGGTGGCGCATGCCTAGTCGTAGCATGAGTTATACCTGCTGTGCTGAGGTCTCGAGTTTGATCCCCGGGTAAGGTGATATTAGGTTTTTCTATTTAGAAATACTCAGTCTTTAATCAATTGTCAGTCAGCCCAGAGTCTGGAATTGTGTCCGGTATGGCGATAGGCTCGCCCCCTATCACATGGGGACGTAATAAATTCGGCCAAAAGTGGGTGTACTGATTACACCCCTGCCTTACCTTCGGGGATTACAGACGTGAGTGTATATGTATGTACAGTACACACGTAACTTTGAAAAGTCAGATGTAATATTTGGGCTGGAACTCGTAACTTTTGTATCAGTAGTCTCTGCCACTTCTGCTACTGCTGCAATTCCAGGACGTAGTATTTGTTAATAACTTGACAGTATTCAAACATAAAACACGTTTATAAATATCGTTGTTAAGTGACCCTGATCATGACACGTTGTTTCTGAAGGTAAAAGCGAACTATTGTGTAGACATCACGAGATTTAAGATGTAATCTGGCAAATAAGTGGTTTTAGACAGGGAGGTCATTTTGTAGAGGATTTTAGATTATTTTCAATAAAATATTTGTGAACTGAGTGTGAAATTTTATTTATCAGCTAATGCCCGGCATGGTTTGCAATGCATCTTAAATTTTTGTCATAAAATAATAATCAAGATTTTTTTTTCGTAGTATGGAGTATAAACATATAGAGAACAATACAAAAATATATATATATCTAGTAGCTGTTATTGCGTATGCGGTACGACTGCTGTGCTCCTGTCTCGGGTTTGATCCCTGGTCGGGTAAAGTGATATTGGGTTTTCTATCCCTAAATGCTCAGTATTAGTCCGGAGTCTGGAATGTGCCCGGTGATAGGCTTGGCCCCTATCACATCATGATAGGGGGGGGGGGTAATAAGTTTGTTATTTTGTTTGTTATTTATTTAATTAAAACTTTATATACACAAAATATATAAAGGCAGACTCAATGCCAGAGGCATTCTCTACCAGTCTACCTACGGATGATGCAGAGACGAGACAATATGGGTGTACATACAGTACGAAAGAATCTATTATGATCAATAGCTCCCTTGGTGCAGTTGGTAGGTAGCCGGTTGTAAAGAGAGGCCGCAGGTTCGATTCTCACACCAACACAAATATAAATGTGATCCACTAACATTTATTTAGGATGTTTTGAGTCCGAAGTCCCTTGTAGGGTTTGATAGCCAAGATACAGGTGTTATCCAATGTGGGATCAGGTCTGTTCGGTGTCATTACTATTATTACCTATATAGATACAATGTCAACGAACAAGTAAATTATCTAATGATAAAAGAAATAAATTTAAACGATCTTCATCGCCTGTAAATATCTATAAAATCAGTAGCAACAGACTAAGGCATATTGCCAAACAAATTTGTGTCAGAAGTAAGGCCAGATCGCCAATCTATACAAACAAGTAAAATTAAATTACCTATGTGTGATGTTGAAACAAAGATTTTCTCAGTCTCTTACGGTTATTTGCACAATTTGTTTGAATATTTGTTTGTCCGGACTAAACGTCGAAATGGCTGTACGGATATTAACGGGGTTATCATTAGGTTGTAGGTTCCTTTGTAACGAATAATCTAGATTTTCATTACATGCTCTTATTTAACTTGCAATGCTTGTTTATTTAAGTCAAAAGTAGCCTGTATGGGCTAAACTTTGGTATTCATGCACGCTTATGCATTAAATATTGATAATGCAATATTATAGTATAACGGTAGGCAGCGGCTTTGCTGTGTCCTGGCATTGCAGAAGTCTATGGGTGGCGGTTACTACTTACCATCAGGTGGCCCGTCTGCTCGTCTGCCTATCGAGGCACTAAAAAAAATTGTGAACTGAACCTGATGCTGCTGCCAGGGCCACCTGCAGACCACTCAACTCCTCAATAGCTTACAGCAGCCATATCGTGTTTAAGGCCGTTAGATTTGTTTTCACAAGTACTTTTTTATTCATTCACTACTATAGATCACTTTTTTCTTTTTAGAGCATATAAATAAAAGCTCAAAAAATGATTTTAAGAATGACCTTATTGATAGAAATAAAAAATATTTCGTTCGCGCATGTAATAATGGTAATGGTGAGTGGGAAACAATACCAAAAACACTTTCGCGTGGACGAATCCGCGAACAAAATAAAGCTATTAATATAAATTACAATACAAAACAAGTTATGAATTGCGAAGTACAATTAGCATTGCAATGCTTTGATGGTCGTTGGACAGATGCCGCAGAGGGCGCTCATTAGCATACAGGCAGCCGCAATTAAAAATATTTAACAGAGGCTAGTGGTTTATCGTGAAATAGTTGCTATTTGGCAACAGATAGACGACTAATTATATATTTTTTATGTTTAGAAACATTTTGTAAATATTAGTACTTATTGTAGAAGTTTTCTTTTTATACTGGCACGGCTATACTTAGCACACTGCGCTTACCTTGTGGTAGTACCACACTGTACCACACTGCACCTGACGGTAAGTGCAGTGCCTTCCAGTTAGAGTATCGAGTAGCGAGAAACAATTTATCCCTCGCTACCTTAGAGTAGGCAACCAAATACTCTAAGCTCGCTACTGAATAAAATCATGTTGGCCTGTAGTGTAGCTTCTTCACACTACGCCATGAGGCAAGGAGGCGAAGAAGCGGTCGAGGGTCTAGTGTCAGATTACTCAGAATACCGCAACACGGCCAAACATCGTACCTCAACTCTAGCCTGACTAGACTGTGTATTTAGCAACATTTTGTAAATGTTAGTTCTTATTGTAGAAGTTTGCAACTTTGTTGTAGAATTTTTTTTATTGTAGCAGAACAATAACTTCAATTGATAGTGAGTAGAGGGCAGTTCAAACGTAAAGCCAGCTGTTGAGAAACATATCGTAACGGGATATAATGTAATTGGATGACAGCATTGCGCAATAAGTAGTCGACTGTAAAACGAGAGGCCGCTGGTTTGATCTTCGCATCAAGACAAATGGAATTATAATCCACAAATATTTGTATCGGGTTTAAGCTCTGTGGGATCGTAGTCCCTCGTAGATCTTGATACCCACGATACAGGTTTCACCTAGTCAGGATTGTGTGTATGAACCTTGGGTGTAGTTATTCATGTACAGGCTGAGCCTGGAACTCGATTTGCCAAAACGAGTCCCGATAGTGGTGTTAATTGGGGAAATACCGAATTATTTGTTTTACACGTGCGAACTGACTTAATTATTATCCCCTAAAAATCACTCTATATTCTATCGATTTTGGACACAAACTGCTTTAATTCAATCAGTGTTTCCAGTATGTTTCCAAATCACGCTACCAACTACCAATTAATTACCAATTTTTTTTATTTTGAAAATCAAATTTTTTCACACCAAATGCCTGACCGCCTATGACCTGTCACATCTTAGAGAAATGCAAAATGACGATATGGGTGTGCTGCTAAAAGAACAATAGGTTGTCTGAACTTTGGTTACTATGACGCGGCCGTTCTAAAAGATACTATTCTGAAAATACTCCAAATTGATAGACTTGCTAGAAGACATGTCGTGTCCAAGTATATTTCCAAGGCTCCGGTCGTGCTTCAGTCAGTTACATTAACTTGAAGGTTCATTAGTCCCGTCAAATGGGTAAAAGAGGGTCAAATTTGACCTTGATTTTTGGGCCGAGTGACCTCAGATGACTTGGGACGAGGTCGGGCCCGCTCCAACAACCGTGACGGGGTCAATGAGACCGGCAAGGATGTTACATGTTAATGCTTCGTAATCGGAAATGTGCTCACACAAGCAAAAAAATAACAGTGACCTCACTATCCGACTTTGAATGTTTTGGTTAAGAAATTCGTAATAAAAATGCTATGTTGAAGCAATATAATAAGTACTCTCAGTAGTCATAAAACTAAAAAAGTTCTGAGCCTGTAATATGACAAAAAAGCGAAAGAGATTTTTATCAGGAAGGTTGTTGATATTTTTATTTCTAGCAGAAAGTTCAAAAGAGCAAGTCACTTGCTGGTTATAATAATAATGGTAATAAGGATGATAGGTACGCGCCTCTTCTAATAATCAGATGTTAGACCTTAGTCCACTACCACTAATACAGGCTAGCATACTTCACACACATCTTTGAAATTTATTATGAGAGAACTCCTTTCTTTTTGATTTGGACTTCCAATAATCTCAATGAATTTACAAAACACAAGAGTAAGCTGTTACATCACGTCGAGTTTCTGTACTCACAATCTCACAATGGTCGAACCAGCCCACTCAAGCTGCAGAAAAAACCATCTACAGATTGGCCCTACCACCTTAAATAATACCATAATGTAATTATACTTTGAAAAGTACACAAATATCTTTGATAAAAATAATGCACATGTTAAGCCTTGAACTAAGGCCCTTGTTGATTGTGTAATGGTATGCTATTATTTACAATAGACGTAGCCGAATATACAGGTGCATAATTTATATCCAAGCTAAAGTTATTGCCAATTGAAGTAACCAATCAACATGTACTAAATATACATAGAATATTTGATAATACGAAACGTATTTATTAAGTTACTACTAAAACAGTAGTTGAAAACCAAATCAAAGTACAAACATAAATATCAAGAATGTAATTTTTTTTTAATTCCACCCTACCGGACCAAACGATGTCCAAGGAAAGTAAAGTAGCGCGAGCACCTGAATACAAATTTTACAACATTGATTCACGACGGACCCCAGCCGAATCCAATCGAAAAGTTTCCGCCGGGGATAACCCTTGGATTTAATCCATTGGTAATAGGGTGTTTGACTGGTGTAACCAAAAAATATAAAACTGCACTAGGAGAAAGGATAGTGGGCAAACATATTTATTAAATACATTTTTTTATTTTAAATGTATTATAAACATTTTATTTTCGTCATTAAAATTTAGAATTTTTAATCTGTATCACTCGGTGCCAAAAACGTAGCAATACCGGCCGCCATTACTCGTGACGACGTCGCACATAAACATTGCATCCTACGACAAATAAAATTGTAAGGAAGAACATATTTTTCGATGTGTAAACGTGTGGAAACGTGTTAATTTCGTCTTCAAGTCTTCTATAAGAATGGAAGAAGGCATTACAAGGGCTGATAGTCGAAATCTGCCACTTCTTTCTTAAAACTTTGGATTTTGGCACATGGATGAACAATTTATCGTGATTTAGTGTTGAGTTTTTACACAAAGGCATTGAACAATATTTATATGCTAGCTCATTCATTTTTGTGGAAAAACTAGAGATAAATGCAAATAATTTGTTATGTTGTTAGGTGTCACGAATGTTTGTAGATGTGCGATGACGTCACATAGAGATAATGTCACGTGATAACGCGTTTTAGCGCGAAATTATATATGAAAAAATTAAATCACGGATTTTATATAAATTGAGTATATTTCAATAATAAAAATATTACGGGGGCTATAAGTGAAGAGTCCTCTATCGATGTCCATCAATCTTCAAAAATTGTCAAATACCCTATTCGAAAATTGATGTAAAAAGCACTGCCACTCCGAGTCGTGGGGGATCCGCGATACATAACACACGGCCAAGATTTCAGATCTGCAGGCGAGAATCACAGCGCAGTGACACGTCGCATGCCAAAATGTGGCGTGTTACAAACTGAAAAGGTTTCAATTCAATTGGTTTACGGAATTATTGGAAGCCATTCCGTTCAGAAAGAACTATGGTACGTGATCCGAATTTGAACGAACGACGCTTGTGCAAGCTAAAACGATACGATTTTCATCAACAGTTTATGTTTATTTACTTTTTATAAGTTTTGGTTTTTGGTAATGCTCTTTTGCTGTTCCTGAAATCACAGTTGCTCGTTCTGGAGAATCGTATTGCAGGGTCATCCGATATACCGTTTCTTCAAGCCGGTATAATTGCACAATGAAGGTCGAATATGTTACTCGCTATTTAGCGGTGTCTTATATTCTGTATGCATTTAAAAGAATTTTATAGAATGACTATATATTATAATATTTTACAGTAACTAAACGGCGAAATAAATAGATCGATATTTGAAATTGTTTTTTTATGAGAAAAGAGGGCAAATGGACAGGAGGCCCGGCCCATCTGATGGAAAGTGATCAAAATATATATAATACTTTACTTTTGGTCTTACTTAATCTGAAATTATTCTCAGAGAACATTAATTATGACTCAATCATAAGTAGTTATTAGTAAGGACTAATTGCTGGATATAGTCTAGATGCGTAAGTTAATATTATACAAATTATGTGGACCTTTTATATTACTATGACAGTATCCATGCCACAGCGGGCGATGTTGTTTGACAAATGTTTGTGTGACAGACAGATATTTGTTTGGGGTCTGGGTGTTGCGGGACCGTAATCCCTAGTAGTTCTTGATATCCACGATACTGGTTTGTCTAGTGTGGGGTCAGAACTATGTGTGTGACTGTTGGGTGTACTAGTAACACTGATCTAATTGACAGCAATCTCACCGTGTACTCGTAGTACTTAAAGTGTATCAAGATTTCCTTGAACCTATACGTATACGGCATACATAAAAGAATTATTATCTTCATAAAAAAATAATACTGTTCACTGGTAAGCGCATCACTGGAGATTGACTGGACCAATATGGCATTTTTTTCAAATAATCACAGTAATCCGAATAAGGTTTTTGGAGACATGCAAATTTGAAAGTCACCCGGAAAATTAGAAAACGTAGACACTTTTATCTATGGGTTTCCATTCATACATACTCACGTCTGTAATCCACGAAGGGGTAGGCAGAGGTGTAACCATATACCTATTTATTGCCGAGTGTATTACGGTCTCCTAATGTGATAAGGGGCAAACCTATCGCCATACCGGGCACAATTCCAGACTCCGGGCTGATACTGAGTATTTCTTAATAGAAAAACCTATGGTTTCCAGTCCCTATTCTACCGATAAACGTTATAACGAATGCGAAACTACGGGTAAAAGCTAATAAATATAGTACAAACAATATACCATTGCCTATACCGTACGAGTATACACACAACAGAAAGCGTCTAGTAATTATCCGTACATACACTCCTCACACTGACTTGTAACAAGATTTAATTTCCTGCACCTATTGATCCGGCTCGAAGGATCCTTATCACGTGATCACATCTCACGTTTGAGACGTATTGTCCCTAATTCCATTGTGCGGTAACTTGAGGATTGTTCTAAAGAGAATTAATAGAAGTTTCCGTATAGAGCCCGCGCCCGGGAGCCCTATTGTGGTCTGATTTATCGTTGAAGAACAATAATAAATCAAATAGAAATTGCCCCAGCGTTCTTCGGTTACCTACGGTGTTGGGATTAGCTAGTATCTTCCGCCTGCGGCATGCGGATTGTTTTCAAATTTAAATGTTGTTTGAATTAGGAATCGTGCGGAGGAATGCTACTTTTTAACCGACTTCAAAAAAGGAGGAGGTTCTCATTCGTAGGAATCTTTTTTTTATGTATGTCCCCGATTACTCGAAGACGCCAGGACCGATTCGAGAAATTCTTTTTTTGTTTAAAAGGGTTTACTTCCCAGGTGGTCCCGTTGGCACCAAGTCAAGATCTGATGATGGGTCTCAGAAAAATTGAGGGCAACCCTGAAATTTCATTGGGACGCATAATTTGTTTTCTATTGACGTCGGTGCACTTTTTATGAATTAACTAGATGTTGCTCGCGGCTCCGCCCGCGTGGAGGTCATGTTTGGGAGAAAAGGTATACAATACAAAATACCTATATTCATGCGTTTAACTTAAAAATGACGGATTTTCATACAAACTTTCATTCCTTATTTTACCCCCCTAGGGGCGGAATTTCAAAAAATCCTGAAACATATATTTTTTATTGTTAACTAAAATGCCAAATACTAATTTTCATGAATTTATCTCCAAAAATGACGGATTTTCATACAAACTTTCATCCCCTATTTTACCCCCTTAGGGGTGGTATTTCCAAAAACCCTTCCTTAGTGGATGCCTACGTGATAAAAGGTACCTACTGTCAAAATTTCAAGTCTCTAACCCCAGCCGTTTAGGCTGTGCGTTGATCGATCAGTCAGTCAGTCAGTCAGTCAGTCAGTCAGTCAGTCAGTCAGTCAGTTTCTTCTTTTATATATACAGATATAAATTTAAGTATTAGAGAAAATTTATCACATTCTAAACGATATCAATTTGCTCAGAAGATTGATGACAAATTTGTGGCAGTTGAAGTAAGAACATATTACAAAAAAACCGATGCACTCAATAGGTGGATGCCATTTCGATAAATCACCAGGTTGCGGTCAATCCTGAACATTGATTGATGTACTCCCACGTCCAATCTGCTAATAGCTGGCCGACCTCTATCAAATAGAGACAGGCTACGGTCGAGCATTTCTTCCACTCGCATTAACCCCTATAATGGAGTTGAAACTTTTGAGGATTATCGATTTATCGTTCTGGTGTTTTGTTGGGGTTAGTCGAGGTAGAATCTTTTACAAATTATAATTTTGTTAAATCAGAAGCCAATATGTTGCCAATACATTTGTAAATGTTGAATAATTTAAACTTTATTGGTTTACTGCCTCAGTGGCGCAGTTGTAATTGCGCATGCTGTGCTGAGGTCTCGGTTTCGTTCCCCGGGTCAGGTAAAGTGATATTGGGTTTTTCTATTTTGAAATTCTCAGTATTCGTCTGGAGTCTGGAATCTGTGCCCGATATGACGATAGGCTTGCCCCCTATCACAATATGGGACCGAAATTCGGCGAAAAGTGTGTGTACTGGTTACACCTCTGCCTACCCCTTCGGGGTTTACAGGCTCACGCCTGTAAATGTGTATGTTCATTGGTTTAAAAGTTAACTTTATATTTATTATATATTTTAGTAGGTAATGTTAGTATTCAGTACATTAAAAAAATCACAGCTTCCACGACACCGACAATGAGCCAGTTAAGAAAGAAAAGCCGGGCATTCAATCCCCGCGCTACGAAAGAAATTTGTAAACAGACAGGAAACAAACCTGAACATGTGTTTCCTATTAACTAGGATCGCTTAAAATTATCAATGTTTTGGTGTTTAACTCAAAGTTGGTTTTGGCATTTCTTCTCAAGTTTAGTTAGACAGGAAATGCGTGCGCCATGCAGCTTGAAAATTATCCTTTTTATAAAATAAACGATTTTAGTGGAACAAAGCAAATCCAATAAAATCTATTTTATGGGATTTGTTTGTTGAAAATTTACACTGCTCTTGTAAAAACCCGCCAAAGTATCTCACCCAAGAATCATCCTCCATGTATCCTACATCCAGTGTAAGAAAGTAAATCCACATACTATCTACTTAAATCTAGAAACTATTCACTTACACACACATACACTCACGCCTGAGATCCCCGAAGGGGTAGGCAGAGGTGTAACGAGTACACCCACTATTCGCCGAATTTCGGTCCCATAATGTGATAGGGGGCGAGCCTATCGCCATACCGGGCACAAATTCCAGACTCCGGGCTAATACTGAGGATTTTCTAGATAGAAAAACACAATATCACTTTACCCGACCCGGGGATCGAACCCGAGACCTCAGCACAGCAGTCGTAACGCATGCGCAATTACAACTGCGCCACCGAGGCAGTCACTTACTTCACTTCAAACTATTCACTTACTTCAGGACATTATCATTCGAAAGACAGCTGTATGACGCAACATCTCCTGACGGCGAGTAACTAAATGGGCCACGTGATGGTAAGTGATTTCTACCCTCCTTAACACCCCCAATACCAGAAAAACCAAGAGTACGTTGCCGGTCTTAAAGAAAAAGAATTCGAGATGGGAAAGAGCCGTCAAAACTTTGTATAGGAAAACTATACCACTTGGAGTATTATATAACTTTTTTATTCCAGGATAGATGTGTCCCGTGAGATTCTCTGAAACATATTCATATTAAGTATTTTCCATTTTAATAAAAATACATCTACATATACACGAAGGGGTAGACAGAGATTTAACCAGTACGCCCACTTTTGACTTTCTTTTTTAATTTATTACGGTCCCATAATGTGATAGAAGGCAAGCCTATTGCCATACCGGGTCAATTCCAGACTCCGAGCTGATACTGAGTATTTCTAAATTAGAAATACTCAATATCACTTTGCCCGACCTGGGGATCGAACCCGATACCTCAGCAAAGTCGTAACGCATGCGCAATTAAAACTGTGCCAATTTAATAAAATATATTACATACCTAGTATTAGGTTATTAATTTACATCATTTTAATTTTTTATCAAAAGTCAACGAAATATTCACTAGCTCAAATAGTCCTCTTAAATGTTTATGAATAAAACTGATAGTGAAGAACAAAACAATAAAGACAAATCCTCGAAGTCGGGTGGATCCTCTTGTTGAAGCTAACGATTTAATACACATACGTTCACACGTTAAGACACAAGCATTATGGGACCAAAAGCCGGTGCGAACGCGCCCTTATCTTTACCGAGCATTCGCATTTCAGTACGCCGGGTGACGGCCCTGTTGTTTGGAAGCAACTCAACTGTTGATAAAGTGTAATAATAAAACAACTTTCAAATTAAAATAATAGTTCTAGTGGCTGCGAAAATATTGAAAAAAGGGCAGCCACTGGGTTCAAATCCCAAGCCAAATCAAGAAAATATTTTAGTTTTATTAAAAAATCACTCAAACGATGTTCAGTGATTTCGTGGAATATGGGAATATACTTCTATTAAATTATGGAAAACATATAAGGTGGGCAAAAGCCAATTGACAATAATCTGCAGAACTACTTACTTAAATAAATATTTACTTAAATAAATACACCCAACAGTTAGGTACACACATAGTTCGGACCCCACACTAGGAAAAACCTGTATCGTGGGTATCAAGAACTACGATCCCACAACACCCAGACCCGGAACAAATATCTGTCTCAGTGCGGGAATCCATCCCACGGCCTCTCGTTTCATAGCCGGCTACTCGCCCGCTGCGCCACGGAGGCTGTCAAATGTACAAGTACTTCTAATACTAAGTTTTAATTGATTACAAATTATCATTGTTTAACGAGTCCTGCCAAATCCAGAACGTGTACGTCACTCTCCCTTTTTAGACGAAAGGGTAAACGACTAATTAATTTAAACTTTGCGAACTCATTCAACGTAAGGTATTCGGGAGGGTACAATATCTCAGTAAACACATGAATAAATAGGTTAAAAATATTTTATTAATTATTTTTCATTAGAAGTTGTATACAGTGAGCTAATATTTTAATCAGTCATTTCATTGTTTGAGTGTCAGCGTACTTCTGAGAAACTGGTGAGGTCCTGTTTTTTTATCCTGGCACGGCAAAGTGACCACACTGCACCTGATGGTAAGTGCAGTGCCGTCCAGTTAAAGTATCAAGTAGTGAGAGACAATCTATCCCTCGCTACGCAACACGATTATGCCGTCCTTTGTGCATTTGATGGGCTTGCATCATGGGCTGGAAATAAGCTCGAATCGTAGGTGCACTTTTTACACCTTTGCCTAACCCTCTCAAGATAGAGGCACGAGTATATACTATTTTATTTTAATAATTCATCAACGTCCCACAAATAAATAATAATAAATAACACCCAACAGTCACACACATAGCCCCGACCTCATACTAAGATACGAGTCTTGTGTTGTGGGTATCAGGGACTACGAGAGACTTTTGGTCTCACAACACCCAGACCCCGGACACAAATCTCTGTCTGTCACACAAAGATTTGTCCCGGTGTGGGAATCGAACTCACGGCCTCTCGTTTCACAGCCGGCTACTCGCCTACTGCGCCACGGAGGCTGTCCAAAAAACCAGTAGAATGCAGTTGTGTCATGATAAAAGACTAAACGCTACCATTTGAAGTATAGTAAAAACCCAGAGCACAATAAATACTTCAATCACAAACAGCAATCAAAAGTGGAACAGTAAGAATACGAATGTCCTCAACAGATGGCGCTAACGATTTGTATTCGAAATATTCAATCGCGTAAAAGAAAAGCTAAAATGCTTTGGTACTCAACGAGTTTCTCCTAATGAGCGTCTCGACGAGTCACCGTTCAGAGAGCAATTGACATTAAAAACAGGATTTTATTTTGTAATAAATTCTTTTTGTAAGACCCTTATTGTAATGAGGGCTTTGAATTTTGATGTAATTGTAATAATTGCAGTTGAAAGTGGTTTTATTTTGGAGTTCTATTTTTTGGATTTTAACGCCTGTTTCCCTCTTTTTTACTTCAAAGATCTTTAGGCCTAAATGGCAACTCATAGCTTCTTAGCTCCGGGTTTTTTCACAAGGTCTGTCGATGTCTCATAGAAAAAGTAATTCAAAGCGAACATTAACAAAAATAGCCAAACAAAAATAATAAACAGAAAAAGTAATTTAAAGCGAACCCTAACAAATATAGCCACACTAAAATATAGTTTTATTCGTAGCATATGTCTTTATTATTACTTACATTATTGCCAACTCAAAATAAACGTTATAGGAATGGAATGTATTCGAAACGATTGCCACTTTTTACGACCTTTCTTTAAGTTCATAGCCAAAATGAAGGAACGCGGGCGGTGCCGCGGACAACAGTTAGTTGTGATATATTTATTAAATTCGGTTAATTTTAAAATTAATAGCTTTCTAAATTAAGATATCAATCTTAAGTTTAAAGAGCTAATAGTTAGAGTCAGCAGTTATATAATTTGTACACAGTGTTTGTTAGAGAGCTTGTTAAGAGAGCGCAGAACTGGGTGTGGGTGTAAATTTCGCCAGCTACCCCTACTTGTGGGGCCATAAAGTGTTTCTAATAGCGATTTGACTTAAAATGTTTTATGCCTATGATATTGCAATAATTTTTGTGTCAGTCTATTTGTTACTTTCATTACTAATACCCGTTTGTACTAACCTTGCTTGAATTTGTTAGTGAGTTAAATTTAAGTTAAAAAAAAAACAGGACTATGTTAATTAGTTAACAGTACATCAAGCGACAATCCCTCTAAGGCATCCCCGTAAACATATTGTGAAAAAGAGAACGAAATAAAAGCTTGGCGGAGAGTGGAATTGCCGAGACGACAGATGCCTTATTCTAAAATAACGTGTGTATTCTTTGCTAATTTGTTAATACTTTAAACTTAAAAGAAAAACATCGTGATGAAGCCTTGCATACCTAACAATTCATCATAAGATTTTCGAAGGTATGTGAAGTCTACCAACCCACAGTAGATCAACGTAGGATAGGATTAAGGCCTAACCTTTTTCGTTACTAAAACAGGCTCATGACCAACATCGGGAACAACAAAGCACTACATACAATAACACCCGGACCGAAACAAATATTTATTGCTCACAAAAACATTTGTTTGTCATCATCGCCACAGCTGTCAAATTAAAAATAAATTGTTTTCCGAAATATTTATTTTCATTTAAAAATCGCTTCATCGCCCGCTCACCGCTCTATCCATAGCCACACAAACTTTAAGCGCTGTCTAATAAATTAGCTGGATGCTATTGTGTGGGCCCACTTACAGGCAGACTTATTTACCTGACTTGTGCCCTACCTGGCCGGAATTCAGAACGGCCTGATTTCTGCCCCCGGTATAATTCCAAGCTTAGATAGGCAGTATATTTCTTATAGGAGACGTTAGTGTCGTGGCAGATTTGTGGGCTTATGTTTTATTGCATTTTAGTACTTTTTGATGTTTTTAAACAACAGATTTAACCGTAATTGCTTATGCCTCATTGGTATAGTGGAAGCGATTAACAGTTAGGAATCAGTCGAGCAATTCGCATATATTTCTTATTTAAAAGATTTAAAGCTGATAAGCTAAGTATATTAGCGTTGATTCACCAAGTCAGCAGTATTTTATCGACATATTTATTTAATAAAATTATATAATTTATGTGTAAAGATAGCCACAGCAATTTATATTATTTTGATTAATATATATTTTTTTTAGTGCCTGGATAGGCAGACGAGTAGACGGGCCACCTAATGGTAAGTAGTCACCGCCGCCCATAGACTTCTGCAATGGCAGAGCACAGCAGAGCCGCTGCCTACCGTTTAGATTTATTTGCACTAATGAAAAAAGTTCTAGAGGAGAAACTATAAAATATAATACATGCAAAATAAACAGCCTTATTTAAGTAAGTTACTGTCTTCAATTTCCCTACATTGGCTTATCTTTTGAAAGCTTCCAATGAGTCATTAGTTTAAACAAGACTAAGTCACCTAATAAAGACGCATGTAGCAGGAAAGTATTTAAATCAGCCATTCTTGTAGTTTCTGTTTCAATTATTCATACCATTACTGACACCTGGATGGCGCTGCACTTACCATCAGGTGCAGTGAGGTTTGCCTGTCGTACGAGGCGACTAATAGGGGCCATCGGGGGTCGCGGGCGAGCAGCGGGGGGCTGTAAGCTCGTATCGATGCACTCCTAAATTCGGAGCATCGTGCGACCCCGAGATGGACGGCAGCGCGGGTGGTAAGGCCTCGTTCGCTGTCGTTGCTCAGTGCGCAGGGGCTCCTTAGCCTCCCATGGAGATGGGCCCGTACAGGGCACCGCGCAGGGGCGGTTCCGGCTGCAATTCTAGCACTCCTTAGAATACCCCGGGATCGCTCCGTAAGCGCTGAAGAAGGCCACCGCGGGGTTTTAGCTGGTAGTGTCGGGTGGGGTGTACATAGGGGGTAGGGACTCGGCCCAGCGGCAGCACGGATGGCCATCATCCGGGCGAGGGGGATGCTGGGTCGTAAGACCGGCTAGTCCAGCATACCCGTTTTATTCTTATTCCGCTTCCCCCCGGAGCGGTCGGCAGTAATAAAAAGCTTTCCCCACGACAACAAAAAAAAAGGTGCAGTGAGGTTACTTTGCCATGCCAAGATAAAAACAACTCACAATACAAGTAATGTTTGCGTTATCGATCTTGGGAGAGGCCTACGTCCAACAGTGGACTGACACCGGCTGATGATGATGATGATATCGATCTTTAAGGAAAATAATTGGAATTTGGATGTGTAAGTATGGCTTCCCAAAATATCATTCACAGTACAAAACCCAAAAGAATACTGTTACTTCAAGTCAGTATTCTGTGAGACAGAAATAATCCAGTCGAATCAGCTCTTTATGCTGTTGACGAAAATGTCTACCAGTTCAAACCACAGTCAAGAAGACTAATAAATAAAGCTTTGGCAATTGTTCAAGCTGTTTGTTATTAGGTTAATTATGTGTATTATTATGATAGTAATTATTTTACTTATGTTGTTTCCATTCACTTAGTAATATTAGTCAAATGGGCTGCTGAACATGCAATTTTTTAACCGACTTCAAAAAAGTTCTTACTTCTTTTTTTTATGTATGTTACCCGATTACTCGAAGACGCCTGGACCGATTCGAGAAATTCTTTTTTTGTTTAAAAGGGTCTACTTCCCAGGTGGTCCCATTGGCACCAAGTCAGGATCTGATGATGGGATCTCAGAAAAATCGAGGGAAACCATCAAATTTTATAGAGACCCATAATTTGTTTTTCATTGAAGTCGGTGTACTTTTTATGAATTAAAAAAAACTTTTACTTATTTGTATGATAGTGACAAGTTGGCTGTGATACATTTAAGTCACTAGTGATAATCACACGCTGAATGATCAATGAAGATCAGAAGATCAGTGTTTTTCTTTCTCCTTTCACACACATTCATTATCTACATACGAACACATTACGCACTTCACTTCTTACTTCACTTTGTAACTCTCTAGGAACTTACTGATTCTCCTGATTCTGCAATATAACATCAACACTAAGTTTATGTACTCGACGCCCTAATACCGCGCCCCCATCAGGTGCGTAACATATTCGTAGATAATTTAGGTAATGAACCCACGATGAAGGGTACGGCTTTGTTGTTCAAAGATTTTATCATAGTTGCCCCTAAAGTTGGTGTGACAAAGGACTGATGCGCCGTACATTTTAATTGAAAATTTAATTCATGGATATTAAGAAGATTTACACAAACATTCATATTATTAATAAAAATATATTTTCAATTTAGAGTATCAAGCTAGAGACAATCTATCCCCCGTTACTCGACTCATTCAGGCCGGCCTGCTGTGGCTTCTTCACACTACGCCATGGGGCAAGGAGGTGAATAAGCGGTCTAGAGATCTAGTATCAGACTACTCAGAAGGCCCAACACGGCTAAACATCGTACCCCAACTCTAGGCCTGTAACAAAAACTAGATGTACACTAGCTGACCCCGGAACCCAACACCCTTACGTGTGCCACAATGGCGGGTTTTACACCCTGTGTACGCTGGTCGTTATACGGGCAGTTATTAATTTTCTACAACAAGTAATACGAATATGAGAGACTGAGACGGTCAGGCTATACCCAGATTCGAAACAAATATCTGTCTGTCAGAAAAACATTTGTACCAAAGCGAGAATTAAACCCACTGCCTCTCGCTTCATAGCCAGCTACTTTTCCGCTGCGCAACGCAGGCTATCATGTAAAAATGTTTATATAAACACCAACAAGAACAAAATTTAAGTGAGTTTTTGGCTTTGGGTAAACTTCTTTATACCTCATTGGTTCATTTTATTTTCGGCGCCAGATAAAAACCAACCGATCACGTACGTGGAAATCATCGATAGCAAATAGCTTCTTAAGTGTTGTTCTGGCATACAAACAATCCTTCTTAATGAGACCCTTCATAATGTATGGTTTCTTATTTTTAGATACTAGTATTTTTATTTATACACGAAATGGGCTGTAATATACACAAATAATTCACCACTTTAAATATAAAACCAAGTCATAGTTATCCATTGAAAAAACATTTAAGAATATCAAGTTTACTCTGTTAAATCTCGTAATCACAAATCTAAACCACTCAAAAATCATTTCGACAACCCGACAGCGCTTCGTTTATCAGTATAGATGGGCCCGTCGAGTCGTTGCAGTCGCTTCTCTGCAAAATTTAATCCCGGAATAAAGAGATAAGTTCCGGAATTCCATGTTCGATCCCGGGTTCTATTTAGAAATACTCAGTATCAGCCTGGAATCTGGAATTGGTGTTCAATTTGGCGATAGGCTCGACCCCTATCACATTATAGGACGGTAATAATTTGGCGAAAAGTGGATGTACTGGTTACATCTCTGCCTACCCCTTCGGGGATTACAGGCTAGAGAGTATATATATCTTCATAGTCATCACCATCGGCCTGTAGCAGTCAACTGCTGGACATAGACCTCCCCTAAAATGTAAATGTATATGTATGTTTATTGAAAATTATCGTCTCTAAGTAAGGAGAATTAAATCATTGAAATAGGATTTTTTATTACAATACGACACTTTAATTATAAACAAGCACTTACTTGTATATTTTAACATAAACCTAATTTAAATGAAAAAGAAGATACATGCGAACAATTTCACACATTTACACGCACGGCGACGCAAATGTCTCCCAAAATAACTTGGAAACAATTCTTGTTATAAAATGTAATTTTGCAATTTGTTATTTTCATTACATAAAGTGTGTCACGTTGGTAGCCGATTAACACACGTGGAAATAAAGCCATGTATCCACAAGCCAACATTACATGAATGTCGTTGAGGCATGCTGTAGACAGTTTGAGATGGCTAGACAGGCGTTATGGTGCGCTTTCATTCCGGCTAACGCAGGTACTGCGGACAATGAGTGTTTCGGTTCGTTCCTGTTTCGGACCGGAAAGGAGGAGTCCGCCTTGTGGCAACTGATGCGAGGACCCGGCTCAACATACGTTTCAGGAGTGCCCAGCCTGGGATGAAGAGCGCAACGCTCTCAGAGCAGTCTTCGGAGGAGACCTCCCAGTGCCGCCGTGGTGTCGACCATGATCACCAACCAGAGGTCCTGGCGGTAGCCCACTTCTGGAAGAGCGCCATCTCTACTATTAAAATATTTCGTGGATGAATGACTTATCTGTAAAAATATTTACATGATGAATACGAAACTTTTAATTAAGGAAAGATACGTTTAGAATCCAGTTGATGTAAATCTCCAGAAAATTTCCTCGATTAAAATCACATAGGACCAAGTTTTGTTTGTTCAAGGAAATCTGGCAAACACGGAGCACGGAGTTAAAGATCAAATTGGCGAAATACACAGAGATCAGACAAAGTTTGGCAGGTTTATTTACACATAATTAGTGGAAACTGGTAAAGTGTGTTTAGAGAACATTGCCTAGTTTATTTGTAACTACATTTATATATTCAAACAGGGGAGTTTCGATGAGATTTGATGATTTAAGCTAGGTTCAATGTGTAATATATAATTTGCCTGTAATTACAAACTCCGTTACCTATTTTGTCACTTTGTCAAACGTAGTCACTACTAAGGCCGCATCTTGTGGTGAATCCTTATGACATTTATAAACAACTAACTGTCCCCGCGAAGTACGTTTCGCCGTAAAAATATCTTTGTCTCGGCCCGGCTATCCCGCGGGATCAAATTTTCCGGTATAAAAAGTAGCTCATGTTACTCCAGAATAATGTGGCTTTCCATAGGTGAAAGAATTTATTTGGTTAAGTATTTTTTTAGTTTTTCCATTACAAACAAACTATCAACTCTTTCCTCTTTATAATATTAGGATAGATAATCGTTTGAAACCGTTCGAATTTGAAAATGTAGAACGAAAATTATTATTTATTCATAAGCCTGATTTCATTCATATTCCTGATTGAACAATTAAAATCATTCAATCCGCCACAAATAGCGACACATGCCTCAACGCTGCACAACAAATTGTCCAATTTCGAACAAACAATACGTCTTTTCAACTGAAACAGTTGTTTGTTACGGGACCGCCGGCACGGTCCACCTAAAACATAAATTCATTGTAACGCAGATCGTTTCCCTCGCTGCGCCTTTCCAAAATGGTCCTTAACGTCTACTGAGCTTTGTTTAAATAATGTTCTGTAAAATTTATCGCCATAATAAATGTTTGGTCCCCGTTTTTCTATGAAAATAAGTTTAAATTTACTGGTTAAGGGGTCAACTTGCACCGTTTCTCCTTTTGCCGCCTCATTTTTATGGATAGCAGTTTTCGCCAAATGGAAATGTTACGGCAAATGTTTTGATTTTAATATGCTTTTGTTTACGACACAATATTTTCTGTAATTTTGGCTACAAAATATTTTTTAGCTGGAGATAAAGAGTAACAGAATAAAAGCAAACAAATTAATAATAGCGCCATCTATTAGCGTACGTTCCTGATCGAATACAATTTGAGATTCAGAGTCATTTCTAGTTTTACTTAAACTATTTCATGTCTTCTTGTTGAGATATTTATGAATAGGGGCCTGAAGATAATTAATTAACTTCACCATGTAAACATGTATATTACAAATCATTCACAATCACAATAAAAAAACAACAAATCATAAGTTTTTTTTTGGCTAATAATTTCCTTGTGCACCTATAGGTATATGGCATTAAGTAATATGAAAAATATATTCGAACTGAAATTCTTAGAAAATATTCTCAGATAAAAAAATCAACCATCAACAAGTGCACTCATAAACCAGCGAATTTACTCAATAACTCACATTTTACTTGGTGGATGAAAACTGTCGTAAATAACCATTGAGTGGCGGCTGGAGGAGGCGAAAGCACCGCGGCCATTTTGTTCACTACTCACTTGGAGAGGATAATCGTTCGTGGAAATGGCTGAAAATTGAATTGCCCGCGCAAAGTTTCAATGCGAGTTTTACGGTTGTAAACGTTCATATTGGTTTTGAATTCAATTCGTTGTAAAATATGTTAATTTTATGCTTATCTTTATATATATAATATCTTCTGTTTGCTTATCTTCTCTACGTGTTTGTCACCTAACTCTTCCAAAACGGCTGGTCCGTTTTGGATGAAATTTTGTGTGTATATTTCAATGGGTTCCTGGCTGGTTTGAACACACAATTGGACCCGGTTGCGCTGCTGTCGGTATGTCACTAAATTTGATTTGCTTGGATTTGTGAGAGAAATGCCAATGATTGTGATCTTTAAAATATTATATTTAATGTGGCGCTGCTTTTCCGGGCAAGATGATGTCTACAGGATCCGCTAGTGTTATTATAAGCTATTTGTGTAGTTAGTTATCTTGAAGGTTATTAATTTTTAATTGGTCACTGGTAAACGTTAGTGAATACAAAATCGTTATTGCTTTAAAGTCTTTCAATAAAAAGAAATTAATCTATTGCCTAAGTAATCAATTACCTTTCTAAGTACCTTCTTATTACAGGCTAGGGGTCACCTGAAATTACTGATCAATCATTTATATGATATCCAATGGTGTACTTAAAACAAACAATGCATTCTAGATTTAAATAAAAATCGTCATGTCACCAGCATTTGGAAAAAATGTGGTCGATATGACGTACTTGTGTTATTATACATTTCAGAACGAATATTTTAAAATTTGAATATGGAATCTAAAATGATTCCAATAATTTGTCACGAAGTGGAACCTCCACAAAATGGCGTTGATCGATGTCTATTACACGTGAGACGAACGTAAAAAGAGATTTATCGTCTTCACAATTTACAATGTCGACGTTCATTTTCACATTTTTATAGAAGTGGAGTTTTATTGAAATTTTAGCTTTACAAGATGAATTTATGAACCTTGGTAATATTTTCAATAATAAAATGACTGCAGTTGCATATTACAAACGTTTTTTACACCTCTGACCACTCCTTAGCTATAGACTTCTTTTTTAGATTGTTAATTGAACTATCAGTATATTACTGAAAGCATGAATTTTTTATTATTATTAAGCCTTTATTTGCTGAAAAAAGTTACAGTTTCTAAATTATAATATATCTAGCACATCGGTCACTTCATTGATTTCCAGTGCGTCAGCACTCGCGAAGGCCTCCTCCAGTCTTTTCCATTCTATGCGGTCTTGAGCTATTGTTGTCCAAAGGGGTCCAACAAAAGTCCTTATTTCGTTGACCCATCTTCTCGCTTGTGCGCCTCTTTTCCTCTTGGGATCAATTCTCGGGGTCCATTCTGTTATTGTTCTTGTCCACTTGTTCGTTCTCTCTCTCATCATATGTCCAGTCCACTTCCATTTTAGTGTTTTAGTATGTACTCCTACATCTTTTACCTTTGTCTTTTTTCTAATATCGCATGCTCGAATTTTGTCAAGTAATTTTAATCCTAATACGCTTCTTTCCATTCTACGTTGGCATGATTTAAGTTTCTAGATATTTTTCTGAGACATAGACCACGTTTGGCATCCATATGTTAGGCAGGGAAGGATACAGATGTCAAGGAGCTTTCTTTTGGCGGCGATTGGATATCTGTTATCCTTCATGATTTCTTTTAGAGCCCAGTAACTTCCCATGAGTTGGATATCCTGATTTCTATTTCTTGATCCATCTGATCTGTGAAAGCATGAATTATTATTATACAAATCAGACTGCGAGAAGTGCAAAAGTGAAGGATATTTCCAATAGTACAAGTAGGTACCTACACTGGTACTGACAAAAATGTGTAGTATTTTTATCGAATAATAAATAAAGAATTTCATATAAAGTTGTACTTAAATTTTCAATTTTGCACTCTGACATATAACGTATAAAGATAACATCGTGCAAAATAGAAATTACTGGAATATTTTAAATATTTCACTTGCTTTCCTGTCACATTTAACAATATTTTAAAAATGGAGCTTCAAGTTATCCAAACAATTTTAAACTGGCTGGCAAGGGTGAATATACTTTGCTTCGTAGAATTACCGTTACACACTGTTATTTTTGCCTGTGCTAAATAGATATCATAGCCAGTTTCTCCGTGATCTTTCCATTTGATATCAGTATCAGGCATGATATTTTTCGGAGATTTAATTTAATCATAATGATATTTTATTGTATCTTCATGAATATACAACTGGTATAATTCTAAACCAGTTCAACAGTTACCATGTAGGCCGTCCTGCACAGTGATGTAGAAATAAATTTTCCTAACATCAACTTAAAACAATATACTTATGTAAATTTTTTATTGTCAATTATTTAAATTCTAGTACTAACATACATACATACATACACACTCACGCCTGTAATCCCCGAAGGGGTAGGCAGAGGTGTAACCAGTACACCCACTTTTCATCGAATTTCGGTCCCATAATGTGATAGGGGGCGAGCCTCTCGCCACACCGGGCACTATTCCAGACTCCGGGTTAATACTGATTATTTCTAGGTAGAAAAACCTAATATCACTTTACCCGACCCGGGGATCGAAACCGAGACCTCAGCACAACAATCGTAACGCATGCGCAATTACAACTACGCCACCGAGGCAGTCGATATTAATATTCTAGTACTAAGTATTTTTATAGTTTCTATAATTAGAATGCTCTAAATTCTTATGTTCGTTTTCACTAACTAATGCCTAACTTTAGTTGATCCTTAAAACTCAATGAACGACAAGATCAAAAGGTTCCTTACCATAAGCGCTAGGTCCTTGTTCATAAATAATTTTAATTTCTTGTACTGCAAGGCACTGTACTGCGGTTATCGCTTACATGAGGGACCTTATTACATACGTAAACTAACTTTAAACAAGGTGTTACTATGGGTTCCACAAACCTACTAGATATAACTCAGCTTAAAGTTGGTTGATGTTTTTGTAATAAAGTCGGCCATAAAGCTATAATTCTCATTTATTTTGTGTTTTCAATATAAGTGAAACTGAAAACTACAATACTTAGATACTGCTAAATGGTGACTAAAATAGACAGTACTAATTACATATTCAAATGATAAGTAAGCACAAGTCGGGACTAACCGATTAAAAAAGCATTTTTTCCAACACCTCTACGAAGCTTTTACACCATTTATTTACGAACCTTAAAATCACCCTTTTCGCTGACCTTTGGTAGCTGGATTTAATCCTCCATTATAATCGTTTTACAAGTTGATTTAGGTACATCTATTGCCATTAATTACATAATTAACATTTTTCATGATTTTTCCCTATAAATAAACTTTTTATTTTAGGCGGAGTTGATTTTAAACGGATTTTTATGATTGATTTTATAATTGATAATTTTTATAATTTATAGATATTCGATAAGTTAAGAGAAGATCTGACATTATAAACGCACATGCTGTATCAATTTAAGTAAAATTTAAAATCATAATTTTATAATATGTATTCAAATCGCGAGAGTAAATATTTTTTTAAATTGTTTTTGTCCTTAAATATTTACAACTAAATGAAACAGTAAGTCAGCCTCCGTAAACAGCCTATGTTTATGTGTAACTAGCCTCCGTAAACAGCCTAAACAAACTAAATTGAAAACAAGTCCAGGAGATAGGGTCTTCTTAAACGCAACAGTTAACAAAATCTGTCATTCCTGTGGCATGCTGTATAATATAATGATTTTTGTGCAGCAGAGGGCCATCTCAAATGCACATGTACCAAGAATACTACTAGAATAATACTCGAAGATAGAAATAAGGAAATGGGATAGGGAAAAATATTTTTTGAAAGAAAGAAAATAAATTATTTTGTCAACAATTATATGACATAAAAAAGGATTGATTAAAAAAACACATAAAATGAGTATAGAGTAATTTGGAACATCTGTTTCTAAAGTATGACCAAAAAGGCTTATAGGCTCAGTGCTGCCAGGTAGTAAAACTGCCTAGCGCTGATATTCTGCTAGCCTTAGTGTTACCACACTGTAGATGATGTAGTATGAATGAGCTAGCTCAAAAACTTTTGTTACCTCCATAAAAAAACCACCCAACTTTGATTATTTGTGTCATGTGACATAGAAACTATGCTAGATGTAGGAAATTTCGATTGATGTGCTGTGGTTTTTCACAGTTTTTGTACAGATAAAATGAAAAATTTAGATTAAATTGAACATATTTGGACCTCTTGCGCCATCAGAAAAAATCTCAAAATGTATCTTGCCCAAACTAAATTTTGGGTTTTCCACTAAATATTGCTATTCCAAAACATAATACTAGTTCTAGTTTCAAAACGTGATCGCTTTCCGTCCAAGATTCGTATCACACAACTCTAGGGCAATGACATGTTAACAGTCGAGCTCATCTCTGTAGCTTTATTATTTATTCTCTTAACAACGTCCGGCATTCAGACGAAAATATATCAAAACGTTGTCTGTATTTCGAATTCGTCACACGCAGACAGATATAACGAGAGGATAAAAATGAGTAAACATCGCACTGTGATGTTTTATGATCACATTCTAGGCAAAAAATTGAGTCTTGTAAACGTCAAGTCGCAATCGGGTGTCGCGAGGTTTGGCACACGTCCAAACCGGACGTACTATTACATCGAGGTATAACACTGAAATGTAATAGTTATGTCTATGATGCTATAATAATGATTGTGTATGTGGGACATTTTTATCACGGCTTGCGTTTGGAACTGCTGTTGTTCCTAAATGTAAATTCTAGGTTATATATTTATTTTTATCCTGGCATGGCAAAGTGACCACGCCGCACTAGAAGATAAGCGCAGTGCCGTCCAATTAGAGTATCGAGTAGCGAAAGAAAATTTACCCTTCGCTACTCAACACAGTCACGCCGGCCTGCTTCTTGACACTACGCCATGGGCAAGAGGGTGAAGAAGCGGTGGAGGGTCTAGTGTCAGAGTACTCAGAAGGCCGTAAAACAGCCAAACATCTTACCCCGACTCTAGACCCCCGACAGAATATACAATATATACCACACGCTTAAGTTCATGAAGTAAAAACAGGAGAAGATATAGATGAGATCGGAAGCAATGAGGAACAATAGATATTTGTGTCCGGGGTCTGGGTGTTGTGAGACCGAAAGTCTCTTGTAGTCCCTGATACCCACAACACAAGACTCGTATCTTAGTGTGGGGTCGGGGCTATGTGTGTGACTGTTGGGTGTTATTTATTTTATTATAATTTAACACGACACTGAAGAACCGGTACATGGAGTGTTGTGTTTTTCTTTATCGTAGAAAACACTGAAATATTTGTTGTATTAATGAGATTGCCAAAAGTTTGTACTTCCTTATCCCAAACATATTTTAAGATCGAAACCATGTCATCACACTTATATTAGAAAAAGCAATGTCTTGATCTAACTGCAGTACTAATTTAAGCACACGGACCCGTCCTTAACTTCGGACTCACCAGGCTAAAGAAAATTCATTTTTAGCTGGCAAAGTGACTTATCTGGGTGCGATTTTTCCCTCTACTAGACCCAGCAACAACTCAAGTCGAGATCCAATATTCCTAAAAGACTCTCTTTGGCTTAGTATTTATTTTCTTGGTTAGAACGTTATATCGCACAGATCCTTTAGTAAGATGAAGCTGTAAAAGCCACAATAATGTGGCATTTAAAAAAGGCATAATCGCTATTCCTTTTTACTAAATCTTGATTCTTCTGATGTGTGCATCTCGGTTTCTGTGCATTTGTCGACGATGGTGGTTAAAAACCCCTTGCTACTTCTTTATAAAAATTACATAATATAAATAAAGAATAAAATCTCATATTCCATTCATACTCACAAATAATTTGTGTACCAAAAGTTTATAAAAAAAATATAAGGTCACGAAAGAACTAAAAAAATAAGCTCTCGAAATTACTATAATTAACTTGGCTTTTATATAGCGAATCTGTAAACAAGTGGAGAAAATAAGTTTCAACAACTTTATTTATGTTTGCAGTGTGCCGCCACTTCGTCCCTTTATAATTCTAAGTGTAGTTTACTCTCCAGGAGACGCTAATATTAGTTTAAAATTATTCTAAGTTTTCTTGTTAAAATGAGAATACAAAATATATAAACATAAAAGAATAGCAATGAAATATAGGATCCAAACGAATAACTGATAATCTTCAATAAATTTACCAATAAGACATTGATCAAATGGGTCACATGATCATGAGTGATTCGTACCGCCCAAGAACTTGCCCAGGATATTTCCAAAAATACAACTCACGGAATGAAACGCTACACCAAGCTGCCATTTCCAGCTCATTTTATGTAAGAAAGTGGTACTAACTAAGTCGAGTTGTCGAGAAGACAGGTGAAATGTTTATCTAATTTAGAGCAAGTGACAGAAAACAAGTTAGATGCGCATAGCTGTGTTTTTTTATCACAGGGCTGACATTCCTTTTATAATTCCCAGAAAGAGCAGGATGAACTTATTACGAAAAAGCTAAGAGCAATAGGAATAGACATACTATTTGCTGTCACTATCTGAGTTTCACAACTTTTTGATTTGGCCTTTTTTGTTGGCCAGATAGTCTGAATGTCAACGAAATATATATCCGAAATATATCCGTGATTGTGGAAATATATAATTACAAATTGTGTTTTAAAATACATTTCGCGTCGTATTTAAGTGTTTAGAACGTGTTGAATATGGTACATTGCAGTGTTCTTGGCTGTAAAAGCCAAAAGCCTAAGTAAGCGAAAATATGAAAATATAATGTTTTATTCGTAAGTAGCAATTTTACGTTACTATTTATCAAGTTTCTGAAAAATAATTGTAAAATATTGAGAGTATACCATCTTCTAGGCATTCCTTGCTGCAGAAGTTAAATAAATTCATGTAAAACCAATTTAAAATTTTAATTTATTACCTAGTCAAATTCGGAAATTGTTTTAATGTCATTTGCCGCTTTTTACATCTTTAGCTGTCCATGCCAATTTTAGGTAAATTTAATATGACTGCATAATACACATTATGGGGATACCAGCGTTTACGACATTTAATTACCTCTTATTTATGGATAATGTCCCAAGGTTTCCCAAGAGTTTAATAAATAAATAATACAGTTTGACTAACAAAATAAAAGTGAACAGTTGAACTAATTAATATCAGAAAATTACATTATAAAATATTGAAATTGTTATTGTATTGGCACTTTTCTATTGAAAATAAAGTCGGATGCAGGTACACATTATGTTATTTAAATATGTATATGTAATGAATGAATTTTATATAATTATCAGTATGTATTTTCTTATGCCTCGGTACCACAGTTGTAATTGCGTAAGTGAAACAACTGCTGGTCTGAGGTCTCGGGTTCGATCCCCGGGTCGAGCCAAGTGATATTGGATTTTTCTATCACGAAATGCTCAGTATTAGCCCGGATCCGGAATTATGCACAGTATGGCGATAGGCTACCCACTATCACATCATGGGACGGTAATATGCTCGGCGAAATGTGGATGTACTAGTTACACCTCTGCCTACCCCTTAGGAGATTACAGGCGTGAGTTTATATGTATATGTGTTTATTATGCGTAGTAGTACACTTAACATGGAATATTTAATACATCTTCAGTATTGTCATAAGTTAGTGAATCTTTTCGCTTTCTTTGTCGTTTTATCCCTCGCGATGTTATTATATTTAAAATTTATGGATAACTATCGAAAAAAAACATTCAAAACAAATATAACAGTATTGGGGTTATTTTTTATATCTTGTGATTATTTGGCAAGACTGTTATAAACATGCACTCTTATAAATTTGCCAAACCTTTGTGCAAATCTGGTGTTGGCAGATGGGGTGGGTAGTCTATAAACTCTACGACTCGCTAATCTTCTCCTACAAGAATGCAGGTCGCAGGAATGTGTTGGTCGTCTATTATTTGCAGCAGTTCCTTGCGATTCTTCATTCTCTTTTGTTAACCACTACGTAATGGTCATCAAAAGTATTTGTCAAAGCTATGTAAATGTCAGGCCCCACTATGCTGGAAAATCTTACGTAGATAAAAAAGACAATATTAGAAGAAACCTGTATACAAAATTAATTTTATTTAAAGGACAGTAATAATTACTTGTTTTGAATTGTTCATTGTTAATAAAGTTATTATGCCTATTATGTAACTGTGAGTTTTTGTTTCAAGAAGTTATTACTATTCTTATATTATGTATACCCGTACCAACCCGTATTAGGCCAGCGTGGTGGACTAAGGCCTAATCCCTCTCATTAGTAGAAGAGGCCCGTGCCCAGCAGTGGGACAATGATTAGTACTGGGCATGTATTATTTTATATATGATGTCTATACCTCATAATTTTTTAATTTTATCTTTATTTGAAAGACGCACGCCTAAGATTTCAAGAACTGGGTAAACTAATGTTAGTTGGTAACCCCATAGAGTTCATCTGTCCCTTTCGGGTGCACGCCTATGCCTCATCTATGGTTGTATATACTATATCTATGTTTTTTATTAATGGTTTTTATCTATGACTCTGTTTTTAACTTTTATTGCCTATGGCAACAGCCAAAGCAAACAATTCTATTATCAAAAAAATACCACTGTTTGATATGCAGGCATCATTTATATCTGCATTTTTTCCACACTCTCACATTTGACTGGTGTATTTATCAATCGAAGAGGCTGGCAGGCCGCCAACAGGATGTTGTTGCCTTGATCGTCGTGTCCCGTTTGCCGATCGTTTTTCAACCACTCGCTGTTTCCTTCACAGGAAAGTGTTACGAAAAGAAATTGCTGGAGCGTCTTCGATATATCATTTAGATTATTGTATCCTGAAGTACCTTATTGAAACTATTGATTTCAATTATCGAAGGTTTTGTAAATCTGGATTGAAGATATTATTTAAAGAAAATGTATGCGATAATAATAATACTATCCCAATAATAAAAATTGCCTCGCTGCTGGGCATGTCAACCTCTACTAATGATCTAATACGGGTTGGTAGACTTCACATATCTTTGTTGGTCGTATAAGAATTCTTAGGTATGCAGGTTTCCTCAAGATGTTTTCCTTCACTATTAAAGCATTACGATAAATTAATAATGAATATACATGTAACTTTAGAAAAGTCAGAGGGGAATCACATTTAGGCTGGTTTCGAACATATAACTATCATCTCACACCACTACCAACTTGGCTATCGCTGCTTTTTAATGTGTGTATTTCACCATTTACTATATTCCCGATATAAAATTTCTTATCCATCTACGCCATTATTGTATGAAGGCGTCACATTTCTATCGATTTGCTTTCCTTGCAAATAAGAACTTGGCTTACGGGTAAGCAAAGGATTAGACCGTGGACCCAAGTGGTTTGCTACTTGGATGAACTTTTATACTAAATATATACACAATGAGACCGTTTATTAATTTATTGTAGTAATGTATTGCAGTAATTTATTTAATGACAAATAAAATATGTAAATATCATGGTATCTCATTATTTCAGATTTACTTTATGATACTTGTAGATATTAACTTTTAATAAATATTTACATATCGCAACTAGGATCAAAAGCTTTTTCAATACAAAATGAATAAAAGATTTTAAGTAATTTAATGATACTTTTGAAGTGTTCGAATGTTTTATTTATTATATTTAAAATATTACAAAAAGCTTTTTTTAAATATGCCTCCCACATTGAAAATATCGTGATGAACTTATGTGATAATTACAATATTTTCGTAACTTAATTAATTCTTATTCTTAACCGCGATTTTGAATACTTTGATGTTTAAGTATGTTTAACTGATTATTTCGATTTATTTTTTTTATTCTCATTCCAATATTTACCGAAATAATCTACTACAAAATAAATTTTGCATGCAGTTATCCAACCTGTCACAGCTTCGACAACCGATAGATGATTCGGTCACAATAACCATGCCGGTCGAACTGGCGATCAGCCAGACGGAATGCTCAATAAATCCCACAATACAGGCTCTAGATGTTATATGAATGAATTATTTATTTTACTACTTGCAATTATTACGACTGTATTTATAGAATGTCCAGAGACTATAAATAATTGCACAAAGGGAACGATTAAATGGAAGCGCGTTTTCATGCATGAGTTATGACTTTTCTGACTTTTGAGTATGCGTGTGATCGCCGAAATGATATAACATACATATATACATATACACTCACGCCTGTAATCCCCGAAGGGGTAGGCAGAGGTGTAACCAGTACACCCACTTTTCGCCGAATTTCGGTCCCATAATGTGATAGGGGGCGAGCCTATCGCCACACCGGGCACCATTCCAGACTCCGGGTTAATACTGAGTATTTCTAGGTAGAAAAACCTAATATCACTTTACCCGACCCGGGGATCGAACCCAAGACCTCAGCACAGCAATCGTAACGCATGCGCAATTACAACTGCGCCACCGAGGCAGCCGAAATGATATAAATAAATGTATATTAATAATCTAGAGCGATGATAGTTAATATGAACGTTGGTTATTAATATATTTGGATCAATCATAACACCAGAAAGACAAAGTATTTTAAAAGTTTACGAGAAACGGATTTCCACAGCAGAACTGACGTTTGTAATATGATTGAGAAATCTTTCAGCTTTATAAAAATCTCTCCTAGATTTAATATTCACAATACTATATGATTTATTCCTTTCTTCCTACAATTAAATAATTTCATTACAACATCAAGTTCATAACGCTCAAATTGTTATTTCAATTGTTTAACAGCAATTGTATCTCTTACTGTTATTTTTACATCTTAATTTAGTAATACATATATTTTAAATTTTTGTCAACTGATGGGAAGGAACATACATTTTTCAGCGTGGCCGGCATACCCATGATTCTTCTGGTGATTTGGGTGCTTCTGGAGGGTGGAGATCACGCACTATTGGATCACTTGCTACTGCCAACTTCGGTTATAAAAAAGTATTTGTAGGTAATTATAGTTATGCCGACTGACGAGACTCACCTTCTCTGGATGGTTGACATTATTTTTTAAATGACACTGCACTTATAAACAGGTGCAGTTAATCCCTTTAAAAACACATAGATCAAGAATATAGTCTTGATAGAAATTTAGGGCAATATTTCATGACTCAGTTCTTGCAGTCGAGGAACATTCGCCCGCGTCTAACGTTCTTTGTTAAATCTTCATTCATTGTCGGAAGCCAACAAAACGTAAGTCTATTTATAGCGTTCTATCGTGAACTACCCTTTGTTTCTGTTCTATGAAACCGTACTGGATGTAGGTTCTGTTATAAGTTATGTATGATGAATAGAATCTGTTATGATGATATTGGATTCAGGGTAGAGATTTTTTATTTATTTTCTGTTCTCTTATTTAAACGCCTCATTAAATTTTATTGGCATATTCAGCAAGCATGGTAACGTAGACTTACCTAGTAGAAACATGTAGATATTCTTGTCTACATCATGATTCTTCAACCAGGTTGGTATCACTGTATCACTAAACAATATGGCAGCTTGTCGTCACCTTACGTATGATAAATAAGGTTTCTGGTGGCTCAAAATCTCCCCTTATCCAAATTCACTGTTATTTTTAACCGACTTCAAAAAAAGGTGGAGGTTCTCAATTCGTCGGAATCTTTTTTCTATGTATGTTTCCCTATTACTCGAAGACGCCTGGACCGATTCGGAATATTTTTTTTGTTACAAGGGTATACTTCACAGGTCCATTGGACCAAGTCAGGATCTGATGATGGGATCTCAGAAAAATCGAGGGCAAACTTCAAATTTTAAAGAGACGCATAATTTGTTTTTATTGAAGTCGGTGTCATATTTAAGAATTATTTTGTTTAAAATCCACATCATTTCTGGTTTGTTCTTGTTCCTGAGTACTTGAACTGATAAATTATCAGATAATCTATTGCTCAATTGCAGATCTACTGAAAAAAATGCAACATCATTTTTATCATCACGATATTCATCACAATCGCATCACTAAAATCCATTGGTTTATACCTCTGTATATAATTATGCCGGTCAAGGCATTAATCAATATTGCTTTAACTAGGCCATTATTTTAAATAGAAAATAAGAAACCTTGTACGACAAATAGAAGTGTCCTTTCTACCGTCACACTCACCTCATTAAAAATACATAGTTATGTATGTATGTATGCGGAGTTCCGCAGTATAGTCAATAACTGCAGTCGGTCAAAATAACTGAACCGACTGAATGTGGATCGATAAAACATGTAAAACTGATCCATGTTACCACGGATAGGAAATATATACGTATTGGCAGCCGCCGGCTATTGTATAAATTATTAAAACTGTATCGATTTTGGTCATTTGCTTTCTGCCCCTTACCCTTCTTAAAACAGGAGGCATACTCAGCTTACTTACAGTTATTACATTTTTTTTTATTTACTAGACTGTGTATGCCCGTAGATCGTTTCAAGTGCCTATTAAAAAACGACTTCCTTGTTGGAGTTAAGGAATATTACATAAATATATACACTCACGCTTGTAATCCCCGAAGGAGTACGCAGAGGTGTAACCAGTACACCCACTTGTCGCTGAATTTATTGCGGTGCCATAATGTGATAGGGGGCGAGCCTATCGCCCTGACGGGCTGAATTCCAGACTCCGGGATAATACTGAGAATTTCTGGATAGAAAAACCCAATATCACTTTAAAATAACAAAATTCATAGTTTTATATATCCCCATTACAGGTTTGACCTTGTGTGGAAATATGTGTGTGATAATTGGGTATAAATAACTCTTGAATGTTATTAAAGGCGATATGAACTGACTTGCCTATACAAACAGTAGTTGATGCGGTGGTTTCAGGCGCTAGAGATGCGTTTTTTTTTACACAAAGTTCCGACCCCACCCTAGGTTAAACCTGTATCGTGGGTATCAAGAGCTTTTAGGGACTACGGTCCCACAACACCCAGACCCGAAATAAATATCTATCTGCCACACCAAAATTTATCTCGGTGAGGGAATCGAATCCACGACCTCTCGTTTCACAGCCGGCTACTCGCCTGCTGCGCTACGGAACCTGAGGAGGCTATTTTATACTTTCTTTATTTTTTGATAGTAAAGTTTAAAAAAAACTGTAGAAGAACCCATGTTTTAAGGGCATCGTAACATTAATTTTGATATGGGATGAACAAATAACGTAACTAAACGCAACGTAACTTTCTAATTTGCATTAAAAAACGGTAGCATAATTTTTTTTTTAATTTTGTACTTTATTTGAGTACATTTATATACATTCCATTGAGACTAAAAATTATATTCTTTCTTTAAACGAGGCGTAAGAAGAGTAGTCCTTAAACGGTAGGCAGCGACTCTGCTTTGCCCTTTTTTTTTTTTGTTGTCGCGGGGAAAGCGTTTTATTACTACCGCCCGCTTCGGGGGGAAGCGGAATAAGAATAAAACGGTTATGCTGGACTAGCCGGTCTTACGACCCAGCATCCCCCTCGCCCGGATGATGGCTATCCGGGCAGCCGCTGGGCCGAGTCCCTACCCCCTATGTACACCCCACCCGACCCTACCAGCTAAAACCCCGCGGTGGCCTTCATCGGCGCTTACGGAGCGATCCCGGGGTATTCTAAGGAGTGCTAGAATTGCTGCCGGAACCGCCCCTGCGCGGTGCTGCGTAGCAGCCCATCTCCATGGGAGGGCTTAGGAGCCCCCGCGCACCGAACAACGACAGCGAACGAGGCCTTACCACACGCGCTGCCGTCCATCTCGGGGTCGCACGATGCTCCGAAACTGGGAGTGCATCGATTTGGGCTGACAGCCCCCCGCTGCGAGCCCGCGACCCCCGATGGCCCCAATTAGTCGCCTCGTACGACAGGCAGGGGTTACCGTGGTGGAATTCAAACGCCCCCGTTCCACAGGGCGGGAGACGCCGGTCAGTCGTCCACCCGGCGCCTCCTACGTCTTCTCTGGCGGCGGGAGGGATCATTTCGTTCCCGATCCCTCTCGGCACTCTCCTTCTGTGAGATGACGCTCTCGCAGAAGTGGGCCACCGCACGCCAGGACCTCCGGCTGGCGACCATGGACGACACCACGGCCGGCAGAGAGAGGTCTCCTCCGACGACTGCTCTGAGAGCGCTGCGCTCTTCGTCCCAGGCTGGGCACTCCTCCAACGTGTGTTGGGCCGTGTCCTCGCCGCAGTTGCCACAATGGTGGCACACGGCAGACACCTCCTTTCCGATCCGACACAGGAACGAACCGAAACACCCGTGGTCCGTCAGTACCTGCGTCAGCCGGAAAGTTGGCGCACCGTGGCGCCTGTCTAGCCATCTCTTTAGGACAGGACGCACTGCCGCGACTGTCCTCAAGCCCGCACTTGGGCTTTCCAGCCTGGTATGCCACTCCTCCACAGTGGTTCTGCGAAACCGGGCTGCAATCTCCCTCGGGGCCAGTCTCACCTGACGGCGACTGGACGCCTCCTCCCGCCAGAAGAACGCGGACGAGAGGAGTTTTGCGTCCAACTCCCAAGGGAGGGTGCCGGCCAATACGCAGGCCGCCTCGTGGGAGACCGTGCGGTAGCCCCTTACTATTCGCTGCGCCAACAAACGCTGCGGTTTGCGCAGCAAGGCGACGCAGCGGGCTTTCAGGGTCTCGGCCCATACGGGACATCCGTACAGGGCCATTGACCGCACGACTCCAGCGTATAAACTTCGGCAAGGGCTTTTATTAGGTCCCTCCAGGTTTGGCAGCAGGCGTCCGAGCGCGCCCGCCGCCCGCACCAATTTCGGCGACAACTCCTTGAAATGGGCACGGAAATCCCACCGGCTGTCAAGAATCAACCCCAAGTACTTCATCGTACAGCCGATGGGAATCCGCACCCCCTCCACATTGATGTGGGGCATTAAAGGTGGCCGAATCCGAGGACCGTGAAAGTAAAGGGCCTCGGTTTTATTCAGGGCCACCTTAAGGCCCAGTCGCCGAATCCTGCCCACCACCTGTTCGGTTGCGAACGAGGCGAGCAGGGTGGCCTCCTGGAAAGACCTGGCTGTCGCTGTTACTAGCGTGTCGTCTGCATAACAGACGACAGCGACGCCTCCGGGATTGGTACCACGGAGCACCCAGTCGTAGCCGATGTTCCACAGGAAAAGGGCCCAAGACTGAACCCTGTGGAACACCGCAGGCCATTGCTCTTCGGTGCCACCTGTCGGCGCCTGGATACACTATGTACCTGTCTGAGAGATACGAGCGCACCAGACGCCGGAGATACGGTGGCACCACGTGGTACCGCAGTGCTTCCAGTATGCAGGCCCAGGGCAGGGTGTTAAACGCGTTGGCGATGTCTAGAGACACCGCCACCACCACTTCACCCCGAGCCACTGCATCCTCCGCTTGTGCCTTGACCCGCAAAATCGCGTGTACTGTCGATCGGCCTTGCCGGAACCCGTACTAGCACTGTGCCAGGTCCGGCCCGACCCCTTCAAGATGCTCGACGAGGCGAGCGTGAATGATACGCTCGAAGAGCTTACAGACCTCGTCGAGCAACACGATGGGCCGGTAGGCCGATGGCGACTCTGCGGGCCGCCCCTCCTTCTTGAGCAGGACCAACTTCCCAGTTTTCCACTGAGACGGAAAACGGCCCTGCTCCAGGCACGCGGAGAACAGGCCACGGAGCCTAGTCCCCAGATGCTCGACGGCTAACACCCACGCACGTCCGGGGATACCGTCGAGACCCGGGGCTGTTTTCTTGCCCCGCAGCCGAAGCACCACCGCCCGAAATTCCTCGGGCGAAACCTCCGGAATAACCCTTGCCGAACTCAACGACGATGGCGTCGATGGATGTGACGCCATCGGTGGTGGAGTGACATCTTCAGTGGCAGGGAACAAAGCTGCGACGACCTCTTCGACTAGGTCGCCCCGGAGACTCTGCGTCAGTGGGGGCGCCCACGGGCGATATCTCCTCATCGCCACGCGATATGGACGCCCCCAAGGGTCGTTATCGAGAGTTCCCCGGAACTCCTCCTGAGCTGCAGACTTTGCCCTAGCCATTGCCACGCGCAGCGCTCTCTTGGCCTCTCTGTGGAGGCCGTGAAGCAACCGCTCCTGGTCCTCGTCGCCGGGAAGACGGATTCGGCGACGACGGTGCCTGGCGAGACGACGGAGGGCGGCCACGCAGGAGATACGTAACCGCGTGAGTTCCGCCGACCACCAGAACACCTGGCGCTTCTCGGGAAGACGTCGGACTCGGGGCATGGCCGCGTCACAGACGCGCGACATCGCTGCCCCGAACCACGCCGCCTCCTGCTCGACCTGCATCGGTGCTTCCGGTGCAGGGAGCCACGCCTGGGCCAGAGCGGCCTCCTTTAGGGCCTCCACGTCGAGGCGTTTTGCTGACCAACGCGGGCCGTCCGACCGCGGGCCGGTCGGTCCTCCACTGGACTGGGTGTTAGGGGACAAGGCGACGTCGAACCGAATGTATCGGTGATCCGACAACGTCTCCTCGTCCACCAGAACTCTCCAGTCACGGACACGGCGGGCAATAGCTGGGGTGGCGAACGTGAGGTCCACCACCGATCCGCCATTATGCCGCACGCACGTGTTAACCGACCCGCGATTCACGACGGCCAGGTTGGCCGAGATCGCCCATTCCTCCAGGGCCTCGCCACGCCTGCTTGTGACCGACGAACCCCAAGCCAGAGACTTGGCGTTGAAGTCGCCGGCAACGAGAACGGGGCGAGGCTGACTGCCTTGCACCACCAGGGCCCCCAGCCGAGTGAGAAAGTGCTCGAACTCGGCCAGGGATCTATTGGGGGAGAAATACACACCCACAATCCAGACCCCCCCCAACAGAACCGCCACACATCCCGACCTCTTCGCTACTTTTTCGAAGGGTGGGGAGCCGGCGGCGCCCCGAGTGATGACGGCCACCAAACCATTAAGGTCCCCTGCCCAGTCTTCCCTGGGGGGAACAAAATAAGGCTCGGCGACCACAGCCACTTGTATCGACCACTGCGCCATGCTCTGGACTAGCAGGTCCTGGGCTCTGGCGCAGTGATTAATGTTCGCCTGGAGGAAACGTTGCGCCATATTAATGGGCGATCTCCATTTGCTCCTCTACGGGGAGCGCTGTTGGCTGGGTCACAACCCCCGTCCCTCGGCCACGATTTACGCGGCGAGGGCGGGAGGAGGTGACGCATGCCTTGGCGCCCACCTGGTGCCCCGCGGGTTTACCAGCATCTGCGCAGACTGCGCAATGCGGCTCCGCGGAGCACTCCTTGGCCTTGTGGCCCAGTTTACCGCAGCGGTAGCAAATACCGCTGCGGTCACACGCTTCAGTGCACCGCACCCGCACATGTCCCTTGTGCAGGCAGCGATAGCACCGCATGGGCCTCGGCTCAAGGAGCTGGACGCGTGCAGCTACCCAGCCGATCAGCACTCGGCCCGATTTTAGGATCTTGTCAGCAACCTTGGCGGGGCACCGCACCCACGCCGCACCAAGGCCCGACCGGTCGGGGCGGATCTCCCCGACCTTAAAACTTTCGTTGGGGCTATCCCCAGCTCTTGCGAGGGCCGTTGCTATTATTTCCGGGTCGGCTGAGGCGTCCAACCCGGATATTCGCAATTCCGCGGCTTTGAACGGGCGGGAAACGCGTACGTCGTCCGCCAGTTCCGTCCCGCGGAATACCTCCCTGACTTTATCGGCAAGGGAGTCGGCCCTCTCTTCAGATTCTGGGCCGGGTACCTCGTACAGGTACCCGCCCGTCGCCATTAGGCGCGCCCGAGTCTCAGCAATGCCGAGGCCGGCCAGATCCACGGATTGCTGGACCTGCCGCAATACGTAGGCGTATGTAACGCCCCGCGCTAACCCCTCCGGCATAACCGTTAAGGTAACGGCTGCTTTGCGGGGTAAATGTATTCGCGGCTCAGCACTCGACACGGGCTGGGGATTTTTTTTTCCTTTCTTGGCTACCATGTTCCACCCCCCCTCCATGGTTGCAGGAGCGGGGGGTAGTGGCCGCGGCTCTCTGGGCGGTTGAGCGGCGGGAGTGCTGCTCCTATTTTTAACTCTATTTCCCCTCTTGCCCCCCCTTCGGGAATTACGCGGAGGGGGATTTTGGGACACCTCAGATGTCGACGGTGCCGCTGGCACAGTGACTACGAGAGGCGCATGTCGGGGACGGGAAGCATCAACAGGGGCGGGCTGGGCATTACTCTTTCCCTTGCCCAGCCCCTTTCCCTTCGGAGTAACCGGTGGACCGGCAGCAACTGATGGGGCCTTTGATGGCCCAGCGACGGCAGGCGGTGCCTGAACTCGACTCCTATCAGCAGCCAATGGGGGCCGCATGATGGGTTCTGGGGGCAGCCTCGAGGATATATCGCTCAAGCGCGCGTCCAAAATGTTTAAAAATCGGCGCTCAAAACGCTTGAAGCTGTCCTCCCCCCCAGAAACACCTCCAATTTGGACTGCCGGCTGCGACTGTCCTTTTAACTCTTGGACAGTCGCCATCAACTCCTCCAAGGACCTCTGCTGGGCCGCAAGGGAGGCCTTGAGGGCGGCAATTTCCTGGGCCATTGCCACATTTTCGGCCTCCAACCTGGCCACTTCTGCGGAGGCTGACTCCTCTGCCCTCTCCGACAGCTCTTTAGCTGCGAGGTTAAGCCTCCGCTGCTCTGTCCCATTAATATTGCGGGACTTGTGTGCCACATCCCGGATGATCGCTGACATCTGCAAGCGCCAGTCACGGTCACCAGATACGTCCATCGGCGTGGTGTCTTCGTCAGACACCACAGCTGGACTCACTGAGACAGCAAGAACTTTTTGCGCCGGTTCGAAGTCGCTGTCGCTTGCAGATGCGTCCAGCTGTCGAGCTCTTAGCGCCCTCTTTGAGCGCGTCATCATGCCGCTCGTCCCGGCCTTGGTCTCGGGAGCCGAGACCACTAAAGCAGCCCCGACAATCTTCTCCTTGGGCTGAAGCCTATCGTCGTCCGTCTTCCCAGGGTCACTATCGTCCCCTGGGATAGACACCTTCCCCACTTCATCTTGGTTTTTGTTTTTGGTTTTTAAATTTTTCATTTTAAGTCCCACGATTATGGGGGATATAAACGGTCCGCCCAGGCAGTGCCCCCTGTACCTGGGTAAGCAAATTCTGCACGGGGTTCAGCACGTTCCCCGCCGGGGTTCGCACTAGAGACCGAACTACCCATCGGCCATGCATCCCCTCACGGTGCGCCGCCGCTTGGGATTCGGGGTGACTTTTTATAGAGGTTTTCTACCTCGCGGCCCGGGCGGTTAAGCCAAGACCCTCGGTCCAGTCGGAGCGCGAGACATGACCACAGACCTCCAGACCAGATTACGATTTACGACGGTGACAGCAGGAAAGAGCGTCTCCCCTACTGCCCGCTCGGCGGCGGGGTAAGCGCACACCGAGCCCGCCGACACTCCCGAGACAGAACTCGGGAGTAGCTCAATAAATGAGCACGGACTTCTGATTGAAGGCTGCCGCAACAAGCGACAACCGTCAACCACCTTTTGTCAGGATATCGGCCGTCGGTCAACGTGACCGCCGTTGCCCAGGGTGCACCACGTGGAGGTTTCCTGACTTCGCACCCCACTCTGCTTTGCCCTGGCATTGCAGAAGTCTATGGGCGGCGGTGACTACTTACCATCAGGTGACCCGTCTGCTAGTCTGCCATTCAGGTATTAAAAAAAATTACAATTAAATATTTTTATAATTGCAATTTTTTTATTTTTGCAATTGTTTCAGCAGACTTCTTTCGTTTTGAACACGCATTTTTAATAATTTTCACGACGATTGACCTTAATGACCATTCTCATCATAGTCAGCTTCATCGCATATAGAATGAGAGCTGATAGTCCTTAGTGTGCCTCTGTCCCAATTTTCGTTAATATTGATGGTGTGTTGCCGGCAATCATAAAACAACAATAAGTATAATTTGAACATTTACCGAGCTTGTTTATTCTTCCTGACTTCGATAGAGTATGCTTTCTACTAAGTGTAAACTATGGTATTACTACAAAAGAATAATAGGCGTGGTTTTCGTAATGATTCCATTGCGTGACTTCATTTTATGTGCCTTTTATTGTAGAATATGTGAAATCGATTTGTAACAATGACATTCATCTTGATAATTAAAATCATTTTCATAAGTAAACTTCTTTTAAATTTGTGTTTTTAAATAAATTGAATAATGAAATATAAAAAAATACATTCTAATTTCAATTTAAGAAAAACGGTCAGCTTGACTTTTCGCAATTTGTATATTATATTTTAAACATATAGTGACGGTATGGCGATAGGCTCGCCCGTTCGCCTCGCACGTTATGGGACCGTAATAAATTCGACGCAAAGTGGGTGTACTGGTTACACCTCTGCCTACCCCTTCGTGGATTACCAGGCGTGAGTGTATATGCATGTATATTTTAAACAATATATTTTGAAATAACATAATAATATTTCACATCAGGAGCAACCATTATATAGGTCATATTATGATAACAATATCAATAATATACTATGGAAGCTTAATATTTTTTCACTGTCAAAAAGCCGATCAGTGAAGCTGATACATTATTCAACGCTACATTTTTATAGAACTGTTATCTTGTAGCTAAAATAAAATAAGTAATGTAAGTACTTGATCAAATAAAACGATAAATATTATTAACTTGTAAATTTGACAGCAAGTCACTTAAGAATATTGTTTGATGGAACATACTAAACGTAATTGAAAATCAGAAAAGCAATTGACTATTCCGAACTTAATATATGTTTCTTTTTTGTGATGAATGTTTTATTTGTTCGCACGAACAATAAAATACTGGCAACATATTCTGTGATATTAATATTTATTTTTATTCATTTGATTCTACAACCAGTAAGTCGCCTGTCTGCTGGTAAGTGCTACGCCTAGTCAGAAATAGTTGTCGCAATCAGAGATTTCAATTACAATATATCGCATGATACTTGTCAGCCCAAGACAAGATGTTAAGTCTCAAATTACCCAGGGAATGGCTTGAATATTCTTCAAACTGAAATACAATGATGCTTACGCACTTCTTCTTGGTGGCAGAAATAGACTAAGTGATCGTCCTTAGGTGGACTTGCATAAGAAAGATATACCTAGTGGCAGGTCGTATGCCCCGAGTTTAGAAACGAACAAAATGCTATAAAATCTATTTATTATAGTGAAATTTTTATAACGGTATCTGGAAACTTTTACATTCCAGACTAATATTATAAGAAGCTATTAAAAGATTAAATAATTGAAATGCAAACTTATAAGCAACACGTGCTTTTTGCACGAAAGCTGATGCGTCGGTGATGTTGGCAAAAACTCAAAAGTTCACGTCAAAAACGCAAAGATCCATAGATACATCACTATTTCATAGCACGCCGGTTATCAATGTGTGAGTCACAATGATGCGCCTATGAAAATAAATTGCTTATACGTATGTACAAGAATATTATATAGCTCGGTCAGTCAGTTGTCTGTGACTTGCGGGAAAGGGGGCGCGTGGTGTGTCGTGGCCTACGTGGAAATAAAATTGTTTTCCCGCCTTCGAGCTTCTCGGATTTACCGTGCAACACGTGGTTCGGCGAGCAAAAGTTTGCAAACAATTTGGCTGATTAGCAAACTTTGTTTTCGCCGGTTTATCCACTTCGTTAGGTTGTGTGTGTTTGTGTTGTGGTTATCGGAGTGCATTTTAATCTGTGGACACGCTTTGATGTGATTTTATAAGGGTGAGTTTGATATCTTTATTTTAAAGTTTGCGGGCGCAGTAATTAAAATGTGTTTTACTCGCTTTATTATGGTATCGAATTAATTAAATATTATCAGCATTTCGAAACAAATGTTTTAAGGAACAAATAGATTAGGTTATAGAAATATCGAATTTGGTTTCCTAGTATTTAGTTATTATACTTTGTAGTAAACAGTACATATGATTAGAATATTATCTCGCATCACTTGAGTTATGTTGTTTATGCGTTTCTGTTATTATATATACCAGTTATGTAAGAATAACGTAATTGTGTTTTTTTTTAAATTGAAACAACTTCCGCATATATTTTTTGACAAGATATAACCTTAGGTAAGCATAATAATCTTTAATAAAAAATAACATTCAATACAAACCTGTATACAAGCAATATATAGTTTACCGCATATGTCGCTTGCATCAAACGATTAATCGAAATCAACAAACTTAAAATAGAATATTCACAGAACGTGAGACGCTGCTATTTTTAAGCCAGATAATTCCATTTATTTTGTCAGAGATATCCTTTTATCCATTGTCCGTCCGTAAAAAGGGCTTCATACAATCTTTGGGGCTTTGCTCTCATCACTATTCGTCCAAGATTGAAACTGGTCCCCAAGAAGGTACAACTGGCTTCCATCGCAGCACTGCAATTGAAGAATGGTTAACCACAAATCTCCAACCTTGGAGTGCATAAATTTATGCTAATGAAGAACGAGCTTGAGAGCCGTGACTGCAGTGCCAACTGTCTTTACTCAAGACCAGGGTTGTTGTTGTTGAGTCTGACAGAGCAGGAATGTTTCAAAGTGTTACTTGTTAATAAAGTTGTTTTTGTCGGGGGTCTGGAGTTGGGGTACAATGGCCATTTTGCGGCCTTCTTAGTACTCTGACACTAGACCCTCGACCCCTTCTTCACCTTCTTGCCCATGGCGTAGTGTGAAGAAGCAGGCCGGCATGAGTGTGTTGAGTAGCGGGGATAGATTGTCTCTCGCTACTCAGTACTCTATTTGGACCGCACTGCGCTTACCATCAGGTACAGTGCGGTCACTTTGCCGTGCCAGGATAAAAAAAAAAAAAAAAAGTGCAATCTGATGTGTACAATCAATGTAGCAACTGCAATCTCAAAACAGTTTTGATGAGTGCCCCAGATGGATGCGACACTAGGTCTTGTAATAATATGATACATTGAGCTGCTCTAATCTAATGTAATTAAACTGAAATCGTATATTAATTGTATGACCAAATATTGTTAACCGATGTGAAAAGAGCAACGCTAGAGTTGCCCGTTCTTCTCTAGCGAAACTGCATTCCGAACTGGCGGTAGAGTAAAAAATTGACTGAATCTAAATGATGTATACCATTTCATGGATTCAATAAATATTTGATTTTGAATGAATAAATACAGAGTTCTAAGAACAGTTCTCGGTAAAGATCTCTCTGTCGGCTGTATTAGCTGCTATGGTAGACAGAGTTCGTGAATTGTAATGACTTCCTTCTGTGTACTATTCGAACGGTATACCGTGCACCTTTGTGGGTTGATTTTTTTAAGAAGTCCTCCACATTGGGTTTTGCTCATATGTCTTGTCCGCACAACGCTGGATTAATTCACATCTAGTGTAAAGGTTTGGGTTCATTCTTATCTCTGCCAGTATATCTGTAATGACTATAAACAAAGAATTTCTGAACTTGATATATATACACAACACACACGCCTGTAATCCCGGAAGGGGTATGGCAGAGGTGTAACCAGTACACCCACTTTTCTCAGAATTTATTACAGTCCCATAATGTGATATGAGGCGAGACAATCGCCATACCGGGCACAATTCCAGACTCAGGGCTGGTACTGAGTATTTCTAAATTGAAAACCCAATATCACTTTACCCGACCTGAGAATCGAACCCGAGACCCCAGCACAGTCGTAACGCATGCGCAATTCCAACTAGGCCACCAAGGCAGTCAGATACTAACGTTAGTTAATAATATTGACCTAATCAGGTGTTTTATTAATACGCATCCCTAGCCTTGCAGCCGTACCGCCAACTGACCCGTAGGTTATCAAGACCCAGCACGCAGTTCAACGTATCGATACTTTTAATATTTAATCGATAGCCGTTATTGTACCAGACATATAGGTTACTCATTCACGACTGATAAGCATTAAGCACGTTACACACACTAGGCGAGACATGCCGAGTGTTGCCGAATACAACTATGGAGATTAGCCTTGTCTCGCCTTGTAGAGATTCGTCATTTACTCGGTATCGGCCAACGTGTAGAGAGGTTTTATATAATATGAAAAGTTTTGTAAGGAATGCCATTCAGGAAAGTTTTGCGAATGTTATGAAGTCAATGGCGTTTATTCATAAAACTAAGTCAAAGTACAAACATGCTCGTCTTATCGGTTTTAAATGTAATAATACCATACCACGGGTCCGCTCTACCATTCATAGGAAAAAACCTTGATACCATGTTGACGTCAGTCGTTTGGTTCATCTTAAGCGCCAAGACGAATGTCTGTGTAATGTACGAATAATATAATGTACTGCGGAGCCACAGCTCCTTGGTGACTTATATTCCGGCCCGAACCAAGAGGTTCCCAAATTCGTACCTTTCCGCACCATCGAGCTATGGAACAGTTTGCTAGCTACCGTGTTCTGTGTACCGTGTTATACGGTTTAAGAAGACTTTATTTCTCATAAAGAATTTACAATAATTCACTTACTGAGAAATCATAACATTAACAATAAATCGTAATGAGCGTACATGTAGACATTTTAATATTAATCTGAAGTGAGGGTATACACAACACAAAATAGATATTACACCTCAATCCGAGAAACACGGATGTAAAGTTGATAGTGTAACTAGAAGTGACATAAATGATAATAATAAAGTTTTGGTTTTTTTAATATAGTATACAAAGACCAGACGAACCAAAGAGCATGAGACGAACACAATATATATTTTTCATTTATGGAGTATATTCCATAATATACTCTTTTAGTAATTTTTTGAATTTAGATATTTTTTTAATATTTTTTATATTGATAGGTAACTTATTATATATTTTAACGCCTTCAAATTCAATTTTTTTTTTCCCATAATTTGTTCTGGGAGACCGTGTAACCAGACAATCTGAATTTCTTATTTTGTTATTTGTTGTGTTGTTATTTGACCAATGTCAGTAGTTCACGCAGTATCTAAACTATATTTTAGTATTTTTCAGCTACCGAAGCATTTAAACTATTTAGAAGAAGGATAAAGTTATTTTCTTATATAAATTAGTCTTAGTGAAAGATACAAGTTTTGTAATAAAACTATTTGTACTGGCGTTAAGGTGAGGTAGGCTCAGACAGTTCAGTTCAGACTACATTTTTAAACTAATTATTCGATGTTAAAAACTAAAAATATTAACAATAAAAAAATTAGCCATGAAAGATGAACATATTTACAAAACGATTGTGCTTCTCGATACACGATTCATTAAAGTTGGCTCGATAGAAAATATTCGCAAAGATGCATCGAAATTTTAAAAATTCAATTCATACGACCCCAAATGAATCCGTAGTATACGGTTATAAAGAAAAATATTGAAACGAAATTTTTCTATCAAATTTTCAATGAACTGCATTAAACGAGTGTGTAAATATTTTATCACATTTCATTTATAAATACAAAGAAATAAATGTTTTAAAATTACGAAACATGAAATGGCCGTTGTGTCGATGTTGTAATGATTTTTAAACATAATGCGCAAGTGCGAGACTTGTCAGACGGCAATTGGGCCGTGTTGAGAGCAGACGTCTACGCGATTTTTCGCTCGCGCTGTCAAAAATATTTTTTGTGAAAACATGAAGAATATGATATAAAGTGTTCTCAAATAGCACTTACTAAAGATAATATATTGAATATAATCAAATATATTTAACTTATCATAATAATTTCAAACGATATATATTTTATTTATCATAATGACTGTCAATTCTTATCAAAAGTCGTGAATACAGGTTGATTGATTTGAACAAACTATTTGAGAATAAAATTATGGTATGATACTTGATATAACAAAAATATACTAATATTATAATTACGAAAGTGAGTCTTCCAGTTTGGAAGTTTGCATGATTAAACCGCTGAACTGTTTTTGATAATAATCGATAAAAATTAAAACTAGTATAATTTAATCAATACCATTATTAAAATGTTGGTGTTCGAGAGAGACGAGAGGAACCAACAGTTTATGTTCTAAACAGATGTAGAAATATAAAATAAATACAACCAACCAACACACACATAGACATGACCCCACACTAGGTCAAACTTGTATCCTGGGTATCAAGAACTACGAGGGACAATGGTCACACAACACCCAGATCCGCTTCTTATTATATACAAACATTTGACTCGGTACGGAAATCGGGCCCACGGCCTCTCATTTCACAACTTACTAATCGCCCGCTGCGCCAGGAGGCTGTCAAGAAATGACTAACTTATGTCCAAATTTGATTATTATTTTGTTGGAAATGAAAACCGTCATCAGCGGGCTCATACTATTTCCCACTACCATTGCGACTAATTACCAGATCTCTAGAGCTCGAAGCCTATAATCTTAAATAACTGCTTTGGATACAGCACTTTGAATTTCTTTCAATTGTATATCATAAGTTCTGCTATATTTATTTTATATTGATTGCCACCTTAGGCGGGCGACTACAAAGTTCATTATTATAATAATTTTATTAATTTAGCAGTTTGACAGACAATACGTTTTAAAGTACTCGATTGTTTTCGGCGGACGATCGATTATACGTTATTGTGTTCGTGTCGGTAAAAGAGAAATAATATATTACTATTCTTGTCATTTCGTGCATGACGTCAGATATGGATGACAATATTAATTGTCAGAAGAATAGATCTTGCAAAATTTATTATTTCTGAAAATGCATCAACTGAAGATATATACTTTTTACCCGGCTCCACCCCTGTCAAATATTATCTATACATTTTCTCACTTGTTTACGGCAATGAGTTACTATTATAATTTCCATAGCCAATTTTTATCCTATGATATCGCTGTTACTTTTTCGTATTAAAATTACCCTATTCAGTTTCACTTATCTCGATACCTGCTGGTGGTAGGATATTCATATCCGCCAGGATAGCGACCACCGTACACAGAGTGTGTCGCGTTCCTGGGTCAGCCAGTGTACCTCTGGTTTTTGTCGGGGTCTAGAGTTGGGATATGATGTTTGGCCGTGTTGTTCTGAGTACTCTGACACTAGACCCTCAACCGCTTCTTCACCTCCTTGCCCCATGGCGTAGTATGAAAAACTGAACATCAGGCCGACATGATTGTGTTAAGTAGCGAGGCATAGATTGTCTCTCGCTAGTTGGTACTTTAACTGGACGACACTGCGCTTACCATCAGGTGCAGTGTCGTCACTTTGCCAGGATAAAAAAAATATCAGATTCCATCATCATCGGAGCCACCCTGACAAAATAGTAAATAGACAAACAGATAATTTTATTGTAAATTCTTTATATCGATTTTCATTACTTTTATACATTACTTTATACATTTTATACATTTGATATTACTTTTTGTTTTGACAGAATATTTTTTTCTAATAATATTCATTCATACCAACGAAAAAGTTTTTATTCCACAACGAAATATTATATTAACATTATTAATTCAATTAACAATATATTGAGTTCTATTATTTTGATAATATAACTCAAAATTCAGCGGATTTATGACAATTCATACTTGACGGTCTGCATTGTGCAGTGGACGTTTAGTCGGTTGTGAAACAAGAAGTCCAAGTTGGATCCCGAAATCGAATATCGAAAGGATACACTTCCTTTACCGAAGATCAAGAGAAGTGACGGGAGATGATGATCGGGAGAAGGGTAAAGAATGGGAGGGTAAAATCAAAAGGAAACTGGACAGATTTGGCAGAGATGGGTGTAATCCCTAGTCTAGCTTATCTTAGCTAGCTTAAGCTATTACATCTATATGAATATGTCTAGTAACCTTTGCTGAGCGGATACCGTGAGAAAACGCGAGGATCTTATCATTCAGCTCAACCAGACCCTAGATCTCATGTTTATGTTTCTCAGGAATCGGGTTAAGATATATAGCAAGAAAACCTAAGCGATCGTGTTCTCGTGCAAAAAAACCCTGTTTCCTCACGTCCCCGTTCTTACAGGTGTTCCACTCCCAATGCACGGGATAAAAAATATTTTCATAAAAATCGGTTCAGTGTTTTCAGTTCAGTCGTGAAAATGTAACAGACAGAAAACTTTCAACCACTACTAATTCACCATTTTAGAGGCTAAATTTAAAAAAATACGTGTACGTTTATTTGTTTGTTTGAACGCGCTAATCTCAAGAAGTACTGTTCTTTAATGAAAAATTATTTTAGTGTTGGATAACCTATTATCTGGGAACGCTATAGGCTATAAAACATCACGCTATGACTAATAGGAGCCGAGCAGCAATGAAAAATGTTGCAAAAACGGGAAAATAAATTCCTTTTGAGAGCTTGTTTAGCGTGCGCTGCGTATACGGCTAAAGTTACGCAACAATCAAGTATGACGGAATTGTTCCTCTTAAAAAGTTATAAAAAAAGTCCGCGATAGCATATATCTATCTTTTTCGGTTAGCTCACCTTAACCTGCCTCTGCCTTTTTAATTGTAATGAAATTTGTCCTAAAACAATACATTATTTTCGAAGGGGTTTTTATAAACTTGGTATTTATTGTATACTTTTGCTCCCAAAAATAACCCCCACGCGGGCGAAGCCTCGAGCAACAGCGAGTAGTATATAAAAGACGTGATTACTTTCACTAAAATTGCAACTCATTTCACTGAACGTCAAATATGAGTAATAATTGACATTGTTATCATTATAATTTGTAATAATATAGGTACATGTAGACTTGAAACAAACATTAGTCTGTAATGATAACATTCGGTAACTTTGTTGCGAGAATCGAGCCCACTGCCTCCCGTTTGAGGTCGAGGCTGTCATATAGGTTTTAATTTTAATAAAATAACATAATAGTTGAGGGTTATTAAAAAATAAAAATGTATGGTATTTTACGTTCTATTTAATCTGAATTATTTGACATTTGCTCATTTCACTGTTTTAAATAATGAACATCCTTTATATGAGCGCCTATCGCTACTCGTTGGGGGGGGAGCCCCCGCGCACGCCGCCGCCACCCGTCGCATCTCACCCCCTCAATCATACCTCAGCCCAGAGCTGACAAAGCCTTAAACTTTATTGTAGCTACAAAGGTTCTCTGTATAGGAGAGGAATATAGAACATTTTTCTTAAAAACATTCATTAATCCTTATCATAAATGTGGTAGAGCCACGCTGTAGCCATATTTGTCTACAGCATGAATGGGCCGGCTCGACCGGGGTAGTACCACTGTCTCACAGAAAACCAACGTAAAGTGACAGTTCACTGTCGCGTTTCGTATGATAAGTGAGATACCCGGAGGCCCAGATTCCCCCTTCCCTTCCCTAATCCCCATTCCTGTCCTTGAAGGCCGACAGCGCAAACGTGATACTTTCGGTATTGTGGATGTTCATGGGCGGTGGAGATCACTTAACATCAGGTGACCCACTGGCTCGTTTGCCGGACTATGATATAAAAAAAACTAAATGTAAGGATTAATGAATAATAAACTTCAGACATTTCGACTTTATTTGTGCGCTTTCATTACACCCACAATACTTAATTAAATGTTAATTAGAATAAGAAGAGACACCTATAAACAAGCCTATTAAACAAAACGTCGATGCAATTTGTTTTGTATTTTATTTGAAGCATATAATTAAATATATAATGCAATACAATTGTAGTGGGTTACGACGCAACAATGCGCCGAAAGTGAAAAACAAAGTGATTTGTCTCTAAAATATTGCACGAATTAACTTTGTAGCGATGCATGAGTGAAAATAAAATGCGAACAACGTGGGTGTGGCCTCGAAATTATAATTATTTTGGTCACTTTGCAATGCGAAACGATCCGTTGCACGCAGAATCTCTGTCACCAACTGGAAGTGAGTAAAATGGAATAATAGTGGCGCCTGTGGCACATGGGCGCACACGTGACATGCAAAAAAACAAGTTTTAATAAATATTAAGTGATTTTATCATTTTTTATTAGTACATACATAAATACATACTCATACCTGTAATCCCGGAAGAAGTAGGTAGAGGTGTAACCAGTACACCCACTTTTCGCCGATTGTATTGTCCCATGATGTGATAGGGGGCGAACCTATCACCATACCGGGCACAAATTCCAGACTCCTGGCTAATACTGAGAATTTCTCGAAATAAAACCTAATATCACTTTACCCGACCCGGGGATCGAACCCGAGACAGCACAGCAGTCGAAATGCATGCGAAATTACAACTGCCTCGGGCAGTCATATTTTATTAATGCGTTATAAATATTTTCTCAAAAGAAGAGCATAGTGGAAATAGATTTGTGACTTAAAAATTTTGAATTTCGAATATATTAATTATGGTTAGGAAAAAAATCTAATGAATTGCTTTAATGCATTTATTGATTTTAGAAGTGCTTTCATATCAAATTTATCTTTTGCAATATGTATAAAATATTTAAACTCGTGCCGATATCATGCACACCTGAACGTAGATCGACAGTCACACCATTTAAATATGATCCAACAGCATATAATTTAACAGGCATATTTTGCCGATTACTCAAATAATTTAGAAAATCTGGTAAGTATATTAAGAAAAATTCTAGAAGTGTCTCTATTTTAAAAAAGCTGGGTTCTATTTTATTGAGTCACAATAAAAACACATTCTTATATGTGATCATAATATTTTCATATACATACTTAAATATATCTTTGTCTTGGCACGGCAAAGTGACCACACTGCACCTGATGGTAAGTGCAGTATCGTCCAGTTAGAGCATCAGTATCCAGTAGCGAGAGACAACTATACCTCGCTATTCGACATAATCATGCTGGCTTACTGAGTAGCATTTTTTTTATCCTGGCACGGCAAAGTGACCACACTGCACCTGATGGTAAGTGCAGTGCTGTCCAGTTAAAGTATCAAGTAGCGAGAAACAATCTATTTCTCGCTACTCAACACAATCATGCCGGCCTGCTGTGTAGCTTCTTCACACTACGCCTAAAGGACCCAGTATCATAGGAAGGACGGAACACGGTAGCTGGCAAACTGTTCCACAGCTTGATGCTTCTTAACACTACGCCTAGAAGACCCAGGATTAATGGAAGGAGAGTACACTATAGCTGGCAATCTGTTCAACATATAAACTTTCTTCAGCTAGTTATATTTTTAGACTATATGAATAAACGTTTAAAATATAATTATGCAAATTGAATACATAACTTGAAAATTTCCACCGATAAAGAATTATAAAAACAACAAACAAATTGTAATTTTGTTCGTTGTTTTTAACCGACTTCAAAAAAAGGAGGAGGTTAACAACTCGTCGGAATCTTTTTTTTTATGTATGTTACCCGATTACTCGAATACGCCTGGACCGATTCGAGATATTCTTTTTTTGTTTAAAAGGGTATACTTCCCAGGTGGTCCCATTGACACCAAGTCAGGATCTGATGATGGGATCTCAGAAAAATCGAGGGAAATCTTCAAATTTTATAGAGACGCATAATTTGTTTTCCATTGAAGTCGGTGTACCTTTTATGAATGAAAAAAACTTTTTATAATCACATAAGAAATATTTCAGTTAACATGGAATGACTTAAGTTACTCAAAATGTTTTATTCGTAATTTTTATACTTTAAGAAAGTTTTAGCACCACAAAATACACGATGGAATTTGTACCTACTAGTTTTTGAATACAAGCCAGTTATCATTTGCCCAGTATAAAACTCTGTTCAGAATTGTATTATTTTTATTCGTTTTATTTATCGCTTGCTATAACAGTGAAGGAAAACGTCGTGAGGAAACTTGCATTCATAAAATTCATCGGTATGTGAAATCTACCAACCCACATTACGCCAGCGTGGTAGACTAAGGCATAACCCTTCTCATTAGTAATGTGGGTCTGTGCCCAGTTGTGGGACAGTTATAATAGGGGGTTGATATTATACTTATCATATTTTATTAATATTATTATAAGCTACTATCAAATCAGTAAGAATCATACGTTTTTCGTGAAGCTTCAATGATGGTGATCGTTCTTTTCTTTATCATCGCAACATACTTCTATTAAAAAATATCAAGCTATAAAAACAGAACTATCTTTAGTTCGCGCATCTCGTAAAAGATGTTGAAAATATTTCGAAACAGGACTCACTGTTATATTCTAAACTACAATAAATATTTTTAAAAACAACATTTTATACCATATTATATTTATTTCTGGGTTGGAGCTAGCTGCAAACATATTTATGTAGAGAGTGATATATTCAAGAGTCACACAGATAGTATTACTGTGAAGAAGCATGCCGGAATGGTTGTAGATCGTCTCTCGCTACTCGATACTCTAATTAGACGGCACTGCGCTTACCATCAGGTCCAGAGTGGCCACTTTGCCGTCCCAGGGTAAAAAAAAATAGACGTAATCCCACACTAAGATATAAATCATTTAACTTTCGGCCTATTTGCGATTAGAAATGTTTATGTATGTAAATCAATCCGTCATCCTCACAACCGGGTACTAAATTACATTACACAAAATATCACAGCAAAACCACTCAAGTTGCACAACATGCAACCTAATAGAAAAGCTGAAGAACTACTTTAATTACATTCACAAAGACCTTGTTTAAAACTTACGCTTCACAATTTAACTGCACATTTTAAGAAAAAACTTCTCGCACTACATCGAACTAATTAAAAGTCATCGTTTATTATTTTTATTTTATTATGAAAAACTTCAGAGTTTCGTTTTTAAAACGAAATAAATAAATAAATCAGTGCGTTTTTACCAAAATGCACTGATTGGCATCTTGGTAGTATGTGCTTATCATCCTTTATACACTGTCCCACTGCTGGACACAGACTTCTACTTATGAGAGATTTCGTATAAGAAAAATAAATATTTAAATAATATTAATAATACTAGCCCTGTACTAAACATTGTTCCGCTGCTGGGCCTCCTATACTGATGAGAGGGGTTAAGTCTTAGTTCACCACGCTGGCCTAATGCGGGTCGGTAGACTTCACACACACTTGAAATTCGTATGAGAATTCTCAGGCATGCAGGTTTCCTTACGATGTTTTCCTTCACCGTTAAAGCAAGCGATAATTGACAATGAATATACAAGTAACTTTAGACAAGTCAGAGGTGTATGCCATGTGGGCTGGTTCGGAACATATGACTTTCGTCTTGACAGTCCCTACGGCAGACCAACTACACCATCGCTGCTATTAAATATTTAAATAAGAAACATAAAACGGTCTACCAAAGATAAATGAAAATTTACGAAAAAATGTTAAAAGCATTTTAGCAATTTTGATTTACAAAAATGTCAAAATTATTATGCAAATCACGTTACTCAGTTCATTATTTCGTACATTAAACATTTTATGGGTGTGGCCTTTCCTTTTGTTTTATCAATTATCTTTTAAGAACGAATTTGCTTGACTAAAATGATATATACTACCTACTATTATTATTAAACTATTACCAGTTCCTTAACGTAAACGAGTAAAGCCGGCTCTACATACTCGACGAGACATATAGACAGTTTTGCTGGTGGTAGGATATTCATATCCGCCCGGATAGCGACCACCGTACACAGGGTGTAAAACCCGCCGTACTGGCACACGCAAGTGTGTCTCGTTCGGAGATCAGCCAGTAGTACATCCGGTTTTTGTCGGGGTGTGCAGTTGGGGTACAATGTTTGGCCGTTTTGCGGCCTTCTGAGTACTCTGACACTAGAGCCTCGACCGCTTCATCACCTTCTTGCCCATGGCGTAGAGTGAAGAAGCTGGCATGATTGTGTTGAGTAGCGGGGGATATATTGTCTCTTGTTACTCGATACTCTGATTGGACGGCACCGCGCTTACCATCAGGTGCAGTGTGGAAACTTTGCCGTGCCAGAAATAAAAAAGACGCTGAACACAATAGAGTCACACATTCTTGTGATCACAGTATTGTCTCATCTCTGTGGTCTGGTAGATTTGATTGTGATATTAGTTATATTACATTTGTCGGCACGATATATAAGACCCGAGGAACTCATCAGCGCGAAGACATTGTTAGTGTAGTGTGACGACATAATGACGATAATACATACATACATATACACTCACGCTTGTAATCTTCGAAGGGGTAGGCAGAGGTGTAACCAATACACCCACTTTTCGCCGAATTTCGGCCCCATAATGTGAAAGAGGGCGAGCCTATCGCCATGCCGGGCACATATTCCAGACTCGGGGCTAATACTGAGAATTTCTAGATAGAAAAACCCAATATCACGTTACCCGCCCCGGGGATCGAACCTGAGACCTCAGCACAGCAGTCGTAACGCATGCGCCACCGAGGCAGTCTGATATTAATATTAGTAACAAAAACAAGAACCAAGGGAAGGTAGTTACTGAAACCCCCACCGAGGTAGTTAGCGAATCCCCCACCATAAAGCCCACCTTACGAAGACGTCGCTAAATTTGATTCAGTCAGCCCGTGACCACGGCTGATGAAACTTGGTTGAAACGTCGGAAAATAAATTGGTATTTATACCATTAAATATTGCGCGATTGAGACCCGTTGTCTAATTTTATAATATGACACGAGAATATATAAAACACATCACACTCAATACACGTAGTCCTGACCCCACACTAACATAGCATCTTGTGTCGTGTGTATCAGGAACTTCGAGGCACTTCACAGTATCAAAACACTCCGACCACATATTTATAGACCACACAAATATTGGTCTTAGAGAACCCGCGGCTTCTCGTTCCACAGCCAGCCACTGTACCATGGAGGCTGTTAACCCTCTGATCACAATAGATCTGTAAACACAACACCATTTTCATTAAATACCTATAAATAGAGCAGAATGTGTCGTACACTATTAACCCCGGCATGGCCGCTACGTGAACAAGCGAAACAATTTTCAAATGCATCGTGTTACCCATGAAATTCTGGTAAGTATGTATTTTGGATCCAATCCAAAACAATTAGTGCTGTGAGTGTTGCGCTGTATGCCAACGGCTTCGAAATTGAGAGAAATGCTCTAAATGCATTTACTGTCTAGTTTGTATATTTAACACTTGATTTAACTAAATTGTTAATAACATTGATTGTTTTATGTGCGAGGAGAATGCTAAGAAATAAACTAAGCTAATGGAACTGCCACTTGTCAAAGATCTTTGTACAATATCTATTGATCAAAGCAGTTGGATAACATTATATTTGATCAAATGTTTGGCACAACCTACGATACAATATAATAAGACGCATGTTTTCTCACGATTTTTTCCTTCAAAGCAAGCGATAATTAAAAATAAATTTTCGGCTTACTAAGAATATTGAGCGAAATAAGTTTTAACATCAAATAAAGTGTAATGATGTACTAACGAGCGAATTTTGTTACGCCATTATATTTTCAAGATTAATTTATCTTTTAACTCTCCTTAAAAGTAGCTTTTTTGAGTTACGTCAAATTTTTTCTGAGATAAATATTTAATACATATTTCTATAGTACATTTGTAATGAATTATTTTCACATCTTTACGTTACATCATTCTTTTACTTTTATTTAGTACTCTTGCTAAATCTTTATTCCACATCTTTAAATTTTAAACATGGGCCTGGTAAATATATTTCAAAGCCCGATCCCAATTGTAACAGATTTGCTAATAATGGTAATTTAAAAAACTTTTCTTTTTATGTTGTATGCTTCTACTTTCTACTAGGTACTTATATACGACCACCTTTGCTGTCATCCATCCCAGGATCGCACGGTGTGCCGAAGATTTGACGATGATGGTACGAGAGCTATATACAAAACCTTCTGCATACCGATAAGGGTATTACGACAGCCTCCGCTACGCGCCCGGAACCCCTGAAGGCCCCAGTTAGTAGCCTCTTACGGGCAGGGGATATCGTGGTGGAATTCTTCAAACGCGCCGAACTCCACCGCTCTGACACCAGTCAATCGTCTACCCGGTGCCTCCTATGTATCGTCTGACGGCGGTAGCGCGGGTTTTCCCGATCCTTGTTGGCAATCTTCTTCTGCGAGATAATGCTTTAGCAGAAGTGAGCCACTGCACGTCAGGAGCTCCGACTATCGACAATGACCGACACCACGTCCGATAGCGAGAGGACTGAGAGCCTGCGGAAATAAGAAATATAATTTACATACATACATATACACTCACGCCTGTGATCCCTGAAGAGGTAAATAAATAAAAAACACTTTATTGCCACAAACATACAAAATAATTACAAATTTGAATCTGAATAGGAAATATTATATAAATTTTACTTATTATTTAAAGACTATAAAAATCAATTAATGTCTTCCGACCGATTTCGGCCATGGCGACCTCTTTGACTCCTAAGAATCAGATCTGCGCTGATGCGCACGGAGGTGGCTTATATAGCCAATCTTCGCGGCAAACTCCCGTGCACAATGTGGGCACGTCAGTTTGCCGTTTAATATATTATATGTAATGGCTGCGGGTGTACGGGCTTTAAGCTGATCGCGCTTAGCGTCGAGGTCGGCTTGACGCTGCTCCTCGAACTCGCGCACTTGCCTCTGTACATGTTCGCGCCATTTCGATCTTTGTGCTGCCAAATCCTCCCATTGAGAGGGCTCAATATTGCATCTTTTCATATGACGCTTCTGACCATCTTTATATCTGAGCAGTTGTCTGCCGCGTTTCCGCTTGCCCTCCTCAAGTTCAGAATAAAAGATGCGCTTCGCCACTCTCTCCTCCGCCATAGGGGATACATGACCGCACCACCGAAGCTGCCGACGCATTATATAAGCTTCAATGCCACCGACATTAGCTCTTTGTAGAACTTCGGTATTTCTCACGCGATCGGACCATCTGATGCTCATGATCTTACGTAAACATTTCAGATGAAAACGATCTAATGTGCGTATTTGGTGACGATACAAGCACCACGCCTCGGAGGAGTATAAAAGATTTGGCAGCACAATTGCCATATACACGGATATTTTAGTGGCCAATTTTAGATCATGCGAGCAGAATACCTTGGAGCACAGCTTGCCGAATGCTGCGGCTGAGCACCGACTCTACTGTTGATCTCGGCATCAAGGTCGCACTTAGATGTTAACGTGCTCCCCAGGTATCGGAATGTATGTGTCTGCTTCAGCATGTCCTCACCAAGCTTTATGGCCAGTGTCTCATGACCATGTGTGTCTAGGGACATCACTTCCGTCTTTTTGACACTGATCTTCAGGCCGAACTTGCAGCAGGCTTGGTGAAACACGGACATGAGTCGTTGCAAACCACCTGGGGATTCTGCTACGAAGCACAAGTCGTCAGCATACACAATATCTGTAATCAATATATGCGACACTTTAGTGCGTGCCCTGAGTCTAGCTAGGTTAAATAACCCGCCATCTGTGCGAAAGCGGATGCGCACTCCTTCGGAGAGTGATTGCAAGACTTCCTTGACTACTACTGCAAAGTATAAAGCAAACAGTGTGGGTGCTATAACACACCCTTGTTTCACCCCACAGGTAACGGGGAAGAAATCTGACTGTTCGCCGTCTACAGTGACGCAGCATTGCATGTCGTCATGCAGGAGACGAATAAGCCTCACAATTTTCTCTGTGCACCCTAACTTTTTCAGCACCATCCATAAGGCCTCACGAGGCACGCTATCGAATGCCTTTTCTAGGTCAACAAAGCAGAAGTACAGCTGACGACCCTGTTCTCTGCTTTTCTCTTGTACTTGACGCAAGGAAAAGATAGCATCGCAGGTGCCTCGGTCAGGTCGGAAGCCAAACTGGGTTTCAGGCAGTATTTGCTCTGAAATAGGAACGAGACGGTTTAACAGAACTCGGGCAAAAGCCTTTCCAGGAGTTGAAAGAAGTGAAATACCACGGTATGAGCCGCAATCTGATCGGTCACCCTTGTTCTTATAAAGAGCGCTAATGCGAGATACTTTGAATTCATTCGGGACTCGCTCCTCCTCCCACATACGAACAAAGAGTTCCCAAACCCTTGTGTGCAACTCCTCACCGCCATACCTCAATAACTCTCCCGGTATAAGGTCAATGCCGACCGCCCGCTTGTTATGCTGCTGTCTGATGGCAGTAACAACCTCATCGCGCGACAGTGGCGCGTCCAGCTCGGTTGCTACTGGGAGTTGGGCGATCAAGCTGATATTTTGTAGATCAGCTAACCGATCCACATTGAGCAGCGTGTTAAAGTGTTCTGCCCAACATTTTGTCACATCCTCCTTTCGAGTAATAAGGTGCCTACCGTCTAATGACCTTAAAGGCACTCTCAGTCGGTAGGATGTGCCCATCAGCTTGCGCACCTCGGTATAAAACTCGCCAAGCTGGTTAGTGTCTGCGAGCCACCCACTGCATGCGACAAGCCTTATCATGCCACCACTTGTCTTTGAGTTGTCGAGACAGCTTACGCAATTCTAAGTCACTTTCTTTGACTGTCGCATCGCTTTCACTGCGCCGTGTATGTTGTTGCAGGAGAGCTCGGTGTTTGTCAAGTGCATTCCTGAGAACCACGTCATTCTCATCAAACCAGTCTTCATTACGTCGATTTCTCGAACCCAGAGTAACTGAAGCTGTTTCTTTGAGTTGAGATGACAGCGTCCCCCAGTCAGCACTAATATCACTCGTCTTGTTAATGTGCAACAAGTTATCGGCCAGAGCTTCAGCAAATTTCTCCCTCACCACACGATCATTTAAAGAATCTAAATTCAAGGATGCAAGCCTTTGCACCTTGGATCTGCTTGGTCGACGGAGGCGTAGTCGCAGTTTAGTGACAATTAACCGGTGATCAGTCCAGCAGTGAGCACCACGCATGACACGGGTGACTTGGACTTGGCAGATGTCTCTTTGCCGTACGATGGCGTAATCAATCAAATGCCAGTGTTTGGATCGTGGGTGCATCCACGTTGCCTTGTTCTTAGCCGAAAGTCGGAACATAGTGTTCGATAAAGCAAGCTGATATTGAGAACAAAGACTGAGCAGCAAATGACCATTGCTGTTCATATTGCCAACTCCGTGGCGACCCAGAACTCCAGGCCAAGCCTCATAATCCCGACCAACCCTGGCATTGAAGTCACCTAGCAACAAAACCTGTTCTTTGGCGCTTATATTGTCAAGGCATCGTACTACTTCGTCATAAAATTTATCTTTAATGTCATCAGACTTGTCTAAGGTTGGAGCATAGACACTGATGACATTTAAGAAATTATCTTTGTCCAGATGGAGACGCAATGTGGTAACGCGGTCCGAGATATGTACAGGGTACTCCTCAAGTCTCTTTACTAATTGATTTTTGATCGCAAATCCTACACCAGAACGTCTAGATTCGGAGGAGGCAGTGCCTTTCCAAAAGAAAGTGTAACCACCCCCATCTTCCACCAGCTCTCCTTCATCAGCGAGATGTATTTCGCTGAGAGCAGCTACATCTATATTATAGCGATGAAGTTCGCGAGCTATAATGGCGGTTTTACGTTCTGGGCAGGCGTTGCAATCTCGATCAATAAGCGTTCTCACGTTCCACGCGCCAAAGGTCATGATCGGTCTAGTATGGTCTTTTGTAAGCTTTTGTTTCCTTCGACCGCGATTAAACTGATGCGGTGACAGCCGCGGTTGCTACCACCTCTCAAATAGGAAAGAGCATTTGTTTAGGGCACCTTTTCTAGCCCCCTCCCCGGCTGAGCGGGGAAAGCAGTGCCTCCCTAAATAGGGCTGCTTTGTCATCCTGGGTGCTGCCGAATCCGCACTGTCTCCCCAAATGTGCAGTGCAGAAGCGACCACGATGTGTGATCACACCCCCAAGACCGCCCGTGTGCAGGAGTAGGACAAAGTCCAGCTTGCATCAGGCCGGACCTCTCTACCTCATCCCATCGCCACGGGACTTAAGGGTAATCGGAGTCATTAATACGGAAGCGGTCAAGTGCGCAGGATATATTAGGGTGCGACAGCATTCCCGCAATTCGCGTCCTCCCTCTCCCTGATTCAGTGGAACGGAAAGCCGCTACGACTGAAGGAGAGGTCGGATGATGTGTCTGGCCGACGGCAACTATACGCCCTCTACCGTCGCCCTAGGCCATTCACCTTGCCTTGCTGAACCGCCGAGTCCGCCACCCCCTTTCGCATATCTGCACTGGGTTGCCTTTCTCGCCGGATCAGACTTTTTTGGGAATGTTGCGGGAGGGAACCGCATTTGGGGAAGGGAATTATGGTATTTGTGTGGGAGAAGGGAGGATAGGAGGGAAGGTAGGTAAAAGGGAGGATACCAAGGCCGCGGATTTGGAAAGAGGATACCGCCTTGGTAGCTAGGGTGCTTCGGGGTTGCGTACCCGTATATTCCAGGAATTGGAATACCCCTAAATTAAAAGACTATAAATACCCATTTATGAAACGGGTGTGGGCAGAGGTGTAACCAGTACACCCACTTTTTGCCGAATTTCGGCACCATAATGTGATAGGGGGCGAGGCCCCAAAACAATTCCAGACTCCGGGCTAATACTGAGAATTTCTAGCTAGAAAATCTCAATATCACTTTACCCGACCCGGGGATCGAACCCGAGACCTCAGCACAGCAGCCGTAACGCATGCGCAATTACAACTGTGGCGTAGTTCGAAAATATAATTTTTTCTTGGCAAATTGTGTGTTAATCTAAGGCATTCAATAAAAGATAGTAACTTAACCTGAATTAATAATACACCAAAGACTGTAATGAGTTCGAATCGAAATATTTTCAAGAAGAAGCTTCATGAAACGAAACAAGTTAACTTGTGTATTCATTCGGAATTTGCTATTTACGGTTATTTTATAATTGTTAAGTCAGGGTTAAATATTTCACCCTTAAGATTAATTGTCAATGGCATCCGAGTAGGTGTGTCTTTCAATCTAAATGGGAAATAGGGATATAAAGAATAGATATTTACATGGACAAAAAATTAAATAATATTAATAACTTTCACTATGATTACTTATATAATAATTTTGATATTTCAGTCAGTCATTTCGTCTATTTGAGAAGTCTCTAAAAATATATTTGCAAAGGTATTTAAGAAAAGCTTCTAAATAATAATTTCAATGAACTTAAAAATATTTACATTACGAAAGCGTTTCAAATTCTCAGTAAAACAAACATTGCGAGTTAAATTATTCGGTGGATGGCGGTGCCAAGGAAAATATATTATGAAAAAAAATACATTGTGGCTTGATTATATGTAACCTCATTAGTGGTAATATGTTTATAGATTTTCTTGTGTAAATTGACAGTTACAAATATTAGCATAACATACAGAACTAACAGCTTACGTGGTATAGAGTAGCCATCTGCGAAACGAAAGGCCGCGGATTCAATTCCCGCACCGAGATATTTTTCTTATCCTGGCACGGCAAAGTGACTACACTACACCTGATGGTAAGCGCAGTGCCATCCAGTCAGAGTATCAAGTAGCGAGAAACAATCTATCCCTCGCTACTCAACATAATCATGCTGGCCTGCTGTGTAGCTTCTTCACACTACGATAGCGTAGCGATACCCCATAGGGGGTGAAGGTGAAGAAGCGGTAGAGGGTCTAGTGTCAGAGTACTAAGAAGGCCGCTCTACACCCCTCTACTCTAGACCCCCGACAAAAACCGGATGTACAACCGAAAGGCTTTTGTTGTTCTTAATGTACATGACACAAGACAGTCGGAAGTCAAGAATAGGCTAGAACAAGACACATGCGTAGAATTTTGGTTACATTATATTATTGGTCAGTTTTTGTTTGGTGCCAAAAATAAACAAATCCTATATGAAAAATTCGCTTAATAGTTCTAAAATAAATACACCCAACAGTCACACACATATTTCAAACCCCACACTAAGTCAAAACTGTATCGTGGATATCAAGAACTACGAGGGAGTACGGTCCCACAAACCCAGACCTGAAACCAATATATGTCTGTCACACAAACATTTGTCTCGGTGCGGGAATCGAACTCACGGCCTCTCGTTTCACAACCGGCTACCCACCCGCCGCGCCACGGAGACAAAACCAATACTTGTATTGGTGTGTGACTTTTGACTATTATTTATTTAACATAGGACTTACGTCTGTATGCTCGGAGGGGTAAGCAGAGAGGTACGCAGTATTTCTGTCATATGAAAAGATAGATGGTGAAGCATCGTGCACTATTTCACGTTGAAACTTTGTTGCATGCCTGTCAACTTAAATTAGACGCAGTTTATGAGTGCTTATTATAGGTGTTTGGAATATATTCGAGTGAATGTACGAGTTAAAATGAATGGATTTATTGTATCAGTTGGCAACAAGCCGATTAGAGCGTAGTGTCCATAGCTCTGGATAAATACAGGCAGTTTGAATATTGACGCGGTTGTAATACTATTTAAGGTGAGGTAGGCTCAGACAGTTCAGTTCAGACTACATTTTTAAACTAATTATTCGATATTAAAAACTAAAAATATTAACAATATAAAAATTTGCCATGAAAGATGAACATATTTACAAAACGATTGTGCTTCTCGATACACGATTCATTAAAGTTGGCTCGATAGAAAATATTCGCAAAGATGCATCGAAATTTGAAAATTTCAATCCACACGACCTCAAATGAATCCTTAGTATACGGTTATAAAGAAAAATATTGAAACGAAATTTTTCTATAACATTTACAATGAACTGCATTAAACGAGTGTGTGAATATTTTTTCACATTTCATTTATAAATACAAAGAAATAAATGTTTTAAAATTACGAAACATGAAATGGCCGTGGTCTCCATGCTGAAATGGTTTTTAAACATGATGCGCATGTGCGAGACTTGTCAGACGGCAATTGGGCCGTGTTGAGAGCAGACGTGTACGCGATTTTTCGCTCGCGCTGTCAAAAATATTTTTTGTGAAAACATGATGAATATGACTTAAAGTGTTCACAAATAGCACTAACTAAAGATAATATATTGAATATAATCAAAAATATTTAACTTATCATAATAATTTCAAACTATATATATTTTATTTATCATAATGACTGTCAATTCTTATCAAAAGTCGTGAATACAGGTTGATTGATTTGAACAAACTATTTGAGAATAAAATTATGGTATGATACTTGATATAACAAAAATATACTAATATTATAATTACGAAAGTGAGTCTTCCACTTTGGAAGGTTGCATGGTTAAACCGCTGAACTGTTTTTGATAATAATCGGTAAAAATTAACGCTAGTATTATTTAATCAATGCCATTATTAAAATGTTGGTGTTCGCGAGACGAGAAGAACCAGCAGTTTATGTTCTAAATAAATGTAGAAATATAAAATAAATACAACCAACCGACACACACATAGTCCTGACCCCACACTAGGTCAATCTTGTATTCTGGGTATCAAGAACTACGAGGGACAATGGTCACACAACACCCAGATCCTAAACAAATGTCGGTCTGTCACACCAACATTTGTCTCGGTGCGGGAATCGGACCCACGGCCTCTCGTTTCACAACTTACTAATCGCCCGCTGCGCCAGGAGGCTGTCAAGAAATGACTAACTTATGTCCAAATTTAATTATTATTTTGTTGGAAATGAAAACCGTCATCAGCGGGCTTACTATTTCCCACTACCATTGCGACTGATTACCAGATCCCTAGAGCTCGAAGACTATAATCGTAAATAACTGCTTTGGATACAGCACTTTGAATTTCTTTCAATTATATATCTTATGTTCTGCTATATTTATTTTATATTGATTGCGCAAGACTGAAATAACATATAATATAACAATCAAATTCTACCTTAGGCGGACGACTACAAAGTTCATTATTATAATAATTTTATTTTGACAAACAATACGTTTTAAAGTACTCGTTTGTTTTCGGCGGACGATCGATTATACGTTATTGTGTTCGTGTCGGTAAAAGAGAAATAATATATAACTATTCTTGTCATTTCGTGCATGACGTCAGATATGGATGACAATATTAATTGTCAGAAGAATAGATCGTGCAAAATTTATGATTTCTGAAAATGCATCAACTGAAGATATATACTTTTTACCCGGCTCCACCCCTATCAAATATTATCTATACATTTTCTCACTTGTTTACGGCAATGAGTTACTATTATAATTTCCATAGCCAATTTTTATCCTAAGATATCGCTGTTACTTTTTCGTATAAAAATTACCCTATTCAGTTTCACTTATCTCGATACCTGCTGGTGGTAGGATATTCATATCCGCCAGGATAGCGACCACCGTACACAGAGTATAAAACCCGCTATAGTGGCACACGCAAGTGTGTCGCGTTCCAAGGTCAGCTAGTGTACCTCTGGTTTTTGTCGGGGTCTAGAGTTGGGGTATGATGTTTGGCCGTGTTGTTCTGAGTACTCTGACACTAGGCCCTCAACCGCTTCTTCACCTCCTTGCCCCATGGCGTAGTATGAAAAACTGAACATCAGGCCGACATGATTGTGTTAAGTAGCAAGGCATAGATTGTCTCTCGCTAGTTGGTACTTTAACTGGACGACACTGCGCTTACCATCAGGTGCAGTGTCGTCACTTTGCCAGGATAAAAAAAATATCAGATTCCATCATCATCGGAGCCACCCTGACAAAATAGTAAATAGACAAACAGATATTTTTTTGTAAATTCTTTGTATCGATTTTCATTACTATGACATTTGATATTACTTTTTGTTTTGACAGAATATTTTTTTCTAATAATATTCATTCATACGAAAAAGTTTTTATTCCACAACGAAATATTATATTAATATTATTAATTCAATTAACAATATATTGAGTACTATAACTCAAAATTCAACGGATTTCTGACAATTCATACTTGACGGTCTGCATTGTGCAGTGGACGTTTAGTCAGTTGTGAAACAAGAAGTCCAAGTTGGATCCCAAAATCGAATATCGAAAGGATACACTTCCTTTACCGAACATCAAGAGAAGTGACGGGAGATGATGATCGGGAGAAGGGTAAAGAATGGGAGGGTAAAATCAAAAGGAAACTGGACGGATTTGGCAGAGATGGGTGTAATCCCTAGTCTAGCTTAGCTTAGCTAGCTTAAGCTATTACATCTATATGAAAATGTCTAGTAACCTTTGCCGAGCGGATACCGTGAGAAAACGCGAGAATCTTAAGGATCGGGTTAAGATCTATAGCAAGAAAGCCTAGGTGATCGTGTTCTCGTGCAAGAAATCCCTGTTTCCTCACGTCCCCGTTCTTACAGGTGTTCCACTCCCAATGCACAGGATAAAAAAATATTTTCATAAAAATCGGTTCAGTGTTTTCAGTTCAGTCGTGAAAATGTAACAGACAGAAAACTTTCAACCACTACTAATTCACCATTTTAGAGGCTACATTTAAAAAATACGTGTACGTTTATTTGTTTGTTTGAACGCGCTAATCTCTAGAAGTACTGTTTCTAATTGAAAAATTATTTTAGTGTTGGATAACCTATTTATCTGGGAACGCTATAGGCTATATAACATCACGCTATGACCAATATGAGCCAAGCAGCAATGAAAAATGTTGCAAAAACGGGAAAATATATTCCTTTTGAGAGCTTGTTTTGCGTGCGCTGCGTATACGGTTAAAGTTACGCAACAATCAAGTATGACGGAATTGTTCCTCTTAAAAAGTTATAAAAAAAGTCCGCGATAGCATATATCTATCTTTTTCGGTTAGCTCACCTTAACCTGCCTTAACCTTAACCTTTTTAATGGTTATGAAATTTGTCCTAAAACAATACATTATTTGCGAAGGGGTTTTTATAAACTTTGTATTTATTGTATACTTTTGCTCCCGAAAATAACCTCCACGCGGGCGATGCCTCGAGCAGCAGCGAGTAGTATATAAAAGACGTGATTACTTTCACTCATATTGCAACTTATTTCACTGAACGTTAAAAATGAGTAATAATTGACATTGTTATCATTATAATTTGTAATAATATAGGTACATATAAATAATACACCAAAAAGTCACACACATATTTCTGACCCCACACTACGTCAAACCTATATCGTGGGTATCGAGAACTTCGAGGGAATATGGTCTCACAACATCCAGACCCGAAACAAACATTAGTCTGTAACGATAACATTCGGAACTTTGTTGCGAGAATCGAGCTCACTGCCTCCCGTTTGAGGCCGAGGCTGTCATATAGGTTTTAATTTTAATAAAATAACATAATAGTTGAGGTTTTTAAAAAATAAAAATTTATGGTATATTACGTTCTATTTAATCTGATTTATTTGACATTTGCTTATTTCACTGTTTTAAATAATGAACATCCTTTATATGAGCGCCTATCGCTACTCGTTGGAGGGGGAGCCCCCGCGCACGCCGCCACCACCCGTCGCATCTCACCCCCTCAATCATACCTCAGCCCAGAGTGGACACAGCCTTAACAATTCGCGTATCAAATGTCAGCGTCATCGATATATGGATTAACTAGATGTTGCTCGCGGCTCCGCCCGCGTGGAGGTTACTTTTGGAAGAAAAGGTACCTAAACAATCCATAGAGGCATTTAAAGCTATTACACCTTTCTTTATTTTGCTATCCCATAGGAAGCGTGGATTTTTCCTGGATAAAAAGTAGCCTATGTAATTTTCTAATCCCTAAACTGCCGCTATGCAACAAATCATGACGATCCCTTGCTCCGTGACAAACTCAACTATCCCACGGGAACTGTGCATGTTTCCGGGATAAAAAGTAGCCTATGTGCTATTCCAGACTATAAACTATCTCTGTGCCAAATTTCGATCAGATCCGTCCAGCCGTTGTAGCGTGATTGAGTAACAAACATCCATCCATCTAAACATTCGCAATTATAATATTAGTAGGAAGACTACACAGTCTTCTGTGTAGTCTTCTTCTAGTTCTAGTTCTTCGTCTTCTTCTACCCAAGCTATTTTCACTGAGTTTATCATTCGCATGCAATGCAATTCTTCTCAACTTTGTCTGTATAAAGGTAGGAAGTTTAATTGCATTGTTTAAGGTGTAATTTTTGCGTATCTACATAAATATTTTATACTCATGATTTGGGCACAAATTTTGAAGTGCAATGTAGATTAGAATCACTAACTCTGTTTATTTTATTTTGCCTTTGATTGTACTGTAATGTGTATTTAATAAAAAAAAGTGACTATGCAGATACTAGTAGCAACGATAACCTATTTGAAAGTGGTAAGGACTGCCAAGCTGAAAGTTGTTTGAAACTAGCCCAAATGTCATACACCTCTATCTTTTCGAAGCGACGTGTGTATTCATTGCTAATTACCGATGCTTAAACGGCGAAGGAAAACATCGTAAAGAAACTTGTATACTTGAGAATTCTAAATATGAATTTCGTAGTCTATGTCTATAATATTAAGTCTACCAACCGCATTAGACGTAGTCGACTAAGGACTGACCCCTCTCATTAGTAGAGGATGCCCCGTGACGAGCAGTGAGACAGTAAACAATACAGGTTACATATTATTATTAGTTCGATACATTATGAAGTCGAGATGATGGACCAGTCTTTGAAGGAACCCACAATGACAATCTTACTTTCATGCGCTTATTTTTATTTCTGAGTTTCTCTGTCTCACCTAAAATCATAATAAGAAAATGTACAGTCCAACTCTCGTTCGTTGGCATTAATTCAGCAACATACTGTAGTTAATGAGAGAAGGTACACTGACCTGAAACTAGTCTATTCTGAGTAGTGATATTAATTAACACCCTCTATACGCATTTAGTCGTAGGATGGCGGATGCTTCGTGCTGTAATTTATTTCATTAAGAATTAATTTAATAGGCTTTAGTCATCCATCATTTAACATGGTCGTGTTCATTGAAAACTAGAGTTCTTGAATAATATATAGTAGTCATAAATATTTTTAGCATGTGTTTTTTTTTTTTTTATAACATAGTCCGACAAACGAGCCAGTGGGTCACCTGATGTTAAGTGATCTCCACCGCCTATGAACATCCACAATACCGAAAGTATCATGTATGCGCTGTCGGCTAATAGTTAATAGAAGAAGTGTTCATAAATCTTCATCTTAATAGCGAATTCCGTTATATATGTCAGTGTATATCATAATGGTCTCCGTGGCGCATTGAGTAAATAGCTTGCTGTGAAAAAAGAGGCCGTGGGTTCGATACGCACAAGTTATATTGAAAATGTCTAACTCTTTGTGTTGTTGTTCGGTCCCGCACACGGCATTTTTTTTATCCTAGCACGGCATAGTAACCACACTGTACCTAATGGTAAGCGCAGTGCCGTCTAATTAGAGTAGCGAGAAACAATTTATATATGTGTGGCTTCTTCACACTACGCCAAGGGGCAAAGCGTTGAAGAAGCAGCCGAGGGTCGAGTGTAAGAGTACTCAGAAGTCCGCTAGACGGCCAAATATCGTACCTAACTCTAGACCCCCGACAAAAACTGGATGCACACTGGCTGATCCCAGAACGCAACACACTTGCGTGTGCCACCATACCATTAAGCTGAATATTATTTGCTATTACAATATTAAATTGAAAATGAACGTTAATGTGTTCATTAAAATGACGTTGGATTCTTCAGTTGAATGCTAGACACAATTAGTTTGGAGGTCTTAGTACATAGGTACTAAGGAATTCTTAAGAATTTTTTTACACCCTTTTTTCACCCTGTGTACGGTGGTCGATATCCGGGAGGATATGAATATCCTACCACCAGCAAATGCAGCTTCTAAAGGTTCACTTCTATAATTGAAATGATTATAAATAAATAAATAACACCCAACAGTCACACACGTATATTTAACGGTAGGCAGCGGTTTTGCTGTGTCCTGGCCCGTCTGCTTATCGAGGCACTAAAAATAAATAAAAAAAACATAGCTCCGACCCTACTAAGATACGAGCCCTGTATTGTGGGTATCAGGGACTGCGAAAGACGCTCGGTCTCACAACACCCAGACACCAGACACAAATATCTGTCCGTCACACAAACATTTGTCCCGGTGTGGGAATCGAACCCACGGCCTCTCGTTTCACAGCCGGCTACTCGCCAGCCACCACGGAGGCTGTCAAATTGATAAATATCCCCAACTTACATAATGACACATTTATATCACACAATTTCGAAGTATTGAAAGTGTCATAATAAATTACCACACGACTACGGACTACTCGACAACTGGTGGTCGATACGAACCGGTCAATATTTGATGGGGTCGTCAGTTACTTGGATACCGTGGTAATACAAAAGATATTGACCGATTGGCTACAAGGAGACACGTTGTTGTGTTTCAAGGAACATATTTATATCCAGTACTAGGTGTTTCCCGTGGCTCAGCCCGCGTGGAGATTATTTTTGGAAGAAAAGGTATACATATATCAATGTGATGACATACAACTCAGTCCGCCCCGTGACCATGAAGGCTGTAAGGCTTTCGAAACGTCGGGATACAAAATTTTAATTAACCGCGATATAATCCGTAAAATTTGTTTCATTTCAATGTTCGCGTAAACATAAGAAACCATTAGATAGCCCAAATGGTTATTTTCTATAGCCATAGCCTAGTTTGGAATGGTATTCAATGTTAATTATCACTTGCTTTGCACTTAATGACAACGTTATGAGGAAACCTGGATATCTGGGAATTCTCCATAACAATTTCAAATGTATTTAAAGTCTACCAACCTCTATTACACCAAATTGGTGGAGTATAGCCTATCTCATCCCATAAGAGACTATCCCGCTCATACACCCGCCATTGTAACTCCTGTTTAGCCAGGATCGACAATGGCACGTTTTTTTTCGACACCGAGTAATGAAACTCGGCTAGTCGCCGGGAAACTCATCTCATAAGTAGGGTAGGATAGGCCTTAACCCAACATTGTATTTTTAACCGACTTCAAAAAAAGGAGAAGGATAAAAATTCGTCGGAATCTTTTTTTTATGTATGTTACCCGATTACTCAAAGACGCCTGGACCGATACGAGAAATTCTTTTTTTGTTTAAAAGGGTATACTTCCCAGGTGGTTCCACTGGCACCAAGTCAGGATCTGATGATGGGATCTCAGAAAAAATCGAGGGAAACCCCCAAATGTTATAGAGGCGCATACTTTGTTTTTCATTGAAGTCGGTGTCCTTTATATGAATTAAAAAACTTTTTAATGTTTTTTTCTGGCTCGGCAAAGAGACCGTACTGCACCTAATGGTGTGCAATGCCGTCCAATTAGAGAATTAAGTAGCGAGAAACAAAAATACCTGGCTACTCTACACAATCATGCCGGCCTGCTGAGCAGCTTCTTCACACTACGCCCAAAGGACATTTTACTATAATTACGTCAGAATTAAACTTAGTTATTCTCATCTTAACTATAGTTATAATTGTGTTAGTATAAAATAACATACATACCACACAAAACACAAAGGAAACCTGTAAATAGGGTAATGAATAAATAAATAGTTCTCTACCTAAGTCGTAACAGCTATGGAAATAGCGGTCCGACGTAACCACGGCTTCTATAATGCAAAACGCAGTTTCAGGTAACCGTTTTACATTAGTTATATTTTAATACGAAACTGCAATTTGATCCTGCAACGAGTATTACAGAGTTACTCAAGGTACATCGTAAAAAATGCCTTTAAGATTGGAATAAAATTTTACGGAGTTTATTTTGAATTTATAGTGCCGATTTTTTTAAAGCTTTCATGGTATCGTAGCGGACTGAGTTGTATGTCGATACGAAAGGATAGTGTTATGTGTAGATAGGAGGAAGACAGAGGGTATACCCTCAACATAGATGATTTAAAACTGTATTCATTGCAGACCGATCTACGCAATCAATTTCAATGTGTAATATGCGCGCAAACTTAAGAAACCATTATGACGTACAAAAGGTTCCTAACAAACTATCCGTGTAAAAATATATGTAATATATGGATTTGTTCGGCCCGCATTAGGCCAGTGTGGTGGACTAAATTCAGACCGGCACGATTGTGAAGTCACAGAACGCAGGTTCAATTCCCGCGCCGAGGCGGATGTTTGTGTGATCCATAAATATTTGTTTTGGGTCTGAGTGTTGTGGGACCGCTGAACTTCGGAGGTCTTGATACCCACGTTACTGGTTTCACCTAGTGTGGGGACAGAAATATGTCTGTGACTGTTGGTGTATTTATTTATCTACTGTAAAATAAAAATAAAACACGATAAAATCTGTAACATTAGTTTTATTTCAATGATAAATATTCCCGTAAACATAGAAACCATTAAAATGTACAAATAATTTAATTATTGAACTAAATAAAAGATCTGCAATCAACTTCAACATTGATAAATATCTTGGAATTTAATCTAGAGACGTGAAGACTTAAAACTACGTTCAATTAGCAATACAAATTGCTAGATCAAACTTAAATGAAATGGAATGAAAGTTGTGTCGATTTGTTTATATCGATGAAGTTGAAAAATACCTGCCATTAGAACCCATGAAGTAATAGAGTTACAGGTGTTTCGATATATTTTTATTACTCATGCGGGATAAGTACTATTTTAGCTCACGTTTTTATGTTTGGTAAATAAAGTTTTGTATAAATCAAACGGTTCTTTGCGTGCGATAATGATATTATCACACGCAAATTATTCTTAGCTCATGCAAATAATGATCAAAACTGCTAAAAACACATCCAATGTGTCAATACTAAAAAGGGAGGTTGACGCCACATTTGTAATTAAAAATAGTATCTGCAACACGTGCAGTGGTGCGGTGTTGTAGATAGCCCGAGCGAATGAGTGTACTCACTTCGTTCGTAGCCTCAATTTCGCTCATTTTCAAGAAATAAGTGTTTCAACATTTTTGAAAAATCCCTAAAAGGGGCAAAGTGAGAAAACTTATGAGGTATTCTTTAGATGCAATCTAAAGATTCAGGCACAACACCTGAGAGGCTGGACAATCGCTACTGGTGCCTCAGTGCAGAAGACAACTCCTTGGATTGTATACTTCTGCTCCCGAAAATATACTCCACGCGGGCGGAGCCGCGAGCAACAGCTAGTATATATATATAATTACTTGTCCTGACTGGTACATCAACGTAGAGCCTAAACCGCTGAGGCGTTGTTGTAAGCATCCACTACGAAAGGATTTTCTTAAATGTCATCCCTAAGGGGGTAAAATAAGGGAAAAACGGTTGCATGGAAGTCAGTCTTTTTCAAAGTGAGAAGTATGAAATTTCGTATACGTGCTTCTGGCTAGAATTAACTGTACGTATGTTTGTGAATACATATACCTTGAGGACTGACATAGGGTACTTTATTTTTTAAATCATCTCCACTCTGAAGTCTATAAATTTAACTCGGTCAAAGCCGCGAGCAAATTCTTGTTTAATATATCTTGACTATCGAGATGCATTCATCTCTCTGACTGGAATATGTAATCATACATACATACATACATATACACTCACGCCTGTAATCCCCGAAGGGGTGGGCAGAGGTGTAATTAATACACCCACATTTCGCCAAATTTCGGTCCCATGATGTGATAGGGGGTGAGCCTATCGCCATACCGGGCACAGATTCCAGACTCCGGGCTAATACTGGGAATTTCTGGATAGAAAAACCCAACATCACTTTACCCGACCCGGGGATCGAACCCGAGACCTCAGCATAGCAGTCGTAAACGCATGCGCAATTACAACTGCGCCACCGAGGCAGTCATGAAATCCAAAGTAATATTCTTATTTTATTTTATTTACATAAAAAATCTAATCTTAACAACCATGTTCAATACAATATTTCTAACAAGGAAACTTATAATAAGTCCGTACTACCAAGAAAAGCTCTAATTTCCTCATAAATTCTCATTTACTTTTTCAAGCTCGTAGGTATTTTCTTGGTACCGTATAATTCATTTTTCTTCCCAAATTTCCAAGTAAAGTATATTACGAACATGGAGCGACTTTAATTGAGCTTCGGCTTAAGGTCAAGTTTGTTTAAAAAAAGTTTTCACTTCAGTCTTGAATTATTCTAATTATTCCAAATAGGTATAGAGTTTGTAGACCAAATCGGTCCAGGGTTTTATAAATTATTTAGGTTTTTTGTGTTAGTATAGTTCAGAATGAAAGAGATTTAAATCCAGATGGTACTAACGTTTTACTTTAACTGACAAAACTAATAATAACATTATTTTATTAAATATATTTTTCTAGCGGCGATAGCTTTATTGGGAATAGTACGGAATGTCAAGACGAAGACGGTTCGAAATTATATACACCTCTGACTATGCGAGAAAACATCGTGAGGAAACCATTTTATATAGGAATTCTTATCAGAATTTCAAAGGTATATGAAGTCTATCAACCCGCAGCGCGGCGGGATTTCCAGCAGCAATCCAGAGCACACTCAGGATCCCCCGGGACCGTCCCATATGCCGCCGCAGGAGGCATAGGAAAATAGGTGAGGGCCCAGTAGCCCCTCGGGTGAACTGGGTTGGAAGATCGGTGCGTCCGGCATAACCATCTCTCCTCCCCCGAGGTCCAGAACTAGTAAAAAAATCGTTTTCTAACTCTTCCTATTAGTAGAGGAGACCCGTGCCCAGAAGGGACAAGTTTAATATAGGACTGGTATCATTATTATATATTTTTTTATTCTGGAAACGCCGGTAGCAGTGATGGTAAAATGCACCAATTGCAAAGATCTTTCAAATCCTTTTTTATATAGTAGTTGTTAAAATACAGTTTTATTTTAGACACCTGCAAAGTATGGCTATAAAATACTCATATAATTATTTATTTATTCTGGCACGGCAAAGTGACAACACTGCACCGGATGCTAAGCGCAAAGTCTAGTTAGAGTATCAAGTAGCGAGAAAAAATCTATCCCTCGATACTGAACACAATCCGGCCTGCTGTGTAGCTTCTTCACACTACGCCATGGTGAAAAAAAACAATAAAATACATTAAAACACAGAATATATACTCCTTAACATTCCTATGACATTATTATTTATTCATGAACAATTTGCGATGCAATCAGGTCAGGTATGGAACCTCGCGATGTCGAAACGCGATTTGACTTTGATGAAATGCTATTATAAACTTCGCTGAGAGTCTTTGTGTTTTTATAAACATCGTTTAAATTAAATGACTTTCCCTTTTCAATAGATGAAAATAGATATAATAATGAGTTTATGGATGAAACAGTTTCTTGCAAAGATGCGAAGCTTAGAAATGTTTTAAAGATTAAATTGTGACGACTTAACGCGAAACAAATATCTGTGGCTCACACAAACATTTTTCACAGTGCGGGAATCGAACCCGCAGACTCTCGTTTCACAGCCGAGTACTTGACCACTGCACCACGGGGACTGTATTTCAATAACACCTGTAAACTACCTATGCTTACAAATAAAGAATTTGATTTGATTTGATTTGTCATCTATAGATATTTATATAAATTTACAAAACAGTGAGCCGTGTTTAACACTTACTGTAAAACAATAAACAAAATTGGATGTGATTTTTAATGATGCATGGAGATAATTTTAAGCTAACATATAAGGTTTTTTTGCGTAATCTTATTTATTATTTAGATCTCAATCACCTATGGTAACAACAATACAGTGTGTGTTATAGTCACACAATCAGAGATGTAAATTTTTTTTTTAAATGATGCGCTAAATTAGTCTTCGTGCTATTTTCTATGTAGTAAGGTTCAAAATTAAATGACGTACATCATTTTAAGTGGGATATCTAATGTCTAATAAGTTGTATTTAAACCTTAGAGTATTTAACACTTTAAACCAATGACGAAAGAAACCTTAAAACACATTAAAAAGGTACAAAACTTTTTAGTAAAAAATAGGGATTACTGGCCACAAATTGACAGCTTTATTTTTTTTAAAAGCCGTCATTGCCTCCTGAAAAAAAAACTGTCAGTAGTATAATAAATGGCGAAGCAATGTGACTGAAATTTTAGTTAAATATTTTGTGTTGTGTGTTTTATATTTTTTATGTAGTCTTTTATATTTCGACTCTCTTTATTTTGATTTTGTACGAAATTTTTTGTGTTGGAAATCCTAGTTTTCGTATAACAAGTCATACCGTGACTCTGTTCGGATACCGTGAAATTTTCCAGTGTTGAAGTAAGTAATAGAACTTAATTATCATCAAATAAAGTAACCCAAATATATTTATTACTGATTTTCAAGAGTCATGAAAATACTGTATTCTTCAGAAGAAGTATTTTTTAATACTTAATATTTAATACTATAAGACAGATAGTTATTTCGGGTCTGGGTGTTGTGGGACCGTAGTTCCTCGCAGTTCTTGATACCCACGATACAGGTTTTACCTAGTGTAGGGTCAGAACTATGTGTGTGACTGTTGGGTGTATTTATAAAAAAAAACATGCATAGATTTATAACAGACTACTGACTGACTTCATAATATATTAAAACCTTAGAAACGTTACACCTAAACACTGACTGTCACTGGCAGCTCTATTATATCACATAAATAAGTTATCAGCTTGCTATTGAGTTAATTAAGCGAGTAAGATTTCCGGTGGTCTGAATTCCCTACTGTCTTTCTCATCTCGGTTTCCTTTGTGAACGCAATTCGTTCGTTATGGTGTGTGTTAATAGGTGGTAGGAATTATTTTTCAACATTTGAACTACTCGTTATAAATATATAATTAAAATGAAGTAATAAAAAATATAGCATTGCCTAGAGAGTGGTATGGACTGTCGAGACGAAAATCTGTTCGAAACCAGCCTAAAAGGCAACATCTGAGTTTTCTAAAGTTGCGTATGTGTTAATTATTAATTATCGCTTGCTTTAACTGTAAAGGAAAACATTTTGACGAAACCTGCAATCAACTTTTTTTTTCTATGAATACTCATATAACAATTTGGAAATATATCTGAAGTCTACCATCCCGCATCAGGCCTGCATGGTGGACTAAACCTAACCCCTCTCATTAGTAAAGGAGGCCCGTGCCCAGCAGTGGGACAATGTTTAATACAGGGCTAGTGTTATTATAAAATTTTTGGAAATCAAAACACACCATAAACACACAAAAGATTCATGCCAGGCTTGAAGTTCCCCTTTTAGTGAGACGTCCACAATTTATGCATTATAATAAAATATGGCTTTATGAAACTATGGGAGCAGAACGGTTCCGTCCCGTCCTATAGGTGTGATATATGGAAGGTTAATAGGGCCAACATTTTGTACAACATTTGATTCTTGAGAATAAATAAATTAGTCTTTATGTTGGTATAGCATGTAATTTGTTCGGATGATATGAGTGACAAATTGTAGAAAAAATATTTTAAAGAACTTGAGATGTACATTTATTTTGTTGTCGTCATTTGATCACAGCTCAAAAAACGCTTTGCCCGTCTGAGGATACTGCCTTGTTACGTGAATATCCTACGTCTGCCTATACTCTGTGGTCGACTGAATGGCGCGACCATATATATTTTCTTATTATTTGTATGCCATAACAGTAATATAACTCTGTCGCTAATAATTTTAACGGTCCTTAAGCTCACCGAAATTATAGGCAAAGGTTTAGCTAGCATGGATTTCAGGTATTATTTCCATTATTCGACAGCTTTCGAAAGGCTCCGTGACGCAGCGGGCGAGTAGACGGCTGTGAAAGGAGAGGCCGTGGATTCGATTCCCACACCGAGACAAATGTTTGTGTGACAGACTGATAGTTGGTTCGGGTCTGGGTGTTGTGGGAACGTAGTCCCTCGTAATTGTTAATACCCACGATACAAGTTTTACCTAGTGTGGAGTCAGAACTGTGTGTTACTGTTGGGTGTATTTACTAGAAATGAAAAAGTAATAAGTAGTGAGTAAAAACACAAGCCAAAGTCAACTTTATTTCCTTAATATTAACGTTACATATACGCTTATTACGCACGTCAACAAAGGCGAGTATTGTCAGTTTTTGACTGGGTGTTCAAATGATCCGTGAGTGGGTAATACGGTTTTTATTTTTCGAATTGTGTTTTGGTATACGGTCATATGCTGGGTGAAACAATCACCCATATGTTTACACATATAAGTCTCATCGGGATTTTAATCGGCTTACCGCTTCGACACGGTAACATCCACTCGAAAAAGCTCCCCCTAAGTATTATTACTAAGTCTCATTTCAACTGAAAAGATTTTAAAACTTGAAATCATCAGATAAATGGTCTTTGAGGGGAATGGGAAATGAAATTTTCATAAACTTAACTTTAGTTTTAATGTAATAGTTTTTTTTGTATTCTGGCACGGCGAAGTGGCCACAATGCACCTGACGGTAAGTGCAGTGCCGTCCAATAGAGTATCAAATAGCGAGAGACAATCTATCCCTCGCCACTCAACACAATCATGCCGGCCTGCTGTGTAGCTTCTTCACACTACGCCTAAAGGACCCAGGATCATAGGAAGGAGGGAATACAGTAGCTGGCAAACTATTCCACAGTTTAAAACGGTTACACAGTTTTGTCAAATGAAACTTCGATATTAAATTTGGTTCACTTAGTGTATGATATATTTATAATAATATACCCAACAGTCACACACATAGTCCTGACCGCACACGTGTAGTGGGGGATAGACTGTCTCTCGCTACTTGATACTCTATCTGGACGGCACTGCACTTACCATCAGGTGCAGTGTGGTCACTTTGCCGCGCCAGAATAAAAAAAAAAAAACACTAGATCAAACCTGTAACTTGGGTATCAAAAACTATGATGGACTACGTACAACACCCAGACCTGAAACAAATATTTGTTGATCATACGAACTTTTGTCTAGAGGATTGAACCCACTGGCTCTGGTGTCAAACGACCAATTTCAATAAACGATCTTTTTTTTTATATCATAGTCCGACAAACGAGCCAGTGGGTCACCTGATGTTAAGTGATCTCCACCGCCCATGAACATCCACAATACCGAAAGTATCACGTATGCGCTGTCGGCCTTAAAGGACAGGAATAGGGATTAAGGAAGGGACGGGGGAATCTGGGCCTCCGGATATCTCACTTACCATACGAAACGCGACAGTGAACTGTCACTTTACGTTGGTTTTCTGTGAGACAGTGGTACTACCCCGGTCGAGCCGGCCCATTCATGCTGTAGACAAATGTGTCTACAGCGTGGCTCTACCACTTTTCTTCTTAATTAAAAACTACAGATCGTAAATGAGCCAGTAAGAATTAAGTTTGAATGAATACGAATGACATAATCGCGCAATATTTTAATGGTATAAATACCACGATTATTTCCCGACTTAGAGTAGGCAACCAAAAGGAGACGGCATTACGCTCGAATCTTGAACAAAAAATTCAGCAACGTCGGTGGGGGGCTTCGTACAACTACAAATAAACATGTGCACACAAATGCAAAATGTAATCACGTCGCTACGCACGCACACTACACCATTTCATACAACACTGGCAAATTTATGCACACAGTTACAAACTTATCTTGGTGTCTAATGTATTTACAGTGTCATATATTGACAACTGTGTAAAAACAGTAGAGCGTAGCAATGTCGACACGAGGTATAGATAGCGTTGTCCTTATCTATCGATAGATAAAATAAAAAAATTATAATTTGTGAAATATTTTAAGATTATTTTTTATGTGTATCATCTTGTCTATCGCTTTTTTGCAATCTCTGGGTGTGATTTCTTGAAAGGGGACGGAAGTAGAGAGGTATAGTTAAAAATAGTGTAAATTAATATTTCTAATTTAATCGAAATACTGTAAAGATAATAAAGGTAATGAGTAGTGAGAAAAATACAAGCCAAATAAGAAAAAATAAAAAAAATATTTTTTAGAAAATGAATTTTAAATAATACGCCTTTAATTTATTTAAAATGGATATCCAGCTGTTGTTACATTACTTAGCACTAAGTTATAATGAGGTAACAATAATATTACTATTAATGAACAATATTTTAAGGATACCACGACATGCGTTGAAAAAAAAAGGAACACCAGTATTCAATAAAAGTACCTAAAAGGTTAATTAAATTTTCAAAAATAACAATGAGCATGACCAAATGAGAATTTAATTAATAAATTAATATTAAAATATATTTATTATATCTAAGTATAACAATATTATAGAATTGTAGCTATAAGAAAAAATGGTTAGCTGTACATACAGCTTGCCACAACAGCTTTTTTGAATTTTGGCAATTTATCAACAAATACATCATACATACATCGTTTCACAAATAGAGTTATATGATTTGGACAAACGGGATATGGCAGAGAATTGTTTTAGGTCGGTTCTGGTCTCTTGGTTTCTTATATAAGTAAACTCGTCTTCTTCTGTTTTCCTAATGAAAACACGACCTTGCTTAATCTACATGAATTAGTACTCTTTATCTTTGGCGATCTGGCGAGCCGCTGCGTGTAATTTGTTTTTAGGTGATAGGTGCTCAACAATGTAAAGCGGCGATTTATTACCTCCAATGCCTATGTGAGCAGTACTGAGCTTATCGTTTGGATTTGCCTTATTAAAATTTATTGTTTTCGCTCAAAATGTATCCCGAAGCCTAGAGGTAGCCAATTTAACAATGATTGAGCGAGGTCTCTTGTCGTCTCTGTTACTTTTTACCACACGAGTGCAATGATGAATGTCGGATTCTTTCAAGTCGCAGGATACCTTAGACAGCTGAGTAATCATAGATAGCAAATTTTACTGTTTTTGCTCGGGGACACACTCTATCTCAAGATTGTTAGAACGGTTATGCTGCTCAGCAACCTGAAGCCTGATTTGCAGATCCTGTAACTTATTTGTTAACTGAAGGTTCTCTTTCTTTAGCTCTCCCAGTGCGTCTTGGTATTTGGTGATGGCGGATTTGGTGGTTTTATAATTTTCATTCAGAAAAAAACATTATTCTCCAAAGCAGTTATTTCCTGTTTTATAGATTGAAATTCGATTCTCACCATCTTCTTAAGGGTTTGGTTAAGCTCCTGTGCTAAAGCCAATTTCATGACATTAAATTCTTCTCTTATTATTTCCCTAACGTCTTTCTTTGTTATAACTGACGCGGACGAGTTTAATTGCGCTAGTATCAACAGTGGTTTTTTTCGATGCGTAATATTGTCATTAAAAGGGAGCGAGTCATTATTATTCCTTACTTGCCGGGTGAGTCAATGGGACGTAAAGGTGTATCAGTTTTTGGTTGCTTTGCACAACATCCGTGACACTTCCATTTATTTATTTTTTGTCAACACTAATTGTAGAGAAGCGTTTTTCAGGTAAGTCAGCACTTGGAACACAACAATGACGGCCGTTGCAAATTATTTTAAAATGTATTTGATGATTATTCACTCGTTTTGAGGTATTCCGATTCAGCAAATATACTACCGGAAAGTACACAACACGACCTTTCCAATGGTATATAGTTTGTGAGAAAATGTTCTGTTATTCCTCAAAATTTCAAATTAAATAAGCGGAGCCAAGAAATACAGTGTTATTGGTAGCGAATGCGAATAGCAAATGCTGCAAATGGAATTATTGCATGTCATTGAGAGCGATTATCGCCTGTTTTGGTGTGGTAGCCGGCTAACGCTATCTATTATGAAGAGCATATAAAAAGGGCTTGAGATCTTGAATTTAATACAGGTTGTCCCAAAAGTCGACGTCAAGCCGGAACCGGGTGAAAAGGCAAGTCATACCGGTTATCAAAAAAATATAAAAAATCTAAGTTGCATGTTTTTAAAATTACAGACATGGCCCGCGATTTTTCAAAGTATAATCCTAACTTTGCGCATTTGTGTGATCTTACGTAAGAACTATTAAGACTCCCTCCCACCCCTTGTAAGAAAAAATAAGACTTGATCGACTCCCCCCATACATCATCTTACGTAATAAATGAATGGCGCAAAAATTCATACCTAAATATTTTTGAAATATACCGGGTACATTTTTAGGATCACATTTTTTGACAAATATTTTATTCCAGTTTTGGTATATTTTGTGACATTCCTAGTGTGTTAGAACTATTTACATTAAAAGTATGTGTTTAGAAGACAGTCCAGATGGATTAGTAATTATATCGGTAACCTTGATAAGTTTATCTACAACACTATTTGAGTCTTGCATACACGACAGTGTTACCACATAAACCACCCAAAATGCCAGTGTAATAAAGTTTATGAAATTGTAAACTTAGTCGATATGTCAACTCTCCTATAATTTTTAAATTATAAATTAAGTTAAGGGAGCATAAATAAAGTAATGTTACAAATATTATAAATGCGTATTTTTGGATGGATGCATGGTTGTTTGATATCCAATCACGCTACAGCGGCTGGACGGATCTACTTTAAATTTGGCACAGAGATAGATTGTAGTCTGGAAAAGCACATATGCTACTTTTTATCCCGGAGAAATGTACAGTTCCCATGGGATAGTTTAGTTTTTCACAGAGCAAGGGATCGACATGATTTTTTGCATAGTGGCAGTTTAGGGATCAGAAAATGACAAAGACCACTTTTATCTCGAAAAAATGCACGCTTCCTATGGGATAGCAAAATATAGAAGGTTAAAATGCTCCAAGATCTAAACGCGGGCGGAGCCGCGGGCAACACCTAGTTAAAAATGAATATTAAAAAAACAACTTGCGTTTAAGATATTGAATGCAAATAAATTTTGCACTACTGTGGCTAAAAGTTTAACCTGGCAACATTTATTACCTGATGATAATTTTTAGAAATTATATGTTTTGTTGCTTTTAAGGATAATATTACTTTAAAAAAATATGTCCAGGTGAAAAATAATGTTGTATTTTTGTAAGTTTGATGTGTCAGATCTATTTTTACATGTTAATACCGCTACAGGCTCTCATTTTTGCGGAGCTCCATTCGCTCGTGATGTCCTTTTTTTAGTGGCGGATCACGAAGCGCAACTAGTTTTATAGAACGTGTATGAGCACCGTGCTCTTACATTTGTCAAACGGGGTAAGCGCTCAATGGCGTCTCCAGTGTTAAATACTCTAAGTTTCCCGACGTTTCAACCGAGTTGCATCGTCCGTGGTCACGGGCTGACGGCAATAATAATTATAATTGTGGTATTTATACCATTAAAATATTGCGCGATTAAGACCCGCTCCTAATTTTATAATATGTATTCAAATCTCGAGAGTCTAAAAACATTTATGAATGACATAGCTTGATTGGTTTATTTCCTGGTTCGATCTGGAAATGCAGATTGAGATTGCTTTTGCGAGTGGCCAATAGTCGGCTCCAAGCGTTCTGCGATAGGGAGGCTGTCTGTTAACTTGTACTATCTCTATATAGTTCTAACATTAACGCATATACCCTCACGGCTGTAATCCCCGAATGGGTAGGCAGAGGTGCAACCAGTACACTCACTTTTCGCCGAATTTTTATGGTCCCATAATGTAGCGGGCGAGCCATTCGCCATACCGGGCACAATTCCCGACTCAGGGCATCAGCTCGGGTTTTTTTTAAATACAGTTGATACTGAGTATTTTTAAATAGTAAAACCCAGTATCACCTTACCTGACCCGTGGATCGAACCGTCAGCACAATAACATTTCTATTTTTCAAACCCAAAATCATATTGGTTTACTATGTGAAAACATTCCATATATTTTTCTTAAGTTCACTCACTGTAACTATAATTCTAGGTTATATTTTAAACACTGCACTCCATTGTATATATATAATATTGTCAAGTAAACAATACGACTCTTCTTTAAAATATGCTAGTATAATTATTCTTTTAGAGAATGTATTCTTGAAATTTGTGAAATAAGCTTTTTATAAAACCTTTACAAAAACCTCTCAAATTATAGTTTCACAGACTAAATCTACATTCAGTCAATCCCCTGCATACGAAACGATTTGAATCCCACAAACACACGTACCACTCGAAATGCTTCGTCTGGCCCCCCCATCCTTTTATGCAGTCCGTCTGTATGGAAACAATCGTAGTAATTACCGCCTGAGTGCGGTTCTGTGATAAGAGAGCTGTCAACGAAGCAACTGTAGTGTCTTTATAATTTACCAGACAGGCGGGATGCTTAGTATCGTCAGACGGTTGTAGTTTAATAATTTACAAATGTTGTTAAGACAATGACTTCGTGATAATGACCTTGGCGGTTTGAAAGCTAACAGCCCCATAACAGCCACTGAAGGTTTCAGGTGCTCGAGATGTAACGTTTTTAATTGGTATTTTTGGATTCAAAAACACATCTTTTAGTTTAGAATTTACGTGAATACACTTTGAAGTTTCCTAGAAAATTGGCATTTAAAATAAATACAATCTATTTTTGGTTCATTACACTTATAGAAACAGAAATTCTATTGTGACAGAATTTTTCATGTATTGGGGTATTTCCTCTTATTAGAAATACCGGAGGTATATCGGAGGTATTTAGTAGACTAGTTGGGGGTACATTAATAATGACAACCTAAGTGGGAGTAGTAAATGTTTAGTTTAAAACGGAGTGCCTTCCGCGCTTTGGTGTTCAGTTCAGTTGAGTTGTGAAGAAGTGTTAGCCAGGATATTCGTGGTTCGTTCGCAGGGCAATAAGTAATTGTAAACCGTTCAATGGACGCGTTGTTCAGCTTAGAGGGTAATGCTGGTAGATTAATTATAAAGAGAAGCTTTAAGTGAATCCTGACATGCGTTTGTGTTAATATTAAGGACTGAGATGTGTAACAGTGTCGTGTAAATCAATCAATAAATTAAAAACATTGTATTTGTGCCTTTTAAATATTCATCTTGCATAGTTTTGTTGATGTTCCTAACACATGTTGAAGCCATATTTAACATATATTTTTAAATAGCGATTGGTTAAGAAAGAAGAAGAATTTCTTGGAACATACCGCAATTCTTATAATTTGCGGGATTAACTTTGAACTTATTATGTGCTGTGTAAGAAATTAATATGTTCCTTTTCATTAACCGACTTAAAAAAAAGAGGAACTTCTCAATTAATCGGCATCTTTTTTTATGTATGTTCCCCGATTACTTGAACACACCTGGAACGATTCGAGAAATTCTTTTTTTGTTTAAAAGATTTATACTTGGCACCAATTTGGGATCTGATGATGGGATCCCAGAAAAATCGAGAGGAACCCTCAAATTTCTGGCGGTAGGATATTCATATCCACCCGGATAGCGACCACCGTACACAAGGTGTAAAACCCGCCATAGTGGCATACGCAAGTGTGTCGGGTTCCGGGACTTTATTGTGACGTGGTCGTAAAATAGAAAGACCCCTGTTTCTATCGGTGTCTTTCTATTTTAACACCACCAAAAGACATCATCAGATTCCCTGTGATATCACCGATTTTTAATCCTGACCGACTAAATATCAATTAATCTATACACACGTACGCAATCACATCTGTAATCCCCGAAGGGGTAGGCAGCGGTATAACCAATACTCCTTCATTTCAACGAGCCTACTACCTTCCCATGATGTGAGAGTGGGCGAACCTACCGCCATACCCGGCACAATTCTGATAATTGCCTATAATCCCCGAAGGAGTAGGCAGAGGTGTAACCAGTACCCCCACTTTTCGCGGAATTTCGGTCCCATGATATGATAGGGGGCGAACTTATCGTCAAAAATTCACATTCTGAGGTAATCGGTGTACATCCAGTTAAGGCAGGCCAGCATAATTTTGGCAAATGTCGAGAGATGCAACGTTACTTGTTGATCCACATTATATTTTAAATAACACATTTGGTCGGCGTCTTCTATTAAAAAAATATATTACACTAGCGGGCCCGGCAGCCGTCGTCCTACCCTTAAAAGCAGCGCCACACCGACTGCAGCGCCATCTGCCGAGCTGATTTGTGAATCTAAACCATCCAGGGCGTCACCCCAAACGCATACAAAATCATTCAAATCGGTCCAGCCGTTTAGGAGGAGTTCAGTGACATACACACGTACAGTAGAATTATATATAACAAGTACTAAAAAATATCATACGTACTAAAAAACCTCATCAAGCGAACTATTTGCCAGCCTAAATAACATTCACAAATTTACGCCACTCGACAGCGGCGCTCGGGCGTTCATAAATTCTAACAGATCACATGACTATCAGTGTCAAAGAGACGTGACTGTGTGTGCGGTGGTTTTAATTTAAGGCCCGCAATCGCGCCCTAACGAGGGAGATGAGCTGGAAACGCTGACACTAGCGCACGGCAATCATTTTGCGTCGACGGTGTGAGGTAGCGTCATGAGCGGAGCGAGCTATAGAGAACTTTTTTTTTATCCTGGCGCGGCAAAGTGACCACACTGCACCATGTCCGTATGAACTGAGGAGCCACTCCTGATTTTTAAAGGAGTTTCATACCATTATTTAGTAGCAAATCAGGTGATTTTGTAGGCGAAATTCTGGAATTTGTAGTAAAATATATCAAATGTTATAGCAATGTAAAAGTGGCTCCTCAAACTAAATGTTTAGACTGAGGAGCCACCTTGTATCTCGAAAAGTAGTAGACGTACATTTATGAAATTTTTGTATGATTTAGTAGTCATTGTGTATAGTATCTACTAAAAATATGGGTCCACTACAATTACTATAGGCATTGGTATGGCTCCGCGATTGCTAAATATATAAAAACACGAGTTTCTGTGAAAGTGATTGGTCAATCGGCATATTTGACTTAATGATAATTTAGTAGTAAGTGTGTACTAATTTGTAGCATAGGAATTAAATATAAACACTGAGCGAATTTGGAAAACCAACGTATTTTATTTGGCTCCTCAATCCAGACGTTTTGCAAATAAACAATTGACTGTACGTACCTCAGATCACAACGGATTCGTAAGCTTGATACACCAATATTTAGTAGAAATTTCTACTAAATAAGTACATACATTTCAGCGCTCTACATATTCGGAAACGGAGACAGTAAATCCTTTCATATTTTTTTGTAAAATTCACCATTAAGGGTGACCATGTTACCTATGAGTTAAACCAGGATAACTAGTAGTTGAATATTATTTTTGAAAAGAATAAGACCGACAACATGAAAATAGTATATAATGTGTATTTTTTATGTTTTAATTAAGTAGTTAATTTCGGCATAATTTAAAGAATGAATGAGTATTGGTTGGTCGGTGCTGGTATTGGTTGAAAACGGGGATTTGTTGCAGGAGAACTAGCACACCTGAGTTTTGTTGACTTTAAACCAAACGCAATTTCTGATACCCCATGTTAAAATGAGATCCAAGGTCATGTTGAGCTCAATGACAAGATCCTCGCATCTACTCTCAGTATCCATCCGGCAACCAGGAGACTTGCAGCAATAACGCTCATGAACCGCGAATGCACAGAGCCTTGTGGTACTCCAGCATTTACTGACATGAGCTACGAAGCGTGTCCATCAACGAGGACACGTATACTTCGCTCATGGAGAAACCTGAAAATCCACTTGCGCATGTTGTCGGGCAGACCGTATTCGCTTAGCTTGGAGAGAAGGCCACGATGCCAGACCCTATCAAACGCCTTGGGTATGTCGAGACTCACAGCCAGAGCCTCGCCATGCCTGTCAATCGCCTCGCCTCAGTGATGTAATACAAACGCTTCACATGGATTTTAAAACTGCTTTTATTTTGTGTACTAGAAGAAGAAATTTATATAAGAGTTCCCGAAGGTGTGGTTCATAAAAATAATTATGTCTGTAAATTAAATAAAGCCTTATAAAACAGCTAGATATTGGTTCGAGATATTTGAGCAGTCTCTTATAGAAAGAAAAGGGGTTTCAAAACTTATTAGTGGATCGGTGTATATGTGTAGATAATATTGATATTGGTAAAAATATTTATGTGCTGCTATATGTAGATGATTTGGTTTTAGTATGTTTTATTTTAATATATTCATAAAATGAATTAATTTAAAAGTTATCTTATGAGTACAATGCATGATTTAAATGAAATAAATTTATTTATTAGTATTAAAATAACTAGATATTATGATAAAATCACATTAAATTATTTATAATTTTAATATATTAAAGTGTTTACATTAACACAATATTGGATAAGTTTAGTATGTCCAATTGCAACCCTATAAGTACTCCCTTAGAAAATAAACTTGATTATGAAGCTTCAAATATAAATAGTGAGTATAATGCTTCTTGTCACAATCTTATTGAGTGTTTAATGTACGTAATGTTATGTACTCGACCAGATTTGAGTACATGTATTAATATATTGACCAGATACACCAGGTCATCGTTTATTGTGGGCTAACACACATATGCGATGGACCAACAACCAGTGGGCTCATGTTCTGTTTTCAAATGAGTATCGATTCGGATTTCATCTCGATTCCAGGAGAGTGCGTGTTTGGTGAGTTCCTAGTCACCAGAGTTGACTCCAGAATCCTCAGGTAGTTCATCCTTATCAAGGCGGAACAATAATGGTTTGGGCCGGAATTCGCCTAGGTGGAAGAACAGATCTCGTTTGAATACGAGGCAATTTAAATGCGGAGAAATACCGTGACGAGATTGTGCACTCTATGGTCATCCCTCATCGACAGCAACTCGGCCAAACTTTCATGTTCATGCATAATAATGCACGTGCACACACCGCAAGGCTGGTGATGAGTGTGTTTTTTTTTGGTTCCAGCACTATGTTAGATGTAATAAATTTTTATTTTGTCACTAACAAGCCCTTTATTAAATTGCAAAATTAAAATGAATATTAAATTACGCTTCTATTGATGTATAACATCTAAGACAAAAAAATATTGAATTTAAAATAAACACTATTTTTCCCTTGTTCCCTAGACTTTGTTGAGCAGTGTAGATGCAAAAATTTATCTAGTGGTAATTGTACTGGTCACATAGTCTTGATGATTTATGTCAATAGAATATAGAAGAGTGTATTATTTAAAAATGTCTATATTCCTTTATTTGTTATACATATTTTGTCGTACTAGACTACAGACGTAGCCTTTCCTTGTTACATTCCCATACTTGAAATACAAGTGATAGTAATTCACATCTCTTATTTTATTTCTCTCCTATAACCTGATTTCCTATAAAACATTTAATAACAACAGGAGTAAAAATAAATCGAAAGTTCATGTCACGGCTGGTCGATGAATCATTCATAATCGGCCATACTACAGCATTATGCTCTACGTTCGCAACATTCAAAAAAGAAAGGTCGATCGCAGCTGTCACTTTAGTCTGCCTAATTAAAAATCAGAGTATAGTTGAGTTTATCAACCTCTTTCATTCAACGTCGTTGAATCAACGACAGACGCTAAAAAAATGGGAAATTAACGTATAGATCTGTGAACGTTTCTTCAAACCAGTTAAAAACGTCAACTGGTCTTTCAACTAGTTGACCGTTTATAGGAAACGGTTTCATTTCGTTAACGCAAAAAAAATATACTTAATAAATTCAATACTACAAATCCAACAAACAATACTACACAGTACTTCATTTATTTTGTTAAACTAATATTCAACTACTAGTTATCCTGGTTTAACTCATAGGTAACATGGTCACCCTTAATGGTGAATTTTACAAAAAATTACGAAAGTATTTACTGTCTCCGTTTCCGAATATGTAGAGCGCTGAAATGTATGTACTTATTTAGTAGAAATTTCTACTAAATATTGGTGTATCAAGCTTACGAATCCGTTGTGATCTGAGGTACGTACAGTCAATTATTTATTTGCAAAACGTCTGGACTGAGGAGCCAAATAAAATACGTTGGTTTTCCAAATTCGCTCAGTGTTTATATTTAATTCCTATGCTACAAATTAGAACACACTTACTACTAAATTATCATTAAGTCAAATATGCCGATTGACCGATCACTTTCACAGAAACTCGTGTTTTTATATATTTAGCAATTGCGGAGCCATACCAATGCCTATAGTAATTGTAGTGGACCCATATTTTTAGTAGATACTATACACAATGACTACTAAATCATACAAAAATTTCATAAATGTACGTCTACTACTTTTCGAGATACAAGGTGGCTCCTCAGTCTAAACATTTAGTTTGAGGAGCCACTTTTACATTGCTATAACTTTTGATATATTTTACTACAAATTCCAGAATTTCGCCTACAAAATCACCTGATTTGCTACTAAATAATGGTATGAGACTCCTTTTTAAATCCGGAGTGGCTCCTCAGTTCATACGGACACACTGCACCTGATGGTAAGTGCAGTGCCGTCCAGTTAAACTATCCCTTACTGTCCCTCATCAAGAGAGACAATCTATCCCTCACTTCTCAACACAATCATGCCGGCCTGCTGTGTAGCTTCTTCACACTACGCCTGATCTTTTTATAGATTTTTATAAGCCACATCCTCGAAATAAAAAATGGTAACAAAATCATTTTGATCTCTCTCTCTCATTTTTGAGTCTCAGCATCAAAACTGTCGGAGCAATTGTTATCATATATATTTTATTCAATAAATTATGTAACGTTACTTACTATCGAAAGAATTTTATAAATAAATAAATACACTCAACAGTCACCCACATAGTTCTGATCCCACACTAGGTAAAACCTGTGTCGTGGATAATCAAGAACTACGAGGGACTATGGTCTCACAACACCCAGACCCGAAACAAATATCTGTCTCTCGCACAAACATTTGTCTCGATGTAGGAATCGAAGGCATGGTCTCTCGTTTCTCACCGACTACGCACCCGATGCACCACTGAGGCTATCAAAATTATAAATTCGCTAAATAAAATAAGTTCCATTCAAATCTAGATAAAGGATTGCTTGTCAAATGGCAGAAAAAGGATGTATCATGACGTCACGTCACAATGATTATTACGGTATAGTTGCGCAAGGGAGATAGTATTATGTTTCTACTATGCACCTATTTGACTCATACTAATATTTAGAACAAGCTGTTGCCCGCGGCTCCACCCGTGTTGTAGGTATTTTTTAAAGAAAAATTATAAAATCCATGGAGTCATCTTAGCTATTACATATTTCTATATTTTGCTCTCCCATAAGAAACGTACATTTTTTCCGGGATAAAAGGAGCCTATGTCAGTCTCTGATTCTTAACTAAACTATGCAAAAAATCATGTCGATCTCTTGTTCTGTGTAAAAGTAAAAAACTATCCCGCGGGAACCGTACATTTTTCTGAGATAAAAAGTAGCCTATGGGCTATTCTAGACTATAATCTGTCTCTCTGCCAATTTTCAACCAGATCCGCTAAGCCGTTCTGGCGTGATTGAGCAACAAACATCCATCCATCCAAACATTCGCATTTATAATATTAGTAAGGTTAGTAAGATAATACCACTTTTCAGGTTGAGACTAGATTAACAAGGTATTTTTAAGGAGCTTTGAATACGATAGTAGACTTTCTGGTATCCCAAGCAGTATGAAAACAGTAATATCAGCACGAAAATCCGCTACCTTTTACCAACAAACCCACACCCGGAAGTCTGAAATGTACCTCCGTCGACGTATTATCCGAATTCAACTTTTCTCGTTAGTACAGGGGTGAAAACTTCTTAGTCTCGGGCTTTTATTCATTATTTGATTTTCGTTGAGCATCTGTCATCACTTTATGCGTTTAACGTTCTTCCCGGATAATTGCACGACGTCTGACAGCTTGTCGGATACATACAGTGAATCGTAATGGGGGAGAATAAATGTGTATTTAATACAAAAAATATTTTACTGTATCATTAATAATAGTATATTTTAAATTGCGTATTAAAATAAATTTAATTTTATTAATTTTGTAATGGTTTATTTAAACTTTATTATTATATTTATTTTGAATGTGACTTGTAGACTGTGTTGTTTTATATGTGAATATTTTTTATAATGTAATGATAAACTGCAAAAGACCCACGGCTCAGTTTCTCGGTGCTTCTTCTCAAACCAGTGGGTATTCCCGAAGCACCAGTAGACTTTTACATTATTATGACATGTAAAATTTACGAATTAAGTAATTTACGAAATAATTGATTTGATTTGATTTTGCCAAATTTTAATCAGATCAGTCGATGAGTAACAAACACCCAAACATTCGCATTTATAATATTAGTAGGATAATTGATTATGCTATGCCTGAATATAACAACATAACTCAAAGGCACTAACAAACATCGTAGATTATCGTCTAAACTTAGACAATAAGAAAAATAATAAAACTATAATTATAGTGAAATTTTCTTTCAGGTGCGGTAAAATCGGCAAGCTGGCGCACATATGTAAGTAGTCTATACTTATTTAATAAAATCACTAACATGACAGCCTCCATAGTGCAGCGGGCGAGTAGTCGACTGTAAAACGAGAGACCGTGGGTTCGAGTCCGCACAGAGACAAATGTTTGTCAGATATATTTGTTTCGGGTTTGGGTACTGTGGGACTGTAGTCCCTCGTAGTTCTTATTACCCACGATACAGTTTTGACCTAGTGTGACGTAAGAACTATATGTGTGACTGGGTGTATTTATTTATTTATTTAGAAACAATCATGAACGTAAATCTATGACTGTGTCTACTTCACGCGAAGCATGAGATCTTGAGTTATATCTTGCTATACCTTTAACTATTGCTATCACGTCAATGATCTTGAAGATTTGAATCCTGGCAGCCACCGTTTCTAGCGACCGAATTACGGCGTTTTTTTTTGAGGTTTTTCTTTGTTTTTTTTTTGTAAGCAAAGTCTATAATGTGGCTAGATCCATTTTGTCAGCCATACCACTTCTTAAGGTATATAATACACGTGAATATGCTCGTAACTTTCAAGAAAATTTACATTAAAGAGCAACCATCTACATTTTGTATATTATTTTTAGAACACTTATATCCGGGCGGATACTGAGTATGTCTCAATAGAAAAACTCAATATTACTTTACCCGTACTGGGGATCGAACCCGAGACCTCAGCACAGTAGTTGTAAGGCATACACAATTACAACTGCGCCACCGAAGCAGTTTTAGTACACATATTATTATTTTAATACATTAAGATTAAAATTACCATTCAGTAATCGGATAAACACCGACTGCGTCACAAAGTATAAAAATGCTCAAATAGAACCAGCCAAGACTGAATGCTGGAATTAAAGAATAATGCGACCTTTCTACTTATCCAAATTGTATCGCGTATTACGTTCAAAGTGTTTTCACAGCTAATGAAAATAAAAACGGTCTAGTAGTTTATTTGTCAGCTCGTCTAGACTATTGGATCGAATTTAACAAATTGCTCTATGTATTCTTTGTGAGACTGTTTAGACTTTTTGAATTTGTTTAATAAATGTTTATGTAGAAACATTATTGTGTGTCGCGTCTAAGTTTGCCTTTATTTAATAAGATTGTCAGATGTACGTGTTGATTATCTTGTTTTAACTAAATTTTTAGAAGCTATTTTGTCCGAATCTGTTTTTAATATCGCTTTAGACGTCATTGTCTGTGAGAAAAAATATAATGAATATTTAAATATTAGCAGCGATAGCCTTGTGGGTTGCGTTACGGCGTGTCAATACGAAAGTCGTATGTGCGAAACTCAAATGCCATACACCTCTGACTTTTCTAAAAGTTACGTGTGTATTAAATGTTAATTATCGCTTGCTTTAACGGTGAAGGAAAACATCGTGAGGAAACCTGCATACTTGAGAATTCTCATAAGAGGTTTACCAACCCGCATTAGGCCAGCGTGGTCAACTAAGGCCTAACCCCTCTCATTAGTAGCGGAGGCCCGTGCCCAGCAGTGGGACAATGTTTAATACAGGGCTAGTATTATTATTATTTGTTATAAATAATCAACTGTCTATAATTACCAACGTATTAAAAATAATGACATGTACAAAATCTATTTGACTTTCCGGTATTCACTTTAACGTAATAATACCACATGAACTATAATAGTACATGAATATTGTATGTATTAGTTTGTAATTTGGACAAAGTCCAATATTGAAAGTACGTATAGTTTCAAGTTTAATCATGTTAGCGTTCGGCCGTAAAATGATTGGCATCAACTTTACTACTTTACTTAATGGAAAATTCAATTACAAATTTATAAACTACTCAATACAGACTGTTTTGAATATCGATCAGTACGCATCGGACACGAAGTAACTATTATTTTAACAAAATGCCAGGTGAGACCAACGAAACTTGAGTACGTCTTGAACTAATTTATAAATGACTAGCAGTTGCCCGCAGATCCGCCTGCGTGGTAGTTATTTCTGAAAGAAGAGGTATAAAATCCATGGAGACATCTTAAGTTATTACATCTTTCTATATTTTGCTACCCGTGGAATAATATAGGAACCGTGCATTATCCGGAATACGAAGAAGCCTATGTTATTCTCAAACCCCTCAACTAACACTTACTTACAGAGTTACATTTTATAGTACTAGTGGATTAGTGTGGGATACTTATACCTTAAAGGATGATTTTGCAAAAAAATTAAAAACTTATTCTTTCTACCAAGAGCCTGAATATAAATTTTCAGATCGCTAACTTGTGGAATTATGGATTGCCCATAAAAATTTTGAACTCCTATTTCACCCCTTTCAAGATTCTTTTTAGAGACAAAATATAGCCTATGCCCCTTTCCAGGGATATCTCCTTGCCTAATTTCATCACAATCTGTTCAGCCATTTAGTCGTGAAAAAGTAACAGACAAACAAAGTTACTTTCGCTATTATAATATTATTATGGATAATACCTGCAGCCCTCGGATATTAAATTTGAATACTGTTTTGCATAAAGTTGTGAAAAACGGAGCCACCTGTACACAAGAGCCGATTACGGGTCTTGCTCTGATATCAAACTGTCGGATTTGAAGATTGCACGATTCGCGCGAATGAAAAAACTTTCCGCAGACAACTTTCGGCGAATTCGCGCGACGCTCGAGTATGGCAGAATAAAAAAAAAAGATTGTATTTTAAGCCTCTTATATTCTTAACACGGGGAAAGCCAAAATACACTTTTTTGGCGCAAACGTAATTTGAACGCTAACTTTTCACTTAGCCCCGTCGCGCACTCTACAGACGCTCGTACAAGTTAGCTTATGAAGTTTTTTGGAGTGAGTCCAAATAAACTGGTACATGGTACACGTACTCCCATCGCGATGGTATTTCGTAAAAATATTTCCTACATCTTGCTCCTTGCTCCTTCTAATTTATGAGCGGAGAGGCATTCTTTAAAATGTTAATATTTTTTAATAAAGCAAGCGGTAATGTCTCGCATTTGTCGTTTTTTATGGACGCTTTGAGTTTAAATTGTATCATAAATATAAAATTATGCAGTGGCGGTGAAGGGCTGGTGTGAGGGAGAAGGGAGATAGATTATAGGCTCTTTATTAAAACATTTTTTCGACCCGTTAACTTGGTTAGGTTCTTTATGAGCTTACATTCATAAGAACAGTTATCTTCATTAGTTCATTTTATTAAATGTAAATGACTCATGGGTTATTAGTCAAAAGCAATTACTACAACTAATGCAATTACCTGTTACTTAGCTACAACATTAATTTGAGTATTATTTTAATAAATAAATAATTAATACACCCAACAGTCACACACATAGTCCTGATCCCAAACTAGATAAAACCTGTATCGTGGGTATCAAGAACTACGAGAGACTACGGTCCCACAACACCCAGACCCGAAACAAATATCTGTCTGTCACACAAACATCTCGGTGCGGGAATCGAACCCACTCTCGTTTCACAGCCGGCTACTCATCCGCTTCGCCGCTGGGGCTGTCAATGCAACCCAAATCGCATTAAGTTTACAAACTGTGAAGGGAAGAGTCGAGTTTCAACGGAACCAACTTTTGGGATTTGAAAATGATTTATGGCTGAACATTAATATTATCCCACACGTTGACTTTAGCATCTTTAACGGTAGGCAGCGGCTTTGCTGTGCCCTGGTATTGCAGAAGTCTATGGGCGGCGGTGACTACTTACCATCAGGTGGCCCGTCTGCTAGTCTGCCTATTGAGGCACTAAAAAAAAATCCTATTAAATACTTAAACTTCTTGTAAATAAATTTACACTAGATATAAAGTAATCTTAAATATTTACCAGCCATATATTTATACCACTCCTAGTTTCAGGCCTCCTTATAAGATCAGATAAGCCTTGGTCGAATTAAATCATTGGTCTATACACAGCACACATAGGTTGAGATACTGGGTCCTGTGCCTACGTCGGGCTATTATAATATGTGTTTTTTTTATTTAGCTTAGTCCGACAAACGGGTCAGTGGGTCACCTGATGTTAAGTGATCTCCACCGCCCATGAACATCCACAATACCGAAAGTATCATATATGCGCTGTCGGCCTTAAAGGACAGGAATAGAGATTGAGAAAGGGAAGGGGGAATCTGGGCCTCCGGATATCTCACTTACCATACGAAAGGCGACAGTAAACTGTCACTTTACGTTGGTTTTCTGTGAGACAGTGGTACTACCCCGGTCGAGCCGGCCCATTCATGTTGTAGACAAATATGTCTACAGTGTGGCTCTACCACCATTAACATCATAATATGTATGTGAGTTTTTTTATTTACAAACCACATACGAATTACTGGGGCTTCAAATTGTGCCTAATGCTGGATAGGTTCGCGACCTATAATATCGTGGGAAGGACATAAGCGTGAAAAATTTTAGGTATATTAGTTGCACATCTGCCTTCTCCTACAGAGATACAAGCGTGAACTTATAGTATGTTATAAAATATATATATGTATACGACTGCCTCGGTGGCGCATTTGTAATTGCCATGCGTTACGATTGCTGTGCTGAGGTCTCGGGTCCGATCCTCAGGTTGGGTAAAGTTATATTGGGTTTTACTATTTAGAAATACTCAGTATCAGCCTGGAGTCTGGAATTGTGCCCGGTATGGCGATAGGCTCGCCCCTATCATATTATGGGACCGCAATAAATTCGGTGAAAAGTGGGTGTACCGGTTACACCTCTGCCTACCCCTTCGGGGATTACAGGCGTGAGTGTATATGTTTGTACGTATGTATAAAATATATTTTAATATTATTACGTTCTGTTTCGTAGAAATTTGTTACATGTAAAATAATATCTAGCTTCTGCTCTACATTTAAAATGGCGGTAAATCTGCAAAGTATCATATATCAAGTCGACATTAATCGGAATGCATCTAAATCAAATCCTATTGAGGGTATAAAGATTAACAATAGTTTATGGCTGACACTGCAGCGGATTTACATCGATGGACTGTAATTCTCTGTGCGTGTCCATATGAATGCAGATATCACATTAGAATGTGATTGTGTCGAGTAGCGAGGTATATATAGTTGCGTCTCGCTACTTGATATTCTAACGGCACTGCGCTTGGTAGGGTAGTGTTAGCCTATTTATTTAATTGTATTGAATAATAAGGTTTTATTTTCTTGCTTTACAAGAAGTATTTTAATAATATTTGAAAATTAAGAAGTGGAATGATTCGTTCTGCGACAAATAAAATTACGACACAGAACGAGTTGACTTGTGTTAAAAAGTACAACCATGAGAAGTAATAATATTATTATGAAAATATATTGAATGTCGAAGGAATGCTGATAGCTCAGCATCATTTCTACGCCATATATTTCGGAAGCTAACCCTTAAGTAGGTACTATCAGGTGCAGTGTGGTCACTTTGCCGTGCCAGGATAAAAAAGGTAGATTTCGTTTTTACAACAAATGGTCGATAAATGAAAAATAGGTCACTGAACGCGCATTAGCTTATAATCACATGCCTATGAAAACTAAAATGACTGTAATTGGGGACTATCAACAGAAGTGAAAATCTAAACTATGAAATAACAGTGGTCTGTTGTTGCATTTGGTAGCCTCCGTGGCGCAGCGGGCGAGTAGCCAGCTGCGAAACGAGACGCCGTGGGTAAATATTTGTGTGACAGAGAGATATTTGTTTCGGGTCTGGGTGTTGTGGGACCATAGACCCTCGTAGTTCTTAGTCTATGATACAGGTTTTACCTAGTGCGGGGGTCGGAACTATGTGCGTGACCATTTAGCGTGCCACTTCACTTTACCAACACTTCTCTTATTCTATTGCTATTTTTGTATAGAAAATACTTTATCAATAAAAGATTGCGTCTTTCTCACAAGAAAATTAAAAAACAAATCCGCACTGCAGACATTTCTTTGTTTCTGAAGTCACAAACGCAAAACACGCTCACCAACAATCACATTGAAATGAAAAAACAACTTTAGCCCGCCACCAGTTCATTTTGTTCGAGCCCCGCGGGTCTCCGGAATGCTTTGGCGTCCACGTTTGAAACTTATTTACAAGGCGGCAAAAGTAAATTACTTTCCAGCAACGGATTGATTGTTGCCTGCAATCCCTAGAGATCGTGATTGCAAGCTGCTGTTTTATTGCTAGTCGGTGCTCCGGCTTCGTGCGTTTTCTAGAAACATCGGTGTACATTGTACTTTTAATGCTATTGCATTTTCTAATTTGATGTTCGGAAAGAATATTTTCTAGTTTTTTTTTATAATACACCTGGCACATATGTATAGTTCGCGACAGGTCGACATGGCAATCGGGGTATGAGGTGAGGCGCGGGGGAGGGGTCACCCCGCATTACCGCACATCACCCGCGCCGTCTTAGTCGTAGCGCTGCACGACGCACGAGTTCGCATCGACCTCGTTTATCGATATCGAGCTTGCTCACATTGTTGTGTTTGTCGTTGTGTATTAAAATAACTTCGGTCGCTTCCTCGTCACGTGTTAAATCCAAAAACCAATAATTAATTTTTAAGCACGAGAACTAATCTGAAAAGTATTAGGAAATTGTGGCATTAAACGGAAAGACAATTATTATAATTACTCTGTCAATCAGACATTGATTTTTTAGAACTTTGCCCAGAATACAATACGAATCGAAATTAGTTGGACCCAGTAAACAATTAAAATCGCCCATAATTGATATTGATTGTGACGAATAAAATATTATTATAAAATATGTTACTTATAATAAACCTTATTTAATTAATTTTAGTCTTATGTTCTTGCATTTCAATAAAATAAATACCGATATAAACTACCTACTACATTTTGCCACATCACTAGAATATTGCCATGTCGAGCTGTCGCATACTATAGTGCTGATTTCACACTAGCTCAAACCTGTATTTTGGTATCAAGAACTATGAGAAACCGTAGTTCCTCAACACCCAGACCCGTAACAAATACTTAAACACACAAATATTTATCTCGGTGCGGGGATCAAACCCGCGGCCTGTTGTTTCACAGTTGGCTATTCGCCCGCTGCGCCATAAAGGCTGTCAAAGTTATTACAAACTTTTGCTCGCTCCACTTTATATCATAGAAATCGTGATTTTTTCCATGATAAAATAGCAAAGTGACTCTCTGGCCCATGAACCATACCTATATAAAAAACATAGACAGTCATGAGGACTACGTATAGGAATGAAAACTTAAAGTTTTAATTACTGTGTTCTTTTTTAAAACAGCGTCCATGAAGTAGTAACTAGTAGTAGTCGTATTTCTTTATGAATGCTTGTCAATAATTATAGAACTAGATGTGCTTATGATAGATTGTCTCTCGCTTCTCGATACTTTAAGTGGACGGCACTGCGCTTACCATCATGTGCAGTGTGGTCAATTTCCCGTGCCAGGATACAAAAAGAATGACTAGTTAATAATAGGAGAGATCCACGAATTCTCTCATATAGAAGGTATAGAGTTATTTACCACTGAGTTAATTAAGGCATGCCAATTGTGATGTTTAGCGGTTGTAACATTAATCGTGTAACTGTTTTTCTAGAATATATACATACGCACTCATGCCTGTAATTACCGTATGCAGAGGTTTAACGAGTACATTTCACATTATTACTGTCCTATTATGTGATAGGGGCCAGCCTACCGCCATACCGGACTAATACTTGGTATTTTATGATAGAAAAAAAAACAAGATTATTGTTTGTTCTACCGTCTGTATCATGGCGAATGCTCTGAAGAATTGTTTGATCTTATCCCATCCTCTCCCTTCCATACTAGAACCACGCGTACTGGATTGCGGAGCCACAGCTTCGTGGTGTCTACTACCCCGGCCCGAACCAAGAGGTTCGCAAATTCGTATTTTTGCCGCCAAGTTTGCCAGCTACCGTGTTCTCTCCTTCCTATGATCCTGGGTCCTATAGGTGTAGTGTGAAGAAGCTACATAGGCCGGTATGATTGTGTTGAGTAGATGGGTATAGATTGTCTCTAGTTACTTGATACTATAACTGCACGGCACTGCACTTACCATCAGGTGCAGTGTGGTCACTTTGCCGTGCCAGTATTAAAAAATATAACTTATACCCAACCCGGCAACTGCTTTTTGCCTAAGCTATCTTAACAATATATTTTTAGATTTTTCTCTTATACAGTAAATAAAATACCCTATTATATAAAAGTCCTTTCAAAGTCGATTCAATTTCAAAAGCATGTACTCTGATGACGCTTTATAAAAAAACTCCTGTACAGCTATTTCCCAAGTTTTCCATTGGACTTTGCCCCTTGTGCCATAAACAAGGATTCCCGTTCATTACTCGGCGAGGAAGCCCCACTAGGCTCGACGGAGGGAAGCCCCATAGATGCGTTGCTACGTAACCCTTTGCTCGGACCGATGGGGGCACAGGGGGACAGAAGTTGGCTATCATTAATGGCTAATATTTTGCTCGACCGCAATCGTAAACTTTGATTTAAATTGTTTATTTTTAAATAATATAATCGAGTGGATCGAATGAATGTTGATACCCTTTATATATTAGATGTTTTGTTGCATATTTGGCTTTTAAAATATAGAAATGGACTAACACTAGGTCCCCCCTCACACTAAGTCAAACATCAACGGTAGACAGCGGCTTTGCTGTGTCCTGGCATTGCAGAAGTCTATGAGCGGCGATGACTACTTACCATCAGGTAGCCCGTCTGCTCATCTGCTTATCGAGGCGCTAAAAATAACATGTATCGTGGGTATCAATAACTACGAGGGCGTACGGTCCCACAACACCCAGATCTAAAACAAATATGTGTCACACAAACATTTGTTTCAGTACGGGTGTTGGGTGGCTCAGTACGGGAATCGAACCTACGGCTTCTAGTTTCACAGCCGTCTACTCGCCCACTGCGCCCCGAAGGCTGTCAAATTTCTTCTGATAGTATGTTCATAAGTGGTGAACATTACTTATCACCAAGTGAACCACTTGCTTTTGCAATTAAAATACAACCATCGTGCCAAATATTTTAGAGTATTGAATATTTAGATGAATATAAATAATATACCTATCTATACACCCAACTTGACTGGACTTTGATAAATGGGTAGGTACCTACTCAAGTGTTTCTCTGGTATATTTAGAATTGTATCTAATTAATTACTAATAACAATCTATTGTAAGCATAACCAGAAAGTTAACCGTTCGAAATACCTAAACAACTCCAGACAGCCGTTAATGGTCGCTGGAAGTATATCTAACAAACAATACAGTGGGGTCGGAATCGAACCCCAACACCTCTAACTTTCGAACTATCCATGGTAACGTCACGTCGAGCAAGATGAATTTGAAACAATATTTCACTTAGACGCGATAAACTTAAGTGTTCCGAAATTACTTTATAATGAATCTTTCTTCTGGACGAAAATTTTAACCTTAATTAATTTCTAGTTCATTAAAATTTTACGAAAAAGAATGAAAGTCAGGTTGAATATTTAAATATTTTTGAATAGAATATGTTTTGCGTTTATTTTAGATTGTATTATAAATTTGTAATATTTTTAATTAGTTATAATCCTACCGAAGTAAGGGCATGGAACAAAGTACTAACATATTTTATTAATGGAGGAAACTCGTGTTCAGCAGTTAAAAAGCAACCAAAGGCAAGGTCTGCCGAGGCGAAAGGCATAGATTCGAAACCGGCAAAAATAAGACGTTTCGCTTTAACGATGAAGGAAAACTTGAAACCTGAAAATTAACCACAAAATTTTAAAGGTGTGTGAAATCTATCAATCTGCATTAAGCCAGCGTGGTAGACTAAGGCTTAACCTCTCTTATCAGTAGAAGAAGCCCGTGCCCACCAGTGGGACAGTGTATAGCTTTAGGCTTCTATTAATTCCAGCAGTCGGACAAAGTCATACTGATCTGATATTACTTTTATATCTTACTAAATAAATCGATTGCCTTGGTGGCGCAGTTGTTATTGTGCATGCGTTACGACTGCTGTGGTGAGGTCTCGGATTCGATCCCCGGGTCGAGTAAAGTGGTATTGGGTTTTTCTATCTAGAAATTCTCAATATCAGCTCGGAGTCTGGAATTTGTGCCCGGTATGGCGATAGGCGCCGCGTCCCTTATCACATTATGGGGCCAAAATTCGGCGAAAAAGTGGGTGTACTAGTTACACCCCTACCTACCCCTTCGGTGTATACTCACGCCTGTAATCCCGGAAGGGGAATGCCGTATGTATCCCCTGATACATATACATGTATCTTATAAATTCTTTTTTTTTAGTGCCTCGATAGGCAGACGCGCAGACGGGCCACCTGATGGTAAGTAGTCACCGCCGCCCATAGACTTCTGCAATACCAGGGCACAGCAAAGCCGCTGCCTACCGTTGAATGACTACTCTTTTCAAGCCTCGTTTAAAGGACATGTCAGAGCGCTCAGGGAACATCACAGCAGGGAGTTCATTCCAGAGCTTGCACGTACGTAGTAAAGATGAACGCTGGAAACGAACCGTGCTAGACGGAATCGTTTCCAGGTGGTATGGATGAACTCTGTTGCGGGGTCGGGTGGTGCGATGATAAAATGGTGATGTGGGCACCATTTTAAACAGTTCATCGGAGCACTCCTCTTGGAACAACCCATAGAACAAGCAGAGAGACCCGAAGTCTCTCCGCAGCTCCAATGGTTCCTGGCTATCCGAGACATCAGGATCCCCGACAATTCGAACGGCCCGCCTCTGTAAGGAGTCAAGTTTTTTCTGTCATAATAATAATAATAATAATAGCCTCTTTAATTCCATAATGATTGCATACATAAAATTATTAAAATATCACAATTATTACATTTCTAGATAATACATAAATTCAAATAAAATAAATAATAGTTAAAAAATTGGTTACTAAGTTTTTTTTTTTTTAATTCAATATGGACCCCTCATCGGGTAAAGGCCTCCTCCATTTTGATCCACATCTGTCTGTCCTTTGCTTTTGTGTACCAATTATCACCAGCTTTTCTTTTTATCTCATCAACCCATTTTTTTCTCGGTCTTCCTCTTGTCCTTTTGTTTATTGGTCCTAGCCAAGTAGTTACTCTCTGTGTCCATTTTTCCTTGTTCATACGTGCAATATGACCCGCCCATTTCCATTTTTGTTTTAAAGAATGTTCTAAAGCATCTATTATTTTAGTTGTTTTTCTAATTTCTATGTTTCTTTTCCTGTCTTTTCTTTGTATATTTAGTAGACTCCTCTCCATTGCTCTTTGGCATACTTGTATTCTGTTTTTAGTATGATTATTGTATATCCATGTTTGACATCCATACGTAAGACAGGGTAGTAGACATGAGTCCATAATTTTTTTCTTGAGTTTTATTGGGAGTTTAGATTTTAGGGTTTCTTTATTGTTCCAAAATTTATTCCAGGTTATGTTTATTCGTCTTTTAACTTCCTCTTCGTGTCTTGTGTTTGAGAAAGATACTCGCTGTCCCAAGTAAACATAGCTTTGAACATATTCTAATGTTTTGTTATTAACCTTTATTGGTATTGTTTGGTGGTTCGTCATGATTTTAGTCTTGATAGTATTTAGTTCTAGGCCTATCTTATTGCTTACATCATTTAGTTCATTAATCATTTTCTGTAATTGTGATGCTGTTTCTGAGAAGAGAATGATGTCATCCGCAAATCGAAGATTACTCAGGAGTTTCCCGTTTATATTAATTCAATTAAATTAATTTTTCTGTCATAACATCTCATTAATAAAATTTTGGAAACACCTGTCATAAGTGTATTGACCTATCGTAACATTAATTCATTTAAAGCAATCGATTCTTGTGATGTTAAACTCCCAATTACAACGTCAAATCGATTAGCAAATTGTTTGAAGTTTATTTCCGAAGCCCGAGCGCGCCATCAATTTCAATAAAATGTTGAACGAGACAAAAAAATGTAATCAATCATACGGCACGTCATTTCTGGTTGGATGAGGGTGGGCAGGCGTTATAGGGATTCATGTAAAGTCAGATGTAGATGATCGACTACTTTATTAATAAAATATGAGGGTGAAAATAAAAAAATATATAATTACTGAAATACAGTTCTATCTATTTGCAATACTAAGTATTATCTAGCCTTATATGCATTTCCATATTTAATTGACCAAACATATGGCTTTCATGATTGGGTGAAAGGCATTCTATTTTGGTATCGTTTGACTTACAAAGAATTTAGGGTACAAGAGGATTTAGCTCGTGCAAAAAGTCCACGAGTGACATAAGCCCAATGATTTTTATAGTAGCCGACAAAAGAATAAGTGGGTCACCTTATGGTCGGTGAACTCTACTGCATATGAAGACTCACAACCCCAGAAGAATCATTGATGACCTTAGAAAGGAATGGAGATTGAATAGGGGAAAGGGGATTCAAATGTATGCGAGCATACATCTTCTTCACGTACATTTTCTGAGAGACAGTCACAGAATGGCGCAGCCGGTTTTTCCATGCTATAAACAAACTATTTACAGCGTAACTCTACCACTTTAAATTCTTTTGTATTGGAATAAGATTTTTTGAAAGTGGGACTAGCATTCCAAAGCACTATTTGAATCATCATTTATTGCTATGAGAATTCATGTGTGACGATGCTATTTATTTAATCTTTACTTTGAGTAACGGTAGGCAGCGGCTTTGCTGTGCCCTGGCATTGCAGAAGTCTATGGGCGGCGGTGACTACTTACCATCAGGTGGCCCGTCTGCTCGTCTGCCTATCAAGGCACTAAAAAAAAAAGAAAAGTTATTCTATCGGATTGAACCACAATTATAAATCATATAATATGGAAATCCATTGAGGAAGGCACGATTGATGTCTTATCTTATTCTACTGCACTCATCCTACACCAAGCACCACATATTGTTTTCACTAAAGTTTGTTCGAAATGTAGGCTTTCAGTGAAATTAACTATAAAATTAATATAACCGCCATTTTACCGGAACTACGTAACAAATCAATTACACGACTTGCGGACCCAAAATTATTTACCGAAATCATTGGTGGTAATTTTTTGAAACTCGCAACCTTTTGATAATTTTAAAATATTATATTTGATCGTTAATTACATTCGTTTGTTGTTGTTCATTAAGTAATTCAATTTACTCAATTATTTCCTTGTAAACTTTAGAGTTTTTTTTATTCTGGCACGCCAAAAATATTTCAATTGTAATTGCGATATATTTTATAATACTATCGAAACCTTGTAACTTGAATATCTGTTTGGTATAGGAAAATACAATGTTAAAAAGATGGTACAATACTGGTATGTGAGGAATATATGAAAATACTTTTTCATAATCTGTTTGTTTTGCTTAATTTCAATAAGAGTTAATCTTGTCTCCAGGAATATTCAAGTCTCCTATTATTGTTAGGAACATCAACAAAACTATGCAGGATGGATATTTAAAAGGCACAAATACAATGTTTATAATTTATTAATTGATTTACACGACACTGTTACACATCTCAGTGCTTAATATCAACACACACGCATGTCAGGATTCACTTTAAGGGGGTGCGAAGTCAGGAAACCTCCACGTGGTGCACCCTGGGCAACGGCGGTCACGTTGACCGACGGCTGATATCCTGACAAAAGGTAGTAGACAGACGTCGCCTTTTGTGGCGACTGTCGATTGGCAGTGAGGCTCGTTTCCTCGGGCTACTCCCGAGTTCTGTCTCGGGGATGTCGGCGGGCTCGGTGTGCGCTCACCCCGCCGCCGAGCGGGTAGTAGGGGGGAAGTTCTCTCTTGCTGCCGCCGTCGTATATCGTAATCCAGTTAAAAGGAGGTCTGTGGTCATGTCTCGCGCTCCCACTGGACCGAGGGTCTTGGCTTAATCGCCCGCGCCGCGAGGGAGAAAACCTCTATAAAAAGTTACCCCGAATCCCAAGCGGCGGCGCACCGTGAGGGGATGCATGGCCGATGGGTAGTTCGGTCTCTAGTGCGAACCCCGGCGGGGAACGTGCTGAACTCCGTGCAGACATTTGCTTACCCAGCTACAGGGGGCTCTGGCTGGGTGGACCGAATATTTCCCCCATACTCGTGGGATTTACAATGAAATCAATAAAAACAAAAACAAACAAAGACGATGCTGTAGGAAAATTATCTATCCCAGGGGACGAAAGTGACCCTGGGAAGACCGATGACGCTGGGCGAAAGACAAAGAAGGCAACTGCAAAGGTTGCCTCAGCTGTCTCAGCTCTAGAGGCGGATACCGGAACGAGCGGCGTAATGACGCGCTCAAAGAGGGCGGCAAGAGCTCGGCAACTGGACGCATCTGCAAGCGACAGTGACGATGAACCGGCGCCAAAAGTGCTTGCTCTTTCGGCTGTGGTGTCTAACGAAGACACCACGCCGATGGAAGTAACTGGTGACCGTGACTGGCGCTTGCAGATGTCAGCCATCATTCAAGACGTGGCCAGCAAGGCCCAAAATATTACAGGGACGGAGCAGCGGAGGCTGAACCTCGCGGCGAAAGAGCTGTTGGTGAGGGCTCGGGAGTCAGCCTCCGCAGAGGTGGGCAGGCTGGAGGCTGAGAAGGCGGCGATGGCTCAGGAAATCGCCGTCCTCAAGGCCTCCCTTGCGTCCCAACAGCGGACCCTGGATGAGATGGTGGCGACTGTCCAAGCAATACAAGGACAGTCACAGCCGGCGGCCCAAACTGGAGCCGTTTCTGGAGAGGAGGACCGCCTCGAACGGTTCGAGCGCCGTCTTTTAAATATCATAGACGCGCGCTTGAGCGATATATACTCGAGGCTACCTCCAGAGCCTATCATGCGGCCTCCATTGGCCGCCGATAGGGCTAAAACTCCGGTAACGCCCGCCGTCTCTGGGCCGTCAAAGGCCCCATCAGTCGCTGCCGGTCCACCGGTCACTCCAAAAGGAAAAGGGCTGGGCAAGGGAAAGAGTAACGCCCAGCCCACCCCTGTTGACGCTCCCCGACCCCGACTTACGTCTGTCGTAGTCGCTGGGCCGGCGGAACCGTCAACGTCTGTAGCGTCTCCAAATCCCCCTCAACCTAAATCCCGAAGGGGGGGAAAGAGGGGAAACAAAATTAAAAATAGAAGCAGCACTCCCGTTGCGAAATCCAGGGAACCGCGGCCACTACCTCCAGCTCCTGCATCGATGGATGAGGGGTGGAATGTTGTGGCCAAGAAGGGCCAGAAAAATCCCCAGCCCATGCCGATAGCTGCGGTGGCCGCACCGCCGCAGCAGCACCGGCCGAAGCCGCGTATAAATCTACCCCGCAAGGCAGCCGTTACACTGACGGTTACGCCGGAGGGGTTGGCGCGGGGCGTCACATACGCCTACGTATTGCGGCAGGTCCAGCAATCCGTGGACCTGGCCGGGCTCGGCATTGCGGAGACTCGGGCGCGCTTAATGGCGACGGGCGGGTACCTGTACGAGGTACCCGGCCCGGAATCCGAAAAGAAGGCCGACTCCCTTGCCAATAAAGTTAGGGAGGTATTCCGCGGAACGGAACTGGCGGACGACGTACGCGTTTCCCGTCCGTTCAAGGCCGCGGAATTGCGAATATCCGGGTTGGACGCGTCAGCCGACCCGGAAATAGTAGCAGCGGCCCTCGCAAGGGCTGGGGATAGCCCCAATGAAAGTTTTAAGGTCGGGGAGATCCGCCCTGACCGGTCCGGCCTTGGTGCGGCGTGGGTGCGGTGCCCCGCTAAGGTCGCCGACAAAATTTTAAGTTCGGGCCGAGTGCTGATCGGCTGGGTAGCTGCACGCGTCCAGCTTCTTGAGCCGAGGCCCATGCGGTGCTACCGCTGTTTGCACAAAGGACATGTGCGGATGCGGTGCACCGAAGAGTGTGACCGCAGCGGCATCTGCTACCGCTGCGGTAAACTGGGCCACAAGGCCAAGGAGTGCTCCGCGGAGCCGCATTGCGCAGTTTGCGCAGATGCTGGTAAACCCGCGGGGCACCAGGTGGGCGCCAAGGCATGCGTCGCCTCCTCCCGCCCTCGCCACGCAAATCGTGGTCGGGGGACGGGGGTTGTGACCCAGCCGGCAGCGCTCCCCGTAGAGGAGCAGATGGAGATCGCCCATTAATATGGCGCAACGTTTCCTCCAGGCGAACATTAATCACTGCGCCAGGGCCCAGGACCTGTTAGTCCAGAGCATGGCGCAGTGGTCGATACAAGTGGCTGTGGTCGCCGAGCCTTATTTTGTTCCTCCCAGGGAAGACTGGGCAGGGGACCTTAACGGTTTGGTGGCCATCAACACTCGGGGCGCCGCCGGCTCCCCGCCCTTCGAAAAAGTAGCGAAGGGGTCGGGATGTGTGGCGGTTCTGTTGGGGGAGATCTGGGTTGTGGGTGTGTATTTCTCCCCCAATAGATCCCTGGCCGAGTTTGAGCACTTTCTCGCTCGGCTAGGGGCCCTGGTGGTGCAAGGCAGTCAGCCTCGCCCCGTTCTCGTTGCCGGCGACTTCAACGCCAAGTCTCTGGCTTGGGGTTCGTCGGTCACCAGCAGGCGAGGCGAGGCCCTGGAGGAATGGGCGATCTCGGCCAACCTGGCCGTCGTAAATCGCGGGTCGGTTAACACGTGCGTGCGGCATAATGGCGGATCGGTGGTGGACCTCACGTTCGCAACCCCAGCTATTGCCCGCCGTGTCCGTGACTGGAGAGTTCTGGTGGACGAGGAGACGTTGTCGGATCACCGATACATTCGGTTCGACGTCTGCTTGTCCCCTAACCCCCAGTCCAGTGGAGGACCGACTGGCCCGCGGTCGGACGGCCCGCGTTGGTCTGTAAAACGCCTCGATGTTGAGGCCCTGAAGGAGGCCGCACTGGCCCAGGCGTGGCTCCCTGCACCGGAGACACCGATGCAGGTTGAGCAGGAGGCGGCGTGGTTCGGGGCAGCTATGTCGCGCGTCTGTGACGCGGCCATGCCCCGAGTCCGACGTCTTCCCGAGAAGCGCCAGGTGTTCTGGTGGTCGGCGGAACTTATGCGGTTACGTGTCTCCTGCGTTGCCGCCCTTCGTCGTCTCGCCAGACACCGTCGTCGTCGGGTCCGTCTTCCCGGCGACGAGAACCAGGAACGGCTACTTCACGGCCTCCACAGGGAGGCTAAGAGAGCGCTGCGCGTGGCAATAGCAAGGGCAAAGTCTGCAGCTCAGAAGGAGTTCCGGGGAACTCTTGATAACGACCCTTGGGGGCGTCCATATCGCGTGGCGATGAGACGGTATCGCCCATGGGCGCCCCCACTGACTCAGAGTCTCCGGGGCGATCTAGTTGAAGAGGTCGTCGCAGCTTTGTTCCCTGCCATTGTGAATGTCACTCCCCCAGCGATGGCGTCACATTTATCGACGCCATCGTCGTTAAGTTCGGCAAGGGTTGTTTCGGAGGTATCGCCCGAAGAATTTCGAGCGGTGGTGCTTCGGCTACGGGGCAAGAAGACGGCCCCGGGTCTCGACGGTATCCCCGGGCGTGCATGGGTGTTAGCCGTCGAGCATCTGGGTACTAGGCTCCGTGGCCTGTTCTCCGCGTGTCTGGAGCAGGGCCGTTTTCCATCTCAGTGGAAAACTGGGAAATTGGTCCTGCTCAAAAAGGAGGGGCGGCCCGCAGAGTCGCCATCGGCCTACCGGCCCATTGTGTTGCTCGACGAGGTCTGCAAGCTCTTCGAGCGTATTGTTCACGCTCGCCTCGTCGAGCATCTTGAAGGGGTCGGGCCGGACCTGGCACAATGCCAGTACGGGTTCCGGCAAGGCCGATCGACAATACACGCGATTTTGCGGGTCAAGGCACAAGCGGAGGATTCAGTGGCTCGGGGTGATGTGGTGGTGGCGGTGTCTCTAGACATCGCCAACGCGTTTAACACTCTACCCTGGGCCTGCATAATGGAAGCACTGCGGTACCACGTGGTGCCACCGTATCTTAGGCGCCTGGTGCACTCGTATCTCTCAGATAGATACATAGTGTATCCGGGCGCCAACGGTTGGCACCGAAGAGCGATGGCCTGCGGTGTTCCACAGGGTTCAGTCTTGGGCCCTCTCTTGTGGAACATCGACTACGATTGGGTGCTCCGTGGTACCTACCCCCGAGGTGTCGCTGTCGTCTGTTACGCGGACGATACACTAGTGACAGCGTCGGCCAGGTCTTTCCAGGAGGCCACCCTGCTCGCCTCGTTCGCAACCGAACAGGTGGTGGGCAGGATTCGGCGACTGGGCCTTAAGGTGGCCCTCAACAAAACCGAGGCCCTTTGTTTTCACAGGCCTCGGATTCGGCCACCTTTTGAGCCCCACATAAGTGTGGAGGGGGTGCGGATTCCCATCGGCTGTAAAATGAAGTACTTGGGATTGATTCTGGACAGCCGGTGGGATTTCCGTGCCCATTTCAAGGACTTGTCGCCGAAATTGGTGCGGGCGGCGGGCGCGCTCGGACGCCTGCTGCCGAACCTGGAGGGACCTAATAGCCCTTGCCGAAGTTTATACGCTGGAGTCGTGCGGTCAATGGCCCTGTATGGATGTCCCGTATGGGCCGAGTCCCTGAACGCCCGCTGCGTCGCCCTGCTGCGCAAACCGCAGCGTTTGGTGGCGCAGCGAATAGTAAGGGGCTACCGCACGGTCTCCCACGAGGCGGCCTGCGTATTGGCCGGCACACTCCCTTGGGAGTTGGACGCCAAACTCCTCTCCTCAGCGTTCCTCTGGCGGGAGGAGGCGTCCAGCCGCCGTCAGGAGAGACTGGCCCCGAGGGAGATTGCGGCCCGGTTTCGCAGAACCGCCGTAGAGGAGTGGCATACCAGGCTGGAGAGCCCGACTGCGGGCTTGAGGACTGTCGCGGCAGTGCGTCCTGTCCTAAAGAGATGGCTAGACAGGCGCCACGGGGCGCCTACGTTCCGACTGACGCAGGTATTAACGGACCATGGGTGTTTCGGTTCGTTCCTGTGTCGGATCGGAAAGGAGGTGTCCGCCGTGTGCCACCACTGTGGCAACTGCCGCGAAGACACGGCCCAACATACGTTGGAGGAGTGCCCAGCCTGGGACGAAGAGCGCAGCGCTCTCAGAGCAGTCGTCGGAGGAGACCTCTCGCTGCCGGCCGTGGTGTCGTCCATGGTCGCCAGCCGGAGGTCCTGGCGTGCGGTGGCCCACTTCTGCGAGAACGTCATCTCGCAGAAGGAGAGTGCTGAGAGGGATCGGGAACGATATGATCCCTCCCGCCGCCAGAGAAGACGTAGGAGGCGCCAGGTGGACGACTGACCGGCGTCTCCCGCCCTGTGGAATGGGGGCGTTTGAATTCCACCACGGTAACCCCTGCCTGTCGTATGAGGCGACTAATAGGGGCCATCGGGGGTCGCGGGCGCGCAGCGGAGGGCTGTCAGCCCGTATCGATGCACTCCCAAATTCGGAGCATCGTGCGACCCCGAGATGGACGGCAGCGCGTGTGGTAAGGCCTCGTTCGCTGTCGTTGTTCGGTGCGCGGGGGCTCCTTAGCCCTCCATGGAGATGGGCTGCTACGCAGCACCGCGCAGGGGCGATTCCGGCTGCAATTCTAGCACTCCTTAGAATACCCCGGGATCGCTCCGTAAGCGCCGAAGAAGGCCACCGCGGGGTTTTAGCTGGTAGTGTCGGGTGGGGTGTATATAGGGGTTAGGGACTCGGCCCAGCGGCAGCACGGGTAGCCATCATCCGTGCGAGGGGGATGCTGGGTCGTAAGACCGGCTAGTCCAGCATACCCGTTTTATTCTTAATCCGCTTCCCTCCGGAGCGGGCGGCAGTAATAAAACGCTTTCCCCGCGACAAAAAAAAAAAAAAAAAAAGGATTCACTTTAAGGCTTCTCTTTATAATTAATCTACCAGCATTACTCTCTAAGCTGAACTACGCGGCCATTGAACTGTTTACACATTGATACACTTACTACCACGCGAACGTACCACGAATATCCTGGCTATCACCTAGTCTACTTCACAAAACAACTGAACTGAACACCGGAGCGCGGAAGGCACTCCGTTTTATATTAAACATTTACTACTACTCCCACTTTGGTTGTCATTATTAATCTACCCCCAACTAGTCTCCTAAATACCTTCGTTATACCTTCGGTATCTCTAATAATAGGAAATACCCTAATATTATGCTAAAGCGATTCTATACCAGTTAATGTGACTAATGATCCACGTCGGTAACAGTACTAGAATAGGTCAAACATTCAGAATTTTGCAGTTGTTGGTCATCGCTCTTTAGCGTTCATATAACCCATAATATATCATCTTTATATATATAATTCTACTGTACGTGTGTATGTCACTGAACTCCTCCTAAATGGCTGGAACGAATGACTTTTTTGAATGCGTTTCGGTGGCACCCTGGATGGTTTAGATTCACAAATCAGCCCGGCAGATGGCGCTGCAGTCGGTGTGGCGCTGCTTTTACGGACAGGATGACGTCTTCCGGGTTCGCTAGTGTAGATATAAATTAGGATGTTCCCCAGGTAAGTATTATAGTAAACTATATATTAAACACAAATATGTATCTACCTATGTCCGTTATAAACTTTGAAACTACTCAACCGATTTCAATGAAATTTTGTGTATGTGTGAGCTTGGGTCCAACTTAAAAGATAAGATAGTTTTAGATTTGATAGATGGTAATGTCGAGATCTTAATATTATTTTTTAACAAAAATTCGGTCCACAGAGAGAGGTGGTTTATGGCAGGACAACGTTTGCCCAGGAACACTAGTAATATATAAAATGAATAATACAATAAAGATATATTAAATATGAGACTTCAATTAAACATTGTCTCACTGTCTGGAGCGGACAAAAAGTGAAAATAATTTTACCAAGTCCCTATTGTGAAACTCTGTTCAAATTTAAATGTGACGACTGCATTGTTTTAGCTATTTTCATACTTAACATAATGAGTATTGCCTTCGTGTCACAGAGCGTAAGCGTATGAAACGAAAAGCCGCAGGTTCGATCCAGCACCAAGACAAATATTAGTGTGAGCCACCAATACTTGTTTCGGGTCTGAGTGATAAGGGGCCATAGTCCCTGATAGTTTTTGATACCCATGATACACGTTTGGTTTTTATATCCTGTCACGGTAAAGTGACCACACTGCACCAGATGGTCAGCGCAGTGCCGTCCAAGAAGACATCGCTCGCTACTCGACACTATCATGCCGGCCTGCTGTTCAGCCTCTTTACACTACGCCATCGGGAAACAAGAGAAGAAGCGGTCAAGGGTCTAGTGTCAGACTACTCAGAAGGCCGCAACACGGCCAAACATCGTACCCAACATAAACCGGATGTTAACTGGCTGAACCCGGAACGCGACATACTTGCGTGTGCCACTATGGTGGGCTTTACACCCTGTGCACGGTGGTCGCTATCTGGGCGGATATGAATATCCTACCACCACCTAACTAACACATATTTAGTGTAGGAACAGGACTATGTGTGTTGAGTGTATTCATTATTATTGTCACAATGAAAAATAAAAGTTAAAGAACCTAAAATCAAACTAGTACAAAATAAAATGAAAAGTATTAAAAACTCTTTTTATCGAATATCCTTTATATCGTAAAACTTATACAACACAGGCACTACTTGAGTTCGGCTAAATTCACTTTATAATAAGGAAATTCGGCAATATTTAGACTTCGATCAACATTTATAAACGGTATCAAAAGGTCCCGACCAAATATTTACCGTGCCGAAATTTGACTTCATAAACAGTTGTTGTTGTTTATATTTAATAGAATTACCTACCACGTGTTTATTCATGGATAAGCTTTATAAAATATTAGCCCACGTAGTTTGAGGTATAACTTTTTAAATACAATTTTATTTTGAATTTGATCCTTAAATTTTGATGGTGATGTTTTGTTACACGATTTAATTATACGCCATTTAGTTAGGAAACTAAAGTTCATTCGCACTTAAGCCTGTAATCTCCGAAGGGGTAGGCAGAGGTGAAAAGGGTACACTGTTACGTTGTAACAAGATAATACATAAAAATAAAAAATGTTAAAATAATTACAAACATAAAGACAAAATAATTAAGTTGTTACTACGGAGCGAAACCACGCGAAATGATCTAGCAATAGCGGATAGAACCAATCAGGGTAATCCTTCTGTCTGAAACACGAATCCCCACTAAAAAAATATCAATTATCACGCACACAAGGAAAAAACCCTTCCTTTAAATACAAGGCGCGGGACACAAAACGACAGTTGATTCCAATACGCACAGGAAACAGGTCGGCTCACAAGTAAATACCACCAGTTAAAATAAAGTAGTAAAATCAGTGCTAATCATCATCCCCCTTGGTAAGTTAATTATAATTCTTTAGGCTTTTTGCTGTTGGCTAATTCGTGTCTGGTTTTATCCGATTTAAATTCTTCCACCGTATAATAATGGTTTAATTACGTAGAGAAATGTGACGCGTGGTGCAGTAAAACATAACCTTACCTTACATATGTTCACTCGGGTTAATTTCATTTAAATACTATTGCCAAATGAAGATGGTCTAGATCAGAAATTAAATGACCACTTGTATTTCACGCGTGTGTTCTCAATATCGGTGGTTTTCTTTCTTTAATGTAACTGTAATTTAGTAGACTCGAAATTAATCATTCAATTGTTAACTTAAATAATATCCACCGTAAAAATGTATCTTATATTTAATTTGTAGTAATGTATCTAGAAATGTAAATTTGATAATAACTTAAATTCGTTAGGTTTTAAAAGAAATCATATAATATTACTCCCATCTAAATCGCTGGGAGTCTATTGTTAAATCAGTGAAGTTTTTTTAATGTACCGGCGTTGTAAATATCACAGGTCATCGCTTCGCCGATATGCTTGTCTTTAACTACCTACTAATTTGTAATTATTGCATTCGAGAAGGAATGTTATTTTATTTTTTTGTACCTCATGGCGTAGTGGATTGGTGATCGACCGGTAAATAGTTAGATGAAGTTCGGTTTTGGGTTTTCAAATAATTTTATATATTTTTTTGGTTCTTCTACTATTACCGGATTGGTATATCGTCACTCCACTGCGCGTATTGTATTTTGTTGTTTTTTATTGTTCGCGAAAGATGCCGACACCCACACATGGTCTCGACTAGTGCTTGGGTCTCGGGGTCTTTTGCGCTACAAACGTCCTGTCGACGCGTTCCAGGAATCTGGGGGACCACCGTACGGGTTGCAGCTGGGAGGTACCAACTCCCGTACCGTCCAACACTGACTCGACAACGGCTCCGAGCCGGGAAGGAGTGCGACCGCGGCAGAACATAGTCGCCGACCTCTGCTGACCTCTGCGCCCGGCACGCCGCTGCATCGCGAGCCACGCGGCGCCCCCGGTCCCTACCGCACCGGCAGACATTGGAGCGTAGTTAAGTCCCCAGCGCACATTGCCCGTCGACCATCACCAAACGGAACTTTCTCTGTGCCGAGAGCTCACGCCCTGAGCGGTTCTCCTTATCCTCAGTACTTGGTTTTTTTTGTAAAAGAAAAAATAAAAGTTTTTTTTTCGTTCTTCGTATCTTGTTTTTTTTGTGCCCCGCCGTCAGGCGGACCGTAACAAAATGGCGCTCAACTATTAAAAGCAAGCACAGAGAAGTTTTCGTTTGGTACTATTGTGGTGTCGGTATTTTTTTTTTTCTCAACCAGGTGGTAAGCCTATGCGGACGAGGCTGAACGGGGAGGCACCACCGACCCGTTTTCTCTTTATAGAGGAACGGGTAGCCGAAATTTTGTCTTCTGGTTCCGCAGGGTAATCAAATACCATCTATGGTTACCCACACACATACGCGTGAACTGCAAGTGGCATAATTTTATCATCATAATTTTATTTTTTCTTATAACATTGCATTCTGATTTTTGTGCATTGACATGTTTCTTGTTTAGCAATCGTTTTTGCATTTATGTATGTGCGTAGTAAACATTTCCTTTCAGAGATTTTTTTTAGTTTGGTGCATTTCTGCATTCATATTTTTTTGTTGCAATCATTATTGTTTTGCAAATTTTATTTTATACTCTGAAAAGATAATGATAGTAACGTACATTATTTTACATCGTACTTAATATTTTATTAACATTGCCACTTTCGTGTCACATTTCGTCGCGTATAGTTAAATTTTTTTTAACTTCGAATATTTTTTTTTTCGATTAATTTTTTTTTCGGACTTAAAAAATTTTTTTTACTTCGAATAATTTTTTTTTCTCGGATTTTTTTTTTTAACATCGGTTAAAATTTCTTTTTATCTTCGACTTAGCTGACCAATAAAATTAGATTGATCATTTCGGTTCATTCTTATCGGTTCGTGGGTTCGATTCTTTCGGTTCGGTTCGTTTCTTTTCGGTTCATTTCGTTTCATTTCTTTTCGGTTCTTTTCGGTTCCTTTCGGTTCTTTTCGGTTCCTTTTGGTTCTTTTCGGTTCGTGGGTTCGATTCTTTCGGTTCGGTTCGTATCAAGTCAATTTTTTATATTTTTTTTTAAAAATGGACCGCACTATTAAATATCTACACCTAACTAAACCGGAGCTCACGTACGAAGTAGCCATACGCGGTTTAGTACCTAAGGATAGGGTTGACGACCTTAGGGTTCAAATAAACAAAATTGTTTCGGAATATCCGGCGGACGCGGTTTTTGACTCATGCTATGACATAGAATCAGACATGAAAGAAGTTAACGCAACCTTTAGCAAAATAATTACAAATTTAGATTCGTTAGACAATAATCCGGATAACAAACCAATTTTGGATCGTACTCGCTCCTTAATCAATCACATTTACTTTCGTTTAAATAGAATAGAAAAACCTACAGATGAAAATGTATTAATGCTTTTAGATGATATCACGGAACAGTTCAATGACCTCCAGATTAGATTTAATAAATTCATTAGTAAGAACAAGCCATTAGTAGCAAAACCTTCTATTCAGGATAATTTGAATGTACCAAGTAGTCCGTACGAAAGGAGGGAAACAAAATACACAAATACAGAAGTAGTTTGCGATAGATCTTCACTTTCGGAAATTTTAAAAACTAAATATGACGGCAAATCCTGCGTTCGCGCTTTTATCGCTCGCATAGAAGAGCTCAAGTTAGCACGTAATATTTCGGACGAGCGCATGATGCGCTTGGCACCAGAGATCATGACCGGGGAGGCCTTGCATTGGCTCAGAAGCGTAAGGGATAGCATAGGTTCGTGGAACGAACTGTTATCGTCGCTAAGAACGGACTTCGACACTTTTGATTTCGATTACAAAATGATGCACGAGATCCGTTCGCGTAGCCAAGGTGAAGAGGAAACAATAACTATTTACCTAGCAATTATGCACGGTATGTTTTCGCGACTTTCCGGATCCGTGCCAGAGGCGGATAGATTAGAAATTATTCTCCACAATATCAGGCCGTGTTACGCGGGAGTATTAGCAACAAATTCAAAAATTACTAGCATTTCTGAATTGCGAGACATCTGTAGGAATTATGAAAGTATTAACGCTCGATATTCTAACTTCAAAGAACCCTCTAGTAACCCGGGTTGCTCATTAGCACCAGAATTTAATTATCTCTCTATTAGAACGAACAAAAATAAATATAACTCAAACAGGCTAGCTTCGTTAAATACAAAAAATAAATATTGTTTTAAATGTGGTCTTCGGGACCACACTACTTTTACTTGCCCTAGGTGCAATTCCAAGAAAAAACCGTTCGTGAGTCCTTTTCAATGTTATAAATGCGGCGAACGTGGCTATAAAATTACGGATTGCCCCAAATGTAAGGTTAAGGATAGCCCGCCTTCCAAAGTCCTTCAGACAAAGGAACAAAATAAAAATATTTCAAAAAACTAGCCAGGAAAAGTTGCAGTCAGTTGAACTTTGACCAGGGAGACTGGGCCAACTGGCTGACAACTATAAAAAATTTCTTTCTCACATTTAAAGTTGCTACTATCTTTAATAAATTGCCTATTAACGATCCTCGTCCTTATGTTACGGTTACAATAAATAATTATCCTAATTTAAAATATTTAGGTCTCTTAGATTCAGGTTCAGCAATTACCATTTTAGGGAATAACTCCCATTTACAACTTTTAAAAGCAGGGTTCATATTGAACACTGCTGATATATTAACCGTTACGACTGCAGGTGGTCAGCCTTATCATTCCATAGGAAATATTTTATTACCTATAGTTTTTGAAAATATAATAAAAGTTTTAAAGGTACACGTAATACCAGAAATAGATTCGTATCTAATTCTTGGCATTGATTTTTGGAAGCAATTTAATATTTGCCCCAAATATTTACCTAACTTACAGTTTTTCAGTGACACAGACCCTAAACTTAATAATATCACATTGTCTTCTACTTCCTCATTAGGTCTTCATTCCTATGACACATTAGGAACTTCAGAAAAAATTATCGCAAATAGTATAATAGAACAATTTAAAAATATCTCTTTCGAACATATAGGGCTAGGTAGAACATCACTAATTACCCACAGGATTGATACAGGAGACGCACTCCCTATTAGGCAGCGCTCATATAGGTTGTCGCCGGAAAAACAAAAAATCGTTTCAGAACAGGTAGATGAAATGCTAAAACTTGGCGTAATTTCACCAGGCGAGAGTCCATGGTCTTCCCCTGTCATAGTAGTAGAAAAAAAAGAGGGTAAACCTCGGGTATGCCTAGACAGTAGGAAGCTTAACTCGGTCACTAAAAAAGACGCCTATAGCCTACCGTATATATCGGAGATCTTAGACAATCTTAGGGACGCTCGTTTCCTGTCATCAATTGACCTGTCAAAATCTTTTTGGCAGATTCCATTAAATAAAAAAGACAGAGAGAAGACTAGTTTTTACGTTCCGGGTCGTGGAACTTTCGTTTTCAATGTAATGCCTTTTGGGTTGACCAATGCGCCAGCCACACAACAAAGATTAGTGGATACGTTATTTGGTCCAGAATTCGAGCACAAAGTCTTCTGCTATTTAGATGACGTAATAGTAATTAGCGATTCGTTCCAGGATCACGTGTCCCTACTACTGCGCGTATTGGAAAAACTTAAAAAGGCTAATTTATCAGTTAACTTCGAAAAATGTCAACTTTTTAGGGATAGCTTAAAGTATTTGGGATATGTGGTTGACGTTGAGGGTCTACGCACAGACCCGCTAAAGGTGGAGGCCATTCACAACTTTCCAACACCAACTAAGAAAAAAGATGTTAAGAGATTCCTAGGAACCGCATCGTGGTATAGACGTTTCATACCAAATTTCAGCACTATTGCGGGCCCTCTGAACTCTTTAACATCTACAAAGAAGAGTGCTCCTCCCTTCAGCTGGTCAGAGGAAGCGGAAACGGCCTTCACGACACTTAAGACATGTTTGGTCACAGCACCGGTATTATGCTGTCCTAATTATGACCTTCCGTTCGAAGTTCACACAGACGCCAGTAATTTCGGGTTAGGCGCTATGCTCACCCAAAATATAGATGGCGTTGACCGCCCTATAGCATTTAGGAGCCGCTCTTTAACGGGTCCTGAACGCAACTATAGCGTTACAGAAAGAGAAACTCTGGCTGTACTAGACGCTCTCGAACACTGGCGCTGTTATTTAGAGAATGGCAAGTGTTTTACAGTTTACACTGACCATTCAGCGTTAAAATGGTTTTTAACCTTGTCTAACCCTACGGGTCGTCTTGCCCGCTGGGGTTTGAGGCTCTCTGCCTTCAACTTTATTATTAAACATCGTAAGGGTAAAGATAATGTAATTCCAGATGCATTATCTAGAGCAGTACCAGTAGCAGAAATTAGTGCCACAAGCGATAGCAGCTACATTACCAAGGACGACTGGTATCTTAACATTTTTAACGGTTGCGTAACTTCGCCTACTAGTTTCCCAAACTACGTGGTGACGAATGGGAGATTATATCGTTTCTCGAAAGGTAACAGCCCACTTACATCCGAATTCGAATGGAAAGAAGTTGTTCCTAAAGAACATCGTGATACGATACTTAAAAACAACCATTCTGACGTTACTGCGGGACATATGGGCATTTTCAAAACTTACCAGAGGCTAAAGCTACGCTATTATTGGCCCGGTATGTATAGCGATACTGCTAAATTTGTGACAGCTTGTGATACATGTACTGCATATAAATCTCCTACCCATCATATCCTTGGTCCACTAGGTAGACCTAAGGAGTGTAGCAGGCCGTTTCAAATGATCTCCATAGATCTCGTAGGCCCTCTACCAGTTTCCCGTAAGCAGAATGCTTACATATTAGTAGTTTGTTGTTGTTTCTCCAAATATTGTTTACTATTCCCTCTAAGGAGAGCTACGGCAGCAAACGTAGCCAAATATTTAGAAGAAGGGGTTTTCCTTGTGCATGGCATCCCACAGGTAGTTTTGCAAGACAATGGAGTGCAATTCATTAGTCGTGAATTAGCTAAACTGTATGAGTATTATAAAATTCCAAAAGTGCAATTTACGCCTAAATATACGCCCCAGATAAACACTGTGGAACGTTATAATAGAACTTTGATCACCTCCATATCAACTTTCGTGGAAGATGATCACAGAACTTGGGATATAAACTTACCAAAAATACAGTTTGCTATGAACAGTGCCGTTAACGAGGTTACCAAATTCACCCCGGCGTTTCTAGTGTACGGTAGAGAACTTGTACCATGCGGGTCGCATTATACTACAGATGTAGACCCAAGTGATCTGGTGCTCTCGCCACGCGATGAATACGCGGAAAACCTCGGCTGTTTGGCAAAAATATTCGACAAGGTTCAATTATCTTTGTATAACAGCCATGTCAAAAGCGCGCGACATTATAACCTACGCAGAAAAGCCGTAGACTTTAACGTAGGAGACATAGTATGGAAACGGTGCTATTTCCAAAGCGACAAGGAAGCGCACTTCGCGAAAAAACTAGCTCCGAAATTCCTGAAGTGCAAAATAGTAACCAAGCGCTCCCCATTAGTCTACACCGTCGAGGACATGTCTGGAAATAATTTGGGAAACTGGCACATCAAGGATTTCAAGCTGCACTCCTCTCCTTCGTAAAGATTTTTTTTTTGGTGTGTTGTCACACTTTTATAGTTATCACGTGAATTATACACGATAGATAACCTCATCAATTTTGTCCTGTTTCATAGGAATTTTTTTTTTAGGATTGTTAAACAATTCTATAATATGTTAACATTCGTTTATTATCCGTTCTTTGGCGAGTTAAACAAGCCTACACGAATTTTTTGTGTGTATTGACTTCTATATAGGTCTACACACGTTTTATTGTTTTGCGTTTTGCAAAATTTTAGCGGAGTATGACAGTTCTCGGTATAGGTCTACTCGTCTGCTGTTTTCTTCTCTCCGTTACAGCGGGTCGTGACTGTAACAAATTCGCTAAAGAATAGACATACTCGCAATGTCGTTTAGCTATTTTATTTAGCTTGATCAAATGATCATTTATTCATCGAAGTCATTACCGATAACAGTTCAATTCAGGTTTCCTTGATTCATAGTGTTCAGAAAATGGAATATTTTTTTTTTCTTTTCTCGTCTACAATTATTACAAATTAAAAATTGTTACGTTTTGGTCTCTGTCCACATTGTCTTTGATGAATTAAAATAAGCCTACACGATTTTTTTGTGTGTATTGACCACCGTATAGGTCTACACACGTTTTGTTTTTGCGTTTTGCAAAATTTTAGCGGAGCATGACAGTTTCTTAGTATAGGTCTGCTCGTCTGCTGTTTCTCGTTACAGCGGGTCGTGACTGTAACAAATTCATCAAAGACCAATGTATTTCACAGTGCCGATTCGTCAGAATGTTCACGTAGCAGTATTCTTCTTCTTAGACGCTCCTTGTCATGCAGTACTGTTCTCGAGTCCAATTCGTTAATAGAATTGTACTCTAGTTATACGGAAGTCTGTTGATTTTAAATTTCACCAGACAACTATGAAAGGTCGGATGCTAGGTCGCATGGTAGGTATTTGTTAGAGGAAGTATGAATGTGAGACAGTACTGGGCGGATCTAGCGATACTTAGGCGCTTACCGCAGCGGATTTTACTACGTAAAATCCTTTCTCTGGGAGAGGGGGTATTGTTACGTTGTAACAAGATAATACATAAAAATAAAAAATGTTAAAATAATTACAAACATAAAGACAAAATAATTAAGTTGTTACTACGGAGCGAAACCACGCGAAATGATCTAGCAATAGCGGATAGAACCAATCAGGGTAATCCTTCTGTCTGAAACACGAATCCCCACTAAAAAAATATCAATTATCACGCACACAAGGAAAAAACCCTTCCTTTAAATACAAGGCGCGGGACACAAAACGACAGTTGATTCCAATACGCACAGGAAACAGGTCGGCTCACAAGTAAATACCACCAGTTAAAATAAAGTAGTAAAATCAGTGCTAATCATCATCCCCCTTGGTAAGTTAATTATAATTCTTTAGGCTTTTTGCTGTTGGCTAATTCGTGTCTGGTTTTATCCGATTTAAATTCTTCCACCGTATAATAATGGTTTAATTACGTAGAGAAATGTGACGCGTGGTGCAGTAAAACATAACCTTACCTTACATATGTTCACTCGGGTTAATTTCATTTAAATACTATTGCCAAATGAAGATGGTCTAGATCAGAAATTAAATGACCACTTGTATTTCACGCGTGTGTTCTCAATATCGGTGGTTTTCTTTCTTTAATGTAACTGTAATTTAGTAGACTCGAAATTAATCATTCAATTGTTAACTTAAATAATATCCACCGTAAAAATGTATCTTATATTTAATTTGTAGTAATGTATCTAGAAATGTAAATTTGATAATAACTTAAATTCGTTAGGTTTTAAAAGAAATCATATAATATTACTCCCATCTAAATCGCTGGGAGTCTATTGTTAAATCAGTGAAGTTTTTTTAATGTACCGGCGTTGTAAATATCACAGGTCATCGCTTCGCCGATATGCTTGTCTTTAACTACCTACTAATTTGTAATTATTGCATTCGAGAAGGAATGTTATTTTATTTTTTTGTACCTCATGGCGTAGTGGATTGGTGATCGACCGGTAAATAGTTAGATGAAGTTCGGTTTTGGGTTTTCAAATAATTTTATATATTTTTTTGGTTCTTCTACTATTACCGGATTGGTATATCGTCACTCCACTGCGCGTATTGTATTTTGTTGTTTTTTATTGTTCGCGAAAGATGCCGACACCCACACATGGTCTCGACTAGTGCTTGGGTCTCGGGGTCTTTTGCGCTACAAACGTCCTGTCGACGCGTTCCAGGAATCTGGGGGACCACCGTACGGGTTGCAGCTGGGAGGTACCAACTCCCGTACCGTCCAACACTGACTCGACAACGGCTCCGAGCCGGGAAGGAGTGCGACCGCGGCAGAACATAGTCGCCGACCTCTGCTGACCTCTGCGCCCGGCACGCCGCTGCATCGCGAGCCACGCGGCGCCCCCGGTCCCTACCGCACCGGCAGACATTGGAGCGTAGTTAAGTCCCCAGCGCACATTGCCCGTCGACCATCACCAAACGGAACTTTCTCTGTGCCGAGAGCTCACGCCCTGAGCGGTTCTCCTTATCCTCAGTACTTGGTTTTTTTTGTAAAAGAAAAAATAAAAGTTTTTTTTTCGTTCTTCGTATCTTGTTTTTTTTGTGCCCCGCCGTCAGGCGGACCGTAACAACACCCATATTTCAATGAGCTCATTACCGTCCCATGATGTGATAAGGGGCAAGCAAGGCTGTAACCAAACCAGGCACAATTGCAAACTCCGGGCTGCTAATATCACTTATCCAATATCACTTTTATCCGGATCGAACCAGAAGTCTCAGCACAGCAGTCGTACCAATACCAAGTATGCAATAAACTGCACCACCGACGCAGTGTTAAACAAATAACTATATAATTTGTTACGAAGCAAATTCAGAACTGAATATAGGCCAGTACTTAAATGCTTATTAGATTATGATTTGTGAAATCAGTGGGATTTTCCATATACGAGAACTCTATAATGACTAATCACGGCCCATCTTTCGAGGTTAGTTTTCATTGTAAATTATTTTTATCTTAGCACAGCAAAGTGACCACACTGCGCCTCATGGTAGCGTCCAATTATAGTATCAAGTAGCGAGAAACAATCTATTCGTCGCTACTCAACACAATCATGCCAGCCTGCTATGTAGCTTCTTCACACTACGCCATGGGGCATGAAGAAGCGGTCGAGGGTCTAGTGTCAGAGTACTCAGAAGGCCGCATCATTGAAAATATCATTAACACAACATGCAATAATAGTTCATTCAAACATACCCTAGCGTTGCGTAGCTATAATATGTGCCGAAAACAATATTTGGACGGATATAACGCCCAAATATTTGCCCTGCGCCGATCCTGTTTATTGTTATCTTGTGAATATCTGTAGATAAAGCTCAAGGCACGAATTATTCTTATAATTGACGATCGGAATGTTTATGACGGTTACCTTAACCAACGCATGGTTTCATTGTTTGACTTCTGCCCTGGTATTTTGGTATATTTAATATTGCCTTCACCGCACGAAATACAACAGTAATTATTTACTTCACATCGGTTTTTATGAGAGTGGTAAGAATAAGATCGAGACGGCACATTCATAATAAGACAAAACTGCCTACAGCGTGCCTCTATCGTTTTAGAATTTTGCGCAATCATCTACAATAGCTATTTTTGGCTTATAATATAAATAATACAAGCCCTGTATTAAACATTGTCCCACTGCTGGGCACGGGCCTCCTCTACTAATGAGAGGGGTTAGGCCGTAGTCCACCACGCTGGCCTAATTTTTGGCTTATCTTTTGGTTAATTTTTACCTTCGCCATATAGGATTATTTTCTTACTTTGGTTAGCAGTCATAAACAATCAAAATATATAAATTAATAGGCAAAGACAACTTTGTTTGGCCACCGATTGACAAACTTTAGTGTTATCAACGAAAAATCAAATTACACGTCTAACAGTACTATAATATATGTCATTAATTTAATGGCTATATCATTTATGAAGAGGTTGCCTTATTACGAAGCCAGTTAGCCTGTAAGCTTTTTGATATATTTGCCAATAAACATTTATTAAAAATATATACTTATTTACCATATTTATTTTATATAACAACAAAAACTATATCTAACTGGAAGCAGGCCGGCAGCCGGATGATTGTGTTGAGTAGCGGGGGATAGAGTGTCTCTCGCTACTTGATACTCTAACTGGATGGCACTGCACTTACCATCAGGTGCAGTGTGGTCACTTTGCCGTGCCAGGATAAAAAATAATCGCAACCATTTTACTATCACTTAAGCTCTAATTAATTTTTTTAATTTAAAAGTGGTAGAGCCACGCTGTTGACATTTTTGTCTACAGCATGAATGGGCCTGATCTACCTGGGTAGTACCACTGTCTCACAGGAAAACCAACGTAAAGTGACAGTTCACTGTCGCGTTTCGTATGGTCAGTGAGATATCCGGAGGCCCAGATTTCCCCTTCCCTTCCCTAATCCCTATTCCTGTCCTTTAAGGCCGACAGCGCATACGTGATACTTTCGGTATTGTGGATGTTCATGGGCGGTGGAGATCACTTAACATCAGGTGACCCACAGGCTCGTTTGTCGGACTATGAATTAAAATAAAAAAATAATAAAAGAAGGAGTGAAAGAATTCGACACGAGTGCTAAAGAGGCAATAAACGAAGCTACAGCTCTATTTGAAACTCAAGTAAGTTGTTAAATAATACAGCCAGCCTCAAACAACCTCTGAAACGAGAGGCCGTGGGTTCGATTCTCACACCAGGACAAATGTTTCTGTGACAGACAGATATTTGTTGTGGGACCCTAGTCCCTCGTAGTTCTTGATACCCACGATACAGGTTTTACCTAGTGTGGGGTTAGAACTAGGTGTGTGACTGTTGGGTGTATTAATAATAAACTAACTGTTGCTCATGTTTGGCAGAAAAAGTGTAAAATACAAAATACCAATTTTCATGCGCTTAACTTAAAAAATTACGGATTTTCATGCAAACTTTCATCCCCTTGTTTTTAATTTATTTTTTTTAAATTTCCAAAAATCCTGAAACACATATTTTTTATTTTTAACTAAAATGCCAAAAACTAATTTTCATTAATTTAACTTTCATCCCCTATTTTACTCCCTTAGGGGTGGTATTTCCAAAAACCCTTCCTTAGTGGATGCCTACGTCATAAAAGGTACCTACTGTCAAAATTTCAAGTCTCTAACCCCAGCCGTTTTGGCTGTGCGTTGATCGATCTGTCAGTCAGTTTCTTCTTTTATATATGTACAGATAATGGCAGAGACCAAACTTTTAATTGTAAACATTACACAAAGCGTAGAGTTTAGCCATCCTTAGAACCAGACTAGTGTCTAAAACAATATAAAAGAGAAGAAGAGAGACAGATGGAAGGAAGACGTAAGAACTATAATGGTTTTGTTCGAAAAGACAAACACAGAACCGCATACTGTGGCAAAGTCTAGAGAAGGCCTATGTTGAAAATCAAAACAATCTTCATGTATCAGTATCCGATATTTGAAAAAATATATATCGACGGTTGGCGGGCTATTTGATATAAGCGAAATTTTAGAGATTAAGTTTAAGTTAGGATTAAGATCAAGATAAAGTTATATACATATTCGGATTTAATTATTTTTTCTGCATCTTTCGAGCCTAGTTTTAATTTTTTGTACACTTTTTAGGCGTTCAAATCAACTGGTAAGACAGCGCTCATTTGTTTTTCAGGGTACATTTATTTTAGAAAATAATGCTCAAAATAAGTCATAACGTTGCAGTATGTGCTTACACACACACATGTAATATATTAATTCTACTAAAATCCACGTTAGTTTTTTTATAGTGAATTTCTTCCAAAATTCAAATTCCGAAATAAGTTATCATGTAAGATTGTTTAATAAAGGCTATTGCTATTATTATTAATATTATTATTAATTAGAGCTCAGCAGTAGTATGAAATATACAAAGCTATTATAAATCAATACACAAGTATCATCAGAAGACTTTGCCATCCAATTATTTGATCGTACGAGACACATTTATTATTTGCAAACAAATATCACGTTCGTTATCCAAAGAATGTGCCGTCTGTGTTTACTAGACCTGAATGCCTTTATATCATACATGGTTATAAGAAGCACCGTATAGATATATCTGATATTGACGACCTATCTTCTATTTAAAAGGTAAATGATCTTACTTGGTAAGCTTGCTACTTGAGATGGTTGGATCGATATCGCAATTTTATAAATGACTTTTAAAATCTTAAACAGGTTAACAGGTTTTCAAGGAAAGATGAAAAAAAATGCAAAGCTACTGTCAAAAGCCATTTAATCATTTTTTTTAGTGTCTCGATAGACAGACAGTAGCCACATACATAGTCCTGATCCCACGCTAAGTCACATCTGTATCATGGGTATCAAGAACTACGAAAGACCCACAAAACCCACACCTGAAACAATATATGTGTATCATACAAATATTTATCCCTGTGTGGGGGTCGTTTATGCTACCTCTCGTTTCACAGCCAGGTATTCGCCCATACCCCATAGAGTTTGCATTGGAGGATTGTGTTTTTTTTTGTTTTATCCTGGCACAGCAAAGTGACCACACTGCAACAGATGGTAAGTACAGTGCCGTCCATATAAAGTATCAAGTAGCGAGAGTCAATCTATCCCTGGCTACTCAACATAATCATGCCGGCCTGCTGTGTAGCTTCTTCACACTACGCCTAAAGCACCCAGGATCATAGGAGGGAGGAAACACGGTAGCTGGCAAACTGTTTCACAGCTTGATGGTGCGGCAAAAATACGAGTTTGCGAACCTCTTGGTTCGGGCCGGGGTAGTAGATACCACGAAGCTGTGGCTCCGCAATCCAGTACGCGTTGTTCTGGTATGGAAGGGAGAGGATGGGATAAGATCAAACAATTCTTCAGAGCATTCGCCATGATACAGACGGTAGAAATGAAATGGTTACACTTAATTGTAATAAAGTGTATTTTCAATAGGAAATTATCTCTCGCAAAAGAAACAGCGGTCAAAGCAGCCTCAGTGGATTAGTGGCTGAGGAGCTAATTCTAAGCCAAGAGGCCACAGGTTCGGTCCCCGCCCTGAGACAAATTTTTGTGTTATCCAGAAATATTTGTGTCGGGTTTTGATGTTGTGCGACCGAAAGTCTTTCGTAGTTCCTGATACCCGCGACACAAAACTAGTATTTGAATATGGGGTCAGGACTATGTGTGTGACTGTTGATTGCTATTATTATAAACAAAAGCTACTTGGTCTCAATTCAAAAAAGATTTGCCCATAGTTTTTGCAGTGTGAATTTTAACAAAAAATATACCGTGTGTTAGCCCTCATACCCTTATCTTGTGAGAGCGCACTAATTAGACGGGTAAATAACTGGCAACTATGAGCTGTTTAAAGCGTATTCTCTGAAAAAAAAACAAACCACGCTCTCGGAAAAGCGCCGTTTAAATAGCCGGTTCTGTTTGTAGTATTATGAACCTTGGTATTTTATACGTCATTTTATTTCTTTTCTGTCTTGCATAATTTATGTTAGCTCAAAGCTAAGTTTTTTTGTTATTTGGAAGTAAGATAGACATTTTAATCTTACATTTTGGACATAAATTGTAAACTGTTATAGTAATATATTTCTACAAAGTTATGCGTAGTAGGTGGTATGGACTTTCAAGTTGAAAGTCGCTGACTCAAAACCAGACCCAATGTCATACACCTCTGACTTTTCCAAATTACGTGTCTATTCATTGTTAATTATCGCTTACTTGAACGGTGAAGGAAAACATCGTGAGGAAACCTGCATGAGCAAAAATTCTAAATTAGAATTTTAAAGGCATGTGAAGTCTGCAGGAGGCAAATCAGGAGTACCTCCAACCGGCGAAAATGTATGAGAAGATGTATGAATGTGGAAGAGGCGAAAGAAATGTGTTAGGATCGTGTTTGGCTTATGGCACTCAAATTTTTTTATAGCATAGTCCTATTAACGAGCCAGTGAGTCACCTGATGTAAAGCGATCTCCACCGCCCATGAACATCCACAATTCCAAAAGTGTCATGTATGCGCTGTCGGCCTTAAAAGGACAGGAATAGGGATTGGAGAAGGGAAGGGGGAATCTGGGCTATCTCACTTACCATACGAAACGCGACAATAAACTGTCACTTTACGTTGGTTTTCTGTGAGACAGTGGTACTACCCCGGTCGAGCCGGCCCATTCATGCTGTAGACAAATATGTCTACAGCGTGGCTCTACCACTTCTCAATAGTCTCTGCGTACACCCATGGGCTACGTGCGTTAGTGTATGTGTATATGTATGTATGTGAAGTATGCCAAACCACATTAGACAAACGTGGTAGACTGAGGTCTACTTAGGCCCCTCTTATTAGTAGAAGAGGTCCGTCCCAGTATTGGGACAATGTATAATACAGGGCTAGTATTATATTTTTGTGTATACATTATATTTTAAAATGGTAGAGCTTATAGATAATTTGGTCCACAACATGGGCTGGCTAGACAGGTGTAGTAGGTACTTGCAAGCGACGTGATGTAATATTCTTCAGGATTCTTCTCTTTTGCAGCATTTTTCTTCTTCTGCAACAGAAGAATAATGGGTATATGACCAATGATTCTCATGGTGTTTGGCAGTACAAAAATCCATAAAAAGTCCAGTCCATAAAAAGTACGCCGACTTCAATAAAAAACAAATTATGCGTCACTATAAATTTTTACTCCTCCTTTTTTTGAAGTGGGTTAAAAAACATCGGAGAGGTGATAAATTGAGTCTCAAGTTTGGCATTAACCTTTGGCATTCCATACATAACGCGACTGAAGGAAATATTTTGGGTTTCAGCGTTTTTGATAATTTTATTGTTTTACTAAATGACTGACTGTAGCTAGACTGATCGTTAGGATGTCACCACACTCCTTTTAATATAGAACAAGGAGTTTTAAAGACAAATTGCATTAAAAGTCAGTACCATAATCTTTTTAAAATTTGCTCTTCATTATAATTTGAAAACGTTTTGGAGCCACGTTTTACACTCATTTGCAAAAAAAAACGGGCGGTTTTGATTTTAATTCTTCTTTAAAAAAATACGGTACCAAAATGATTTCAATCATTTGTACATGTTACTGGCCGGTTTTAAAAATGCCGTGGTGTTTAAAACAGTACGTTCTAAATTCAAATTTTCGTTTGATGCTCGTTTTTACAGAAAACCACTTTTTATCCTACATTTTTGGTGCGAAGTTCCAAAAGATAATATCGGTTTTCATAACTTTTAGTCAATTTTTATGAATTTATTTCATATTCTTAATTGTCAAAGCTTCATTTATTGCTGTTTAGCTGTCTCAATAATGTTAGAGAAAGTGGTAAAAGCTACCAAAATTATTGCGCTGCTCGAAGAGGATTGCAGCCAATGCTTCGTGGCTCAGAGGCTAAGTGTGAGTCGCTCGACGGTTCAAAGGACCTGGCAGCAGTATCAAGACACCGGTTCCGTCGAGAGAAGGCCTGGTTCTGGAAGACAACCATGTACCCAACCACGGGATGATCGTTTTCTTGTGAGTCGCGCATTGAGAAATCGCAAGTCTTCGTATATGGACCTTAAGAACAACCTCGAAGAAGTAAGAAATGTGCATATTAGTCTATGGACGGTCAGAAGGAGGCTTCTCGCGGCCAATATACGCAGTCATCGCCCGGCCCGCGGCCCTAAGTTACTCCGTGAGCACAGAGTTGCCAGGCTTAGGTTTGCTCGAAATTGTGAGTCATGGACTCAAGAAGACTGGAATAGGGTATTGTTCTCCGATGAAGCCAGGATATCTCTGTTCGGTGAAGATCGACGTCGGCGAGTGCTACGAAGACGAGGACAACGCTTTGCAGAGGCTTGTTTTGAAGAAATCGCACCTTACGGTGGGGGCTCTGTTATGTTTTGGGCAGGAATAAATTCAATGGATCGTACAGAGTTAGTCTTCATTGAAAACGGCTCACTGACTGGACATCGATACATAACGGAAGTTCTAATTCCTCATGCACAACCCGCATTGGCTGCTTTAGGCGAAGACTCAATTTTTATGGACGACAACGCTCGCGCCCACCGGTCTGGCGATGTGGAAGCGTATGTGCAAGAGGTCGGCATTCGTCGTTTGGATTGGCCAGCTCGAAGTCCCGACCTCAATCCTATAGAGCATGTCTGGGACGTTCTGAAACGACGCGTGAGATCAGTACAACCGGCTCCGCAGACCATCAGAGAGCTGAAGAATGTGATTACCGCGGAGTGGGAACGTATTCCGCAAGCAAGTATCCGGGATATCCTCGCTAGCATACCCAGACGAATTCAAGCTGTGATTTCAGCTAGAGGGTCACACTCGATACTAAACATTTATCTGCTTTTACTTTATTAAAGAAAACAGAAACAAAAATCTTTGTTAACTTTTACTTCACGAGCATATGCACTACTAGCGAGCATACACTAATAGTGAACTTTAGCATTAAAACCCATAAATTTTATCAAAATTTTATGATAATACTAACGAAAACGATTATTTGCTTATTAATTTACAAAATTGTGAAAGTAAAACTACCTATAATTATCAAACAAACCAATAGTAACATTTGAAATGGTTCATTGCTTAGGTGCCCGGAATTTTTTGCTCGACGATTTTTTTTACAATTTACTCACTTCCAGCCTTGACAGTCTACTATCACGTATTTCCACGTCGTAAAATGTTAACTAAGCCGCACGAAATTAATTGAAAAAATAAAGACACGATTCGTGTGTACGATTTTCCCCCTGTTTTATCGTCGAAGGGCGTCGTCGTGGTATCATAAAACTATACGCACGAACAACGCACTCCGCGAACGAAATGCGGCAAGTCGAGCGCGAAATTGATTCAAAAATATCCCGTCAAATTGAATAGCCGTAAGTGAGTTACACCCCTGACGTGGGTAACGTAGGACAGTACGGCAAGAGCGTCAGGAGTATGAAATATTTTAATTAATTAAGCACACCTGAAAGTGTTGATTTACAGCTAAAAAAATAAATATAATTAAATTGATTAAGAATAATGTAAACGTTTATATGAGTTCTTATTTTATGAATATATCTGAGAATTTTAAACAGTTTTATTTCAGCCAGTGTAACTCCTGCTTAGCCAGGATAAACAGGCTTTTTTTTCGATACCGAATAATGAAACTTTACCCCTAACCTTTTATCCTTTTATGAGTTGGAAATATTACCAGAAACTTCATGTTAGGAAGAAGTACTGAGGGATAGAAGGAGTTTTGAAAACTGGGGCAGACTGGCATAGGGGTTGAATATTCTTAAAAATGCATGGGTAGATGCCGAACCTAGTGGTTAGGTGATTATCTGTACTTCTGCGTAGAAAGCTGTAGCAATACTCGCCGTATAACCTACCAGAATTTGCTTTTATTGGCAAACTGTAAAGTAAATCAATAAATCAAATCAAATCAAATCAAATCAAATATTTATTGATTTAGATTCATTAAATTTTTTCACTCTACCGCCAGTTCGGAATGCAGTCTCGCTAGAGAAGAACGGGCAAGAAACTATAGCGTTGCTCTTTTCACATCGGTTAACAATATTTGGTCATATAGTTATAATCATAGGTCATATAATATATACGATTTAAGTTTAATTACCTTAGATTAGAGCAGCTCAATGTATGTTAAGTTGCCTTATTGAAATATTGTGAAATAGAACTCATTACAAGACCTAGTGCCGCACATGACTGTCGTGAGAGTGATAAAAATTTCTTAAAACAGTCGGTCCTTACTGAAACAGTCTGAGCAGACCAGTCCACACGAGCCGCACCCGATCACGAGTAGTGACGCATGTGTCAGCCATCGGCCTCCTCAACCATGTTACAGGGAAGAGACCGACCTGGCACATGGCGCCGCAGCAAGCACAGACACTTTAGCGAGCATGACATACCCAGACTGAATACAACAATTGAAGTACTAGACACAAAATATCAAGTAAAGTCATGTAAGGCATATAAGCTCGCAATGTTAAAGAAATAAATATATTGGCATTACTATATATATGTACCTAAAGTTCCCAATAATAATTTAATGGGCATATGTTATTCTATATATCTATTTTTTATGTATATAAATAACATACATATGTTACACATAGCTCTAATTCCACACTAGGTAAAAACTGTATCGCGGGTATCAAAAACTACGTGGGACAACGGTCCCACAACACCCAGACCCGAAACAAATATCTATCTGCCACACAAATATTTGTCTCACATCCGGCTACTTGCCTGCTGCACCACAGAGGCTGTCAAAAGATACTATAACATATGATCGAATTCCAAAATAAGGTGACCACTGAAAACTAGCGCTGAGTGGGCACCTACCTGTCACAGCCGCGACGCGCAATTGCCATTAGTTTTAATATTAATTATAATAAAAAGTGTAAATTGTTGTCTGTTTTGTGGTATGTGCGTGCTGTGAGCTGTGCAAATAATTTTTTTCTTTCTATCTTTCAAAATATAATCAAAAGACTACTTCACAGACGAAGTAATTAGTAATTTATTCCTAAATATTTAACATATTATACAATGGATACATTACGCTCGCTTCGAATTACTAGACATTAATGAAAACGTTAATTAAAACTTTCGTTCTGATACGAAACTAATAAGTTAGGTTTGCTAATAGTGATTAAAGTGTTTCAGCAGTAATTAGACGCTGAAAAAAAGGACCAAGTGGTAAAAAAGACTGAATTGGCTAAAAATGATACTTAAATTTGTAACAAAACAATATTATTGATGTAGCGTATTTATAAGCTATCTTTATAAATCTTCAATTTTAAAGTGACGACTCGGATTGTTTAAAAAATCATCTCAATAAAAACAAAATTTTACCTACAAGTGTTAACTAATAGAACAATTTAATTGCAAGTTTATGATTATGGAAAAGACTAATGTTTTATTTTATTCTTTATGTAAATTATAAGATGTAAATATAATCATAGCATAATAAATACATGGATATAAGTAACACCTGTCAAAGGGAACTTAGCCACTGCACTGTCGTTCAGTCAAATTATACCATCAGTCACACACATATCCCCCATCCCACTCTAAGATATAAGTCTTGTGAGCATCAGAGACTACGAGAGAATTTCGGTCTCACAACACCCAGACCCCCGACAGAAATGTCTGTCTGTCACACAAACATTTGTCCCGGTGTGGGAATCGAACTCACGGCCTCTCGTTTCACAACCGGCTACTCGCCAACTGCGCCACGGAGGCTGTCATATATAAAAAATGATATTATAAAAGTATTTTCTTGTCAAAATGTGTAATATGTGCAAAAAACTAACGTCTTATTTAATTCTTTATGTAAATTATGAAAAATGTAAATATAACATAGTATAATAAATACGTGGATATAAGTTAAAGCTGTTTTCAAAGTGAAGTTGGTGACCACACTGTCATTCAGCCAGATTATCCCAATTAGTGAGAACTGTAATCGACCCCTCGCAATATATAGATACTCAAACCCGTAGTTATTATACAAACAAATACTATGTGCAGATAAGCATATTGACTATTGATGCGGCCCTTCCCGTAGCCCTCAGACCGAGGGGACAAGAAATCAATACACCTTTGGAAATTTTAAACGACCGTTACGAGGGGATTTTTGTAGGGTAGACATAATAAATGGAGGGGTTGTTGTGTGGCTCTTATTGATACTGCACTAGTATGGGAGCTGCAAATGTTTTTCTACATCTTTATGTTTTTATGCACATTCATTTTTTGTAACTTGTCTTTTCCCGTGTCTCATGTATGCTTATCAGACTTGGAACTACATAAAATAAACACAAAAAATCTTACTAATCTTACTACTATTATAAATGCGAATGTTTGGATGACTGGACGGATCTGGTTGAAATTTGGCACAAATATAGATTATAGTATGGAATAGTACATAGGCTACTTTTTATCCCGGAAAATGTACGGTTACTATGATTGTACTTCATGGATTGTATACCTTTTTTTCCACAATGACCTACACGCGGGCGGAGCCGCGGGCAACATCTAGTAAGAAATATATCAAAATCCACGGTCGCCCTATATCATATTCAAAAACTAAAATAGAAATGAAGGGCATGAAGCATGACTGCATGATGGTAGATGGATATCTTGTGTCATCTTGGAGATTCCCAAAAGGTAAACGATGCAAAGGAAGACCCCTCATGAGGTGGCAATACGACATAACCAGGACAGTTGATCCACACTGGATGCAAACTGCCCAAGATAGAGAAAAGTGTTGTCTTTAGAGGAGGCCTTTAACTGCAGAGGTGTTCTTGCAAATAAAAATAATTAATATAGTAATAATAAAAATCAATAACAATAGTAATTTAGTATGTAAACTAACAAAAATTTAATTTACAGCAAAATATTAGTATCTACCATCGGTAGATACTAATATAAAATATTAGTAGATACTAATATTATATTTCTATTCTAAACTGCAAGAAATAAATAGCATTTTGTTTTATTTATTTTTTATTAGTTAACATTTTATTGATGTTAATATGGAATCCTAATTATAAAATAGTTGCATAACAACAACATCCACGATTATATGTGCTATGCGTACAACGGGCATCCTATATACCTAGTCAGGTCATAAATTCTGTCACGTGTTTAATATAAAATAATTGAAACAAATTTATTCATTATGTAACCATTTATATACCAAAATGAACTTAACAAAACATAGATTCTTATGACACTAAAGTTTATTCAAAATGACCTCCGTGATTTTGAATACAGGCCTTCAATCTGCGCGGCCAGTTGTCTATCGCAGCACGAACGAGGTCCATGTCAATATCGGCGGCTGCCTTAATCAAGGATGTCTTGAGTGACTCCAAATTGGGATGAGGCTTTGAGCACGCCTTTTCCTCCAAGTGTTGCCATATCTTGTAATCTAACGGATTCAAATCTGGACTGGAGGAGGGCCAGTCTTCGTGCCGGATGAAGTCGATTTCACGCGCCGCCAGCCAGTCTTGTGTGCTCTTCGCTCTATGAGCTGGCGCCGAATCTTGTTGGAATACCCAGTGCCTGTTATTGAACATGGTATGAGAAACAGGTTCCACAAGGTTCGTCAGGACTGTATTTTGATACACAACTGCATTCGTTTTTACACCTTTCTCACAAAAATGTACCTCTGTTAAGCCCCAATAAGAAACTCCCAACCATACCATGAGTGAGGATGGAAAATGACCTCGTTGGACACGCGCAATACGGTTGCTCGCTTCTTCACTACTGTGTACGTACACCTTATCATTTTGTTTGTTGTAGCTCTCTTCTACGGTAAAAATTTTTTCATCTGGAAAAAGAATTTCCCGATATTTTTTTCCCGCGTACCGCTTCAACAAAGCGCGGCATCTCTTCAGTCTCAGGTCCATTAGACGAGCATTCAAACGATGTCCTGTTTTTCTTCGATATGCCCGAAGCCCTAAGTCTTCATTTAACACCCTTTTCACCGTGGTTCTGCTTAACCCCATCTGAAGGGCCAACAGTTTCTGCTTACGCTTGGGATTTCTTTGAATTCGCGCCTTCACAGCTTTTATCACTGCTGGAGTCCTAACAGACCGAGGGCGACCACTTCTTGACCTGTAATCTACACTAGAGTCTTCATTGTATCGTTTGATGGTACGATAAACGAATCTTTTGGTTATATTCAAATTTTTCAGTATGTCAAACATTTGAATTGGCGCGTAACCGCAACGATGCAACGCAATTACTGCAACACGGTCTTCTTTAAGCGTCCACTCCATATTTAAAAATGAGTAAAATTGTTCAAATTTTTTTTTCAAATTCAAAATGTTTATTCATGACATCGGGTACATACATTGGTCTTAGGTTATAGGTAAGGTCCGCCGAAATCTGCTTCTAGAGCATATGAATATATAAAAGAGTTCCTTAAATTTAGCTTAAGATTAATTATTATGTGTGCGTGTAAGTAATCTATATTAAACAGGCAGTATATATGCATCGTATATATGAACTATAATGAATAAAAATCATATGTATTTATACAACTTAATAGACATCACTTTAGTGAAACGATTTTATGAAATAGTACTTATGAGTGTGTCGTGTAAATAGTCTTGTACTGTGTAGTAAAAAGTATACATTTTTATTTTCATGAACAATTTGAAATTCGAATTCAATAAACTTTTTTGTGGCCAGCATTCTAAAATAAAAGTTTTTACTGTGTGACAATACTTATGACCTGACTGTGTATTTGTAGCTCCCGGTCTATCGCTTATTGAGATCGAGAAATATTTGAAGTAAAATTAAGTGCATATTTTTTACCTAATGTAATGTATAATAGATAGGAGTTATTATTATACATTTGAATAAAAAAAATAAAAATTGAATTGGCATTTGAAATTGAATTTATAAAATAGATATATTCAAAAGTAAATATTTGTCCAGTTAAGAAAATGTGTTTGAATTATTTGACTGTATTTTTATTCGTGTTTTTAGACTATTTCGTAGTGGCAATTAAACTTATCAAAAATGATTGCATAAATTTGAAATTCGTTTCGCACTAGTCATTCAGAATCCTTTGAGTGAATATAAAGTTAATAAATGTATTAATCTTTGTATTCGCTAATAAGCAGCGATAGCCTGGTTGGTTGCGGCACGGTTGCCAAGAGGAAAGTCGTATGTTCGAAACTCAAGTGGCATACACCTCTGATTTTTCTAAACTTATGTGTGTATTAAATGTTAATTATCGCTTGCTATAACGGTGAAGGAAAACATCGTGAGGAAACCTGCATACCTGAGAATTCTTATAAGAATTTCGAAGGTATGTGAAGTCTACCAACCCGCCGGCCAGCGTGGTTGACTAAGGCCTAACCCCTCTCATTAGTAGAGGAGGCCCGTGCCCAGCAGTGGGACAATGCTTAATACAGGGCGAGTATTATAAATGTATAATTTATACAAAAATACATACTAAAGGAAATATAAGATTAGTTTTCAAATAAAGCTCTACATGAAAGCGTCCATAGACCAAATTCATTGAAAATATAGAGTAATAATAATATAAATATGTCCTCCGATTCGGTACACAAATAGATATTTCAGATTAATCAATCCGAACAAAATGAAATAGGCAATCCCCGAAAAACTCATTTCTATACCATTCAATATTGGAATCTGTCCACAAAGAGGTCTGGTCAACCTTTATCTACCACCCTACGGTATCACGGTGGGTATGGAAGTTCCTTTACAATACACGAAATATGTACAGGGCACAGTGAAAGGTTTTTGGGTATTATAAATTGTTAACAAAGCTATTCTACCGAAAGATATTTATTTACGTTGGGAATAATGTGGTCACGGTGTGTGTTTACGTGATTTATTCTGTATAAAATATAAATACCTGAAAAGCGTGTGTGATGTGACTTTGCATGATAATGGAGGAATAATGTGGTTATAGAACTTAGTAGAAAAAAGTTTAAACTATATCATGGGCATCGAGAACTACGATGGACTATGGTCCCGCAACACACAGACCCGACTCAAATATATATAGATGATACAAATATATGACTCAGTGCCGGGTTCGAACCCGCTGCCTCTCGTTTCAGAGCCGGCTACTCACCCGTTACACCACGGGGTCTGTCAATAATAGTATCTATAGAGAAGACTCTTTCAACATTGGCAGCCTACGTGGCGCAGGAGGCGGATAGCCGTCTGTGAAACGAGAGGCCGTGGGTTCGATTCCCACACCGGGACAAATGTTTGTGTGACAGACAGAGATTTGTGTCCGGGGTCTGGGTGTTGTGAGACCGAAAGTCTCTCGTAGCTCTCGTAGACACTAATACCTACGACACAAGACTCGTATCTTAGTGTGGGATCGGGGCTATGTGTGTGACTGTTGGGTGTTATTTAGTTATTTATATATTCGTATTCGAGGAGCTTTAGTATTGAAATGAAACAATTCTTCCGAACAACTTTCGACTGCTACTGTGCGCGCAATTGTAATTGGCTACGTGATGCGACTGCTTTGCTGACGACTCGGATTCGATCCCCGCGTCGAGGAACAGTGATGTTGGGTTTTTCCATCACGAAATACTTAATATCAGCCTGGAGTCTGGAATTCTGCCGCGCATGATGACAGACTTCCAGATTATGGCACGGTAATAAGCTCAGCAAAATGTGGGCTATAACTGGTTCTAACCAGTAACACCCACACAGAGCCTACTTGTGTGTCCAAAGACAGTGTCAAATGTGTTCCCAAACTACGGTTTAAATGTTTTAACGGTAGACAGCGGCTTTGCTGTGCCCTGGCATTGCAGAAGTCTATGGGCGGCGGTGACTACTTACCATCAGGTCGCACGTCTGCTCTTCTGCCTATCGACTAAAAACCTCTCTGTCTGCCCCTTTGGGGATTACAGGCGTGTGGGTATGTATCTTCCGAAAATATAAGCAGAATAATTCGTCGTCCTATATCAATGGATTTATTTTAAACTCCCCATATTTCAATTAAATATATCGACATCACGCAATATCTGCTTCGGGGCTTGTAAACTAAGCCATAATAAATATACCTTAATTGGAACCGTCGTTCACGTTAATTCCTTGCAATCCCACAGTGACGTGCCCTTCGTATGGACGGACAGGTGCTGTGTTTGTGTGTGTAACATATTTTCGACTTCGACCGAAAGGAGGAGGTTCTCAATTCGTCGGAATCTTTTTTATGTATGTTCCCCGATTACTTGAAGACGCCTGGACCGATTCGAGAAATTCTTTTTTTGTTAAAAAGAGTATACTTTTCAGGTGGTCCCATTGGCACCAAGTGAGTATCTGATGATGGGATCTCAGAAATATCGAGAGCAACCCTCAAATTTTATAGGGACGCATAATTTGTTTTTTATTGAAGTCGGTGTACTTTTTATGAATTAAATACTTTTATTATATAAAACTAAGTTTTGCACGTAGGTGAACACACGTTATTATTTTCTAGGATAAAAGTTTCTTATATCCTGGGTATGAGTTTAAGTCATAGCTCTTCTTCCGCAGCATCACATAAGCTATACAAACTTTGTCACCTTTCTTCCCTTAGAATTAAAAAAAATGCAAATAATGTTAAATTTACTGTTAATTTATAAAAAAATATTTACTATTAATTCTCTGCACCACCTCAGGGTGACTGGCAGAGAATGCCTCCGGCATTAAGTCCGCCTATACTTAAATGTATAGTGTGTTAAATAAATATCAGACTTTTATTAAATCTGGCTATGAATATATTTCCCATGCAAAAATACTCCCTTCAGGAGTTGAATTTAGAAAAGTCCCGTCTTAAATTAAGTCTACGTTTTAAAATTTATACTTATTAGTTTGGGCTGGGAGTTGATGAATCAATCGGGCAATATTTTATGTAGATTGTTTAGAATTTTTAATGTTGATATACATTTTTTCGTAAAGGTTGTTTAATCCAAAATCACACTCGCTGCCACTAAATTTTAAATCTTAATACGCTTAGAATTGAACGGTGTGATGTTGTTGAGTGTGTGTGAGGATTTATAAATAAATAAATACACCCAACAGTCAAGTACAGGACAAAGAATCTCCTATAAAATATATAATCATCTGAATCCACAAAGGAGGGTGAAATTAGAATTAGAAAAAATGCGTCACTTTTCGTATTTTATAAATTTGTCTGGCGCAAAGTTGCCACCGCAATTTGGTTTAAACTCACACAGAATGATATCGAAATTGGCGCCGAAATAACGTCACCTCGCCGCACGCTGTACAATCTCCATAACCCATCTGTATTCAGTTCACAATGTGCCAGAGCAATGATTACAGTTCGCCAGCGTCTTTATGCTAATGTTACTGTTGGAAATTCACTTGCGTTGATTTTTTTCACACTCCAAATGGTTAACGGTTTGTTCATCGTGATGGGATGAGCGGTGATGATTGCAAGATGGTGGCACACATATAATATTGTATTGAAACATTTGTCTAACATATTACGTAAACAAATAAACACTTGAGGAAAGTCTATCTCATTTGTCGTCCCTTTGTGAATCAGTCAATACCTCACTGGTTTATAGTCTAGCAATCTGCAACTGATAAAAATCCATTTCCAATTTTTGAGTTCCTATTTCATATAACTTTCTGATTATTTCATGTGCTTTTCTAGCCACTGGAGTCCCAAGTCACAAAACTTGATCACTTTCCATCTAGATTTTTACTACACGTTAATAAAGTATTTCTGAGGTGTGATCAACTTAGTTTCAAACGATCAAGAACTTTCCGTAAAAAGCAATCCTTTTTCATAATATAACGTAGGCCACCCGCTCCGCTTTCCTTTGTGCGCCGACTGTATCTAGCATCTTTTTCTACAGTATATCCGTCCTTTTTCATCGCACGTGACACGACCGCGTGCTCGCAACTTTTTTTATTATCAACGTCACTCCGCGTTTATTGGACCCGGTGCTGGTGATTCTTTGAATTTTTCCCCCGGCAAAGTTTCATTTGGGACCAGTACGTACTTCGCCTATTTGAATTTTTCACAGTTAAAAGTTCATAAAGAGTCGAGCGTGGCTCGCGACGTTGTCATCAACTTGGCGTGCGAGTTTTTTTTTATTTCCCTGTGATGATGAAATGCTTTGTATTGGATGCTGTCAAAGTATTCGGATTTCTAGTATTTTAGTGTATTGATAGTATTTTTTTTACAAAAATATTACTCCAAAAGTTGTATATTATCATGATTTGTCGTTCGAGTCAATTGTACAGATTTTAGTATAGAGCTACATGAACCTTGAGAACTAAATATTTTTTCTTAATTGCTTTGCATTGATTGAAGGAGAAGACATGGTCATTTGCCTGATAATAACCACCCCAACCACAATTTGGAATTACAAAGTACAGCACACCACTCACCTACACTGCTATGCAGTACTTTCTAATAGACAACACAGATTTATAAGTTACAATATATGACTTAGTGCTGTTCTATTTTGAATCCAAATGCGTATAAAAGTCAATTATTTATTTAAAAAAAAAATATGTCAGTACTTTATTTTCTTGCAAAAAAAGGAAACCTTATTAAACACCCAGTGCTCGTAAGAGCAAAAATTCTAACACAACGCCCAACCATCAAAGCATAAAAATCCTTTGTGACTTATGATGCTGAGGTAAAGACGATGTATTCAGAGGACTTTGGTTGTAAGTGCTCACCTCTCTCGCAAATCCTGTAAGGTCGAGCCCGAAAGCACCTTAAATAACACAGTGAGTGGACCCTAAAATAATGCAGTCGACGTAAAAAGATTAACAACCCACCCACTTTTGTGCCGGCGACAGGGATCGAGAAATATAGCCGAGGAAAGGAAATAAGACGGGAAAGGTAATGTTAAGTCGCGTTCATGGTTATGTTCTAAGAATATGGTGATTTATTAAAATTATAGAGACGAGCTTTGACGGTTTCGTTTGTAGTTTGAAGGAATCGGATCGACCGGTGTCGTTAGCACTATTTTATAACAACGACATAAAATGTGGCAGTTTAGTTTTATATACAATACATATTACACTCACGCCTGTAATCCCCAAAGGAGTAGGCAGAGGAGTAAGTAGTTCACCCACATTTTGCCAAGCTTATTACGCTCCCATGATGTGATAGGGGGCGAGCCTATCGCCATAACAGGCACAATTCTAAACACCATGCTAATATTTCTGGTTGAGTATTTCTTGGTAGAAAAATTCAGTAGTTTTATATACTCAATGTATTATCCCTTTCCCTGTTCCCGTTCCCATATAAGATATCCATGATTTTTCAGATATGATAGACGTTCATTGGTGATGAAGATCAGTTACCATCAAACGACTCCTGCTCACTTACTTGTCTTCGCTTCAACCAGATTCACAACCACATTCTCATTAATTTCCATAAGGTCGAAAATGCGTCAAGTGTCATTCTAACATTGAAGATGATACTTTCCACCAGGTGATTAACAAAACAGTATGCAGCGTGATGATTTGAAATCTTATTTTAATAATAATGAAATGAATTATTGAGATGTGCGTAAGCTCAAAGAAGCTAAAGCTACACTCATATTTCATGCTGTGATCATTAAAAGAAGAAAACAAAATAACCGGTAAAAGCGATAATCCTAAAGAATAAGCCAAAAAGCCATAAGACGTTTTTGCAAATCACCATAACTCGGTGTGAAATAACAAAACCATTTGCTTATATTTTTAATATAAACACACCCCTAGAGTTTTACCTAAAAGGCGGGTGTAAAGATAGTCCGTATAATGGCGAATGCAAAGAAGCAAAGGTTCAAATAAATCATTGGGTCGCAAAAAGTGACTACTTTGATTTGTTAACTTGAGGAAAATGTTAGTTGTTGCCAAAAGTGATTTCGTTTCCTCTTCACGGTTGAATACATTGCGTCCTGCATCATTTTTTATGTCAAATTTAGTAGTAAATTATATATCTTTTCAAAGATGGCTCTCATCTAAGTGGAGCAGATATGACCGTAACACGGCATCGCTTGAAATAATTCCGATGATATTAGATATTTGAAAGTGGATTTGTTATAGATTCTGTGGAAGTGGACTTTCAGATACTTCAGAGTCAGGTGATCGCTGATTATTTCTGCTCAGAATTTGTAAAAGTTAAATTTTTCAGTTGATAGTACGTTTTTACTGTTTTTTTTTCTGGCACGGCAAAGTGGCCACACTGCACCTGATGATAAGCGCAGTGCGTCAAATTAGAGTATCGAGAAGCGAGAGACAATCTATCCCCCGCTACTCAACACAATCATGCCGGCCTGTAGCTTCTTCACACTACGTCATAGGACAAGAAGGTGAAGACGCGGTCGAGGGTCTAATCTCTAGTTATTTTTTGTTAATATCTGTGTGTATATGGCTCGTGTATGTACGTATATAGCGGCGTCTGGTTTTTTACGTGATGTTGTAATGCTAATGAAACTGCCATGGAATATGTATTATTGTTTGTTCATTTTTAATCCTTGATATATAATTGCTTCTGTTGTTTCCCAAATAAAAATAAAACAAAAGCTTTTTGTATTTGTTATCGTTATTAGTACGCCGTATGACAATGCAATCAACTGCGATGTTTATTATATATTGTTGGTCTTCGGTGTCCAACTGCTTGGCAAGAGTAGTTTCCCTATATACTCATCCATTTATTTCGGATGTCAGTTATTCTCTTTCATTCCGTTTCGACTCCATCCCACTCAATTCTGTAATTCTTTTTGGTTTCCTGCTCCTTCTAAAGCTACACGATTGCAACCTCTTTGTAATTAATTGGGTTTAATTGTCTGGATGTACTCCATGTCTTGCCCTATTTCACTTGATAGTGTCACGACTTTTTTCTATCTAAATATTAATGATTAGGTATAAATAACGTTAGGCAGCGACTTTGCTGTGCCCTAGCATTGCAGAAGTCTATGGGCGGCGGTGACTACTTACTATCAGATGGCCCGTCTGCTCGTCAGCCTATCGAGGCACTAAAAAAAATACTTGTCTTACATTTTATGGCTAACAAAGATTCTACTCCGGTTATTAAAAGAATATTTCTCAAAGGTTGGGGGAAAAAAACAATTTCAATGACGTAAGGGTATTTCCAAAGTTGGACGGAACCGGAGCCCTTGTGAATTGGCACGTGCGCCGTAAAGTTAAACACGAAAAATCGATTTTATAAGTTCCGAAATCCAAGTTTGTTGAATAATCACATAAAATATTAGGATTAGCTCCGTCAGCGAGGCTTTGGAACGTTTCCATGGAGATATTTCTTTAAACGTACGTTAAATTTGTGCCATGTTAAGTGACACAAGGTTTGTGGACCACATAGATAGTCATCTTAATATTGATATGCACGCGACCACAATACTCGATATCACCACTTACCACCAAATGAGCGGTGCGGCCACCCGAAACACAAATTGATTGTCCAACCAGATTTGAACCCTGATCTTCATCGGTTTCGTCAGCTATAATAAGCTGCTATAATCTGCTATAATATGTCGATAGCCTCCGTGGCGCAGCGGGCGAGTAGCCGGCTACACGAGAGGCCGTGGGTTCGATTCCCACACCGAGGCCAATGTTTGTGTGACAGACAGATATTTGTTTCGGGTCTGGGTGTTGTGGGACCGTAGTCCCTCGTAGTTCTTGATACCCACGATACAGGTTAAACCTAGTGTGGGGTCCGAACTATGTGTGTGATTGTTGGGTGGTGTATTTATAAGATCAAGAGGCGATCTATACACATATTTCGATTACAAATAGTACCCGAAGATTGCTGACTTTCCATTTATACATCATGCCACGCATACATTGCCTCGTAAAAATTAAAATTATGTACATTACATTAATATTTTTGATTAATGTATGTATACCAATGACATGACATGTATATCAGATAAAATTTCCATATATATATAATTAAAAAAAAATCAAAAACAAACTAGTTAAAATCAGACTGCACTAAACAATCTTGCCAATTAATTATACAAAATACATACAAATTGCACCGTCCAACACCAGGAAAATTGCCGGCTTTTCCGAAGAAACTCAAATAATAAATACCGTCCTGTCAAGCCGTAACTGCGAGAATAAGTTTCGAAACATCATTATTCATCGACTGCAGAATATTGTGTTGCCGAAATAGATGGAGGCCATCAAATATTCGTTAGGGCGACCTCTCGGGTCGCTTGCGGGATCTCTTGTGAGGATAATTCGGATATTAGGAAAAAACACGCATCCAATTGATCCAGATGAACGAATGAGTGTAGTGAATTAATGTATGAGCGAATGTATGTATGGCATATTAGTGGTTTGTTTGTTTTATGACTTTTTTTTATCCCGGCACGTCAAAGTGACCACACTCTCCCTGATGGTAATCACAGTGCCGTCCAGTTAGAGTATCAAATAGCAAGAAACAATGTATCCCTCACTATTCAATACAATCATTCCGGCCTGCTGTGTAGCTGCTTCACCCTACGCCGTGGTGCAAGAAGGTAAACAAGCGGTTGAGGGTCTAGTGTCAGAGTACTTAGTAGGCTGCAACATGGCCACACATCGTCCCTAACTCGAATGTGTGATTACGTTCATCTGTACTAAGGGACTGGAATAGAAAAACGTACTTTATTTTTTCCCAATTTTAGTTTCCAGGCAACTTTTACATTTTTTCATATCGTAAAAATCTTATTATAATTATTACAAATACAAAAAAGAAGCTAAATCCAGTCCAGCCGTACTCTAGTGATGCTATTACTAACAAACAGTGTTTATGTTTTATTTATAACTATATAGATAAGTGGTGTTTATATACCTAAACTTTTTACTGTAAATATTGTCGAACAATTTTACAATAATATCAGTTGTCAATTAAAGCTTTGACAAACTATTGAAAAAAATGTAAAGTATGTAACTATAACCCATATTTCAGTAATTGAAAAAAAAACTTAATATTTAATGAATCCTTACTTCTTTTCGTCTGTGCTTTAAACTAAAATAACAGCACTAGCACTTACACTATTAGTTATGGGTAGAAATTAAAAAAGCAGTGGTATACATCCAGACGAAGTTTTATTTAAGAGAGATCACATAGTAAATAATACATTTACTTACACACTTTCTCCGTACACTTGTCATACTGAACCAAATTTTGTCTTATATATTTTTTGAAGAAGGACCAAAGTGCCAACAAACGGGCGCCTTCGAAATGGAAACGGATAGAGCGTCATCTGTCTTATATATTTTTCATGATTCCGCAGTAAATAATTTTGCTCCGCGATAATGGCAAGGCGACACAGGGCCACAGGGGGTGAAGTGGGAGGGGGGTGTCTAATGAATGGAACAGATTTTGCATAATTAAAAAGGGGTCTCTTAGATGATTGCTTATAGCAATGAATAATGGCTGGCTGGTGGTAAGTTTCGACACGCGGTGCTTTAGGGTGTTCTATTTGACACTAAGTTATAAAATATTATAATATATTATATTATAATATATTATATAATATAATAATTAAATAATATAGCAGCGATAGCCTAGTATAGCAGCGATAGCCTAGTTGGTTGCGGTACGGACTGCCAAGACGAAAGTCGTAGGTTCGAAACCCAAGTGGCATACACCTCTGACTTTTCTAAAAAGTTATGTGTGTATTAAAATGTTAATTATCGCTTGCTTTAACGGTTAAGGAAAACATCGTGAGGAAACCTGCATATCTGAGAATTTTTCGAAGGTATGAGAACTCTGCCAACCCGCATTAGGCCAGCGTGGTGGACTAAGGCCTAACCCCTCTCATTAGTAGAGGAGGCCCGTGCCCAGCAGTGGGACAATGTTTAATACAGGGCTAGTATTATTATATAAAATATTATCGTCGTCATTATGGTCAATGGTAATACTATTTTAGTATTTGTGTAAATAATTGGACCCTGTTAAGCAGAAAAGATCCAACTGCCGTTTTCATACTTGTGAATAAATGCAGTTTAAAGTTTGACAGCGAATTTAAAAATAGTATTATGCAGTAAGTAATTGAAAATTAGTTGGGTAATAAAACATGTCAATTTTTTTAGGTAAATGTCGTGAAACTGCCTGGATCTTTTGTGATATGAAACTTGATTAGGACATTATGTCTCTGTAAATAACCAATGTCAATAAAAATGTTGGTTGCATCTTTTCTGCTTAACAGGGTCAAATTATGATGATGCATTTTATGTTCTTTTTTAAAATACTTACTACAAAAGATGAATAAACACAATAGGGTAGTTGACTCGATTTTTTTATTAATTTAATCAACAAGTTACATTACCTAAAACCTATTATCGAAAGAATTTTATGAATCCGAACAAAAATAAGTAAATTAGACACCACTCAAATCTGCTGGAAGGGGTAGTTGCCAAATAACAGTACAAGGATGCATATCTGATACTGTGACGTCACGGTACTATGAATCGCCTGTACTGTACCGTAGTGCGAGGGAGAGAGCGATATGTTTCCAATACGCTATCGTTGTCGCTTATGCCTGCGAGTATTTGCTCATACCAATATTTAAAATAAATATTGTGACCTAATTTTTCAAGCAATTTGGATTCTGTTTTCGCAAAAGAGTTTCTTTTGTGTATTATATTCGATTGCGTAGACAATAATATACAAAATTAAATACAGAAAACTACCCTATTCTAACATGTGTTTAGCTAGCCTGTGGCCAATGAAATACGAAGTACTATGTACTTCGTATTTCGTATTTAAAGCATGACGAATTAGCTATTCTACATTGTGTTTTATATAAAAAGACTAGCTGTTGTTTGCGTCTTCCTTACGTGGAAGTTATCTTATACCATTTATAAAATCATTTCATCTCTCACAACTACTCTTTGCATAACAAAGACATTCGTTCAAACAGGTATAAATTTTGATTGAATGCACCGATTTCAAAATAAAGACTAAATGTGACTTCGTGATACACTCTATGATTTTATTGTCTACTCTTTTGACAAAATGCAGTACTGTGGAATGATTGATTTGATTACCATCCCATGATGTGATAGGAGGAAAGCTTATTGTCATACCAAGCGCAATAGGGTGTTTGACTGGTGTAACCAAAACATATAAAACTGCACTAGGAGAAAGGATAGTGGGCAAACATATTTATTAAATACATTTTTTTATTTTAAATGTATTATAAACCTTTTATTTTCGTCATTAAAATTTAGAATTTTTAATCTGTATCACTCGGTGCCAAAAACGTAGCAATACCGGCCGCCATTACTCGTGACGACATCGCACATAAACATTGCATCCTACGACAAGTAAGGAAGAACATATTTTTCGATGTGGAAACGTGTTAATTTCGTCTTCAAGTCTTCTATAAGAATGGAAGAAGGCATTACAAGGGCTGATAGTCGAAATCTGCCACTTCTTTCTTAAAACTTTGGATTTTGGCACATGGATGAACAATTTATCGGGATTTAGTTTCGAGTTTTTACACAAAGATATTGAACAATATTTATAAGCCGGCTCATTCATTTTTGTGGAAAAACTAACAGATAAATGCAAATAATTTGTTATGTTGTTAGGTGTCACGAATGTTTGTATATGTGCGATGACGTCACATAGAGATAATGTCACGTGACAACGCGTTTTAGCGCGAAATTATATATGAAAATATTAAATCACGGATTTTATATAAATTGAGTATATTTCAATAATAAAAATATTACGGGGGCTATAAGTGGAGAGTCCTCTATCGATGTCCATCAATTTTCAAAAATTGTCAAATACCCTATTCTGATTCCGGGCATCTATCTTCTCATATATAAATATCAATTGCTTGTTTGTCTCGCTAACACTCGAGAATGACTGAACGAATTTGGCTATTTTGATCTTGAAATATTTGTGGAAGTTCAGGGAAGGTTTAAAAACACAATTGGACCCGATAGGTGGCTTTTCCGAGCAAGACGACGTCTGCCAGGCTAGCTAGATAGATATCGCTAGACTTACAAAAATCTAATGTTAGATTTCATGTTGCATTTTCTAAAAATAGCTTAGTAAATTTATAACTTATTCGCTTAAGATTTATATAAGAGCCTACCAGAACAAAGTCCTTTGATCGTGTAATATGGAAGTACTACGATCGAATGTGTAAAATATCATTTGACACAAACCACATTTTTCCTCCAATAACTGACAAAAATAATGACTTCCTTGTTATTGGTGTCGAGAAAATAGCGGTTCTTACACGTATCTATAAAAATGTAAAGATTTTTATACTTTATATTTTTTCATCATATTCGATTTTTAAATAAAAATACCCACACACGTGCGATTATATCGATACGAATCGATTATCAATTCAACTCGTTTACCGCTATTCGCGTGTCAATATTCATTTAGAACGTGGCCGACATCAGGCGCGTGATTTGTCCCGCTGCCCGCCGAGCCCACCGCATTGGGTTCGCCCCTTCCCCTCTCGTCTCGCCCCTTACAGCATAAAGGCACAACGCCGTGTTTCGAATAATAATCGACTACGAATTTCACCCTCACTCCAGTCTCGTATACGATATCGAAAATAGTTTTAGTTATTAATAATTCGAAATCTGTCTAGCGATTACACGAATAATTTTCGATGTGATTCGGTTCGATGGTTGTGATTTGTTGTAGTTGATTGGAGTAAATATCGGTTGCTTTATTAAGTGGATGTTTTAATTATTTAGATTATGAATTAATTTACATATCACAGAATGTATTCAAAAGTCTGCAATATAGTATGTGGATGATGGTTTCGCTTTGCTTGGGGCATAATAATATTTATAATGAAAGGGGATAAACAAAACATGTCAGTGGCGAAGGTTGTAGAAAAACTGACAATATGGTCTTTAAATTGCATTGTGTTGATTTTAATAATATGATAAAGAAATTAATTGGAAATGTTTGTAATAATTTATGGGATTTTAATGCTATTAATATTAATGGTTTCTTCAGACCCTTCGCTATTGAAATGTAAGTCGCCTTATATTGAGTGATTACCGACTTCCACGAACAATCACAATACTATAGGAACCGACAGTTTGTTTGTATAAATATTATCATTTTTATAATCTATCATTTTTAGACAGGAAAGGAATCACAGAAGTGTTAGAGTAGATCCCTTTTCTTATAAATACCAAAGATATATCCAAAGTATTTTAGAAAATAACTATGTGGGTAGATTAATAACTTTATAGATTGAGCGGGGTGAAGATTTGCAATGTAATAAAAGAGACCGCTCGCGGCGTACCGTTCAATTCTGTGCATTATAGTTTGAAACCAGTGGAGTCGTACAGTCAGTATTGATAGTCTGTTTGGTTCACGTCCGCCTATACTTTGATCAAGTCTAGTTGTAGTTCAGCTTAGAGCGGCATGCTGGCCGAACTCCTAGAAATTTGTTACAAAGCCGTATTTAGTGTATCCTGACATGGGTTGGTAACGGTAAGCACCATATTGTGCAACAGTGATCATTCAATTAATTAATATAATCATTGTTTATGTGCCTTTTAAAATACCCACTTTACATAGCGACTCAGTTATATGTTACTAAAAATAGTATATTTCGAAAATTACTGAAAAAATTACGAAAAATTTACTAATACCTACCAACTGAGGATTAAGTCACTCTGTGTAATACAATTTTTAAATCATTATGTCTTAGACATGAGTTCATGGTCTTTTACAGACTCTGAGTGCGACGATTTTTTTTATCCTGGCACGGCAAAGACCACACTGCACCTGATGGTAAGCGCAGTGCGGTCCAATTAGAGTATCGAGTAGCCAGAGACGATCTATCCCCCGTAACTCAACACAATCATGCCGGCCTGCTTCTTCACACTACGCCATGGACAAGAAGGGGTCGAGGGTCTAGTGTCAAAGTACTCAGAAGGCCGGCGGCTAAACATCGTACCCCAACTCTAGACCCCCGATAAAAACAGAATGTTCATTATCTGACTCCGGAACACGACACACTTACGTGTGCCACTATGGCGGGTTACACCCTGTGTACGGTGGTCGTTATAGGAATGTACTGCATTCTCAACTTAGTCCAAATCCTAAGCTCTATGGTAACAAATAATTCTGCCGATATCGCAATGTGAACATGCCAATAGTGAAATGTAGTTTATGTATCGGTTCCAGATTGCTCACAATACATCGGCGAGATGGACATACAGGATTACAAGGCGATGTCGGTCAGCACAGACAGGTAAGTGCATATTGAAAACAGCTTTCACTGTCACGAGGCAGACAGTGTACACTTACTCACTTAACTAGATGTTGCCCGCGGCTCCGCCTGCGTGGAGGTTATTTTTGGAAGAAAAGGTATACAATCAATGGAGGCATCTTAAAATAATACACCTTTCTAGATTTTGCTATCCTATAGGAAGCGAGCATTTTTCCGGGATAAAAAGTAGCCTACGTCATTTTCTGATACTTAAATTGCCATTTGCAAATAATCATGTCGATCCATTGTTCTGTGTTCCTCGAGGAATATACAGTTTTTCGGGATAAAAAGAAGCCTATGTGCTATTCCAGTGGGATGGCGATGCGAGCCTATCGCCATACCAGGCTCAATTCCAGACTCCAGGCTGATACTGAGTATTTCTAAATAGAAAAACCCAATATCACTTTAGCTGACCCGGGGATCGAACCCGACACCTCAGCACAGCAGTCGCAACGCATGCACAAATACAACTGTGCCACCGAGGCAGTCATAAATAATATATTAACATTTACTACACAACTCTAATACACTTGAGAAGACCGTATGTGAAAATAAAAAATACGGCACGAAAATTATTAGAGCAACAGTTTAATCAACATAAAAGCATTGTAACGAGGGCCATATGAAAAAGTTCATGCGCTCGGAGTATTTACAAGAGGGTCCGCCGATCATTCGCAAAGAGTCATCCATCTTGTTTCGCCATATTTTTTTTCCGCCCCGAGCATCCCTGAGTCGGGCGGCCGTCAAAGTGCAATATCATCAAATCGCTGCAGAGGTGCCGTCATGATTTGGTTGGCCAAGACTGGGGATAAAATATTACAACGGGTGAGGTTGGTTTTCTGCGGGACAAGTTTTGGATGCTTGTTATGCACTGTCTACGAGGCTATCTCGAGCTATGTGGTAACGGTAGGCAGTGGTTTTGCTGTGCCCTGGCATTGCAGAAGTCTATGGGCGGCGGTGACTACTTACCCGTCTGCTTGTCTGCCTATAAAGGCACTAAAAGAAAATTACCAAATTTTTTCTATTTAATTTTCTATTAATTGGCTTTGTAACTATTAATTTATTTTTATTACACTTTCATTTTAAAAAGCAGCGATAGATAGCCTAGTTGGTTGCACTACGGACTGTTAAGACGAAATTCGTATGTTCGAACCCAAGTGGCATACACCTCTGACTTTTTTGAAGTTACGTGTGTATTAATTGTTAATTATCGCTTGCTTTTAACGGTGAAGGAAAACATCGTGAGGAAACCTGCATACCTGAGAATTCTCATAAGAATTTCGAAGGTATGTGAAGTCCACCAACCCGCATTAGGCCAGCGTGGTGGACTAAGGCCTAACCCTTCTCCTTGGTAGAGGAGGCCCGAGTCCAGCAGTGGGACAATATTTAATACAGGTCTAGTATTATTTATTTATTTGAAATTTATTATAATATCAAGTTTAATTTTTTAAAATAGCTTTCACATGAATTCAAGGCTGCTTCTTTTCTGATATTATTTATGAATTAAAAATCTTATAGCATACACTGCACAACATGGCCACAGTTTTGAGTGTTGCCGCCTCGTGCTGAGTCACTCAAGACGTATTTCATGGTCCGTCTACTCGAGAAATGATATTGTCGTGAATATGATTCCCGGGTGTAACAAATGTATTACGTACATCAAACCGTAATACCGGAATATTGTTATGTTTTAAAAATTGAATATTATAGAGTAATGTTGAATATTATGCTCTCAAAAATGTAATGAGGTTTCGGGTTCGATCCCGGGTAAGGCAAAGTGATATTGGGTTTTGCTATTTAGAAATACTCAGTATCAGACTCTCTGGAATTGTGCCCGGTTTGGTGAGAGGCTCGCCCCCTATCACATTATGGGACCGCAATAAATTCGGCGAAAAGTGGGTGTGCTGGTTATACCTCTATCTACCCATTCGGGAATAACAGGCGTGAGTTTATCCTACTTCCTACTAATATTATAAATGCGAAAGTTTGGATTGATGGATGTTTGTTACTCAATCACGCTACAACGGCTGGTCGGATCTGGTTGAAATTTGGTACAGAGATGGATTATAGTCTGGAATAGCACATAGGCTACTTTTATCCCGAAAAAATGTATAGTTCCCGTGGGATAGTTTAGTTTTTGACAGATCAAGGGTTCGACATGATTTTTTGCATAATGGTAGTTTAGGGATCAGAAAATTACATATGCCACTTTTAATCCCGGAAAAATGCACGCATCCTCAGAGATAGCTAAATAGAAAGGTGTAATAGTTTAAGATGCCTCCGTGAATTTTATACCTTTCCTACCAAAAATAACCTCCACGCGGGCGGAGCCGCGAGCAACATCTAGTATGTATATAAAAATGTAATCGGATGGAGTTATACTACCGTTTTGGTTAATTCTGAGTTTATGGATACCAGAAAATATTATACAATTACTACTTGTCCCAATTCACCTATAAGATGATCAGTATTCGGTGTCGACGACACCATTTCATAAAAATCAACTAATTAAATACTTTATGGCATTTAATTTTGTTTATAAAACGTTCTATTCCAAGTATTCGAAGCCCGCAGATTACATAATTAATTTAATTATGAGCTATGCACGAAAGAGGAAAAGTTTTTAAGTTAACAAATCACAAGTTTCGTCCTAAAATAATAATGTGATATTTGCACGAGAAAAGAGTTTAAGCTATTATAAATTGTGGCTCAGAATTACATTCAAAATATATGAGATTTCTTTTTACATTTTGAATAATATTAATGCTACAACTTGGCTAAATCCGTACTATTTTGTAGACGCGTAGCATTCCACACCAGGCACGCTACGCCGTAGTAAATGTAGCGCTGATGCTTATAAAAAGCCAAGCCTTTTACGAGTAGTCGTAAAGTGAGTAAATCGAACCATTATAATTCGTGTTAATAGTGGTCATCAAACGAAAAACTTACTATTCGACTAAGCATGATCATATTACCCTTATTAAAATAGACTAGAAGAAGAAGAAGGAGAAGGTTCGAATGACCTTTATCCGTAGCGTCATCTGTGTTTTAATATCTGCTGTTTTTAATTAAGTATTTGAATTTTGCTGGTGGTAGGATATATCATATCCACCTGGATAGCCTACCACCGTAGATCACCGTACACAGGGTGTAAAACCCGCCATAGTGGCACACGCAAGTGTGTCGCGTTCCGGGATCAGTCAGTGTACATCCGGTATTTGTCGGGGTTCTAGAGTTGGGGCACGATGTTTGGCCGTTTTGCGGCCTTCTGAGTGCTCTGTTAATAAACCCTCGATCGCTTCTTCACCTTCTTGCCCATAGCGTAATTTATGAGGAAGCAGGTCGGCATGATAGTGTTGGGTAGCGGGGAATAAATTGTCTCTCGCTACTCACTACTCTACTATACTCTAATTGGACGGTACTGCACTTACCACCAGCTGCAGTGTCGATTTGCCGTGCCAGGATTAAAAAAAACACACACAAAAAAATATATAATCTATTTTCCTTCGCCACCTAGAGTATCATTATAAATTAGTTAGTGGATTAGTCAAAGGGTGCGAGCGTAAGGTGTTCTCGCTCGAGCGCCGCGCGGCTAACAAAGCGTATATGGGCTGGTTGAGCGGCTGAGCGGCAAAACGCGGTTTACGGCCGAGATGACCACGCGCCCGCCGGCCCGCTACACTCTGACCTATGTGGGGATATGCGTGCTATTCTTGTCTCTGTTAGATAGTGGATTAAGTCATGAGCGGAACGTAATAAACGACTTAAATTTGGAGCATGTCCGTGATATTTTCCATCAAGGCATAGTCAAAGGTGACAGGTCTATATCGATGCAGTTTGAACTTTATAGTTCTATGGTAAACCTTTTTAAATGCTCTTCATAATAGATAGCCGTTAGCCGGCTACCACACCAAAACAGGCGATAATCGCTCTCAATGACATACAATAATTTCATTCAGAGCATTTGCTAATCGCATTCGTTACCAGTAACACTGTATTTCTTGGCTCCGCTTATTTAATTTGAAATTTTATGGAATAACAGAACACTCCATTTTCTTACAAACTATATACCATTGGAAAGGTCGTGTTGTGTACTTTCCGGTGGTATATTTGCTGAGGTATAATCGGAATACCTCAAAACGAGTGAGTAATCAACATTTTAAAATAATTTGCAACGGCCGTCATTGTTGTGTTGCATGTGCTGACATACCTGAAAAATGCTACTCTACAATTAGTGTTGACCAAAAAAAAATGGAAGTGTCACGGATGATGTGCAAAGCAACCAAAAACTGATAACAGTAATACGCCTTTACGTCCCATTGACTCACCCGGGAAGTCGAGGAACAATAAGGACTCGCTACCTTTTAATGACAATATTACGCATCGAAAAAAGCCACTATTGATACTAGCGCAATTAGTGGAAGTTCCGGCTTAAACTCTTCCGCGTCAGTTATTACAAAGAAAGACGCTAGGGAAATAATAAGAGAAGACTTCAATGTCATGAAATTGGCTTTAGCACAGGAGCTTAACCAAACACTTAAGCAGATGGTGAGAACCGAATTTCAATCTCGAAAATCAATTCATAAAACAGGAAATAACTGCTTTAGATAATAATGTTTGTTTCTGAATGAAAATTATGAAACCACCAAATCCGCCATCGCCAAATACCAAGACACACTGGGAGAGCTAAAGAAATAGAACGTTCAGTTAACATATACATTACAGGATCTGCAAATCAGGCTTCAGGTTGCTGAGCAGCATAACCGTTCTAACAATCTTGAGATAGAGTGTGTCCCCGAGCACAAACAGTAAAACTTGCTATCTATAATTACTCAGCTGTCTAAGGTATCCTGCAACTTGAAAGAATCCGACATTCATCATTGCACTCGTGTGGTAAAAAGTAACAGAGATGACAAGAGACCTCGCTCAATCATTGTTAAATTGGCTACCTCTAGGCTTTGGCGAAAACAATAAATTTTAATAAGGCAAATCCAAACGACAAGCTCAGTACTGCTCACATAGGCATTGGAGGTAATAAATCGCCGCTTTACATTGTTGAGCACCTTTCACCTAAAAACAAATTACACGCAGCGGCTCGCCAGATCGTCAAAGAAAAAGAGTACAAATTCGTGTAGATTAAGCAAGGTCGTGTTTTCATTAGGAAAACAGAAGAAGAGTTTACTTATATAAGAAACCAAGAGACCAGAACCGACCTAAAACAATTCTCTGCCATATCCATACTAGCTGTTGCTCGCGGCTCCGCCCCCGTGGAGTTTATTTTCGGGAGCAGAAGTATCAATGCAAGGAGTTGTCTTCTGCACTGAGACACCTATAGCGATCGTCCTGAATTTCAGGTGTTGTGACTGTCTAGATGGCTAGACAGGCACAACTCCTAACTTAAACTTCTAGCACTCCTTATAATACCCCGGGATCACTCCGTAAGTGTCGAAAAAGGCCACCGCGGGGTTTTAGCTGGTAGTGTCCGGTTGGGTGTACATAAGTAGTAGGGACTCGGCCCAGCCGCAGCCCGGATAGCCATCATCCGGGCGAGGGGGTGCTGGGTCGTAAGACCGGCTAGTCCAGCATAACCGTTTTATTCTCATTCCGCTTCCCCCCGAAGCGGACGGCAGTAATAAAATGCTTTCCCCGCGACAAAAAAAAAGTGTTGTGCCTGAAGCTTGAGATTACATTTAAAGAATACCTCATAAGTTAACTCCTCACTTCGCCCTTTAAGGGATGATTTGGTAAAAACGTTGAAATACGTATTTCTTTATTTTTTACCTAAAGCCTAAATATGAATTTTCAGATCCCTAAGTTGAAGTATTACGGATTGCCCATACAAACTTTTAACCTCTATTTCACCCCTTTCAAGATATTTTTTTGAGACAAAAGATACCCTATGTCCTTCCCTAGGATATAATCTATCCCTCTACTGAATTTCATTAGGATTTGTTCACCCGTTTAGTCATGAAAAGGTAAGAAACAGACATACAAACAACAATATTAATTTTGTTGCGGAGATATTTTAAAACTGTAATATCTCCTAAGATATTCATTGAAATCAAATGACGTAAAGGGCAACTTTGTTCAAAATTAAATACTTGTGATGAATAAAGTATTTATTTGGATAAGGATTAATACCATGTTTATAAAAACCCCTTTCCAAATAATACATTGTTTCAGAACAAATTCGATAACCATTAAAAAGGTTATAGTGAGCCAACCGAAATAGATAGACATATGCTATCGCGGACTTTTTTTAGAACTTTTTAAGAGGAACAATTTCGTCGTACATGATTGTTATGTAACTTTAACCGTTAACGCAGCGTACGCAACGGAAGCTCTCAAAAGGAATCAATTTTCCCCGTTTTTGCAACATTTTTCATTGCTGCTCCGCTCCTATTGGTGATAGCGTGATGTTAAATACCCTATAGCGCTCCTCGATAAATGGGCTATCCAAAACTAAAAGATTTTTTCAATTCGAACCAGTAGTTCCTGAGATAAGCCCGTTCAAATAAACAAACAAACTCTTCAGCTTTATATAATAGTATAGATTAAATAAATTAAAGGCGTATTATTTAAAAAAAATCTAAAAAATAAAGTTTTTATTTTTGCTTATTTGGCTTGTATTTTTCTCAGTACTCATTACCTTTATTATCTTTACAGTATTTCGATTAAATTAGAAATATTAATTTACACTATTTTTAACTATACCTTTCTACTTCCGTCCCTTTTCACGAAATCACACCCAGAGATTGCAAGAAAGCGATAGAAAAGATGATACACATAAAAAAATATCTTAAAACATTTAATAAATTATAATTGTTTTATTTTATCTATCGATAGATAAGGACAACGCTATCTATACCTCGTGTCGACATTGCTACGCTCTACTGTTTTTACACAGTTGTCAATATATGACACTGTAAATATATTTCACAACAAGATAAATTTGTAACTGTGTGCGTAAATTTGCCAGTGTTGTATGAAATGGTGTAGTGTGCGTGTGTAACGACGTGATTACATTTTGCATTTGTGTGCACCATGGGCGTATATAAGGGGGGGGTCCAGGGGGTCCGGACACCCCCCTTAGCCTACGACATAATAAAAAAACCGCGAATTATTGATAGCGGATAATATAGACGGTTAGCAGGCTATTTGATTTAAGTGTCAATTTTTGCAGCATTCAGCTATATGCATATTTGGAATTAACAGATTTTTCTACGACTTTTGAGCCTAGTTTAATTTTTTTCGTGTACTTTTAAGCGCTTAAATCAACTGGTAAAACAAGACTGCTTTTTTTCAGGGCACATCTATTTAAAAAAATACGACCGAGTCTTAAGTAGTGACTACTTAGTAGTGATGAGTGTGATGGTATATGATGTACCATAAGTACCTGGAGGGCAATTCTCCGTTCATTAAAAATAATTTCGTACTCGAATCTTCAGTTCGAATAATTTCTCTATTACATAATTTCGAACTATGAAGTTATATTGTTCGAATGTTGCATCCATATCCATTTGAATTCGAGTCTTTACTATGAGATTCTACTAAAAAATTTGAATTTCGAACTAAAAATCTATAAGTATTTCAACATCCATAGTGTCACGGACCTCATCAAATGTGCATCCACTATCCAGTTCTTGGACATGTTTTTGGACTCTTCCAAGTATTTTATCTTTCTAAGACTTTTAGTTAAATCATAATAAAAACACGAGATTGAGTCTTTTCATGGGCAAACACCTCAGCATATGGCATCATATACGCAGTAAGTTAGGACCAAAATAAAACAATATCTTTGGGTGTCTAGAGGCCTTCATACGTACAACATTACCGCACCACCTCCAAGCGCATAGACTCTTTGCCGCTTAGCTATAAACGTCGTAAAATATTAATGTTAAGGAAACAATATTGCCACTTTATCTGGAGAATTCACCTGATGCAGTTCATATGAAATTTGTCAAGACGCCATATGGTTTAGACACCATTAGGTTTCAGTGGTTTAAGGCAAACTCGCTCAAGAATGGCGTAAGCCTGGATGTCATTTTCTACCTACTACAATATCATCAAGCGTTACTTAGCATCTTGCGACGTACCCTGCGACTGCGACTTTCGTGTCACTAGACCGAATGGCGTGGCTCAGTACGAAAATCATGTGCACATTTTGAGGAAACATGTATGTATCCAATGCATTGACGCCCAGCGTGAGCTGCAATAAATAAGACCTAAAACTGTGTACACATAGGGTTGGCCCTAAGTGTACACGACGCGCGTCGCCATGCATTGTAGTTGAAAAATAGGACGTGACGCAACGTTTCGACTCTGCGCCAGTTTGAGTTGACTCTTACAGCTACTCTTCTAGACAACTGTTCTGTACGTCCTGTGACAGGGCTTTTAAAACATAATTAGGGGTAGCTAGTCACATATGCTCACATTGGCGAAAAAAACTTGTTCCAAAAATGCAAGGTTCGCCGTCGAAGGATACTTCTTGGAGGACATCATCATCACCATTAAGTTAGGACACAATATTGAATGGTTCGAATTCGAGATGTACGTCTCGACCGGTCTGTACCAGTCGAAGCAGTTCGAGCGATAACCTTCGAGAAATGTTCGAATGGTAATTTTTAGAATAGCTCAAATAGAATATTTTGATTTCGAATTCTATTTTTAAAATAATTTATTTATGAACAATACATTTGACATTATATTCGTACCATCAAGACCTTCGAGAAACACTGGACTCGACATTTCCATAATAGCTTAACTTTACATTCACTCGAAAAAAGTTCGAATTTGAATTATTTTTCGTATACGAAGTTGATTCGAGTGCGTGAGAATTTTCTCCCTGAGTTCTAACATCTCATCTTGATAATAAGCAACATTAAAATTATTACTTTTTAAATAAAAATTAAACCGCCTTCAAAAAAACCCAGACACAACTAAAAAGCAAAAAATAATTGGTTACATTTAAATCAATTAGTTATATGCAATTTAAATCAATTATTTTTGGAGTCGGTGCCGGTGTTGTTTTCTTTACTTTTACATTTATAAAAACCAAGTCTGGATCTATTTTATATTTTTTTGTATGCCTGATTATTCTGTTTTTTCCATGTTTTGGCTGGCACCGACTCCAAATAATTGATTTAAATTGCATATAACTAATTGATTTAAATGTAACCAATTATTTTTTGCTTTTTAGTTGTGTCTGGGTTTTTTTGAAGGCGGTTTAATTTTTATTTAAAAAGTAATAATTTATTTTTTGCTTTTTAGTGATAAATTATATAAAATCGGTTAAAAGCTGCTGAAGATATTAGAATTTACGTGTATTTTAATTTTATCACCCCCCTCCCTCACCCCCACCCCTTTTACCCTCTCTCACTGAAACTTAACTTTTATAATGAACGTAATGCAAAAAGAACCACTGGAATACTACTTAATTTTAAGGAGTTACCCTCTCCAGCTCCGAAGATATTCATCAGATCTTCACCATATTTTTATGGGACCAAATGACAAGCACCAGCTTTCAATCAAAGAAAGAATGGTCGAAATCGGTTCACACAGTACAGAGAAACGAGGTAACAAACATAAAAAAAAAAAAAAAAAAAGCTACATACAGTCGAATTGAGAACCTCCTCCTTTTTTTGAAGTCGGTTAAAAATAGTTATTTACCAAAAATAAATTGATTTCACTTGACACTTGATGTTTTGACAGTTATTATGTAAACAATAAAACAAAAATGAATGAAAATCTACGGCAGATTTTCATCCATCCAAAGTCCAAATCCAAATAGCAAGTAGCAAATTTTCATTAACTAGCGTTTTCCCATTCTATGTTTAAGTAATTTCTAAATAACTATGATTTGAGCGGTTAGATTTTTGGCTTTTACTCGCGGACCCCCCCCATGTAAAAGCTATAGCTACGTCACTGGTGTGCACATGTTTATTTGTAGTTGTACGAAGCCCCCCACCGACATTGCTGAATTTTTTGTTCAAGATTCGAGCGTAATGCCGTCTCCTTTTGGTTGCCTACTCTAAGCACTTTTCCAATTAATATTGTACTGTTTTACTTTGCACTATTCGTTTTGCGTAAAACAGCAATACTGTTCAGTCAGGTATTATTATTTGACGAAATAAACTTTAGAATACCTCATCTAATAATACAATTTTAGACTATCTTACTTTCAAACAAATTATTCTTATTATTCATCATCTACCTGCCCTTATCCCACACTTAGTGGGGTCGGCACAAACGGTTTAAACCCTCCACGCAGCCCTATCATGCGTCAAATCTGCATTCACCACTTTCATGCGCATGTCCTCATTCACGCAATCCATCCACCTCTTTTTTGGTCTCCCATGACTCTTTCTTCCATCCACATTCATATTGGCAACCAGTCTTGTCACATGCCTTTCATCCCTCCTCATCACATGCCCATACCAAGTTAATTTAATACAAAATTATGCTTATGATTAATTAAATTAAATTGTATAATTTTATTAATTCCTGTTCTTTTATTATATGATAAAAAAACATAAAATAATTATGAATATTAATTTTAAAATGAATTACAATTTCAGTTGTAGGTAATTTTTAGTTTTAGGATAACTAAACTATATAACTATTTAATAAAATACATCTGTAATGAATGTCATTAAGGGCGATTATCGCCTGTTTTGGTGCGGTAGCCGGCTACCGAGCCGGGCTTGATATGTTAAATAAAAAATCGAAGCGTTGTATTCAAAGGCCGGCAACGCACCCACGATATGTCAGGTATTATAGGTGTCCATGACCAGTGGTGATCACTTACCATCACGTGACATATTTGCCCATTTGACCCTGATTAATTAAAAAATAATTAATTAATTAAATTATTATCGCTTTCACTCATGATTTGCACCTCACGTGAGAGATTATCCATCTATTGAACATGTTTACATAAACCTTTTATAATATATAGGTTCGTGGAATACAAGAGAACCGTTTCGTCCTAATTTTCACACTTTAATTAACAACACATTTTCATATTAATATGCATGATAAATTACAATCTGCCTCTAAGGAAAACAATGGTTTTATGTGTCATATACATAAAATTACTTTACTGGTTATTACCTGTAACATAAACAAAATATAATTTGAAGAATGTCGTATCGATCGGACCTATAAATATCTATCTTAAATGTTGAAGTAAAATGAACTGCGATAAAATCTGTAGATTTGTTTATTTGAAACTTAAACATCTTCATCTACACAACTGGGACTATCCGGACCCACAAGGTATAATTTACAATGAAACAACAATTTAACAATAACATACAGACAGACGACTAACCTCAAGGTTGAAGTATCTGTCATATATTTGAATAGACTCGTTTAACATATAGATGGCGCAGTGTGCATGTCATGTAGTATGTGATACTACGCTGGACCTACCGTTAAAATTTCAGTCAATGTTTAGTATAATAATATACGTAGGGATTTACAAGTTAATACGTTTGCACTATACCTTAACAACGCCTAAGTAACTCTCTAGAGAGCACTTATTTATAAAAAAATCATTGCACTAACCCTAAGGTTGCTAAATAGTTAAGATATTTATATAACATGACCTTGACATTTAAATAGTTTCGGTTTACAAATTTCTGAAGTAAGCTCTGACTTAACAACTTGAGCAGACGGGAATTAATATTCCATATTTATTACAAGAGCAGCAATAGCTTACTTGGTTCTGGTACGGACTGTGAAGACGAAAGTCGTATGTTCAAAACCCAAGTGACACATACCTCTGACTTTTCTAAAGTTACGTGTGTATTAAATGTTAATTATTGCTTGCTTTAACGGTGAAGGTAAACATCGTAAGGAAACCTGCATACCTGAGAATTCTTATACGAATTTCGAAGGTATGTGAAGTTTACCAACCCGCATTAGGCCAGCGTGGTGGACTAAGGCCTAACCCCTCATTAGTAGAGGAGGCCCGTCCCCAGCGGTGGGACAATGTTTAATACAGGGCTAGAAAGAATGAATGATTACAAAGCGTTCCTACAATCAAGATCCAATATCAAGGTTATTTCTCCCCTAAAAACAATGTGAACACTCAATATTAAGACCCAGTATTCTTGAGAAATTCCGCACAAATAAAACTTTAAATCTAGATAATGTCTCCTATGGAATCTTTTAGCAACGATTTAATGCAGCAAATCGAAGAAAAGTAGTGAAACAAAAGATTCTATTAATTCTTTTCACGTATACAAGAACAATGTCGATTAAACAAACAATAGAAGGGTTGAACGAGATTTTATCTAGTGATTAATCAACCAGTTAACGTGACTGTAGTGTTTTATAGTAATTAATCAAAACCAACTATTAATAAAACTTTTGTCTTTATTCTCTGTCTATATCTGTCACCCATTCTTCTCGCCAAAACTTAACCGTAGCCTATTTTTTGTTTATTTTCTCTTTTTCTTTAAAAAAAAGAAATTACTAAGTTTCTCAACCATGCGCCCTACTCTGTCATTAGTTTGTTCAAATCCAGGTTGAAATTTATAAGCCCAAAGATTAAAGCCATTTTTAAATTAATTTTAACAAATTATGCGATTCCTTTGGGATAGCATAATGTAGAAAGATTTAATAGCTTAAGATGTCTCCATGATTATATTCCTTTTCATTCTAAAATAACTACCACGACGATGAAGCCGCGGGCAAAAGTTAGTTATATATAAAGTTTGTAAAGGCGGGAGTAAATGGCACAGAAGGGATAGAAAATGTTCTTATGAAATTTAAAAAGTTTTTTTAAAATTAGACTGCGGGAAAGGTGTTAACACAAATTAGAAAAATGATTATTGTGGGTTGGGTATAATAACCTGTTTTTAAAGCAGCACAAAATCAAGTCAATCAGTCAATGCATCGTCTAGACTATGGTCATCGTCTTTTTAAATTAAAGCATTGGTGCATGCTTACTCTATCATGCCAAAGACCTAGTAAAAATATCTATTCATAGCTTGATTTAAATCTGATATTTCCAATTATATTTCACTAGCTGTTGCTCGCGGCTCCGCCCGCGTGGAGGTCATGTTTGGGAGAAAAAGTATACAATACAAAATACTCATGCGTTTAACTTCAAAAATGACGGATTTTCATACAAACTTTCATCCCCTATTTTACCCCCTTAGGGGTGGTATTTCCAAAAACGATTTTTTTTTATATTTGTTTATTTATTTCCTACGTGATAAAAGGTACCTACTGTCAAAATTTCAAGTCTCTACCCCCAGCCGTTTAGGCTGTGCGTTGATCGATCAGTCAGTCAGTTTCTTCTTTTATATATAGAGATTATTTCCATGCTTTAGGATATGCAGATACGTCCAAGAGTGTATGTGTATCTGCTTAGTAGAGTTAGGCGCTTGAAAAAATTAATATTCGGAATCTAGTTACACTGAATAGTTTGAATATTTTTATTGGACTTCTAACCACATAACAATCAGAAAGTCTTATTATAAAAATCACTGTCTTAAAGGCACTCTACTAGATAGTTCTAGTAATCTAGTGATTAAAGTTTGTTACGTTTAAAAAGTATGCACACAAAAAAAAACATCTCTCGTATTTGGCTTGTATAGTAAACAACTCTACGATATAGCCATACACCAATTAAGAATAGATTCAAGTAGAGCCGAATTTAGTGTGAAATATAAAACATAAAAACCTTAAATAAATTTACCAAGGATCCTACGATCTTACCGGGCAAAGAAGACAAACGACACTAGGGCCGCACTACTAATGGGTATCGGGGAAAATATTAAGAGGCACGAAGGCGAGAAAGTTTATTGGCCTTCCCGGCAGCAGTAACCGTGCTTATACGATACCTAATCAGGAGCCAGGTAATTCAGCCGGGCCGGTGCTGCTTCGTTGCTGATTGGTTATCGATCCGATTGCAGTCTTGCGCCTCGTGTTAAATATACTTTTGTTATTGATGAATACAAAAGTGAAATTGTGAACGTACGGATGATATGATGCCCGAGTATTGAATGTTTACGTTCTGGTACAAATGGATGATTGTTTGCAGTGCTTCTTTTTGTTGTTTTTTTTTGAATGTGAGATTTTTGTTTGATGAGTGAACATGAGTTATTGTTTGTTTGATCCGGTATATTGAGCTCTAGTCTATTGTTATATTTATTAACAGTGATTTACTTTAAATAAAATATTATTTAATTACATGGTGGAAATTTATTGTGTAACGCCTATTAGAAATAATAATAAATACACCCAACAGTCACACACATAGTTCTGACCCCACACCAGGTAAAACCTGTATCGTGGGTATCAAGGGCTACGAGGGACAACGGTCCCACAACACTCAGACTTGAAACAAATATGTCTGTTACACAAACATTTGTCGCGGTGCGGGAATCGAACTCACTGACTCTTGTTTCACAGCCGGCTATTCGCCCGCAGCGCAACGGAGGCTCTCAAAGATATCATTCAACATTTTCGTGATTCATTATTTTTTATCCTGCTGCTGTGAAATTGACCACAGTTAGCGTAGTGCCGTCCAGGTAGAGTATTAAGTATCGAAAGACAACTATGCCTCACTACTCGACACAATCATGCCGGCCTGTTGAATAGCTTCTTCACACTACGCTTAAGCCTTAAATGATCCAGGGTCATAGAAAAAAGGAACTCTGGCCTTTGTTTAAAAAGCTAGTAAAGTTTATTTTCAGGTGCAATATTTATAAAAAAAAATCATAATTATAAAAATAACGTACAAAAATTGTGCACACCTTTTGAACAAGATGCGATGAGGTCTATAATAAATAAAATTCCCTCATCATTATCCGACCGACGTTGCACAACTACCATCTCCCTGTGGAGTTCACTCATAAATAAGTTGTGAAGGGTGCTCCGCTGTGCTCGAGCGAATTGTACTGCGACAAGACTCCTTTGACAAGTTGCGTCGTCGGGGACGTGGCTTCGTGCCGATTTGTTCTGATATTGCTTCAAGTCAGAATGTTGTATTAATATATAAACACGGGATATATGCTTCGGTGGCGCAGTTGTAATTGCACATGCGTTACGAATGCTGTGCTAAGTCTCAGGTTCGATCCCGGGTCGGGTAAAGTGTTATTGGGTTTTTCTATTTAGAAATACTTAGTATCAGCCCGGTGTGGCGATAGGCTCACCCCCTATCACATTGTGGGATCGTAATAAATTTGGCGAAAAGTTGGTGTACTGGTTACACCTCTGCCTACCCCTTCGGGGATTATAGGCCTCAGTGTATATGTATGACTATTGTTTATATAAACATAAACAATAGTCAATATAATTGACACCAGACTTATATATCAATGTTTAAAGTTTCGAAATGACTTGCATCTCTCTTTAAAAAACCAACTTTGCTGGTGGATGTTCATATCATAAAACTCGCCATATTGGCACACGCAAGTGTCGCGTTCCAGAGTCAGCCAGTGTACATCTGGTTTCGTCGGGGGTCTAAAGTTGGGGTATGACGTTTGGCCGTTTTGCGGCCGTCTGAGTACTCTGAGCCTAGACCCGAGACCACTTCTTCACCTTCTTGCCTATTGCGTAGTGTGAAGAAGCAGGCCGGCGTGATTATGTTGAGTAGCGGGGGAAAGAGTGTCTTTCGCTACTTGATACTCTAATTGGATGGCACTGCGCTTACCATCAGGTGCAGTGTGGTCAGTTTGCCGAGCTAGAAAAAAAATGCTTTGAAACAACTCGCAGTATAGGAAACTGCAGAGTACAAAAAAAATTTCATAAAGAAAGTCAAACGTGCAATTTGTTAACCCACAACTTTGCTTCGCTATAACATTTCTAAATGAATGTAAATCAAATAAATTATCGCAACAACGGAAAAATGTTACAACATCAATTTTGACATTCATTACATTGCGTCGTTCTTTAAATTTTTCCTCGCTCTGATCGAAGCCGAATATTCGATGGTAATGTGCGATGAATTTTGTCTGATATTTTTGTAAAAATACAAATTCTTTAACGTAATAAGCGACTAGGCTATGAAACGAGACAATGCGGATTCGAAACTTGCATTCGAATAAATTTGTGTGTGATAGACAAATATTGGTTTCGGTTCTGGGTGTTGCGGCATTGTAAGTTTCTCGTAATTCCTGACACCCACGTATCTTCCTGGTACCCTCATGCGTGATTACTTTTAACATTAAAGATGACAGATTTTCCGAATTTCCCAATACTCTGACAACGTTCCAAATTTTGTATTCAGCTGTTCTAAAATGATGCACTTACTAACTGAGTCGTATAGAAAATCTATTCAAATGTTTTATAATTAAAATCGGCTATGAACCCTTCTAAAACACAAAACAAGTTGCTTTAAAACGAAAGTCGGCAATATTTTACTATCAACCAATCAGAAGCGTCTGTCAAGTCAACAATCCCATTTCTCATGATGTCAACGACCAATCAAAAATAACAAACTTTGCATTACAGTAGCAAAGGCAGTACATCTTTTTTTTTTTCCTGTCCTTACTTGGGATCGAACTCGGCAATCTAGAAGCTTAATTTTTTATCATTGTTATTGTCATTGATTAAATTAAATATCTCGTCAGATTATATAAAATATTTAGCAAAATTGTATTTCGAATTAAACAAAAGTTATCAGTTTTTTTAATTTGCCCGGCCCTACTTTGCCAACTTTTGTTCTATACCACTAAAGTAACGGCATTTAATTTTTATAATATTATGATATCTATTCAATTTATAAAACACTCAATGTAATAATAATAAATAATAAATGTGTCCGTGAGTCTCACATAGTCTTTACATTAAGATACCAGTCTTGGGTATCAGGAAATAGAAAATCAGTCCCACAACCCCAGACTCTAAACAAATTAATCGAATTTTTGAATCGCACAAACAATTTGTCTCTCAAATCCCTGGTCACACATTTCACAACCTCCTCGATCGGTCCTATAGAGGCAGTGAAATATCTTGTGTTATTAATACGGGAAAACTGTGTTGTTTCCTGTAAAAAGTTGGTGTCGCCAACGTAATGCAAAAGCTCGAAAGTTTCAATTGAAACGTCACAGATAACGAATAACATCGTGACGTCGCGCCGTATTGAACACGTACTTTGAAATTTATTGCGTAAACAAGTGTGCATATAAATTTCTGTATGAATTTGTTGAAGATGGGATACGTGGTGTGATTATTAAGATTTTTTAATAAGTATACTTTCCTAACAGCGACAATTAACATTTAATACACACATAACTTTAAAAATCAGAGGTGTATGCCTTTAGGTTTCGAACATATGACTTTCGTCTTGACAGTCCGTACCACAACCAACTAGGCAATCGCTGCTTTCACGCGTATATTCATTGTTAATTATCGGTTGCTTTAACGGTGAAGGAAAACATCGTGAGAAAACCTGCACACCTGAGAGTTCTCATAAGAATTTCGAATGTATTTGAAGTCTACCAACCCGCATTAGGCCAGCGTGGTGGACTAAGGCCTAACCACTCTCATTAGTAGAGGTTGCCCGTGCCCCGCAGTGGGACAATAATTTATTTATATTAATTTGGCACTTCAAAACGTGTGAAACTAAGCCCAGATCGTAACTGAGTGTAATCTGCCCCTGCTAAACCCCACCCCCTCACACGCCCATCAACACGGGAACGATTCACGCGTTATCTGTTATTAAATCACGGTTCACAACTAAAACCGAGCCCGGGACAGATTTCAATTATGTGCAGTCACTGTCAGAAACTTGGCGGCCGTTGACACATTTTAAACTGAGTCTATCGACCACGTTTACGTTGATTGGATGAAATTTGAATAACGTAAAGTATATTCATTGGAATACAACTATTTTAATGGTTACAAGGCAGACCGGGATTAAAAAAGTAAAATAAACCGCGACAGAAACCTATACTATCAACGTGTAATTTTTTTTGGTCTAATTATAGAACATTAAACAGCAGTTCAATATATCAGTACCTAATAGTGTGAATACATACTTATACCTACATTATTGAACTCCACGCTTTACCACATCACGCTTTACCACTTTAATATGCAATTAAATTAAATTATATTTTGAGTCAAAATTATTACTCAACACAATCATGCCGGCCTGCTTCTTCACACAACGCCAAGTACAAGAAGGTGAAGAAGCGGTCGAGGGTCTAGTGACAGATAACTCAGATGACTGCAACACGGCCAAACATCGTACCCCAACTTTAGATACCCGACAAAAACCGGATTTACGCTTTCAACCATTTTCACACATGTCTGGAATGGAACATAAAAACTAGTTTGTTTTCTATATCTTAGTAGGAATACACTGCCAAAGTATTCAACTTAATAGGTCTGTTTACCTTTTGGTAATACCTATTCGCGTCTAAAAATAATTTGCGTCTCTCTTTTTAAAACTAGTTTGCAATATTAATACTACATTAACATAACTTTAGATGATGAATACTATTAGCCATCATCGATTAAACACAAACTACACTGAAAACGACTGTACGAACACTGATTAAAACCGAGCAACACTTCCGCTAGTTTCGTATAGACTGCCCCCGCGAGCGTTGATGGTTTCCTTTTTATAACAAATCTTCCCCACCGAGTCCACAACCTATCCAATCTACCCACAAATATTTCGTAAGTAACCCCCAATATTACTATAAAAATCTAAAGTACCCCTACAATACTAAATGAGCAGATAACTTGTTAATTTAATAAAGAGCTTAGTAACTGCAGAGTTCTTTTTATTCTTTCAAGAAGCAGTTCTTGAGTAATATCTAATGATCCAGACAAGACGTTTATGTCCCATTTTCTTTAGATTACTTCCATTATAGGGTACGAAGACGTTTAGTGCCTTTTTCTCTCACCTTTTATTCAATTTTATATTTGATGTTTATAAAAGATCTACATTATTAATTCTCTAAGTAGCAGCGATAGCCTAGTTGGTTGCGGTATGGACTGTGAAGACGAAAGTCGTATATTCAAAACTCAAGTGGCACACACCTCTGACATTTCTAAAGTTACGTGTATATTAAATGTTAATTATCGATTGTTTTAACGGTGAAGGTAAACATCGTGAGGAAACCTGCATACCTGAGAATTTCGAAGGTATGTGAAGTCTACCAACCCGCATTAGGCCAGCGTGGTGGGCTAAGGCCTAATCCCTCTTATGTTATGTCTTATGGGACAATGTTTAATACAGGGCTTATATTTATTAATTCTCTATACTTAGAATATATGTTTTTCATAGTGACACTGCTTTGACAGCCTCCTAGAATGTAGGTAGCCGATTGTGTTACGCGTGGCCCTGGGTTTTATTCCTGTACTAAGACAAATCCACAGCAATACACACAACAAAACTAAAAACTCACGATACATGTTTGACCTAGTATGAGGTCAGTACTATATGTTACTCTTGGTGTATTATTATTATTTTATGGCATTCCATTGTAAACAACTCAACCAACCTGAGTAGTCCCACAGAAGAATCGTGATCGATTGGCCTATATTTTTAGTTAGATCAAATCGATTACTGACTGAACCAAACTCAAAATCTTAAAGGTTACAAACGCACCTCCTATCTGGCATAAGCGGTGACCAATTACTATCAGGCTATCTATTAAGTCGTTTTCTTACTTTAAATAATAATAATAGCACGGTATTAAACATTTTATCCCACTACTACGCACGGTCCTCCTCTACTAATGAGTGGGGTCAGGCCTTAGCCCACCGCGCTGGCCTAATGCGGGTTAGTAGGCTTCAAACACCTTCGAAATTCCTGAGATTTCTCAGGTATGCAGGTTACCTCGCGATGTTTTTCTTCACCGTTATGGCAAGCGATAATAAACAATGAAAACATACGTAGCATTTAGAAAAGTCAGAGAAAAGAAAAATGACAGTCAGAGTCTTACTTTACATCATAAAAAAAATCCGTCTGATTTGGCAAGTTAAATTTAAGACACAATAGACTCTATATTATATATTCATTCACGACTATACCACTGCATTCTATCCTCTCGCAGTTGGAAGTATAACAAAAACATAGTCAAATAGAGAAGGCAAACAAAACCATGCAACGCGAACTCCGTCTAGTTTCATTCTTGTTTATTAATGAATCAGATCTGCGCTACATAGTTTTAATATCTGTAATGAAAGCTGCAAATATGACGCAAGGGCGCATACAACTACTGAGGCGCTAAGGTTTACGGGTGTACGCTTTGTGATGGAAGTGTAGACATTAATGAGTTCTTGGTGTTGGATTATAGAGCTGTAACTGTTTTTTTTACTGCTTGGATAGACAGACGGGCCACCTGATGGTAAGTAGACACCGTCGCCCATAGACTTCTGCAATGCCAGGGCATAGAAAAGCCGCTGCCTACCGTAATATACTAGATATCATGATAATACTCTGCATTTTTCGTGAATTAGGTCATGAATTCTAATTATGAACTTCGCACTTCAGAAATCTATTGACAAATTATGAAAACACAAATCACAGATAATGAAAATAAAGTTTATATTATAAGTTATGATATAATATTATTGATACTGATAAATAACATAAAAATCGATAAAATTAAAAAGATGCTTGGCTGTACCCACAATTGATAACTATTGATTACTATTAATATACCAAGACTCTTCTGTATAGAAAAAAACTTAATAATTGAATCATAAATTATGACGTCCTGATAACACAACTTAGATTTTTGCTTTATTATTCTTCTGCATGAGTAATCTTCTATATGCGTTTATATTGTATTATATTATAAAGAATCTTTAACCACTGACATTCACTATTGTAAATAGCCATATCTGCTAAGATATTCAAGACCTGAAAAGAAGGTCATGCACCGTTTGAATATATAGCAAAATAGATTTTAGAAACAATAAACAGGTTAGGTCATAATGACTGCGTCGCTGGTGCAGTTGTAATTGCGCACGTGTTACAACTGTGCTGATGTCTGGGGTTCGATCCCCGGGTCGATTAAAGTGATTATTTTTTCTGTTTCGAAATACTCAGTATCAGTCCGGAGTCTGGACTTGAGCCCGGTATGACGATAGGCTCGCCCCCTATCACATTATGGGACCGAACTACGGCGAAAACGGGGTGTACTGGTTACACCTCTACCCCTTCGCGGATTACAGGCGTGAGTGTATAATAAATCGGTCAATAATATAATTAAAAATAATCCGCTCCGCTTATTACCGTGACCACTTCTGTAACTCTCATTTCCCATAGCGTTGGAAACGAAACTGCGACGGCTCTGTGCATTAGTAAATTACTCACGTCCGCGAAGTCTGTACTTTTGAAAGTCGGAATTTGTCGCTAGATTGTACACTACTGGAAACTAATTTGTTTAATTATATTAACTCTCGCTGCCTATTTTGTTTATTATATTTGTTTGATTACATTGAGTGTGGTGGGTGGAAATTACCTTTTTGGGTATGTCAAATTGTGTGGACGTTGTTAATTATTTTGATGTTAATTTTAATTATTAAATTTGTTTTGTGTTATCAATTTAGTTGTTTTTGTTTGTTTAAACTCATGGAAAATATGTCACTATTTGAGTTTGTTTAGTAAGTAAAAATATTTAAATGTTTTAACTGTTGGTTTTTAGTCATTTACTTTTCTGGCCCGAAGCAGGTTTATATTTTGTATGACTTACTATGAATTAAAATATTTTGATACGAAACTTTTATATGAAACTAGCTTTTGCCCACGGCAAAAAAAATCAATAATTCGAATTTTTGAAAGAAGAGGTACATAATCCATGGCGATATCTTAAGTTATTACATCTTTCTATATGTTGCTATACCATAGAAACCGTGCATTTTCCGGGATAAGAAAGAACCTATGTTATTCTCAAAACCCTCAACTAACACTCACTTACAAACAGAGTTACATTTTATAGTATTAGTGTGGATTAGTATGCATATACCTGTAGGGATAATTTTGCAAATTTAAGAATTATGGATTTCCCATACAAATTTTGAACTCCTATTTGACCCCTTTCAAGATTGTTTTTTGAGATAAAAGATAGCCTATGTCCTTTTCCATGGTATAATCTATCTCCTTGCCAAATTTCATCACAATCCGCTCAGCTGTTTAGTCGTGAAAAGGTAACAAACAAACATACAAACAGAGTTACTGTCGCATTTATAGTATTGGTATGGATTACATTACATAACAACAAGATCTTTAATTTTAAAATTCAAATCAATCCTTTATATATATCGTAAGTTGTAATTAACATTTTTAAATACCACAAAGAAACACAACTTTCTCCGTGACATGATGACATAAAAACACGTACTGTAAAAAAAGGCAAAGGTGAAAAGTATTACGCGGCAATAAGTTGGCTTAACGACGACCGCTCCGGGTTACGTCCATACTGCGGCCTCGAGGTAATGGAATAAAAACATAAAGAGAATTTACAGTGTATGCTATAATGCAGGCCTACGCTGTTGATGGACATTTAAAGACTCTAGTATTTTTTTTATTGATCGGCAATACGTTTGACCACGATGCGGTAAAGTTTCGTATGTTTTTTAAAAAACAAAACTAGTTAATGTTTTAATTACCACTACAAAAATAATGAATGTCATTGACTTAACAGCACAAATTTGTGAGGGGTCCACATGTCGGGCATTTATAAATTCCAATGTCGAGTGCTCGACATTAGAATTTGTGTCTTACATAGCGATAGCCTATATCATAGGAGAAAAATAAGCTAAGCAAATGTCTACTTGGTATCGGTTTGGCCTCGCGGTCAAAAACGAAATATCATTGTCTGCTTTTGTATACAGTATTCAGCTGTGATCTTATATTTGTATACATAACTTTATTACGTGTGCAAAACTCTATAAGATGGTCCTTTTCTGTTAAGTAAATATTTCCATATTATCATTCAGAGGAGTCTATCCACGTCAAAATAACCTTGTTAGTTATAAAACAAGGCTCCACAAAATCGGCAACTCTTTCAAGGGTCTTTGTATACGCTTTTACAATAAGGTTCCCAATGAATGATAATTGACACTTGAAGTTTTTTCAATCTCTAGCTTGCTACTAATACTTAATCTGTGGTATATGACTTGTCGCGATGTGTTTTCGTTTTGTGGTGCCGGTTATTTTGTGTTTACTTTACGACGACCCTTGGTTATTATAACGGATTAATTATTTCTATTGGCGGATATACTTTATACAATGTATTCCCATCTTGAAAGGTGATTAGTGGTACGGTAAGGTAAGGTACATCGTTATTTATATTTATAATCATTAAGGAGATCATATCTGATGAAAATCATAGTTATTGAAGATGATAGAAAATAGTAGATTATGCATACCTTTAAGTTGATAAAACTTTGAAAGTTTATCGTAGTTAAAGTGTGTCATATCCTTATTGTTAAAAACCATGCCCATTTGTGTTCACCACTTAGCCTAGTTTATATAGGAAACCTGCGGATCTCCTTTCAGGTCCATCAACATTCAGTCGCAGTTTCAACTATGAGAACTGGCGCTTGGTACAAATAATTACGTTCAATACAATAAAAATTAGCTGCCATCGTAACTGCAATATTTTATCACAATTTATAAAACACAATTTCCCTCTATAGATTTTCAATCTGGCACAAGTCGCTTTTCTATTAATGAGAGTAGCTGTTGTGAACGAAGTCGACCGACCGGCCGCAGCTTCGTGAAAAAGCTTCCGCCTGTGCGCGTTTTTAATCAGCCATCTTTGGAAGATGTCCAGTTGTTCGCGAGATTTTTAATTAGATTGTGTTGTGTTTTCATTGGGGTATCAAGTAAAGATAACGGTAGGCAGCAGCTTCGCAACGGTAGGCAGCGGATTTGCTGTGCGCTGGCATTGCAGAAGTCTATGGGCGGCGGTGACTACTTATCATCAGGTGGCCCGTCTGCTCGTCTGCCTATCGACGCACTAAAAAAAAAGAAAAAAGATTTTGCAAATTGTGACAAATTCATAAAAATGGCTTTTCTGCCATTCGTCTTTAGCTCATGCTTTATTTTGTTGATTTTAATTCATTGGTTACTTCAGGATATTCAGCTCTAGTCACCCGCCAAAAACTGGACGTACACTGGCTGACCCTGCTATGCGACCCACTTGCGTGCCACTATGGCGGGTTTTACACGATGTGTTCGGTGATCGCTATTCGGGTGGATAAGAATATCCTACCACCAGCATAATTAATAAATAAAAATTCAAATAAATGTAAGTCTTCATCCCATACTAGAAGAAACCAGTATCGTGTGTATAAACAACTTCGAGGGACTACTACAGCACCCAAACCCGAAACAAATATTTATGGACACATCACCATTTGTCTCGATGCGGGGATCGAACCTGCCTTCTCTCATTTCACAGCCGACTACACAACCGAAGTAGCTATGCATATAGACGATTCAATTTGAATTTAGAAACTATCCCACCCGCATCCAGCGAGTTTCTTACATTTGTTCTCAAGTTCCAAAGACAAATACGTCGACCCATTAATAAAAGGAAGCGGAACGGGAATCTCCATAACTGAAGATGGATTTGTGCCGTTCATTACTTATTGTGGAATTGCCATGATACAAATGGGTATATTAGGCGTCGTCCATGGCTGGCTGGTGCACCTGCGACCGAACATAATGATGCCAGACATTATTTTGTTCTGTAGAAGGCGATGTAATGTTTATATTTACACTGGTATTTATATATATATGTTCTTCCATCTGTATATGTACCCATACATATACAGATGGAAGAACATCATTCTAGAGAAAGTGATTCATGGAAGAGGTCACGACTCCATCAATGAGGAAAGCGATGCAAGGAGGAGGATATATACAGTCAAACCTTCAATCCCCGAAGGGGTAGGCAGAGGCGTAACCAGTACACTTTTCACTGAATTTATTACGGTCCCAATGTGATACGGGGTCACCCTATCACCATACCAGGCACATTGTAAACTCCGGGCTGATACTGAGTATTTCTAAATATATATCACTTGACCCGACCCGGGGATCGAACCTGAGACCTAAGCACAGTCGTAACGGAATAACAACTGCGCCACCGAGGCAGACAGTTGTTTCTTAAAAAAATCATCTTTATAAAACTGGCAATCAAGACATCGAATCTGACACTGTATGATTCACTATCGCAAAACGCTACACTAACCAATTAAAACTCAATTTTATAATTATTTTTCGTAACTTTGAAGTAGTCATTTGGGATTCATTTATCTTATCCGACTATCTTCACTTTGAAGGCTTCTTTTATTAAAATGTCCGTCAGTTATTTTTCACAAGTGCCGTAGTAAAGTCGTCCATTTGCATTTCATTAATCTTTTTATTAAGTATTTTTTTATTTCTGGCACGGCAAAGTGACCAGCCACACTGCACCTGATGGTAAGTGGAGTGCCGTCCAGTTAGAGTATCAAGTAGCGAGAGACAATCTATCCCCCGCTACTCGGCACAATTATGCCGGCCTGCTGTGAAGCTTCTTCACACTACGCCTAAAAGACCCAGGATTATAGGAAGGAGGGAACACGGCAACAACTGTTCCACAGCTTGATGTTGGGAAAAAACACGAATTTGTGAACCTCTTGGTTCAGGCCGGGGTAGTAGACACCACAAAGCTGTGGCGCCACAAGCCAGTATGCGTAGTTCTGGTAGCGAAGGGAGAGGATGAGATAAGATTAAACAAACATAAATATAACATTGAAGATTAAAAAATATATAAATATATACGGATACAGATAAGCTCTATATACGGTTGGAAATGAATCTGTGACCACCCTAAAAGTACACGAGATGTAAGACATTTTATGTGGCCAGTATTTTAAGAAGATCTTTAGACAGTCACCTTGGCTTATGGGGACTTATTTTAAAACATAAACACTAGTACAAACATAGGTTTGTAAATAAAAGTTATTTTTAAGTTTTATAATTATATTCCGGTCCCCAAGATACAGGCATTATTTGAGAACCCTTATAAATTTTTTATCGAGTTTAAAAATTCCGTGATGAAAATATTTCACATATGGGGCATTTCACGTGAAGCCGACAACTAAAAAAAAGAGAGGTTCTAAAATTCGTTTATATTAGACATACTAATACTTCTAGGTCATATGAACGTGTACGCAAAATATATTTTTTATTTGAGGTTTAGTTGTTAAGATATGGGATTCTAAAGATTTCATCTGATTTTGCGAAGGGTTTTTTGGAATTTTATTTTCATATACCAAGTTTTTTAAAGGGCGGTTCAATTTAATCTATTGTCATTTTACGATTTAGCTTTATAACACCCCTTAAAACTGCATGTGTGATAAGTCAATGTACAGCGTCCGGATGATACTGGCCGAAAGATTTCCTCATTACAGTCGCTCCCTATATTGAAATATGAGAAGGCCGCAGCTGCACGACGCGACGCACTAATTCGAGCGTTTAATCGGCTGGTGTCGGGTATTGCCGAAAACTACCGAATGATACCGAGTGTTACCGAATGTCATCGGGTCTCAGGGGACATGGTCACGTGCAAGATGGACGTTTTGATTTTGTTCGATATGGGATACAGGAATTTGAAAGAGCATAATATCGAGAAAGGAACTCTTTGTACCAAGTGGGTTGATTTCAACTGAGCATCGAACATTTTCGTGTTTTTGGTCTAGTGCGTGGGATGACCGATTCCATTTTTTTCGTTGGTGCGTTATTAACAGCGCACTGGCCGGCTGTTAGTGCTTGTTCTTGCATGCGTTAGTCTAAAATACTACACACACACACATATACTCACGCCTGTAATACCCAAAGGGTTAGGTAGAGGTGTTACCAGTACACCCACTTTTCGCCGAATTTCGGTCCCATAATGAGATAGGGGGCGAGCCTATTGCCATTCCCTGGCACAGATTCCAGACTTCGGGCTAATACTGAGGAAAAACCCAATATCACTGAATTTAATTTAAAAAAACATGAAATCCCTTAATATGCTAAAATTGCAAGTTCATGAAGAAAATAATCGCAGAATTATAGGTGTGCATTAAAAATAATTTGTCAAATATAGTCTATTCCTATTATTAACATCACATTGATTTATGATTATACCTCTATCTACCCTTCAGATAAGGAGGCGTATTTATGCTCTTCGAACAACAAATGTCTATTCGAATAATTCCTTAATTATACGCATGTGTAATTTCTTGAAGACGCGACGTCAATATTTTACATAATATATGCAGGCAGGGCACGCTGAGTTCGAAAAGGAAAATGTACATCAAATAAAGCGTGTACACAAGATTTCAATTTATAAAATTAGTGAAGTAAACGAGTCACTCCCAAAACAAGTCGGAGCCGCGTTTTTGATTACATGCCGTCGTGACGCGAATACAAAATTACCACCAAGGTTTCAGATCAAAGAGTTTCGCTTTTAATAAAAAAAAAAAATTTCGAAAAACGAAACGAAGGTGTGTACATTATCAATATTCCATCAACTTTGGATATAATAAGTTTCGTCAAAGGAAACGCGATGTGACGCGATAGAACTGCTTGATTCGAAGTCGTGTAATTTTTATTTTGCAATAATTTCGTTTGGGGAATCGTGTACTGGGTGCGATGATTTGTTTTGATTGGCATATTACCATAAAAAATTTTCATCCTTTATCTATGTTACCTGTCTGTGGGATCATGCAAATTGTATTTTTTTATCCACATTACCTACTTATTTGCCTCGGTGGCGCAGTTGTAATTGCGCATGCGTTACGACTGCTGTGCTGAGGTCTCGGGTTCGATCCCCGGGTCGGGTAAAGTGATATTGGGTTTTTCTATCTAGAAATTTCTCAGTATTAGCCCGGAGTCTGGAATTTGTGCCCGGTATGGCGATAGGCTCGCCCCCTATCACATTATGGGACCGAAATTCGGCGAAAAGTGGGTGTACTCGTTACACCTCTGCCTACCCCATCGGGGATTACAGGCGTGACTGTATGTGTATGTATGTGTGTATTACTTACTTACGAATTCAAATCAAATCATTAGTACGTAAATTAGGCAAATAGGGAGATTTATACAGATCAGAATTTTATAACAATCTACTGTTAGTTCGTAAATGCCCGCTTTCTGCATACGGGTCTAGCTGTTAGGCGTGGTATGTCTCTTGTACTTCTTGATAGTAATGACATAAGACCTGTACTTAGAACAGGTAAAATGAAAAAATGAATGAAAATAATTTATTTAATAAAAAGTACACCGACTTCAATAAAAAAACTAATTTTTTTTTTTTTTTTTTTTTTTTTTTTATGGAAAAAGGGGGCAAACGGGCAAGAGGCTCACCTGATGGAAAGTGATCACCGCCGCCCATGAACATCTGCAACACCAAAGGGCTTGCAAATGCGTTGCCGGCCTTTCAGGAAAGAATATGCTCTCTTCTTGAAGGTTCCCAGGTCGTAACGGTTCGGAAAGACCGCCGGCGACAGCTGGTTCCACAGAGTGGTTGTGCGTGGCAGAAAATGCCGTAAAAATCGCGCTGTTGTGGAACGCTGGACATCGAGATGGTGCGGATGGAATTTTATGTTTTGGCGCGATGTCCGATGGTGAAATTCAGCGGCCGGGATCAATCCAAACAATTCCTCGGAACATTCCCCATGATAAATGCGGTAGAAGATGCAGAGTGATCCAACATCTCTACGCAGAGCCAATGGATCAAGCCGATCGGAAAGAGCTTGATCGTCGATAACCCGAGCTGCCCTACGTTGAATGCGGTCAAATGGAAGTAGCTGGTACTGGGGGGCTCCCGCCCAGAGATGAGAACAGTACTCCATGTGGGGCCGAATTTGCGCCTTATAGAGATTTAGGCGTTGACCCGACGTGAAGTACCGTCTCGCCTTATTGAGCACACCAAGCTTCTTTGAGGCCAATTTGGCCTTTCCTTCCAATTGACCGCGGAACTGGACGTTGCTCGAAATGTCGACGCCAAGTATTCCGATACTGGGTTTGGCAGACAGGGGAGTGTTCTCTAAATGAGGAGTCACGACAAATGGTGACTTTTTAGCGGTTAACGCGCAGACTTGTGTCTTTTTGGGGTTGAATTGGACTAAGTTTAGTCGACCCCAGTCCGAGACTTTGGTTAACAAGGACTCGACTTCAGACACAAGTTTGTTCCGGCTCTCGTCGACGTATTCCCGAGAAATATTAGCACGGCCAGTGTACAGTACATCTACAGTGCTATCGTCTGCATAGCAATGAATGTTGCTGATTTGCAGCATGTCATTTATATGCAGAAGAAACAGAGTAGGAGACAGTACACAGCCTTGTGGAACACCAGCATTGACAAATTTAGGATCAGAGCATGCACCGTCGACGACGACCTTGATGCTCCGATCTGCCAAAAAACTGGTGATCCAGTTGCATAATTTCTCGGGAAGCCCATAGGAAGGTAGCTTCGAAAGAAGCGCCTTGTGCCATACCCGATCAAAGGCCTTCGCTATGTCCAGACTGGCTGCAAGCGCCTCCCCCTTGGTCTCAACTGCTTTTGCCCATCTATGAGTTAGGTAGACTAGAAGATCACCGGCTGAGCGACCCCGACGAAAGCCGTACTGGCGGTCGCTAATCAGCCGGTGCTCCTCCAGGTACCGCAGGAGCTGGCAGTTGATAACGGACTCCATTATCTTGGAGAACAAGGAGGTGATGGATATAGGCCTGTAATTGGACGGGTCCGAGCGGTTGCCTTTTTTAGGGATCGGGTGCACTAAAGCGGCCTTCCAGGATTTCGGGACTACGCCTAATGTATAGGAGTGCCGGAAAAGACGCGTTAAAACCGGTGCCAACTCCGGAGCACATGTCTGCAACACGATCGGAGGGATGCCATCGGGCCCACTCGACTTATGAATGTCCAAGGACAGGAGTGCTTTGCGAACTGCACTTTGCCGGAACTTAACCTCCGGCATCGTTGCATCGCACCGCGGGATTGTCGGCGGTGAATTTCCTCGGTCATCCAAAGTCGAGTTGGACGCGAAGAGAGAGCCCAGAAGATCGGCTTTCACCTTCGCGGCATGGGCCAGCGAGTCATCCTCCGTGTGCAGGGGTGGAAAAGATGGCTGACAGAAATTTCCTAAGACAGCCTTGGCGAGAGACCAAAACGCACGTGTTCCCGACGGGAGACGTGCCAGTCTCTCGCCAATTCTGCCAATGTGCTCCGACTTCGCCTTAGCAATGGCGCTTTTGAAAGACCTAGAGGCAAAGTTAAACTCCTTTTTAAATGCGCCGGTGTTTACATCACTGGACGCCGACGCGACAGCCCAGGCTTGGTAGCATTCCCGCTTTCGGCGTAATGCCGTCTTGCAGGAGCGACCAAACCAAGGCTGGGATTTGCCTCCGATGGGCACTGCAGAGAACGGAATAAAGAGTTCCATACCCTGAAGTACCACATCAGTGATAGAGTCAGCAACGACGTCAGGATCATCCGGCGAGAAGCAAATCTGCCCCCATGGGTAGGACGCAAAGAATGACCGCATTCCGTCCCAATCCGCTGACCTATAGTGCCACACGCGGCGGCAGCCCGCAAAGCGAGGCCGTGTTGAGTGCGTGACTGGCACTGTACTCCGGACAAGACAGTGGTCCGACGAACCAAGAGGAGGATCGACGGATACCAGGTAGCCTTCCGGATGAGAGGTCAGCAGAAGGTCCAACAGGGAAGGTGTATGATCCTCCACATCTGGGATTCGCGTTGGCGAGGTGACCAGTTGTGTCAAATCATATGCTAATGCGAAATCGTGAACAGATCTCCCCGCATGATCGGTGGTGCGTGATCTAAGCCATTCGACACTATAAAATGTTAGGATTTCCCTTGATTTTTCTGAGATCCCATCGTCAGATCCTGACATTGTGCCAATGGGACCACCTGGGAAGTATACCCTTTTAAACAAAAAAAGAATTTCTCGAATCGGTCCAGGCGTCTTCGAGTAATCAGGTAACATACATAAAAAAAACCGACGAATTGTTAACCTCCTCCTTTTTTGAAGTCGGTTAAAAATATTACGAATGTTACATGCATGATATAATTATTATATTTTTATGCATAGATAAGCTATTAAGCGTATGAACAATTTACGCACGCTCAGTACCTTCGCTTCCTCATATAGAGGGGAAGTTGGGCAATGGCGTTTTTTCTTTAGCATTACATAGGTGTACTTAGAATAAGTATATTTATCGCTTTTTGTGTCGTGTAAGTATTTATTTGTATTGGAAAAGTCATCACCAATCATCAGAAACACATCATATTTTACCAATAAGCCATTGAATAAATAAAATTACTTTTTCAACGTGTCGCTGATTTTTGTAACTTCGTGCATATCCATTTACCAAATATTCGTCAATATCTTATTTCATATATGTCTGTTTGTTTATATATAATCATCGCTTCAAAATAGGAGTAAATAGGTTTAGGAAGGGTCGGCAACGCGCATGTGATGCTCCTGGTGTTGCAAGCATCCATAGGCTAACTGCTAAAGGTAACTGCTTACCATCAGGCGGCCCGTAAGCTTGTTTGCCACCATCGTGGTATAAAAAAATTGGCTAAATATTCATTGTAGTGTTTTTTACTAAACATGGCATACCATGTGCTCAAAAAAAAATCTTCATGTTGAAAATTGGATTACCTAAAGGTAAGCGATCGTATTCATACATACTTTGTCAGAGTAATTTTAAGAGTTTTGTATGGAAGGATTTTAAGGGAAGGCCATTAAAATCCTCCCATTCAAAACTCTTAGGCCTTAACTATTTTCAATCTAGTATTTTGTAAGAACAGTGTAATCTATCCGTATGCCCTTCCCCATTTGATTTTGTTTTCTAAGTGATAAGTAATCTCCAAAAACGTACAATACCAGAAGAAAGCCTTGTCAGCTCTAAAGGAATAGAAAGAGAATTAGGAAGGATAGATATCCACCTAAGGGCTCTGGAAATCTTACTCATCGTACAAAACGCAGCAGCAAGTAAGACGACTTTGTGGTTGCAGTGGTAATAATCCGGTCGAGCCAGTAAGACATAGACATTTCTTTTCTGCTGTACCAATTTGCTTATCTGCTGATAAAAGTTTTGGGATAAAATGCTAATTGTATAAAATAAATTGCAAATGTAAATTCAAGAATGAAATCAAGAAGTGCATGCTTTAATAACATTAGACACAACCGCATCGGATGCCTACTTGAAAATTCAACAGCACAGTTTAAGATAAAACTGAATATAATATTTTCACGTTAACGATCAGACGGGAACCGTCGTCGGTAGACGCGTCTTCGCTGCGAAATTTCCATAAATCAATTTCAATACAAACACCTCTTAGTGAACTCTGGCCGCAGTCGAGTTGAGGTGTGGTCGCAGTTCAAGATTAAAGATGTACTGGAAGAATGCTGATAGCTGTTGAAAGTGCTTCGATATAAATTGAGATTATTTTAGATTTATCTTCGATTAAAAATAAATACCTTAACAATAACATGCATCGAGAGCCTCCGTGGTGCACCAGGCCAGTAGCCGACTGTAAAATGAGAATCTGGTTCGATCCCTGCACTAGGATAAATTATTGTGTTATTTATAATATATTTCATTGGTGTCTGGGTGTGGTGGGACCGTTGACCCTGGTAGTTCTTGATACAAGTTTAACCTAGTATGAGGTCAGGATCATATGTGCGGCTGTCGGGTGTTTTTTTAGGTATGTATTGGTTAAATCTGTTTCCTCGGTGTTGAGGGTCGTGATCTTTAAATTTAATATAATGTCGACAATAAGTGGCAGCGTCTGCAGTGGTTAAATTTATAGAAAAGAAATCAAAATTTATCTACAAATAATTATTCTAAAGATAATTTTTAATAGATTTCAATATATTTTTAATATATTTTCGTATGTGAGTACAATAACAAACACATAATATTTTATATATTTTCACCAAATATCGACTTAAAATAAAATAATAAAAAACAATATAAAAATAAGATATTTATTTAAACAATTGCACATCCGCTACAACATGACCCCCACCGCAGTCCGTGACTTGGGTGCCGAACGGGCCGCGGTTGCTGGACGGCCGACAGTCGCAACGCAGTTATACTGATCAAATTGAGTCAGTCGCCTTCGTTGTGCCGTCTAAGGGTCAGCGCAGACCCGGTAGTTTCCACCGGGTGCATTTTATCCTCCACAGTGAATTTTTAAACTAATACAGTTTCAATAGAGTTGAAAATTCAGTTTGAATAATATTTTGGACGTCATAATGTTCATATCTTCAACTTGAGTCTAACACAAACTTGTACAGCGTGTATCAAAACATTGCAATTTATGCCCAAATGCACCCCAATACAAAGGCATAAGGATAAACGCAAGTTCAAACTGTAACTGAGGATCTAACATGCTTTACCTCGAGATACACGAAAATTATTCTTTGCAAGCTATTTTCAACTCTATTCGAATGTTATAAGTTAGAAATTTCATTGTTATCTTGTGAGAATGTTCGAGAATATCTCCGCTAGGTCTGCGCTGACCTGAACACGACACGCGCCAGAATTTGCTATCCGGGAATTATGAATGTTAAACCGCAACGCTTCGACAACTGCTGCACCATAGTGGTTATTAAGTATTGAATATTGTTTATTCGGATAACTTGTCTGAAGGCGTTTTGTGTTATAATAATAAACTCATTTGCAAAAAAAAACGGGCACCTAAGCAATGAACCATTTCAAATGTTACTATTGGTTTGTTTGATAATTATAGGTAGTTTTATTTTCACAATTTTGTAAATTAATAAGCAAATAATCGTTTTCGTCAGTATTATCATAAAATTTTGATAAAATTGATGGGTTTTAATGCTAAAGTTCACTAGTAGTGTATGCTCGCTAGTAGTGCATATGCTCGTGAAGTAAAAGTTAACAAAGATTTTTGTTTGTTTTTTCTTTAATAAAGTAAAAGCAGATAAATGTTCAGTATCGAGTGTGACCCCCTCTAGCTGAAGCTGGTATGCTAGCGAGGATATCTTGGATACTTGCTTGCGGAATACGTTCCCACTCCGCGGTAATCACATTCTTCAGCTCTCTGATGGTCTGTGGAGCCGGTTGTACTGATCTCACGCGTCGTTTCAGAACGTCCCAGACATGCTCTATAGGATTGAGGTCGGGACTTCGAGCTGGCGAATCCAAACGACGAATGCCGACCTCTTGCACATACGCTTTCACATCGCCAGACCGGTGGGCGCGAGCGTTGTCGTCCATAAAAATTGAGTCTTCGCCTAAAGCAGCCAATGCGGGTTGTGCATGAGGAATTAGAACTTCCGTTATGTATCGATGTCCAGTCAGTGAGCCGTTTTCAATGAAGACTAACTCTGTACGATCCATTGAATTTATTCCTGCCCAAAACATAACAGAGCCCCCATCATAAGGTGTGATTTCTTCAAAACAAGCCTCTGCAAAGCGTTCTCCTCGTCTTCGTAGCACTCGCCGACGTCGATCTTCACCGAACAGAGATATCCTGGCTTCATCGGAGAACAATACCCTATTCCAGTCTTCTTGAGTCCATGACTCACAATTTCGAGCAAACCTAAGCCTGGCAACTCTGTGCTCACGGAGTAACTTAGGGCCGCGGGCCGGGTGATGACTGCGTATATTGGCCGCGAGAAGCCTCCTCCTGACTATCCATAGACTAATATGCACATTTCTTACTTCTTCGAGGTTGTTCTTAAGGTCCATATACGAAGACTTGCGATTTCTCAATGCGCGACTCACAAGAAAACGATCATCCCGTGGTTGGGTACATGGTTTTCTTCCAGAACCAGGCCTTCTCTCGACGGAACCGGTGTCTTGATACCGCTGCCAGGTCCTTTGAACCGTCGAGCGACTCACACTTAGCCTCTGAGCCACGAAGCATTGGCTGCAACCCTCTTCAAGCAGCGCAATAATTTTGGTAGCTTTTACCACTTTCTCTATCATTATTGAGACAGCTAAACAGCAATAAATGAAGCTTTGACAATTAAGAATATGAAATTTTACTTTATTAAAGAAAAAACAAACAAAAATCTTTATAACTTTTACTAGAAAGTACTAGAATTTGAAATGAAACATAATTTAATCTATCCTTGTTCTGTTCCCTTATAGTAAGTAATCTACAGCTAGGTCAAAACCTATACTCAAGACACGGGAAGGGTGCGCAGTGGAAGACAAAACGATAACTATGTCATCCAAGTTTACTGTCCTTAATTTAATATTTTTAATAAAGGGAAATACTGGAATAATCTATATTGACCAAAATGGCAAAAATTTAAAGTATAAATCTCTCTCTCTCTACCCCTATGGGTCACAGAGGTGATGATATGCATGTAATTCGATTTTTTTTATATACATCTTCAACTGCTCTGCATTCACTACAAGTGGATGAATTTGATAGCTGTTTAAGGAAAGTAAATAATTTACATACCAGCATGTCGAATCCCTTCTACATAAACGAACGATAAAATACCAACTATCAAATATGAATGTGCAAATATGCCTACACAAAATATCACCGCTCTGTCCGCAATATGATTGATTACAATTTGAAATGCAGTTCATACAGATCGGTTGTCACACGTCGGGCGCCAGTTATCGACATTGGTTAGAAATGAACTATCACCTGGAAATTCATTTGCCATTATGGTGCAATTTACGTGCCTATTTTCAGTCTATAAATATTTTAGGAATACATTTAAATGGCTATAACTGTTTTTTTATTACATATTTTATTTAGCTTATTATTACGTATTTTAAATTGGATATATTATTTACTTTGATTATCTTTTTGGAACTACTTCATAAATATAATAGACTCTGCACAATATGTTACCGAAGAATCCTAGCGTACATTAAATAATAATAAATAACACCCAACAGTCACACATAGCCCCGACTCCACACTAAGATACGAGTCTTGTGTTGTGGGTATCAGGGACTACGAGATACGCACGGTCTCACAACACTCAGACCTCGGACACAAATATCTGTTTGTCACACAAATATTTGTTCCGGTGTGGGAATCGAACCCACGGCCTCTCGTTTCACAGACGGCTACTCACCAACTGCGCCACGGAGGCTGTGAGCCATTGCCCGTGGCGACTAGATAATTTAGATAAATTACATATTGTGGTGAGCAAAGTAGAAGGAGAACGATAGGTACTGCGGCCGTTCACATCGCATTTAGTGTGGTCAAGTATCCACCTTGACTGGTCTCACTGTGACAACCACTCCGCAACAAGCTGAAAACAAATGAGAAAAGAAAAAAGCGGAAGAAATGGTTACACTACACACAACAAGCAGTGAAAGCCCATCTAGCACACTACCAATATAGAATGCGACCAAGAAAAAGATTGTCTTTTATACACAAAGAAAAACTAAATCGTACGCTTTCAGACAGGTAAGGTAAATAAAAAAATACATCATTTTTCCGACACCGACTTCAAACGTTAAGTGGTTTTAAACAGTACAAACCTCACAAATAAAATAAATTTCGGTTCTGTTTCGCGCCCTGCGAGAGCACTTAATCCCATCAAAAGAAATCTTTTCGTCTAATCGTATATAGTATTTTAGGTCCGCAACGTGGTTAAAAGCTGGCTACATTAAGTGCCGAAACTTGCCAATAGAATGTAAAGCCAACGTTTGCGATTATTGGCCTTTCATGTATATAGGTTTTTTTCTTTCCTTGGCACTGATTTAAGAGTTTAACCGGTGAAATGGGTTCAGACGTTCGCAATGCATTGATTCTTTAATTTTATGTGCTGTATTTGTCGGAGAGCATGTGAGTTAGGAATGTCATTTATTATGCTTTGTATTACTTTCGTATTGAATGTTTCTAGGAGGTCGTGAGATTCGATGAAAAGATTTGAAACTTCAAGCAACTTAAGTAACAGTTTTCTAACAAAGTTAAATCGCGCCACAACATGTGTGCTTATCAAATTTGGTGACAATGGTGATCAGTTTGTTGTTATATTATTGAAGTGACCACAACAATTGTAATTATATTCATATCTATCGGCACGTGATCACAAACATCTCGATACAATATATTTAATAGATACATTTACACTGACGCCTATAATCCCCAAACCAGTACACCCACTTTTCGCCGCATTTATTACGGACCCATAATGTGATAGGGGGCCAGCCTATCGCATATATACCGGGCATAATTCCAGACTCCAAGCTGATACTGAGTATTTCTAAATAGTAAAACCCAATATCACTTTGCCCGACCCGGGAATCGAATTCGACACCTCAGCACAGCAGTCGTACCGCATGTTTAATTACAACTGCGCCACCGAAACGCAATAATAATTATTAAATAATTAATAGAAGCGGAAACAGTGCAGCAGAAACAAATATGGAGAGTAGAGCAATACGGATGTTGTGAATCTGCTATCATTATTCTTGGTCGGCAAACAAACAAAACAGATCCAATCACAAAGTTTCAGACATAAATTTTGGTTTCGCATGAAGTTTAATGGACAAAAGGCCTATTGTTTTATATTTATATCGCCTCTTCCAAGACTAAAGGGCTGCGTAATTTAGCCCACCCCGAGGGATGAACAAAACATGTGGGATTGTGATACAAAATTTACCTGCGCACTCTTAAAGTACAGTCGTGAACAAAACGCGTTGAAGAAATTGGATATTAAATATCGTTAAGTGGGGATTGCTGTTAACGTGTCAAGGTGTCAGTAGAGTTCATTAAAGGTGAATGCCCCAACATTGACGATTTTAAGGATCACAATATGCATGTAGTAATAAACGTACACCCTAAAAGTAGTTTATTATGTATGCGTTGATGAATCGATTTCAATAATTTTTTAAATAGATAATTTTTCCTAAAATTAATTAAAACTAAATAAATAACTCCAACTAGGCAAGCACAACTTCGAGAAAGAGGCAGATAGAAGAATTCGTTTGGGCTGGGCATTCGGTAAACTACGTAACCTGTTTGAGTCGTCGATCCCTCAATGCTTAAAAACAAGAGTTTTTAACCAGTGCGTCCTACCCGTAATGACCTACGGGGCTGAAACGTGGACACTCACAAATGGACTGGTCCATAAATTTAAAGTCGCTCAGCGTGCTATGGAGCGGGCAATGCTTGGAGTTTCTCTGGTGGATAGAGTTCGAAATGAAGTCATCCGCCAGAGAACCAAAGTCATAGATATTGCTCGCAAAATTAGCACGCTAAAGTGGAAGTGGGCTGGTCACGTCTGCAGACGGACAGATGGCCGATGGAGCAGACATGTGTTGGAGTGGAGACCGCGTTTAGGCAAACGTAGTGTGGTACGCCCTGCCGCACGATGGACCGATGACTTGAAGAAGGTGGCGGGTAGCGGGTGGATGCGGGCTACCCAAGACCGGGATGGTTGGCGTTCACTTGGCCTACGTCCAACAGTGGACGGCAACATGCTGAGTATATAAATAAATAACAGTTAACTTACGTAGAAGAGTCAAACCAACCGAAATAGAAAAACCATTTGATAAAGCCTTTTTAAATGCAGCAGCAAAAGAAATACGTTATTAAATAAAATGAATTTTAGGAAATTAAGGTTAAATACGTAAGGAATACTTCAGTTGACCACATGTATAGTATGGTATGGTTTTAGTTTATGCGTTATCATTATAACTGTCTTTAGGTGTGCGCTATTCTTGCGACATACTTGTGACACATAAAAGGATCAATAATTGTTTAGAACGAATCTATATTATTCACAGACCGGAAGCTATCTTATAAATATTATAAATTATAGTTCCTTTTAGATAAAATATAACAGTAGCTGTACATAGGCCCATTAAGTGATATCAAAGTTGGGAAAAATCTTTATTACCAAATTGAGAATTAAGAAAGAGTCTTTGTCCCCCTGCCTGATGAAACTCATAAGAAACTTAATAATTCCATTATACTACGGAACGAGATAAAATTTTCACAAACATTGACTATGATAAATTATCACGCGACAAACTTTTAAGCCTAATTTAATTGTCTACTTTATTCTTTGTTTTGTTTACCATTACAATTTTGCACGAAGAATTTTTATAATTTTTTTGCGCTTAATGAGTCTTATCTTATTATATTTTACGTAGTCGACGAGACAACGTTGTTTCTTAAATGTTTTATCTAATAGGTTGTTTTCATATAAAATTTGGTTATTTCAAAAACTTTGCACTGATATTTAAATATATAAGATCCGTCGATAATCTTACATATCAGTTGCTAGACGATTAAATCTTTTATAAGAATCGTCAGATAATAATAGCCTATTAACTAGCGATCAAACAAATTAAGTTGTTTTGTTGATTATCTATATAAATAAAAATTAATGTAAGTAATATATTATGTTTGTCCTCTATGGACTCCTAATTTTTCATCCGATTACGATGAAACTTTGGTGAGTAGTTTTTAATACGCCCACAACGGTTCCTGTCCCACAAATATTATAAGAACTCGCTAGATGGCGCTGCAGATCATCAACTTCACACAGTTCAACCGATCGCAATTAATTAAGTTTACTTTACGTGTCATTACAACGCATGTCGGGTGCAGCTAGTTATCTATAACATTTGAATGGTTTGACTGAAAATATTCATTGTCGTGCATCAAATGTTGTGTACTTACCTGTACATTTGTTTTGAGCGTAAGCAAGGGAAGACCCGGCCGCGATTTACATAGACATAGATCGTGCATCGTGCCCGCTGTCCGAACATACGCGGAGTGTGGCCTCGCCTCGCGGTAGATATGGACATTCAATTCATTGGCGAAGAGATTTCATTTCAAATGGATCTCTGATCCAATTTTTAGAAGTATATTCGTGTGACATTCAGAAATTAATTGTTTATTACAATACAAGAGAAAAACTCTTTATTGTATTATTATTTTCCATAAAAAGTGAGTTTTTAATAATGTAGGTCAGCTTAGTCACACTAATCGTAGTGGTGGTGTTAGGTTAGATAACCTTATAACCATACATTGTTCGATTCTAAAAAGTCATACATGAAATGCCTGGAGTTGTAATTTGTGCCCGAGTAGTTTAGGCTCGCCACGTATCTCATCATAGGACGGAAAATAAGCTCGACGATTCGTCTCACAGTAGTCTTAGTCGGTTTTTATTGTTGGAAACTTTATTGGTCCAAGATTTAGTTATATGTATCTTTAATTATTAATATACTTAATACTGTTTGTTTCCTGTACTAAGATAAATAAAATAAAAAAATAAATAAAAAATAAGTATATATAAAAGAAGAAACTGACTGACTGACTGACTGACTGACTGATCGATCAACGCACAGCCAAAACGGCTGGGGTTAGAGACTTGAAATTTTGACAGTAGGTACCTTTTATGACGTAGGCATCCACTAAGGAAGGGTTTTTGAAAATACCACCCCTAAGGGGGTAAAATAGGGGATGATAGTTTGTATGAAAATCCGTCATTTTTGAAGTTAAGTTTATGAAAATTAGTATTTGGCCTTTTAGTCAAAAATAAAAAATATATTTTTCTGGATTTTTGGAAATTCCACCCCTAAGGAGGTTTAATAGGGTAAGAAAGTTTGTATGAAAATCCTTCATTTTTGAAGTTAAATGCATGAAAATTGGTATTTTGTAGTGTATACTTTTTGTCTCAAACATGACCTCCACTTGTGCGGAGCCGCGAGCAACAGCTAGTACAGTATATTTAATAAGAATCAGAAATTTCAACTGTTTTTCTTAAGCAACTGTCAGACAATTTTAATAGCTCTATGTGTGAATAATAAACGGCTCAGTAGTATTTTTAAATTAATAAATTTATCTACCTATTTCCTACACATTTATAATCCGAACAGTATATTTGATGATGAATATTCACCATTTCGAAAGACACTCTCGAAGGCAACTTATACAACTTTGTCTAAGTGCGATATTAATGAGGCCTAAAATTTTGCTCACTTGTCCATCAATATTTAATGTACTGAATCATTTGCATAGAGGAGGGTTGGCCAAAACGTTCCGTCGAGAAAATAACGTGTTTGACGGATGAAAATTACAATTGGACCCTGTTAAGCAGAAAAGATCCAACACTCGTTTTCATTCTTTTTAACCGACTTCAAAAAAAGGAGGTTAACAATTCGTCGGAATATTTTTTTTTATCTATGTTCCCCGATTACTCAAAGACGCCTGGACTGATTTGAGAAATTCGTTTTTGTTAAAAAGGGTATACTTCCCAACTGGTCCCATTGGCACCAAGTCAGGATTTGATGATGGGATCTCAAAAAAATCAAGGGCAACCCTCAAATTTTATAGTGACGCATAATTTGTTTTTTATTGAAGTCGGTGTACTTTTTATGAGTAAATGCAGTTTTAAATTTGCCAGCGAATTAAAAAATAGTACTATGCAGTAATTAATTGAAAATTAGTTGGATAATAAAACATGTTTTTTAGATAAATATCATCAAACTGCCTGGATCTTTGTGCACATATGTAACTTGAATAGGAGATTATGGCTATGTATTTATCTCGATTTCATAAAAAATGTTGGTTGTATCTTTTCTGCTTAACAGGGTCCAATTGGGACGTAAAGTTTCTGTTCGTGGAGGGGACGCGGGTCACATCTGCGTGTTATTACAAAATGTCTCGATAATATCAATCTTGCTTGAAATTTTATAACTGTTCTAGGGGATTTTTAAATTTTTTATCGGTCGTAGTAAAATAAGTTTTTCAGCTTGGGAATATTATTGATATGCTTTGTTCTAGTTTTACCATCATATTTTACCTTATATTTTGAAAACTTTTGATTGGCCTTCTGTTACCAAGTAACGTTTACTATAAGGTATTATTATAAATATTTTAGGTGTTATTTAAGCGGTAGGTTTTCGCAACATAAAATAAATAATACTAAATTGTTGGGAACTTAATATTGATAAATTATATCTTATATTATTAAATATCATTGTTTATTACAATAAAGATATAAAAACATATACATAGATATATGTATATGTTTTTATATCTTTATTGTTTCATTCATCATTTTCTTTATATTTTTTAAAAACCACGCCGTGGAAGTTGCTGTTCTGTTATAATTATTAAGTTATTCGGTCCATTGTAGTAGTTATAGAAACAGTAACTAGAAATTTATAAAAATTGATTAGATTTTTTTACAATGGCACTCTTTTGTAATGATAGAGCCACGGTGTAATCAGTTTTGTCTTTTGCTGTAGACAAAACTGATGGGCTGACTTGACCAGCTTACTACCACTGTCTACAGAGACGTAAAATAAACAGATTGCTGTTAGGTTACCGAGGGTAATAAGATTCCCAGAAACTTAAATGTCTTTCCTGATCTCCTTTTTTCGTTCAAGGTAATATACCCCCAATTCTTTTAGTATTGTGGCTGTTCATAGACGTTGGTGACCACTTACTATAAGTTGACCTACTTGCACGTTTGCCTACATCATTTATGAAAAAAACTTAGATATAGTGCAAACAAACATTCCAGCTTAAATATAATTATTATAGTACTGAATTCATTAAATATAAAGGTCTGACAATTTTTTTTTTAATAAGTACTGCACTTTATTTAATAATATTAATAAATATACCCAACAGTCACACTTATATTTCTGACCCCACACTAAGTAAAACCTGTATCGTGGGTATCAAGAACTACGAGGGACTACGGTCCCACAACACCCAGACCCGAAACAAATATCTGTCTGTCACACAAAAAATTGTCTCGGTGCGGAAATCGAACCCAAGGCCTCTCGTTTCACAGCGGGTTACTTGCCCGCAGCGCCACGGAGGGTGCCTGTTTAAAAAAACCCGTGGTAGTTTATAAAATATGTCTAACTGGACTCTATAGATAAGTTCCAATCACTGTCACGTGATCTCTCTAACTTTCAGACTATTATCCTAATAAAACAACACACAACAAACACAAAATAAATTAATCTGTCAGTTGATTCGCGATCACTGATTGATTGGAAAATGTGGGTGTGTGCGTCCAAAATTCGGGCCCAATGCAAATATTTGCGTAGGACGGGCCTAGAAAAAGTTTACCGTCTGATTGATTAGATCAGCAACAGGTAACTCAGAAGGTCGATATTTTTGTATAGTCTTATTTCCATTTTTTTATAAATAACGCCCAACAGTCACACACATAGCCCTGACCCCACACTGAGATACGAGTCTTGTGTTGTGGGTATCAGAAACTACGAGAAACTTTCGGTCTCACAACACCCAGACCTCAAACTATATGTTTGTCACACAAACATTTGTCCCGGTGTGGGAATCGAACCCATGGACTCTGGTTTCACAGCCGGCTACTTGCCAACTGCACCACGGAGGCGGTCAATTGACTGTTTCTATGTGATGATCTGATTTTTTTACTTCTTTGCATTCTTTATTTAACACGCATGCATATAAACTCACGCTTGTTTCCCCGAGCGATAAGCAGAGTAATTAGTACACTCACCGTTTGGTTGAGCTTATTTCCGTCCCATGATGTGCTAGGTGGCGAACCTATCGCAATTGTTCTGAATAATGCTCGGTATGTTTAGACAAAAATGGGTGTGGTAATATTAATCTATACTTAATATTATAAAGAGGAAAGATTTAAAAAAAAAAAAAAAAAATTATTTATTTTGCACAAAACATAAATACATAATTTTATAATAAACATGAAATCTAATTACACACTTTGTGCTTACAATAATATTCATTTCAGTGTATGACAGGGGGCCCCAAACTAGGCTATGCCTGTATCTTGGGGACCAGAATGTAATTATAAAACTTAAAAATAACTTTTTATAAACATAGCGTAGCAATATAAACAAGTAAGGTAGGTATGAAATATTAACAAATTAAATCTTAAGTAAAAATAAATAATACAATAAAATATCAGTCTTATTCAGAGATCTTATGGGTTAAGTAGTCGTTCAGTATCAAGGTAGTTTAGTGTTTGAAGCCATTTGGTCACTATTGACTTAGTCTCTGGTAACGTTAGACCTTTTAGGTTACAATGCCTTAGAACTGAACTGAGTTGTATGTAAGTTTGTAAGGAATTGGCTCAAAAATTACTGGACCGATTTCAAAAATTCTTTCACCATTTGAATGCTACATTATCATTGATTAATATAGACTATTTTAATTGCAAGAAAAAAATAAGGATCCCTACTAAAACTACAATAATGTTACCCAAGGTGTAAAAACCTCCACGCGGGTGGAGCCGCGAGCAACAGCTAGTCACTGAATACAAATCTATTGAAATGCAAAAGATACCTTAACGACAATATTGAATATCATAAATGTTTGAAAGAGTAACTTAATATGTAGATTAACCTCTGACGAATCACAAGGACATCAGTGTTCGGAAAAAGCTAATAAGTAGTCACTAGTCAAGCCAAAATAAATTTTATTTCCATAATATACTCCTCCGATCGTTTTCGGCTACGGCGATCTTGTCAACTCCGTTCTAACTGTCGTTGGTGTGCTCGTGTACGGCTAACATAGCCGATCTTATTGGTGAAAGTTCGTGCACAATGCGGGCATGTGAGCGAAAAATTTCAATAAAATAAAATTAAATTTATTTTTGTAACAAACCCTACTAGAAATACAGCACGATTGTATAGTGTAATTGACATAAGTTTCTATTATACGTCAATAGATGGCGCTGACAAATTTATACATGGCGATGTCAAGATTCTCAAAGAAAACTTGACCTCAAATCGGTTATCGTCTAGTGCTAAGAAAAGAGGGAAAGTACGTACATACTAATTCATACACACTCACTCCTGTAATACCCGAAGGGGGTAGGCTGAGGTGTAACCAGTACATCCACTTTTCGCCGAATTTTGTACCCATAATGTGATAGGGGCGAGCCATTCCAGACTCCGGGTTAATACTGAGTATTTCTAAGTAGAAAATATCACTTTACCCGACCCGGGAATCGAACCCGAGACCTCAGCACATCAATCGTAACGCATGCGCAATTACAACTGCGCCACCGAGGCAGTCCGAATCTTCAACCAACGAAAACCCTTTTTACATTTTTAAATAAAAAAAATCCATATTAACGTCACAAATACGCGCGTCAATAAGGGTGAGTATTGCCAGTTGTTGGTTGTACACCGGTGTTCGAATGATCGGTCAGTGGTTAAAAAATAACAGTATCTTGTTTAAAAATTATTTGCATTATATTTAGTTTATTTGACAAGTGATAAATTTAGAAGTAATATACAACACCGTAACCATCAATAGTGCTTTTACCAACTAACAAATTTTACTCAAAAAGGAGTGTGGTCTGGTAAAATTGCCTTCGGTCGCTTCCGATGAACGGAAGGTAATGCTTATAGTGTAGTAGAAAAAAGGCAATACAACAACCGGCCAACCGCGTTGCAAGTGACGAGGCCAGCGCCACGGCTCAAAACTAATTATTGCCCGCCTGAGGGAAAACCTTTGGCTTGCAGCGATTTTAATAGTCTGAATAAAAATACATATTTTTGTTGGAAATTGAATGCCTGTAATTTATAACACTAGTCAAAAATATAGTCAATAATGTCGTTTACTTTTCAATTTTTAAATGACTATAATGATTTTATCATTTTTTTAAATGATCTTAGATTTTATTTCATTAAATTTTATATTTATGTTATTTGACAAAAACAATTCATATTCTACTACTTGTTGCATTAAAGTATATTTAATCCAAAGCAACTTCTTGAGTGAGCTTCGCAATTTTTTATTAGCAGTAAAACTGGCATGCAGTGTTTCTTCTGCGTTCAAATTAGTTCCTGAGGGAGGTGAAGGAATTAATAACGATTTAGCTCGAGGAAATTGCGACTTTTTTATCGTCTCATCGATTTACTGGAAGCACACTAAAGCTGATAAATCAGAGAAGTTTTGTATACAAATTCCAGTTCTTGAATCATAATTAGTGTGTGTTTTTCGATACGAAAAGTCACATATGAGTTGCCAGGGATTGGAGTTTGTATCTGATATCGCGTTAAGCCGTCAACTTTAGTTATTAAGTCATCATAGTCTTAATTCAAATCTAAGATAACCACGATGTTCTATATAGTTAGGCTTTTCTTAAAATCGACCAAGAGTTTTTCAAAGATTTTATTTAATCTATTGAGCAAATCAGAAAATCTGCATGTGAAAAAATTATGACAGGTGATTAATATTAACTAAGTTACTTGTTTTTATAAAAAGTGTCTATTTTCGAATATAACGGCCTTCGAATGGAAAATTGATATCATCTAAAAAGTGGAATAGCAATTAAGTAAAACTCGCCAACAAAAACGAAAACTTGCCGAAACAATACCGTTACGAACCAATTACTTATTTCCGAAGTATGCCGACAAATCATTTTCGCTTCGATATCAGCGAGATAAATTGAACATAGCCGCTTCGATGTAGTTCTAACGTGTGCAATACTAAAGCTAGGCATATGCTATGACATAAGTGCTCAGTGCACTCTTTGATGAAGCAATAGCGTTTTTTTATGGCACCGCGCAGTAAGCACACTGCACCTGATCGTAAGTGCAGTGCCGTCCACTTAGAGTATCGAGTAGCGAGAGACAATGTATCCCTCGCTACTCAACACATCTATCATGCCGGCCTGCTGTATAGTTTCAAACTCCGCCATAGGGCAAGGAGATGAAGAAGCGGTCGAGGGTCTAGTGTCAGAGTATTCAGAAGGCCGCAACATGGCCATACATCGTACTCCAACTCTAGACCCCCGGCAAAAACCCGGTGTACACTGGCTGACCACGGAACGACGCGTTCCGTGTGCCACTATGGCGAGTTTTACACCCTGTGTTCAGTGGTCGCTATCCAGGTGGATATGAATATCGAACCACCAGCTATACTTAGATATCACGTGTCTAACGCCTTATATCATTTTATCACTGACATATGCAAGGTGCTAGGCGTATACTGACTTGCACGATAAACCACTGCTAAACGATGGTTTTAGAATGCCTAACAGTAATTAATGGAGCCACCAGGCCAGTCGTTGCCTAGGCCAGATTAATGATATAGCGAATGATGTATGCTTACTTTAGCTGAGATTCAATGAAATCCTTTAAATCTCAGGTCGAACAATATAAATCTATGTTTAAGTGTTGATTAGAAAAGGCTTGTTACAGATTTGAATTTGTGACCAATATGGTCATATTTTCTCCATCTATGACATTATGCAATAGATTCCACGAACCTTGAGTGCACTAGTCGCTCTCTGGTGATACAAGCGTGAACTTTTTCTGTGTTTAAGTGTGTTATATTAACTCTTAGTGTGTTATTATAAAGAAGGAAAGAAATAAATCTTTATTTGCAAGTATGTCTTTACATAAAGATGTTAAGCGTAATGTATAAAGAGAATCACATACTCAAATATTTACGGAAGAATGTTTCCAATACAATTTCTTATAATAGTTTTATTATATTAACAATGACAAAATATTATATACGAATTCAAATTAATAATCAACTATACCTATGTTACAAAACTTTTATATCTAAATGCTCCATACGTTATTACTTTATTTTATGCTAATTCCCCGTTATACATAAATATTATCTACTAGATATTCTTTAATTGTATAATAACATTTATTTTTATTAAAGAGTAATTTTATCCGATAATTTATTGTATATGGTCTGTGCCACGAAAGCTTTTTTCATAAAAGCTGTTCTACCATACGTCACCTCAAGATATATAAAATCTGCGTAGCGCAGTGCTTCACCTGTACCTCGATATAAGACCACCACACGTATCAGGAACAGTTGGAGATATATTACGCGCTGTCATCGGTTGTTATTTACTAACGTTCAACGGGTGTAGATACCGAGCGGTTTCCTTTGTCCCCGCGCTATTTGCTGGCAGCCATTGAAAACGTAGACGCGTCCGTTTATGCTACACTGTCAGGTGTGTTGATTACTTGTTGCTTTCTATGTAGTGTATGGTGTTTGTTTTATTCGAAGAGTTTTAATGATGATATATGTGAAGCGAAAGAAAAATATATCAAGATCAGTACACAAGGTCATAAACTTAAGGTACAAAAACATGTGCCCCGATTTTTTTTCTTATGGCATTGCAAAGTGACCACACTGCGCCTGATGCTACGCACAAATAGGTCCAAATAGAGTATCAAGTAGCGAGTGATAATCAATACATCGCTACAGCTAGTATTTTAAAAATGGCAAGAAAATTAATATTATAACATCACTTAATTTCAAGGAGTAAAATGGGTCTTTTTTATCCTGGCACAACATTGCATCTAATGGTTAGTGCGGTGCCGTCGGGTTAGAGTATCAATACGCGAGAGACAATCTATCACTCTACTCAACACAATCATGCCGGCCTGCTGTGTAGCTTCTTCACACTACGCCTGGTCTTTGATATAAAAGCTCTAACGCCCGAATAACCAAACTCAACACATTTACACCCGTCTTCATGAACGATACTTAAGATATTAAACTAGTAACTTCCCCAATTATAGTAACTAATAGGCGACAAGGCACAGTGCAGCGCAGATTTTGCAATTTATGGTAATATGCCGCGTATGTTGCGTGATGCGTTACACAGGTTTTTATCATACAAAATGACAATGACGTTTCTATTTTTACTTTTTTTGAAGTTTCTAAGCTGCGATGCGAACCTATGCGTCAGTGGTTGCTAAATTTATCTCTCATCTATCTTCTTTCATCAAATGAATTTAGATTTCATTATCGTATAATAAAATTACATCATCAGACAACACAATATAAAAATATAATATAATTTCAACGGTAGGCAGCGGCTTTGCTGTGCCCTGGTATTGCAGAAGTCTATGGGCGGCGGTGACTACTTACCATCAGGTGGCCCGTCTGCTCGTCTGCCTATCAAGGCACTAAAAAAAAAACACAAAACTGAAGCCGAAACTCTTTGAAGCTCCAAAAATACACAAAATAAAACCAACAGGATTCGCAATTTGCAAACATACACGTCCAGACGAGATGAGTGGCTGATTGAAAAATTCAACTTGTTGATTATTTATTTGCGTATACACAAGTGAAAGCTAATTAGGGGCGCGGTGTTCATTTCCGCACCTTTGTTCTCACTTCGTGTTGAAAACTGGACAGATCTGGAGTATCCAAATAAATTCGTAGCAGCAACGAGAATAAAGGACGCATTTTGATGTGTTCCGCGGTAAAATGTTCGATGTACACGATGCTGTCAATTTAAAACATTTTCTCAGACTTTTATTATGCAAATGCGGTTTGCATTTATACCTAAATTACACAGATTTAACATTGATGATATTAGCTAAATTTCTAAAACACTTTAATTGAATCGACTATATTTCAAGGATCATTTTGAATTCAATTTTACTGAAAATTATCTAGACAGTAATGTGTGCCACCAACCACCTCTTACCAGCCCGGTCCTAGCATCAATCATACACATTACTACTCTGTAACACTACATACAGTATACATACATTTTGTCGGGGGTCTAGAGTTGGGGTACGATGTTTGGCTGTTTTGCGGCCTTCTGAGTATTCTGACACTAGACCCTCGACCGCTTCTTCACCTGCTTGCCCATGACGTAGTGTGAGGAATAATAAGAGGACTTGATAGTCTAACTGGACGGCACTGCATTTACCATCAAGTGCAGTGTGGTCACTTTGACGCGCAAGGAAGCAAAAAAAACATAAACTCAATCTAGAGGTGACACGTCGACGGCTACTGGAGCGAGATTAAGCTCCGAAGAACTGCTGGTTCATTTATGAAGTGTATTATCCTAAAGCACTCGATATCAAAATCTTAGAGATCGAAGGTTGGCAACGCGGCGGTAATCCGCGTGGTATTGTATAGGCACCCCTGATCACTTACTGCCAGATACACGTTTGCTCGTTTGATCTCTCTTTTATGAAAAAAACTAGATATTGCCCGCGGCACCGCCCGCTTGAAGGTTATTTTTGGAAGAAAGGTATACAATCCATGAAGGAATTTTAAACCATTACACCTTTCTATGTTTTGCCAAACCATTGGAAGCGGGCATTTTTCCGGGATTAAGTTGGCTATGTATAATATTAATTATGTAGGCTACACCCGATTTAATGTAAGCATTAAAAACTCACTTAATCATTTCACGTGTTCACAACGCGGGACCACGCCTGACAATAACAAATGTAACAAAATCACACGTCATGACCTTTACATTCCGCTATAGAATATTCACAATAGAAATGGAATATTCAGGTGTGGGTTTCAGGGTCGGATAGGTCGAACTAGGGCGCATACCATCCCTTTGTACTATTCATATTACAACAGATATTCCTCTTGGATATTCCAGATATCTATGTAGTTCTAATGTGTATAACTAATTCATGCGGAGTGGCTTTGATGTGTCTCTTTTTGGCTCAGCAAACAATGTTTGTAAGGGATATAATTACTGCCAATTGTCTATATACGACATGGTTGTACACTGATTATATTATTATTATGTTTGTCACACCGTAATCACGGGACTATAGAGTCCCGGTCTTTTGGAAGGCGTGCGTAGGGCTGAAACCAGTGAGCTTACATTATTTGCCGCCTGCTAAAGTAAGTGAAGAAGCGTTAGCCTAGCGTGGAGTGAAACCGACTTCCAATACCGATGGCGCAGATTCCATTCCAACCTCAGTGCACCTATGAATTTTTTCAAGTTTGATAGATAATTCATTGACAGTTATCGGTTAATTTTATGGTTGAAAGAAAATATAGCGAGGGATATAATGATAATCTGGACGGACCTTCGACAGCTTCTTCACCTTCTTGCCCATGGCGTAGTGTGAAGAAGCAGGCTGACATAATTGTGTTGAGTAGCGGGGGATAGATTGTCTTTCGCTACTCGATACTCTAATTGGGCGGCACTGCGCTTACCATCAGGTGCAGTGTGGTTACTTGGCCGTGCCAGGATAAAAGAAAGAGCCGTCCACGAGCATCAACTATATTGAGAGAAATTGGCCTTGCATTACTGGTCTTTGAGAAATACTGCATTTGCTATCTGTATATATAAAAGAAGAAACTGACTAACTGATCGATCAATGCACAGCCAAAACGGCTAGGGTTAGAGACTTGAAATTTTGACAGTAGATACCTTTATGACGTAGGCATTCACTAAGGAAGGGTTTTTGGAAATACCGCCCCTAAGGGGGTAAAATAGGGGATGAAAGTTTGAATGAAAATCTGTCATGTTTTAAGTTAAACGCATGTAAATTAGTATTTTGTATTGTATACTTTTTCTCCCAATATGACCTCCACGCGGGCGGAGCCGCGAGCAACAGCTAGTAACACATTCGAGTAGAGCTTTGTAGATGTTGAATTGTCCTCAGAACACAATGTAACACTGATAGCTTTGCAAAGGGAGTCACAGGTGTGAGCGTCGCATGTAACTTACTACAATGACAATATGTTTCCACAGCACAATTCTATATTATGGGCAACTGTATTCAGATATAAGTCGTATAACCAATATAAGAGGCCGCTGCAGAACATATGGTACTTAGAGAGGTTTAAGAATCTGAAGCGGCCTATGGATTAAAATAAAACTAAATTTACGGATTATATCGCGGTTTATTTTACTTTTATAACGTCTTTCGACATCAAAATATCAGTTTGATATTTTCAGAATCTTTATTATTTTCAGCCTAGAAAATATATCGAGACGAGACTTAGAAGTAAACAAAAAATTTACGATTTTGGAACTTTTAAAAAACCTGAGTGACCCTTACTTTTTTTAATCGCCGCTGGTTTTATGACAGGACCGTCAAAACATGATTAAAATATTTTCACAGAGACTCGAAAAAAAACGTTTTTGGGTTAGCCTAATACACATACAAATATGTACAAAGAGAGAGTAGGGGTATATTAGTAACTTCGATTAAACACACACTACACTGAGAATGCCTGTACGGACACCGATTTAAGCTGATCTAGACTCCCGCTAGTCTCGTATAGACCTGCCCTGCGAGCGCTAAGGCGTCCCCTTATCTAACAAATCTTTCCCTACTGAGTCTATAACTTGTCAATCTACCCACAAAAAAATTGTAAGTGAGCCCTGATGATTTCAGTAAAAAGCAAAGGTAGAGTAGCCGAAGAAGGCCACCGCGGGGTTTTAGCTGGTAGTGTTAGATGGGGTGTGCATAGGGGGTAGGGACTCGGCCCAGCGACAGCCCGGATAGCCATCATCCAGGCGAGGGTCTGCTGGGTCGTAAGACCGGCTAGTCCAGCATAACCGTTTTATTCTCATTCCGCTTCCCCCCCGGAGCAGTAATAAACTGCTTTCCTCACGAGAACAAACAAAAAGGTTTGTGAAGATTAATTAGGTCGGAAGTCAAAGAATAAATTATCGTTGTATTAAAAAGTAGCCTTCAAAGTATAGTAATAATATAGGGTAATGAACCTGTTAAACCTTTGATACAATCTGTAAAGCGTGAACAATCAATTGAAAATTACTATTGAGTTAAAAATTGTGTTGTTCGATGGAAACTTTGTAAACAATATCAATATTGATCCTTTGATAATTTCCACGGAGTGCACGGGTTTGTTTTAACTATAAATATACGAAGAACACTACTTTGGTTAGCTTATTGTTGTTTTATCCTCTATAGATACTTGCTACATACGAGGCACTGGTTTTCACTGATGCTGTTATGTTATTACATTTTGAATAATAACTTGACCGCAGCTTTCTATTTCATGCAAAGTTCCCAACTACACTGTTGGACAAGATTTAAAGTTTAAAACAAACTAAGAGCATTGTAACTGAGGCTTATTTACTTACTTTGTTTCATACATATATGTACACTCACGCCTGTAATCCCCGATGGGGTAGGAAACTAGGCAGAGGCGTAACCAGTACACCACTTTTCGCCGAATTTATTACAGTCCCATAATGTGATAGGGACTGACTCCGGGCTGATACTGAGTACTTCTAAATAGAAAAACCCAATATAATTTTATCTGACCCGGGGATCGAACTCGAGACCGAGGTAGAACCGAGGTTATCAACTTATTTTGTTAATCATTGCAATAATTGAATATCGTTTAAAAATATGCAACAAATTGCTGTCGGACTCAGTACGTTAATGGGACTTTATCTCATCCTTTAGTGAATATTTAACATTTCAACTCAGAGTGATTCAATCCTCCGTTAGGTCCATTAAAAAAATATATTAATGAGTAGTAGAACAATAGTAGTATTAAGAAGTTTATAATAAACATTGTAAAATACATAACTAATTGCCGATACCATTTGATAAGTACATCGCACTGTGTATCCCTAAATCTATTATTAGTAAAGCCAAGATTTAGTTTTGACACGGATTCCTTCAGTTAAGAGATTTAATAACTATTAAATCTATTATCACTTAACGAGTGCTGTAGGCTGATGGCTAATCTTGACACGCGCTGGCATTTAATTTCGAATATTATTGCAAAACGTAAATAGACTGAGAACCTGATCTTAAATTACAAGACTATAAATATACCCTTTTTTATATATATCATAGTCCGACAAACAAGCCAATGGGTCACCTGATGTTAAGTGATCTCCACCGCCCATGAACATCCACAATACCGAAAGTATCACGTATGCGCTGTCGGCCTTAAAGGACAAGAATAGGGATTAGGGAAGGGAAGGGGGAATCTGGGCCTCCGGATATCTCACTTACCATACGAAACGCGACAGTGAACTGTCACTTTACGTTGGTTTTCTATTAGACAGTGGTACTACCCCGGTTGAGCCGGCCCATTCTTGCTGTAGACAAATATGTCTACAGCATGGCTCTACCACTATTACAAATCATTTAAATTTTATGTTACTGATTATGTACTATTGATTATAGGATTTTTTATAATTTTAGAAGTTATAAAACATTATGATAACCTCAAAATGTACACAGACTTCTATTTAAAACACATTATGCGTCCCTATAAAATTTGAGGGTTGCCCTCGATTTTTCTAAGATCCCATCATCAAACCCTGACTTGGTGCCAATGGAACCACCTGGGAAGTATATCCTTTTAAACAAAAAAAGAATTTCTCGAATCGGTCCAGGCGTCTTCGAGTAATCGAGGAACATACATAGAAAAAGATTCCGACGAATTGAGAACATTTACCTTTTTTGAAGTTGGTTAAAAATGATAATCACACACACTAACCGAGATGCGTGTAGTGTGAGAAGCGTCCGCGCACCAATTGGACGTCGGCGATCGATCGCAACTCATCAATCACGTGCCGTCGACGCGCACTGTTACGACGAGGCGACGCGACGCTTTTGTGCATTTTATTGGTCCGTTCTGTGCCTCGACGAGTGGACATTACCCTTTATGTTTGACAGTGGATGATCGCGTCTAATTACGATCCTTTATCAATTACACTTCGATCGGCCTGCGAGCTGATGCGTTTGATTTTGAAGAGCCGAGTTGATTTCGGATTGGGATGTGTCATGGATGAATTTAGTACCTACCGATGGTAGAGTTTTCCTACGCAGTGATTTTTCGGAATTGATTCGAGGAAATTTAACTTTGTTTGGATATTTTATCGATCTAACCTAAATAGCAACGAAGTTAGAAAAAAATATGTTTTATTTTAACTGTATTTGTAAGAAAGAAAGAAATATTTTATTTATTACACTACAGTAAGTAAAATTAAATTAAAACTAAACAAAAAAAAAAGAAAAACTAAGAAATCAACATGCTTAATATAAAATAAATACGGCCTCGACTCAGCAAATACTAGTATTAATTACTAGTGTGTTGTAAGTTGTCGTATATCATAAATATTAGAAAATAACATTTATCTTAATAAGTTACACTTCTCTTTATTAAGTATTATATAATTTAAAACCATATCAGGTTATATAATAAACGTCAGTTATTTTTTACTACAAGTGTACCTATAATATTACTAGTTCACAAATTGTTTACGTTATTTTTTTATCCTGGCATGGCAAAGAGAACACGCTGCAGATGGTAAGCGCAGTGCCGTCCAGTTAGAGTATCAAGTAGCGAGAGACAGCTATACCTGGCTGCTCGACATAAAAACGCCGGCCTACTGAGTAACTTCTTCACACTACGCTTAAGGGAAATGTATTGTTCCTTCCTATATAATCGCTACGGTACATATAGGTGCAATTAGTACGCACAGAGCCCACCGAATGTATAACCGTCCCATGTGGTAGGAGACGAGGAAATCGTCACATCGGACACAGAAGCAGTCCTCGGCAACTCGCATAAAATAAATAATACTAGCCCTGTATTAAACATTATCCCACTGCTGGGCACGGGCCTCCTCTACTAATGAGAGGGGTTAGGCCTTAGTCCACTACACTGGCCTATTGCGGGTTGGTAGACTTCACATACCTTCGAAATTCTTATAAGAATTCTCAGGTATGCAGATTTCCTCACGGTGTTTCATTCATGATTACACACATAACTTTAGAAAAGTCAGAAGTGTATGCCAATTGGGTTTTGAACATACGACTTTCGTCTTGACAGTCCGTACCGCCAACTAAGCTATCGCTGCTCTTCTACTAAAAATACTAAAATAATATCCAGTACAAACACAGCATCAAGGCTTCATTACCGCTTCTAGGATGTTAGAGAGGTTCGGTATACTTTCAAAGCTAGGAATGCAGCCGGGGTGGGCGACGGACGATGGCCACGGAGCCAATTTGTCGCGTGTCAAACGCTTTGCAGGAGCAGGCAGTTTCACCTTATTTTTATTAAAAGCCATTAACTATGAGGACCTTGAATAGTCGATGATGTTATGAATTTTACTGATGCTCGGATTTTAAGAATCTTCAATTTTTGGAATTTGGTACCAATCAAAAGTTCTAACTAAACGAGCCTATTTAAATTAGATGTTACTTTGGGTAATTTTTATTCAAAATTATTGGTTATCTGACTCATTGGGATTTGGTTTGTAGTATTGGTAAAGACTTTTTTATAATTTTACACGAAAAATTATTTTACGTGTTCATGGCGTAAAGTAATTTAACATTAAGCCTACAATTTTTATTATCTGTCTGCTTTTATTGGGCTTAAGTATAATTAAATCAAAAAGTAATGCTCATAAATACATGAAAATGAGTCATAAAGATGCAGTACGTGCTTATACAAGTAATATTTTAATTCAACTAGAACCACGCAATAGCTATTTAGTGTGTTTTTTTTTTTCAAAAAATTCAAACTTAGAACCTCCTGTTAATTTGCAAATATGTCGCTTATATCATATAGCCCGCCAACCGTAGATATAATATGTACTATATTGAAAGAGTTTATTCTTCATATTAATAATGAAGCAAGATAACGTTTCGCATTCAATAATTCTCACGACTAATGTATTATTCAATGACATGATAACACCGTTTCTGAGGCAACTGCGACTCGGCCCATCTGTCTGTACTATTACGTATAGAGAATTATCAACTGCGATGATGTGCAAAAAGAATGTGTTAGTGTTTCTAAGTCAAGGTTTTTATAGAAAAGGTTAGCAAATGAACAATAAGTTACCAGAAGTATTTCGGGTGCCTTTCCAGCCTGTAAAAATAGCAGCGATAGCCTAGTTGGTTGCGGCACAGACTGTTAAGACGTAAGTCGTATGTTCACCATTTTTTTGTCGCGGGGAAAGCGTTTTATTACTGCCGCCCGCTCCGGTGGGAAGCGGAATAAGAGTAAAACATCATCAACAGCATCCCCCTCGCCCGGGTGATGGCCATCCGTGCTGCCGCTGGGCTGAGTCCCTACCCCCTATGTACACCCCACCCGACACTACCAGCTAAAACCCCGCGGTGGCCTTCTTCGGCCCTTACGGAGCGATCCCGGGGTATTCTAAGGAGTGCTAGAATTGCAACCGGAATCGCCCCTACGCGGTGCTGCGTACCAGCTCATCTCCATGGAAGGCTAAGCCCCCGCGCACCAAACAACGACAGCGTACGAGGCCTTACCACCCGCGCTGCCGCCCATCTCGGGATCGCACGATGCTGCTCCCAATTTGGGAGTGCATCGATACGGGCTGACAGCCCCCCGCTGCGCACCCGCGACCCCCGATGGCCCAAATTAGTCGCCTCGTACGACAGGCAGGGGTTACCGTGGTAGAATTCTCAAAACGCCCCCATTCCACAGGGCGCAAATGGCATACACCTCTGACTTTTCTAAAGAAACCAGCATATCTGAGAGTTCTCATACGAAATTCATAGGTGTATGAAGTCTACCAACCCGCATTAGGGTAGCTTGGTCTACTAAGGCTTAACCCCTTTCCTTAGTAGAGGAGGCCCGTGCCCAGCAGTGGGATACAATACAAGGTTAGTATTATTTATTGTATATCTTATGAAATCTGACAGAAAACTGTGTCTTCACGTCAGTTTTCTTTGAGACAATAGCACTAGCCTGGTCGTGCTGATCCTTTAGTGCTGCAGAAAAATATGTCGTAAACTTGGCTCTACTATTTATCATAATTTGTGTGTTCATCTGACGAAATACTAGTTCTTCAGGATTCGTGTGTATGCATATTTTGCGCTACGATTTATTATTACAAACTTATTGCCCAACCCTATGGTATGTTGTGAATAAATAAATAACACCCTACAGTCACACACATAGCCCCGACCCCACACTAAGATACGAGTTTTGTGTTGTGGGTATCAGGGACTACCAAAAACTTTCGGTCTCACAACACCTGGGTGTTGTCTGAGTCTGAGAGGAGTCTGGATTCCGGACACAAATATCTGTCGGTCACTCAAACATTTGTCCCGGTGTGAGAATCGAACCCACGGCCTCTTGTTTCACAGTCGGATACTCGCCAACTGCGCCACGGGGGCTGTCAAATTAACTTATCAAATTGCTTTGCTTTTAAGGATTGCTTGTTTTATAGTTATCAGGTTCCTTAACAAATCCAGTAATATAATTTTATAATAGCATGATAGCGTCTGGTATTAATGGATTATAATTAGTATAGACGTAAGATTCCACTAGTCATGTATTTAACTTTATAATTAACGTAGATTTTTCTTTCTACTATTTTTTCCTTGGCCTTCAGTAAATACTTCAATATATGCCACATTTACCCACACAATTTTCTCATCAATAACCACGTCGTTTAATGTAAATTGGTCTTTATTGTGTTATTCACAAATGTCAAATCTGTCAAATCGATCGTGTTATAATTTCTATCGACGTTGTTGCCAATAACAATTTTGTGAATCTGCATATCGTTATAGAACATTCGATCTTCTTCATCCTCACGCCTTCACATTTTCAATAATGTTTTACGTTACATATTTCTATAATATGTTCTTTCATACCGGAATATCCCATCTTACTTCTTACTAATATTATAAATGCGAATGTTTGGATGGATGGATGGATGGATGGATGTTTGTAACTCAATCACGCCAAAATGGCTGAAAGGATCCGATTGAAATTTAGCACAGAGATAGATTATAGTCTGGAATAGCACATAGGCTACTTTTTCCCGTAAAATGTGCAGTTCCCTTGGGATAGTTAAGTTTTCCACAGAGCAAGGGATCGACATGATTTTTTGCATATTGGCAGTTTAGGGATCAGAAAATGTTATAGGCTACTTTTTATCCCGGAAAAATGCATGCTTCCTATGGGATAGCAGCACATAGGAAGGTGTAATAGCTTAAGATGCCTCCTTGGATTGTATATCTTTTTCCCAAAAATAACCTCCACGCGGGCGTAGCCGCGGGCAACATCTAGTAGAAAATATTACTGGCTATTAATACCCACTCCACACATTGGGTAAGACTATTGCCAAATGTATCAGTGGTTCGCTCGTGGAAATTTTATATTTATTTGTTTGATAGAGAAAACTTAAAACTACAATAATAAAATAATCAAACTTAATGAGTAATTTAAGGACAATTACCAGTTTTCTCTGATTTTTTATCTTGATCTAATTTTTGATTCTAATGTGTAGAGCGGCCTTTAAAAGTTGGTCCCATATAAATAAATAAATACACCCAAACATCACACACATAGTTGCGACCCCACACTGGGTGATAACTGTATCGTATCAAGGTATCAAGAACTACGAGGGACTACAGTACCACAACAGACCTGAAACAACTATCTATCTGTTACTCAATAATTTGTCTCAGTGCGGGAATTGAACCCATGACTTTTTGGTGTATTTATTTATATATATAACAACCCATAACACGCTTTAAACATTGGAGAGACATACAAAGTTACCGAAATCTTTAAAAAATCAGAGAATACTTGTAATGGTGGTTAAATTACTCAATAAGTTTGATTATTGTATTACTGTATTATTGTACCTATAAGTTTTTCTTTATCAATTAAATCAATATTAAATTTCCACGAGCAGATTTTGTCGATGGTCTCGCCCAATGTGTGGAGTGGGTATTAATATCCAAGTAATATTCGTAACAGTATAAAATAATTACTGGTGGTAAGATATTTATATCCCCCCGGATAGCGACCACCGTACACAGGGTGTAAAACCCGCCAAAGTGGCACACGCAAGTGTGTCGCGTTCCGGGATCAGCCAGTGTATATCCGGTTTTTGTCGGGTGTCCAAAGTTGGGGTACGATGCTTGGCCGTTTTGCAGTCTTCTGAGTACTCTTACACTCTTTTTCTTGCCCATGGCGTAGTGTGAAGAAGCAGGCTGGCATGATTGTATTGAATAGTGGAGGATAGATCGTCTCTTGCTACTCGATACTCTAATTGGACGGCACTGCGCTTACCATCAGGTGCAGTGTGGTCAATTTGCCGTGCGAGTATAAAAAAAAATGAACACAGGTGTTTTATAACACAGCTTTACGATACGCTATTAAAACCAACGAAACATGAAATCTCGACACGGATTCGCCGATGCGTTGTATAAGCGGCTTTTCTATATTAAGCCGACTGTGCAAACCGACGACTTGCAACTGGATCAATTCAATCGTGCGTGTGAGGGCCGGCTTAAGACATTTATAAATCTTGGTTTTTATGAAATATACTTCATATATTTCCAAGATCCGTCGAGGCTTCCAAGAACCCTACCCAAGTATTAGCTGAAACATGTTATAAATCGCATTAAAATATATCAAGCAGTCAAAATACTTCAAATACACAGGCTGACATATTTTAAGACTATTTAGGTATTTAATAATAATAATATTAGCCTTGTTATATACAATAGTAAATAATAGCCCTGTATTTTACATTGTCCCATTTTTGGACAAGGGCCTCCTCGACTAATGACCAAGCTTACGCCTTAGTCCTTCACAGACCTTAAAAATCATTATTTTAAATTTTCAGGCATAACGACCGACCCTAACTAAATTTGATTTGTACCTCCAGGATTATCACGCTCCGTCCAAAACGGAACAAAAGAACTATACTACTCCTAATCTAATAGGCCCAAACATGATGTACACAAAACGGTCTACAATGTGACTCTATAGCAAAAAAAACATACGCACCCACGCCTGTAATCCCCGAAGAGATAGGCAGAGGTGTAACCAGTTCACCCACATTTCGTCAAGTTTATTACCGTCCCATAATGTGATACGGGGTGAGCCGATCGCCACACCGGGTACAATTCCAGAGTCCGGACTGATACTGTGTACCTATTTCGTGAAAAACTATCGAATCCTAGACCTCAGCTTAGCAGTCGTACTGCGTACACAATTGCAACTACGCCACAGAGGCAGACAAATTTATTTTAAAGAAATCAATGTAAAATACCATATGTCGTATGGCACATGAAAATCACATGATAATCATATTTTATGTGGCATATGTTAAAATTTTCGCTTCACGCTGAATGCACTAATACAGTGAATAGTCAGTATGGACGTTGCTGCATGATTTGAAATGCTTTATTAGCATGGTGGATTAAAATGTAGATAGTTCCTTTTTTCTTGACGTTACAAGAGCAGCAATAGCGAGTATACGGGCAGCCCAGACAAATAACATAGGTTCAAAACCAGCGTTAATTCCACAATTCTGACTTTTTGGAGTTACTGTGTATTCATTGTTAATTATCGTTTGTTTTGATGCTACGGGAAAACATTGTTAGGTAACCGTGAGAATCTAACATAAGAATTTGAACTCTACCAACCCGCATTAGACCATGGTGGCGGATTAAGGCCTAAAGCCCCTCATAGTAGAAACACGTGCCCATCAGTGGAAAAATATATAAAATAATTCTAATTGTATTATAATTTGTATTAAGAATGTAACAGGTGTAAAAAACGGCGTAAAGTTTTTAAGCAAATGTACCTGCCATATTTCATTCGACTTCCTTACACTGTGTAATGTATACATTTCTGACACAACCCTATATAAAAGGTTATGTAACATATAAGAGATTCTTTAGTGGTAGGATATTCATATCCACCCGGATAGATACCACCGTTCTCAGGGTGTAAAACCCGCCATATTGGCACACGCAAGTGTGTTGCGTTCCGAGGTCACCCACTGTACATCCGGTTTTTGTCGGGGGTCTAGAGTTGGAATACGATGTTTGGTCGTGTTGCTTCTGAGTACTCTGGCACTAGACCTTCGGCCGCTTCTTCACCTCCTTGCCTAATGACGTAGTGTTAAGCACTACACAACAGGCCGGCATGATTATGTTGAGTAGCGAGGGATAGATTATTTCTCGCTACTTGATACTGTAACTAGACGGCACTGCGCTTACCATCAGGTGCAGTGTGGTCACTTTGCCGTGCCAGGACAAAAAATATACAAACTGGATTAAATTCCACACATTCCCCACTGCGTAACCACTATCTGCCACATGACCTTATATAAAATATAGCATATTCAAATGGGCTGAATATGGGAAAATAACCGACGCTCACCACTGTTAATCAATTAACCGATGTGAATTTAATAAAACTCGCACTGATATTATTGTAACGTGCACCAGATAATGAAATTAGGCAATTATTTTGACAAGCGGTGCGCGCCGGAGACTCAATTATGTAGTCTTTAATTAAAAACAAAATTAACGGTGAATTCGTGCGTGAAAAGAATATTTTGTAATTATTGTGATTAAATAAATGTGTCGTAATGAGATGAATAATTGGACCATGTTAAGCAGAATTATTTTTCATGAAATCGAGTTAAACGATACGATAATCAAGTTTCATGTGTGCACAACAGATCCAGGCAGTTTGATGACATTTACCTAAAAAAACTTGTCATGTTTTATTACCCCACTAATTTTCAATTAGTTACTGCATAGTACTATTTTTAAATTCGCTGTCAAACTTTGAATTGCATTTAGGTACTCAAAAGTATGAGAACGTCAGTAGGATCTTTTCTGCTTAACAGGGTCCAATTGTGGACTGTAAGAACTAAAAAATTGTAAGTACACAATTTAATTTAATGAAACAAGAATATATATGTGTTGGGTTACGCACTTCTGTACTTGCCATACAAACTATCATTTTTAGACTTAATATTGAACGAAAAAAATACATATTATTTATACCACTTTAGCTATGAAAAAAGTTTTTTAATTCATAAAAAGTACACCGACTTTAATGAAAATCAAATTATGCGTCTCTATAAAATTTTTAGGTTTCCCTCGATTTTTCTGAGATCCCATCATCAGATCCTGACTTGGTGCCAATGGGACCACCTGGGAAGTATACCCTTTTAAACAAAAAAAGAATATCTCGAATCGGTCCAGGCGTCTTCGAGTAATCGGGTAACATACATAAAAAAAAGATTTCGACGAATTGTTAACCTCCTCCTTTTTTTGAAGTCAGTTAATAACATAGACCTATAAGAGACTTATATCCTACTACTACCTACTATATCCTATAGCTACCTAAATAAAAATAATGTTATACAAAAAAATTAGATCCTTAAAGCTAGTATTCTCAGGGGCACCCAAACAAGGCTGTATCTTGGGCTACCCAAATCAATAGCTATATCATTATGCATTCAATCTTTCTTATTTATATATTTTTATACATATATACATACACATAATATAATGATATATGCACTCACAAGTACACCCAAATTACATTCAGCTTATCACCGTCCCGTGATGTGAAGGGGGCAAGCCTATTGCCATACCAGGCACATTTCTAGACTCCGGGCTGATTAGTATTTCGTGATAGAAAAACTCAATATCACTTTACCCGACTCAGGCATTGAACCCAAGACTTTAGCACATCAGTTTTACCACGTACGCAATTATTAATGCGCTAACGAGGCAGTCTTTTACACATATATCCCACGAAACCGTCTAGACGAGTTGACTACGGGTCATAGAGTTTCAGTTTACATAACACATATTAAGATAAAGTGTCAAATTACCTTCCTTCCATTCTTCAATGCTCAGAACCGCTTGACGAGTTCTTGTCAAATATTTTTTCACCATATTTTCTATGAGAGCAGTGATAGCCTAGTTGGTTGCGGTACGGACTGTGAAGACGAAAGTCGTAAGTTCGAAACCTAAATGGCATACACCTCTGACTTTTCTAAAGTTATGTGTGTATTAAAATGTTAATTATCGCTTGCCCTAACGGTGAAGGAAAACATCGTGAGGAAACCTGGCATACCTGATAATTCTCATACGAGTTTCGAAGGTATGTGAAGTCTACCAACCCGCATTAGGCCATCGTGGTGGACCAAGGCCTAACCCCTCTCATTAGTAGAGGAGGCCCGTGCCCAGCAGTGGGACAATGTTTAATACAGGGCTAGTATTATTATTATATTTTCTATAACTTAATTTGTATTTAATACAAGTGGTAAGTAGTCACCGCCGCCCATAGACTTCTGCAATGCCAGGGCACAGCAGAGCCGGTGCCTACCGAAACTACAACTGGCACCTATTTAAGTATAACATGTCAAATGCTGTGTTGCAACATAGTGTAATTATAACCTTACTAACAATAAAACTTTGTTTCAACTACTCCTGTAAGTGGTTGAATTTAACAATGTTTGGTCACTGAATTCAAGGAAATTGATTATTAAAACTAGGTGGATACGTATATTCTGTGTTTTTGATAAGAACAGTAAGGCGAAATCGAAAACTTTTTAATATTTAGGCATAGTTTCATATTGGGTTTTTCTGGAAATTCTCAGTATTAGCCCGAAGTCTGGAATTTGTGCCCGATATGGCGATAGGCTCGCCCCCTATCACATTATGGGACCGAAATAAATGCGGCGAAAAGTGGATGTACTGGGTAACCAGTACACCTCTGCCTACCCCTTTGGGGATTACAGGCGTGAATGTATATGTCATATGTCGTTTCATTTTTGATTTTGTACATATACATACATACATATACACTCACGCCTGTAATCCCCGAAGGGGTAGGCAGAGGTGTAACCAGTACACCCACTTTTCGCCGAATTTCGGTCCCATAATGTGATAGGGGGCGAGCCTATCGCCATACCGGCACAGGTTCCAGACTCCGGGCTAATACTGAGAATTTCTAGATAGAAAAACCCAATATCACTTTACCCAACCCGGGGATCGAACCCGAGACCTCAGCACAGCAGTCGTAACGCATGCGCAATTACAACTGCGCCACCGAGGCAGTCGATTGATTTTGTACAATAATAATAATAATAATCCAAGAGTCACACACCTACTGACCCCACACCAGGTCAAACTTGTATCGTATACAAGAACCTCGAGGAACTACGGTTCCTCAACACCCTGACCTAAAACAAAAAAATTGTCTCAGTATGAAGTCGAACCCTAGGTCTCTCGTTTTCCAGCTGGTTTCTCGCCCGCTGCGCCACGGAGGCATACAATATATTCATCATTTTTAGATAAGTTGCGATCAAAGTTGCAGTTTTCATCCAATGTATGTTTCAACATTGCTAGAATAATTCCTAATAGTTAATAAAAAAGTCATTTATTTAACATAAATAATAGCAACGATTATAAAATATTCAATATAGCTTCCAATGACCTACGTTAAGGTTTATAAATATTGGATTTATTTCAGAATAACTAAGTTTGTAGACGTCTCTGCACGTACTGAAAATGTATTCATAAATATAAGGCCAATTAATGGACATTATTTTAGCTCACTAATTAACTTCTTCAAATTTTACACGTGCCACTCAAACCCATCCTCAGTAATATACTTCAAAAGATTGGATACGAATCTCTTCTAAATATACCTCTTTAAAACGAAACCATGCCAACTCATTTCGTTCATTAAAGTGGGTGCTACGAAGATTATCAGTTGTATTATCGCTGCCCTTACAATCGAATCAATTGATAAAGCCGAGAGATCGCAACACGCGAGATTTGGTTAACACGACACTCCGAGGAGATGCGGTGGAGTTGCCAGCTTTGTAATAACAAATACCGAGAATTGTTACAACGGAACGTGATTAAAAATATGGGCAATTGTTTGCAATATAAGGGGTTTTATAGTGATTTTAATAAATCTATTCTTTTGTTCTTTCAATATTTTAGTTTATGTATTGATATTTGCAATATACATATTATGATATGTGATACTTTAGAATAGTTAATTTCGTAATGTTTATTATATTTATTAATACAAATTTACTAAACATAGCGTTTTGTAACTGAAAAAATTGAGTTCAAATTATCAGTGTTACATACAATTATTCAGATAGACTTAAAATCTTTACTGTTATTCTTTATATTCTCTAAGTTTCTAAGCTTTTATTAATAAAAGCTCACTCATTAAGAAAAAAGTATGATTAATAAATAAATAACACCCAACAGTCACACACATAGCCCCGACCCCACACTAAGATACGAGTCTTGTGTTGAAGGTATCAGGGACTACGAGAGACTTTCGGTCTCACAACACCCAGACCCCGGACACAAATATCTGTCAATTACATACATGTAACTTACGGCAACAATGTAACATCCTGAAACGCAGATTAACACCGTAGCGCGGTAACACAGCTTTGAAGGAAACAAAGAAAGGGCCACGCTAGGGCGGGCGGGGAAGTTCGCCGGGCCGAGTCAGTACCGCCGCGCGGCTCGAGCGAAGCGAGCGTGTCGGAGTGGCACTGCGTCAACCACTCCGCGCTTGTTATTATCATTATAAACAAAGTCGGCAGTTGTGATAAGTGTCTACAGTGGCATGTTGCGATGTCCAGCGTTCGACCACCGTTAGTTAGACGGGGTACGCGTATAATGTTACAGATGCCGGCTTTGCGCTAACTGAATGGTGGGTACCTGACTTGGTTTATGTATACAAATTTACTACATAACGAATGTATTTCATTGAGTAACGTAAATTAATACTTAATTTACATCTACAATAATTTAGCGGTCTGTAAAAAATTATATTGAAAAGTTGCGCTTCAAGTAAAAGAACAAAGACAAAAATCGGTTTTGGATCTATAAAATATATAGACGTATATTGCATTGGATTTGTATTCTAAATTTAAAATGTAAACATAGTTGATTTCTGATAACAGCCAAACGCCCACAAATTTGTCATAATTCACAAAAATACCGACGATATAAAGCTTTGAACTCCTTCATGAAAATATTAATAAAGAAATAAAAATAAAACATTTACTCTGATACTCTATTATCGAAAAATAAATAAAGGAGTTCTAAATTAAAACATCTCCGAGCTCTACTCACAGTTGATCAATCAAAAATATTTTATTCATTTTCTGTTTATGTATTTACTTATGAAGAAGTGATGAAATCCCCAAGCGTGCGGGTGGCAATATTGAAAGCAGTCTATTCAAATATTATAAATGAGAAGTGAACGAACAAACAGTATGATTTTTTATTGTTAATTGAAATATTTATGTGAACAATCGTTTCCCGGTTCATAAAAGGATTACATGAAATTGATAGTAAATAAGCAAAAGTTTTTTTTACTGTCAATCAAAGTTATAAATGATAATTATTTTTTATATCACAACTGTGACGAAGTTATTGTTAATAAAAAAACAGTATTTACTAGATTGATAGATATTAATTTAATGTTATAACTTAAAAGTTAACGTTGCATTATTATTTTTATGCCTATTCGTATAAAATGGTGTGGTCACCACACTGTGCAGTCAGTTTTGTGGGATAATATATTAATTATAAAATTATAATTTCAAATTTACATATACCCTAACTAAACTGGTCTCAATAATCCTGAGATTCAATTAAAAAACTAACTGAATGATAACCTAACATGCAGAAAAATATTTTGTTATAAAAAAAGTAGTAGGCCACGCTTCAGACTTATCTACAGCTTGAATTTGCCGACTGGTTCGCTAATAAGTTTCTAATCACTGACTTTATACATGGTGCTTTCATTAGTACTCCCCTTGTGTAACACCCGGTATATACATACGTGGATATGCTGATGGTAAGAGGTCTCCAGCAACCATGAACACCATAATACCAAACGCGTAACCTTCAAGGCAAGTATTCCGAAGAATATAATTTGGACCTCCGGATATCATCCTCGTTGGTTCTTTGTGAGGTTAAAAACGATCATTTTTGTAACACGATATTAAAATGTAATTGTTACATTAAAACTCTTGATAAAGTATCAACCGATTATCTAAGCATTAAATGTACTTAGGTGCTGCAAAAATAGTTCGTAAGTCTTTATAATTGGCTCCACGGATCACAAAACGAATGATTTCAAAAAAAAATCTATTACTCAGTGACTCATCTTCACTGAGTAATTGATTTTTTTTTGTTTACGGAATTTTCAACTTTGTCGATATGTTAGTAATCACCAACTCTATACATGGTGCTTTCATTAGTACCCTCATTTTGCAACAGTCTTTATACATACGTAGGTACCCCGTACGTATGTCTGTGTGCTATAAAAAAGAAGTTAAAGATTCAGTATTCGACAGTGCTTGAAAATGCAACCTAATCCGAGCGATACGAGTTTTATGTCAGTATCAAACAATCAGAAGTGCCGTTAAAATCGACACGTGATCGTAAATCTCCAAACTGGCAACGGGAGCCAGACAGTTTTTATTTTCATTTCGAAAAGTTGACCAGAATAATTTATTTGTTTTATACGTGACAATGGACATTGGATAGTTGATGTTTTATATAACGTATTTAAACTGAGAAACTGCGAAAACTGTGGATTGTCGCAAAGTTAAAACCAGCTCAAAAGGCATACAACTCAGACTAGTTACGTGTGTATTCATTATCAATTATCACTTGCTTAAACGGTGAAGGAAAACATCATGAGGAAACCTGCAGACCTGAGAATTGTCATAAGAATTACGAAGGCATGCGTAGTCGTTAGGTCAATTAGGACCATCACGGAAAAGATATTAATAAAAAAAGATTCGGGAGTTTTGCGTAAGCATATAAAATAAAATATTATCAGAGGAATCGAGAACTTCCTCATTTTTGAAGTCTTTTAAACGCCCGACGGAACGTCGATATAAATTGTTACCGTGTAATGATATTCGAGCTTACAAGGAAAATCGTAATGACAGAGAAACTAACTCTTCTAAGATGTTAGAAATGAAACGTGAAAATTAAAAAATAATCCTATCAAAACATTACTAACACGGTCTGAAATACCCCTATATTATTACACAGTTTTGCGGCCTTCTGTGTACTCTGACACTAGACCCTCGACCGCTTCTACATCTTCTTGCCCATGGCGTAGTGTGAAGAAGCATGCCGGCATGATTGTGTTGAGTAGCGGGAATAGATTGTTTCTCGCTACTCGATACAGTAATTGGACGGCACTGCGCTTACCATCAGGTGCAGTGTGGTCAATTTTCCGTGCCAGAATAAAAAAAACAGTTAGTATTAGAGTGCACTGTGGGGGTACACACTGGCGGAACATCTCGATATAAATTGCAACCGTGTAATACCATTCGAGGGATCGGGTGTCGCCTGCAATGCACTTTGTTCGCGTGATGTAGTGTGATTGAACTGGTCTTTGTACAGGGTTTTTTTCACTGCGCAATAGTTACTATTTTACTTATATCTAAACCCATGTTTCATCTATGAAGCATGGTATAGGAGTCAATTAGGTGGGGAGTCAGACATGTGCATTCAAGCATGACTACAATTTTAATCATGTTAAATAATTGTAGATTAGTTAATCACGACAAACAGCAATAAGTTGGCAAACGAAAGGAACTAGATAATCCTAGTAAAATATATGAAATAGTTTAAATTATGGATGTGTTGCTGACCTTTAAGAATGGGAAGAAAGAAGTGGAAATATATTTTTAGTAGTTTGACCGTAAGAAATGTTGTAAAAATGCCAATCTGTGACATACTATTTGGTCAAACTGGCCGTTTGACCGTTCACGTTATATACAATTATATTTTAATATAAACCAGAGTTCATTACGTGAATTTCTCTTTTTAACCGACTTCAAAAAAAGGAGGAGGTTAACAATTCGTCGGAATCTTTTTTTTTATGTATGTTACCCGATTACACGAAGACGCCTGGACCGATTCGAGAAATTCTTTGTTTGTTTAAAAGGGTATACTTCCCAGGTGGTCCCATTGGCACCAAGTCAGGATCTGATGATGGGCTCTCAGAAAAATCGAGGGCAACCCTCCAATTTTATAGGGACGCAAAATTTGATTTTTATTGAAGTCGGTGTACTTTTATGAATTAAAAAACTTTTTTTTACATTGTTTCCTGTTACAAAACTTCTAGCTTCTCCGTTAAGTGATCGCCTTTAGCGTCACAAAACTCTTCAATATGTCTTTACTTTCTCACTAGGTTGTTGTTTTTTTTTCAACATACAATATCGTTTAGTGCTTCAATAAAAAAAACTATATTTTTCTTGTGTCAGGAAAAATCGCGCATCAATTTAATAGCGTAATCTTTAAACCATATTTCATATAGAGCTCAGATTATTCAACGATTGCCGTACAGCGCGTGGATACAAAAGCTGGATACAAATGAGCTTGAAAACCATTTTCAATGTGAAAATGAAACTATTTTTAATCACCACAATATACGTTGTAAAATGGATTGTGACGAAATAAGCTTGTTTATATTTGAATTCAAGTGAAGTGTTAATAATAAAATAATTTATTAAGTTATATTATCTACACTACTATTATAAAGAGGAAAGATTTGTATTTTTGTATGTTTGTAATGAATAAACTCAAAAACTACTGTGCCGATTTCAAAAATTCTTTCATCATTGGAAAGCTACATTCACCCTAAATAACATAGGCTATATGGTTTTTGGAAATACCACTCCTAAGGGGGTAAAATAGGGAATGAAAGTTTGTATGAAAATTCGTCATTATTTAAGTTAAACGCATGAAAATTCGTATTTTGTATTATACGCTTATTCTCCTTGTTGGTAGTGGTACGGACTGTCAAGACGAAAGTCGTATGTAATGGCATACACCTCTAGAGCTTTTCTAAAGTTACATGTATATTCATTGTTAATTGTTGCTTGCTTTAACGGTAAAGGAAAATCGCGAGGAAACCTGCATATCTGAGTTTTTTTTTTATTTATTTTTTATCATAGCACGGCAAAGTGACCGCACTGTACCTGATGGTAAGCGCAGTGCGGTCCAATTAGAGTATCGAGTAGCGAGAGACGATCTGTCCCCTGCTACTCAACACAATCATGCCGGCCTGCTTCTTCACACTACGCTATGGGCAAGAAGGTGAAGAAGCGGTCGAGGGTCTATTGTCAGAAGGCCGCAAAATGGCCAAACATAATTCGCACATTCGAAAAACCGGATGTACACTGGCTGATCCCGGAACGCGACACACTTGCATGTGCCACTATGGCGGGTTTTTCACCCGGGTTTTTTATGAATAGCAAAGGTAAGTGAAGTGTACCAACCCGCATTAGGCCAGCGTCTTAGACTAAGGCCTAACCCCTCTAATTAGTTAAGGAGGCACGCGATCAGCAATGGGACGTTGTTCAATAGAGGGTTAGTATTTTTTTTATTTATACATACATTCATAAAATCTTAGCAATATTTATAAGTAACATACCATTATGACTAAAGGCAAAGTTAATTAGATTTTCCAAAAATGATTAGTTTTCCAACATATGTTTATACGTAGCTAATATAAGTATCTAAAATGTAGCTATAATGTTTTACAAGGCTAAAGTTGGTTGTCCAATTTCAACGGCTTTCTTAAATTTTCCATCATTAAATAATAAAAGTAAAAAACATTTTTTAAGTTTAACGGTTTTATTGAACGGTGTTCTTCATAGTGGTAGAGACACGCTGTAGACATATTTATCTACAGCATGAATGGGCCGGCTCGACCGGGGTAGTACCACTGTCTCACAGAAAACCAAAGTAAAGTGACAGTTTACTGTCGCGTTTCGTATAGTAAGATATCCGGAGGCCCAGATTCCCCCTTCTCTTCCCTAATCCCTATTCCTGTCCTTTTAAAGCCAACAGCGCATACATGATACTTTCAGTATTGTGGATGTTCAGGGGCGGTGGAGATCACTTAACATCAGGTGACCCACAGGCTCGTTTGTCGGACTATGCTATAAAAAAATCGATGAGGATAATATATTAAACGCTTACAAATAATTCGGTAGGTCTTAGTTACCAGTCAACACACAATTTTCTCCATAAATCTAGCATTGATCAGACAACAAAATAAAATCGTGGGCGTCGTTACCTGAGTATATAGCATTTATAACGACTTGATCGTCATCAACAGATCAGCAGGATGCAAGTGAGATTGGCTTTAGTCCCGAAGACGATTTAACCCATCTACTTTAACTATAGATTCAATACCACGAAAAAGATTACCAGCAAACCCGTTCGTGATTTTTAAAACTTTTTAATGCGTGACACACGACCCGAAAGATTTTGAATAGTTCGATGCTCTCCGAATTACTTATTCTATTTAAATTCCTTTTCATGTAGAAACTAATTTCTAAAATTCCTATTGTAAATTTTTGTGCGATTGCTATCAGTGATATCGACCAGTTTCTATCAGGGGCATTATTCTCTATGTCCTTACAAACACGTAACGAGGGGCGTTACGTTAACAGCATGTTATTGACATGTATTTCGCATGTTATGGCATTGCAGAATACCATAACACGCAAATAACATGCAGTTAACTTAACGTGCCTTGTTACGCGTTTGTAAGAACATAGAGAATCATGCCTCAGGATGTTGATTATTTTATTTTTTCTGATTGTAAACCAGTTTTCGGGAAAGTATATCGCATTTTCTCCAACTGAAAACAGGTTAAACCGAACATAGGTAAAATGAAAATAAGTTTTCAATATGATGATTTTAAATAATTAAAATGATTATTTTAGTGAAGGAAAACATATTACAGCATTCATTTTAGAAAATAAAAATTAAATAAGCCCTCATGCTAAATTCATACAACTCGCAAAACAGAAATTACAGATTTAAAACGTGAATATGAGTCACAAAATAGAACAAGGCGAAACGCTGAGTGACTTTTGTATTTAAACTTTTATTGTTCGCTTATAGTAAAGCCTGGAAGCCACGGAAATGTGTTATAACACGGGACACGTGAACTTAAACAAAAAGGTACAACGAAATCTCCAGTTTCAAGAAAAACTTGTTTAAATAAAATTGCAAAAGTTACAAACGGCACTCCATTTACTTTAACTTAAAAAAATGGTTTCTTTTTATAAATGGATATTGAATTTCGTATGTACATTTTAAATTCTTAAGAAATTGTTTAATTGATGAAGTAATAATAACATACCTCACACGCTAAAATAATATTTTGGTATATGACATAGTGCAGCCGTCGAAGAGACGGTTGTAAATGAGAGGCCGCATATTCGATTCCCGCACCGAGACAAATATACTAGTATACGATACGATACCCACGGTTCAAGAATCCTGAAACCACACTAGGATTATGGGTGTTACTGTTAGGTGTATACAGTACTCTTTATTCAAAAGGTATTTTTTACATTTTTAAATAAAAATTATAATATAAAAATACATTTAAAAATATGAAAATGTGCACCCTCCGATGGCGAGGCCTAGGACCCAAGCCACCGGCGGTTAGGACCCCAGTGTGAGGAATTAAGGTGTATTATTATTATTTTTTTATTTGGGATAATCGAAAATCGCCTCCGTGACCATGAAGGCTGTAAAGCTTTCGAAACGTCGGGATTAAAAAAAGTTTCATAAACCGCGGTAGAATCCGGAAAAAAATTATTCATTTTAATCAAAAAGCTTTAAGTATTCAAATAATTTATGCCTTTTAGTATTTTACCGCCATTACTGACTAAATTATAAAATCTAGGTCACAATATTGCGGTGGCAGAAAACGAAAATTATCCTGGACATCTTCAAATTCTTTTCCTATTACACAAATAATCCTATTAACCCAGTCCATTGTGAACCTTCTTTGATCATACTGAAATACGAATTTTATTCAATAATTGAACAGGGAATTTGTCGTGCAAATTCTAAACCCACTTGACCGCCTTTTTACTTGCCATTGTTGACTCGCGCAGCCTTCGTAAGCCTACAACGAGGATGACATTTCTAGTACATTCTAGTTTAATACGTGTACCGGATAATCTAAGAGAGTTTTATAGGTAAAAATGATAAGGGGTATACCAGATTGTAAATGAAAACTGTTACCAATGAACAACTGAAATTTTAATCATGGCAATCGTGCGTTGGCGACGTTTGACGAAAAATCTTGAAATTTATGTAATCCAGTAGATTAAAGCATAAAATAGAATACGTGTGAATTTACACTACAGTTTTTAGATATACTTTTAATTTGAGACTCTATTGTCAAGTTTAAATTAATCCAATCTTTTCTCTGGTTAATCGCAAAATTACTCAGTGTAAGTTTATGGAAAATGTGTTTTTGACGATTTTTGTATTTTTTATTATAGCAATGAGTGGTGGATAAGCTATTTAATTTTTTAAATTATTATAGACGAAAATTTTGAGGCACTAAAAGTTTCAAATTAGTACAGTTTGACCCAAGATAGCGACTAGATAAGTACTCCCTAACCCTTAAAATTTGCATTCAGCAGTTTGTCCTGTATCGGCTAAATAAAAAATACATAGTTAAAATAAGGATTTATTGGACTAAGGAATGTTTTGAATATATTGAATGTTGCAGAAAAAACCTATAAAACTAGGATGGTTAGGAATATTGATAAAGAACATCCAAAATTCCAATAAATGTTATACCCTTTATGATAACAACTAGCTTTTGCCCACGACTCCGCCAGCTCGTAAGTTTTTTTTGAGAGAAAAGGCATACAATCCATGGAGGCATATTACGCTATTACATCCCTCTAGCATCTGCCTAGTAGCCGGATGCCGGGCGGACACTATGCGGAGACGCGAGGATCTTGTAATTGAGCTCAAGCAGACCCTAGATCTCATATTTTCGCTGGATATCAGGAATAGGATTGAATTCAATGCCAAGAAAACATTTGGTTAGGTGACTTACTGATGATCGTAACCAAACAATTCAAGTCTTATAGAGATAATCGGAAAATAAATGAAGAATTCGAAGAAACAATTCCTGCAAAATCCCAAATAAGCTAATCAGTTTTCCCAAGTGAATCGAAAAGTTTCTAGCGTCGTGAATATTGTATTGGTGAACGGTACCGGTAATAATTCCACGTGTTTACCCAGAAGTGTCTCAGCTGAGACAATGACTTAACAAGGTTCGACCCTTGGGGATTTGTTCACTGATCCAGGCCGTTGCCAACTTTGTATTCGATATCCCGAGGATAAGGAAAGGGGCATATCCAATATTTGTATCATATATGTAAATATTTTGGGAAGCCGAAATGTGCAAGTGAGAAGTTATTTAAAGTGACCACCCCCATAGAGAGCGGCTGAAGCGAAAGAGTTGGGCGTCGGAAACGCATCGGTTTTAATGGTTTTTATTTTTGATTTGATTTTTGTCACGTTATTTTAGGACGTCACTTCTTTACATAAAATAAGTAGTATAAAAAACAAGTACTAGTAGTTTTCAAGATATATAGTATTAAAAACTGGTATCTGAGTTTTTAATACTATTTTTAAATTAGTTGAGAACAAAAAATTCTACGAAGACAAAAAATCTTAACAATTACTTTTAAATAGCGATTAGGTACAGCAGACTTCACTAATAGTTTCTTAGAACTCGTCGTAATTTGTGCTATTTGCGCAAGTAGTGGTTGACGAAATAATGAGTAGGAGCAAAACAGGCACCTACATATTTTTAAAAGAATTTATTGGAAAATTTTATGACCAATTAAAGTAATATCAACAAGCTTTTTAATTGTTTGTTGGAAGACGCTTATGTGTATACAAATTGAATTGTTAATACATATAATGAATTTAATTGTAGGACAATGGAAAGTGGATTATCCCGGGGATAATCTCATAAGCAGAGCTAAGTATAATATAGAATTCAATACTGAAACAATGAATAAATATGTAATTACGACATTGGTGAATAATCTTGATAATCAAATATTTATTATATTTTATTATCAAGATTATTCACCAATATATATAATAAATATATAAGCCCTGTATTAAACATTGTCCCACTACTGGGCACGGACCTCCTCTACTAATGAGAGGGTTTAGGCCTTAGTCCACCACGCTGGCCTAATGCGGGTTGGTAGACTTCACATACCTTAGAAATTCTCAGGTATGCCGGTTTCCTCACGATGATTTCCTTCACAATTAAAACATTTAATACACACACAACTTTAGAAAAGTCAGAGGTGTATGCCACTTGGGTTTTGAACATACTTTCGTCATCACAGTCCATACCGCAACCAACTAGGCTGTCGCTGCTATTCATGATAATCAAATAAAGGTTTTAATAAAACAATATGTCAAGCAGAATTGTAATCTGACTATGCCGATCGTAACAAACAATATTCTGAAATATAAATCAAGACAAATGTGTAGGCTATTAAAATTTCGAGAAAAACCTTTACAAAGAAAATTGTTTGTGAAAGTTTGTAACATCTGGGACCAAGTCGTTATTTTAACATTCATATTTTATGTGTTTTATGTGTTTCATATTAAAAGGGAAAATACGAAATAAATTCAAGATTTTGCAATTACTTTTAGTCTTTTAGTCAGAATTTGATTTAATATAACGCTGTGACACGGGTTTTGTATCGACTTATACAGAAATAATGAATTGCCGAGACATATGTTACAAATCCAGTCCGAAACTCCACGGTACACACATCTGACTTTTTAAAGTTGTGTGTATTCACTGTTAATTATCTCTGGTTTCCACGTGAAGGAAATCAATGTGAGGAAACCAAATTACATACTTGACCAACCCAAATTCTTCCTCCAACTCTTTAAGACTTAATGGATTTTTTTTTTTTTTTTTTTTTTTTTTTAGTGCCTTGATAGGCAGACGAGCAGACGGGCCACCTGATGGTAAGTAGTCACCGCCGCCCATAGACTTCTGCAATGCCAGGGCACAGCAAAGCCGCTGCCTACCGTTGACAACGTTGGATACGTGTAGCTTAAACGGAGCCTGGGATCTGTCAGTTTTGATAAGTTGTTCTTATGTTTTTGAACTATTCTCTGTTTGTGTTATAACTGATAATAATTTTGCTTTATGAATATTCGGTCTGAAATAAATTAAGATGCCCTTCAAGGTGTGTGAGAGTTGATGATTTTTCGATGTATACAGTCGTTAATAATGAATATTAGTGTATTTTATATAACGATTCGACTAAGCACTTTTTATTAACCCAAATAACAAACTACCAAAAATATCGTTATCCTCATAAATTGTCTTTTACTTTCGACAATACAGTATCCATAAAAATAGTTCGTTTACTTTTTGTTTCATCCAATTTTTGGTTCTTACTTACGAAGTTTAATCAAGGTTAAGCGTCATAAAAGAAGTTCATTTTTACGACTCTACTAGTGTAATAGCTACTTTATTATCTTCTTTGTTATTTATGAAATTATATTTTTTATTTTCTAGTTTATTTTTGTAGACATTTTGCGTTTGACAGTCTCCGTGACGCAGCGGGCGAGTAGCTGACTGTGAAACGACAGGTTGTGGGTTCGATTCTCGTACGAGACAAATGTTTGTGTAACAGACAGATATTTGTTTCGGATCTGGGTGTTGTGGGACCGTAGTCCCTCATAGTTCTTGATACCCACGATACAGGTTTTAGCTAGTGGGCCTGAATCATAATGCAAGCTTTAGTATTAGAAGACTGCGTAGGTCGATTGTCTGTACCTCGCCAATTGATTGGAAGCGATTAAAACGATCAGGAGTATTACTGTTGACACTCTATTCCAATTTAAAATTGGGATTGGGTTCGAAAACTTTACAATTGGCACTCTGGAACGCAACACCAGCGCATGATTTAACTGAATACGGCGGAACATTTATAATACTCTATTTCATTTAGTGAGTTAGAGTCACAATATCTTATAGATTGGAATTGATTTCAAGAGTAGGCCTACAGATTCTTACACCACCATACTTGTTCATCCAGTTTCAAATCATAAACAACCATAATTATCGCATGGTGTCCTTTTTATAAAACCCATGACTACATTCATTAGGCACGAGCGGGCTGTTGTGGTTTTTTGTTCGACCCCTCATTAATTGTTCTTTAATGAGGGAGCCGACCCCATTGGGAACGGTGGTCGCACGGCACACTCTGTTATATTGCGTCGTGGTATAATTTACATTTAATGGACTCCTGTAACAGATTGACTGGAAGGACATATCTATAGAATCGATCTGGTAAAGTGGTGGTTGATTTATGATGAAAAAAATAGTGTGCTGTGCTGTGTAGTGTTGGTATTTAAACTACACTGATTATAAGTAAATTAGGATTATTTTAAAGCAGCTATGGCCTAGTTGGTTGCGGTACGGGCTGTTAAGACGAAAGTCGTATGTTCGAAACCTTAGTGGCATACACCTCTGATTTTTCTAAAGTTATGTGTGTATTAAATGTTAATTATATATTATTATTATAGGATTATTTTTATTTAGGGAACTGCGGATTTAAATGACTAGGCCCTCTTGTAACTTTTTGTCATCACTCCCAATATTGCAATTTGTGTTTTTTTTTATTAAAAACAATAAGTTATCACTATGAAATCTTTGATCCACGACATAAATATTACAAGGTTCGATTTGCAATTTATAGAATTATCTTTGGTTAAACCTTAATTTATTAAGGCTGCTCTGATTGTGAATGGGTCAAATATATAAACAAATCTGGTCTATAATATAATGATTATAGAGATTAGGTTGGGCCAATAAATGCTAATATTTTTTTCGAGTGTAAATAATATGTTAGTTTAGTATGTTTTAAGAGCCCTATAAAAATCAACATACGACATTTGACTGCGTAATCTGTAATCAATGACTTATACACAGAAATCTAGTCATAGCTAAGAGATCACAAGTATCATTTTAAATACAGGTTCTAGTGTCGTCCCGGCTAGTTATGATTAGGGATCAGGGGCTTCATATATATATTTAGTTATTTAAATCCGGGATACCATTTCTCTCAACGGGGTTATTTAAGTTATATTTGCATAGAATTGTATTACCATTAAATACAGTGCAAAAAATAAATATTTACCACGCAAAACTGTCAGACACGAATTTCTGCAATAACCAAACGAATGACGTCTTCCAGTAATTATTTACTCTATATATAATCTACCAAACATAACAAATCGATCTAAATTCATTATAATATCAATACAAAACGTCATAACATCGGCAAGTATTCCGGGGATACTTGTAGCTCTACCGGTCGACATCAAAGACACCTGACAAAACAGACCAAAGGAACTCCCGGCGTAGTTTAATTTAAATCGAATGACTTAATTTTTCATCGCTTCAGGTTTTCTTTTTTGCCGTGTTGGAATTTAATTACTGGTGTGACTTAAAAGTCGATGTTATTTCAATCGAATAGAGACACTCCTTTGAGATCCGTTGAGGATTTTCTAGAGACACATCAAAGCTTGACTTCTGAAGATTAGTGATCAATTGAGACTACGTAGATATAAATACTAAATATTTGCGTGTTTGGTAACTGCCGCGGTGGTGCAGTTGTAATTGCGTATGCGTTACGGCTGCAGTGCTGAGGTCTCGGGTTCGATCTCCGGGTCGGGTACAATGATATTGGGTTTTTCTGGCCCTGAGTCTAGAATGGAGCCTTTTTTTTTTTTTTTTGTTGTCGCGGGGAAAGCGTTTTATTACTACCGCCCGCTCCGGGGGGAAGCGGAATAAGAATAAAACGGTTATGCTGGACTAGCCGGTCTTACGACCCAGCATCCCCCTCGCCCGGATGATGGCTATCCGGGCAGCCGCTGGGCCGAGTCCCTACCCCCTATGTACACCCCACCCGACACTACCAGCTAAAACCCCGCGGTGGCCTTCTTCGGCGCTTACGGAGCGATCCCGGGGTATTCTAAGGAGTGCTAGAATTGCTGCCGGAACCGCCCCTGCGCGGTGCTGCGTAGCAGCCCATCTCCATGGGAGGGCTTAGGAGCCCCCGCGCACCGAACAACGACAGCGAACGAGGCCTTACTACACGCGCTGCCGTCCATCTCGGGGTCGCACGATGCTCCGAAACCGGGAGTGCATCGATTCGGGCTGACAGCCCCCCGCTGCGAGCCCGCGACCCCCGATGGCCCCAATTAGTCGCCTCGTACGACAGGCAGGGGTTACCGTGGTGGAATTCAAACGCCCCCGTTCCACAGGGCGGGAGACACCGGTCAGTCGTCCACCCGGCGCCTCCTACGTCTTCTCTGGCGGCGGGAGGGATCATTTCGTTCCCGATCCCTCTCGGCACTCTCCTTCTGCGAGATGACGCTCTCGCAGAAGTGGGCCACCGCACGCCAGGACCTCCGGCTGGCGACCATGGACGACACCACGGCCGGCAGCGAGAGGTCTCCTCCGACGACTGCTCTGAGAGCGCTGCGCTCTTCGTCCCAGGCTGGGCACTCCTCCAACGTATGTTGAGCCGTGTCCTCGTGGCAGTTGCCACAATGGTGGCACACGGCAGACACCTCCTTTCCGATCCGACACAGGAACGAACCGAAACATCCGTGGTCCGTCAGTACCTGCGTCAGCCGGAAAGTTGGCGCACCGTGGCGCCTGTCTAGCCATCTCTTTAGGACAGGACGCACTGCCGCGACGGTCCTCAAGCCCGCACTTGGGCTTTCCAGCCTGGTATGCCACTCCTCCACAGCGGTTCTGCGAAATCGGGCCGCAATCTCCCTCGGGGCCAGTCTCACCTGACGGCGACTGGACGCCTCCTCCCGCCAGAAGAACGCGGACGAGAGGAGTTTTGCGTCCAACTCCCAAGGGAGGGTGCCGGCCAATACGCAGGCCGCCTCGTGGGAGACCGTGCGGTAGCCCCTTACTATTCGCTGCGCCAACAAACGCTGCGGTTTGCGCAGCAAGGCGACGCAGCGGGGTTTCAGGGACTGGGCCCATACGGGACATCCGTACAGGGCCATTGACCGCACGACTCCAGCGTATAAACTTCGGCAAGGGCTATTAGGTCCCTCCAGGTTCGGCAGCAGGCGTCCGAGCGCGCCCGCCGCCCGCACCAATTTCGGCGACAACTCCTTGAAATGGGCACGGAAATCCCACCGGCTGTCCAGAATCAATCCCAAGTACTTCATTGTACAGCCGATGGGAATCCGCACCCCCTCCACATTGATGTGGGGCATTAAAGGTGGCCGAATCCGAGGACCGTGAAAGTAAAGGGCCTCGGATTTGTTCAGGGCCACCTTAAGGCCCAGTCGCCGAATCCTGCCCACCACCTGTTCGGTTGCGAACGAGGCGAGCAGGGTGGCCTCCTGGAAAGACCTGGCTGTCGCTGTTACTAGCGTGTCGTCTGCATAACAGACGACAGCGACGCCTCGGGGGTTAGTACCACGGAGCACCCAATCGTAGCCGATGTTCCACAGGAGAGGGCCCAGGACTGAGCCCTGTGGAACACCGCAGGCCATCGCTCTTCGGTGCCACCTGTCGGCGCCTGGATACACTATGTACCTGTCTGAGAGATACGAGCGCACCAGACGCCGGAGATACGGTGGCACCACGTGGTACCGCAGTGCTTCCAGTATGCAGGCCCAGGGCAGGGTGTTAAACGCGTTGGCGATGTCTAGAGACACCGCCACCACCACTTCACCCCGAGCCACTGCATCCTCCGCTTGTGCTTTGACCCGCAGAATCGCGTGTACTGTCGATCGGCCTTGCCGGAACCCGTACTGGCACTGTGCCAGGTCCGGCCCGACCCCTTCAAGATGCTCGACGAGGCGAGCGTGAACAATACGCTCGAAGAGCTTACAGACCTCGTCGAGCAACACGATGGGCCGGTAGGCCGATGGCGACTCTGCGGGCCGCCCCTCCTTCTTGAGCAGGACCAACTTCCCAGTTTTCCACTGAGACGGAAAACGGCCCTGCTCCAGGCACGCGGAGAACAGGCCACGAAGCCTAGTCCCCAGATGCTCGACGGCTAACACCCACGCACGTCCGGGGATACCGTCGAGACCCGGGGCTGTTTTCTTGCCCCGCAGCCGAAGCACCACCGCCCGAAATTCCTCGGGCGAAACCTCCGAAATAACCCTTTCCGAACTCAACGACGATGGCGTCGATGGATGTGACGCCATCGGTGGGGGAGTGACATCTTCAGTGGCAGGGAACAAAGCTGCGACGACCTCTTCAACTAGGTCGCCCCGGAGACTCTGCGTCAGTGGGGGCGTCCACGGGCGATATCTCCTCATCGCCACGCGATATGGACGCCCCCAAGGGTCGTTATCGAGAGTTCCCCGGAACTCCTCCTGAGCTGCAGACTTTGCCCTAGCTATTGCCACGCGCAGCGCTCTCTTAGCCTCCCTGTGGAGGCCGTGAAGCAGCCGCTCCTGGTCCTCGTCGCCGGGAAGACGGATCCGACGACGACGGTGTCTGGCGAGACGACGAAGGGCGGCCACGCAGGAGACACGTAACCGCGTGAGTTCCGCCGACCACCAGAACACCTGGCGCTTCTCGGGAAGACGTCGGACTCGGGGCATGGCCGCGTCACAGACGCGCGACATCGCTGCCCCGAACCACGACGCCTCCTGCTCGACCTGCATCGGTGCCTCCGGTGCAGGGAGCCACGCCTGGGCCAGTGCGGCCTCCTTCAGGGCCTCAACATCGAGGCGTTTTACAGACCAACGCGGGCCGTCCGACCGCGGGCCAGTCGGTCCTCCACTGGACTGGGGGTTAGGGGATAAGGCGACGTCGAACCGAATGTATCGGTGATCCGACAACGTCTCCTCGTCCACCAGAACTCTCCAGTCACGGACACGGCGGGCAATAGCTGGGGTGGCGAACGTGAGGTCCACCACCGATCCGCCATTATGCCGCACGCACGTGTTAACTGACCCGCGATTCACGACGGCCAGGTTGGCCGAGATCGCCCATTCCTCCAGGGCCTCGCCGCGCCTGCTGGTGACCGACGAACCCCAAGCCTGAGACTTGGCGTTGAAGTCGCCGGCAACGAGAACGGGGCGAGGCTGACTGCCTTGCACCACCAGGGCCCCTAGCCGAGTGAGAAAGTGCTCGAACTCGGCCAGGGATCTATTGGGGGAGAAATACACACCCACAATCCAGATCCCCCCCAACAGAACCGCCACACATCCCGCCCCCTTCGCTACTTTTTCGAAGGGTGGGGAGCCGGCGGCGCCCCGAGTGATGACGGCCACCAAACCGTTAAGGTCCCCTGCCCAGTCTTCCCTGGGGGGAACAAAATAAGGCTCGGCGACCACAGCCACTTGTATCGACCACTGCGCCATGCTCTGGACTAGGAGGTCCTGGGCCCTGGCGCAGTGATTAATGTTCGCCTGGAGGAAACGTTGTACCATATTAATGGGCGATCTCCATTTGCTCGCCACTGGTGCCCGCTGTCGGCTGGGTCACAACCTCCAACCCTCGACCACGATTATTGTGGCGAGGGCGGGAGGAGGCGACGCATGCCTTGGCGCCCACCTGGTGCCCCGCGGGCTTACCGGCACCTGCGCAAACTACGCAGTGCGGCTCCGCGGAGCACCCCTTGGCCTTGTGGCCCACATTACCGCAGCGATAGCAGAGTTCGCTGCGGTCACACTCGTCAGTGCACCGCGCCCGCACATGTCCCCTGTGCAGGCAGCGGTAGCACCGCATGGGCCTCGGCTCAAGGAGCTGAACGCGAGCCGCTACCCAGCCGATCAGGACTCGGCCGGACTTTAAAATTTTGTCGGCGACCTTAGCGGGGCACCGCACCCACGCTGCGCCAAGGCCCGACCGGTCGGGACGGATCTCCCCGACCTTATAATTTTCTATGGGATAATCCCCAGCCCTTGCGAGGGCTGCCGCGACTAGTTCCGGATCAGCTGATGCGTCTAGTCCCGAGACGCGCAGTTCCGCGGTTTTGACGGGGCGAGAGACCTTGATGTCTTCCTCCAGCTCCGACCCCCGGAACACTACCCTCATTTTTTCGGCGAGGGAGTCAGCCCTTGCCTCCGATTCCGGGCCGGGTACCTCATACAGGTACCCACCTGTCGCCATAAGGCGCGCCCTCATCTCAGCGATGCCAAGGCCAGACAGGTCCACTTGGCTTTGGACCGTCCGCAGAACTTTGGCATAGGTAACGCCTTTCGCCAAACCCGTAGGCGTCACCGTCAAAGTGACGGCCGCCTTACGGGGCAAGTGTATGCGCGGCTCTGGCCGGCGCTGCTGCGGTATTGGTTGCTGCGGCGGAGTGGCAACTAAAGCCCCAGGCACGGGCTGGGCATTCTTTTTACCCCTTTTAGCCACAACGTTCCACCCCTCCTCCATTGACGCAGGAGCGGGGGGCAGTAGCCGGGGCTCAAGGGGTGTTTGGGCCCGTGGAGCGACACGCCCTCTTTTATTCCTTTTTCCCCCCCTTCGGGACTTACTCAGGGGAGGAATTTGGGACGTGGCAGACGTCGATGGTACAGGCCCAGCCAGAAGAGCAGGCACGGGTCGAGGACCATTATTAGGGGCGGTCTGGGCGTTGCTTTTGCCCTTTCCCTGTCCCTTGCCCTTCGGGGAGGCTAGTGTACCATTGACAAGAGGCTGGGCTTTTGAGGGTCCAGCGACAGCATCCGGCGGCTGCACGGTCACTCCAACTTTGGCCCGGTCAGCAGCCAGCGGGGGGCGCATGATGGGTTCCGGGGGCAGCCTTGAACAGATTTCCCCCAAGCGCACGTCCAAAATACGTAAACGGCGCTCGAGTTGCTCGAAACGGTCACCATCTCCTGGAGCAAATCCTGACTGGGTCGCCGGCTGCGACGGTCTAATCGATTGGACCGTTGCTAGCATCTCTTGCATATTTTTCTCTTGAGCTGCCAAGGAGGCCTTGAGAAGGGCAATCTGTTGCGCCATTGCCACCTTCTCGGCCTCTAACCTGGCCACTTCTGCGGAGGCTGACTCCTGGGCCCTCTCCAATAAATCTTTAGCCGCGAGATTTTGCCTACGCTGCTCCGTCCCTTTGAGACTCCGGCCCTTGTGTGCCACGTCCCGAATGATGGCTGACAGCTGCAAGCGCCAGTCACCGCAGTCAGCTGTCTTATTCGTTGATTCCATCGGAACGGTTTCTTCGTCGGACACCACAGATGGACTTGCTGAAAGAGCAAGCATTTTCTGCGCTGGTTCTAAGTCACTGTCGCTTGTCTGTGCGTCCAGTTGCCGATCTCTCAGTGCCCTTTTTGAGCGCGTCATTACGCCGCTCATTCCGGTCTTAGCTACGGGAGCCGAGACAGTTGAAGCGGCCCCGACTGTCGCTATCTTAGGCTTATGCCCAGCGTCATCCGTCTTCCCTAGGTCGCTAGCGTCCTTTGGGAAAGACAACTTCTCCATAGCGTCATCTTCATTGTTTTTGTTGGGTATTAAATTTATTTCCATATTGAATCCCACGAGTATGGGGGAAATATTCGGTCCACCCAGCCAGAGCCCCCTGTAGCTGGGTAAGCAAATGTCTGCACGGGGTTCAGCACGTTCCCCGCCGGGGTTCGCACTAGCGACCGAACTACCCATCGGCCATGCATCCCCTCGCGGTGCGCCGCCGCTTGGGATTCGGGGTGACTTTTTATAGAGGTTTTCTCCCTCGCGGCCCGGGCGGTTAAGCCAAGACCCTCGGTCCAGTCGGAGCGCGAGACATGACCACAGACCTCCAGACCGGATTACGATTTACGACGGTGACAGCAGGAGAGAGCGTCCCCCCTACTGCCTGCTCGGCGGCGGGGTGAGCGCACACCGAGCCCGCCGACACCCCCGAGACAGAACCCGGGGGTAGCTCCATGAACGAGCACGGACTTTTGATTGAGGGCCGCCGCAACAAGCGACAACCATCAACCTCCTTTTGTCAGGATATCGGCCGTCGGTCAATGTGACCGCCGTTGCCCAGGGTACACCACGTGGAGGTTTCCTGACTTCGCACCCCGAGTCTAGAATGGAGCCTAACATGACGATAGGTCATGTTAGGCTCATAGACACATTATGCGACCATAATAAATTCGGCGAATAGTAGGTGTACTGGTTATGCCTCTACCTACCCCTTCGGGGATAACAAGCGTGAGTGTATATGTTGGTAAATGACTTCAGGCAGTTTTTAGAGTGTCTGTATCTGAGAGGGTGCTCAAGGTACGCTAGTAGGAACAAAAGTGAAGGAATTAGCTCAAAACGGTCGCGTAGCTTTAGTTATTATGTAAAAAGAATTGGGTGCTAAAATAAAATGCATAAATATAACTACGATGCAATCACGTTCTAATAACGATATTTAGTGTAATTTATTTTAAATAAGTATGTAGATAAGCTGTTAAACTTGTAAGCTTTGTGACAATTACTTCGTTTTAAAATAACACCCAATAATTATACGCATATATGCGATCGAATATTAAGAATCAATTTTCAAGTGTCGTATGTTCGGGAACTACAAGAGACTTACGGTCTCACAACACCCAGACCCGACATAATATTTATGGATCCAACAAACATTTGTCTCTGCGCGGGTATCGAACCTGAAGTCTTTCGTTTCACAACCAAATACTCGCGGACTGCACCATTGAGGCTATCATTTATTTATATATACTAGCTATTACTTGTGGCTCTGCTCTCCTGATCTATTTTGTGATATAAAAGTGTTACTTTTTTAATAAAATTAACGCTACTATAAAATAGATTCGTGATAGCATTGTCTTAAAACTGAATCAGATGAGTAGTTTCAGAGATTATCTTATTTTTTATCCTGGCACGGCAAAGTGACCAAACTGCACCTGATAGTAAGCGCAGTGCCGTCCAGTAAAGAGTATCGTGTAGCGAGATACTCGATACTACTACTCGAGGTACCCGGGCGGATATGAATATCCTGCCACCAGCATACAATACCTACATACACACAAATAAAGTTCACCTCTTTTTAAATAAATTTCTATTTTTATATAGCAGCATGGTTATGTGAATGCATTGTCTAAGTTAACCTAGATTTCTTAAAATTTCCCACAGGTGATAACTTCTCATGTAGTGAAAATGGTTTAGTAAAAGCATGTGTCCCAGGGTACGGTTATATTTTCCTTATCTGAAAATCTAGCTTCTGTCTAGTGTAACTTAAATATAGTGATATTGTCAAATTTGTACCTACTAAAACCTCACAAGAGCCACTTTGAACTTGACACCATTTTTTTTTATTCTGGCACGGCAAAGTGACCACACTGCACCTAATTGTAAGCGCAATGCCGTCCAATTAAGGTATCAAGTAGCTAGAGACAATTTATCCCTCGCTACTCAACACAATCATGCTGTCCTGTAGCTTCTTCACACTACGCCATGGGGCAAGAAGGTGAAGAAGCGGTCTAGGGTCTAGTATCGGAGTACTCAGAAGGCCGCAACACGGCCAAACATCTTACCCCAATTCTAAACCCCCGACAGAAGACAGATACTTTAAGTTTTTAAACATTTCTATTGTAAATTTAATATTATGGCTGACAAAATTTGTTGGTGGATGGGTATTCGATATATTTAGCCTCCGCGCAGCGGGTGAATAGCCGGTTGTGAAACGCGAGGCCGTGGATTCGATCCCCGCACCGACAGACAAATTTTTGTATAACAGACAGATATTTGTTTCGGGTCTGGGTGTTGTGGGACCGTAGCCCTTCGTAGTTCTTCATACCCACGATAGGTTTGACGTATTGTGGAGTCGGGACCATGTGTGTGACTGTTAGGTGTATTTATTTGTACCCGAATGTGTAGAGACCAATTTACAAATTACACACTGTTTAAAAAAAAACGGACTGCCAACACGAAAGTCGTATGTTTGAAACCCAAGTGGCATACAACTCTGACTTTTCTAAAGTTATGTGTGTATTAAAATGTTAATTATCGCTTGCTTTAACGGTGAAGGAAACCATCGTGAGGAAACCTGCATATTTGAGAATTTTTCGAAAGTATGTGAAGTCTGACAACACGCATTAGGACAGCGTGGTGGACTAAGGCCTAACCCCTCTCATTAGTAGAGGAGGCCCGTGCCCAGCAGTGGGACAATGTTTAATACAGGGCTAGTATTATTATTATTATTACACTGTTTAAAAGCACCATTATGGCTCATGCCAGGGCGTATAGTCGGTAAATAAGACACCTATGTATCCCTGTAACTGTAGGCAACGGCACACTACTGTACAGCTACGATTTAAGAATAATAATACATCCAAGTCATACACATTGTTCTGACCTCATACTAGGTAAAACCTGCATCATGGGTATCAAGAACTATGTGGGACTTCGGTCTCACAACAACCAGACCCGAAACTTATATCAGTTTGTTCCACAAACATTTGTCTAAGTGCGGGATTCGAACCCACGGCCTCTCGTTTCACAGTCAGCTACTCGTCCGCTGCCGTCGTCGTCTTTTTTATGATTGCTAACTTTATTTCCGATGATTTGGTTCGGGCTAATATTCATTTATCTCACTCGTAGGTGATTTTGCGTAACAAAATCTATAGGCCGCTATAACATTGCCAACAATCGAGAAACGATGTGTCTGACAATACAATTGCACTGCACTGTTGCCATAGTAATGTGTAGCAATTTGACAGGTTTGAAAAAATAACAATTTATCCCCACGTGGTAATTACTATAGATAGAGACATGTATAGGGTAGCAATTTGACTGGTTTAAAAACAAACCACATAAAAAATGTCAACTTACCCCCACGTGGTAATCAACCACCTATCACTATAGATAGAGACATGTATAGGGTAGCAATTTGACTGGTTTAAAAACAAACCACATAAAAAATGTCAACTTACCCCCACGTGGTAATCAACCACATATCACTATAGATAGAGACATGTATAGGGTAGCAATTTGACTGGTTTAAAAACAAACCACATAAAAAATGTCAACTTACCCCCACGTGGTAATCAACCACCTATCACTATAGATAGAGACATGTATAGGGTAGCAATTTGACTGGTTTAAAAACAAACCACATAAAAAATGTCAACTTACCCCCACGTGGTAATCAACCACCTATCACTATAGATAGAGACATGTATAGGGTAGCAATTTGACTGGTTTAAAAACAAACCACATAAAAAATGTCAACTTACCCCCACGTGGTAATCAACCACCTATCACTATAGATAGAGACATGTATAGGGTAGCAATTTGACTGGTTTAAAAACAAACCACATAAAAAATGTCAACTTACCCCCACGTGGTAATCAACCACCTATTACTATAGATAGAGACATGTATAGGGTAGCAATTTGACTGGTTTAAAAACAAACCACATAAAAAATGTCAACTTACCCCCACGTGGTAATCAACCACCTATCACTATAGATAGAGACATGTATAGGGTAGCAATTTGACTGGTTTAAAAACAAACCACATAAAAAATGTCAACTTACCCCCACGTGGTAATCAACCACCTATCACTATAGATAGAGACATGTATAGGGTAGCAATTTGACTGGTTTAAAAACAAACCACATAAAAAATGTCAACTTACCCCCACGTGGTAATCAACCACCTATCACTATAGATAGAGACATGTATAGGGTAGCAATTTGACTGGTTTAAAAACAAACCACATAAAAAATGTCAACTTACCCCCACGTGGTAATCAACCACATATCACTATAGATAGAGACATGTATAGGGTAGCAATTTGACTGGTTTAAAAACAAACCACATAAAAAATGTCAACTTACCCCCACGTGGTAATCAACCACATATCACTATAGATAGAGACGAGTTTACTACTCAGTCGAGTGTGCAGCACTATAGTAGTTGCCAACGGCTTGTAAATACGCTGGAATGAGAGCGTTCCATACAACTGAAAACATGCACACTCATAATCATATTATGAAATGAATGAATCAACCCGTCTGTCGGTATTTATTTTTGATGCCATAACTCATCGATGGAACTCGACGATTTAAATAAATTGAAACACCATTCAATCAGGGCTGTCACTATTATGCACCGCGAGCGATGATATTAATTTCTTCTAATTAATGATGCAACAGTGCAATTGAATGGAATGTGTATATACATCAAGATAAAAGTATACAAATGATAGATTTAGTTATTGTTAAAAACAAGCATTTTGTTATACTCCTGGTTGTTTTTTTATTTACACATACATACATATACCCACGCCTGTAATCTGAAGGGGTGTAAGTAACCACAACAATTGAAATTATATTCATAACTATCGCCTCTCGATCAAAAATCTCGTTTCAAAATAATTAATACATACTTATACACTGACGCCTGTAATCCCCGAAGGGGTAGCCATTTTTTGCCGAATTTATTATGATCCCATAATATGACAGGGGCGAACCTATCGCCATACCGGGCTCAATTCCAGACTCCGGGCTGATACTAAGTATTTCTAAATATAAAAACCCAATATCACGTTACCCCACCCAATCGAATCCGAGACCTGCATCATGCAATGAAGTCGATAAGATCAATGATACATTTATAAGTCTCATATCTCAATCTTGTGTCACTCTTAGTATATAACTATGCTCGCTGGTATATCTATGGACCATTGGTATACTAACTGCTTAGTCCGCACTATTCTAGCTGCGGGAGTCCGCACTATCAAGCTGTAGAACCGATTGCCGGCCTAAAAGTCCCTCCTTCCTATAATCCTGAGTTCTTTAAAGGTGTTATGTGAAGAAGCTATTTAGCAGACCGGCATGATTGTATCGAGTAGCAAGGCAAAGTTGTCTGTCGCTACACAAGCTTTCTGAATGGCACTGCGATTACCATCGGTTGCAGTGGGTTCACTTCACCGTGCCAGGTAAAAAAATACTAATAATACTAATATTGACTGCCTCGGTGGCGCAGTTGTAATTGAGCATGCGTTACGACTGCTGCCTTGCTGAGGTCTCGGGTTCGATCCCCGGGTCGGGTAAAGCGATATTGGGTTTTTCTATCTAGAAATTCTCAGTATTAGCCCGGAGTCTGGAACCTGTGCCCGGTATGGCGATAGGCTCGCCCCCTATCACATTATGGGACCGAAATTCGGCGAAAAGTGGGTGTACTGGTTGCACCTCTGCCTACACCTTCGGGGATTACGGGCGTGAGTGTATATGTATGTAATACTAATATTGGACGTATTTCGAAACCTTTTTTTATTTATTTGCCTTTATAGCTAAAATTCTAAACCAACACATATATTCTAGTTGGTTAAAACAATATCACACATTTTTATTACACTAGTTCAAGAAAAGCACTTTTCTTTCAGCCATCAAGATTTACGACTTGCGTTCAATAGAGTTTATTATATCAGGTAAACTCGATAAAATTGTAACAAAAAGACCACTGAGGCAACCCTGAATGGAAGGCGGTCGCGCGGTTCGCCACCGAGGCGGTAGTAATATCACAAAATAATAATACATTATGGGTACCCTTACACGCGGCCACCGGCGGTTACGACGATATACGGTGTCGCAATTTGCGCCTGCCCCGTATTATTTTGTCGCTTTGCTTGTAAAATATACACCGGGTAATTAGTCGATGTGCACTTTGAAATTTACAAATTTATATTCCACAACTCTGGTGTTTGCGACAATTTGACGCGTTGTGTTATTAGGTGTTCGGTTTCGAATTGCGTGTTTTTTTGTTTTAAATTGAATGTTCTGAAATGCTTGGTTTAGGCTGTTGGGTGTTTGTGATATCATCGATAGATGGCGCCACTTGTTAGTGATGTTCGATGTCGATTTTTATATATCGACGCCAAAGCTAAGTTTTGGCAGTAGATTTTTATTTAAGAGGTCTGAACAAAAATTAATGATACCTACAGTAACAATTAAATATAGTCAGTCACGGGGACTACCGACAAAAGTGAAAACTTAAAACTTTGAAATTACTGTTCTTTTTTTTTAAAGCGTCCATGAAGTAGTAGCTTTTTTGGTTATGATTTCTTGACAAAAATTTTAGAACTTCATAGGCGTGCTTATGTCAAAAGTAAAATAATCTGAGCGTGACTGTCACGCGAGTTCAGTGCTTTCTCCCCATTCCAAAAGAGCCTAATATGCCTAAACAAGTTTTCACTTCGAAAATAGAATACTCAAACTGTGTAATTATTGTTCCTCGGTTTCGCGGCAGATTTAGTGGCGCCGTACACTGCCATGAATAACTGAATAGCTTCGGCGTCATTAACAAGCAATGCTATTTCCACTTATAGCATAGCCAGGACTCGACTTTGCGTACGGTATTTTTGGTGCAAACCAAGCAACGTTCTTGCCAAGTTTCTATTTAGGAAGGATAAAAACAGCTCGGGGAAAGATCATCTCTAAATCTGTTTGTAGATAAAATCTGGTAGGATCTGTAGAAATGAGCTGTGAATTAATTGTTAAGAATTAAACTTTAACTAAGCTATAATATTTTGGCCTTTGTCAATTGTCTATGTTTTCTACGTTTCTATATAACAGTTTTAATGTTTTATTAAGGTTTATAGTTCATAATTACGTCATATTTCACAAATAAGATTTATATCCCCACTACTTAAAAGGGCCATGTAAAAGAACAGAATACAGTCCCAAAACAGATAGACCCGTAACGAATATTTGTCTCGTTGCGGGCACCAAACCCACGACCTCTTATTTCACAGACTACTCACCTGCTACGCCACGGAGTCTGTCAAAATGATTAAAAGTTTATCAAATTTTTTTCACATTCTCTATTTGTATTTGTTAATAAAAACTGAAAATAATGTAAGCTGTGTAGTTATAACATTATCCCACTGCTGGGCAACCTCTGGTTATAAGTTTTGCACAAAAATGATTTACAAAATACAAAACCGTAGCCGGAATGGAAGACGAATTTATTAACATATCGAACATTACCAATCATTGGTGAACTTTGTCAATATGCACCGAAAAAGCTCACTGTTTGCATATTGCAGGAACTTTTTTAATTTGGCCACCGCGGAACTACTCGCACGCACTCGAAACGTTAAAGTTGCCACGTTACGAGTTCATTTTAGATATCGGATTATGTTGATATCATATACCAGGGGGGGCAACCTGCGGCTCTTTGAAGGATTATTTGTGGCTCTCAATAAATGTACCCAAGATCTCTTTTACCATTGTTGTGCTATTATATTTTTAAAAATGATTATCGTTCCGTATGTGTTTCAATGTAATTTTTTATATTTAAATCCAATATACATAAATTGTACTTTTATTTATGTTTTCAATAAATATGATTTCTGAAAAAAATATTTTTAATACCTTTTTTGCATACCTCTTAAATACGTATTTAAGTGCGGCTTGCGAAAAGTTTCAAATTTCGAAAATTTCGACTATTAACGAGACTTGACTTGACCATCCCTGTCATATAGGAACCACCGCTTTGTCTTCTCCTGTCACCAAGCAATAGTATGCTTGCTGAAGTTGAAGTAAGCATGCGTTGGTGTCGATTCTGTCCCAAATTTACTAAAACTAAGTTTGTTCGTAAACAACATTTCATATTCTCAAAAACATTTAAGGTGAAGTAAATCTATTTTAGTTTCACAGAACTGCCTCGATGGCGCAGTTGTTATTGCACATGCATTACGACTGCTGTGCTGAGGTCTCGAGTTCGAGCCCGGGTCGGGTAAAGTGACACCCGGAGTCTAGAATTGTGCCTCGCCCCCTATCACATCATGGGACGGTAATAAGCTTAGCGAAAAGTGGGTGTACTGGTTACACCTCTGTCTACCTCTTCGGGGATTACATGAGTGTATATGTATGTATGTTTTACAGGATCAAAGTTACCCAATTTTGTTCTATTATTAATATTTTGTTCATACATTTCGCATTCATTTTAAAATGATTCAAATAATTTGAATACTCTTAATTCCCAATCACATTCAGCATAATATTTAATGCTGTTTTAATAAAATCAATATTTAATATGATGAAATCTTTAAACTAAAATTAAAAAATGTTTAATATATTTTTGTTTAGTGCGCTATACAATAAAATTGGCCACCACTACTGGATTGAAAATGTTATATGTGGGGTTGACGAGTGAAGTACAACAAGTTCAAGCTTCTGAATGGTGGTGTTACTGCGTATGGGTAGACGTAGAGTTCATCAGTAGAGCGAGCGTCTTATCATTCGAACAAAAAAAATTGTTAGTTGTTTATCGAGATATTAATATGTGTTGTGTTTTCTGAGTGGTATTTTGTCTACATTTTTATGTTGATACAAGAGCAAGTAAATTTTCTGATGGTAAACGGTCGTCATTGTTTGGGTGTGGCCTACATTGCCAGATAAATCATATATGCTTTATTGAGGTTTAAAGCCATAGTCGCGCAAATAATGAAAATTACGTCTAGTTCTGAGAAACTCAGAACTCTGTAAATCGCTATATAAAAATATATGTTAGAAATTAATTTATTACGAAACTTCTATCTCAATAGAATTACTAAAGGAGCTTTTAAATAATGTACATCTCAAAAAGTACAGTCACACATAGCTCTGACCCCACACTAGGTCCAACCTAGGCTGTGGCTCTGCTGTGCCCTGGCATTGCAGAAGTCTATGGGCGGCGGTGACTACTTACCCGTGGCCCGTACTAGGTGACCCGTCTGCTCGTCTACCTATTCAGGCATTAAAAAAAACCTGTATCGAGGGCATCAAGATCTACGGGGGACTACGGCCCCACAACACCCAGAACCGAAAGAAACATCTGTCTACCTACATAATATCGATATTTAACACAAATTGTCTGGAAACCTACTAAGCCTAGTTACATGTATCCTAGAGTAAAAGAAGTCGTGGGATATAGTCTTAAGGGAAAGAACGGGGATATAGACAGGTACTTTTTGTTTGGTTTCGACAAATTCGTTTATTATATAAAATATTTTACCCAGATTTTATCGTACTGCCATTGGTTTAATAACCGAGTCCAATTCCAACAAAACTGCACATATTCCAGATCCAAAATTCTAAAAGAAACATTTTTTTTTTATAATATAGTCCGACAAACGAGCCAGTGGGTCACCTGATGTTAAGTGATCTCCACCGCCCATGAACATCCACAATACCGAAAGTATCATGTATGCGTTGTCGGCCTTAAAGGACAGGAATAGGGATTAGGGAAGGGAAGGGGGAATCTGGGCCTCCGGTTATCTCACTTACCATACGAAACGCGACAGTAAACTGTCACTTTACGTTGGTTTTCTGTGAGACAGTGGTACTACCCCGGTCGAGCCGGCCCATTCATGCTGTAGACAAATATGTCTACAGCGTGGCTCTACCACTTCCAAATCTCATCACATCTGAATTATACACAATATATAACCCTGACCTAATCCAACAAGCTGGGCGTCAAATTCAAAGTCGATGACTGTCCAACAAGACAAGTATGAAGAGTTGTTTAACGAGCAATTTGCACAATGTAAAAAGGTACATCAATCATCGCAACTGTATCTTCTCTCGGGCATGTTGGCATCACTTCAAAACTGTCGGAAGATCTTTTGATTGTGTTACAAATCGTCTTAGCACCAATGGCACATATAATAATAGATCCGCGAGTACGCAATAATGAATCGCAGTTTAAACTTAGAATCGACGAGTTGAATTGGAATTCGAGAAAGTTTAGGGTTGTCGCTCGCGTTGTTGTTATGTTTGGATCATAATAATCATACCAGCCCTGTTTTAAATACAGCTAGGACATAGGCTGTGTGCTAATGGGGAGCCGAATATGACGTGATAGATAGAGTACAGTCCAAGTTCTTGTCTTACCTTTTTTTTTAATTCTGGCTCGGCGGATTGACCACACTGCACCTGATGGTATGCGCAGTGCCGTCCAGTTAGAGTATCGAGAGACAATTTACCACTTGCTACTCAACACCTGCCTGGCCTGCTTCTTCACACTACGCCTTGGGCAAGAAGGTGAAGAAGCGGAGTACTACTGTCAGAGTACTCAGAAGGCCACAAAACGGCCAAACATCGTACCCCAACTCTAGGCCCCCGACAAAAACCGGATGTACACTGACTGATCCCGGAACGCGACACACTTGCGTGTGCCACTATGGCGGGCTTTACACTTTGTGTAAAGTGGTCGCTATCCGGGCGGATATGAATATCCTACCAACACACTTATATAATTGGGTTGATTTTCTGATTTAATTCGTTCAAAAGCAATTAAATAAAATAATTGCCGATAACAAGCGGTGATGATTTAAATTGGATTGTTCGTAGCCAGTCATGTATTTATTAGATCTGTACTTATACAATGAGTTTTTCAGTACCCGCATCTCACTCGTATTCACGAAAATAATGTATACAGAACAGTGAAACATATTTGATTGCCTCGGTGGCGCTGTTGTAATTGTGTATGCGTTACGACTGCTGAGCTGAGGTCCCGGGTTAAATCCCCGGGTCGGGTAAAGTGATATTGGATTTTTCTATTTAGAAATACTCAGTATCGGCCCGGAGTCTAGAATTTAGCCCAGGCTCATCCCCTATCACATTATGGACCCATAATACATTCGGCGAAATGTGGGTGTACTGGTTACACCTCTGCCTACCCCGTCAGTTTATTGTGTATGTATGTTAAGCATATTCAGAGGATCGTATTAAAAACTCAATAATTTAATACTTATTATTTATCTAATACAGATGACGCAGCGAGTAGAAAAAACTCTGAACTGGTAGAATCAGACTAGTAGTTTTGTATAGAGCATTAACCGCAGGCTTGTTTACTTTCCACAGAATATCAGCACATTCAGCTGAAATTTAATTCTGTAACCGCATCAGATGAGACCAGATGGACTGCTCCAGCTACATACATACATATACACTCACGCTTGTAATCCCCGAAGGGGTAGGCAGAGGTGCAACCAGTACACCCACTTTTCGCCGAATTTATTACGGTTTCCTAAAGCGGTGGGGATGAGCCTATCGCCATACCGGGCTCAATTCCAGTATTTCTAAATAAAAAAAACTCAATATCATTTTACGCGACCCGGGGTCGAACCCGAGACCTCAGCACAGCAGTCGTTATGCATGCACAATTACAACTGCGCCACCGAGTCATACTAGCTGATTTGTTTTACATGGTCATAATAGTCCGAATAAATGTATTTTAATTTTTTTTTTTTTTTCTATAAGATTTCAATGTCTTAAAGTAGATACCGATAAAGGTGCATAGCATGCGAAGCTGCAGAGAAAAGCTAATTATTACTAAATGTTATGACTATTGACACATTCCTACTACTAAAAGAAACCTACCGTAACATATTGGACATTTCAAATTACAGGGAAGCAATTAAGACATCAAAAGAGATAGTCGCACATAAACACACAGTTAGATTGGAATGGTAATGAGTGTGCCACATATTCGTCCGTATGTAGGAATTAGCTACCTGTTCCAGCTGTCGGACTTATCAAAGGCTATGCGTTTCATGCATGGCATGTTTAGTGTACTTGGTCGCATTTGGTTAGAAATGTATTAGGTAGTACATGCGTACATATACACTCACGCCTATAATCCCCGGAGGGATCGGCAGAGGTGTAACCAGTACACCCACTTTTCACCGAATTTCGGTCCCATAATGTGACAGGGGACAGCCTATCGCCATACCGGGCACAGATTCTAGACTGCGAGCTGATTTCTAGATATAAAAAACCAATATCACTTTACCCGACCCGGGGATCGAACCCGAGACCTCGGAACAGCAGTCATCATCATCATGTCAGCCGAAGGACGTCCACTGCTGGACATAGGCCTCCCCCAAAGAGTGCCACAATGACCGGTCCGGTGCATGCTCAATTACAACTGCGCTACCGAGGTAGTCGTAGTAGGTAGTTTGTCTTCTTTTGTTATTTTTTGTCCTATTTCGGATGGTGAACGAGATTTCTAGACGCTCACCTTTCCTTAATTCCCATTATTTTTAAAATTACAAACATCCATGATTCTTTTAGTACAGTGTAACGTCATTGAGCGGAATAAATCATTCACCATCATAAGTTGACCCATGTTTGCCAGCCTCTGCAATGTGAAAACAAAAACCCTATATTCGTCCTTGTACACACATAAACCCCATGCAAGCGATATTACAAAATGCACCAACGTGTTTACTGTGATCTGGATTCACCAGCAACAGTACCGATGAACCGCTTACATGTTTAGAGTAGGGGAGAGTCCCAAAAGTGCAACGGACAGACCCCACACCACCCTTTACGGTCCATTAGTTGCGTCCGCGGGAAATCGTCATTTGCATAAGCGGCTTGGCTCTCTACACATAGTAATTGGGATCACATGTAACCGACCAGCGTAAGTTGATCCATCGTCCGTCTCCCTAGAAGGCGTGATTTGCGAACACCAAGGGAGGGTCATGAGGCAATCACGGGCCAAATTTCTTTGGCGCGACCAGTGTAGATTTAAGTCGGCCGGTGCCGTTTGCCCAGCACTTAGCCGATGCCCTGAGGGCGTTTTAATCGAAGTGCGAAATTTGAATGTGATTAAAATTCGTATTGTTTCAACGGGGCCCGAATTCTGTACGCCAGTTGGCGCTTGTGCGAATGTTGAGGATGTGATTTGCATTAACTTTGAACCGAATGTGCCGGATATGAACGAAAGTCAACAGTTTAGTTGAATGTCTAATGATTTTAATGATAGCTGGAGCGCTGTTGAATATGCATGAATTTTATTTCGTTGAGTGAATTCAAATTGAGTATATGCTAAACGAAGATGATACACATTAGCATGAAATAATGGAAAATAATTATTATATCATTAGTCTAGTGTTGACTTTCTCTGTCAATATTCTGGATTCCATCTTGAAGCCTGGCAATCAGATTTTTAAAATTGAGTATAATAACATAGTAAACATACATCTTGAAAGATTATGAGGAAATAAGAGTTCTTTCACTGGTTTATTATAATTAAAGTGAACTTTAAATCACTATAGAAAGAACTCTACATATTTAAAAAATATTTTCTGCTTTTTAGTTCGGCTAGCTATTAAAGCGTGTTTTTATAATTATTATTAATATCTAATAATTAATATTATAATTCTAAATAATGATATATTATGTTATTATACACTCATTTGCAAAAAAAACGGGCGGTTTTGATTTTAATTCTTCTTTAAAAAAATACGGTACCAAAATGATTTCAATCATTTGTACATGTTACTGGCCGGTTTTAAAAATGCCGTGGTGTTTAAAACAGTACGTTCTAAATTCAAATTTTCGTTTGATGCTCGTTTTTACAGAAAACCACTTTTTATCCTACATTTTTGATGCGAAGTTCCAAAAGATAATATCGGTTTTCATAACTTTTAGTCAATTTTTATGAATTTATTTCATATTCTTTATTGTCAAAGCTTCATTTATTGCTGTTTAGCTGTCTCAATAATGTTAGAGAAAGTGGTAAAAGCTACCAAAATTATTGCGCTGCTCGAAGAGTGTTGCAGCCAATGCTTTGTGGCTGAGAGGCTAAGTGTGAGTCGCTCGACGGTTCAAAGGACCTGGCAGCGGTATCAAGACACCGGTTCCGTCGAGAGAAGGCCTGGTTCTGGAAGAAAACCATGTACCCAACCACGGGATGATCGTTTTCTTGTGAGTCGCGCATTGAGAAATCGCAAGTCTTCGTATATGGACCTTAAGAACAACCTCGAAGAAGTAAGAAATGTGCATATTAGTCTATGGAAGGTCAGGAGGAGGCTTCTTGCGGCCAATATACGCAGTCATCGCCCGGCCCGCGGCCCTAAGTTACTCCGTGAGCACAGAGTTGCCAGGCTTAGGTTTGCTCGAAATTGTGAGTCATGGACTCAAGAAGACTGGAATAGGGTATTGTTCTCCGATGAAGCCAGGATATCTCTGTTCGGTGAAGATCGACGTCGGCGAGTGCTACGAAGACGAGGAGAACGCTTTGCAGAGGCTTGTTTTGAATAAATCACACATTATGGTGGGGGCTCTGATATGTTTTGGGCAGGAATAAATTCAATGGATCGTACAGAGTTAGTCTTCATTGAAAACGGCTCACTGACTGGACATCGATACATAACGGAAGCTCTAATTCCTCATGCACAACCCGCATTGGCTGCTTTAGGCGAAGACTCAATTTTTATGGACGACAACGCTCGCGCCCACCGGTCTGGCGATGTGGAAGCGTATGTGCAAGAGGTCGGCATTCGTCGTTTGGATTGGCCAGCTCGAAGTCCCGACCTCAATCCTATAGAGCATGTCTGGGACGTTCTGAAACGACGCGTGAGATCAGTACAACCGGCTCCGCAGACCATCAGAGAGCTGAAGAATGTGATTACCGCGGAGTGGGAACGTATTCCGCAAGCAAGTATCCGGGATATCCTCGCTAGCATACCCAGACGAATTCAAGCTGTGATTTCAGCGTGGGGTCACACTCGATACTAAACATTTATCTGCTTTTACTTTATTAATTTAATTTTACTTAAGAAAAAACAAACAAAAATCTTTGTTAACTTTTACTTCACGAGCATATGCACTACTAGCGAGCATACACTACTAGTGAACTTTAGCATTAAAACCCATAAATTTTATCAAAATTTTATAATAATACTGACGAAAACGATTATTTGCTTATTAATTTACAAAATTGTGAAAGTAAAACTACCTATAATTATCAAACAAACCAATAGTAACATTTTAAATGGTTCATTGCTTAGGTGCCCGTTTTTTTTTGCAAATGAGTTTATATTTAGGCGTAGTGTGAAGAAGCAGGCCGGCATGATTGTGTTGAGTAGTGAGGGATACACTATCTCTCGCTACTTGATACTCTATCTGGGCGGCACTGCGCTTACCATCAGCTGCAGTGTTGTCACTTTGCCGCGCGTAACAGTAACTATAACTGAAACAATCCGTGTTGGAAAGTACTTAGAAAGACGAATAAACAATACGGGCTTACTCGTGTCCACGTGTTCAACTTTCTTCTTTAACCAACTTCAAAACAGGAGGAGGTTTTCAATTCGTCGGAATCTTTTTTTTTATGTATGTTCCCCGATTACTCGAAGACGCCTAGACCGATTCGAGAAATTATTTTTTTGTTTAAAAGGGTATACTTCCACGGTGGTCCCATTGGCACCAAGTCAAGATCTGATTATGGGATCTCAGAAAAATCGAGGGGAACCCTCAAATTTTATAGGGACGCATAATTAACTTCAATAATTCGTTTTTTATTGGAGTCACTGTAATTTTATGAATTAAAAAACTTATTCTTATTGATGTATCACACATCACTGTAAATTTTCCGTACATACTTGAATACGGCATTCTATTCCGTATGTTTGACCCTAGCGCTACATGATTGAGGTAGAGAAAGAAGTAACATAACATTGAAAGCGCAGCATTCGGAGTACAGTTTTCCAACTTTATATATATACATACCCGTGCTTTTCCCCCATAGCAAGCTTCTCGAATCAGCAACAAATACTCGGTGACACCGTGTGAGCTATCGTCAAATTTAATAAAGGCTAGCAGCGAGCGGGGGTGTAAGTGTCTACATTTACATTTAAAGTACCAATTATTTGACGTCATTAGCGCCCTCTGGTGGCTATAAAACGCACCCAACACGCGCGATTTCGCCTATTTAAACGGACATAAATTAGAAATAAAATGACGACTTTTTTTTAATCTGTCTCTCACGCCGCGACAGCCGTTTATCCGCGTTGATTGTGACATTTTATTTATTTAATTAGTGAAAAATTGAGCTGCGTTAATTTAATTTTGCATGAAAAATACTTTATGTTGACGAGTTTAGATGGTAAATAGATGAGAGTCGACTGAGGCGCCTACACCTGGCAAACAAAATAAATAGAGAAATGAAGGCATATTTTAATCAACTTTGTTAATTTGACTAAACTATACAAGTTACTGTATCTCAAGTTAAAAAAGACTGCCTCGGTGGCGCAGTTGGTCTCGGGTTCGATCCCGGGATCGGGTATAGTGACATTGGAGTTTTCTATGTTGAAAAACTCAGTATCAGCCCGGAATCTGGAATTGTGTCCGGTATGGCAGTAGATGATAACGCGAAATAAATTCGGCGAAATATGGGTGTTCCCGTTACACCTCTGCCTGCCCCTTCGGGGATTACAGGTGTGAGTATGTATTTTAATTAACATTTTCAATATAAATAAACTATACAAGTTAAAATTGTCGACAATAATTATTTTATACAAATGTTTACACTATTTTTAACTTGATTAACGTAGACGAGCCAGTTTCAAAACTGGAAACTTTGGAATTTAATTAATTTAATGATTGACTTGAAACAACTTTACAGCGGATTATTTTATATTAAATTTATAATAAATTGTCAAAGAGAACAGTAAAGTGTACAAAAGGCTTAGCTGTATCAATTCTAAGATACTCTAAGAATTTGAAAGAAATGTTTGAATTACTTTTAGGTCTCGCAGTGGTTTTAACTAAAAGAAACAAAAAAAAATACAATAATTATTAAGTAATAAACAACGCTCAAGATGTTATAATAATAATTCTTTATTTGCTAAAAAGTTGGTACATTATAGATGTTATAAATGATTCTGATCAAGCAACTTTTGTCAAACTAATTGACATGCAAATATTTTTTATTTATCATTAATTAAGGGAATTCTGTATAGTATAATCATTGAAAATATTGAAATGAAATACATGCAGTCAATTTAATTCATCATAAGTTTTTACATGGTAATATTTTTGTAGTCAATTTATAATAATAGTCAATGTTTTTAAATGTCAATATAAATTTATAATACATTAATTTATAATATAAAGTTTCGTTTTTGAGTTTTAAAGTTAAATAACTCCTGGATTGTGTAGAAGCATTGTTCTTTAAGCCATTTCTTTAATTTTTTTGTTATATTACACTATAGTAATATATGCTTAGTATATAATATTAATAAATTTCACGACGCGGTAAGCATTTCTGAGATGTTTAAATTTAAAGAGCTCGTGCCAAACAGACCTATCTTACAGGAGTTTTCACTGTAGATACTACATAATCGTGAGATAGGCTCAAATACAGTTTTACGAAATGGTGGACTCAGAAGGTCTATAGGACACCTAGGAAGTCGGTGTGGAACTTTGAAATCAATTTTGGACAGTAGGTCCGGGCTATCGACATTACCATGCAGTTTTTTTATTTTTATTTATTTATTTATAATTAATTACACAAAAGCTTACAGTAGAAATATACCAAGACGCTTAAGTGTAAGAATTTATGTAGATACTATGAAGTGCTAACAACTTTAATTAAAAAAAAAATTATTATACAATGAAAACAATTTCTTACTTATAGGCTATTGTAGGAACACAAATTAAAAATTACTTAATAAACAAATTAAATTAAATATTTTGAATTAAAACATAAGTTCTAATAAATCACGACGTTTTTTTTTCCATTCCTTCTCGAAATGGATTTGTCCCGTCAACCGTTCATAATACCTAGAGTATCAATATTGATATATCGTGGATTATAGCCGATAAACGCCCCTGACATAATCCCAACCAGGCAGTGTAATTGCACACTCTTGGATGAGTATTCAGACGCGATTAGTATAATAACGGTGCTATTATTGCCGACGTGCCAGTCTGCTTGGATATCTATTGTGGTTTGATGAGGTATCTGTTATGATATGGCTAGAATAAGCCAGTTCAGGCAGTGAGTATTTGTACTCTATCTGCTGCTCTTAGAGTCTATAATTGGCAATCAACTCATCATTTACCCTGGGCCCTTTAAGCGTATTGTGAGCAACTTAGCAGTCCTCCATGACTGTCAAGTAGCAAAGGATATTTTTGCTATTGGATACTATACTTAGACGACACTGCGCTGACCCTCATGTCACAGACAATTTGTCGCGCCAGGATAAAAAAAATGAATTTGAACTCTCAGAATTATCCACCCTTGTTATCAGTAAAATGTTAGTCAAATTTAGTGACTTTTACAATAATGATCGCATTTAATAATTTCTCAAGTTTACACGAATATTACAGATTGACAGAAGACTAAGTTTACGGATTTTATCGCCTCAACACAATCATGCCGGTCTGCTTCTTCACACTACGCCATGGGCCAGAAGGTGAAAAAGCGGTCGAGGGTCCATTGTCGAGAGTCTCTAGAGTGTCTAGAGTACTCAGAAGGCCGCGAAACGGCCATACATTGTACCCCAATCAGACCAGACCCAGGGGATGTAAGCATGGAATTTTGTCTCTGAGAGTCACCATCAAAAGATTTAATCGAAAATAATTAACCTATCCTTAAGGCTTATTGGGGACACTCCCTAAGTACGACAGGTTATATTTTATTTTATCTAATTGAGCTGACCGTAGTCTGATCTCTTTTACCCAGCCGTCGCGTCGCTAGCCTTTTTACACTACGAAAAGCGTACAGTGTCAATACTTTTTCGTATGTTGGCACTACACACGGACGCGGACGCCCTTTATGCCATCGCCACCCCGACAGTGGCGCAGCGATGTGTCGCTCTCGGTCGACCGTAAAAAAGGGAAATCAATTATAACGAAATGGCAGGCGTGGAGATCGTCCGAAATAATCTGATCTTTCGCATCGGTGTAGGGTGAAAAAATCACTATAGTATTTACGTGCGGGTGACGGGTCTAGTTTAAATGGTTATGGTGTATTATGGGACTATGTGTACTATGGGTTCGCGGTGGAGGTTGCGAAATGACTATTTGTGGGTTTATATTAGCATTATTTGCGTGTATTTATTGAGAATGTACATGATTGTTGAAATTAAACGATGGTACTTGGTCCATTTATTCGAATTGTTATATTGATCTTCATCTTGAACGAGAGTACAGACATAGCGACGCCCACCTGAATCTAATCACAGTTTGTTTGAGAAGCGATAGCTCAGTGAGGAATGTTGCAACCTTCCATTTGGTGTATGTCATGTCAAGTTACATTAACGGCACTATTAGAGCAAACATCGAAGGACTACCATAACGGGTATTAGGGAAATGCCCCCGAAAACGAAGACAGATTATATACCTACTTAGGATAACTTTGATGAAGGGCCAGATAAAAAATCCCCCAGATAAATAATACCCCAGAAATGAGAGAAGTACAAATCTCTAAAATAAAAAAATGATAATAATACACATTAATCATTTCAATGGCGCCACCGAGGCAGACCAGTAGTTAATTTATAAATAATTACTGGAATATTTAGATACACAAATCCACGTCTCGACCTGACTCATAGGTAAAGTTTCGATAGGAGTAAATACTATACAAACTCCAGGTACCCTAATATATAGAAGCAGGCCGGCATGCTCATGTTGAGTAGCGAGGGATAGATTGTCTCTCCATCTTACCATCAGGCGCCGTGTGGTCACTTTTTCCGTGCAAGAATAAAAAAATATACTACGTGTAACGGGAATAACGCACATCCTCAGACACCCCAATTTAAAAATATTATTACAATCATAATTCATGTATTGAAATTAGACTGCGATGAATATAAAAATTGATTTTTATGAAATTAGGTATACTAATTTTCGACATAAAGTTCGTAATTTTAATTATTAGATTTTTTAAAGTGTTCGTTTATTATTGCATTTAGAAAAGACTATCGCATTGAGTTATGACTCAGTTTCGTTTGCCTTGAACGTTAAATTAAAGGGTGACTATAATTTACCTGAGGGTTAATTATTTTTGGAAAAAAAAATCTATTAAAAAATTGATGATATCCATTCTGTCGCTTATTCTGAACAAACTTACTTTCAGAGTGTGCGTTAATCATGTTACATGTTGTATATATCTTTACGCCTTTGCTGTGGCATCGGTGTCATGCAAAAAAAACTCAAAGCAACACATCACAAATCGAATCATAGAGACTCGATTCTGTGTACTCTACGGGTTCTGCACAAACAGTGTTTAGCGAGAGACGGAGCAAGGGTATTTCTATTTTGTTCGTTTTGCAGTCACGGTTCAGTGGGGGGATGAGGCGCGGGGTGCGGGGTGGCACCTGTTGCCTGTTTCGATGTGAGGCCTAATCCTCTCGGAGATGAAATAAATACAACATTGCCTCGCAGCCGACGTTCGCTGTCTTTTGACGGTACAGGATAAAGCGGTTTCGTTCAGAGTATATGGGAATGTTGCGAATTGTTTTCCCGTTTTTGATATTTGATCGGTGTATGGGAAATTATATTTACACGAATGTTTATTTCTTAAGGTGGATGGTTGATATGATCGGAGAGTTTTGTTTGGGTATTATATGAAGATGATATTAAAGTTTCCAGTCAATCATCTTTCAAATCAATATCACATTAAATCCGTCTATATAAGAGCATATTTCCCATAATAAAGTTAAATTATACATGAAAGCTATTTTATACATTAATATAAATACTGACTTGTGTCAGCCTCCGTGGCTTAGCTGATGAGTAGTCGACTGTGAAACGTGAGGCCGCGGTTTCGATCCCCGTAGCAAGATAAATGTTGGTTTGATTCATATTTTTTTTTTATCCTAGCACGGTAAAGTGACCACTTTGCACCTGGTGGGATTTGTTCGGGGTCTGGGACTTGTGAGACCGTAGTCCCTCGTAGTTCCTGATAATTACGACCTAGGAGCGTAGCTACCGCCGTATCAGACAGAGTTGTCGAAAGGTCTTTACCCTTAATTTGGACACCCCGACAAATTTTTATACAATATCCGTCTAAGGCAAGCTACACCTACGACCCAAGACACGTATCTTAGTCTGTGGTCAGGACTATATATGTGAATGTTCGGTATATTTATTTGATTTTTATAGATGAAAAATACCATTTTAGTAATTTAGTAATATTAAGTCCTTTACATTTATATTTAAACGAACAACTAAACATACTTATTACTTTGACAGCCTCCGTGGCACAGTAGGTGAGTAGCCGGCTCTGAAACGAGAGGCCGTGGGTTCGATTCCCACACCGGGACAAATATTTGTGTGACAGACAAATATTTGTGTTCGAGGTCTGTGTGTTGCGAGACCGAAAGTGTCTCGTAGTCCCTGATTCGACACAAGACCCGTATCTTAGTGTGTGATCGAGGCTATGTGTGTGATTGTTGGGTGTTATTATTTATTTATTACGCATTATACCGTTTGTTTATAAAGTAATTTAATTAAACCGATCATTATTTTTGTTTCAGGTAATGATGAAACTTTATATCGAGTTCAAGGCGGTAATAACCTAGAAATGTTCGTATCGAATCTCGAAATCGTGAGTAATTTCAAACGCGCACGTTACTGACAAACGACGTGTCTGTGGGTGCCAAGTTCTAAGAACAAGGTTGATGCGTGCTTCGAATACGATCTTAATCTCCCATGGACGTACATTTTAAATTATGTTCTAATCTCTCATTAGCTGCATTTTACTTTTAATTAAAAATTTATAAATTAAATTCGTGTACCGTATTCGCTCTAGCTGTGTAGCTCTCTATACAAATTTTAATACGTTCACAAACCAGAATTCTCATAAGAATTTCGAAGGTATGTGAAGTCGGTAGGCAGCGGCTTTGCTGTGCCCTGGCATTGCAGAATTCTATGGGTGGCGGTGACTAATTACCATCAGGTGGCCCGTCTGCTCGCCTGCCTATTCAGGCATTAAAAAAAATATACCGACCCGCATTAGACTAGCGGGCCTAATCCCTGTCATTAGGAAAGGAGAGTACCCAGCAGTTGGACAATGTTTATTACAGGGTTATTAATATTATTTCATGTAGCACCATAGTCGCTCTAGCTGGGGTGCTCAAACACCCATACAATACAATTTTTAATACGTTCATAATCATGAACACTTTTTATTCCACCCACACACCCGCCTATGTAACTCTTGTAAGCTAAGATCGACAATAGCACGCATTTTTCACTGAGTAGTGAAACTCGGTGACTCACTGTAAATGCTTAACCTTCTTCCCACAACATAGTCCAATCAAATACACTAGACCCTCGACCCCTTCTTCACCTTCTTGCTCATGGCGTAGTGTGAAGAAGCAGGCCGGCATGAGTGTGTTGAGTAGCGGGGATGGATCGTCTCTCGCTACTGAGTACTCTATTTGGACCGCACTGCGCTTACCATCAGGTACAGTGCGGTCACTTTGCCGTGCCAGGATAAAAATATATATATATATATATATAAATATAGGGAGTAGTTGGAAATATTAACTAGCCACTTCTTTCCATTAGCAAACTGGGAGGCAAAATAATTACCAAAGAGATATTAATCTCTTACATTAGGACATTTATAGATAGCCAGATATAAAGCACCGCAGATGTTACTTAATAAGTCCTACTGTGAGAGCTTTTAAGCCTGATCCAATAATAGGTACGGTAAAACCATCGGAAAGGACGGAAATTCCACGGACACTTGGATAAATAAATGCACCACTATAATTAAACTCGTTCCAACTGACGTAAGTGAAAATTGAAATAGACATATTCCAACATCTGGAAAACGAATTCATGTCAATGTTTGAAAACGGAAATAGAACTTGCAGTCGGCACCGAGTGGAAATAGGTGCAATGTCAGAAATGACGTTTTATACAGCATCCACGTACCGCTACCGGATGATACTCCAGGGAGTTTGATATTAAAGTGGCATTTTGAAAGTAAGCTGATTGAAGTTTTACATGATTGGCACTTTTTTTTTAATGATTTTTTTTTATCGCTGTAGGTCAGGACCACGTTGAAAATATAAAATTATGAATTAATTGCTTAAATGTACAATTTTTAATTTTGAATAAATATTAAGATTCCTACTCAAATTCCTCACTCAAAAGTGAAAACAAGTTTTGATGCTACGTCAGTATGACTTTCGTTCGATAGTGATTAAATATTAAAGAAACAGTTTGTTGTAGCATAGTCTTTCAACAGATCTGGCAGATCACCTACTAGACTTTTTCAGGGCCAGGCTTCAACTGATTAAATCCAGCTGGATGTAGGCATACATACATTCTATCTAACCTACACCACAAGCTATGCAACGTATAGACGAATCCTACCACTATTATAAATGTGAATGTTTGGATGGATGGATGTTTGTTACTCAATCACGCCAGAACGGCTGGTCAGATCTGGTTGAAATTTGGCACAGAGATAGATTATAGCCTGGAATAGCACATAACTTTTCATCCCGGAAAAATGTACGGTTCACGTGTGATGGTTTCGTTTTGTTTTACACAGAGCAAGGGATCGATATGATTTTTTGCATAGTTAGTTAAGGGGTCTGAGAATGACATAGGCTACTTTTATCCGGGAAAACGCACGGTTCCTATGGGATAGCATAGTAGCTTAAGATGTGTCCATGGATTTTATACTTTTTCTTTCAAAAATAACTACCTACCGGCGGCCAACCCGCATTAGGCCAGCGTGGTGGACTAAAGCCTAACCCCTCTCATTAGTAGAGGAGGCCCTTGCCCAGCAGTGGGACAATGTTTAATTGCTAGTATTATTATTTCAAAAATAACTACCATGCCGCCGAAGCGGCGAGCAAAAGCTAGTAATTTATAAAATATTTTTAAACGCCAATACCTTTTCTTTCGATCGATATTATTAAATAGTTACCTTTACTAAAAATACATCCTTATAAAACATAATACTCCTTTTTCATACAATAAGGTAATAAAGTGAACATTCCAACAGTTGTTCCATTTACAAAATAACCGATTCCAGTATTTAACCCTTCTGCCGTTGAACATTCTTCCCACCTTGAACGACGCGTATCCTAGAACTGTCATGAAAGTGTCATTCCCAGTGGAAAATAATTCAACACGTTGACGGTGTGTAACAGAGGTACGTAGGGACTTACTTGGGAAGCTCTCATGGGGGTCATGGGCCACTTAAATTTTTATTTAATTCTGATTTTTCTTGGCACTTTTGTTTTAACCTGATTCTTAAATAGATTCTAGAATAGTATTATCAGTCATAATATTAAATTAGCACAACAGAAAAACAAGCAATCATTTCACATTCTTTGACAACATATCGTTGAGCACCTTGTGGTCGTTTAAAACGTCACAACTATATTGTTAGTGAATTTGTAGTTATTTTCAATTGCTGCAAAGTTATAAATTTTATATAGCTTATTTTCGTACATACAACATTTTGCGAACAATATATATCGTTTCGATATATATTGTTCGCAAAAATCTCAACTTAAAGTGGACATTTCCTTAGAAAGATTGACACCTTCCTTGCCATGGTGTATACATTTTAGCATCAGTTACGTTGGAAATATTATATTCCAATTTTATATCTTAAAGGGCGAATGAACTAATAACCTCATGAATACTTACAGCATCAAATCATTCGTACCGCAAGTAACACACCCGTAATAATTATATTCTAGGGTAATTTTGGTATTGGTATTGGTTGTGGGCTCCTTTCTCCGCACTTAGCCCGTTGAACGTCGGGCAATTATGCGTGTATGTGGCGGCTAGTAGTCTAGCCAGTCTAGCTCCAACCAGAAGCGCAGGATTCTCCTGGTGTCTACACAGGCTTCGCGGAGCGACCTCGATGTGTCGAGGATTTCAGCCCGTTGTGTAGCTACACCTTCGCATTCTAGGATGAAGTGGGAAGCTGTTTCATCGACTGACAGATATCCCCTGCATAGAGGCCTGTCAGTCATACCTAGAACATATAAATGTTTGTTAAGTAGGCAGTGTCCCGTGAAGTTCTGTCTATTGACAGCAGACGCTTAGTTAAGCGAATTTCTGTCTAGTGACAGCAGACGCTTAGTTAAGCGAATATCCGGGTGTGTCCACCACTTCCGGGGATTGTCTGCATGTACTGATACTTGCCCATATTCTATGGTAAATATGACCCCCAACTAAATGCCGGACTGGTCTTCGCTCGGTGAGTGAAGGCGGAAATATCGCCGGCGGCGCGCCCCACGGTCGGATGCTGCGCTCGCGCTCGCGGCCCGCTTCCGCCGTAGCCTCGTTACGATCGCTTTGTGAGGACGTGACGACTGTCGCCTGCCAGCGTTGTGACAGGTTATGGCCGCTTCTGTCGATGTATGGAAATGGGATCGTGTGTTAGTTGAATAGAGTCGAAATAGGTGATTTCATTTGAAGTTTTCTGATCAATGTATTTATAGGATGTTATCAAAATTGGCGCATTTGGTGCCATCCTTTAACTGATTGTTACACTTAGCTTTATTATAATAATGTAAAATATTAATTATTATAAGTACTGGTGTAAACATTTGTTGGCCAAATATATATATATGCCAACGAAAAAAAATATTAAGAGAGTTGAGAGGAAAAATTATAAGGAATGCTTTTGACACTTAGTCAATAAAAAAGTTTGAAGGATGGAAATTCAACTAAAATACTTAAATAATGATTAATTTGTATAACAATAATATTATATATCCATACAAGGGTATACCGAGGTACAATTAATTCATCCACGGATTATTTTTGTTCTATGATAGAAATAAAGAAAGAAAATATATTTATTATTATAAATATATTATTATCAATAATAATAATGATTTAATACAGAGCAAACCTATCGCCAATTGGGTACAAATTCTAATTCCAGGCAAAACGTTTGCGATATTTTAATCGAAAACTTAAAAAGAAAAAAATATAGATTTAATAGAAATAATAATTAATTGATATAAATTATTTCGAATATAAGTTTAATTTTGATCATCCAATCCTGTAAATATCGATGAACACGATCGATATCTCATCGTCCAACCCTATTTCGAAACACCAAGCGAACCATTGTCAGCCGATATTACACTTACCCTGATTTATGCACTGTTTAGTTTTCGTAATGACGATTTCGATTTTATTGAGCTTCCCCCTTTGTCGACTATTACGGTCGTAAACCGATGTCAGTGAAAATTGATAAAATCAGGTGATGAAAGCTGATTATATCTTTACAAGTTTATCGAGGTATACGATTGCAGATAGGGTTGCCAGATTTTTTTCAGCCTATAAGGTACAAATGGGCAAAAAAATACGGGAATTCCGTTTTTTACCAGGGACAAATAAAAAATAATATTATCTAGTGACGTTTAAATTTTTTTTGATTGTTGTCCAAGGATCGACTCAGTTTCAACATATTTTTATACATTTTAACATATTTGTAAACAAACTAAGCGAACGTTGCGTGCGTACTTACTTACGCACTGTGTTATTGACAAGTGTCAATCGTAGATCGATCGATTTACAGGACTAAGTCTGTGCCGCCGGGACATTTTAAACTATGCCTTAAATACGGGATGTCCTGGGAAATACGAGACGTCTGGTAACGCTAATTGCAATTGACATCTGTAAGCGACACGGTTATATTCTACCTAATGTAGAAAACGAATATATTGTAAAGGAAGCGCGGGACGAGGGCTTTCGAGTGGTTATTCGACCGCTACTACAACAGACTCTCTGAAATACGTCTTCATACGAGCCCCACGATCAGAAAATTAAATATATTTTTGCGCTCTACATTTGGCTTTTATTGGGTGCAACGCCTTCAAGCTCGTTAGAAAAATCCATTCGTTCCAACTAAGCTATCCTTGCTTGGTGGCAATCCTATTGGAGACAAATTCCGGGAATCTAATTTCCAAACAAATATTGAAACACAAACTGCACATACGCCGGAATTTGAATTTAGAATCTTGCTGTTGTCTCAGCCTAAGTACGTTGCCTTTCTAGAAGATAAATCAACAAATCCCAGCGATGCCAAGATTGATGGAAAAAAATAATTGATTGATCTAGAGCAAAAAAACTTTGTAGGTATAAAAATGTTACTAATATAATCTCACTTCTAACAACACGGGAAAAGCTTGCAGAACGCAATGCACAGGTGAAAAAAAAAATTACACACTGAGGTTCGACTTTTTGTCATGTCCGGCCCCTTCAATATCGGATGTCGAACATTTTTGATTCAATTTCTATTTTTTTTGTTTTGTTTTGTCCACGCGACGCTGCCGCCTGCAGTAACCCGCGCCGGTCAATTCGTTCCAGGGCGTGCGTTTGAAACGAGTTTGGTACATCTGTCGACTTTTCGCTATGTGGAATATTTTTGGCCGAAATATTGTGCGGCAATCGGATATACTGGATATCGATTTTTCTGTTGAAGGTACTGGAGGTTCGATGTCGTTATTATTCACGGTGACAGGCTGAAATAAGTAAGGCCCAGAATAGGTACACTTGAATTAGGTATTTGCTATTTCTCACAATGTTCCAAATCCGTGAAGTTTCGTTCAGATTTTTGTCGGCCTCCGTTTGCCCTTTAGATTATCATCACTCTTCTTAGGCTATGCCTAGTTTGGGTGCCCCTGGGTATACTAGTTTTAAGGATCTCAGAGTTTGTATAACAATTTTTAGGTAGTAATAAGTCTCTAAGTCTATATTTTTAATAAAGGATTATTCATTTAATTTTCCTATACTTTATATAGTTAAATTTGACTACGTTTGAAACAAAACGACTCATACACTTACACTCATATTTTTATACAAATAATAATAAATAAATAACACCCAACAGTCACACACATAGCCCCGACCCCACACTAAGATACGAGTTTTGGGTCGTGGGTATCAGGGACTATAGGAGAATTTCGGTCTTACGACACCCAGACCCGGACACAAATATCTGTCTGTCACACAAACATTTGCCCCTGTGTTGGAATCGAACGCATGGCCTCTCCTTTCACTGCCGGCTACTCGCCTACTGCGCCACGGAGGCTGTCAAGACAAGTTATTTCGTCTCAAGAAATTACTTAAGTTCGTCATTGCGTTACTTAAGCATCGGAAATCGTTGCTAATGCTTAGCCAAGCAACCTTACGTCTAACGATACTTACTTGATAAGAATTCTTAACTATGAAACAGAATCGTTACTTTAAGTTATTATTTTTACTCAAGTGAAAGGTTTTTCTCGATTATAAATACGAGCTATTAGTTACCTTTTTTTGCAGACTGATTCAAATGGTGAACTCGCAAAGTGACATCAAATCACATGTACATACATAAGTTGATTTTCCAACATTGCGGTTCATCACCACTCCACACGTCCACTTTAAAGCCGTTATAATCTTATTCGAGCAATGGAAGGCATTACCACATATAATATCGTTAAAGTCCGCATAGGTGCAAGCTGAATACCGCATCGCGTGTGTCTAAGTTGTGTCATTATGTATTCCACACGCGGTGCAGCCCAACAGTTTCGATACCGGTGACGGACTGAATTCGAAACTGTGTTTAGATTCGTCTACGCTTCGAGTGCATCTGCATTATTTCTAGTGTATTGAATGTTTTATGACTTGATATCAATGTAGGTAAAGTGGAGTGGTTTGCAACGTCGCCGGTTATTGTTTTTATATTTGTATGGTGACGCGTTTTTTTATTTGAATTACATTTGTATACAAATATGTAACTTTTTTTTTATTCTGGCACGCAAAGTGACCACACTGTACCTGATGGTAAGCGCAGTGCCATCCAATTAGAGTATCGAGTAGCGAGAGACACCTGCGACTCAACACAATCATGCTGGCTTGCTTCTTCACACTACGCCATAGGCAAGAAAGGTGAAGCGGTCGAGGGTCTAGTGTCAGAGATCCCGGAACGCGACACACTTACGTGTTCCACTATGGTGGGTTTCACACCCTGTGTACGGTGGTGTGGGCGGATATGAATATCCTACCACCAGCATATTCATAATAGTAAGTCCATACCTATTGACCTTAAAACTTAACTCTAAAAATCTAATAATAGAAAAACATAAAATGGTAATCCATATAATTAACGATATAGTAGTAACATTATAGTAACGGACAATTGTCTACGTAAAAATATAATATGGTAAAAATATATTTCAATCAGATAATAAAGTCAGGATTTATAAGCAGGCATTAGGTCCCTTTCCCACAGAATAAGTACAGAACAAGTATAGAATTTATCATTTGTAATAATAGTGGCCGCCGTGTCTAGCAAGACATTAAGGCTTATATTTTCTTATTGTGAACACACATTACTTTAAAAAACCACTTGATATACTACATATTTTATAGTCAGCTTTTAATAAAATCAAAGAAAATATAATCATTCCAGTAACCTATTATTACACCACAGTAAAACATTTATTCCCTACTCCACCCACTCTAAAGTATTTTGAACTGTGGAATATGTAACAAAGCACCAACGAAGTTTCCTACAATAGAGTTGTAGAATGCAACTAAGTTATTTTCTATAGACTATTGATGTCGGAATGATTCCGAAATAGTATCTCCTTAGCACAAGGAATAGACCCTTCAGTTGGCTGATATTTAATGATAGATGTTTTGCTCGTTTTATGTAATAGCCTAGGTACCTACTATTACCAAATCAGTCAATTCTAAGCATTTACATACATATATACACTCACGCCTGTAATCCCTGAAGGGGTGTAACTAGTATATACACTTCGCCGAGCTTATTACCGTCCCATTATGTGATAGGTTGCGAGCCTATCGCCGTACCGGGCACAAGTAGACTCCGGGCTGATACTGAGCATTTCGTGATAGAAATACCAAAAGTCACTTTACTCGACCCGGGGTTCGATCCCGAGACCACAGCACAGCAGTCGTAGCGCGTACGCAACTATAACTTCACCACCAAGGCAGTCACTGCGCCACCGAGGCATTTACTTTATGTACCTAAATGGAAACTATAACTTAATGTACAGTCGTCAGTGACACACTTATACAGATTCTATTGGTTTTTTGGTTATCTCGCTTGCCAAATCTCTCACGTGACGGCTCAATGATCTCTCTTATACATTTTTTTATCAATATACGGAGAAACAGAGCAAACAACAGACTGGACAATGATAACCAACCAAAGTACTGAAACCACGGTCTAACCCATCTATTCCATATCATTTTTGACAAAGCGTTCGTATTCACCATAAAATATTTTCGTTAGGAGCTAACGTGAAACGTCAACTCAGGCATTTCATTTCATTTCATTTTCAGGTGGTGGAGGAATTTGTCTTAAACATCGGAATACAAAAGCTAAAAGCCGATGTAAAATGCATATAATGACATTATTATCAAATCTCACATATCAAATGCCCATCTGCAGTAAAATACAAAGTCAGAAATGATTAAAAAAATTCATAAAATGTTTATCGTTTATGTCAAGTTCATAATTTTATCCTGGCACGGAAAACATACCACACTGCACCTGATTGTAAGCGTAGTGCTGCCCATGCGCGCCTTGGTAAGCTTACTACCGCCCAGCCCAGCTAACATGCGCGCTTCGAGAAAACTATCCCATAAAAGAATAGAAAACTAACTAGAGACAATTATGCCAGCCTGCTTAGTAGCTTCTATACTACAGCTATATTAACCTTTACTATTATATACTAAAGAAAGAAAGATAGAGTTTATTTGGCTTTTCATTAAGACAAAAAAAAATACATAAAAGAAAATACACTTTACAACGAAAAATCAAAAAGGACCAAGCTCAGCTCAATGCTGCAGCGTTTACTACAGTGCTGATTTTCAGCTTGACCTATTTTTGATCCCATCAGCCCTCAAAGTGTAGTGCAGACGGGCATTAAAAATAAAGATTATATTATTAAGTTATTCTACAAAGCAATAAGAAAGAAACTCACAAACACGAAACAAAAATGGGAAAGCGAAAACTCGTAACATGATAAAATATTTAGTGGCCCCGGATTCCAAGAACACACTCTACGCTGTGGGAGTTAATGCATACCGAGAATAACATTAGGACATTTCGCATTTTTACGACTTATATACTAACGGTACGTTACGGTTATGTACGAAGCCACTCAGTATTGCGCCTATTTACAATAAGAGCAGGCGTGTTAGGTCCAAATTATGTTATGGGGCAACAATGCTGTTATGCACCACTATTTCTAAATGCATTGACAGTTGCTTTTATCGGAGAAGATATGTTGAAGAACATATCTTCCCGTATCAAACATAACAACTAAACTGTTAAATCACGTCACCAGTCATAAATACAGGTTTCTACCCCCTTTGTGAGCCGGTCCATTGCTGCTGTAGACAAAAATGTCAACAGCTTCGTTTAACATTTATGTACTGAGAGTGATTAATTATCACTACCAGTTTCTCTATATGATATTGCTGGAAATTTTAACATGCTTATTTTGTGTAACAAATTTTAAATTAAAGCATTTAAGCAATAGTTTATTTACTTTTTCATTGTATGAAACTGATTGTAACAGAAGAGTGGGAATCACTCATGAGATAATTAGTTGTCATCAACATTTGTCATTTCTTTTACCTGTACATCTGAGGATTCTAAACAAGAATTCGAATGGTGCGTGAACCCGCATGAGGTCTAAAATTACAATTATAAGAAGAGACCTGTGCTCAGCAGTAAATAGAAAAGAATAATGAAGTTTTGATGACTGCCTTGGTGGCGCAGTTGTAATTGCGCATGCGTTACAACCGCTGTGCTGAGGTCTCGGGTTCGATCCCCGGGTCGGGTAAAGTGATATTGGGTTTTTCTATCTAGAAATTCTCAGTATTAGCCCGGAGTCTGGAACCTGTGCCCGGTATGGCGATAGGCTCGCCCCCTATCACATTATGGGACCGAAATTTGGCAAAACGTGGGTGTACTGGTTACACCTCTGCCTACCCCTTCGGGGATTATAGGCGTGAGTGTATATGTATGTAATGAACTTTTCAGACACTACAGCAGATTGTTAACATAAAATAATCTTGAATAGGTATCATATTATAACATGTGAGAAATAGCGTAGAGTTTTTTGGCGTGAAAAATGCAGTCTATGATGATTGAGGTGGTAAGGGGCAGGTGATAAAGTGATGAATAATTATAGACAACTAAGTTGGCAATATCCTGTTTTATACAGGACATGATTAAACTATAATGAATATAAGTATTAAAGAAAGAAGATGAATGGTTGAATGAAAAAAAATGGTTCTAGAATCGTGTAATCTATCGTGAGATCTTACGTTCGTACGATGACATTGTATTCGTAGAGCATTATGCAAAAAATTGGAGCAACACTACGCTCTCATAAGTCAAACTTTCATAACTAAAAAATAAAAAACAATAAAAGTTAATGCAAACGTTCCTTGTGTAAGTTGTTTGTTGAAATCCACACCACCGCGCCTGTAAAACACGACCAGCCCCGTTGACCTCTGGGGCTTTGTAAATCTTCCACCACGCCGAATCGTAGCATTTATTGTGAAGTACACCAGAGATCAACATAAGCTGGTGTGCTACCACCACGCGGTAAACATATCGGCTTAAGATGAAATAATGCGGTTTATTTGTATAAATCATTATTAGCTGGTAGTTTTTGTTGGATTTAAAGTTTATGATAATTATATTTGTTTATATTCTTACATTTTCTTTCCCACAGTCATTTTCATAAATACGTAAGCTTCTTGTTGCGCTACATGCGCTCAAAAATATTTCGTTAATTTGATATTTTCATAATTACCATCTGTCTGCCACACCATATATTTTAATACCTTATTGTAATAAGTTATTACTTCCTAGAAAAAAATATTTACCGTATTGAAAAAATCTGTTGACTTTATTTATTGTCTTTCCAGTTTATTATGATATTGGGTATTTCTATCTAGAAATTATCAGTATTAGCCCAGAGTCTGGAACCTCTGCCCGGTATGGCGATAGGCTCGTCCCCTATCACATTATGGGACCGAAATTCGGTACACTTCTGCCTACCCCTTCGGGGATTACAGGTGTGAGTGTATATGTCTGCCCAGTTTATTGCTTGTGAAATTGACGATTTATAGAAAGCTACCTAAACGTACCTAAATTAGTACGTCAAAAACACAGATCGTAAATATATTTGATATTGTCAGGGATGTTTCGTTACTCTCATGCTCTCGCACCTCCCGAAGGGATGGCATTTTTGTCATTCGGCTTAGTTAAAATAATATACTTTTCACCCTTTATCCCGAGGGAGCGGGCCGCGGCGTCGAGTATCGTAATTCATTTCGATATTTATCTGACAATGTGACAGTTCTTTTATTACAATTGCTCTGTCTTTATGAAGATAATAAATTTGATTACAATTTTTTTTTTATATTATGCTGACTGATATATAAATTTATAAACACCCTTTATGACTCAGTGTACAAATAGCCAGCCGTGAAATGATACGTGTTCCATCCATACAACCAGACAAATATATGTTATACGACACTTTTTTTTTATACATACATACATACATATACTCTCACGCCTGTTATCCCCAAAGAGGTAGGCAGAGGTGTAACCAGTACACCCACTTTTTTTTATATTACGCTCAATAGTCACACACATAGTCCTGAATCCACACTAGGTCAAACCTGTATCGTGGGTATCAAGAACTACGAGGGACTACGGTCCCACAACATCCAGTCCCGAAACAAATATCTGTCTGTCAGACAAACATTTGTCACGGTGCGGGAATCGAACTCACGGCCTCACGTTGCACAACCGGCTATTCGCCTGCTGCGCCAATTTTTTTTATGTCTGGTGTTGTGATACCATTGGAACTTGTTATTGTCATTATGTAAAATAATATTAGGTAATTATGGGGTCAGGAATATATGTGTGACTGTTAAGTCTATTTATTAATTTTACATTCTGATTACAGAATAATATTTTGTAATGATTGTGATTTTTCATTATAATAAATAATATAAATTTAAAAGAGAAGAGTGGGTAGACGGCGCCCAAGGAGAACGTTTACGAATCAGATAAACGATCTTCTCCTAAAAGGGCAAATCAGAAGTACATCCAACCGTCGTAAATGTATGAGAAGATGTATGAATGTGGAAGAGCCGAAAGAAGTGTGTCAGGATCGTAGCTTGTGGCACTCAATAGTCTCTGCCTACCCCCATGGGATACGGGCGTGAGTGTATATGTATATGTATGTATATATAAATTTAAACTCATTACAAATATTACAGTGTTTTAAAACATATTAATCTGATCGCAAAGTATTTGCACTAAGTATATTTTATAAGTGCTTAAACAAAAAAGTAAATCTAAAAAAATCTTTAATGAATACAATTATTAATACACCTAACAGTCACATACATAGTTCTGACCCCACACTAGGTCAGATCCTGTATCGTAGGTATTACGAATTACGGTCCCACAACCTCTCTCCAAATCTCTCTTATTTGTTTTGGTTTGCATCATCTTATTTGGTGACGCCTCTACAGTCTCCTCCCGCAGTTCGTTGCTTACAGGTGTTGCTGTGTTTGACAATAAAACGGTAACCAGTGATGACCTCATCATGCTAATTACCGTTCATGATGTGATAGGGGCCGAGCTGATCGCCATACTGGGCACAATTTCAGACTCCGGGCTTATAGAGTATTTCGTGGAAGAAAGACCCATTATCACATTTACCCGACCCGGGGATCGAATCCGAGACCTCACCACAGCAGTATTACCATGTACGAAATTACAACAGTGTTACCGAAGCGGTCCTTCCTAAGTTTAATCACGCACAAATTTTAAACTTTCATATTTTCTGAAACCATAATATTCTTCCACGACGTCAATAGTTAAACATTTAAAGTTATTAAAAGATAATTAATTTACAACTAAGAGTTTGTTTAGTTTGCGGTCGGGATTGTGTTGCGGTAATTCGCTTGTAATTGCTCAGACGTTTGAAAATTATCTAATGGGGGCGCGCGATACGATACGGCATCCATTTCGTTGTGTTTTATGAGTGATTTAATAAAGCAAAAAGCTTTTTACATAGCATCATTATGCTGTCATGCGAGCTGGCGGTGGTGGGGTTGAAACAATATTATTTTATGTGGAAATATAATTCTGAGCACCGTTTCGTAGGCGTATTATATTTACCGCATGGTGCTCGCGTCTTTAGTCGTGTGAGTTTAAATATTTTTTTTTAACTTATACATGGGTGTACGAGCGATGCTTATTACTTACCACATGACTTGCTATTTTTTTTGGTACGGCAAAGTGACCACACTGCACCTGATGGTGCCGTCCAGTTTGAGTATCAAGTAGCGAGAGACAATCTATCTCTCAATCACAATCATGCCGGCCTGCTGTGTGGCTTCTTACCACTACGCCTAAAGGACCCAGGATCATAGGAAGGAGGGAACACTGGCAAACTGTTCTACAGCTTGATAGTGGGGCAAAAATACGAATTTGCGAACCTCTTGGTTCGGGCCATGGTAGTACACACTACGAAGCTGTGGCTCCGCAAGCTAGTACACACTGCTTGACTGATGCATTAATTCATCCTCTTGAATTGTTATGTGGTGTTTTCACAGAACATTTGATTATTTTTGTGGTAGAACACCTACCTATCAACAGAGTGGCTACTGTAGACAATTTTGTTTATGCATCAATCAACCATCAATGCATTCTAAAAACTAACTTAAAGTATCAGTTTTCTCTTCAGTTCCGGAAATGAGTGAGAATGCCTGAAGACCAAGTTCGTGGGTGAAGATCTCAATCTCCATTCCTTTCCTTTAAGGCTGGCAATCCAAGCATAATTGTTTTGGTACTTTTGGTGTTCATGGGCGATAGTGATCACTTACCATAATGAGACCCACTTGCTCGTTTTCGGCTTCTGATATAAACAAAATCCACAACACCAGTAAGTCATTAGGTCGCAGGTGAATTTCCCGTAAGGGATAGGCAAAAGTGCAACTGGTGTCCACTGTTCATTTTTTTTATAGTATAGTCAGTCAAACGAGCCAGTGGGTCACCTGATGTTAAGTGATCTCCACCGCCCATGAACATTCAAAATACTGAAAGTGTCATGTATGCGCTGTCGGCCTTAAAGGACAGGAATAGGGATTAGGGAAGGGAAAGGGATCTGGGCCTCGGGATATCTCACTTACCATACGATTGACGCCCTTGAGATGTGGTGCTGGAGGCGTTTGCTGAAAATAAAATGGACTGCTCACATCAAAGATCATCACATTCGCATCAAACAAAGACTTTCGTCGACTGTGCAATTGCGAATCCTTAAGATGTTTGGACATATCAATCGCAACGAAAGCTCTTTGGGACGTCTAGTAATACAAGGAAGGGTAGAGGGTCAACGTTCTCGCGGCCGATATCCCACAAGATGGACAGACCTTATCAAATCATCTACGAAGTGTTCCCTTGCTGAGTGTACACGCAGTGCCACGAAGAGGAAACAATGGAGACGTATCGCAAATGCTGCAACCGACCAATACGAAGATCCATAACCACGACCATTCCGCCAGGAGTGTCCGACTAAGAAGAAGAATACGAAACGCGACAGTAAACTGTCACTTTACGTTGGTTTTCTGTGAGACAGTGGTACTACCCCGGTCGAACCGGCCCATTCATGCTGTAGACAAATATGTCTACAGCGTGGCTCTACCACTTTTTAATCATGATATTATTTCCATCTTATTACGTCATAAGGGGATTGTTGCCATATCAGGCGCACAAATTTCAATATCAAACAATTCGCGCGACAGTTTTCCTAATGGAGTTCATTAACAAATGATTGTTCAACCTAGGATTTGTACCCAGGATCTAATCAGTTTCTTAACTTAGTACGCTGGCACTAGAACAAAAGAGTTATTTGATCACTATTTCAATCAATCACTATTTTCCTTGTCATCTTTTCTAAGCTATCCAGAGTTTAATATTATCTCAATTAATACTCAAACGAGCGCATGGGTACATTGCACCCTACATTAGCTCTTACGGTACATATTTGTCCCGGGAATATGGCGCGGCCTGAACTAGATAACATTACACCTACTCCTCAGAAGTCGTGTCCCGTTATTATAATTTGGGACACCGTGGGTAGAAAGTTTGAAATATACACTCATTTGCAAAAAAAACGGGCACCTAAGCAATGAACCATTTCAAATGTTACTATTGGTTTGTTTGATAATTATAGGTAGTTTTACTTTCACAATTTTGTAAATTAATAAGCAAATAATCGTTTTCGACAGTATTATCATAAAATTTTGATAAAATTTATGGTTTTTAATGCTAAAGTTCACTAGTAGTGTATGCTCGCTAGTAGTGCATATGCTCGTGAAGTAAAAGTTAACAAAGATTTTTGTTTGTTTTTTCTTTAATAAAGTAAAAGCAGATAAATGTTTAGTATCGAGTGTGACCCCCTCTAGCTGAAATCACAGCTTGAATTCGTCTGGGTATGCTAGCGAGGATATCCCGGATACTTGCTTGCGGAATACGTTCCCACTCCGCGGTAATCACATTCTTCAGCTTTCTGATGGTCTGCGGATCCGGTTGTACTAATCTCACGCGTCGTTTCAGAACGTCCCAGACATGCTCTATAGGATTGAGGTCGGGACTTCGAGCTGGCCAATCCAAACGACGAATGCCGACCTCTTGCACCTACGCTTCCACATCGCAAGACCGATGGGCGCGAGCGTTGTCGTCCATAAAAATGGAGTCTTCGCCTAAAGCAGCCAATGCAGGTTGTGCATGAGGAATTAGAACTTCCGTTATGTATCGATGTCCAGTCAGTGAGCCGTTTTCAATGAAGACTAACTCTGTACGATCCATTGAATTTATTCCTGCCCAAAACATAACAGAGCCCCCACCATAAGGTGTGATTTCTTCAAAACAAGCCTCTGCAAAGCGTTCTCCTCGTCTTCGTAGCACTCGCCGACGTCGATCTTCACCGAACACAGATATCCTGGCTTCATCGGAGAACAATACCCTATTCCAGTCTTCTTGAGTCCATGACTCACAATTTCGAGCAAACCTAAGCCTGGCAACTCTGTGCTCACGGAGTAACTTAGGGCCGCGGGCCGGGCGATGACTGCGTATATTGGCCGCGAGAAGCCTCCTCCTGACCGTCCATAGACTAATATGCACATTTCTTACTTCTTCGAGGTTGTTCTTAAGGTCCACATACGAAGACTTGCGATTTCTCAATTTCACAAGAAAACGATCATCCCGTGGTTGGGTACATGGTTTTCTTCCAGAACCAGGCCTTCTCTCGACGGAACCGGTGTCTTGATACCGCTGCCAGGTCCTTTGAACCGTCGAGCGACTCACGCTTAGCCTCTGAGCCACGAAGCATTGGCTGCAACCCTCTTCGAGCAGCGCAATAATTTTGGTAGCTTTTACCACTTTCTCTAACATTATTGAGACAGCTAAACAGCAATAAATGAAGCTTTGACAATTAAGAATATGAAATAAAGTCATAAAAATTGACTAAAAGTTATGAAAACCGATATTATCTTTTGGAACTTCGCACCAAAAATGTAGGATAAAAAGTGGTTTTCTGTAAAAACGAGCATCAAACGAAAATTTGAATTTAGAACGTACTGTTTTAAACACTACGGCATTTTTAAAACTGGCCAGTAACATGTACAAATGATTGAAATCATTTTGGTACCGTATTTGTTTAAAGAAGAATTAAAATCAAAACCGCCCGTTTTTTTTGCAAATGAGTGTATAAATATATGTATATTTTAGATATAATAGATAATTCCTTATTAATAAAAAGAGTTATTTAAATATTATTACTTAATCTTAAATTGTTTTTTTTTATCCTGGCACGGCAATTTGACCATACTGTACCTGATGGTAAGCGCAGTGCCGTCCAATTAGAGTATCGAGTAGTGAGAGACAAAGAGATAAATGTTTCGGCCTAATATGTCCCTTATAGACTTTGAAACCACTCAACAGATTTCAATGAAATTTTGTGTATGTGACTGGTTGGGTCCGATGGTGGCGATGTTGTCGAGATCTAAATTTATAATTTTTTCACCGAAAATTCGGTCCACAGAGAAGGCGGTTTAAGGCAGGACAACGTCTGCCCGGGACCACTAGTTTAAAATAGTTTTACTGCGAGAATTCTCGATTCGCGAGCGTTTTCGAAGCGACAAGACAAGAAAAAAAACGGTCAGAACACTCGCTCAGTGACACTTACTTTGCTCAACGCATATAAATCATTCTTATCCTAGCGGACGGTACGGGGACTCGCCCTTTGCTCTCACACAGTGTCCTATACTCTAATCATAAAACTAACCTTGATCCTGGGTCCTTTAGGCGTAGTGTGAAGAAGCTCCACAGGCCGTCATTATTGTGTTGAGTAACGAAGGATGGATTGTCTCTCGCCACTTGATGCTCTAACTGGATGGCACTGCACTTATTATTAGGAGCATTGTGATAAAAAAACGAGAGGAGTACGTCACTTTCAGGTAATACAAGTGTTTTACTCTACGAATCGTAAGACCAAGACTGCGTTCTAGTCATCAGCTTCCAGGACATAATAGGCTGCAGTAGGTTTGCTAGAAAATATTATCAAAGGACTGCATTAAGATACATACATATACACCCACGCCTGTTATCCCCGAAGGGGTAGGCAGACGTGTAACCAGTACACCCACTTTTCGCCGAATTTATTAATCTATAATGTGATATACCGGGCTCAATTCCAGACTCCGGGCTGATTCTGAGTATTTTTCCAGAAAAACCCAATATCACTTTACCCGACACAGGATCGAAACTGAGACTTCAGCACAGCAGTCGTAACGCATGCGCAAATACAACTGCACCACCGAGGCAGACTGTATTAATATTTTCGAATATAAATTGAAACGCGTTACACAGAATAAATGTCTACAGAAAGTTTCAAATGTCTGACCCTCACCTGTCCGTGCTGCCGTGAGGTGTCACCGCCGCTGACGGCTTCATTAAAGTGACCACACAGTTTGATTTGGGTCCCGCTTTTGGCATGCCACCGTAGAGAAGTTTGCTCTGCATTTGTAGTTCACTGGGCGGCTTTGATTCGCCACGGCGATTAGTGCTGCTGATGTTTTGTTTGTATTGTTAATTAAAGTGATGTCAGGGATATTTTATTTGTTTTAGAGTCTGGAAGTGCTCTACGTACTTATTTAAAGAAAGAAACAGGTGGCAATTAAATGTGTTATTATTTTAAATTAATACACCCAACAGTCACACACATATTTCTGACCCCACACTAGGTAAAACCTGTATCGTGGGTATCAAGAACTACGAAGGACTACGCTCCCACAACAGCCAGACCCGAAACAAATATCTATCTGTCACACAAATATTTGTCTCGATGCGGAAATCGAACTCATGGCCTCTCGTTTCACAACCGGCTACTCGCCCGCTGCGCCACGGAGGCTGTCAAACATGCACATAAACATAGCCTTGCCTATTACTTGAATTAAGTCGCCTAAGATCTTAACAAGCCTTAGAATGAACGGTGCTTGCTACATTTGTGACAATCGATGCACCATTAAAATTAATGTTTTTGTGCCTCGATAGGCAGACGAGCAGACGGGCCACCTGATAGTGAGTAGTCAGCGCCGCCCATAGACTTCTGCAATGCCAGGCCACAGCAAAGCCGCTACCTACCGTTAACGAAACCGTTTCAAGCTGATCGAGTAGAAATATCGATGCGAAAATCTTTTGAATTGTCCAACCGACACGCTGAAACGCTACCCGTTGCAGATTCTCACAAACGGCGCGAATAGTAAAATTACCGCAAACGCGGGAACCTCATGCCCGATGTTGATAAAATTTGCGCACATCACAGTTTCGAAAACGAAAAACTCACCGCGGAGTTGCGTTGATTGCCTTCATTTTCTTGGGGCACACGCTCACCCCGGGGGCATCTATTCACCCCGGCACAATTTATTTCGCCTCATCAAAACGTCAACACGTTGACGTGTATTTTAGGGATTTTAATCGGGATCCCGGACGCCCCCGGCACCGCTGAACCGTTCCGACGCCACCGCCCCCTATGTAAATTTTCTACACCCGTTTGTACAATCAGTAATTGTTTTCGTTGTGGATTGACACGTTTTGTAAGCCGTCCCCGTTTTTAGTTTGGACACGTTCGGCGTGTGTGGTGATGTGTATAATAATTTCTCTCTCTGAATAATTTTAGCTGTAATTAATTCATAATTGTGGCTATTTGAAGTTTAAATTACTATGACGACGTTTCTCATTCATATTTATCAGGTCAGTAGTGGTTCTAAAGTCTTTGCATAAATGTCAAGACAACGGTAGCGGGTCCAATTTAATGTGGCATCGTTTTGTGAATGAATTTAGAAATATTGTTTTACTGACACTGTTCACCCTGAGACATATTCTCTTTTCAGCGTCAATTCTGGATACCATTTTTCGGAAATAGCGGTGTATTATACTTAATATTTCTAAGATTACTTATTACTTTAATGAAATCGAATTGGTAATCTTATTTTCCAGAAGTTTCTAGTAGTACTTATTTATTTATGCTTTATTGTACACCAGAATAAAAATATTAACAGTACAAACAGCATACTACATTAATGTACCTACTTATTACGTTAGCAATTCAATTCTATTCTATTTTTCAGTTCTATTTATCCTTTAAGTAATGCTAGTTAGTAATTACTTATTGAGATAAGTAATTTCCACTGAGAATAGAATCAAATATTTAGTAACACCTACTATAAATTTTACAAAAAATTATTGGAAATTAATACTGAGCATTTTTGTCTCAAAGATTCTATCAATCTCATTTTTTAAACAAATCCACTGGGATATTGGGACTAATAGAGTAACTATGATAAAGTAGTACTGTATATAGTCGCACCGTTGGGCACTGGTAGTAATCTGCGGTAAAATTATAATTGAAAAACAGTACTGTAGCATGGCATTCGGTTGTAGCAAACCGTCGGCTCTGAAACAAGGGACCGCAGGTTTGATCCCCGTACCAAGGCAAATGTTTGTGTTGCGGTATGATAGGTTTACTGATCCACAAATATTCATTTTCCGGATGTTGTGAGACCGATTGTCTCTCGGTAGTTCCAGATACCCATGGCACAAGACTCTTATCTGAATGTAGGTTCAGAACTATGTGTGAACTGTTGAGAGTATAAAAATATACTAATTACCACCGCAGTCGGAATTCTATCGCTCACCGGGTGAAGTTAGACCAACATAATTTACTTTTCCAATTCCGCCAAATGAACATTAAAAGTATTAACAATGTACATACATACATATACACTCACGCCTGTAATCCCCGAAGGGGTAGGCAGAGGTGCAACCAGTACACCCACTTTTCGCCGAATTTATTTCAGTCGTATAATGTGATAGCGGGCGAGCCTATCGCCATACCGGGCACAATTCCAGACACCGGGCTAGTACTGAGAGTTTTTAGATAGAAAAACCCAATATCACTTTACCCGACCCGGGGATCGAACCCGAGAACTCAACACAGCAGCAATTACAACTGCGCCACCGAGGCATTATTAACAATGTACATTACGGTTATTTTCTTTCATGCATTAAGAATATCGAAATAACTTATCTATTTACTCTTACCAACAACATCCTTTGGCCCAATTTAGCTGAAAAACGAGATATAATTATGTCGGTGGTTGCTTCGACATTAATTATTCATAATATTTAGTAGTCCGGGGTGGTGTAACGACTAACAAATGGATGGGGGATTGCGACTCTGGGCCAACGCTGAGATGTTCCCCGAGGACCCTTCTGGAATGGTCTTCGAATTAGATAGTACCGGAGAGCAGAAAGCAGTTATTGCTTTGCTTTTACATAATAAAACGATTATGTCTGTTTAACAACAGCAGTTGGGTCTGTAATGAATGGAAGATTGATGTTTAATGTTTTGCAGATGTTCTGGGACAAGAACTAATTTGAGTGTCATTTGGAACTTTATTATTTATTTTCCAGATTTGTAACATAATGATGAATTATTAATTATTATGACTGCCTCGGTGGCGCAGTTATAATTACGCATGCGTTACGACTACTGTGCTGAGGTCTCAGGTTCGATCCCTGGGTCGGGTAAAATTGATAGCGGGTTGTTCTACCTGGAAATTCCTGAATATTAGCTCGGAGTCTGGAATATGTGCCCGGTATTCGGCGAAAATTGGGTGTACTGGTGACACCTCTGCCTACCCCTTTGGGGATTACAGGCGTAAGTGTAAGTGCGTGTATAGTGATGAATTATTTATATTGTAATAGAAATTAATATAGGTACAACATATGACAAAATAAATGCACGCCCTGAAACTCATAGTTTTCCTAATTTTTTTAATGACTTCGTGCTGTGAAAATAGTATAGTAATATTTGTCTCAGTGTGGGAATCGAAGCCACGGCCTCTGGTTTCACAGCCGGAGGCTATTTATTTATCTTTAAAGAACATTATACACAATTATTTCAGTTATGTAAAAAACTCTAGAAATACAAATCAATACTTAAAACACACTAATATAATCAAAAGTAATCATTTGGGAGTTATAAAGGGATTTATGTCAACGTTTTCTTTTGACGTCTCAACCGCTATTTGCTCAGTGTGCCTCGTGTTTTGCTCGTTTAGAAAGTCCTTCGCTGTCGCCTTTGATCTTTTGAGATGGCATCAGGTAGCTAACATGAGGAAGCAAGAGACTGTGTGAATACAGGTGACAATTTTATACAAGTGTGGTGGTTTTTCACGTGCAACCACTTGATATTTTAAAAATATTTAATTTATTGTACAAGAATAATTTTGGATATATTATATGACACATTATATTATTATAAAAGTTATGATAGCTCGGTTGGGAGTGATATGGATTTCAGAGAAGAAAGACATAGGATTACACTGGATTCGAACCAGTGTAATCTCTTAATTTTTATTAATTGTTAATTATTGACAGCCTCCGTGGCGCAGCGGGCGAGTACCCATCTCTGTAGCCAGCTCAAGAAGGCCTGGGTTCGATTCCCGCACCGAGACAAATGTTTGTGTGACAGACTGATATTTGTCGCGGGTCTAGGTGTTGTGAGACCGTTGTCCCTCGTAGTTCTTGATACCCACGATACAGGTTTTACCTATGACATTACATGGTACTGTTGGAGTGTGTTTATATATCTAATTAATTTGGCCCTTAATCACATCATGGGACGGTGATAAGCCCGGTGAATTGTGGGTGTACTGGTTACACTTCTGCTTTTCCTTTCGGGCAGTGCGTAGGGTAATTAAGAGTTTTCTATGTTGCAGTAACCGCTACAGAACCCTCCCTACACTAAGCATCGTTTGCAAAGCTCTTGGTTAAGTTTTTTATGAGTAGCTTGTATTTTATATTAAACTAGCTGTTGCTCGCGGCTACGCCCGCGTGGAGGTCATGTTTGAGACAAAAAGTATACACTACAAAATACCAATTTTCATGCATTTAACACCAAAAATGACGGATTTTCATACAAACTTTCTTCCCCTATTTTACCCCCTTCGGGGTGGAATTTCCAAAAACCCTTCCTTAGTGGATGCCTACGTCATAAAAGGTACCTACTGTCAAAATTTCAAGTCTCTAACCCCAGCCGTTTTGGCTATGCGTTGATCGATCAGTCAGTCAGTCAGTCAGTCAGTCAGTTTCTTCTTTTATATATACAGATATAAAAGAAAGGAAAATACCCACAGTTCTTTACTTTTAATAAGCCAAGTATTAATGCAAAACAGAGTGTATAAATGCAAACATTTCAGATATCAAATATTTAAGTAGAAAAGTTCGTCGTTAAACAACGACTGGGGTAAGTAAGAATTAAAAGTCTCTTGTCGCAATGCCGACGTTTGAGCAACAGTCATTTTTCATCAGGAGAATAAACACTCCTTTTGGTCATGTTTTATTCGAGAAAAAAAATACAAGACCGAAAAAAAACACGTTTACGCTCGGTCGTCGGAGTAAAAAGTCCATGGTAATGAGAGCGCAGCAATCATCACAATGAATGGGAAACGTAGAGAGACGCGGAAAGCTCTGCTCTGAATGCCGCGTCCTTAGAGTTGACTATCTTGTAAGATGTCCACGAGTTGAGCGGTGTGTGAGACTTTTTCTCTATTTTTGATGCTTTTTATTGTCTATTTTTTATAGTGCTAATGATTTTGCACTTACAGATTTTTTTTGAATCTAGTTTTGAGTCTGAGTGAATTATGTATGTAAACTAGTAGGATAAACTTCGCTACAAACAAATTTTAATTTTAGTTTCTTTTTGAATAAAACCACTTTTAAAATAATACGAAAATAGTATCAAATAAATTAAAATATATTTATCCAAAATTCCAAAATAATAATAATAATACTAGCCCTGTATTAAACATTGTCCCACTGCTGGGCACGGGCCTCCTTTACTAATGAGAGGGGTTAGGCCTTAGTCCACCACGCTGGCCTAATGCGGGTTGGCAGACTTCTCATACCTTCGAAAAACTCTCAGATATGCAGGTTTCCTCACGATGTTTTCCTTCACCGTTAAAGCAAGCGATAATTAACATTTTAATACACACATAACTTTAGAAAAGTCAGAGGTGTATGCCACTTGGGTTTCGAACCTACGACTTTCGTCTTGACTGTCCGTACCGCAACCAACTAGGCTATCGCTGCTATCAAAAATTCCAAAAATCACACATTAAAATAAATGCACGGAAACAATTTATCAATTAAATTATGACTATAAATTGTATTCATAAGACCCGTTGCGTCCAATTAACTAAATACTTTAGTACGGCTAATGTTTTAACGAGAAAGTTCGCATGAAAATGTTTTATGGCAGCTAACCACCCGATTACGGAGGTTGAAATGCGATATTTAAAATTCTTTATATTAAAACCCAGTCATGAAACGTGGCGTGTAGCGTCTGCGGACACGGTGTTACTGTGGCATAAATTGATCGCATGAGACTAATGTTAACTATTTCAGAAAATATCCACCTATTTCACAGACCCTCAAAAAATTACTGCGATTGAATTTATTGTGCTTGATCGAAATGAAAAAAAAATGCTACCGGTGTGCGATACTACAAAAAAAACACAAAACTTAACTCGACCAAAAAGCAGATTTCTTTCTACTAAGAAATCGGTTAGATATTCCAAAAATTCAATATTATATAATATATACAGTACACAAGTAAAACACAAGGTCCAAAACATCCAGTATTAGTAATTGTTTTTGCTTGTTATATTTATTCAGTATAATATTTTCAGTTCAAAAAAATGTGTGTGTGGTCACCGCACAAAAAGACTTCTCTTTAATTTGTCTCGCACTCACAAGCCTCTGAAAAGACATGACCCGAACGACTCCGAGACCGTCCGCGGCTTTGAATATGTTTCACAACTACTTTTTTATTCTCCCTTTACATGAAACGTATTGAGGATTTACATTATTGTTACTGGCTTTTATTTTTTAAATCCAATATTTTTCTTACATTTATTTTATTTGAATATCTCAGTTATCAATCCAACCGTTGGATCGTCAATTTTATCTTACTGAACTATCTTTGTGATGTATATTTTATGTAAAGGTTGAATTTTAATATTTTCTAACGTAGTTGTTGCAGTTTATTCAATCGAATGTTTTCTGTAATTATTTTAATTTGGTCCCATAATATTTAACACTGGTTTCAATGCCATTTGAACTGGTACAAAACAATGCTTACACATAGCTTCTTGCTGGCATAGACAAAACGGTATTTAATCAGATGGACTTAAGTGGACGAAAAAAATTCCTATACAAGATATAGACATTTTCAATGTAAAAAAAATTAGTTAACAAATCTCTGCTGCATCTTGGATGCCCGAGACCTCCGCGTTACCCTCAGTTATATGAAGCAGATAGCGCTAAAAGTGAGAAAAAAATTATATATACCCTTAGATTAGGGCACTGCAATTCATATAGATTAATATCATGTCAAAGAAATTATATTTTTTGAATTACGACCGCAATAAACCAAGTCTTAAGATTAACTGAGGTAGTATTATACACATATTACTAAATATGTAGTTTCATATATTACCTACAATATATTTTAGTATCAAAAATGCTGATACGACAGTATCTATGCGAAATGAAAAAAAAACACGCAAATAAGTCGCGATCAATTTACATAATATCTTTTAAAAACTTGGCAAAGCCTGAGAGCATGTAAAAAATAACTTGAACCGTAATAAATTATGCTCCATAGATACGAAGACATTTTCGTGAAGTAAATAAAGAGAAGATACACTTTCATCTCACGAAATGTCCGCCTTTATTTGTCTGACCTTTTAAAAATAATAATCTGTGGCGTGTTATGAAGAATGGAACACGATAGGCCGAGAGCCTGCGAAGGTTTGACGCTGCCCGTTTTAATGGATTGAATGTGACTGGGCTTTTGTATTCGTGAGTTTTAAGAAGTCGACGGTGCTAAAATGTAGAGAGGAATGATTTATTATTGTAATTTTTGTCTTTTCTATTAAAAAACTATACAAGTGTAATACTTCACATGTTAGATAACTATAAATAAAAAGGTTAACATTATCTCTGCAATTCCTTAACTATACACGCACAAAAGCTAATTCAACTTCTTTTATAAAATTTCAACAAGTCAGATTTATTATACAAATTCTGTGAGCCGAAACATTATTAACTCTTAATCCAAGAGAGCTTTCTGAAACCGCGCGCACTATCCGAAACGACTCGCAGCGACATCTCCAGAGACGTGTTGTTTACAAGACCTTTTACTCATACCGAGCACCCTTAAAATTCGTATGTTTGTTGGCCTTATTAGGCAAATCACTCGTGGGAATGTTGCCAACGCTCGAAAAAATATACTCGAATTAAAATCTTGGCCCTAGGTGTAAATTACTGTGGGCACGCACGTTTATTAAATTTTCATATTGAAGTGGGCCAGGGTTCCGTGAAGCCGGACAAGCGGCCGTAAGTTTAAATTGCATTAGCTGGTCTTGGTCTTTTGTTTAAAACGTGCAAGAGTTGTAATTTTATTTGAATTATTATGTCATCTTAATTGGATTACAAGTCGTCTAATGTAAAAAGACGCGCCACTCAATTTTGAATCTTATTGCGCAAAATACTGGGTAAAGTGTGAGCTTTTTATGGTTTTTATGAGTTAAGGAGTTACAGATAAATTCTACTCACGTTATAATGTAACCTAGTACACATATATTTTTACACGGTGATTGTGCTGTAGTTTTGTTAGGAATTTCTTTCGTAGACATAGTACAGGAGTTTATAGCCGTTTAATCAGCTGTAATCTTAATGCTTTCCCACTTTGGGATTTTGTTTTTGTGATTAACTTGCCTATATGCGATTGGCTGCTAATAAAATGAGAGACCGCGGGTTCAATTCCCGCACCGGAACAAATGTTTTGTGTAACTCAGTGGATGTTGGGACCAAAGTCTCTCGTAATACCTGTGACGACACAATATTTTATTTTAGAATTGTATTTTACTGTAGGATCGGAGCAATATTGAGTGTTATTGTTTTTAAGAGGATTGTTGATAAGACTTAAGTTTCTTGGTAATTATATCATGTATTGTAAAACGATGAGTAATAAGCAGAAGGCGTAGCTAAAAATCACTCCAAATCTTTCAAGGCTTCAAGTGGCATGTGATGGCAGTGGGAGGAACACTTTGGCTCGCACGATCGGAGCACGTAGATGTGCTTAGGACATAATGTTGTACTTTACATTTTCATTTTCTTTAGTAAAATATTTAGAATAATATAAGTTTGATTTGTATATTATTTTATTACATTTTCTTCGAGGTTGTACTGTTATGATAATTTAGCACAGTCGTTTCAACCATCACGGGCAATATCTGTGTATATATAAAAGAAGAAACTGACTGACTGACTGACTGACTGATCGATCAACGCACAGCCAAAACGGCTGGGGTTAGAGACTTGAAATTTTGACAGTAGGTACCTTTTATCACGTAGGCATCCACTAAGGAAGGGTTTTTGGAAATACCACCCCTAAGGGGGTAAAATAGGGGATGAAAGTTTGTATGAAAATCCGTCATTTTTGAAGTTAAATTCATGAAAATTAGTATTTGGCATTTTAGTTAAAAATAAAAAATATATGTTTCAGGATTTTTAGAAATTCCGCCCCTAAAGGGGTAAAACAGGGAATGAAAGTTTGTATGAAAATCCGTCATTTTTAAGTTAAACGCATGAATATTGGTATTTTGTATTGTATACTTTTTCTCCCAAACATGACCTTCACGCGGGCGGAGCCGCGAGCAACAGCTAGTATTGTATAAATATGTAACAAGAGTAAGTAATAGTAGTTGTTTTACATAAAAATATCTTCGTATAAATTTTGATAAAATTGTTGCTGTGATCTACTATGGTCGTCGTTTTTATTTTATCAATGTACTAGCTGTTCCCCGCGACTCCACCCGCGTGGAGATTATTTTTGGGAAAAAGTATTCAATCTCCTGCACTGACGTCACGCACTTGTACCGATCGCCCAACCTCTCAGGAAAGCGCTTGAATTTGTTTTCGCGCGCGTAAATATTTTGCGATAACTCCTATGATATTCATTTAAATGCTATGGTTTAAAACTTATAATAATGTGCATGAAATGCTTAAGGTAACTAACGTATTTTAGCTGATAAGGATTAATACTGTACCTTAGAAACAATATTTTTAATATATTCCTTTATTCATGTCAACCACCGGTTAGCCGGCTAACGATATGTCTTGAGAGGTTAAAATATAAATTTAACTTAATAGCTTAAAACATGTTTGCAACTATGGAACCGTCTGTCTTCACTTTTATATTCCCACTTTTCCAAACACTACGCAATTCAATTTTACTTACATTTTCAAACGTAAGGGCTTGACAAGAGTATTAAATAATGGTTAAATTAATTACCACATTTGTGTATGAATTAAAATAATTACTGATATTATTTCGACTCTATCGTTGGAGGGTAAAGAATGAAATTACAATACCGTATAATTTTACCCGTTTACCAGTATAATTATGTAATCATAGATATTAAATACGGCACGAAACCTTCTTGGAAATATTATGATTGACCGTTCCTTTATCGATAGTATCATAATGAAAACTTATATTTGAGTTACTTAATTTTGTGGTATTAAATAAATAAATATAAAGAAACAAGAAAACTCACTTTAAATATCCACTAAACACTTTGAAATAAACTCAAAAGTAAGGAATAAAAATTTATAATCTAAGAAATTTTGAGTCGGTGCTATTGGCTATAGATTGAGAGCGCCGACTGAAATTTAAATTTTCGTTAATAATTAATTAAAGTTTATTTTACGACTAATAAAATTTTTAGTTCTTAAATATTTTTCTTTTTTTTCTGACTCGGTGGTGCAGTTCTAATTGCATACGCGGTACGACTGCTGTGCTAAGGTCCCGGGTTCGATCCCTATGTCGCTAAACGTGATATGGAGTTTTTCTTTTTTTTACCGCCTGGATAGACAGACGAACATAAATAGTTGTCGTAAAACGTAGTCAAACACAAAAAATGTATACTCAAACATATACATACACTCACGCCTGTAATCCCAGAAGAGGTAGGCAGAGGTGTAGCCAGTCGTACTCGTGAAATTAATAATATTACGACAACTTTACGTCTGTTGTAATTTCTTAGAAGGCAATGGTTTATTGAAGTAAAAGTATTTATTCGAGATTTTCAGAAGGAATTATAAGCTTAACATAGATTAAAAAAATTGAATTCGTGACATATTAAATTAATGATCATTAAAAAAAAATATTAACGAAAAATCAACTGAAATTACAATAACAAAAGGTTCAAATTAATTTGGCAAATTCATTCTCTCGTCACAATTGTACAGAAATAAATTGACGTTATATTTTTATATATATAACCAGCGAGTCTGTTGCCCCTTTTTGTTCGGTATAATTTCATTAAAAATGTACTAGTTTCAGATGGAGAGCGGTAAAGTTCTCGTTTTAGTATTCATTCGTTGCGCGGTCAGTCAAATGTCTGCTTTTAAATACGGCCTCTGCAGTCATCCGTCTCATACATACCAAATAAGTGGTATTCCAACTGTAACACACGGTGACCCATTTATTTAACGTGTGTTTGACTGTTAACACAAATTAGAACTAGGGAGATGTATGTTGTTTTATTATGTAATACATATCGTAGTTTATTTACAGAATTACCTTAAATCTGATCAATAAATATAATTTTATAAATACATACATTGCACCAATGCACATATTAGTATCCTCGGTTGATTTAAAAATATAAATAATCTACAAACGACTTTTTTAATGAATGTAATAGTACATATTAATTACATACATATTCTCACACCTGTAATCCCCGAAGGTGTAGGCGAAGGCGTAACCAGTATACTAACTGTTAGCCGAATTTATTACGCTCCCATAATGTGATAGGCGGCAAGCCCACTGCCAAACCAGGTACATTTCCAGACTCCTGGCTGAAACTAAGTATTTTTAAATAGAAAAACTAAATATCACTTGACCCGGGGATCGAACCCGAGACCTCTCAATAGCAGTCGTAACGCATGCACAATTACAACTGCGCCACCGTGGCAGGCAACATATTTTTTATACCATAGTATTAGCACATTCTATATATTTAAGTGGTTTTAGATAGATAAAAAAGTGCGGTCATTTTTAAGCCTTTTTGATTATAATTTATACTGATATATCTTTTTTTTATTAGTTCGTTTCCACAAATCGATATGTAAATGTTTGTATGGAACCGTGAATACTATTTTTGTTGGTTGACATGTTATGCCTATAAATATAACTGCATTTTGTTATTTTCAATATCTGCAGAATGTAGAATTTAATCACTGGTCCATGGTAAACAAACATGAAAATATAAACGTCAAATAATTGTGTTAATATTGTTCGTCAGTTAATTTTATTTACATTTTATTGAAATTCGTGTCCAAATTACAAAATAATGTATGCAATCTGATTGTTATGTTAAAAGAAACTCGAGGTAACAGGTAACAATTTTTAAGTCTGTCAATAACAGATAGATACTCATAAGGGTGAGCCATAGTAGAAATCTGATATAAAAAATTAATTTAATAATATCTAATATTTTTAATTTAATAACACCCAACAGTCACACACATAGCCCCAGTCCCACACTAAGATACGAGTCTTGTGTTGTGGGTATCAGGGACTACGAGAGACTTTCGGTCTCACAACACCCAGACCCCGGACACAAATGTCTGTGTGTCACACAAACATTTGTCCCGGTGTGGGAATCGAACCCACGGTCTCTCGTTTCACAGCCGGCTACTCGCCTACTGCGCCACGGAGGCTGTCAAAATAATTGTATGATTGATTTATTTGATTTATTACTGAATTACAAGTGTTGCTATACAATCACACCTGTAATCCCCGACTTCGGGCTGATACTGGGTCTTATCAATAGAAACATATTGCTTACAGTACCTACCTGACCTACCTACCTATAGTTCTCAATTGTAGCTATTTTTTTTAACAATAAAAATGACTAAATAATATTCTTAATAAGAAACAAATAATCAAACGTCGCTAACAATACAAAGCATTCAGAGATAATTCCATTACAATACCTCGACAATATAAATAGATAATTACATTATTTATTTGTAAAACATTTAATATTTCTTGCATTCCCTTCCTTCTACATTGATTCCGTATCATTAATAAAACTATAAGGAAGCTTTATAAGTTTGTAAATGTCGACCATATATTAATAATAATAATAATATAACACTTTATTCTTACACCACAACATACAAAACAAGTTACAGTATCAACTTATTTAGGTGTTACAAATTGGCGGTCTTATCGCTAAGAGCGATCTCTTCCAGACAACCATGCATGGAGAGGAATAAAATGAATTGAAATTACGGCGGTGCTGTCAATAAACTTATATAACAAGAAATACTAAGGTACTTACAAAATACATACAAATACATAGACTTACAAATAAATATACATTATAATAAACTTACATGTAACAAAAAAAAAATACATAGACTTACAAATAAATATACATTATAATAAACTTACATGTATTACATACATTTAAATAGATATATAATACATACATACATATTCATGCACCAATAATACAAAAGAAATACAATAAAGGCGTAGCGTTACTGCGAGAGATAGAATGTCTTCACCCGGGATTCAAAAGTTTCCAGCGTAGACGAGCGCCTGATATGGATAGGCAATGCATTCCATAATCTTACAGCTTCCACAGTAAAGGACCGATCGTAAAATGAAGTCCTATGTGCTGGAAAGTTTAGCGTTAGATTCTCTGATGACCTAAGGGAATGAGAACTACAAGTATGTAGGAAACTGAAATGTTCCTGAAGATAGCGCGGGGAGGATGGATTGAACAGAATACTGTAAAGGAGGGACAAGATGTGAACATTCCGGCGACGACGGATAGGAAGCTACCTGAGCTTGTCTCGATATTCAGAAACATGGTCATATTTACGCAAACCAAATATAAACCTAATACAAATTTTTTTAAGGCGCTCAAGTTTATTCAGCTGGGCCTCGGTAAGGTCAAGGTAGCTGGCGTCGGCATAATCGAGAATAGGGAGCAGAAGAGAATGTGCAAGCGCAATCTTAGTGGATATTGGAAGAAAGTTACGTAATCTACGAAGTGAACCAGCAGCAGCAAACATTTTACGACTGATGGCTATTAATTGAGGAACCCAAGATACTAGATATATTATTAATCTACTTTATATGTCACCTTTGTTATACCTAATATCAAGTAAATTATAGTCACTGCTACGACTAATAATACGAAATATATATTTCAAAAAATGAGTCACGTTAAATAACAAAACTAGAAGACATTCCATCGTTATAGTAATCTCGAGCCATCTTGAAATACAGGCCACTAAAAAAAGAAAACAAAACGTCTAATAATACAAAGTATATATTTCAAAAATAAAATCACGTAAAAAACCAAAACTAGGAGACGTTCCATCATTATACTAATCTCAAGCCATCTTGAAATACAGGCCACTAAAAAAAGAAAACAAAACGTCTAATAATACAAAATATATATTTCAAAAATAAAATCACGTAAAAATCCAAAACTAGGAGACGTTCCATCATTATACTAATCTCGAGCCATCTTGAAATACAGGCCACTAAAAAAGAAAACAAAATTACAACGTACTTTAGCATCATCATATCATGTTCATTATCTTGCATGTGACGAGTGTCGTCTCCACTGTAGTGTTACTTTTCCTCAAAGCCATATAAGATTGAGTGCGAGCGAGATGGAATAAAGTGACTCGTTAGTGGTGTTTTGAAAAAGTCGAATGGGCGCCGGAGTGTGGCTCGCACAGAAGGAATGGAAGCTTTTCAACTATTATACTAGTAAGTTGATTGCTCTCCATAGTTGCCTCGGGAAATTACCGCCTCGAGATTGTTGTGGATATGATTTGGGATCTGGTCGGGATATTCCTAGATATTTTTTTGTAATACAGCTTTTCAATTAAAATCGGTATTTACCGATATTAAAAGGGATATATAAAGGGAAGAATTGGTATTTACCAATACTTGGAAACAAAAGTTACACGATTTTTTTTACTGCCTGCATAGACAGGCGAGCAGACGGACCACCTGATGGTAAGTAGTCACCGCCGCCCATAGACTTCTGCAATGCTAGAGCACAGCAAAGCCACTGCCTACCGTTTAGTTTATTAAATATTTTATTTCTCATAAATTTAATAAAATTTGCTGGTTTCGGTCTATCAATAGTCAAGTCAGTCTATAGGACTTAAATACTATATGCTTAATCAACGTAATACTCAAAAATTTCGTCAAAATTTTCGGGCAGAAGGTTAAGCGTAAATCTTAAACGTAATATTAATATTATTACCGTATTATATAACTAACTCAACTTTTAATATCCCGCCCCTAGCATACTGCAATGGCCACCCTATGAAAGTCTAAGAGAGATTTTCGAAAGTATTCTGTGTTGTGAACTCTGTTATTTTCTCTTTTTATGTTTTCGAAACGGGAGTGAATGCGGTTTATTTTTCAAATAACCATTAAACTTGATGAACTCAATAAGTGGCTTTGAGTTTTATATACTTCAGTCGAATGGCGCAGTTGTAGTAACAATAATCAGTGGGTTTTTATTATTTATGTTGATGATATTACAAATAAATGACGACTTCCAACTTTGGTTGTCTGACTATATTTTTTTATTATTATAAAATACTGCTATCATATTATTTTTTGCTAGTTGATACTCCAACTGTGTAGGTGTAGGGCGGTAACTTTGCCGTGCCAGGATAAAAAAAAAGATAAAGATAGGTTTAGCTTTTGCTGGCAGAATACCTTTGGCATCTAACCACGCTATAGATATACAGTTTAAATAAATGACCAACATAATTTGGTTTAAATATTATAAGTATATACCATCAGAATTTCCTAATTAGTTAAGATTATTCAAATTCTATCTTATTATCTAACGGTAGGCAGCAGCTTTACTGTGCCCTGGCATTGCAGAAGTCTATGGGCGGCGGTGACTACTTACCATCAGGCGACCCGCCTGCTCGTCTGCCTATCCAGGCACTAAAAAAAATTGAACACTAGGTATTATGAGAATTGACATATTTTGTCTTGAGATAATGAATTCAGTGCGAGGCATACTATACTGCACTTACCATCAGGTGCTGTGTGGTCACATTGCCGCAACAGAATGAAAAAAACTATGCAATACTTTGCAATTCAAAGTTCTGAATGGTATTGATGTTATTATAAAGAGTTGGAGGGGTACTTCAAATAAGTCTTCCTTCATCATAGTCTGCTTTTCTTCTCTTTTTACAACCAGCTTCTGTCACTGCGCCATGAGGCTGTCGACTTGGAAATCCCGTCTGTCTCACACACACCTCTAGGGATTTATAATATGGCAACTAGTATTCCTAACTCGATTCAAAGTTCAATTTCTTCACCTATTACTTTTCATATACCCAAATCACTCAACATTATACTGCGAACATCTCAAAAGTCCCGTCACGTTGACCGATTTTACGTGTTCACTACGGGGCATTCCGTATTGTTCGCGAGAAAGGCCAGGCGGTTCTTTCACAGGCACATCGTACCGTGGAAAAATTCATATCATTTTTTCACGTTCATGTCGACGTCCGGTACACAATGCCTCGTGGGTATTTATAACGCGCTATGTGAAATTGAAATCACGTGTCTGGATCATCGGTTCGTATTCTTGAACTATTCAGAAATTGCAGTGAAGCTGTCGCTATTATATTTGACAGCCACCATGGCGCAGGGGGCGAGTAGCAGGGGAGAGTAGTAGGGTTCGATTCCCGCACCGAGACAAATGTAAGTGTGACAGACAGATATTTGTTTCTGGTCTGGTTGTTGTGGGACCGTAGTCCCTCGTAGTTCTTGATACTCACGATACAGGTGATACCTAGTGTGGGGTCAGAAATATGTGTGTGACTGTTGGGTTGTATTTATTTTATTATTCTAATAGATCATACTATAATATACCAAATATTAGTTTTTTCTCGGCTCATTATGGTGGCAACATACTTGTTGTACTGAGAAAGTGGTTTTGTCTACACCATTTTTAATTTGAATTTTGGATTTGAAGAATCACCCAATTTTTCTTTCTACTGTAAGATACTAGATATAGATTATCTTGTGTCGTAGGAACGGGGAACTACAAGAGACTTTTGGTCTCACAACACCCAGACTGACACTGACTTGTGGGTTACACAAAGATTTGTCTCGATGCGGGAATCGAACTTGCGTACTTTCGTTTTACAGCTACTCGCCCACAGCGGCAAGGAGTAATCATTTGTTGTAATTTTTGTCTAATAAGGAGCACCTTGAATCGTTGTTCTACTAGGTAGTATACATTTACCTAACTTTATATCATAAAACTTTACTACGCAAAAAAAGCTCAGCTTTGGCTGACCGGAACCTTAGTGCCCAGCTGCGCTGGTTTTCAACAATTGATGAGTCTCTATGGTGTTATGACTGTGATATATTTATAGAGGTGGTCGAGCATAAAAAAATAGGGGTTTATAAAGACATATTTTTACATTTTACATACAGAGTAGTTTTTTAACCTGGCACGGCAAAGCGACCACACTGCACTTGATGGTAAGTGTAGTGCTGTCCAATAAGAATATCCAGTAGCGAGAGACGATCTATACCCACTACTCAACACAATTATGCAGGCCTGCTGCTTCACATTACGCCATGGACAATAATATGCAAAAACAGTCGAGGGTCTAGTGTCAGAGTACTCAGAAGGCCGCAAAACGGTCAAACATCGTAGCCCAACTCTAGACCCCCGACAAAAACAGGATGTATACTGGCTGATCCCGGAACACGACACACTTGCGTGTACCACTATGGCGGGTTGAATACCCTGTGTACGGTGGTCGCTATCCGGGCGGATAATAAAGGCGGACATGATGCAGATGTGAACAAAGAAAATTATTTGTATTTATACGTATTGTCTAATATTATTTATATCCCTTCACTGAAAATTTTAGAAACTTTCCGTACATTTATCGGCATATTTATGTCCTGTTTTTTTTGTCGATGTGAATATCAATTACGCGATACATCGCAACTTTCCAGACGAGGCCGACGGCTGGATAGCCAGTGAAAGGACATGTGAGACGTAATCCCGGTTAAGTATACCTTATTAGTGTTATACGTAAATGTTTTATGTTTTCCCAGGGCATTATGGTGGTAATAGGGTAAGTAATGTTAACCATGTGTGCCTATATGCGTTTTTTTATTTGTTAGTATAGTTAAAGTAATTGATTTTACCCCATGCTAATCACTTTGGCGATTTGAACGCGGACCGCCTCATAAAAATAACCCAGTGGTGGTTTGGGTCGTTCCAGATGCAACGTTATTGTTTTTTGTTATTTAAATTTTTTATTAGAAAACTTATAAATGTAGCTAGACTGGTTTTTTAATGATCATAAAAACTTATTTTAAGTATAGGATACAAGTGAAAAGACTTAGTATTCGAGACAATTTGCATTAGGAAGCATTATTACTTGAAATTTTGGAGACAAAAATGTAGTTATGAAACCATATATTTTTTATTTATTGTGATTTATTATATCTATTAAATCGAAACTACCGTATTACACATATTTGGAGACTCTAAAATAAACAATATCCATAAACTGTCCAGATTCGAAACATATATTTACGTACATTGTTCAAATATGGAACGTTTGCTGTAAAACCGGGTATAAATACCCTTTATTTGTATTGACCAAAGATGTTATCTACTAACAAGAAACTATAAGGGAAGATATATTAAAGGGATTGTTAGGGGAAGGGGGTTTTGAGTCTGTAATCTCACTCATAGCCCCATTCCCAAACTAAAATACAAGTCTTGTGTCTTGGGAATCAGGGACTACGAGAGATTTTTTTTTTTTTTTTAATGCCTGGATAGGCAGACGAGCAGACGGGCCACCTGATGGTAAGTAGTCACCGCCGCCCATAGACTTCTGCAATGCCAGAGCACAGCAGAGCCGCTGCCTACCGTTATTTCGGACCGTTAGACTTTCGGTCTCACAACACCCAGACCCGACACAAATGTCTGTCTGTCACACAAACATTTGTCCCGGTGTGGGAATCGAACCCACGGCCTCTCATTTCACAGCTACTCGTCCGATGCGCCACGGAGGCTGTCAATATCTTACTACACGTCCGTTCGGTAAGACCCGGTTTGATCAGTATCAGTACTACGATAGCGTAGTAGGACGCAAGGAAAGATGTTCACAGATATGGACCAATTATTCCATGCCAAAACATTACCAACGCATTACTGGCATTGCACATATAAATTGGCGCCGGTTCAAATGTTTAATTAGTTTGTTATTGACGTAGCGGATATTGCTGATTCAATGGTCCGCATCAAATTATTGACCGTGCACTAATTAACTATATGTTTGACGAACAAACAGGAACGTTTATGGATGATTCAACATTTTCCTGATGTACAATCAATACGCATCGGTAAATTTATGCGCCATCATCAGCTATCATGATTATCGTAATAGCGTAGTTGACACGATTTTTTTTATTACTTTAATTAACACTTTACATTACATTTTTTTTTTATCCTGGCACGGAAAAGTGACCGCACTGTACCTGATGGTAAGCGCAGTGCGGTCCAAATAGAGTACTGAGTAGCGAGAGACGATCCATCCCCGCTACTCAACACACTCATGTCGGCCTGCTTCTTCACACTAAGCCATGGAAGTAGTAGTGAATGTAAGAAGGTGAAGAAGCGGTCGAGGGTCTAGTGTCAGAGTACTAAGAAGGCCGCAAAATGGCCATGGTACCCCAAGTCCAGACCCCCGACAAAAACCGGATGTACACTGGCTGATCCCGGAACGCGACACACTTGCGTGTGTACGGTGGTCGCTATCCGGGCGGATATGAATATCCTACCACCAGCAGCTAACCTAAAACCTATTATCGAGAAAAAATATTTATAAATCCGAACAAAAATAAGTTAATTAGACGCAATTCAAATGTAGATTGTATTTTTATTCTGTTTTCGCAAAAGTGTTTCTTTTCCGTATTATATTTGGTTGCATATCGAATAATATACAACATTGAACACAGGAAACTACCCTATTGGCACGTTAGAATAGGCGCGATATACCATCTAAGGCCAAAAATATGATAAATCTTTTGTAATATAAAAGCACTGATATGCTTTCTTCTTTTATTAAGGTACTGAATTTACAAAGAGCTATGTAATTGCCTATATGATCAATGATTTCATTCTATTGCATTCAATTTTAAATTTTATTGATAACGAAATTGAGTAGAGAATGTTTGATTTGACTATTTATGTTTTTATAAACTATACTTCGGATGAGCAAGTGAGTAATAATGATAATCATAGTCTGAGAATAATTAGAAAAAAATTATAATAATAATAATTATTAATTATTTTATTACATGTTTAGTACAAATTCGAGTGGCCACTGGGACATTGCTGGTTAATTATTATAAAACACGAGCAATCTAACTGAAGTACCAAATCACTAAACTGCCACTTTACACTAAATCTCTATGACTTAATTATAATATGCTAAGTATTCGAGTTCCAAAACTGGGCTCAGCGGAACATCGAATACGTTTGTTGTATCGATTATATTTCTTAAATCTCTGGAATCCAAATCGCGTTTTTTTATACTTTTATTAATCACTCGAATGAAAAATACTTATTTTGTATACACTTATGTCTCAAAGCAACATATATTAATACAAATATTAATTAGAAAGTCGGAAGAAAATGATAAACTACTTTAGAACTCAATTAAACCATGATAGATGCAGTATCGGTAATGTCTTTCCGATTGCGAATCGATTGTAACTGACTCGGTAGAATACTGATAAAAGATCTTATGAATATGCAGAATATGAAATAGAATTGAAAAAGGCTATGACAATTAAACCTTTTTTATAATAAGTGATCCGACTCTGGAAAAACTTACCATTGCAAAACTATGGTGGCGGTTATGGTTTCTTTGAAAAAGAGTTAGGAGAGAGGCATAGTGTGGAATTTCACTAATTATTTTAAAGATTTAGCAAACAAGGAAATTTATGTAATTTTTTTGTGATATAAGTAAGAAATCGATCGAGGCTAACACATTCATAATACATACATACACTCTCGAACGGGTAGGCTTAGGTGTAACCAGAACATCCACTTTTCATAATGTGATAGAGGGCAAGCCTATCGCCATAGCGGGCACAATGTACAGCCTCCGGGCTGATACTGAGTATTTCTAAATAGAAAAACCCAATATCACTGCCCAACCCGGGGATCGAACCCGAGACCTCAGCACAGCAGTCGTAACGCAAGCACTTGCAACTGCTCTTATAAACTGTGACATAATTGGAAAACCCTAACCACGAGTCCAAACAGATTTAGAAAATATAGTGTGTGTGTGTGTTTATGTGTGTATGTGTGTTGGTAAATTAGTGGGATTTATGTTAGGTAAGTAAGAAGGTCTTCGGTTTTTTGGAAATCAAGGTGTTGAAGCCAGTTGGTAACTTTCACTTTAACTTCACGTCTACTTAGTGAAACGATATTTAGCTTTTTATTTAAATCGTTGTATAATTTGGCGCTAATACTACGTGTTTGTCTTCTTGCGAAAGAGGTCCTGCAGGCCACACGAGGGCATGACACGAGTATGACAAACAAATACATGGAAAGACGACAAGACAGTGATTCTATGATATTTTATACATAATATATGTACGCAACACTAAAAGATGCACAACGTTATATAGATGTATGTTCATAGATATTACTTTGAAATCGAAATATTCCATTTGAATTATGAATTTCAGAAACTTAACCCTTCACAACTCGCGTACGCTTCGGCAATGTTGCCATAAACTAGTTTGCGTGTTCGTATCCCACACGTATCCCTTGCCTTGTATGATCTGTGGCACCGTTGAGATATTAAAATTAGTCACCGAGAGTTTCGTGTGATACTCATACGGCCGATCCTGCTTTATCATTATTTGATTAATTAAACGTCACAGACGTTACGCTGGTACTATAGTTCAGTTTCAAGTAATTTGTTTACGTATATCTAAACAGGTGAGGTTTTGATATAGCGGTTGGGGGTTGGTAAATTTGATTCCGCTGCGTACGTGATACGGAGATGGCTTTGTGTTTTGCTCGTGTGATGTTTTTATTGAATTATGTGTTTAATGGAGCGAGTGGATGGATCGGTTAGAGATTAGATGGTTCTGATTTAATTGTTGTTGAGTTGGTAACTTATATACACAATGTATCTACATAAAATATAGAAATGTAAAATATATTTAGGAACTTAAAAGCTATAGTGTGATGCTAGATACAGTGTATTATTATTATTATAGGATGACAAATGCCCGCCGGCTTAATAAATAAACTAGATGTTACCTACTGCTCCACCCGCGTGGAGGTTATTTTTGGAAGAAAATGTATAGAATCCATGGAGGCATCTTAAGCTAATACACCTTTCTATATTTTGCAATCCCATAGGGAGCGTGTATTTTACCGGGATAAAAAGTGGCCTAATGCCGGCGTAGTGGACTAAGGCCTAACCCCTCATTAGTAGGGGAGGTCCGTGCCTTGCAGTGGGACATTGTTTAATACAGGGGTAGTATTATTATTACTATAAAATTGTTATAATTTAAATCAGTGTATGTATTATAATAGTGCGAAAACAACTGCCATTCTGAACAGATCACGAAGCCGCGGTTACAGTCTTCCAACCCGATTTCTTTATTAATACAAAATGAGCCAAGATCCATCCGCCGAAGTAACAGTTCGTACTGTGTTATGCCAAGTTAAACTGAGCAATTTGCATAGAAATTATATTGCGTCCGCTTGTTCATAGGAAATTTTCCTAATTAAAACGCCTTCGGTGCCGGGATTCGGTTCCAATTAAAAGTTTGCGCTGGATCGTACTGAAGGAAATTGTGTTGCTATTGATAAATTTAGCAAGCGTGGCGTTGTGGCCGTCGTAGTCCCATAATGTTCGCGAGTTTGGTGTATGTTTGCAGTTTTTTTTTATAAATAAATACGAAAACACTTGATTACCACAACCGTACAAAATAATACGGTAGTTTCCTGTGTTTAATTTTCTTCATTATTCTCTACGCAATCGAATATAATACGCAAAAGAAACTCTTTTGCGAAAGCAGAATCCAAATTGCTTGAAAAATGAGGTCACAATATTTATTTTAAATATTGGTATGAGCAAATACTCACAGGCATAAGCGAAAACGATTGCGTATTGGGAACATATCGCTATCTCCCTCGCACAACGGTACAGTACAGGCGATTCATAGTACCGTGACGTCACTGTATCAGATATGCATCCTTGTACTGTTATTTGACAACTACCCCTTCCAGCAGATTTGAGTGGTGTCTAATTTATTTATTTTTGTCCGGATTCATAAAATTCTTTCGATAATAGGTTTTAGGTAATGTAACTTGTTGATTGAATTAATAAAAAAAAACGAGTCAACTACCCTATTACAAATTTGGAAACCTGAATATTATTATAAAATTTTACTTATTATTTAAACAATATACCCATTTATAAACTGGGTGTGGCAAAAGGGGCAGACTCAGCTTGTGTTGACAGCATGCAGCATAACCACATCCATAATCAACGCCGGTTTTTAGTCAACTCCATTTTCTCACTACTAGCACATCTGCAGTTTTATCCTGTCACGGCAAAGTGACCGCACTGCACCTGATGGTAAGTGCAGTGCTGTCCAGTTAGAGTATCAAGTAGGGAGAGACAATCTATCCCTCGCTACTCAACACAATCATGTCGGCCTGCAAATATCCCACAAGTTGGCATTCGTCATAATCTGGGTTTTTCAATGCATGGAGTTTTTCTCCTATACTATTCACTTTTGCAACCTGCTTCTATTAACATTATTTTCAAGTTGATATCATAAACTTTAACGTTAAATTATTTCAAAGACCGGTTCCACCGTGTCTTTCGCTGGCGATAACTTACCATCAGACGCCCTAATTGCCCTAATTTCTTCTACAAAAAGGTAAATATTTCATAGATATGAATGATGAATTCGGGCGACTTGTGGTCCCTATTGGGGTAGGTTGCAGAGCAACGATTGAATGGATTTATTCTAATGAAATGATACTTTGGTATGAATAAGTCGGCGTGTGGGTTTAAGTCTCTTGGTGTCGTACAGTTAAAATGATTTCTTGTACAACCTTCATGGCGCAGTGGGCGAATAGCCGAAAAACGAGAGGCCGTGGGTTGGATTCCCGCACGGAGACAAATGTTTTTGTCACACAGGTATTTGTTGTTGGACCGTAGTCCTTCGTAGGTACAGGTTTGACCTAGTGGGGATCATGACTATGTATGTCACTGTTGGTTGTATCTATCGTACACCTTTATTTCCACAGCCACTATATCAGCCATAAACTTACAATGAAGTCCTCTTGTGTTTAGATATAGAAGCATATGAAGTTCACAAAATTCTTGATACCCAAACTATATTCAACTGTTCGTATATCTTACTGACCCCACGAGGCTTATTTACAATGAAGGGGGCAAACAACAAGGTGGGTCACCTGATGTGAAAGATCACCGTCATACATGCCTATTTATACACTATTTAACATTTATAATCACTTATTATATCAATCATAATAACTTTATTATTTTAGCTTTTGAGCAATTCTATTGACTATCATCGAAGATCCTCATCAGGTCTCCACCAAACTCAAATGGGATCATTTTAGAAAGAATCTTTTAGAAACAAAAAAATAAACATCTATGCATGAATGTCGGAGTTATGGGTGAACATACATAACAATACATACCAATGAATTGCAAAGCTCCACCTTTTTTGGAATTTATCAACCGACATCTATCAACCGGCACTGGAGTAGCGAACAGGAATGTCCCATGCTCTTCTGTTCTAATGACACAGATGTGGTTACATTGCAGTTGTATATAATTAGCTTAAAAAATGACTCCAATTTTTTTATTCTGGCACAGCTAAGTGACCACACTGCACCTGATGGTAAGCGCAATGCTATCCAATTAGAGTATTGAGTAGCGAGAGACAATTTATCCTCGGCTACTCAACACTATCATGCCGGCCTGTTTCCTCACACTATGCCATGGGCAAGGAGTCGAGGTTCGAGTGTCAGAATATTCAGAAGGCCGCAGAACGGCCAAACATCGTACCCAACTCAATACCCCCGACAAAACCCAATACCCCTAATATAAAATAAATATTACAAAAATATGACATTAGTCATATTTCACAACGTAATTCATAATGTCACGTCCCTCGCCACTCGTTCCAAGCGGCCATCTTACTCGAATATAACAATCCTCCAGAGATGACCTTTATACAATAAATTCATTATACCGGAGCCCGACCAGACTTCGATAAATAAGACACACGCGTGGGTCCGTTACCCGTGTGTGACAGTGGTTAAATTAAAATATTGTCATAGTTCAGTTCTGTTAGGGTTTATGGAGATATAATTTAGGCTGAGTTATGAGTAATTTGAAAATTATCGATATTAATTTTAAACTTATGTCTAGTTGTTAGCCAAGTCTAACAACCTAAAGCTTAATCGCTCTATTAGTAAAAGAGACCCGTACCCAGCAGTGGGAAAGTGTTAATATAGGGCTGGTATCAGAATTATTATACAGACAAATTTATTATGTAAAGTTGGCACCGTAATCGAAGTTACAGACTTATTACCGCAGTAAATTTTGCATTTAATCATGCATTTTAGGTCATGTGAAATTACCTTATTAATTATTTCAAATTCTTGCTGAGTATAAATTTGAGATTCTAGGTTAGAATACCTCTGTTTAGTCGCTATCTTCAGTAAAAGCTTTCTTAATTTATTTTTACAACTATTCGGCCCACAATATATTCTTCTAGAGTTATTTTATATACAATAAGATAAAATCACTCTCTACCTTAAATGCACAGTTGCCTCGATTTTATATTTATTGTAAATACTAAGGATGTTTTTTTATTATTACTTATTGGAAGTCTATTTGATCCCCTACTATCTAATATTTTTTCGTATCGGTCCTTTACATTCAGTCAGCGCTTAATATTGATCTTCTTATAAAATAGTTAACTCAAATATTGTGACTTTTTGTAATAATTATTACTTTTTAAATTTAAATAAAACTGCCTTCAACCAGACACAACTGAAAAGCAAAAAATAATTGGTTATATTTACATCAATTAATTATATACAATTTCAATCAATTATTTTTGTAGTCGATAGAGTACCAAAAGAAAACACCACTGAAAAAGTCACAGAAAAGAAAATTCACAGTTTCGTATATTCGGACAACATATTTTTTCAAGTTATTTTGGTTTTAAAACCACTAAACCTACTACCAAACTAATAAAACCGATTTTCATAAAAATTCTATGGGACCAATCTGGAAGCATATGCTCTGTAATAAAAGAAGAATTTTCCAAATCGGTCAATAAATGACGGAGTTCTGAGTCACGAATACACGTCGAATTGAGAACCTCCTCCTTTTTTGAAGTCGGTAAAAAATAGGGTAAAATCAAGTTGAATAACGCAATTACCTTGTTTTTTACCATGGAAGAATATTTTACAATGGTTAAAATTTACTGTGGTTGAAAGAATACGGTCTCAGTTCTATTTAGACTTTATTATATGTAAGGTAAGACTTTAGCATAGATCAAAACATAGTGAACATTTTCGAGGTATTTATTTAAATATCACAAAAAACATTAATCTATTAAAAACCATTGTTTCGATTTTTGGCAAATAATCGTTTAAAGTGTATACGGAATTTATTTATAACTTGTCCGAAAACCTTTCTCATTTTCTATATAGATGAATTGAAAAATTATTTATAACTTATTAAAAGTATTCACAATCAAAATAATAAGTTCTAATACTAACTTTTTGGTACGAAACTATTTTTTTTATGTATAGTATAATCCGACAAACTAGCCAGTGGGTCACCTGATGTTAAGTGATCTCCACCGCCCATGAACATCCACAATACCGAAAGTATCATGTATGCGCTGTCGGCCTTAAAGGACAGGAATAGGGATTAGGGAAGGGGAATCTGGGCCTCCGGATATCTCACTTACCATACGAAACGCGACAATAAACTGTCACTTTACGTTGGTTTTCTGTGAGGCAGTGGTACTACCCCGGTCGAGCCGGCCCATTCATGCTGTAGACAAATATGTCTACAGCGTGGCTCTACCACTTCCAAAGTAAATCCAACAAATCACTTTTTATATAAAACAAAGCATAACGTCACTCTTGATGGAGAATAATAGCGTTCCGATAGCTTTATATTTTATTTTTTATCGACAGATACAGATACTTTAGCCGGCCTGTCTATAAAGACAATTTTCTCCCTAATGAAAACGTATGATGTCTGAAAGTTTTTTGTCTCTTCGCACGAATAAAATGGAAAGCTTAAGCGTGATTTATATTATTACGGTCAAGCGAAGTACATATTGTGTTGCTTATGCGATTTTCAAGTGGCCCTTTTATGGACATAGTGGTGTGTTATTTTTATTGTTTATGTACTATTTTATGATGTTCGCTGGATGTTTATTGTAAATTACGATAGTGTTAGAGCTTTAGTTAAAGTTGCTTGTATTAATGATACTATACTGTTTTTCGACTGTTTCCTTTGTTGTTTCTATTTCTCTAAGAGTCATCGGTTACTCTTTTTTTTATTCTGGTGCGGCAAAGTGTCCACACTGCACCTGATGGTAAGCGCAGTGCCGTCCAATTAGAGTATCGAATAGTGTGAGACAGTCTATTCAACATAATCATGCCGGCCTGCTTCACACTACGCCATGGGCAAAAAGGCGAAGAAGCGGTCGAGGATCTTGTGTCGGAGTACTTAGATGCTTACTGTTGTATATGCTCAGCATCACAAGATTTCCTTAGTGTGAGATAAATAAATACACATAGTTGTCACTTACATAATTCTCACCATATAGTAGGTCAAACTTATATCGTAGGTATAAAGAACTACAAGGGACTATGGTCTTATAAAACCTAAGCGTGTAACCTAACCTAACCTGTGGTCACATTGCCGCGCCAGAAAAAATAAAAAAAAAGCCCGAAACAAATATTTGTGCATCACACAGACATAAGTCTCGGGCCGGGAATCGAACCCGCTGCCTCTCAATTATTATCTGGTAACTCGCCCGTTGCTCCACGGAAGCTGTCAAGATAGCTTTGAACTAACTAAAAAATCAACTTAAAAATGCATACTAACAAGACTTTCTTACATGAACAATAATATGTTCTAGCGCCATTACCAGTCAATTGAATTGATGCTGACACAAAAAGGCACAGATACCCTTCAAATAAGTTTAATTACTTACATATTATTAATTTTGCAATATCATGTTGTATCAGCTATTGCATGTTATATATCTCGGCCTATTGCAATCCACTGTTGGACGTAGGCCTCCCCAAGTGAACGCCAACCATCGCGGTCTTGGAGAGCCCACGTCTATTCGCTACCCGCCACATTCTTAACTGTGGCATGTGTGATTTCTTACTTCAAGTTGCGTAGTAGCAGTTAAAGCTTATAATTCAAGTTTTCTTATCAGTCTGTTAATTTAACGAAGAAATTAATGTAAATAATATAAATATAAAAAATTATAATCGTCGAATTGAGATCCATCTCTTGCTAAGTCGGCTATAATATATTTAAATAACAATTAATCGGCTTAAGAAGCACCGTAACTCTGCCGATAATAAGAGGAAGGGCTGCTTCCGGGGGCTTACTTGCGAAATAAAAAAGTATTAGCGGAACATTAATTCGAACGCGAGAAGGGTACTTTTTCCCCGTCGAGGGTACTTTACTAGCGAGACTCCAAGAACATGAAAGAACAAAGGAAATCATTAACGGTCTTGTACAGGTTTCGATATATAAAATACATTTGTTATTTAATCATAAAATTATTTGTTGCCTAATAAAAATTATAATTATTATGTACAGTACTCTTTATTTAAAAGGTTTTTCTTTTACATTTTTAAATATAAATTATAATAAAAAAATAAATTTAAAAATATAAAAATGTGCACCCTCCGATGGCGAGGCCTAGGACCCAAGCCACCGGCGGTTAGGACCCCAGAGTGAGGAACCTCCTCACAATGCGTGCCGTATCCAATAATACTGCCTTTTGTATCTGGCTTTTGACCCAACGACCAATTGAGAGCCTCTGAAGATGTTGGTCGAGGCTCTTTGGTATCAGCCCATTGGCAGTAACGACTATCGGAACAATAATAGCTGAGTCAACATTCCACATGTCAACAACCTCGTGAGCCAGATCTAAATATTTGGACATTTTGTCTTTTTCAGCTTTAACGAGGTTATCGTCATGCGGAATGGTAACGTCAACAAGTATTGCCCGGCGCGCTAATCGATCTATTACCACAATATCAGGCTTATTGGCTACAATAGTCCTGTCTGTGATAATAGATCGATCCCAATACAGTGTTGTATGGCCATTTTCGAGAACCGGTTGGGGCACATATTGGTAATATGGCACCTCAGATATAACAAGGTGGTATCGAAGAGCAAGTTGCTGATGTATGATCTTAGCCACTAGGTTATGTCTATGCAAATACTCGCCGTTAGCAAGATACGAACAACCGGAAATAACATGCCTGATTGACTCTCCGGGACGGTGGCATGCACGACAGATGTCAACCGTACCGTCCTTCAGGATGTATTTCCTATAGTTGTTCGTCTTAACAACCTCATCCATAATTGCAAAGACAAAACCCTCAGTTTTCCCGAAGAGATCACCGAAGCGTAGCCAAGATACGGAAGCAAGCTGGTCGACATCGGGCCCATTCAGAGCCCGATAAAATCTTCCATGTAATTCTTTGCTCTTCCATACCCCCTTGCGATCCCCGGTGCTCATCACCACAGGGACCCGCCAGTTTTCATTTGCCAGGGAGAGCGGGGTAAATCCTTTATCGACTTTGACTACCTCCCGATGCACATCCACATCGCTATGGAGAAAATAATCTCTGAGATTGCGTACCTCGCGGTTATGCAGGTCCTTAGCATTAAGTAGGCCTCGTCCCCCACATCTCCGCGGGATATACAATCTCATCACCGACGATCGTGGATGATGCATACGGTGTGCAGTCATCAGAGTCCGGACTCGTCGATCCAGGGCATCTAACTCGGTCTGAGTCCATTTGAGTATGCCAAAGGAGTACATGAGTACGGGCATAACCCAACCGTTAAAAGCACGAATCTTGTTGCCTCCCGACAAAAAACTGTTAAGCACTTTTGTCAGACGACAGAAGAAACGCTCCTTCAACGATTGCTTCATGTCCGCACCCATTATACCTAGCGCTTCTGACATACCCAAATATTTGTAGGTTTCCGATTCAGAGAGGGACCTTAGCCGTTCAGTCTCTGAGAGGTAGACATCATCAGAGACCCTAACCGCACCTCGCCCCACATGGATGACCGCACATTTATCTACACCAAACTCCATACTGATCGAGTTGCTAAAACTTTTAGTTATTTTCAGCAACTCAATCAAATCAGATTTTTTTGGTGCAAATAACTTGAGATCATCCATGTAGAGTAAGTGCGATATTGGTACACTCCCTCTCCGAAGACGGTATCCTAACCCTGAATCCAACAACAAAGTGCTGAGAGGATTCAGAGCCAGGCAAAACCACAAGGGACTCAGACTATCACCCTGGAATATACCCCGATCAATCTTAATTGGTTCATCACAATCAAGAGGACCTGCACCACCTGGATACTTTAAGACTGTGGTCCACTGCCTCATACATGCCCCAAGTAAGGTGCGTAGATTTGAATGAATCTTATACAAATCCAGCACCCTCATGAGCCAAGTATGAGGCACCGAATCATAAGCCTTTTTGTAGTCAATCCAGGCAGCAGATAGGTTTCTTCGATTGTGACGAACCTGCTGACAAATGGCCATATCTATGAGAAGGAGCTCCTTAGTACCACGTGACCCAATTTTACACCCGGTTTGTGCAGAGAACAGTATATTATTATTATCTATGTGGTATGCTATTTTAAATCTTATAATAGAGGTGAACAGTTTGTAGATGGTAGGCAGGCAAGTAATTGGTCTATAGTTTTTTGGGTCAGTAGTACTACCGGATTTAAAGAGGAGGTGAGTGACACCTGTTGTCATAAATATAATAATAACATCATAACAATGGTTATGGGCTCAGAATAGTGAATTTCTGCGGATTGATATAACTGAAAGTAGTGCGGGAAGATGAATTCCATCATGAAATTCGAACCGCTAGGAAAAGACAACTATGATAGTTGGCGTATCCAAATGCAAGCGTTTTTGGTGAAGGACGGAGTTTGGAAATACGTAAACGGAAAAGCTCAAAAACCTGGTGAGCTAATTGAGGCTGAAAAATGGGAAGCGGAAGACGAAAAAGCCAAGGCTGATCTAGTCCTATCGATCAGTGCAAGTGAGTTGCGGCACGTACGAGGGTGCACAACATCACAAGAAGTTTGGTTAAAATTAGAGTCTGTATATGCTTCAAAAGGTCCTGCTAAGAAGGCAACACTATTAAAGAGACTCATGTTGCACAAAATGAAAGAAGCTGAGGATATACGAAAACACATGGATACATTCTTCGATGCTGTTGATAAACTTGCAGATATGAATGTTGGAATTCATGATGATCTTTTATCAGTACTGTTGTTGTATAGTTTACCTGAGAGCTTAGAAAATTTTAGATGTGCTATTGAATCGAGAGATGAATTACCCAAACCTGAAAGTTTGAAGGTGAAAATCTTAGAAGAGTACGAGTCAAGAAGACACGGCGAAGTACGAGAAGGGATGATAGAAAGAGTAATGTATACAAATCGAAAAGAGAATCGAGCAAGTTCGAGCCAAACTGGAAGAAAAAGATTTCAGATGAAATGTTTTAAATGTCATCAAGTGGGACATAAGTTTTCAGAGTGTCCAAGAAATGCAAAAAATAAGTCTAATTACGTTAATGTTGATGAAACTCTAATAAGTCTTAATATTTCAGGCGCTGACACGGATGCGTGTAAGGTAATAAATATACAAAAAGACGATTGGGTTATCGACAGTGGGTGCACATCGCATCTATGTAATAACGCGAGTAAATTCGGCGACACTTTGACACAGTCTAATGGTATATTGAATTTAGCAACAAATGTAAGTACTAGCGTAACAGGTAAAGGTACCGTCAGATTATCGGCATGCAATGATCACACAAAAAGCGTAATTGAATTCCGTAATGCACTATATGTACCGGAATTGCGAACTAATCTTATTTCAGTATCTAAAATTACAGATAGCGGTTATGACGTCACTTTTACTAGGGATACCGCTAAAATTATAGGTAAAAATGGAAAAGTTAAGGTGACCGCTTATCGCAAAGGGAATTTATATTGTATGCGCGAATGTGAATCTGCATACACTATGAGCTCGGATTTTAATTTACAAATTTGGCATGAGCGATTGGGGCATCTAAACGGAAAAGATGTAGTTAAACTTCTCAACAAATTAGGTGCGAGTATAGATATAAATGAGGTACGAAAGTTACGTGATTGCAATATTTGTGCTAAAGGTAAGATGACTGCACTTCCATTTTCGAATTGTACTGAACTCTCTAATGAAAAATTAAAGATTATCTATTCTGATATAGTCGGCCCTATGAAGTGTGAATCTAGAGAAGGGTCAAAATATTTTATAACTTTTATAGATGACTGTACACGATGGTGCGAAGTATATTTTTTGTCATCAAAAAGTAAAGCTTTGGATGCTTTTAAAATATACAAAAGTAATGTTGAGAAATTGACAGGTTTCAAAATCAAATACTTCCAGAGTGATAATGGTGGTGAATATTGCAATAAAGAGTTTGATGAATTCTTGCGTCAAGAAGGAATATCACGAAGGCTCACAGTTGCTTATACACCCCAGCAGAACGGAGTGGCGGAGAGAATGAACAGGACGCTGGTGGAAATGGCCAGGTGCATGTTATTTAATTCTGATCTTTCCAAATGTTTCTGGGCAGAAGCGGTGGATACAGCATGTTATGTCAGAAACCGTTGTCCAAACAATAAACTTGGAGGTGGTATTCCGTATGAGAAATGGTTTGAGAAACCAGTTAATATCGAACATATTAGAAGATTCGGAGCCAGAGTACATGTTCTAGACAAAGAGCCAAACAAGGATAAATTTGCTGCTAGAGGTATATCAGGTATGTTCATTGGTTATCCAAAAATGAATAAGGGATACAGAGTATGGATACCGGAGAAAAGAAAGTCACTGATTGCTAGAGATATTAAATTCCATGAAGATGTGCAATCAGAGACTGGAGCTCCAGAAGAACGTGGCTCGTCGGACAACATCAATGATAAAGAATTTATAGAAGTCATTTTTCTGAAAGAGAAAGAACACGATACATTAGAGAGAAGGCAAGAATTTCAAGAAGGAAATTTAGATAATTGCAGTGAAAATATAGGCGAAGAGAACCAAACAGAGATGTCACAAATTGAAGGACCCACAATATTGAAACGAGCCCAAGGTCGTCCAAGATTATTGCGTACTGGAAATGTCGGCCGTCCTAAGAAAATGTACAAAATGGTTGAAGTGGCGCCTATGCAAGTGCAAGCGGAACAACCGCGGCAATTAGAATTGAATCATGAGGCATGTGATATTGATTCTGAAAATTCCGAGGATTCTTTTGCGGATTGTACTGATTTTATAGGAATGACCGAAATTTCTCTAAAAGATGCTTTAAATGGTGAGGAAAAAGAAACATGGGAGGAAACAATATTAACAGAAATAAGAAGCTTAATAGAAAAAGAGACGTGGGAATTAGTAAAGAGGCCGAAAGGTATAAATGTCGTTGGTTGTCGATACATTTTGAGTAACAAGCTTCAGGTGGACAAAACAATAAAGAAAAAGGTAAGTGGCACAAGGATTTAGTCAACGATTTGGAGTAGATTATGAAAAAACTTTTGCACCAGTCGCCAGACTACAGTCAATTAGACTAATGGCTGCTTTGGCTGTTGAACTGGGAATGGAAATACACCAAGTAGATATAAACACGGCGTATTTGAATGGTTTTTTAGATGAAGAAATCTACATGAAAACTCCGAAGCTGTTAAAAGAATGTCTAATCAAGCTCACAAAGTCTGAAGGAGAGGACAAAATGACTGTAAATCGAGCAAAGAAAATGTTAGAACAAATAGAAGACGGGTGTGATACTTGTCTGCTAAGAAAATCCTTATACGGATTAAAGCAGGCTGGCCGCCAATGGAATATTCGACTAGATGAAAAACTCAAAGAAATGGGGTTGATGCAGAGCCTGAACGAACCATGTCTTTATTTCAAGCAAAGGGACGGAAAACATTTATATGTATTAGTTTACGTCGACGATATTCTCATTGCTTCAGAAGAAAAAGATTGGATATCAAATTTTAAAAATAATTTATCCAAGGAGTTTAGTCTAAAAGATTACGGACAGGCAAAGTATATTCTTGGTATAGATTTCACTCGACTTGACAATGACAGTGTCATTCTTTTATCTCAAGAAAAATATATTCGTGATGTCTTACGCCGATATAATATGTTTTCGTGTTCACCATGTAAAACCCCAATGGAGATTAATAGTACAAAAACTAGTACGATGAAAATGAGTAGTAGTGACGAGACTCGGGAGAAATTGCCATTTAGGGAATTGATTGATTCATTAATGTATATAAGTATTGGTACTCGACCCGATATAACCAATTCCGTCGCTAAGTTGGCCCAATTTACAACTTGTCCTGAAGTGTGTCATTGGAAAGCAGCTAAACGGATCTTACGTTACCTGAAAGGAACTTTAAACTATCGGCTTATGTTTAGAAAAACAGGTAAACATATACAAGGTTTCTCGGATGCAGACTGGGGAAATTGTTTGATAGACCGACGTTCATATTCTGGATATGCTTTTATTTTAGGAGGCACTTGTGTTTCTTGGCAATCTCGTAAACAACGAACAGTAGCTACTTCGAGTTGCGAAGCTGAATATGTCAGTTTGTCGGAGACTATGAAGGAAGCAGTTTATATGAACAGTTTACTGAATGAAATAGGACTTTCAAGGTATAGTAAAGTGACTGTGCATGCCGATAATCAGGGTGCGATATTTTTGGCACAAGATCCCTTAAATCATGCTAACATGAATATATAATAATAATAATTATTATTATTATTATTATTATTTTAAAACCTTTCAAAATTAGAATCCGAGCACATTCAGGTGACAGACAGGTTTTAAGCCCGTTTGTTTGTAGTGTCCACATATTATAATGAATACCGTTGTACCGTGTTGTAGATGTTACACTTGTGCACATTCCAATTCAAGGCTTTGTCATCTCTTGTTGCATGCGCATAGTGAAATGACACATTAAATTTTGCACGTGTTAAAAGTATCAAACTGATTAACAGCTCAAAGCACTGTACTAAGCGCAAGCTGAATAAAAGCGCAGGAGTGTGGACAACATTATAAGTATGTTTGGCCGTTTTTCGGCCTTCTAAGTACTCTGACACTAGACCCTCGACCGCTTCTTCACTTTCTTGCCCATGGCGTAGTGTGACAAAGCAGGCCGACTTGATTGTGTTGAGTAATGGGGGATAGATTGTCTCTCGCTACTTGATACTCTAACTGGACGGCACTGCACTTTCCATCAGGTGCAGTGTGGTCACATTGCCGTGCCAGGATAAAAAAAGTCATATATTCGTTGTTATAGCGATGCTATAACGCCTCTAAATAAAATTTCAGTATAGTAATAACAAAGCCTCACTGAACGGGGTTAAATCTTTGTTCAACTTAAATGGCTGGAAGTAATTATTACGGCAATAAAACCATTTCTGAACTCAAGTATTATAATCATCTTAACTATAAAACCATTTCTCGACTTTCTATCTTATACAGATTACTCGTAGGCTCCATTAAAAACTGTTACGTAAAGTGGTTAATAAGATCGATTCTCGATCGTGAATTAAAAAATAACAAAGTCACATTTGCGGTTCAAAGTAGTCTCGGCAATTTCCACAGGAACCGGTAAAGTACCGCGCAACGCTTAACTCCTTACGGTAAAAGACGCACGAGTAACTTTGCAGATCCACTAATTGAATATAACGCAGTGTTGAGGATCCCTCGAAGAATCGAGTCTTCATGAATATGGATTCGAATTAAAGTGTGCGGCTTTGTAAAAAGTTTTCGAGTGGGCCATTAAACAGGAGGCCGATGTACGCTCAAGAGTTTTTGCCGCAGCGTTCCCGCCGATTACCTAATTGATGCTTGTTATAAAGTCTACAGTCTACTACACTTTTTGTGTAGCACAACTTTACCGATAGAATATTCTTTGTCATTTATGCTTTAGCAGCATAAGTTGTCAGTTTGTATGCCGGTGCTAACAATGTCTCTTTATCTTGCATCTTCCATAAGAGCGAGACAACATAACGATGTCGAAACAAAGTATCCATGCAAAATTAGAATAGAGAATAATGTAAGATCACAATATTGGAGCCGTGCCAGGCGTTATCGAATAAGAGTAAAAGATGAAACTTGAGGTGGGTAACGGCAAGGACAGTGCGTCTGAGTATACTATGAAATAGAATCTTGGAATATCAAAGAGGCACAGTATGTAAGGTTGTCAGTTTTATTGAGTCTTATTTCGTAGAATGCGTCATTCATCCACTTGCCATTTTTTTATGGAAAAGGGGGGAAAACGGGCAGGAGGCTTACCTGATGGAAAGTGATCACCGCCGCGCATGAACATCTGCAGCACCAGAGGGCTTGCAAATGCGTTGCCGGCCTTTCAGGAAAGAATATAATCTTTTTGAAGGTTCCCAGGTCGTGATGTATGCAGTCGTGTTATGTTCCTTTTTACTTTATTCTGTGTGACACCTTTATGTAGAATTAAAATAATAATACTAGCCCTGTATTAGACACTGTCTCTGTTAGTCCAACAAACCAGCCTAATACGGGTTGGTAGGCTTCACGTACCATGAAATTATTTTATGTACGTATATAATTATGTTATTTATAATGATTATTATAAAAATGTGCACACAATTTTAAGTATACATTTTATTGTGTAGCAGAGACCAGCAAACGAGCAAACGCGTAATTTGATGGTAAGTGATCTTCATCGCTTATGAATACCCATAGGCCATTGATATATCATTGGTTAGTAGGACGGGTGTAGAATACGGGTTGGGAATGATAAAATACTTTGAATCTTCAGAAATCTCACTCAACGTACAAAATGCAACAACAGGCCGTTAATAAAAAAAAATCTAACACAATCCTCTATACCTACAATTTCATAAATGTATGTGATATGCGTAGTATTTCAAAATATATAAATAAATTCACTGCAAGTTTCTAGTAGAAGTCGTAATAGCCCTGTCAAGCTGTATACAGCGTAGCACTTACCTTGTTGAAAATGATATCGATTATTGACCGTGTAGCAATTTCATAGTTATGATAAATCGGTGTATTAAACAAAATGAAAGAAACATAACAGGTAGCATATCAACTTATGTATAGTAAGTTTTCGTCTATTTGGGACTTATACTTAACTTTATATATCTAATCTGTTTTGATATCGCAACAATTAAGAGTGCAACTGAATTTAAGTCGCAAATCACTGTTAGAAAAGTGGTAGTGCCACGCTGTAGACATATTTGTCTATAACATGAATGGGCCGGCTCGACCGGGGTAGTACCACTGTCTCACAGAAAACCAACGTAAAGTGACAGTTTATGTTTATGGTAAGTGAGATATCCGGAGGCTCAGATTCCCCCACCCTTCCCTAATCCCTATTCCTGTCCTTTAAGGCCGACAGCGCATACATGACACTTTCGGTACTGTGGATGTTCATGGACGGTGGAGATCACTTAACATCAGGTGACCCACTGGCTCGTTTGTCGGACTATACTATATAAAAAAAAATAGATTGGCCGATGACATTTGACCCAATCGATCACATACACATCTATCGTAAAATTTATTCGAATCATAATAGAATCACAAATCAAGTGCTTGCATAATTTATAGCGTGCGTGCGTGTCACTCGCAGGATGAAAGAAATATGACCGTAATAATTTAAGGAATTTTATTTATTTATTTGACATCTAATGGCCGGCAGAATCATAAATATTTGGTAGATTTTTTCTTTTGTCCATTGAGTTTATTGGTTTAGAGAGTATCTATAATTTTTCTACTTTATTAGATTTCTGCGAATAGTTTTATTTGCAACCTAAATTGTAGTTATTTTAATTAAACACCGTTATTTTCCTGGGTTTGTTCACTTTACTTAAAAAAACTAAAACACGTTCAATTGATTTCACTGGATTTTGCAGAGAATTAAAAATCTTAGAGATAAGATTTAATGTTTATAAGAACCCCAGACGCGATAATTTAATTACCATCGGAAACGATACTAAAGCACTTCATGGCCACGTACAAAACACCTTGTAAAATTCGGCTAGTATCATAAGCAGTTTTGCACAGACTTTCACCGTTTGCACGCATTTCACACTCTGTGTTCGGATTAATGTTTTCGCTAATTCGGTAATTTGTTTTAGTGGCCGCACTGCGTCCGCTTGCTCTCACATCTGGCGCTTACGTATCGGTCGACTTATAATTTCACTTTCTAACTTTGGAATATTGTATTTAAAATACGTTATATAATGCCATGAACTGGGGGAATCTTATTTGCACATTTTGATACTTGTGCGCTGCTTGGATTTGTAAACTTGGTTTGCTATTTTTGGTTTCAATTATTTGTGTTTGTGAGTAATTTAAATTTATTTGTTTATGTATTTTTATTGGGAAACAACAGAATCAATAATACATAAAAAATAAAAATGAACAAACAGTGATACACATTCCGTAGCAGTTTCCACAGATTAAAATAAAAATATAAGCCCAAAACTATATCTCTAAAGAGGCTGTCAGTAGTCCTTGTCTATTTCGGAGCTTATTTCAGCCCTATAATGTTGTGAAGTCGTGCCCAAAGGGTCCAAATTCCCATATTGAGTAATTTAAAACATTCCTGCAAAAAACGCAATATTTTTATTTAATCTAGTGTCTAGGACATCACCTATTTCAATTCCGTGTCAATGCCACTGAACTAATAAAGTAGACTTCATGTTATGTTTAAATATTTATAGCATACTATGCGGTTATAACACCAATAATAATATATGATTATTCTTTGTTTAACAAGCATTTTTCAAACAGCGTATAGATGAAAAACCCGTAATGATTCGTTTCGACAACTCACGTTCCAGAGTCTGCCAATATATGTCTTGTTACTACAAGCCGGTATAATTCTACAAATCGTTGTAAGAAGCTTATATCTCTCGAAAGTGGACTTTATGTATCGACTTCGGGTGCAATGTACTTACTACAAAGTAAAACAACATTCATCAAACACTGATCAAATTGTACTAGAAACAATGTGTCCATAGAATCTGAGACAAAATTCTCCAGTAAATTACTTCACGGAACGGACTCCAAGAGGTAAGGATACTTGTAATCTCGGGGGCGATGACAAATTCGTGAAATTGTTTCGGTTTTGTTAGCGTTTGAAGGGTGGACCCGCACTAATGACTGTGGCCGGTATATAAATGTTACGATGAAACGCGGACGGTTTAAGTTGTGTGTAGAAACGTTTGTCTTCAATTTTGGTGAAATTTATTCGTTGAGTATTTATCTTTATGATGAGTATTACACTTATGTTGTAATGATAACAATTTATTGTATTGGGGGACTTTATGGTAGAGGCAGCTAGCAAGCCAGCATCATTTGGATCTCCTCTGTATATGAACATTCATAGAAAGACGTGTGATGACTGAGTTACCAGAATGTATAGTAGTATAAAAGTAAGTATAAGTAGGAAGAAAGTATAAGTAGGAAGAGACATACGACACTGCCGGGTTGGATTTCTATGAGCCAGGTACTACATCGGTCAAATCGTTTTTTTTATAAACTAACTTCTATGTGTATTAAATGTTAATTATCGCTTGCTTTAACGGTGAAGGTAAACATCGTGAGGAAACCTGCATACCTGAGAATTTTAGAAGGTATGTGAAGTCTACCAACACGCATTAGGCCAGCGTGGTGGACTAAGGCCCAACCCCTTCCATTAGTAGAGGAGGCCCGTGTCCAGCAGTGGGACAATGTTTAATACAGGGCTTATATTATTATTATTCACTTCTATGCTATATAATAGTCTATAATAGACTGCCTCGGTGGCGCAGTTGTAATTGCGCATGCGTTACGACTGCTGCTTTGCTGAGGTCTCGGGTTCGATCCCCGGGTCGGGTAAAGTGATATTGGGTTTTTCTATCTAGAAATTCTCAGTATTAGCCCGGAGTCTGGAACCTGTGCCCGGTATGGCGATAGGCTCGCCCCCTATCACATTATGGGACCGAAATTCGGCGAAAAGTGGGTGTACTGGTTACACCTCTGCCTACCCCTTCGGGGATTACGGGCGTGAGTGTATATGTATATGTATGTATGTATGCTATATAATATTTAACTACTAGATGATAAGTGGGTAGATGTAAAACAGTTTTTGTCTGACCATCGTCGTTTCATTAGACATAACATAGCCAGGTGTGGGGTATTAGAATAAAAAAGATAATTGATTCAGAAAGTGTTAAAAACGATTATATATATTGAGTATTATTAGATTTTTCTACTCTGGCACGGAAAGTAACCACACTGCACCTGATGGTAAGCGCAGTGCTGTCCAATTAGAGTATCAAGTAGCGAGAGGCAATCTATACCTCGGTACTCAACACAATCATGCCTGACTGAAAGTAGTATCATAAACATTTAAAGTGAACACTTTTGTAACAAAATAGAACATGGTTGGACTGAGTTAAATTTATTATACCAGATGTTTCAAATTGTTCATTGTTCTCAACCAAAAGATCCAATATCGTTTTCTTCCCGGAATCCTCCACTGGCGACCAAGTCTCGCTACCTTAAACAAATGTTATGTTCAGTTAATCCAATACGTTTTTAGTAAAATTGAGCTACATTCACCACTTTGCATTCGATACACGTAACAAAATAATCCGAAATCCTTTTGTCTTGCAAATAAAGATGTTTTCCTGGGAGTAACATTAGAAGCTAACTGTAACGAGGTATTTAAAGTTTAAGTCTCCGACGGGGAAAGTCTTAAGGAGTTTATCAAGTTATCAACGGTGCGGATAAAGAGATCTGGCGTCTAATTAATCCTCGTATTCTAATTACGCTACGTCAGTAAGTCTAATCGGAATTTTAACTTTTAACTGCAAAAGACATTTTACGTAAGGCCTTATATCGTTAAAGGTTTAGTCACATATAATCGCCATATATAAAATTATCACGTTTATTATTTTCATGTGAAAAAGATTTTAACAATACTACAAATTGACTACAGTTGTAACGTCGTTGACGTAACCCATAACTTTGACTTGTAAAATACTGTATACCGTACTGTAATTCATTGTACTATTTTTATCATCACAATAGATTTATGAAGCACAACAAGAAATATACTTATATAATAACACCCAACAGTCACACACATAGCCTCGACCCCACACTTAGATATGAGTCTTCTGTTGTGGGTATCGGGGACTACGAGAGCCTTTCGGTCTCACAACAGCCAGACCCCGGACACAAATATCTGTGTAAACAAACATTTTTCCCGGTGTGGGAATCGAACCCACAGCCTCTCGTTTCACAGCCGGCTACTCGCCAACTACGCCACGGAGGCTGTCGCTTAAAAACCCTTTACATGCTTGTTCAAAACTATTAAACCCATATAATAAAAATACACAACAATAATATACTACAATATAGTCAATCCATTTATCATTTGGAATATATAGAGCCAAGACAGCAACTGCTAACAAGCAAGACCTATTTTAATTTATCAAGATCTTCAATTATTTCCATCGTTTTAAGACATTCGTAGAGGCTCGTAGCATTGTAGCACCGTAGAATCGTAGTGCCGTAGCACCGTAGCGCCAAAGTGTCGTTCTCGTTAAGCTTGAAAAGCGTCTAGACCCCTTAATAACAGCGCTAACCATTAAATAAAAGCTTAAAAAGGGATAAGAAATATCGTAAAAAATTCATTATATCCATTTCGCAATCCATTTCATGCTTAATACAATTTTGTTAGTGACATTTTCATCAAATTGTGTGTGAATTGCTTTTCGGAGAATATAACAAGTATTTTCTTGGCAATATCTTAAAAAATATATTTATCCCTCCCTTAGTAGTCTTATTGTGTAGTCATTTAGCTAAATGAGATAAAATTTATATACATAAGTAATGTATATGTAATGTATGTGGTATTGTAATAATATTTTTACGCTAAAACCTGTGATAAAAATCATCACTTAAAAAATATTCATACATCGTGACAACAAGTGTATTGTAGTAACTCCTATTAAATACTTTCTTCTACTTAATAAAAGCTTACCAATAAGTGAGCCGTCTCCTCCTCTACTAACAAGAGAGCTAAAGCCTTAGTGTACCTTAGCCTAATACTGATTTGTAGGCTATTAGTACTTTTACAGGGAGAATTCGGTCATGATCGAACCCACGATATTGGTTGGGTAGTCTGTTTCACTTTTTGCTAAGCTATCAATATTTATTTTATTATACCAGGTGTTATAAAAGAGGGGTACTAACGAAAGCACCATGTATAGAGTCGGCGATTAGAAACTTATTAGTAAAGTAAAAAATCTAAAATTGGATTTTGATTTTATCCGGCATTTTAGTAGCGCGATCTTAAAAAAATATTGTTACTTTTAATCTTTTTATAAAGTGTCAATCGATTATCTAATCATTAAATATACTGAGGTACTGTATAATTTGTTAGCATTTATCATTCATTGGCTTGATAGATCATAAAACGAATTATTCCATAAAAATTAGAATTACTCAGAAACTATGAGGGTTTACGGGTTTTCTGTCTTCTCTGATATATTACTAATCACCGAATCTATACACGGTGCTTTAATTATTTGCTTTTGCATCACCCTGTATAGCAACAATGTACCAAATCTCAATCTTATAATAAAGATTGTATCTACCATTTTTAATCCAAAATAAACTATCTCACGGACTAAAGTGTCCCGGACGAGTCAAAACTTAGTTGTCACACGACGAGATTTATGCGTTGGCCCGACGCCCGTGACACTTGTAACACGCTGGCCCTTACCTCTACCCCCTACCCTTACTTCGTCGGATACCCCAAACGTCGATACTAATTAGATAAGGTCTCAGTTTGGCCTCGGTTTATGGCCCGAGAATTACGCCGGTAATAAGTTTCGTCGCGCGACAGTTCTGTTACGGGGCAATTTTGATGTTAATCTAACTTTTGATCTGCTACCGAGACGGCAAGTTTTTATTTGTGTTATGTTAGTTACGCGTTGTGATGTCATTAGAATGTTTATGCAAGAATGAGGAAGACTTGTTTATATAAATGAAATATGAACTACAGAAATTTAGTGTGAAGAAATTTATTTATTTATACTTTTTATTGTACACTGGAATACATGATAAAACACACAAAAATAAAATTCAAAGTACCATTGGCGCCGAGAGCGGCGATTTTTTCAAGACAACCATGGGATGGAAAATTTTGTAAAGGGAAAAGAAAGAGGAAATATGTAATTGAAAAGGAATTTATAACCTTGGTAAAGTAATTACTGAGTCAATCAAATATCAATGAAGTATGGTACATTTTTTCGACCCAAATGTAACCCATTCCAAAAGTTCCATTTTTAACATCGAAGTTTTACGAAAATCACAATCAACCATTTTCGTAATGAATTTATAATTTTATTTTATACTAGCTGTTGCTCGCGGCTCCGCCCGCGTGGAGGTTATTTTTGGGAGCAGAAGTATACAATCCAAGTAGTTATTTTTTCTTGCAATTAAAACAGCCCGGTGTTTCTGTACCTATTTCTATAATTCTTTTTTTATTAAATTAAATAGGTAATAATGTTAACATTTATTAATTAGGGATGATTGAGAGTGTTATAAACGTAAGAGTAGACAAATATAATCAGAAATCTCCGAACTGCTAAGCTATCGGGAGTTACACGTGTTATTGTGAGTCAACCATAAAATATAGACATTTGCTGTCGTGGAATATTTTTTATATAATTTTAAGGAGAACATTTCCGTCATACATGATTTCTGTGTAGCTTTAACTATTAAGGCTGCACACGCGACGGAAGCTTAAAAAATGGAGTAAGTTCTCCTGTTTTCCTAACATTTTCCTTCACTGCTCTGCTCCTATTGATCGTAGCGTGATGAAAAGTATACTATAACCTGCCCAGGAGTATGAAGAACAATTATACCAAGTTTTGTTGAAATCCGTCGAGTGGTTTTTGTTTCTATAACGAACATACAGACAGACAGACAGACAGACAGACAGACAGACAGACAGACAGACAGACAAAAATTTTACTGATTGCATTTTTGGCGTCAGTATCGATCACTAATCACCCGCTGATAGTTATTTTGGTAATATATTTCATGTACAGAATTGACCTCTCTACAGATTTATTATAAGTATAGACAACGCGTCTGTAGTTTAAGGTAATTATACCAACAAATTAAAGTCTAAAATCAAGCTGGCGAATACGATGACTATAATAATTAATTATGTAAATCCGTCCGTCGCTCACAGCACTTGGACACATTCGGCGCTTGCTTAATAACAAAGCGCTCCCGACAATATTAAAAAAAGACAGGGCCCCCTTCTGTACCTCCGTTGCTTCTCTTATTTGCCCCCCGCGCTGCCGGAAAATGAGCCGAGGTACAAATTAATCTTTCGAACAATGCCTCCGTTGTAAGTGGTCGTCTTCTCACTCCGAGTATTGTTTGCGAACCGAGCGGCTTACACGACTCCACGCCGGCCTGTTTGCACGTCTAATTTATTCGGTAAATAGGCTAAGACGTACTGGGATGTTGGGATAATGGGCCCGTAGTGACCCGTGCGCTCGGATTCCAATGAGCACGTGTAAGCGGAAGGCGTGAAAGGTCCGGCGAGCGGTTAACAATGTTTAGTCTATATTTAGGTTTGGAGATTTGATTTCATTTACGTGCAATTAAAACACTACTAGATTTTTCGTATAGTAATTGGTGCCGATAGTATATATCAAAGACCTACTCCCACGTTCATTGTGCTTCCTGTAATTAGCCTTAAGTAAGTATTTATCAACTAATTGTCATTAAGTGTTATAAGTAACTGGTACTTTCAGAGACAACATTTTATCCAAAACTTTGAAATATCTACTATGGGATAAATTAAAGGTATACTGACACTGAGTACGACGATTCAATACAATACTAATAATTGATTTAATAGCTGCTAAAATTTAAATTTAAATGCCTATTCTATAGAACAAATGCTGCTCGGTATCAATTGAAAATCGGATATACCTAGCATTAATTATTCAGCAGTCATTATCATCTGTCAAGTGGGCGGACCTACTTTTCTTAGACCCGAGTTCGACTCTGCGCAAAAAGGTGACGTCATATTAATCATTCCATTATAGGAGTGACAGAATCTATCAATTACTCTATTGAAGGGCCACGACTATCAATCATGTGAGTTAAATTTGAGCCAATAGTTCCTTGTTCTATTCTCGGGGGTGTAATTATGTAACAGTCTTCATTTAGAGAATGGAGAACTCAAAGGCTTTGAGGAAACTTTGTTATAATCATATATACTGAATGAGTTTTCTTGTATGGGAAATATATTACGATGTTTTTACATCGGTTGATTGATTTACGGATGCCTTGAATTTAATTAACAATTTTTCATATATTCCATTAAATTAAATATTTTGAAATACCACACTATTTTTGCTATGTATAATATGAATAATTGTTATGACGACCAAACTTTCATTTTTCAAAATATTTTTTGTAAAATTGGGTATTGAAAAAGTATTTTTATAATTCAAACACAATTTTTTATAACTAAGAATCTTGATTGCTACATGCACTCTACCAATATTACTCCGATATTCATAGGATTTTGAAAGTGGAGATTTCCGGAATAGCTGCATTTCAGAGCATCTCTCGACCCCAAGAACTCTCGTGCGACACGAAGCTGTGAGTGAGCTCACTCAACTAAGAGCTTAGTAAGGTTATAATCTTTGATATTAACATGGCCAACACCTGTATTCTGTCGATAGAAGATAATGCTTTAGACAGAGTTATAGATATACTAATTAACTAATTTAACAACACAACATAAGCTCACACCGATCCTCAAAAAGGTAGACACAGGTACAATTAGTCCATCCACATATCACCGAGTTCATTTCCGTCTCGTGATATGATAGGTAGCGTGCCTATCACCAGGTTGGACATAAATTACAATCCCGGGTAATTCATGTACAATTTTTCTAAGCAAAAACTCAAATACAAATTCGGTTTCCCCGAACTGATATTTGAAGCCAGGAACTCGGTGATTTGTTACCCTATATACACTAGCACTAGATCAATGAAGTAATTAAATTGAATTAATTATAATATAAGCAGTAAATGTCTTCTTTATCACAAGGCTATTTATTGGAAGCATAAAATGTTATCCAGAGATTTTATATGTAAATAAAAAAGTATATAATTAAAACCCTCTTATAAATCAAATCAGTTTATAATTGTCTCTTATAAGTTTTCGTGAATATAATGCATTGAAATAAAACTAATTTTTTCTTAAAAATCTTCCGTAAAATTAGTTTTATTTAAAAAAAGTTTCATAAACACTCACTAGATAAATTTGAAAAAATAGGATGATCTACTATGAAATAATAAATTAATACACCAATTTAGATCAAAATAGAAGAGTACATGTAATATTTGCAAACACTTAAATAGGTATGGCGGTAGGCTCGCCCCCTATCACATTATGGGACCGAAATTCGGCAAAAAGTGGGTGTACTGGTTACACCTCTGCCTACCCCTTCGGGGATTATAGGCGTGAGTGTATATGTATGTATGTGTACTTAAATAGGTTGAGTTGACAATCCCCTACATAGAGTAAACCTGCATGACACATAGACGATAGAGAGCCAAGTAGAGCCGGGTACTATAATAGGCGCGGAATTTGTCACGAAGCATGCAGACAGAGTTAATAACGGGCAAGTGTCGCCCCCTGGTGGGACTTACACGTAATTGGCGAACTATCGCATTTCAACTATTTATACTTAAGCGTCAACGTAGAGGTGGCGTAGCGTGTGCACATGGTGTTCTGCCAATGTTCCTTGAAACGTAATTTAAATGATGTGTGTAAGGTAAATCTTATGTCAAAACAACTAAGTAAAAATAATATTTTAAATAAATCCCAATGCAATATTGTTTGCACAAAAAATGCATTTTCTAATATTTTATTATAACTTTAAATTTGAATTTTTTAGACGGTCTCAACGTGGTAACTATTATTTGTTGAGTACTTATAATATTTTACTTTGTCCTCCGTTGTATTGTAAGCAATTTTTTTAGTGACCCCCAAAACTCCACGTTCAAAGAAACACTATGTACAGAGATAAGAGTTGAGTGTGTGTTGGGTGTATAAAAACACAAAACTAACGAAGACATTAAAAAAATACATTAAACATTCTACTTCTGGGAGTTGTTATAATATAGTGATTTCTTTATCTACAAGTACTATAAAAAAATGTAAATACAGAACTAGATTTGAAATAAAGCGACATTGAATAATTAGCGCTGCCGATAAAAAACGTTCTCTACTAAATATTGTATCCGGAACATCTATCATTTCGATACGATTCTGTGGAGATTAAAAAAGTAAACACACGATGGCCTTGTTCATTTCGAAGTGCGCCCGATGTGTTTACATTTGCATGAGAATCGTATGTTTTTCGCCGGTCAAATTCATTGTGCCGGATAATCCGGTGGAGCTCCGTACCGGCCAGTCTGGTGCGGCAGCATTGGCGATACGATCCGGCCGAGCAAATATGACCAGGACCGGAGCCAAGATTTCTTATATTGGGAAAATTTTATTCATAACCGTGAAAAAGAGTAGGAGGGAGCTATGGGTAATGTTTGTGCCTAAATCGGGGTTGATAGTTTTTCTTGTCATTTACATAAAGAAAGTGGAATGTCATCTATATTCTATAATACTTCTAATTACTTTGATTTCAGTACCTTATACTCAGTACTGCTAAATGAGTATTATAATATACAAAACTTTGTCAGCGTGCACAAGACCTTAAGATTGAAGATCTTGAAGTATGCCATCGAGACAGGAGACGCGCATCGACAGTAACTCGTTCAATTTTAAAACATACCTATACAATTACATACAAACCGGATGTGTATGTACTACGCTGGCCTGTCTCAGTCGCATACCTCAAATCATGCCTTTCTATTATCGTATGACTTAATGAGAACATCTATGTTTTCCCCCTCTCTGAATCCGCACCTGTACTCAGATCGATATCCGATCGCATACTGACCAACCGTGTTGATTGGGTCCCTGCGTTGCTATGAGTTGCTGGTCACTGCTAGTGTCGGTGTTTGCGCTTGTATCCTCTTTTTTGGTGGCAAATATTTGGGCTCATCTTTTGATGCAGTTTCGTTTATTTGTATTCCGTTTTTGAATTTGGTTAGAACGTTAGTAAAGCAACTCACACATTGAATGACAGTTAGGCTCTATATACAGTCTCTATACACTCTATACAAAGACTATATACACGGATCGGGTTCTCTTACGACTATACAGGAGTGCATCGTTATGTCCGTTCTAAACGGTGACGTCATAAATAATATCATGCTTCTTTTTTCTGTAATTTTATTACTACACCTTCCATAAGATTTGAATGGCTTCTATTTATTTTTAGTTTCTTATTAATTTTTAACGTATTTATGAAATTCTTAATAATTGATTCTAGGTTACGTAGATTATTGATTAAAATAATAAAAAAAATAGTTATTTGAATGTTATATCATTGCCACTTACATCCAAGTAGAATTGCAGGCAAATGCTAATTTAATATAATCATATTATATACATTTATGTTTTATTTTTTATTCATATTCGATCCACAAAGTAAAAAAAACAACTTCTCGCGATAGTTACAATTGAATGCTACAAAAAATATCCACCAATTTCAAATTATCGGATTATTTTTCAAGCGACAATTTAAAACCCAATTAAGTTCAACTCAGCATATATAATTTGGCAACCAATTTTCAAAATAAAATATAGTCGTTAAGAAATTACATGTCTTTCGGCACACAATTACGTAAATTACTTCCTCCCTTCACAAGGGCATTGAAACGTCTTTGTCTTCACCAACAGAAGTGCTTAAAAATAAAATACATATCTCCGCTTAAGAAAGCCGAGCTATACGAGTACAAGTGTGTGATGTACGACGGAGTCTTATGTCTTTGAGTAATACATGACACCAACGAACTAGCACGCGAGATCGCGCCGCTTTAAAATTCCCTTGGGCGACGCGATTTACCCTTCGTTGGGCGGTAGTCCACTTGACAGCGAGTAAAGTAATCTATAGTATAATATAGCTGAAGGGGCACTTTGTCTGTGCATTAAATATTTTTCAAAATTTTGATTGTATCATATAATATTATCGATATAGAACCCAAAACATTTGTTTTGGGAACTATTGTCTGTCTGTCTGTCAAGGTATCACTTCCAAAATACTGTATTACGACAAAAGAATTGTTGAATATATCTCGAGGTACATTTAGTCTTTATTTCATTTAAATATAACAGAACGAATATCTATGTTATGCAAAGAGTAGTTGTGTGAGATATAATTATTTTATGAAAAGTCTAAGTCTAAGACAAAGGTAATCGATATGACAAAACAGTAATATAAAAATAAGCATACATACATATATACATATACACTCACGCCTGTAATCCCGAAGGGGTAGGCAGAGGTGTAACCAAGAGGTGTGCACTTTTCGCCGAATTTCGGTCCCATAATGTGATAGGGGGCGAGCCTATCGCCACACCGGGCACCATTCCAGACTCCGGGTTAATACTGAGTATTTCTAGGTAGAAAAACCCAATATCACTTTACCCGACCCGGGGATCGAACCCGAGACCTCAGCACAGCGGTCGTAACGCATGCACAATTACAACTGCGCCACCGAGGCAGTCGAAAAAATAAGCCGCATGAAAAAATATCCGCCTTCCCTTCTAAATTCACAATACTTTATTTTAAGGCCGGTAACGGCATACCTATAGAAATCACCAACCATCAGGTGACCCATTTATTTGTTTACCAAGCTCAGATATAATAAATAGAATTGTTGTAAAGATTACTTCTAAATCAATTTTTAATCTCACTTGCAATATTAATGAAGTTAACCCGCTTTCCGCTCTCACCTACAACACATGTCAAAGCTTTCTCCCTTTTCCTTATCGTACGACGCGCGCGCCCCGGGGGCCTATTCGAGCGTATTGAAGCACGCCCGCTAATTGAGTCGAGTGGAACTTACTAGGTGATTCGGTACGTGAAACAAACCTAATTTTACGCATATTTCGTCGCGTTCATTACTCTCCACGGAACTTGCGCGGGTTGTTCGATATTTTATCGCTCAGTTGTAAAATTACATCCTCATTTGAGACTGGGTTTTATATTGACGTATTTGTGTGTAAGAGAGATGTTTTGGATCTTCGGGATTTTAATGTCCATAAATTTTATATCACCTTTCTTACATTATCGAAATCATTTTCAGATAGGCTTAAGTTATAACGTCTATAGAAGAACTCAATAATGCTAAACAAAAATCCATAATCCCAGATGTTTTGTGCTGACAAATACTTCAATAACCACTGGAACCGTTACCAGTACTCACAAATTACACTGAATGTATACAGTGTGCTATCCATCGGTTCACTCGCTGTGGTGGCTAGTGTATTTCGGTGGCACTTTCCGCCGCCGTATTTATTGTCCGGGCTGACAATGGACGCGTTTACGGTGGAAATAGTGTTTCCTACGGTCGCGGTGTGTCACGGACGACTCACGCTTGACGAGGGCCCGGACTCTAGTAGGGCTGGCACGAAAATTTAAAACAAAAAAAAAAAAATTATATATTTTTTTTTGCATCAATCAATCAAACTGCAAAACTAAGTTATCCATTATAATATTAATACTACAAAATTATATTTGTATTATATTTATAAATGTTCAATATTCTATTCAAAGTTTTGCTACGCGCGTTTTTGCCTTTTTTAATCATTTTGTGTTGATGTATGATGTTTAAACCCACCGCACCTTTTAAGTACGGAAATATCTAGTCATTTTACATTAAACGAATATGTTGTTATGGAATAATTACAAAATAGATTCACGATATGTGGGGTTATTGGTTGTAAATTTAAGTTTAATCAGACTGATTAATTCTTTTAAATATATTTGTACAGTGTTCTAGTTCTATTCTTCGTTTATTACGACCAACAAAGGTCTGTGGATTCATATCTAACCAATACAAGACAGTGTTGATTTTAACTATACCCTGAAAACCCAATCTAAACTGCCATCTCGTCAATAAAAATCTTGAAAGTGGTGACAGCCCTAAAGCAACGGACGGGCAAGTTTCAAATCGCGATAAATACATTCGACCGACCCTTTATTGAGCTACACGCAGGGTCGCAGGTTCAGATCCGTTTCAATTTGTTGGGGCCGCTTTATGTCGGACCCTGGTCGTGATGTACAGGCCGCGATTGATATAATTAAATTAGTTTTGGGGGCTCTTTCGTAGATACTGATTTGCGTTTTGTAATAAAAGAGTTATGTGAATTAAAAAAGGTTTTGCATTATTGGATGTGTTCGGTTCACGGGTGAATGGATATTGGCTGGAATAAAATTAATTCCATACATACGTTGCTTCAGATAAAAGTCCCCATTAATTGTCGTTGTATTAAAAAGTACCTTTACACAAGTGACACATTAAGCTGTGATTTTATACTGTAATAATACTAGCCCTTTATTTAACATTGTCCCACCACTGGGCACGGGTCTCCTCTACTAATGAGAGGGGTGAGGCCTTTGTCCACCAGGCTGGCCTAATGCGGGTTGGTAGACTTCATATACCTTTGATATTCTTATGAGAATTCTCAGGTATGCAGGTTTCCTCACGATGTTTCCTTCGCCGTTAAAGCATACTGTAACAATTAATATTACAAAATTTTAACGCTGTATGGCAGAAGAAGAGTTCGTCAAGATCGGGTATAATTGTTAGTTGAAATTCGTATAGTATTTTTATATTCTATATATAATATAGTCTACGATTGAACATGCTTATGCTTAAAGGGTATCTATTCACTCGATACTTGAAAACACTTACATTATAGTAATCTCGAAACAAAGACGCTGGTAAAGAGTTCTATTCTTTTGCAGTTCTTATAATAAAGTTGAGACGAAACGTTTAGTGCGTGCAGATTGTACGCCTACCATATATAAATACACGCAACAGTCACACACACAGTCCTAACCCCATACTAGGTCAAACCTGTATCGTGTTTATCAAGAACTACGAGGGACTACGGTCCCACAACACCCAGACCCGAAACAAATATATATGTCTGTCACTCAAACATTTGTCTCGGTGCGGGAACCCACGGTCTCGTGTTTCACAGCCGGCTACTCGCCCGCTGCGCCACGGAGGCTATCAAATATAGGTATAATGTACTGTTGCGGTCTTGTAGTCTGATGGTGATTGAAGTATTAAATTGTGCAAATCTTGCACATACTCGACTAAGCTATGGACCTGTGTCAATATAATGATAATACTAGCCCTGTATTAACATTGTCCCACTACTGGGCACGGGTCTCCTCTACTTATAAGATGGGTTATAAGAGATCTTAGTCCACTACACTAGCCTAATGTGTATTAGCAAATTATCAGACGTAACAATACGCAATCGACGGGATAATAATAGGTTATGCATTGTAGGATCGAACACGGCTTTGAAGCATAGTAGCATATTTTGTTTGGCACCAGTTATTTATAATAAAATCCCGAAACATATAAAACAATTACCATCTATACAATTTAAGTTAACTCCAAAAAAATATCTTTTACATAAATGTTATTATAATATGTATATCAGAATTTCTTAATGACTGCAATTAGTATATTATTAGATATAAGATGCAATACGACATTTCTCTTAATTATTAAATATGATTTTCGATATACTTTTGTTTATTATTGTAATTATTTTTTTATAAATGACATTTTGTATTAATTTAGTTTTTTAAATTTAGGCGACGATTTCGCTAAAATATAATTTTTGTACGCCGTAAATGGCAAAACATGTAGCACTTTATTGAAACTGAACACCGTGTATACACTCATGTTTTACAAAATAAAAATATTATTATTATTATTATTATAGTTGACATCACGCACCTTCGTAATCCTTATTTAGAATTCTCAGGCATGCAAGTTTCCTCACGATGTTCCTTTCACCGTTTAAGCAAATGACAATTGACAATGAACACACATGTAACTTTGAAAAGTCAGAGATGTATGTTATTTGGGCTGGGTTCGAACTAACTTTCGTTTCAGTAGTCTATACCACATCCAACTAGGCTATCGCTGCTTATAACAAATATATTGCACCATAACAAATTGTTACTTGACGCAAGTACAATTATGCACCTTTGATACCTGTTACTTATCAAAGCCACCGCAACTCAAGGTTCATAGTAGCTCAACGTTATTATCTGTTGTAGTACTTGAAGCGAAAATCTATCAGCCTTGAAGTACAACGAAGTATGACATAGAACTGATGTTAGCGATAGGCAAGTGAAGGGATTATTTTAAGTTAAAAACGCATGTATGCAAGAACAACACTTAAATTTAGCTAGCGGTTTATTTCTGTATACGAGATTGGTCACTTTTTTAAGCGAAAACTTTTTCAGAACGTTTTCAGAAAAAAATTGCAGTATGGAATAATTGTGTCGAGTCGAGTAGCGAGGAATAGTTGTCTCTCGCTACTTGATAAACTGGACGGCACTGCGCTCACCATCAGGTGCAATGTGGTCACTTTGCCGTGCCAGGATAAAAAATCTACACATAGCAAAGAGCTCATCTGTATATATAAAAGAAGAAACTGACTGACTGACTGACTGACTGACTGACTGACTGACTGACTGATCGATCAACGCACAGCCAAAACGGCTGGGGTTAGAGACTTGAAATTTTGACAGTAGGTACCTTTTATGACGTAGGCATCCACTAAGGAAGGGTTTTTGGAAATACCACCCCTAAGGGGGTAAAATAGGGGATGATAGTTTGTATGAAAATTCGTCATTTTTGAAGTTAAGTTCATGAAAATTAGTATTTGGCCTTTTAGACAAAAATTAAAAATAAATATTTCAGGATTTTTAGAAATTCCACCCCTAAGCGGGTTAAATAGGGTAAGAAAGTTTGTATGAAAATCCTTCATTTTTGAAGTTAAATGCATGAAAATTGGTATTTTGTAGTGTATATTTTAGTCTCAAAAATGACCTCCACGCGGGCGGAGCCGCGAGCAACAGTTAGTTTAATTATATTTCGTTTTAAAGATAAAATAATAGTATTGTGCATTTAAATAGAGAGTGACGTATAAAGAGTATTTTATCCCAATTGAACGACTGTAATATAAACTGACACTCAATATACAAAGCAATTTGAGGTGAAATAAAACGCTAAACAAGAAAGAATACGAATTCGTTTTCCATTCTCATCGTAGCAATGTCCGAGAGGATAATAAACCAAGTCAGATTATGATACGAAAACTTTTTTATGAGGTCAAAAACGCCCTCACTTCGCACTTTAGACGTCGTAAAAATTAAAAGAAATAAAAAAAGTTTCGAGACGAAAATCGTGTTTCGCAGTCTTTTAAAGTCAATTTATGGAACTACAATCTAGACGAATTCTTATACCGATTTATTGGGAAATCTCACTCGCGACTGATTTTATGGAGGCTTTAAAACTTTAACGATTAACTATCAATGACTTGGGGGTTATAGTTTTTAATTAACTGAGAGAAAACAGCTTCGCAGTATTGATGAATTTTTACGCTCTTTTTATCTCTGGGATTGTCAAAATTTAAACTTATTTGAATCTGTATATATAAAAGAAGAAACTGACTGACTGACTGACTGACTGACTGACTGACTGACTGACTGATCGATCAACGCACAGCCAAAACGGCTGGGGTTAGAGACTTGAAATTTTGACAGTAGGTACCTTTTATGACGTAGGCATCCACTAAGGAAGGGTTTTTGGAAATACCACCCCTAAGGGGGTAAAATAGGGGATGATAGTTTGTATGAAAATTCGTCATTTTTGAAGTTAAGTTCATGAAAATTAGTATTTGGCCTTTTAGACAAAAATTAAAAATAAATATTTCAGGATTTTTAGAAATTCCACCCCTAAGCGGGTTAAATAGGGTAAGAAAGTTTGTATGAAAATCCTTCATTTTTGAAGTTAAATGCATGAAAATTGGTATTTTGTAGTGTATATTTTAGTCTCAAAAATGACCTCCACGCGGGCGGAGCCGCGAGCAACAGTTAGTTTAATTATATTTCGTTTTAAAGATAAAATAATAGTATTGTGCATTTAAATAGAGAGTGACGTATAAAGAGTATTTTATCCCAATTGAACGACTGTAATATAAACTGACACTCAATATACAAAGCAATTTGAGGTGAAATAAAACGCTAAACAAGAAAGAATACGAATTCGTTTTCCATTCTCATCGTAGCAATGTCCGAGAGGATAATAAACCAAGTCAGATTATGATACGAAAACTTTTTTATGAGGTCAAAAACGCCCTCACTTCGCACTTTAGACGTCGTAAAAATTAAAAGAAATAAAAAAAGTTTCGAGACGAAAATCGTGTTTCGCAGTCTTTTAAAGTCAATTTATGGAACTACAATCTAGACGAATTCTTATACCGATTTATTGGGAAATCTCACTCGCGACTGATTTTATGGAGGCTTTAAAACTTTAACGATTAACTATCAATGACTTGGGGGTTATAGTTTTTAATTAACTGAGAGAAAACAGCTTCGCAGTATTGATGAATTTTTACGCTCTTTTTATCTCTGGGATTGTCAAAATTTAAACTTATTTGAATTATAATTTTTCACGCATTTGATGTTAGCTTTACAATTAATAAAGAAAATAAATCTTGGGAATAGATTTCAGCCTGTTTCTAATTACCATGGCGGTTTTAAACTTTCGATTTGATGGTGCTGCCAGGAAATGGTGGAACGTTGTTAAAGAAACCTCACGATTTTGGGCTCCTGTATCATAATGCTCATAATGCAGTAAATAGCTTCAATCAGCTTTGACAGCTTCCGTGGCGCTGCGAGCGAGTAGCCGGCTGTGAAACAAGAGGCCGTGGGTTCGATTCCTGCACCAAGATAAATGTTTGTGTGACAGACAGATATTTGTTTCGGGTCTGGATGTTTTGGGGCCCGTAGTCCTTCGTAGTTCTCGATAACAATTCAAGTTTTAGTTTGGCGTCAGAATTATGTTACTAAAATAAAAAGAATTAACAGTAAATTTTCTGTATAACCATTCTCAATACTTGCTCCAAACGACTGCCATACACCATGCGATTGGATCAATATATAGTAGTGATAATATTAACAATACATATAACTAATCTCGATGCAGGTGATTGTAATATAATGTTTCTACAAAAAAATAAATTACATCGCTACAAATCATGAAACTATAATCAATATATATACAATGCTTACACGAAAGACCTACCACCAAGTTATATATAAACTTTTATCTCTTTATACCAAACTTTTATACCAACGCAAGCTTCTCATAAAATCTCATTCCCGTGTTTCGGGTCAAATCAGTTAAGTCAGTAACCAAATTGGACCTTCGACTAGAGAATTAATATTTATTTATAAAAATACCTCCAAGTAAAGACACACGATATGTAATAATAAAACGGGCAATATGAAATTATAAAACTTTTTTTTGCAACTGTAAATTTTAAATGTTTTACCGCTAACATCCAAAGCCGTATATTTTGGAAGATTTACGAAACATATTTTTCAAATTTTTTTTGTAAAACGAACGCAGTAGCCTTGCTGCTTGTAAAGAGCGCTGGGTTCCAAGTTGCCGCAAAACAATGGAGGTAACATCAGGCTGAGTATACACCGGCGTTAATCCGCTCCGGTTGTAAGATGTAATGCGCCCGACCGCGTCGAAAAGTTGAGCTATGCCCGCCGTCTCGCGGCGCTCGCGCGCGCCCTCTTGATATTAAACCGGTTTAGTGCGGTTTATACCGGCTTTATTATATTAGCGCGTCGACGCTTCGCTCTGAATTTGGCGGTTTAATTAGTACCGTTGCGATATGAATGGTAGGTGAAGCGGCATGTTTAGAGTGCGAGGATGATATTAAGGCGATGGATTTATTTGATGGCCCGACAGATTATACAGGTGGATTTTGGCTCTGTTGCGACACGGTGCAAAATTAATCCTTAGCAGGCTTTCGCTCAGTCAACGCGGTATACGTTTACGAACTCAATTTATATGCGAATGGTTATGCGTTATTGAATAGGTGTTAGTTGTTAGTCGGCGTATTACGCAAACTTATTAATTTTTGAATATAATTTACTTTTTACGGTTTATTATGTAAAATAAACGCTATATCGTTCAAAATATGTAAATTAATTAAATATGTTTTTAAATATATTATTTGCATTTGTTTTAAGAAACAAACCGACATTTCCGTAATTTAAATAAGTTGCCTACTTTTTATTTATGTAGGCACTTTATTCGAAAGTACGAAGCTCCTTTGGAATGTACTTAAAAAACTGAGAGGCTTACCATTTGATTTCAATATTTATTTCTCCCATTCAATTGAGAGCCGGGTGTTGGGTTTCTCATAGATATTTTTGTTTCATTTCAATGAGAAGAGCCATTGTTCTGCAAATTATATATATACTTGAAATATGATTTTTATTAAATAATGTGTTAAGTATTATAATTCGTATATACAACATCACCCTTCTACTTAGTATAAAAAGTGCCGAAAAACGTGAAAGTATATAATCTTAGGCTAAGATTATTTTATAAAATATTTTTTATGTGTATAATTAAAATCACATTTATTTATTTTTAAATACATTTTATATTTATAGTCCACATATTCGTTTTTTAGTTAATAATCTAAAAATTACGAACTGAACAAATTAACAAATATTTTATGTATGTGTACAGAGGGCCACATTATTTATCCATTAATGTGCGATTATATCCAAAATTAGGCCATTAAACGGGCTTAAAAATTATTTTAAAAATATTTATGTAATGTAAATAATGTGTAGGTACAAATAGTGGACTTATTTAGCGGTTATAGATACACAACATTTGCTGTAGTGTTGAATCCTTGTTAAGCCTTAATAACCCCTGATCTTTGATACGATGTGTAAATATAGAACAAACTACCACCGCACAGCTTTATGTCAACGAATGCGTTGCCCTTGACCCTTAATCTAATAAGACAAACACATATATCTTTACGAGTGGTACGCCACCTATTAACTTTTACGAACACGATGTATATTCCCGCACATAGACATTTAACGACTTTGTTTTCTTGTTCCAGGTACATAAAAATCTTCAGTTCCCGTAAACGATCCGGTTTTATTATCCGCCAAAATGGTGATATAAATTATTCTCGCCGTCAACGGCTCATTTATGTGTCCGTCTTTATATCTGAACGTTTCTCACTAAACTATTTTGGCAATGGATGTGGTAATTACGCACTCATGGAGTTCATGTTTGTTAATGTATGTCTTTCTAGGTTTATTGTCTGGGGGACTTTATCGCCTATTTGTGAGTTATTGTATATATATGTTTTCAATGAAAGTGGTTTAGATTTATGTAACCGCAATAAGTCATTTTAGCGATGAATGTATTTTAAATTGTTTCCATAAAATATAAATGAATATAATTTTTTATTTATATTTAACTACTTACTCAATCTCAATATAATAATTATATTAGTAGTTGGTATAACAAATATTTTGTTCGAATGTGGGCCACATTTTTTACCAATCAATGTGAGATTATACCCAACGTTTAACTGTTACGACGTCGTAAACGGGCCAAAATATTATTTCAAAAACATTTACGTAGTGTAAATAAGGTGTAGGCACAAATGGTAGACTTATTTATTGTTAATAGAAATTAATAACCCGATATATAAAAATATCTTAAATATATATTTCCTAAATTTACTGTGGCAATATAAGCAATCGACATAAATAAATTTATTTAAACTACTAATAATGTTAACATGAGCCAATATTTATAGCATATTTTTCCTTGCTAACACACAAAATAAAGCCGAGCTTTTAATACTGTATTTTATAATATATACGGCGAGGGCGGGGAGCTTTTGGCCCGGTGCAAACTCATCCGAGCCGGGCAGCCGTCCGCGCGTGTGCAACAAGCCTTACAGCATTTGTTTACATTACCGTTGAGACATGAAATTGAAAATATTACGATGTATGCGATACGTAAAGTATTGAATTTGCACGTTTGAATTTGTATGCAGAACTGTTGGGGCGATGGGTGTAGTTTTCCTTTGCCCAAATTGTTTACGATGTAAATATTTTACAAATAAATCCATCATTTTATGGTTTCATAGATGTAATTGCAGTACGTATAAATAATAAATATATACACCCAACAGTCATACACATCATTCTGACCCCACACTAGGTAAAACCTGTATCATGGGTATCAAGAACTACGAGGGACTACGGTCCCACAACAACCAGACCAGAAACAAATATCTGTCTGTCACACATACATTTGTCTAGGTGCGGGAATCGAACCCACGGCCTCTCGTTTCACAGCCGGCTACTCGCCCGCTGCGCCGGTAGCTGTCACTACTACATTCACTGTGTAAATATTTTAGTTGTAGTGCGATATCACGTCTGCGTCTGCTCGTGGTCACTTGGACACTAACAAATTAACAATAGCCCTTATCCCCCGATTTCAGGTTACTCAACGAGCTATGGAACTGGCTATTCTTGGAGGGGTGGATTGCTATTGCTTTTATTACTAGTTGCTAAGGTCCTTTTCTTTCCAGGTTGTCCACGAAAATTCACCTGAAGTAGTTTTTATTTAATTTAAAAGCAGAGCCCCGTTCTTACAGTAAGATACAATTATGTTGTGTAATCATGAACTATGAAAGACTTTCGGTCACACACCCAAATCCGAAAAAATACTTGTAGATCTCACAAACAATTGTCTCGTTGCCGGAATCGAACCCGTGGCCTTTCGTTTTACAGTCGACCACTCTCTCACTGCTCCACGGAGGGTTTCGATATTTTTTTATAAAGCAAATATTATTTATCATTACTTATATAAATACAACATACTAGATTCGGTCGTTGTATGTACTTGAATCATAAAAGTCATGATTAAAAGCACAAACTCTTTTTTGCCGGTTTATTGCAATATTTTTCCCCGCTCCGGTGTCTCGCTCCTTAACACACAGCATCTTCCCCGCCTTCCTGTAATAAGTAAGTGTATTATTATGTTCATAAAATCGCATCGCAGCATAAATTCCACCATATTCCGCTTTTCTATTATTTTTTCATTGCATTAAACTGGAACTCTAGAAAAAACTACTTAAAACTTGTTTTGCATAATTAGTGCACTGTAGAAAATTGCTTTTATCTCTCTAACCAGCTTTTTTGAACGGATGCTGCCAGGAAATTCCACTTGTTAAAAAACACAATTGTTTTAGTGTTTTATTAGGAACTTAGAGTTTCTTTGTTGGTATAAGTTTATTTCTACGTAAAAATAAAAAAAAATGTAGAAAGAAACGTATGCCCGCACTTATACCAACATGAAATAAAATACTTAATGTAAAAAAAATCAATGTAAGCAGCGATAGACTATTTGATTGCGGTACGGACTGCCAAAACGAAAGTCATATGTTCGAAACAAAAAAAAATACACGTCGAATTGAGAACCGCCTCCTTTTTTTGAAGTCGGTTAAAAATGGCATACACCTCTGACTGTTCTAAAGTCATGTGTGTATTGAATGTTAATTATCGTTTGCTTTAACGGTGAAGGAAACATCGTGAGGAAACCTGCATACCTGAGAATTCTCATAAGAATTTCGAAGGTATGTGAAGTCTACCAACCCGAATTAGGCAATTGTGTTGGACTACGGCCTAACTCCTCTCATTAGTAAAGGAGGCCCGTGCCCAGCAGGTACAATTTTTAATACAGGGCTAGTATTATTACAAATCGTCGTGGTTATCGCCTGTTTTGGTGCGGTAGGCGGCCTACGCGCCGGGTTTGAAAGCGTCATGATTATCGCCTGTTTTTGGTGCGGTAGGCGGCTTACGCGCCGGGTTTGAAAGATTAATGTTCGGGGACTACAGGCGTGAATGTATATGTATGTTTGTATGTAAAATATATATGTTTCAAATATGTTTTAATCTCAACCATAATTCTCAAATATTGAAGTCGTGTCAGATACCGAAAAACACTAAGCGCATTAATTTTCTTAGCATTTGACGCTATTGTAATAACTAAGACGTCAGAAGAACACCCGGAAAATGTATTTTTATAGTAAGGTATCAAACTGCTGAGATCTTACAACTAATATATAAAATGTGATATGGTTGGGTTCATATTAATTTAAGTACACGTGATGCCTATTTAGATCTATGTCTATGACAGCTTGTTATACATCTTAATAGTATTTTTGTGTTGTATACGACCATTTTATCATGCCATATAGCTGTCTGTTTCGGACTCATAAAATACTTTCGCCATCCTTAACGCACAACTAAGATGTCTGACATAATCAAGTGCTACAAATGGGGCTGTCAAGTTCATAGTAAATAATAAACAACTCGAGGTAAAATTGCTAAATGTACCATTTCTGGTGGCCATCTCGTACATTATCTCGTTTGGGGCAATGGGCCCTAATGTGGCCCATTACGCGGACTAATGTTAATGTGTTTGTTAGCAAATTGCCGTGTGCCTGTGGCGCGGTCGTTTTGCAAAATGACCTGTGTTGTCACGACATATCAATCTACATGGGGTGCCATGTTTAATAATAAATAATAAACACTCATCAGTCACATTCATAGTTCTGACCCCACACTAGGTAAAACCTGTAACGTAGGTATCAAGAACTACGAGGTATCTATCTGTCACACAAATATTTGCCTGCGCGAATCGAACCCATTGTCTCTCGTTTCACAGCCGGCTACTCGCTCAATGCGCCACGGACGCTATCAAATAAATGAGATAAAGTGCAATTTGATTTAGTATTCAGAGAAAAATGGAATGAACCTTGTAAAAAATATGATTTTTACTCAGCACAAACTTGAAGCGAAGTATAAAGTAGATTATGTGTAAAGAAATCCAGCAAAAAGCTTCTATTTCGTCAGTTGTCTGTGAGACAGTGGTGCTAATCCGGTAGTGCCAGTGTTGTTGCAAGTATTGCATTCGTTTCATCCGCTGCATGCATATCGCATTACCATACCGGACATCGGAGCTTCCGTACGCGGTCCATATTATGTCCGACCCCGCTCTACTCGTTTTTAATTAACTAAACGCTTCAACTTGTATTCTGGCGTTCACTTGATTAACTAAACGCGGGAATGAGCACATTATGTTTATGCGTGTGTGCGTCTTTGTGTGTGTCACGTGATTGGGTTTAAACTAGAATGCAGTATAGGATTTTGCGGCCTGAATGCTCGTAGCGTGTAATACCTAATTAATGTTTACCTAATTAAGGTTAGCTGTATTTCGTTATAAAAAAAATGCAAATTAAGAATATTTTTTGTCCTTTGCCCAGCAAAGGGACACAACAGGTATTAAAAATTATATGACTCAACGAAAAGAAGGAAGCAATAATGCTTCAATATTTAACGCAATGCCATCCTTCGTAAAATGCACAGATTTTAGGCAGCAAGTTATGATAAAATATTGATGATAGATACCACTCTGTGAGTTTAGTAAATAACACCCAACAGTCACACAAATAACACTGATCCCACACTGAAATACAAGTCTTGTGTCGTGGGTATCAGGGACCAAGGCGAGTATTGTCTGTTTTTGTCAACACCGACCGAATGTTCCATGACTGGTTAATTAAGTTACTCCTGAGAATCAGACGATAATTTTATAATCAAGCCTCATCATAACACCCACAAGGAAAACGCATACAATATCTAATGGTATCATCAATATCTGATATCCTAATAGCTTCTTCAAAGCACTCGGCGAGTGTATACCGCGTTAACAACAGCTTGCGGATCGAATTATCGTAAGTACTGAGCTGGCTTTGCCGCGTAACCGCCAGATATCCGAACGTATTTAATTACGTTGCGGTGTTTGCACGATTTGATTACATGATTACAGTGTAATTAAAGCTGATTGGAGGGCGCCGGAGGGTGGAGGTACGGGACGGAGGGGGGCTCTACTGTCTACCGTTATTAGGTCTAATTTGAATTTCGAACACAATGTCCGGTATGCGTTAGGAGTGTTAAATTATATTATGTACTGGATTTTCAGCGATTTTATGCAATCATATGATATCAACGTCCATGGTGCTGTGGCGAGAAGCTGTCTGTGAAGCAGGGGGCCGCAGGTTTGATTCCCGCACTGAGACTTATTTTTGTGTGACCCACAAATGTTTGTTCCGGTTTTGTTATAGAACAGCAATTCCTCGTAGTTATTGATACCCACGATACAGGTTGTACCCAGTGGGGGGTCAGAGGATCGACCCACACCACACAAACTCCGAAACGAGGCCCCTCGAGAGGCCCCCTCACGTTAAATCACTTACATACATAACGATAAGAAAATAAATGTCCACCATTTTCACTCCATCTCTAAAGAAACTTTCCGATATTTAAAAGCAAAGTTTACGCACGGCCTAACAAATATGAAAAAGCCCTATCTCTGGCTGTCAAGTTTTTTTATCCACTCTGGAAACTTTGTTTCGTCTAAAGTATATACAAACACCGGCAAGCTTAAGTTACCTTTTGAGTGAGTTTTAAGTAGATAAAACAAAAAACTAAGCTTTAAACTTAGCTTTTTGATGTATTGAAGTGTTTTATGGGGTCGATTTTTATACTGGCTCTGGTGTCGTGAAATTTAAGTGCTTGTGTGTTTTTAGGTCGTGTTGTTCCAACCATAGTTAAATGGTTTTTAATGTTAGAATATAAACTCATTACTAAGTTGTAATAAATCAGTCCTAATTATTCTTAGCTAACAAATAGCCACAATAATTAAGGGTGATTATAATAAAACACCCAAGAGTCACACACACATTTCTGACCCCAAACTAAATCCAACATGTATCATGGATATCAAGAGCTACGAGGGGACAATGGTCCCACAGCACTTAGAACCGAAAGAAATATTTGGCAAGGGATTGAACCCGTGGACTTTCGTTTACAACTGGCTACTCGCCCGCCACACCATGAGGGCCGTCATAGCAACAGCGATTAGGTTATATTCAACTATGAAACTTAAAGTACGGTTAAAACAACACGCTCTTAGTATCTGCTGCATTCTTAATACAGGCTTAATTGTGACACGGCTTAGCCTTGCTGTGTAAAGAATTTCCAATAATTATCCTATAGCCCGGTGCCACAGACATGAAATAATGTTAACCGTTTATTTTAAGTGGCCTGTTTTGTTTTGTACTTTGATGAACGGCATTTTACTAAATATTAATCTGGATTATTGGGGTATATTGGAGTACCTTCCGCCTCCCATTCTGAATACTTGAATGATACTCGGTAATTATTCCTCTGTCAGATAAATGATAATTCTATATACCGAACCAATTAAATACTTAAACGCTATTTAAGTGGCCGGTTGTCAAACCACTTTTTTTTTAATAAATTTGAAAATGGAATAACGCTGATGTCGCTTCACTTTGAAGTGTTATAATGTCTCATTGTGTTACACTATCTTCTGTCTCAAAATACACAACTATATATGAATATAAAAAAATATTCTTTGCCTAACTTTGCGAAACATTAACGTTCAGCGTGGTAGCTGCTAATCTGGCAGCCATGACCCAGGTTTTTTTTTAAAAATACTAAATCGATGTAGGTCGTAACAAAAAACTTCTCCACTTGGCACTTTCCTTTACGTAACTTAAACTTAAGACAAATTTGGCAAACAGGACAGCTGCCTAAATACTTTAGCCTTCTAAGTTAGATTAAAGTTTGGAACAAAAATTCGTAATTTTGTTACGAACTATTTTCACATTTTTACGAGATAACTAATTGTTATGTCTAATGTATAAGGCCAAGATCCATATTGATACTATCCCTGTATTAGGCACTGTTCCACTGCTGGTCATATATCTCCAATACCAATAAGAGGTTAGGCCTTGGTCCACTTTGTTAGCAAAGCGGGAGACAAATAATGAACTAAAGAGGTATTAACCTCCAATAAAGGACATTTACGTCTGGAGAAGCCAGACGTAAAGCACCACGGAAGTTATTTAATGGGTCCTCTCATTAGTAGAGGAGGCCCGTGCCCAGCAGTGGGACAATGTTTAATACAGGGCTAGTATTATTATTATTATCATGCGAGCTGTTAAGCCTGATTCCAACGCTGGTTGATAAACCTTACACACCTTCGGAATCACATGAATGCAGTTTTCCTCACATTATTTTCCTCTACCATCACAGCATGCTATACATTGACTACACGAGTAACCTCGAAAAGTCAGAGGAGTATGCCATTCAGGTTGGTTTAGAACTCTAACTTTCGTCTCGACAGGCTGTATCACTTTCCATGATTATAGCTTTGACCCTTCCATTTTGCATTCTTAAATCGATTCGTATACTTCGCTTTGGTAATCGATTATTCGATCACCTGCTTTACCACTTCGATCCTTCGACAGGTAACGTTTGAGAGATAAATGTGGTCATATGTTACGTACCGCTTTTCAGACGAGAAATGGCGGCACTATGACGACGGCGGGGAAGCGGGTTTGAGGGGAGAGGGTAAGCTCAGTGAGAATACGAGATCTAATGTGCGTTTCCATGGAGTCTACGACACGAGCCACTTAAGGACTATCCTGCCTATAGTTTATCAAAAGTATTAATTCCATAGATAATATGTGTAAAAAATAACAATGATAATATGTGTTTTGTGAATTTGGAAAGGTTACTGATGTGTGTTAGGGCTAATGATGTAGCTTTTATTCTACCTCATTATTGAATTACCTATTCAATCAATATCAATACGTATTATCATTATGCATTTAAACTATGCTCATGCAGAAGAAATAGGTGCCGATGGCAGTGTAATAAATGTTTTGAATGCCAAAGTAACTCTTTTTGTTTGTTTGTTTGTTTGTTACGTTTTTACAACTAAACGGTTGAATGGATAGTAATGGAATTTGGCAAAGGGATAGATTATATCTTGGGGAAGGATATAGGCTATCTTTTGTTTCAAAAATAATCCTTAGGGGGGGTGTAAAAGAGGTTGGAAGTTTGTATGGGAAATTCATGATTACTCAAGTTAGGGATCTGAAAATTAATATTTAGGCATTTGATAAGAAATAGGGGTTTTTTATTTTAGAAAATAATAAATAAATAAATACGACCCAACAGTCACACACATAGCCCCGACCCCACACTAAAATACGAGTCTTGTGTCGTTGGTATCAGGGTCTACGAGAGACTTTCGGTCTCACAACACCCATACCCCAGACACAAATTTCTGTCTGTCACACAAACATTTGTTCCGGTGTGGGAATCGAACCCACGGCCTCTCGTTTCACAGCCAGCTACTCGCCAACTACGCCACGGAGGCTGTCAATTTTGGAAAATCAATCATCGCGGAGGTTCCCTACGGGTGGAGCTGCGGGCAACAGCTAGTAAGTCTATGTTTCCGAGCTTCGTTTCGTTTTATAGTGTAAGCCCCGAGGATAACCTACCTCGGCCGCCCGCGGCACGCGTACGTATAGCACATTTGAATGCGCCGTATTAGTGAATGGTAAGATTTATCGTCGGCGTAACGACAGCCGTCTTGAGATTTATTGGCGGGTGGGTTTGTATTGCCAGTACGCAGTGCATGCACCCTATGTTTTGCAGCCAGTAAGCTAGATGGTATTTTTTGTAATAATTAATAAAAATAATACTAGCCCTGTATTAAACATTGTTCCACTGCTGGGCACGGGCCTACTCTATTAATGAAAGGTGTTAGGTCTTAGTCCACCACGCTGGCCTAATGCGGGTTCGTAGACTTCACATACCTTCGAAATTCTTATGTGAATTCTCAGGTATGCAGATTTCCTCACGATGTTTTCCTTCACCGTTAAAGCAAGCTATATTAACATTTAATACACACATAACTTTAGAAAAGTCAGAGGTGTATGCCATTTGGGTTACGAACATACGACTTTCGTCTTGACAGTCGTACCGCAATCAACTAGGCTGCTACATATAGCAGCGATGCTGTATGTAATAATTAGTTACAAAACATTAAAATTACAAACATTCATATGCAATCACGCCTGTAATCCCCGAAAGGGTTGGCAGATGTGTAACCAGTAGGTATGATCTGATAGAGAGCGACTATATCGCCATTCTCGGCAATTCCAGACTCCGGACTGATACTGAGTATTTCGAGATTGAATAAAAAAATATTAACTATTAAAATTGATACAAATAATCTAATGAATATTTGTAACAGTATTTTAAACAACTACCGTAGATATCCAAATATTTTCAATTAATCTGTATATATAAAAGAAGAAACTGACTGACTGACTGACTGACTGACTGACTGACTGACTGACTGATCGATCAACGCACAGCCTAAACGGCTGGGGTTAGAGACTTGAAATTTTGACAGTAGGTACCTTTTATCACGTAGGCATCCACTAAGGAAGGGTTTTTGGAAATACCACCCCTGAGGGGGTAAAATAGGGGATGAAAGTTTGTATGAAAATCCGTCATTTTTGAAGTTAAATTCATGAAAATTAGTATTTGGCATTTTAGTTAAAAATAAAAAATATATGTTTCAGGATTTTTGGAAATTCCGCCCCTAAGGGGGTAAAATAGGGAATGAAAGTTTGTATGAAATATTGGTATTTTTTATTGTATACTTTTTCTCCCAAACATGACCTCCACGCGGGCGGAGCCGCGAGCAACAGCTAGTAATAGTAATATAATACTAGGCCTGTATTAAACATCGCTTCACAGCTGGGCACGGGCCTCCTGATGAGACGGGGAATGTTTTTAAATCCAAATATTCTCTATAATGAAATTTATGCAACAAATATATTTTGACTTGAAAGACGTTTATCGTGTCGGTATTACACAAAATAAAAGATTAGAATGAATCATAGTTATTTAAGAATTGATTATTTTTTGAACTGACTAATTTGATATTAAACTAAATAGTGATCATATTTTCTTTGTACTAAACATTGTTACTAGACTTGTACTACTGCCTTGCTAGTTATCACATCACGCAGTGTCACACACACATGTAAACACTCCCCTGTATATTGGCTGTGCGAATTTCGTTACGCTGTTTTACGAATGTGTTCACCCATTGCCGCAGTCTTAAAACGTCTCGCCAGGTTTAATGTTGCCGAGATTTATTTAATTCGGATATATTTTTTGGGGCAAAAAGCACTTTGCTTCGGTGTTCCATAGTGAATTTATTATAGCGTACATTTCCACTCGGTGGGTGTATTGTGTTTTTGAAAGATGCTTCTTTTCAACGCTTGACGCTATCTAATCCCATTTTGTTTGATGGGCTTGATTCTTTCTTTGACATCAAATAAAAAATTCTAATCGAAACAAAGATAAATACGCAAAGAATTTTACGGATTTTATCGCTACTTGATACTTTAACTGGGTGGCACTGCGCTTACCACCAGGTGCAGTGTGGTCACTTTGCCGTTCCAGAATAAAAAAATATTTACTTTTTTAATCCTGATGTTTCGAGAGCTTTACAACATTCATGGTCACGGGGCGGACTGAGTTCTCTCTCGTCACAAATGGATAGTGTGACATTTCTACCCTAAAATACTTAATTTAAAATTTTATTTATTGAATTAAAGAAGATCACAGTGTATTTTAGTGGTTTAGCAGACGGTCTTTTTGGGTTCCGATTTAATTAAATGTATAATTGAATTCCATGCTAATGGTAGCTTCCAACCATCGCCTCTTTTGAAATTTGGATGCCTTTTAATTTCAATAGCCTCGCGAAAAATACTAGGAAGGAATCGGTGAACTTTGGCAAGGATTTATGGTTTAATTTGTTTTATTTCAACGTGTAATATTCGCGTAAACTTAAGAAGCCATAGTGACAGATATATCAACTCATACTTGCACATTTTGTGATGTGCGCACGATGCGTTTGCATACAGAAGGTTTAGGTTTTTTTTTCGATTGTGGAATAAGCTCCTTGCCATGGTTTCCCAAGGGGACTAGATTTATGAAGGCTGGCATGGTGTTGCAAGCGACCATAGGCTACGGTAACCACTTACCATCGGTCGGGCCGTAAGCTTGTTTGCCACCATCGTGGTAGATTAAAAAAGTAGAGTCAATTATTGTCTGTGCATCTTCTAATGTTAAATTCCACTCAATGTGGGAACTTTCGCGTGTGAAATGTATCTAAAGAGTTATTAGTTAACCCGAAAATGCGACCATATTTATCAGGTGGTGTGGAGCTAATATAAATTTACATGACCAAAAACCGCTATTGCGTTTTGCAAACTCCAGTAATTTAGCCACGTTTTGTAATTTAACTTTCGATCTAATTAAAAGGTTAGATTTATTTGTTGTGTTTCGAGTTATACGAGTGTCTCAATTTGACCTTGGAAACAATTGTAGTAGTAATATAAATCACGTAAATCTTGTAATGATTTGACTTAAAGTTTTTTTTTTCATGAAATATAAATTACATAAAACAACGGCCTTGGTGGTTTGTTTTATGCACATGCGTTACGACTGCTGTGCAGAGGTCCCAGGTATGATCCCCGAGTCGGGTAAAGTGATATTGGATTTATGTATTTAAAAATACTCAGTATCAGCCCGGAGTCTGGAATTGAGCCCGGTATGGTGATAGGCTCACCCCCTATCACATTATGGGACCGTAATAAATTTGGCGAAAAGTGGGTGTTCTGGTTACACCTCTGCCTATCCCTTCGGGGATCACGGGCGTGAGTCTATATGTATGTATGTAAAAAACAATAAGCATTTGGAGTGTTGTGGTCTTGACATACCTGAGCTCATTTACGCTCCTCATGAAGTGCATATTAATTATTGTAACAAAATAGAAATGTTACACTATGCCTTTGTGACAACATACAATTCAGTCCTTCCAGTGTACCTGAAGGCGGTAACGCTTTCGAAATGACGGGATTAAAAAAGTAAAAATAAACCGCGATAAAGTTCGAAAATTCAATTTTATTTTAATGTTAAATACCTTTCATAATCACCCAACAAAAGAAATGTAAGTAAATTAAATATAATTTACATATTTATATTTCAACAAAATGGAACACATGGCACGCACCGTCCACGATAAAATTTGTTAAGCTGTAATGAACTCTGTAAGTAAGAGTTTGATAATTAAATTTATATCCGCCAGATGGTAAGAAACGGTCCTTTGTTTCATTAGGCGTTTTGTTCACAATTTAAAATACAGCCCACGTGCAAACTAATGAACTTGAATTTATTGTGCATTACATACTATACAGACTGACGTGAAAATATCATCAACTAGCTTTTGCCCGTGGCTCCATCCGCGTGGTTGTTATTTTTGCAAGAAAAGGTATAAAATCCATGGAGTCATCATAAGCTATTACACGTTTCTATTTTTTGCGAATTGTCAATCGACTGACAGTTATGTCAAACGCGCTAAGTCTACATTAGATTAGTCAATATGGTAGTAAAGTTTTCTTAAATAAATGTAATTTTCCGGGTCACTTTCTTAATATTTTCTTTCATAAGAACCTTCTCCTGATAATAACAAAAACAACAAAAAAAGAGTCAGCGAAATCGGTCCAGCCGCGCGTGATGCCGTGACCAAGGGAAATAGGGATTCATTTATATATAATATACTGACGGGCCCGGCAGACGTCGTCCTGCCCGGAAAAGCAGCGCCACACCGACTGCAGCGCCATCTGCCGGGCTGATTTGTGAATCATCCAGAGCGCCACCCAAACGCATACAAAAAAATCATTCAAATCGGTCCAGCCGTTTAGGAGGAGTTCAGTGACATACACGCGTACAGTATAATTATATATATAAAGATTTGAAAATAGAATGGTCTCGATAGAAATGATCGATATTTTTAAAAATATAATTGTGCAAAGACTATTGTGTGATTGTTTTTTATAATTATGAACCGTTTTTGCTCTTCCATATAAATAAATAGAAACATTTATATAACATTTTTGACAAATATTTTATTAAGTTATCTATACTTTGATACAGCTTATAAATCAAATAATGTATATTTATGAAGTCTGTCAGAAACATACAATATAATTTTCTTAACACCACCGTTGAAAAAACGTATTACTCGCTTTATAATACACTTTCATATAAAAAAGTCAAACACAATAAATAGATTTTTAGTTGTGATAAGATCAAGACCTCGTAATACAATAAATCTGGATCACGAACACCACCTGTGTGTATATTTTAATACATTTGGAATTTGGAAAATTTGGAAGTGGTAGAGCCACGCTGTAGACATATTTGTCTACAGCATGAATGGGCCGGCTCGACCGGGGTAGTACCACTGTCTCACAGAAAACCAACGTAAAGTGATAGTTGGCTGTCGCGTTTCGTATCGTAAGTGAGATATCCGGAGGCCCAGATTCCCCCTTCCCTTCCCTAATCCCTATTCCTGTCCTTTAAGGCCGACAACGCATACATGATACTTTCGGTATTGTGGATGTTCATGGGCGGTGGAGATCACTTAACATCAGATGACCCACTGGCTCGTTTGTCGGACTATACTATAAAATAAAAAAATAAAAAAAAAATACATTTTTAGTAGATGTGGCACACAATGTCACCTCTATACGTCATTGTGCGAGAATTTGTCACGGGCACGATGTAGTTACAGTTTTCGACACATTTCAGCCATTTCAGACTGCCTTCGTGGCGCAGTTGGCGAGTAGCCGATTTGAAACGAGAGGGCGTGGGTTCGATTCCCACATCGGGGCTAATGTTTATGTGACAGACAGACATTTTGTGTCCGGGGTCTGGGTGTTGTGAGACCGAAAGTCTCTCGCAGTCCCTGATACCCACAACACAAGACTCGTATCTTAGTGTGGGATTAGGGCTATGTGTGTGACTGTTGGGGTTAATTTAAGCGATACCCTAATAAATAGCACGGACTATCGAGAAGAAATCATAGGCTTGAAACCAGCCCAAATAGTATATACCGCTGACTTACTAAAGCTACCAACCACGTGTTCGTTGTTAATAGGCTAGTTGACAGTAAGTGAAAACCTGATAGAATTTTGTTTTATATAATAGATTTTAGTCTAAAAATATCGAAAATTTAACCAATTTGTTAATTTATATGTGATTATTTAATATTTTCAAGAAACAAATATGCAATAACAAAGCATTTTGTCACGTGACATGAAACACTCATCAGTCGTGCATGACGTCACCGTCACTGAAACATCTAAAACGTTGAACGAAAGTCTATTAGTTTTGCGGACGATCACGTCACACGAGAGGCCATGACAGTTGGTAGCGTTTTGGTCGGAAAAATAAGGTTGGTTTATAAAAATGCATATTAAATCTTGAAAACTTATGTTTTATGTTTTTTAATGATAATATTTTAATAATATATACCATTAAGAATAAAATAAACCGGTTTTCCAAAAACAGTCAACTAACCTTTTAATGTATAAAATGTAAATGTATGGCGCTTCTTTGAGTGCCCGTCGCTGCGCCGGTTTTACGTTCTAAGTAAAAACTGATAATATTATAAAATACATAAGGGGCCGTTCAAGTATTACGTAAGCAGATTTATTACAATTATTTTCCCCCCATCCCCCTTGTCAGCAAAAGTAAGCAAAGCTCTTACCCCCCTCCCCCCATGCTTACGTAAACATTTTTTAATTAATTTTTTTTTTAATATTATAATGTTATAATTGTTGCTTTGCTATGCTTACAATACGTCTACATAGTACGTCGCTATAGTATACAAACGAAACAATACACTGATACGGGAAATTTAGACAAGTGAATAGCGCGCGGTAATTTTCCTACTCGGTTCTAAAGCGTGTGCCTAAATGTGTGCATTATTTGCGGGAATCCCCGAAAATGCGTTTTGTTTTCAAGCAAAGACAATGTGAGGGTTGCCATTCGTGTAAAAAAGTAAATAACTACCGATGACGTAATCATCATCTAGACTCCCCTAACCCCCATGTCATCTAAAATAAGCAAAGCAAAGACATAGTCCTTACGTAATACTTGAACGGCCCCTAAACCGTAATTAACTAAACTCACCCCTGACTCCGCCGACTTCAAGATGATGTTTAGAGATGATGCCGCTTACAATCCGCCGTTATACCAATTTTTTTTGTAAGAACTTTCCGCTAGTTTTCAAACCGAACCGCCATATTTTGTAGACTGTCTTATACTATACGCTAGAGCGCGTGCGTGGTATTCGTCACAATAGTCCACCAATCACTCGCACTTCCGCAATCATCTAACATTGTGGCAGAGTCCCCAAACCCCACAAAATTATGAGATATATTTAAAAATAAACTAATAATAGTAATTTTTAGTACCGCTAGTGTGATGAAAATGTGTGTTTATGAGTATTTATTTATTCGATGAACTGATCCGCTTCCTATTGGTCATAGATATTAAACAAGCCTATTATCACTTGTTTTAACGGTGAAGGAAAACGTGAGGAAACCTAAATACCTGAGAATTTTGAAAGAATTAATTTTTCTGCCTACCCGAATTAGGCCAGCGTGGTGGACTACTAACCTAACCCCTCTCATTAAAAAAAGTTTAATATTATTATTTATTATTTTATAAAAAATAATACTAAGATATTTTGTGACGATGAAATTCTGTACAGATACTTAGTTCAGGCTGGGGAACTCGTTAATCTAGAGATTGTTTTACAGGCTACGGCAGCAGGCAAATGAGCCAGCTGTCACGCGCAGCAGGCACTAGGCTACAAGTCGCTGCTTAAAAGGGTGCATCAGAATGACTCGGTGCTATTATGAACAACATAACAATGCTTCCTGCAACAGAGTTGAATACCTGACGAGAATCTAGGTCAGAGATGAAAACGGGCGTATATTTACATATTTTAACAAAGATTGTATGAAATTAGATGTTATTAAAGGAGTGGCAGATGAAGATGTAATTGTGAGATTTTAAACGTAGACTGAAACTTTTTTGGCCAAGGGATATGAATTATGTACGTTGTTGATGAAATCAATTAGCACTTTAGATAGCTGTTCCTAATATAAAGGCAGTTTTTGCGGTGCTTAAGAGAATTAATCAATGAAATATGATTACCAATGTGCCTAAATGACGATGGAGAATCATTAATATGATGGTTACAATTATAAATGATAGGTCTTACCGAGCACTTGAAGCCTGCTAAGGACGATCCCCAAAAATTTGGAGATGATCCCTAGTTGCTAAAAGTATATACCCAAGTCAGAAGTACAGTTGACTAGTATACTTCTAGTTACAAATTAGAATTTAGAATATTAAAATAGCCTTTGTTACTTTGAAAGCAGATGTTTCCGAAATGTTTGGTTATGAAGATGTTTGGCTATCCTAAAATAATTTGTTTTCCAAAAACCTCTTTCAACAAAAATATTTCAACTTTTGCAAAAAAAAAACTTTATGCTGACTCACGGCTATCTTTAAATTTATTTACTGTTTAATTAAATTTGAAACTAATTTGGAATCGTATTCTCTTTTAAATCCATCGTCTAAATACGATTTCATGGTCTTTTATGTTTATTTTCTTCACATCCAGTCAAGTCGTATTGCACAATGCGAACGTTCAATGAATTCTATTTATTTGATTTTGATTCCGTTTCATTGAACAATTTGAAGTAAAACGAATCTACGGGCGGTCTATTGGAGCAGTAATGGATACCTTATCTAGTGAAGGAATCGAAACGGGCTTACACCGAACCGTATGGAATAATTGGGGATCGATTCTTGCTAAGAAATACGAATACTGGTGATCTGCGACACAATACATTTGTAAAATATAGATAGCTCTGGCAATATGATCAATTCGCAGCAAACTGTTTTATTTTAGTGATATTTTCAAAGTAAAATGTTTAATTAAGTTAGAACAAATGTAATGTTCCTTTTTATTTTTATGTAAAAAAAGGTGTTATACTTTATGGTATATTTATTTTAAAGTGTTTAATTTAGGAGGTACATTTATAGTTTTTTAATAGTTATTGTAAATGTAAGTATTGATTTAATAGACCATATTATGTAAAGATAAAAATAAATTAATAATATAAGAGGTAAAGAGAGGTTTAGAGATAGCCTAGTAGGTAGTGGTACGGACTGTCAAGACGAAAGTCGCAGTATCGAAACAAACCCAAATGGCATACACCTCTTAATTTTCTAAATTTACGTGTATATATTCATTCTTAACTATTATTATCGCTTACTTTAACGGTGAAGGAAACATCGTGAGAAAACCTGCATACCTGAAAATTCTCATACGAATTTCAAAGGTGGACTAAGGTCTAACACCTCTCATTAAAAGAGGAGGCCCGTACCCAGCAGTAGGACTGTTTGATACAGGGCTTTTAGTATAAGATCTCCTATAAGGCTTCAAAATTTTCTAAAGTTACGTGTTTATCCAATGTTAATTAACGCTTGTTTTAACGGTGAATTATCATTTAGAAGCTGGATATATTTACACTTCTGTGTACAAGCGTCATCAAGGCGTATACACGAGAATTCTGTCCGTAACAGCATCGCTACGTCCTATCTTCCACAGTTTATGCGACGTCTGTACCATCGTCTGTCAGCGGTCGCCGCCTCGTTTGTCATCCTGAAGGGTTGACCTGCAAATAGTGTGAAATGTAACAACCGATCGAAACTGTTGAGAATTTTATTGTGACAGTACAATTATTATATTTAATAATCATATATTTAAGCGGTTCCAAACGAATAAAAATAGATAGCCATGGGGACAACCGATAGAAGTGAAAACTTAAAACTTTTTAATTATTGAGTTTTTTTTAAACAGCGTCCATGAAGTAGTAACTTTTTTTTGTTTATTATTACTTGTCAATAATTATAGAATTTCATAGGCGTGCGTGTATGTCACAAGTAAAATAATCTGAGCGTGATGGTCTCGCGAGTTCAGTGCTTTTTCCCCATCCTAAAAGTGCCCAAAGTGCCTAAAAAAGTTTTCACTTTAATAAATAATACCCAACAGTCACACACACACCGTTTGAACCTACACTATAGGTCTCACAACACCCAGACCCGATAAAAATATTTGTCTCTGAGTGGAAGTCGAACCCACGGCCTCTCGGTTCACAGCCGGTTACCAACCCCCTGCGCCACGGATGCTGTTAATACAGGCTATGTGACATGATGCTCGAATCATGTCATTGATATAGGTAGTGGCAGCGGAATAATAAAATGCGAAATCGGGCTATCATAATTTGTGTTTCCGTTTCTAAGAACACACAAGTTACTCTGGATTGTCTGGATTAGTATATCTCCACAATGATCTCATCCATGATACCACAGTGATGATATGACGTTAATGCGGTTAGTAGCGATACAAATGCGCTCTAAAAAACAGTGTCTAAATAAGCAAATGTTGAAATCAATTAATTATTTTATCCATTGAAATAAAACGAATTTTACGGATTCTATCGCGGTTTATTTTTCTTTTTTAACCAACTTCAAAAAAGGAGGAGGTTAACAATTCGTCGGAATCTTTTTTTATGTATGTTTACCGATTACTCGAAGACGCCTGAACCGATTCGAGAAATTCTTTTTTTGTTTAAAAGGGTATACTTCCCAGGTGGTCCCATTGGCACCAAGACAGGATCTGATGATGGGATCTCAGAAAAATCAAGTGCAACCCTCAAATTTTATAGTGACGCATAATTTGTTTTTTTATTGAAGTCATTAAGGTGTACTTTTAATGAATTAAAAAAAATTAACCACGAAGACTGTAATAAAGCCTTTGAAACGTCGGGTTTAAAAAAGTAAAATAAACCGCGATAGAATCCGTAAAATTCGTAAATTTCAATGTGTAATATTCGCGTAAATATAAGAAACCATTATTTTATCTATTATATTTTGTGGTAAACGTTCCACATTCACATGTCACACGCTCTATTGTCACATTAAAATCGGTCATGGCACGCACTTCGTACAAATCTTTAAAAGTAAAGGTAAGGCGGATGATTTCACATCCGAAACCTATAAATAATACAATGTCACCGTCGGATTTAGCAAAGCACCATGACAAAGGGAAATGCGCTCGGTGCCATGACCCCTGGGTCGCCTTTTGTTTGGCTAATGTCCTCCGACATACGTAGGTATTTATTTTTATTTTTTTTTGTCGTTTTTTACGGGAAAGGAGCAGGTGTCGAGTTTCGTGACAGCCTCGCTCTGTTTGCTCGGGTCCGGGTGTCGGTCTTAATTTTGCTTGCATTTCAAATATTTATTACGCCTTTGTTCCGTGGAAACAATGTTTGTCGTGTTACCGTTCATTTGTCTATTATATTAGCGTGAAAAGCCGTTTCGAATATAATTCTTTTTTGCCGTAATTTTTATTTTAAACCGCACGAAATTAGGAGGGAAATATATTGTGTAAATTGATTATAAAAGTAAAATAAACCGCGATAGAATCCGTAAAAGTTCAATGCATTGTGATGTATTCTCGTAAACATAAGAAATCATTTAGATATTCCACGCAAATTTCAGAACCAAGTACCTACAGTTTTTTTTTACTAATTCTTCACTAATTTCAATCTTAGTTTCACATATGAATTTTCCCAGTAATGCTTATTTAATGTTTAAATATCGCAAATTACTTTGCAGCACGTTATTAACAAATTACTTTAAAATTCAAAATCGAATAGCGGCGCATATAATTTTAGCTAAGATGATATCTACCAATTAGACACTGGTATTTTAAAGTCAACAAAATAAAATCAATCAACGACCAATCAAACGTTGACGGTTAAAATGAAGTACATACATATCCCAGCGGCCTGTGGGGAAATTCAACACTCTGTGGATACCTGCAGTTCACTAATAACCACTACCGCTGCATATGCCAGTGAAATGAAAATGTTCAAATTAATCCTTTATTTTTGCTGCTACTTGGTTATTGTAAATTTTACATAGAGCTAATGTTTACATGTATGTGCGTAACGGCTGATTAAATCAATATATTTATTACATCTATAAAAAACACTCAACAGTCACACACATAATCTTGACCTCACACTAACCATCAATACCGGTAATGTTGGTAGTAAAAAGTAACATAAATTGTAACAATTTAACACAATTATCTATAATTTTTGTCAGCCTCCGCGGCGCAGTTGGCGAGTGGGTGAGGCCGTGGGTTCGATTCCCGCATTGTGACAACCTTTGTGTGACAGACAGATATTTGTTTGGGGTCTGAGTATTGTAGGATAGTAGTCCCTCGTAGTTCTTAATACCTACGATACAGGTTTTACCTATGATATATTACATGGGACTGTCGGGGTGTATTTTTTTTTAATTAATTAACGCCGGTTTGTCTTTGAAGATGTCTACTCTTCGCCACCATAGCGTAGCTCAGCCACATTTATCTTAATTTCACAATTTCCACTGACATTACTCTAAAATAATAGAGATATTATAAAAGTCTATTCAACAGCTACGCCACATTTTTTTTATTTAATTAAGTAAAATATACTAATATAACGTAATAAAAAAACTGTTTCATTAGACCACCATCGTTAACATAAATTCCGTTCTTAAACATCGGCAACATTTGAATTATTTTACGCAACGCAAACATGCACAACTTTCCGCCATTAAAATATTCCCAGTATTCCGACGTTGCTTTGCAAAAATTTTCATAAAATAACACACTGGGGTGCGCGGGGTTAGCGATGCAGCTCCGTCGCCCGGGGCAACTCGCGCCAATAAATAATAATAAACGGCACGGCACGGCAACGGAATTTAATTATTTCAAATAAGTCCGCGGCACGGCTTTGTTGGATTCAGCCATATATTTAGCAAAATCGTCGCTCCACAATATTCTAGTAAAGTGTAGAGACGTGACGTTACGTCAAGACAGTGTACTGTAGTGATGAACAATTTTGTCAGGGGTCTAGAGGTGTTTTTTTTTCAAATTCAAAATGTTTATTCATGACATCGGGTACATACATTGATCTAAGGTTATAGGTAAGGTCCGCCGAAATCTGCTTTTAGAGCATATGAATATAAAAAAAGTTCCTTATATTTAGCTTAAGATTAATAATTATGTGTGTGTCTACTCCTGACAAAGTGACCACACTGCACCTGATGGTAAGCGCAGTGTCGTCCAATTAGAATATCGAGTAGCGAGAGACAATGTATCCCACGCTACTCAACACAATCATGCCGGCCTGCTTCTTCACACTAGGTCATGGGCAAGAAGGATAAGATGTTTGGCTGTATTGCGGCCTTCTGAGTACTCTGACACTAGACCCTCGACCGCTTCTTCACCTTCTTGCCCCATGGTGTAGTGTGAAGAAACTACACAGCAGGGCATGATTGTGTTTAGTCGCGAGGATAGACTATTTCTCGCTACTTGATACTCTAACTGGACGGAAAAATTGTGGGTTTTTGTGTTTTAAATTAATTGATTTGTGGTTATGTTAGAATATATTTATAACAACCTCGCCATATTACATTTCTCTTTAACATACTTTTATTTATATCAATTAAATACATTTACTATTGTCCATTTGAATTTAAAAAAATAAAAATAAAAAATAAAATTTTCAATGTTAAGAGGATCATTATTATTCACAAACGTTTCCCGAAAGCAGGTTGTAAAAGTAAAATCAGCAACCATTTTCCAATACAAAAGACCCCACGAAAACCCGAAACAGCCTTCCGGTATTTTATTTTATTTTATTTTATTTAATTTTTGTATTCCAGAATCACCTCTTATAATCACTTTGAAGTAAGCAGAGTTGATTGGTATTCTTATTGTGGCTACACCTAACTTCACTCGCAAACTTTTACCATTATTTACACACTTTTTACAGGTTTGTAAATATCCGACGGACGAATGAGAAAGCTGCCCTACAAAATTTATTATGATCTATTGATTCCCGGGCGTTTTCTCTTCATAAAAGGCGAACGCCCACTCCATGCCCGCCGGAAACTTGGCTAACTCTCGCGAAATTATGTCACAAGCGGGTACTCTGTGCCCCGGCTGTTCAAAAGTTATTTTACAACGCAACTAAGACTTAGCAACGTTGAATGAAGACCGTGATGGGAAAAGAAGTGGATGATATCGATTGTCGAGAAATTTGCTCTGATTTTATTACGAGAATATGCTGTCATAACATTGAAATTTTAAAGGGGAGACGCCGGCGGAATTTTTGATTACCTCCCCCGGATGATTTTCGTTATCTTATTTTATTGAATTACTAAGATTCGTGCGTTGGATTCTAGCCGTATCAGAGATTGGCAATTTCGAAATTCGTTGGCAATTCCATTATGGTCTAATACATTGGTAAGACATGATGCGATTTCTTTATGCCCTTTATAACAATGGATATTCCTGTCTTTGATATTCCGTCAGTAAAGCAAAGTCCTTTAAACCTTACTGATTGTGATATTTCTGGGTTAAAATATCCTCTAAATAAGCAGCGATGGCCTAGTTGGTTGCGGTACGGACTGTCAAGACGAAAGTCGTATGTTCGAAACCCAAATGGCATACACCTCTGACTTTTTTAAAGGTTACATACATCGTAAGGAAACCTGCATACCTGAGAATTCTCATAAGAATTTCAAAGCTATGTGAAGTCTACCCACCCGCATTAGACCAGCGTGGTGGACTAAGTCCTAGCCTCTCCTCTCATTAGTAGCGGAGGCCCGTGCCCAGCAGTGGGACAATGTTTAATACAGGTCTAGTATTATTTATTATTATAAAATATTCTCTCGCATATTGTGATCTAAAATATAACTTCCTCAAGCTGTATTTGGCGCGTGGGTGTGATTATCTCTCCCGGGCTGCGCCATATTCTCGGGATAAAAGTGTATCGCTCGAGCTAATGTGGGGTACGATGTACCCGCGTGCTAACTTTAGTGTTAATTTAGATAATTTCTTTGAACTTGTGTTAAGCATGAAAGAAATATTATGTGTTCATTTCTGCAAAACGTTGTCTTATCGTAGACCTGACAACATGTATCAATTTACACATATGATCACACCTGTATGCCCGAAATGGTAGGCAGATAACTTTTAAAGTGAAATCTTATTTAGGCTTTTTGGGCATTTTTGGGATGGCAAAAAAGCACAGAACTCGCGTGACCATCGCGCTCAGATTATTTTACTTGTGACGTAAGCACGCCTATGAATTTCTATTATTATTGATAAGTAATCATAATTAAAAAACTAACTACTTCATTGACGCTGTTTCTTTTGTTTGTGTTGAATACAGTAATTCCAAAGTTTTAAGTTTTCACTTCTGTTGGTAGTCCCTAGTCTCCATGACTCCACAAATATCTATCTGTCACACAAACATTTATCCCGGTGTGGGAATCGAACCCACGGCCTCTCGTTTCACAGCCAGCTACTCGCCAACTGCGCCACGGAGGCTGTCATTAACCAAATGTGACTGCTGTAAATATTTTCTGTTCACAACAATATCAAGCACCACGATTCCAGCTACACCTTTCATAGCATGAAGATTTTAGTACTGCAATAAGTTTCGGTGCGAGCTCAAGCTTGCCATTTCAAAAAACACATACACACCCGCTTATACTTCAATATTTTATTTCGTCAAAACTCGTATATATTTTTATGTGGCCGCATAAAACATAAGTAGTAACACGCTCCACTCCCTACGGTTTGAGTGCATATATTACTCCGCGGTTATGGTATTTTCTCGTGAAATAATAGGATTACCATATCGGACGCTTTTCGACGGATTTGGCGCGACTTTTTTCGTCGCAATAAAACCGTCGCGTTTGAATAATTTTCGATCGGCTGGCGTGTCGTAAGTGGCTGGTCGGTGTTATAAAAATAATATAAACTTAACCAAGTCGGGATGTACGGGTTGCTTAAGCTAGGTTTTTGGCTGGCTTAGTTTTATTGTTTCAATGGTGTAGGAATAGCGTACATACGCCTGTATTCATATTCTGCTGTATTCAGCAGTCAAATGAGCTCTTTACTATGGTTTTTCTTTGCACCTACCTATAGGATTGGTTAGTTTCAAATATAATAAAATAAGCGGTCGCATTTAAGGGGTTTGGCTGAGAAAAAGACGAAGTCCAGAAATTAAATTCTAGATTGAGTAATTATAATTTGTGTTTTTTTCGATTCACAAATAAAACTTGATTAGCGTGAAATTTGATTTCGTACTTGATGTAGCAATTAATGTTTGCAAATGTACGATGTAGGCTTGGCGAACTATGGAAGTACTAGTTTCAGCTCTTCCTACCCGTTGGAGGAGATAAGTGTGATTTATTTATATTATGCTAAGCCTCCGTGACGCTGTGGGCACGTAGCTATGGAACAAGACGTCACAGGTTCAATTACCGAACTACCGAATCAGATGGTGGTGTGATACACAAAAATGGAATCGGGTCATGTTGTTGTGAGACTGGAAGTCTTTCGTACTTCCTTATACAAAACTTGAATCTCACTGTAGTACACACACATATACACTAACACCTGTCATCCCCACAGGGGTAGGCAGAGGTGTAATAACTAGTACACCCACTATTCGCCGAATATCGGTCCCATAATGTGATAAGGGGCGAGCCTATCGCCATACCGGGCACATTTTCCAGACTCCAAGCTAATACTGAGGAATTCCTAGAAAGAAATATCAATTTACCCGACCCGGGAATTGAACCCGAGACGTCAGCACAGCAGTCGTAACGCATGCGCAATTACAACTGCACCACCGAGACAGTCAATGTAGTGTCAGGACTATATGTGCTTATTATTTTTTACTTCACATACAAGTATTCCTTACATCACATATATAGTATTAACAAATTACTTCACTATAATTTGGTCAACTTCGTCGCTGAATATATACCGCGTAGTTATATGTACCGGTAATAAGTATTGTGACTATTTGTTACAATGATAGAGAATAAATGAGTCAGAATTTGCTCAAACAACGCAATGATCTTAAATTCATAAAACAAAATTGTCAATAGCCATTTAACCATTTAGTTTTCCACACACACAATACAGAAACGAAAAAGTTTATATAATACATAATTACATAATTTGACATAACAAGACTACGATTGAAACGATACTGCCCAAGGCAATGTTTTGACTAACTCCAAATAAAAAAATAATTTAGATACTTTCTTTGTTTTACGTTTATATTTATCGATATCAATAAAATCAAATTATAACCTTTTCCTTTTTTTATTATAGACATATTTCAACTGTCCGGTATTGTATTGAAAATTCTCATAAACCTTATTTATTACATCTAATACATGCTAATCTCCTTCGTTTATTTTTACCTTTTACGTGACATTGGTGGAAAAGCTTTTAAGCTCGTCGCCGTTGACCTAAAAGAAGAAGAAGAGAATCTAATTAAGCGTTTGAAATTGTTTTACATTTAAAAAATAATTGGCAAGAGTACATTACAGATAATTATCTTGTATACGCAGCAAATTAAAAAGATTTTAAGGTAAAGAATTCTTATGTACAAGCGAATATTACACCTTCGAATAAAACTAATTTTACGGATATTATCGCCTTTTTTTAGCATTCATGATCACGGGGCCGCCCCGTGAAGGCTGTAAAGCTTTCGAAGCGTCGTCGGGTGCTGCCCGTTGTGAATTGAGAGGCCCTGGGCTCGTTTCCCGCACCGAGACAAATGTTTGTGCAACAGACAGATATTTGCAGGTTGTCCCTCGTAATTGTTGATCCCCAAGACAGGTATGACCTAGTAAGGGGTCAGGACTATGTGCATGTATGGACTGTTAGGTATCACCCTGGAGTCACTTATCTTCTGAAAAAATAAATAAAAATGAGATATCAAGATTGGAATTGGTGATTCAATCTTTGTATTAAGATATTTTAGAAAAGGAATATATAATATCACAGAAACAGGAATTGATTGATATCAAGTTATATCAAGTTCTGATGAACTCCAATCTGATTCGAGCCAAAAACACAGGTCAAAGAAATCTAGTATTATATATAGACTTTAAAAAAATATTTTCGAGATAAGTGAAAGATGGTAACCCTAGCCAAGTAAGAAAAAACACACCATTCCCACAGTGATGGTGCGCATGGGGCGTTAATCAAAAAGGGTTCAGTGCGTCCGTATCGCGGCTTGAGACGAATTTACTCTTGAGGCCCTTTGGGGTCTACGCGGCTAATAAATGGCGGCTCGTGGTTACGTATTATGATGTATAGCTTTTTTTATTTTATTTTATTTGATGTGATTTTTTCGTGCATCGTTGAGTGTATTTCATAGTTATGAGTTGAATATATTCATATAACTTCAGAAGTTTTTTTGATAATCTTACGCCAATATTACGACGAATTAAACAGTATGTAACATATTACAACGATTAGAGATACTTCCATGGGTTTTATAAATAGCTCAATTTTCATCCAGTATATCCAAAAATTCAGTAATAATCATAGTTTAAGTTTATTATAATCTGGAAAATGAGCAAGCACTAAAAATATAACACCCTCGATTTACAGAGTTTGGAGTACTTACTACATTTATTTAGATCTACGTCTATGACTATAACGATGATTAAAATCATCTCTATTACGAAATTAATTAAGTTACAAAAATACAGACGAATTGATACTCTGCTCTTTTTTAAGTCGGATCAAAAATATTTTTAGGTCTTAATGATAAATAGCAGGAATATATTTAAATAATATAATAATTAAATAATAAGATACATTTGAATAGAGTAGAGTTGGGGTACGATGTTTGGCCGTTTTGCGGCCTTCTGAGTACTCTAGACCCTCGACCGCTTTTTCACCTTCTTGCCCCATGGCGTAGTGTGAGGAAGCTGGCCAGCATGATTGTGTTAAGTAAGGGGGGATAGATTGTCTCTCGGTACTTGATACTCTAACTGGACGGCAATGCACTTAGCATCAGGTGCAGTGTGGTCACTTTGCCGTGCCAGGATAAAAAAAATATAGGTTGTCATGGGAACTTTGGAATTAGGTACTGTGTTCTTTTTTGAAACAGCGTCCATGAAGTAATAATATTTTCATTGTTTATGATTGCTTGTCAATAATTATAGAACATCATAGGCGTGCTTATGTCAAAAGTAAAATAATCTGAGCGTGACGGTCACGCGAGTTTAGTGCTTTTTCCCCATCCTAAAAGTGCCCAATGTGCCTAAAGAAGTTTTCACTTCAAAAAATGTTGGGAATAGTTTAAACCAAATATTCACTATTTATGCCAAAATATAGTGAAATAATTGTAAAATTATCTATCTACCTATGTTATTTTATATTTTTAAATTAATCGTAGTCTACACAGCGTTATTCTGTACACATGTACCTTTCGCGAATGCTGAATTATTGCCGTTCCGGTATTTTTACCTCTTTCTTGTGCTCTCCTGCGGGAATGTGTGGGTGAAGGAATATGCGAGTGTGTGGGGGTGAGAGGGAGAGGGGTTTATAAGGGTGAACAGGTGGGGTGGTGGCTAGCCGGTTGAATTATATTGTTATTTCGATATGATCGGGAATCGATCGCGCGTCCCCGCGGATTCGAGCGGTTACAACGCCGATACCTTAATGGACTGATATGGATTGGTTTATTATTGAAGTCTCGATTTATACGTGTGAAAAGTAGTCGGTCGGTATAATAGTTGTTTTTAATTTCTTTTATTGGGTTTTTGTGCAGTAAAATTGTAAGTATCACACATGATATTGGGATACTCTCCTATGTTGAATCCCCTTTGCGAAAATAGGGAGATAGTGCTGTGATTCCTGCACCGAGACAAATTTTTGGCTGACAGACAGATTTGTTTCGGGTGTGGTTGTTATGGGACCATAGTGCCTCGTAGTTCTTGATAACCACGATTCAGGTTTTACCTAGTGTGGTTTCAGGTTTATATGTTTCCTATTGGATGTATTTGTTATTATAACTCTTGTTGCGAACTGTATCACATAAATAGGTTTTCTTTCTTTCTTTCTTTCTTTCTTATAAAAACAGAATGAAACATCATTTAAAAATATGGTCGCAATTATTATTTTAAATATTGGTATGAGCAAAAGTGTGCGCGTAGTGGTAACATCTCACCATATTCTTCACACCAATGCACCGTAACTACCATTTAGGTAGTGACAACATGACTCATATTGTGCAAACTTTTTCTGTCATTTGAAAATTTTCCTTTCATCAGCTTTGAATGGCTTCGAACTTACATATTTTCAAGCGCCTTTCTAAAATTCCTTCAATAATAGGTTTTAGCCTAGGTACCCTTTTCCCTAATTCAAACTTTTTAAACAGCTTTCGAATTACAGTGATAGCCTAGTTGGTTGCGGTACGGACTGTCAAGTCGAATTTTTGAAACTCAAATGGCATACACCTCTGACTTTTCTAAAGTTAACTGTGTATTCAGTATTAATTATCGGTTGATTTAACGGTGAAGAAAAACATCGTGAGGAAACCTGCATACCTGAGAATTCTCATAAGAATCGAAGGTATGTGAAGTCTACTCCCGCATTAAGCCAGCATGATCTACGATAATTAGTAGAGGAGGCCCGTGCCCAGCAGTAGGTGATGTGTAATACAGGGCTAGTACTATTATTATTTAAACAGGTTCATAATAGTCAAACGACGTTAAGCATAATAAAATAACAAATTACAATTCAATTAAGCAACGGGCGCCATCCGACCCGCTATGTTTACGCAACACTCGGCCGCGTCGACGAAGCACCGCACCGGCGGCGTCGACAATCAAACGAAAATTAAACGCTGCGATTCGGCGTAGACTCGTCATTAATAATTCATTATTTATTCATTAATAGGCGCCTCGCTGACTTAATGTCGGGCCTAACAGACGCGTAACGTTTTGTCTCTCGCAATGATTTGTAGTGGTTTGCGTCGAACTCTGACTTTTGGAGTGGAGAGGTTAAAGCTTTGTTATTGTTAAATAGTTGTAAAATTGAATAGGCGAAATTCATAATTTAATATTAAAAATCAAATAAAGGAACACGGAACGGGGTAAAGATTGCGAGTAAATTCATAAGCTATATTTAATAATATTACGGCATCAATTTGATATAACATCAGATTTGATGGAATTTAGGCTATATAATTTTCCTAAGAGACGCAGTAATTGTAGAGTGTCATTTCCCAGTGTTGTGTCAGTGTCAAAACTCTATGTCACACTGTTTACGCGTTACAGTGGCGTGTAAATCATATACGCGTCGACATATATTAGTAGTCAAAGTCAAACGATTGACAGTTGAATAATAATATTTTAACAATATTCTTCTGTATATATAAAAGAAGAAAGTGACTGACTGACTGATCGATCAACGCACAGCCAAAACGGCTGGGTTTAGAGACTTGAAATTTTGACAGTAGGTACCTTTTATTACGTAGGCATCCACTAGGGAAGGGTTTTTGGAAATACGGGTGGTATAAGAAATAAGGGCGTAAAATAGGGGATGATAGTTTGTATGAAAATCCGTCATTTTTTTAAGTTAAACGCATGAAAGTTAGTATTTCGCTTTTAAGTTAAAAATAAAAAATATATATTACAGGATTTTTGGAAATTCCACCCCTAAGGGGGTAAAATAGGGGAAGAAAGTTTATATGAAAATCCGTCATGTTCGAAGTTAAAAGCATAAAAATTGGTATTTTGTATTATATACTTTTTCTCCCAAATATGACCTCCATGCGGGCGGAGCCGCGAGCAACAGCTAGTGTTTAATATAGGCATTGACTTAATATTACTTAAAACCGAATAAAACCAACACGATTGACAAAATCAGGAACACGTCTCAGTAGAATCATTTAAATTAATTAGAATAAGGAATTTCAAATGCCAAAAACATTTATTAGACAACAATGATAGGGATCGTTTAATAAATTTTCCACTGTGTTTTTGACTGCCGAGATTTGTAGTGACTGCTATTAATGTAACATTAAATTAATTAAATGAATTTAAAATAACGTGTTTTTCTTTTTGTTTCAGGTGGATTTTACAAACAATTTAAAACACAACTTCTAAACTCCGATAAGTATGTAACAACATCTGCGTATTCATAACTGAGTAACACGCAATAAAAATATACACATTTCGGTAGGCAGCGGCTTTGCTGTGCCCTGAGGGGTTACTCTTGACACTCGATTCCAATTTAAAATTAGGATTGGGTTCGTAAACGGTACAATTGGCACTCTTGAACGCAACTCCAGCGCACGATTCTACGGAATATGGCGGAATTTATAGTAACTAAATGAAATAGAGTATTTACGATCGCTAGTTCGTAAATATTCTATTCAATTTATTTGACTGAGTTACGAATTCCAATATCTTCTAAATTGAAATTGAAACTGTATCGAGTTCGAGATTGGAATTGATTTCAAGAGTAGGCCTACTGGTATTGCAGAAGTCTATGGGCGGCGGTGACTACTTACCATCAGGTGGCCCGTCTGCTTGTCTGCCTATCGAGGCACTAAAAAAAACACATGCCGATTCTTCTTTTGATCCACGAATTAAAGCAACGTTACTATTACAGTAGAACCTCTGTAAGTCGCACTTTAGGGAAGGCGCCAAAAAATTCGAGAGATAGTTTTTGACTTAGGCGGCTTTTGTGAGGAAATATTCGACATGTTAAGGTGCATTGTTGCTAATTTTGAGTTAGAGAAGTGAAATAAATAAATATGAATTGTCACACAAACATTTCTCTCGGTGCGGGAAACGAACCAATGGCCTCTCGTTTCACAGCCGGCTATTCGCCCGCTGCGCCACGGAGGCTGTCAAATATTAGAATTAAGTAATCAAGGAGTAGACAGTAATCCAAAACATGCATCCTTACAAGCTATATTATTAATGTGCGAACTAAGATACTAAGTATTGTTAGCAAAAATAAGTAAAAATAAATAATTAAAAACCAATTTTATTTTCTATTCTCAATCTTGTTTCCGTCTTTTTAGTGCATTACTTTAAAATTTTCTTTCTTGCAGTTAGGTTTTTGATTTTTTTATTATTTATTTTATTTTAGACTTTTTAGTGTCCCGGCACACTCTTGTGATGCACTCTTGATTGATGAATGTAATGCGTTACTTCTTTGAGTTTAGGCGAAAACCGATACCCAGATTAAAATTAAAATTTAAACATATAACTTATATATATTTTTGTAATCCTCTTATAATTTCTTTTATTTTGATACCCTACTCTATAGATTTGGTCAATATTTTTTTGTTAACGTGTAATACGTTAACAAAAAAATATATTTGTCGCAAAAATACACCATTTTGTTCTTTTTTTTTTAAACTTATCTAAGGACATTTGGTTTTTTTAGACGAATAAAGCGATATCTTAACTGTTGAAATCCATCGAGCCGTTTGGAAGATACGAGGTAATAAAGAAATTTACAAACATGAGACGCGCGAAAAACATAACCCTTCCTTGGCAGTCGGGTAAAAATACCCGGGATAGATAAATATGGTATATTTATATCACCACCAAACGTCAAGCAGAATACACAATTGGCCAAAATGAATACAACCATAATAAAAAACACATCACCATGACCAGCTGTCATTCATTTGAATTGTAAATACCGTTCGGTCATTCATTCGTGCGGGCAATCCGTGTAGCTCGCAAATAGCCGTGTTATGGCTAATTTGCTTTTATGGCCACTGTAAACACAATCTAGATAGTGCCCGTTAATATGATCTGGATAATCGCGTATTAAAAGTTGACCGTTTAATGTTTTGAACGGCTCGTTGTGCGCGCGTATGAACGAGTGAATGACACCGAATGTTATTACTTTAGCATTACAGTACTTTAGACAACGTTAACTATTTAGGAAGTTTATGAAGTTTTAGTGGTACTTTAAAAAGTAATATTTGTAGCTAGTATTAATACTGGATTAACCACTCAAGTATCATATAGACATATTTGGCCACGCCAAACTGGCAATACTCGCCCTAATTGACGTGTGTATTAAGCGAATTTGTAACGTTAATATTATGGAAATAAAGTTGATTTTGGCTTGTATTTTTACTCACTACCTATAACTTTTTCCGAACACCGGTGCCCTTGCGATACATGAGAGGTTAGTGATAAAACTGTGAAGCGGATATTTCAGTTTTTTTTTTTTTTAATTCAAGTGTTATTACCGCATAGTACTTAAAGTTGTAGACAAAAACATTCTTCGACAATTAAGAGCCGGATTGCGAATGTGGGTCGCATGGTCGACGTCCCGCAACCCACGAGGGGGCCAAAGACCCACCGACGGCGTAACATTTCACAAGGGTCTGAAACCGACAAATTACTCCCACGGGCACCGCAGACATAATTACTGTAATTCGTTCGCACACTTTACTGTGGGCCTTATAAGGGTTGGCTTTGGGGCCTCGAATCACCTGATTTAACGCATGCGGCGCACTTTATTCGTCCGCCATTTTTATTTTATAACCTAACAAGTCTGTATATTTGCGGAATATGGTCAGCATTCTGGAATTGTATGTCTGCCGAAAAGTAAAGAAGAAAATAGTTGTGTAAAATATCTAATTGTATCAGAAACATTTGGAACATCTAGTATTATACTGAATAATCCAAAGGTCAGATGCAATTGTATGAATATTAACACTACATATAATCCTTCATTATTTTTTTAAAATTCATAACAAAAATTATTTGAATATCGGAAAAATATGCAATATAAAAGTATCTATTGATAAAAAAACTATACCACTTGGATCTGCGAATACTTATTATCATATTATTATAAACCATATCATATCATCATCTATTACATCGTAATCCTACTAATATTATAAATGCGAATGTTTGGATGGATGGATGTTTGTTACTCAATCACGCTACAACGGCTGGACGGATCTGGTTGAAATTTGGTACAGAGATAGATTATAGTCTGGAATAGCACATAGGATAATTTTATCCCGGAAAAATGTACAGTTCCCGTGGGATAGTTTAGTTTTTGACAGAAAAAGGGATCGCCATGATTTTTTGCATAGTGGCAGTTTAAGGATTTAGGGAAAATGACATAGGCTACTTTTTAACCCGGAAAATGCACGCTTCCCACGGGCTAGCAAAATATGGAAAGGTGTAATATGAAAGGCTTAAGATGCCTCTATGGATTGTATACCTTTTCTCCCAAAAATACCCTCCACGCGGGCGGAGTCGCGGGCAAAATCTAGTATTAATATATGCAGCAGTATCAAATATCAAATAAATATTATAACATGAATAAGTAATTAACAAGTATTGTTACAATGAATTTTCATAAAGCTCAAATAAATAAAGATAGGTTAGGCAAAGTTACAACTAATCTCGATGCCCCATTGGAAAGTCACCTTTATCAATTCGCTATTTACAAACCAATATATAAGTGTAGGTCAAAACTTCTCAACATGGGTATATTTCCAACTAGCTATTGCCCGCGGCTTCGACTGCATGTTAGTTATTTTTGAAAGAAAAGGTACAAATTCAATCTTAAGCTATTACGTCTTATATTATGCTATCTCATAGTAACCGTGCATTTTTCCGAGATAAAAAGTAAGTCTGTCATTTCAGGCCCTAGAACAAGAAGGTTCCCTACTATGAATTATCCGTGTAAAATTGGGTAATTGGCAGGTTCTAATAAAGTTATTAGAATGTTATTAGAGTTATTATGATTATATATACGGTCAGCCTTCGTAGCACAGCGGGCGAGTAGCTGGCTGTGAAACAAGAAGCCGTGCGTTCGATTCTCGCACGGAGACAAATGTTTGTGTAACAGACAGATATTGATTATGTTTCGCATATTTGCATATCGATTAAATTCGAAAGTCTATGTACGAGTATATCTTGTGACATTGCTCTTTCTAATTTCATAACTGAGTGAACTATACAAGTCGCTTTAAGTCTCATTTTCAACAAGACTAATAGAAAAACAAATTTGAACAGGGTGTAAATTGTACTTTAAAAGTAAAATAGCATTTATTCTTAACTTCTCAAGAATTTAAGGACACCGGTGTTCGGTGTTCGGAAAAAGGTAATACGTATTGAGTAAAGATGCAAGATAAAATCAACTTTATTTCCATTACATTAACGTTACAAATACACGTAATACGCACGTCAATAAAGGCGAGTATTATCAGTTTTTCTTCGAATACCGGTGTCCGAATGACCCGTGACTGGTTAATTTATTTTTATAGTATCACAGCTATTATAATGTTTTAGTATTATATTTATAACCAAAGGCTTAGAATCCACTGGCCGAAAATACGCACCAAAGCTAGCCGTCCGTTGATTAATACTACACCGGAGCTTTGCTGGCCGCTCGGCAATGCCGTCAAAAGCCCGATACCTGCACAGAGAAACCTGACAAATTAGGTAGTGAATGCTCCTGACTTGGCTTTATGGCACAATCAAAAGAGGTTTGTTTTTACTATCGTTAAATTAGTTTGTGATCGACTAAATGTGTTCTTATTTTAAGCCGTTCGAATAATCTGTATATATAAAAGAAGAAACTGACTGACTGATCGATCAACGCACAGCCTAAACGGCTGGGGTTAGAGACTTGAAATTTTGACAGTAGGTACCTTTTATTACGTAGGCATCCACTAAGGAAGGGTTTTTGGAAATACCACCCCTAAGGGGGTAAAATAGGGGATGAAAGTTTGTATTAAAATCCGTCATTTTTGAAGTTAAATTCATGAAAATTAGTATTTGGCATTTTAGTTAAAAATAAAAATTAAATGTTTCAGGATTTTTGGAAATTCCGCCCCTAAGGGGGTAAAATAGGGAGTGAAAGTTTGTGTGAAAATCCGTCATTTTTGAGTTCAACGCATGAATATTGGTATTTCGTATTGTATACTTTTTCTCCCAAACATGACCTCCACGCGGGCGGAGCCGCGAGCAACAGCTAGTAATAATATAACTAGACACAAATGTCATTAGAAAATACACAATAAGCGGGTCCAAATTTTAATCAATTACAACTATTAAACCAATGTACAAATTGGCCAACTTCACTGACTGCTTTTGATTCATTAGGATCATAAACGGATTATTTTTAAAGTTTTTACTGTCTATAATAAAATGTCTACATCAAATTTAAATTCATATTCTACAGCGAAATACTTCCTACAGTTATGATTATCTATGTGAATTAAATGGGCCGGCTCGACCGGGGTAGTACCACTGTCTCACAGAAAACCAACGTAAAGTGACAGTTTACTGTCGCGTTTCGTATGGTAAGTGAGATAACCGGAGGCCCAGATTCCCCCTTCCCTTCCCTAATCCCTATTCCTGTCCTTTAAGGCCGACAGCGCATACATGATACTTTCGGTATTGTGGATGTTCATGGGCGGTGGATATCACTTAACATCAGGTGACCCACTGGCTCGTTTGTCGGACTATACTATATAAAAAAAAACTATGTGACAACACAACTTCAAGTTAATATTTGCATCCATAATTATCCAAAGCCAGACGACTCAGTTCATAAGTTTGTGAATCTCCGTAATACAGAACAAGAGATACGCGTCCGTATGCGCCTAGATAGCGTTATATTAGAGCGCATTGTCGGCTAAGGTTTTCTCATATTTCTTACATCATTAACTCAGCGGCTGGCTGGTGAGATGTGGGTGTACCGGGAGATATGATTTAATAAAAAATGTTATTCGTAGGACTATTATGAAGATAGGTTGAGTTTCTAATCCATCTGTTCAGATTCTAGTAAAAATATAAATGGTGTCGGTAAAAACTGCCAGCAACAAAAACTAGCAACAGCATGCCCGACAACATTAATGAATACTATAGTATGAAATATTCTGATATTAAAATAATAATAAATATCCATGGATATTTATTCACGAAGAAAATATTCTTATCCATAATATTCGAGTAATCCGTTTTTTTACAACGAACATTTATTCCCGCTTAATATATTGCAAACTAGCTTTTACCTGTAACTTTTCATACGTACTAAGATATATCGTTCTCGTAGGAGACTGAGATTCCATAAAAAAGGACGTTCAGGTACCGCAGAATTTTCCGAGCAATTTTCCAAGTCCAAATAACTTTTTTGGTATTACAAACCATAGTATACGCCATATTTGCCCGACCGTTCCTCAGTGCTGCGCTAACTAACTAACAGCATAATAATGTTATGTACACATATTTAACATCTACATGGCTTATCTATTTGTGTGCTTATTAAGCTATTTTCAATGTTAATATTATGGAAACAAAATTCATTTTGGCTTGTATTTTTTCTCACTGCTTCCGAACACTGGTGTGATACATGAGAGGTTAAAAAGCCCAGATGCATTTCACCACTCGCTGTGCCCGCAACCTTATCGGTACAGAATACGTTGTGCGGATTCCCCAGTAGAATATAATGTTGCCTATATACGAGATCTTACCTTTAATGAGTAGCTCGGGGATTAAATTTCTATCCTCTTTAGATAATAAACTACCATAACAAGACGGCTTCTTGGTGTATTTATGTGTGCGCCTTCGTACTTTATCCGTATTATGGTATGGTATTATCCGAGTTTAAAAATGTTTAGTAATAACGGTTTATTTATATAGCGGATAAAATTGAGCCAAGTGAGTGTAAAGAGGTTTTTTATCCTGGTACGGCAAACTGACTACACTGTACCTGATAATAAGCGCAGTGCCATCAAAATAAGAGTATCAAGTAGCGAGAGACAATCTCGCTACTCAATACAATAATGGCCGGCCTCCTGTGTTCACACTACGTCTAATGGGGGGAGGAGGTGAAGAAGCGGTCGAGGGTCCTAGACCCTCTACACTAGTGTAAGAGTAGTCAGAAGGCCGCAACAAGCGTCGGTCCACTTAAGGTTTTAATAGTAATATCTGCCCTGTGTGATTATTCGACTCGGGCCTCCTCTACTTGTCGCGGATTGGTAGACATCGCATACCTTCGAAATTACTATAATCAATTCAATATGCAAGTTTCTTCGCGATGTTTTCCTTCACTGTTAAAGTTGGCAATAATTTACAATAAATAAACACGTAACTTCGCAACAATCTGAGTATAATCTGAGAGCACGTTCTTTTAAACTATTTAGTTCGTAGTATGAGATCGTAGACAGTGAACTGAAATGCTACGCGGTGCGTTCTACGATAACTCGTAGCACACGAGCATATGGATATATAAGTAATCTCATATTATGAACGCTGCCAATTTATTTTTTTATTAACGAACAAAAAAAATAAAAATGAATAAGAAACGATTTTCGCTATCTATCACAAAAATAATAAAATATTATCATGCAATTTCATAACGTTTCATTTTGGTTGAATTACGATTAGAATAGAGCAAAGCAGTCGTTATTGGTTCAAGCCTCGCGAACTTTTGAAAAAATGAAATAAAATATGTAAATATATGTAAGAATTAGAAAAAAAAATATCTTGACTAAGATTAACTCCCCTTTCAGGTTTAAATAAACAAGAGAGTATTATATTTTCAACAAATACTATCAAATACAATCCAACAATAAAAACAACATTCAGCCATAAAACTCCCACAAAAATAATAAATCCTTAAGCCACTAAGAATTAATGGAAAGGTATGTAATAAATCTTGCCGCTCACGACCAAATGTCCAATAAAAACACCGGTAGATTTCATACGGTTATTTAAATTGTTCTCTACCGCGCCTTAGACTCAATACAGGCATTGTATCTACGAATAATGCCTATCGGTGTATCACATGTGTCCCCCAACAGCGTATCTAAATAAAACGCTTCCTACTGGGACTTGGAGGCGGTGGCTCGAGTTATAAGCGACGCGATTTTAATAACAGTAGCAGTTTAATGGTGTGAAATGATTTAATATTTCTCATATGCGATTAACAGATAAATCGTATAAGGAAAACATATTTTTTTAACATATTAATATACTAGCTGTTGCTCGCGGCTCCGCCCGCGTGGAGGTCATGTTTGGGAGAAAAAGTATACAATACAAAATACAAATTTCCATGAATTTAACTTCAAAAATGACTGATTTTTATACAAACGTTCATTCCCTATTTTACCCCCTTTAGGGGCGGTATTCCCTTCCTTAGGGGATGCCTATGTCATAAAAGGTACCTACTGTTAAAATATCAAGTCTCTAACCCCAGCCGTTTAGGCTATGCCAGTCAGTTTCTTCTTTTATATATACAAATAAACAAAAAACATCTGAATCATTATTACTGTTAAAATATTTCATCCGAAAACAGTTCTACTCAAATTGAAGCACGTTATTTCATTGTTCGAACAAACACTGATTACTAACATTATACTCATACAGAAAGCTTATCAATAGAAATTAATCTAATTAACCAAGGTAAAATTCTTTTTCATTACACCTGAACTAAAGGTTTCCATAAATTGTATTACACTCATAACACAACAATAACGCAACGCTATCGGGCAATTAAAAGAGATAAGTCCGAAATAACACGAGCACGGTCTTTGTCCACGAGCGCTTATCACTCAGACCCATCTACACGCGACCTCTCTTAACATAGACCGGTCACGCAAAAAGAACAGTATCACAGGCGTTATATTTAAGTGGTAGTTTGCGAAAAACGCGCCATTGTTGTCGAAATTGAAAGTAAACTTACGCTCCCCTACACTTGAGGTACAATCGGGTCCCGAAACGGTGCACGTAGGTAAAGAGATAGTCTAATAAGTAAGCGTTTGGGTAAATAAAATGCTTCCACCTTTGAGGGTCTTGAATTTTCTGATGTCGCAGCACTTAAACAGTATGGATGTTTTGTGGATTCCCCGTGGTTTTAATATAGTCGCTAAAGGTACTACTAATAGCCACATTTATTACGCTCATATTCAAAAAATATGCTTTTTAGTGAACTCTTTTCTATGCATGGAACTTTGTGTTCATGATTGGTCAATTTTTGGCGCGAAATATAAAGGGACCAATAAGGTATACAAAAGTCAACGCATAGCAAAGAGCTTACTTAAATGTAGTCCTCGAACATGGGCGCTAGTTACAACAATTTTGATTATTCAGAAAAACCATACGCCAGTTATAAAATAATAGTTTATTATTTAAATCATTAATATAAAACGATGATTTATTGTATTTTTTATATTTTAAACATCTTATAAAGTGTGGTTCTTTAACCGATCTGTATTTCTTAAATGTCATAAAAAATAAAATAACTATGATAATTTTTCACTTATTTGTAAATACTTTAAGGGAGGTACATATTTAGTATATTAAAAAACTTAGCAATGCTTTGCTAATTGGGTTTGCTTTCTAATTTCGAATATAATATTATTGATTTCTTTAAATATTCTAGACATATATGTAAACATATGTTTCGATTTCTATGTCTGATTATTATAGGGCTTAAAATCTCATATTGTATAAAGGCGCAATACATATACAATAACAATATTTATTTCGGTGCCCGAATTGAACCCACGGGCTCACCCGCTACACCACAGAGGCAGTCAACAATAATTTTGTCTAATAGTTTGTATGAACAGTTACTCCTACGTTCAGATAATAAAAAAATGAAATTTTGGAAACGAAAATAAACTCTATTTTTAAGAAAACTTTTAAGTACGTTTAAAATTATGGAGCCGATCCTCTCATAAGTCTCATTAATCCTGATCTCTCGTTAGTCCTAATCATTAATTCGGACTATAAAAACTAATCCCAGAGAGCGTAAGCCGGTATGACTATCAGATTTAACAATGTGTTAAATAGTCACAATATAGATCCACGTGCCAAACTGTCAGACAGAACAGATAGCCGCTTGTAAACCGTAAGTTACCTCAACCGTCTATTCTAGGATGTATATGGATTGCTGGTTGATGTTCTGTAATCACCACTATAACTCAACAATACTACGAATTCTTTCACATTAACATTTGTAAACAGTATTTTTAATAGGATGTGTGGATAGTAATAAATAAACTTTTAAGCCATTATTATATATTGCTGAATAACGAGATGAGCGATTCGCATATTTAATTTTATCAATAAATAACACCCAACAGTCACACACATAGCCCTGATCCCATACTCATATACACGTCTTGTGTCGTAGGTAACAGGGACTACGAGAGACTCTCGGTCTCACAACATCCAGATCTGACACCAATGTTTGTCGGTCACACAAAAAATTGTCCCGATGTATGAATTTAAACCATGGCATCTCGTTTCTTTATGTCGGAATATAATAAAATTTGTACACTTCTTCTTGAAGGCAGAAATGTAAAAAGCGGTGATACCTTCTTACAGGGACTCTCACATACGTGACTACTTAAAAAAACAATATTATATTTTAAAATAAACTATTTTAAAATATGTAACACATATGGCATTTAACTTATTTTAACCTGGAACTGTAGATTCATCTGAAATTTGACACAAAACCTAGGTACTTTATAAAAATGTATAACTCTTTTAGCAGCGTCCGAAGTTTCCATTGAAAAATACACAAACATCCGAGCCGTTTCAACTCGTACATTTTCATTCGCGAATTCTCCAGATGCAATAAGTCTTCCTTTACCATTCAATCTATACAATCAAGAGCTACCTCTGAAACCACTTATCTCATTACCGATAATAAATCAAAATAAAGAGATATATATCGGCAATACAGAATGTAACTGAACGAATGAGCGTGCTCATTAACGTTCGCCAATCCGCTGCGTCACTGAGAGCCTACTCACTCAATCTGTCAATTAGCGTACGTTGCCGTACATTACGATGTTTAAAAACATTGCTATACAATGTGTGCGATATTTTTATACAACCATCTCTGTGCCCGCTTCAACTTAATTTACTTTTTGCGATTACACGTCAATTGATCATTATAAGGAATTTCAATGACTTATTTGCATATTTAATGTGTGGTGTTATATAATAGTACTGCCTATCCTACGAAAATTCAGCTCTAACCGAGTAATCACTCTATCTTACAAAAAAACAACTTTGACTTACACTTCTTCTTACACTTACATATTTGATTCGTAAGTTTGCCGAAGAACTAAATATTGAAATGTTAATAGGCTAAAACTTTTTAATCTTACAGGATTTCTATTAAAAATGGTAACAAATGTTCAATAATATTCTACTTATATGAGGTTACGCCCGAATACTCAATCGCAACTCAAGCTCTTAGGATCATGTTAAACTATTAAGACTCTCTTATTTGTCATAACTATATGGTGTGCAATAAAATAAGTAGCCCTTAGACGGTCGGCTAGTTGAGTAGCGTTTGAGTATTTGGGCGTTAGTTATCTTTATAGTGACTGTAACTTTGAATCCTTTAAGTTGTAAGAATATTTAGTATTCTAGCCTAACCCAATTCCCCGGCATAGTGGCTTATTTCGACGAGTCGCATTCCGAGTCCAGACAGTGCATATTCAGTTACTTAAGACACAAATGGTAGCTATAATTGTTTCTTATGTTTACGCGAATATTATACATTGAAATAAGACAAATTTTACGGATTCTACCGCGATTTATTTAACTTTATTAATCCTGACGTTTCGAAAGCTTTTACAGCCTTCATGGTCACGGGGCGAACTGAGATTTATGTCGTCACGCAAGTATAGTGCAAACTATACTTAAACGTTGGGATTAAAAAAGTTAAATAAACCGCGATAGAATGCGTAAAATTAGTTTTATATAAATGGTAACTATTGAAAGATGCGACGTGTATTTAAGCATGATATCAAATTTTCACTGTTGATCACCAGGTGCAGAGTAGTTAGTTAACCGTACAATAAAAAAAATAAACATACTTATGAATTCAGAGCCGATAAAATCCAACATTGGTAGCGTATTGATAAATTTGGACTGCCTCTGTGGCGCAGTTGTAAATGCGCATACGTTATGACTGCTGTGCTGAGGTCTCGGGTTCAATCCTCGATTCGGGTAAAGTGATATTGGGTTTTCCTGTTTAGAAATACTCAGTATAAGCCCGGAGTCCAGAATTGGGCCGGTGTGGAAATAGGATGGCCCCCTATCACATTATGGGACCGTAATAAACTTGATGAAAAGTGGGTGTACTAGTGACACCTCTGCCTACCTCTTCGAGAATTACAGGCGTGAGTGTATATGTATGTAATTTGGTAAAAAGAGTCAACTGTAAAACACGACCTATTCACAACCAATATTAACTCAATATTACAAAATAAATGTATTTGTAACACAGTGTACGTACATCAAAATAACAAATAAATAAATAACACCCAACAGTCACACACATAGCCCCGACCCCACACTAAGATACGAGTCTTGTGTTGTGGGTATCAGGGACTACGAGAGACTTTCGGTCTCACAACACCCAGACCCCGGACACAAATGTCACACAAACATTTATCCCGGTGTGGGAATCGAACCCACGGCCTCTCGTTTCACAGCCGGTTACTCGCCAACTGCGCCACAGAGGCTGTCAAATGTTAATAAAAAAATATATATATAAACTGAATGAAATATATTACACGTTTTTATTAATTATTATGCTCTGATATCTGTCAGCAATGGAAATTTGTTATTTTAACCAACCTCAAAAAAGAGTGGATTCTTGAACCAAACCGACGTATAGTGGTAGCTTTGCTGATACGTTTTATATAGGCAAAGATTTTTTAAACGTCCTTCTTAAATTCTTCGTTATTTTTAATGGTCAATAAAATAAAAAATAACATTAATTAACCTTCAACTGGCCACTCCAATTATACGATATCATTAAAACGTTCCAATAAAAACTCGACGTTTTATCCCGTAGATGCGGCCTAAATTACTTACGAGACAAGAATTTTGATGTGACCTCGAAAATCTCCCGGATTAATACAGTCCGAAAGAGGAAAAACTCATTAGAAAAACGGCACTTTAATCCAGAATCGAGTTTGGACGTTTACATTAAAAACAATGCTTTGATCTGTCGGGGGTCGTCGAAAGACGGGTGTTTTACGAAAGGTACGTATCCAGAATTCTGCTCTTGGGGAAATTCTATTATATTAAGGGGCAATTTCTGCTCGTTTTATAATAGGTCAATTTTATCTGTGTTTTAATATTAAGTACTTTGTTTTCCATGTCCGTGGTTGGGAGTAAATTACGAAGTCTACAGTCGGAGGTTGCAAAAAAAAGCAAACTTATTTTAATAAATTTAATTTAAAATAGAAAAATTACAATAATTAAACTACAGTAGTTGATTAATGGTCGATGTTGTCCCAAGAATGAGGCGCCGATGCTACGGCGGTTTCACGTGCCCTCCGGTTGACACCAATGGTAGGCGTTTTCCGTTGACGATGCAACACGTGTCGGCGACTGTATCTGGGTCGATGCAGGCGTTGCAGGTTACGTATTTTAGGGATGCGTAACACCTCCCCCCGAAGAACAGCGACTATTGAAGACATTCGTCGTAAATTGAGCTGGGGGTTGATTAGGGTCAACCCTTCTGATGACTGGAGAGGCGTAGATTCCTTGAAGATTAGATTGTCCTTCTTCGGAATTTTCTAACGAGTTCTTTGTAATCTTCGTTCTATACTTTCGGTAAATCAGGCCAATAATAAGTGCAGATGCACTCAATATAACCACATACATTGGGATTGTGGTATGGTATAATATATAGTTTTCGTTATTGTTCAATTTAATAGATGGTTGTAAGGATATTCTTGAGTTTGCGGTATGCAGATGGTTTAAGTTTATTGATTTTAGCTTAAATTCTGCTGTGGCACGCTGGATAGATGCGTTATACTTCGGTAGATCTATTATTTTCAAAGGTAGTCCTTTTAACCGGTTATTCTCGTTCGATATGGTGAAATCTGGTGTTTCTAGGTAACAATGATGCGGTATCACCGCAAGATAACTGCCTTGAAGTGATTTGTATAAGTCTTGTCCACAAGAGAGATGCACCCTGGTTGATACGGGAAAACTGATTGCGTAGTGTTTTTCATCCAGTTTTTCATATGCGGGATTTTCTAAAGTTACGATGACGGAGTTGCAGGCTTCGATTATCTGCTGCGTGTTGATAAGCTGTTGTATGCAATCCTTTGATGGGCGACTTCGTAGGCTGTGTTCCTCTTCACACAAATACCATTTACTGGACTTCGGGCATTCAGCCTCTATATACTTGAAATCTTTCTCATTAAGGACCAGTAATATCGGTGCGATAAAGACAAAAAGCATTCATTAATTCCCCGGTGGTTAGTTTTTCCCTCGTGATACTTATTAATAATTTCCTGTTGCCTAAGGTATTCTCTAATATTTTCTACTTCTCTTTTAGTTAGCGTTATGCTCATGGCGGAATTTTTAAATGTGTTTTGTATGATGGGTATAATTTTATATAAAGATAAATGGGGTATAATGAGTAAACCGGTTTTGATTTTGGGATGAACATATTCTTTAATTGCATTAATGACATCCTCTTCTAAATTTGATTCGGACAATTGGACCGAAATACGTGTATGGGTTTCAAATGGTTTTGTCACTATGGGTCTACCTTTTATATCGCCAACTACATTAAAAATTAACTGTTTTGTAAATTTATTTAAAGGCTCGTCTGAAATAGGGATTTCTAATATGGGGTTCTCGTTAGCAGTGTGGACAGTGGCAGTTCTAGAGTTTTCACAATCTTCTGTGGCTGTGATGGTTCTAGACTCGTCTAAATTACAGGTATTTTCGGATGGGTTAACTAATATGGACATTAGCTCTTCATTATTTAATTCGATTCGCGAAAGGGCATCTGCGTTCGTGTTATGCTTGCCCTGCTTATAAATTACTGAAAAGTCATACTCGCTTAGTTTTAAACGCCAGCGTGTCAATCTCGAGTTAGGCTCTTTAAGATTCATTACCCATTGTAAGGGTTTATGATCAGTAATGATTTTAAACTTTCTACCAAAGAGGTAAGGTCTAAAGTATTTGGTTGCCCACACAATCGCTAAAAGCTCTTTTTCGATTGTACTGTAGTTACACTCGCTAGAATTTAACGTTCTTGAGGCATAAGCAATTGGTTTATCCGAGCCTATTTGACCCTGGGATAATACTGCTCCTATTGCAACGTTAGATGCATCAGTGGTAAGTAAGAATTCTTTCGTAAAATCAGGATATTGTAGAATGGGATCATTTGTTAAAAGTGTCTTACAGTGATTGAAACAGTTAATATAATTTTGATCAAATGTTATTTTTGAACCCTTTTTTAAACATTGCGTTAGTGGTTTAGTAATACGTGCAAAGTTAGGTATGAATTTTCGGTAATAACCAAGTAATCCGAGAAAACGTTTGATTTCGGTTGTCGTTTTAGGCAAGGGGTAATTTTCTACAGCTTTAATTTTATTAGGGTTGGGTTTGACGCCCTCAGTAGAGATGATGTGCCCGAGAAATTCTGTTTCTAACTTGAGAAATTCCGATTTATCCATTTGAATTTTAAAATTGGACTCACGCAATTTTTTAAAGACTTTTTCTAAATTTAAAATATGCTCCTGAAGGGACGTGCTGAAAACTATTATGTCGTCTAAATAGACCAAGCATACAGTATTCTGTAGGTCCTTTAAGACGTGGTCCATGACTCTCTGAAAGGTTGATGGAGAGTTTTTCAGACCCATGGGCATGCGCAGAAATTCGTAATGCCCGTTTTCAACGTTAAAAGCAGTTTTATGGATATCGGAGGGATCCATTTCGACCTGATAAAATCCGCTAGCCAAATCGAGAGTAGTAAAGTACTGACATTTTCCGAGTTTATCAAGCACATCTGTAATATTAGGAATAGGATACTTATCATCAATCGTTTTCTCATTGACTTTTCTGAAATCAACGACAAGACGCCATTTAACTTTACCCGAAGCGTCTGCCTTTTTGGGTACAATCCAAATAGGAGAGCTCCAACCAGAATCAGAAGGTCTTATGATATTCTGTTCAAGCATTTTATTTATTTGATCTCGGATTTCCTGACGATGAACATAGGGGTATCTATAGCTTTTCGTGTGTACAGGAATTTCATCAGTAGTTCTTATTTTATGTTTAATTTTGTTGGTGAATGTTAACGGTTGACCGTCAAGATAAAAAACATCAGCGTAACTTGCACAGAGGCGTTTCAAATTTTCACATTCCTCCGCATTTAAATGATCAGTCCGTAGACGCGATAAAACTTCGTTTACAAGGTCTGATGAAATTTGAGTACACTCAGTTTCAATATTAAATAATTCCGCTTCAACAGGGCGATCCATGGAGAATATTATATCATTGGGTGAAGGGTTAGTAATTTCGACCCATCCACGACTGTTAGTAACGTTAGTAAAACAATCCGACACAAGGCAATTGCAGATCATTTGATTTTCGATCCACACATCACCATCTCCTGAATTAATAGGTAGTTTAACTAACTTACATGAATTAGCTGGAATAATATCCTCATAAAGATTAACATTTCTAGAGTCGTACATTTGAATAGGTATCTGCGCATGTCGCGTCTTTAGTAATTTATTCTTTAAATCAATGTTGGAATCCCAAACGTCGAGTAAATCGAAGCCTAATAATCCGTCGAAGTAGTTATGAAATTTATATAAATAAAGTGTAATATTACAATGTTCATTGAACTCCGGAAAACATGGCAAAGTGATTGAATAATCATTTTTACTGGTGGCATGCACATTAGTGACTTCGAATGGATCGTAATTTAATTGTATATGACCGAAATATTTTTTTACTGCCTCGGGACTAATAAAAGATTGATTTGCCCCGGTGTCAATTAAAAATTTAAGAGGCGGGTTGGATATTTCAATGTAACCCAATTGCCTTTGGATATGAAAATTGACCTCTATTTTGGTTTTTCGGATTTCGACACCTCCTGAAAATTTTCATTTTTAGAAACGTCGTCAGATGGTGCGACTTCCTCTATCACTGGGGTCTCAGAGTAATAATACTGTTCGGGGTAACAATATTGGCTGTACTGATCGTATTCACAAAACTGTGGTTCATAATCCGCGTATTCGTAGTCGTAATAATCGGCATAATTATGGTCAAATTCATTGAAATTTACTTCGCGGGTTTTGAAATAGTTACTCGGTGGTGGGTTTCCATGTTTCGTCCAATCGTGTCCGGATGGTGGTAAGATTTTCGGAACAAAATGACTAACTCCGCTCATGGGGCGCGGTGTGTTTCCAAAATTAAATGATCTATGTGGTTGAGGTTTATTAGGTAATTTAAACACGTTACTTTGCGGATTATAGTTCTGAGGCGGGGCGCGCATTATCTGCTGAGTGCGGGTAATACCGCGTGGCGTTTGCATATGAGGTGGCATGTTCGGTCTCCACCCCTGCATTGTCTGAGGTTGTATTTGAGGCTGACGTGATGGACTAGGCATATTAGTATACGGATATCTAAATGGCATATTATACGGACTGGGTTTCGGAATAAAATTATTTAATGGCAAATTCTGAGATGGTGAATCTTTTTTATTAGAGCCCCCCTCATTTCTCTGTTGGAGATATAAGGTGTTAAGCTCTTCTTGAACAAATTCAAGGGCCTTTTCCATCGTCTCTGGTCTCATACAACGTATCCTATAACCCAGTGGATCTTTTAATCCTCGCAAATAAGCTTGAAGGGTAAGTTTTTGGTAAAGCACGCGTTTCGCTTCTATGGTTGTGCCAAGTGCCTCGTGTAGCGAAATATACGTCATTATGGTGCTGAAAAGATTTTGGCACCTCTCGTAAAATTCCTGAGGGGTACTGGACCCTTGGGTTTGTAATGACAAATCGCTATATAAGGCAGTCTCGTCACGGTGGTCAGCAAAATTGTTTATTAAGGCGCTTCTAATACCCTGCCAGTTCTCAGGTATACCGTTTGAATTGATTAGCCTAGCTGCGGGTCCGGTTACCTTGTTTAAAATTCCATTTATGAGGGCTAGGTTTGTTAATTCGTGCCCCCTTTCAGTTTTAAAATATGTTAAAACTAATTGATCGCATAGATTTATAAATCGCGTTAGGATATGCGAGTTTCCATCAAAGTCTGGTACCACCCTAAGCGATTTGTAAATTAAATCAACATCTGAGTGAGCCATCGCTTCGTCTAAATTCCTTCTTTTGTCTAGACTAGCGAACTTACTATGGGTTACCCTACTGTTACCTAACCTACTGTTACTTGATTCTCTCGGATGGAAAATCTTGAAAATGTATATCTAATGCTAAAAAAAATATATATAAAATAAAAAATATATAACTAACCATATAATATTATAAGGAAAGATTTTATAAAATAGGAAGGCAAGGACTGAGAAAGTTTCAAAGTACTTACAGCATTACTGGATATGGTTTCTTCTTTTCGCTCGAATCGATGTCTTGATCCTACCGACTGCGCCAATTACGAAGTCTACAGTCGGAGGTTGCAAAAAAAAGCAAACTTATTTTAATAAATTTAATTTAAAATAGAAAAATTACAATAATTAAACTACAGTAGTTGATTAATGGTCGATGTTGTCCCAAGAATGAGGCGCCGATGCTACGGCGGTTTCACGTGCCCTCCGGTTGACACCAATGGTAGGCGTTTTCCGTTGACGATGCAACACGTGTCGGCGACTGTATCTGGGTCGATGCAGGCGTTGCAGGTTACGTATTTTAGGGATGCGTAACAAGTATTGTACCTATTGACTTAACTATCTTCCTTTCTGGATTCATGCCTCAGTGTTTATTGATTTTATTTATTTATTTGTTTGATTTGTGTTGAGAATACTACAACTAACTTAGAGTTTATTTTATTTCGACAAAATCATTTATATTTTTTTTAATTGAATCATAGAGTTAAGATAAACGAAGAATAATTAGGCTTTAGCAATAATAGTAATTTACTCAGATATTACTTTGAAAAACACAGTTTCTTTTCATTTAACGGTAGGCAGCGGCTTTGCTGTGCCCTGGTATTGCAGAAGTCTATGGGCGGCGGTGACTACTTACCATCACGTGGCCCGTCTGCTAGTCTGCCTATCGAGGCACTAAAAAAAAAAATTGTAGTTCCAGAAGTATTATTAAGTATTGAAATATTCTCAACAGATGTCTATGTACCAGTTTTATTTATGAATATTTTTAATCTTAATTTTTTTCAGTGATCAGGGTAATTTAACATTTATTTCATTAATAAATGAACAAACTTTGAACTTTTTAAGCTAATATTGACATAATTAATAAATAAATTCCAATAATGTTAGAATTCAGTAATTGAAAAAAGATCATAAGTCGATAAATGATAAAACACAATTTTAAATCCCATGAACGAAAAAGTTAGTAAATGTCTAATTATTTTTTTAATCAACAATCAGAAACACTGTGAATTAAATACGAAAATGAGTTTTCTCATCTTTTTCCCAACATTTTTCACATCCAGCCCAACCACTGAGAAGAGTTGGAACCATTGTTTGTTCTACTCTTGCGCCGTGTTTCGTGCTACGTGGGGTAATTAATTTGCTTAGCTTTCGTGTCAAGCCAGGAGTAAGGCGATACGAGAGAATGGTAGTGAAGGAGGGGTGGCACAGTGTCCATTTGTGCCATCAATTATTCGTTTAGAGGGAGCACGAGCGCTTGAATTATTGCGGCGGCGCGTTTGACCTATTAATTCTATTTAGACACAGTTTCGAGATTGTTTCACGGGAGATAGATAATGAGCGACGAAAAAACGTTTTAATGATAGAGCTACGAAGTAAAGATATAGAAGAAATTAGTTTTATTTGATGTTTGTGATGTTGATGCTGAATTTATACAGTGCCCATTTATATGTATACCCATGTATGTCACTGTTAGGCGTTATTTATTTAATTTTTGTGGAATTTGTGATTTGTGTGGGATTGGGGCTATCTCCAATGCCACATATGGATATAATTATCTTGTGTCGTGAGTATCATGCTATACTTAATACGTGATTTCAAGTTGAAAGCGTCCGTGACGCAGCGGTCGAGTAGTCGCCTGTGAGACGAGAGGCAGTGGGTTCGCATCCTGCACCGAGATAAATGTTTGTGTGTCAGAAAGATTTTTGTTTCGGGTCTGGGTGTTGTGGGACCGTAGTCCCTTGTACTTCTTACTACGATACAGGTTTTATCTAGTGTGGGGTTTAGACTATGTGTGCGACCGTTGGGTGGTATATATTTATTTATGTATTATACGGTATTCACAACAAGGATTATAATTTCCAACTAATATCATCGCATCACACATTAATAAGTTTAAGTAGACAATAATCAGTGGTTAGTGGTAGAGCCATTGAAACATTGTAAGAGACAATTTAACGCGCCGTGCCGCGTTCAGTCGGCTGTGGTCGGCCAGATAACGCTGCCAATTGCCTAAATTAAGTGCTCTGTCGGTTACTCGCTACTTGTTCGCTGCTGTTTGTTTCATTAAAACTAATTAATATTATACGATAAAAAGGGTGAAGGAAAAAAAACTGTCGCTATTAAGTAATATTTTACCATTAATGATTTAGCAAAATTTTTACAAGAATTTGTGCGTATTATCATTAATTTTATCAAGATATTTCTTTAATGTCAATAATATCATAAGGTATATATTTTTTATTTATAAGGATATAGGGGCAAGCCTATCGCCATACCGGGCAAAATTCCAGACGCCGGGCTGATACTGACTACTTCAAAATACAAAAACCAAATATAATTTTACCCAACGCGGGAATCGAACCCGAAACCTCAGCATAGTAGCGGTTAAGCTTGCGCAATCACAACTGCGCCATCGAGTCAGTCAGTCATATTTTATAGTATTTAATTTTGTAAAATTTAAAAAGGAAAGTCTGGTGAAATTGTGCTATATGAAACCTTCGCCGTTAGTAGAGTGCTGTCAGGATTGCAGACAAGTGGTTACGCAATATGACCTAAATCTGGGATGATTATTAACCTATCGGTAAATTATTCATAAGTTTGTCGGCAAAACTCAAATGTGACATGCATCACCTATTGGTCCCGTCCGACTCCCAATGAAAATTTTCTTTACACTTTCCAATATATGATTAAACACTCATCATCATCATCTACCTGCCCTTATCCCACACTAAGTGGGGTCGGCACAATTGGTTTTAACTCTCCACGCAGCCCTATCATGCGTCAAATCTGCATTCACCCCTTTCACGCGCATGTCCTCATTCACGCAATCCATCCACCTCTTTTTTGGTCTCCCATGACTCTTTCTTCCATCCACATTCATATTGACAACCATTCTTGTCACATGCATTTCATCCCTCCTCATCACGTGCTCAAACCAAGCTAACCTAGCACTTCTCATCTTTTCTACAATTGGTGCTACTTTCAGACTTCCCATTACATACTCAATAATACAATATGATTAAACACTATGGTAAATATATTAGATTATCGACTGTACATTTTATTACGCTGTCAATTTTTAATTAATTTTAATAACATCAAAAAAAATTCAATACCTTTCAGGAAAGAGCCAGTAAAGTTTTAAAGCCATAAATTACTTTTTTGACGTGAAACAATATATTTAAATATTCCCCGTTCATTTGTAATTTTTTAATATCCAAAGAGCAGTCGAGGCAGAAAAATATTAATCTCAATTCAGTTTATTACCGGAGCCAATGGCTACGGTGTAGCGGCGTAGCACCGTAGCGGCGTAGAGGCGGCCAACCGTTAAACGGACCATCGTAAATAACGGCTACGATAAATGAATAATTAACGGACGTTAACCAGTTTACGGTTACACAGAGGCTCCGTAGTTTCGAACGAGAGTCCTTTGGATTCGTGATCAGCTTGTTGATTGTATTTATGTTTAGAAGAGATTATAATTAAATTTAACAAACATTGTTTTACGCTTTATACTTTTCGTTATTTGTTTAGGACACATTTACTACATTTCAAACAATAAAAAAATATGAAAACAATAACAATTATACAAACGTCATTTGCGATGTTTGAAAATTGTAACACTTAAATTAAATTATACTTTAAATCTGTATATCTGTATATATAAAAGAAGAAACTGACTGACTGACTGACTGACTGACTGATCGATCAACGCACAGCCTAAACGGCTGGGGTTAGAGACTTGAAATTTTGACAGTAGGTACCTTTTATCACGTAGGCATCCACTAAGGAAGGGTTTTTGGAAATATCACCCCTAAGGGGGTAAAATAGGGGATGAAAGTTTGTATGAAAATCCGTCATTTTTGAAGTTAAATTCATGAAAATTAGTATTTGGCATTTTAGTTAAAAATAAAAAATATATGTTTCAGGATTTTTGGAAATTCCGCCCCTAAGGGGGTAAAATAGGGAATGAAAGTTTGTAAGAAAATCCGTCATTTTTAAGTTAAACGCATGAATATTGGTATTTTGTATTGTATACTTTTTCTCCCAAACATGACCTCCACGCGGGCGGAGCCGCGAGCAACAGCTAGTATTGTATAATTGTAAAAACAAACCTCAACTTCGACATAAATTATACATACACATTTGTTTTGCAGTTGGGATCGAACCCACAGGCTCTTGTTTTACAGCCGTCTACTCCCCCACTGCGCTACAAAGACTGTTAATATACGCAGGTAGAGTAGGTAGAGTCCTAACATTCCTATCTTTAAGACATAAACAATACAACATACATCTCTACTGATAATCATGAATCATATCACGTCTGTCTGTATCTCACACACGCGGACATCCCGGTGATCGGGGTTCATTCAACCTGACACATCCGTGAGGACTAATTTAGGCGCGCGCACGTTTCAAATGGACGTACGTTGGACACTATTTGTTCGTGTTACCAATCTGTACGGCCTTTGGTGCATTTACCGGCTCTGTTCTGATTTATTACTCACTACAGTAATAGTGCAGAGTATAGTGATTTTTATTAGCCATGTTCGAATTTGTGTGCTTGGGAACCCATCTGTTATATATAAATCTACTATGTTTATATTATTTCTTTAGAAAAGATTTTTTAATAAATCGATACCATAAAAGAGAGTAAAAATATGTGTATGTATGAGTGGAAATAAATGTAATTTAAATGGAATAATTTATATTTAAAGCCGTGCTTCTACCTTAGTTCATTTTAACAATTGTCCAAATCTCTTTGATAATCAAATTTAAGGTGATCGTTTCGTTCCGGCAATTTGATTTGTTCGATATGATTATTTTCTATTTTTACAACAAATAATCACAATTTTTAAGTGTAACTATGACTATGCGATGACGTTATATTAAAGTATGATACGACTATAACAATAGTCAAAAATTTAGTACATTCGAAACAACGCGGCTGTAAAGATTGGTATGACTAAAACCTAGTCTATTATGAAAATTGCGTGAATACTAGTTCAGTGTAAGTTTTAACTTTGAGTGAATAAATTTATGAAGCAAAACAAACTTCACAATTTTATTGTTACATACCAAGACATATTATAAAAATATATTACCCGGTCCATGCTTCGGGCGAATCTTATCGCCAAATATCTCGGCGTATCGCTTCCCAGACAATTTTAATATGACGAATATCAATGACACTGTGCGAATCGAGACAAATATCCTCCACACACACATGCTCAGCAACTTTCGGCGTGTATTGCCTAAAGTGTAACCGTGCTTATGCGTTCTGTTCTCTATAAAATCAGTTTGTATAATACGATTAGATTCACTAATCTAATCGTATTATATAAACTGATTTTATGGATAATGGATAATGGATCGAAATAAGTTTAGAAACTATTAATATTTTACCTTTGGCATAAGAACACCTATGAAGTTCTATAATTCAACAATCATAAACAAAAAAAGGTACTACTTCGTGGACGCTGTTCCAAAAAATAACATAGTAATTCCAAAGTTTTAAGTTTTAACTTCTGTCGGTAGTCCCATAACTGCTTATTGTTTTTTCTCTACACTAGAGTGATATCGTACCTATATGCTTTGGTCGATAATTTGCCAGAGAACCCCCATGGCTTATACTTCATTCTTCTAAAGGGAATAATTTCGTCCTTAAACTGACCCTCTTGCCGTCACTTATACTTTAGGTCTTGCGAGTCACTCTCAACACAATGAAAGTCGAGACTTCGAACGACCGTGTATTGTTAAGCAGAAACTGGCATTTTATCGTGAGCCTGCCTCACTTATTTTTTATTTACGACTGATTGGGTGATGTCGAGTTTTTAGGTCAGTGTGAAAAAACTTTATATTGAAAACTGTCTCTAGCATAAATATGGTTTTATTTTCCAGGCGTACCTTCTCACCTATCTTCTTATTTTAGGATAAATTTAAACATAATATTTTATTAACACATATAGCAACATTTATAAACTCAAAATATAAATAACAAAAAAAAATGTGTATTCACACACATAGTTCTGATCCCACAATAGGTAAAACCTGTATCGTGGGTATCAAGAACTACGAGAGACTACGGTCTCACCATACCCAGACCCGAAGCAAATAACTGTCTGTCACACAAACATTTTTCTCGGTGCGGGAATTGTACGCATGGCATCTCGTTTGACAGCCGGCTACTCGCCCGCTGCGCCACGGAGACCGTAATGTCTGTAACTCTAAATGAAAAGATAGATTTGCGACTAGTATATTCACTTTGCGACAAATTTTTTGTCCCATTGACGTCCATCTCAGAGAACTCATGTGTGAATTCAATTGAAAAATTTACACAAATCGGCATTGCCTGACCTGGGGACTTGAACCAAAGACCTCACTAGTTTCTCTGCTAAATAGGCTGCCAATTGATCTATGAGATAATATTAGCAATTTCTGAAGAATGTATTATGTACTGTCCCACTATTGGATAGGAGCTCCCCTACCAATAAGCGGGAAGAATATTTTTAATAATAAACTTTACAAATGATTGTGTGTAATTTTGACTAGTGCGTAGATACGATTCTCAAAAATATTATATAAGGAAATTATTAGCATGAAATTTAATATGCACGAATGTGAAAGATGTATAATAAATGTGTAGAATGGTGGCTACGGGCGTTCGACTTAATTGCTTCTCTATCTACCCACTTCACGGACAAGCGTGAGTGTAAACAATGACACCCAAACATATGCAAATGGAAATACCGTTGAGGTGCAAGAAACACAATTATCTCACCAAGCAACACAACCCGTAAATATTCCAAAGCGTTATGCATCATCCCCATACAGTGCAGGGTAATGTCGCGGTAACAAATCGCCTGTCATTAGTTTAACTGCGAAATTAATAGCTGTTTTGTCTGCCCTGACCGCCGAACATCGCACGATTTATGAGTCGACACCGCGATCGATTCCCGGCTCGGTATCCCAAATCTATTTACATATTAAGCGTAATTGTCGGTTGGCTTTCCTCTCTTGGAGTTAATGGAAAGATAAACATAATAAGCTACCGTGTTCCCTCCGTCCTATGATTCTAGATTATTTAAGCATAGTGTGAAGACGCTACTCAGCAGGCCGGCATGATTGTTTCGAGTAGTGGGGAATAGTTGTCTCTTTTCACTTGATATTCTAACTGGACGGCACTGTGCTTACTATTAGGTGCAATGTGGTCACTTTTCCGTTTAGGATAAATAAAAACGAAGTATTTTTAATGCCCAAAACATCTTATTAAACAATCTTATCTAATCAAACACTTTTAAAATATAACACACAATAATTTACATACGTACATGTACATTCACGCCTGTAATCCCAGAAGGGGTAGGCAGAGGTGTAACCAATACACCCACTACAAATTTGAGTGAAGTTAGAAGAAAATAAAAACAAATAAAGTAACAAAACTATGAAAATAAATGTCTAATCAATAAGTAATTTTAAGCACGAACCGTCTAAAACAAACTAAATAATAGTAGGTATGTTATTAAGTTTGTTTTAGGCGTTATAGTTAAATAAACAGAAAATTAATTCCTAACAAGACTAACTCTGGTAATTAAAACTCTACAACAGTTTCAAAACAAACGTATCTCATATTCAGTTTACACTTGAAAGAAACATAATGAATAAAAATAATACAACGACCAAATGAAACAATGCCAATAGTTAAACTGGCACACGATTCATAAAAGAAATACAAAAAGTTGAACGTTCAAAAGTAATTAAGCATTAGTTATGCGCCAATGAATATGCTTTTTGTTTCAACTATTTAAAAGGAGATATATTAAAGTTTTACATAATGTTAAGGACTCTTTGCACGTGAAGAAACGGTTGCATATCGAGCAATCTTTGCGCACAATGACTTCTGTGAAATATGCGATCGCGGGCTGCAGTTCCTGCCCACGATTGGAAATATATTTCTCTGATCTTTTATGGCTAGAAGTTTGTAGTTCGATAAAATTAAAATCGCTGTCACTAACGGCGCCTTTTGCCTGTTTTAGTCATCCTTCCGGCAAGTGAAATAGTAAAACCAGATTTATATTAAAATTACTCTACATCTTTTAAATATCTCCAACACTGTTTCTACAGAGATCTGTACAAGTTTGCCGCTACTGTGTACTATGCTCTGACTAACCAGCCAAGTCTATTGACAAATTTAAAGTTGTCTCCGCTATGCTAAACTGTTTAATCGTCGTGAAACAGTCGACAGTCTGACCGACTGCGAAGTTTTATTTCATTAAGATGTGGATTTAATTTGTTTGTTGAGTGTTAATTGAATGAGTGATTTGGAGAGAATTGGTGGTGCAATGAAAAGGGACCAGCATGACTGTGTGAGGTCTATGCTCCTACGAGTATTTCTATACTGGATTTATCAAACATATGTATGCAAACCGTTACAGTGCCACTAGCGGACAGTATTAGAAACTGTTAACTTCATACACTGCCTAGATCCGCTACAGCTGCGAAGGGATATTTCCTCACTAAGCGTGTTCTTAGTCTGTATCATGGTGAATTTATCGAAGAATTGTTTACGCTTATACCATCTTCTCCCTTCCACACTAGAAACCCGCGTATTGGCTTGCGAAGCCACATCTTTGTGGTGTCTACTACCCCGGCTCTACTACTCTTGGTTCTACCAAGAGGTTACCAAATTCGTGTTTTTGCCGCACCATCATTGTTATGATCCTGGGACCTTAAGGCGTAAGGTAAACAAGCTATACAGCAGGCCGGCATGATTGTGTTAAGCGACGGAGAATATTATTATTGTTATATCTGTCGCTACTTGATACTCGGCACTGCGCTTACCATCAGGTGCAGTGTGGTCATTTTGCGTCGTGTGGTCGTATATAAATTATAAGTTAGGAATATTAATTGACCACTTCCCTCCATAGTAAAGCGGTAAACGAAATAATGAACTAAAGAGGTATTAATCTTTACATTGCGACATTGACGTCTAGAGAAGTGAGACGTAAAGCACCACGAGTATTACTTAATAGGTCCTTCCATACAAGCACTACACTAACGTCAGCCAGTGCATATCCAGTTACCGCTCTCGAGGATCAACCAGTGACTGCCTCCGTGGCAGAACGAGCGAGTTGCCGGCTGTGAAACGAGTGACCGTGGGATCAATTCCCGCACCGCAAACGTTTAAATAAACATTTACAACAACAAACAAATATCTGTCAAATGACAGATATTTGTTTCGGGTCTGGGTTATGTGGGATTGTGGTCCCTCATAGTCCTTGATACCCACGACATAAGTTTTACCTAGTGTGGGGTCAGAACTATGTATGTGACTGTGGGGTGTATTTATTTATAAATAAAACTTTTGTAATGTAGTGTGTTTACTGTTACGCGTCGTATAATCTTTTGGCGTGATTGAATAAAAATATTTTCATTGGTAGAGAAGGAATTAAAGATACGTATACTAACTGCATCTAGTATCAAAATCAAACAAAATGTTAACTTTCGGATCCAGGACTACTCATTTTGAAACGAAAACACCATTTCAATTTACTTCAAAAGCGACTAGCTGTTGCCCCTGCTCCGCCCGCGTGGAGGTTACTTTTGGGAGATAAGTTAAACAGTCCATAGGAGGCATCTTAAGCTATTATATCTTTCTTTATCTTCTTAGTAGTGAATTTATAAACAACCTAATATTTTTCTAGGATAAACATATCATACATATTAATCCAGCTAATAAACTATCTGTGTGCCAAATTCCATCCAAATTTGTTCAGCCGTTTTTGCATGATTGAGTAACAAACATCCAAACTTACAAATCTTCACATTTAAAATATTAGGATCGATACTAAATTGCGTCATTGTTGAATCACGTCCTAAGCAAACATCGTTCCACAGCCAAATTTAACAATATCATGAAACACAACCATCGCGAACTAGGCGTACACGAAGTGAAAACTCCACGATAAAACCCAATTTAGATGACAATAACAACGGTAATTCGATACAAATTGTGTGCGACGCGGCCGTCTTACCCCGTCGCGGATACGCTGTTAAAAACGCACAACTTTCGCCATAACCATTATCGCTGTTCCGACATTTTGGATTGTGTTATGGCGTAAGTTAGCAGTTGAAGACATGAAAATATTAATACAACTCGTTTTGCCTTAACTATGATATTGTTAGCAATAATTTAAGCTTAGCGATAGCCTAGTTGGTTGCGGTACGGACTGTCAAGACGAAAGTCGTAGGTTCGAAACCCAAGTGGCATACACCTCTGACTTTTCTAAAGTTATGTGTGTATTAAAATGTTAATTATCGCTTGCTTTAACGGTGAAGGAAAACATCGTGAGGAAACCTGCATATCTGAGAATTTTTCGAAGGTATGAGAAGTCTACTAACCCGCATTAGGCCAGCGTGGTGGACTAAGGCCTAACCCCTCTCATTAGTAGAGGAGACCCGTGCCCAGCAGTGGGACAATGTTTAATACAGGGCTAGTATTATTATTATTATTTATTAATAATTTAAAGTTTCATAAGAAAATCAAAACTAAAATATAAAATAATAATTCATGAATTCAAACTTACAATACTTTAAACAATTTGTTGTAAATGAGAAAGAATATGAATCACAATGTTCCGATTTTCTATCAAAATACTCGATAACTCAGGATACAACACTATTTTTACTTTACGATAACGTGACAACCCAGCAAATATAAGCAAATCGAATGATTTGCTTATATTTTCATACATAGCATCAAACATAAGCTTAAAAATAGTGTTTGAATTAGATGAAGAATTATGGAAGATTTATGTTTTTTTTTTGGCCTTTTCCTTCGACCCCTGGACAAAAACAGGATGTACACTAGCTGACCCCGGAACGCGACACACTTGCGTGCGCCACTGTGTCGGGTTTTACACCCTGTGTACGGTTGGTCTCTGTAGAGGCGGATAAGAATAACCTACCACCAGCAAAACGTTTCAAAAGTTAAGTAGCGTATGTTGGATGTATGCTACTCGCAGTGCTTAAAAAAATAGAAAGGGACAAACGTACTAAACTAACTTCACATAAGTAGTCACAAAAACGTACTTTGCGAAAAAATATATACACACAGAAAAGTTACAAAACTCCATCTGGAACTAACTTAACACGTTGCAAACTACGACATCACATAAATTCAAGAACCATTTGACGTTCGCAAACCACGAGAGCTCGAGTTTTTGCCGAGTCATCGCATCCATTCAGCCAACGTCTGAGTAAAAACTTACCAAATTGCACAACAAGCGATCCGCGTTCGCTCGTGACTCGCGCCGAAAGTTATTCAACCGTCCCTGCGAAGATTTTCGTACTGCGTCCCACTCCATTTATTGCTTAAATAAGTAATTTTGCAGGCAGAATCTGCATAATGTGAAGGATGAAAAAACAAGTTGTTTTATTTTACTTTTTTCTGTCGTGGTTTCGGTGATAGTTCGTGTGCGTAGATTGAGGTGAACTTGAGGTCAGAATTTGAATAATTCGAAAACGATACAACGAAATAACAGTGTGACAGTATTTTCGTGTCTGAAGATTACACAATTTATTTTGTTTTTAATCAGTACTTCCCGTTTTGATTTTCACCATATATTGGCCTGCTGCTTCTTCACACTTTTTGTTATCAAATTGAAACTACAACAATGGAAGAATGTGTATTCGTCTGATTGCATTTACGACGCGGAAAAACCGATCGTCCACGAAAACACGGAGTAGCGCTAAAAACAAGACAAACAGTCATTCAGCCGGACCGGAGTATCTCTCAACTTCGCCCTGGGGCTCGATGCGCGGGACTCGTTAATCCCGCGTCCCGGGACGCCGGGACAATACGAGTGGGCAATTAATACGGCCATTATACTAACGAGCGCCCACTATCCGCGGTTCTTGCGACTAGATGCCCGACGAATAACTACACGATGCATTGTTTGGCAGGTCCCTATCTATCTACAGTTTGTTGGCAATCTGTAGAACATGTATTGATACTTTGAACTTTTAGCATTGTAATAAATATTTTCAAAGCAGTAGTTGCCTACTTGAAAGTGGTACGGACTATATAGACGAAAGTCGTAAGTTCGAACCAGTCCAAATAGCATACACCTCAGACTTTTAAAAAGTTACATGTATATTCATTGTTAAAATTTGCTGGTGGTAGGATATTCATATCCGCCCAGATTGCGACCCGGTGGCACAGGGTATAAAACCCGCACGGGTGTCGCGTTCCGAGATCCAGTGTACATCCGGTTTTTGTCGGGGTCTAGAGTTGAGGTACGACGTTTGGCGGTCTTGCGTTTTTTGTGCAGTCTACCATTGGGTTAGCATCATAAACTGACGGCAAACCCCTCTGATTAGTCGAGGAGGCCCGTGATCAAAAGTAAGACAGTGTATAATATAAGACCAGTATTGGTATTAATAAAACGTATATATAAGTATATGTATTTATTGCCGTTCGCATAAATACAGTCTTCCGCAAAGATTCAACTTATTTAGTTTATTTATTACGACAACCAATTTAAGTAGATATCCCATATAAATATTGTATTACAATAAAGTGTATTCTAATGAGGTTTCGAGCAATTGTTACGAGGCATCCGAATTTGATTACTTTTCCGCTTTCAAATTGCGCAAATGGCAAACCTTGTAACTAAACGGTAGGCAGCGGCTTTGCTGTGCCCTGGTATTGCAGAAGTCTATGGGCGGCGGTGACTACTTACTATCAGGTGGCCCGTCTGCTCGTCTGCCTATCGAGGCACTAAAAAAAAACCTTTCTTGTATGTATCTCAATACAAAGAAAAATGAATTAAGCCTACACAAAAATGTACCGTATAAGTTTCTAAATAGTTGATTTCAATACTATTACTGGAATAATATTTGACGTATTACTTTTTCATGCCCACCATTTAAATATAAAATTGCATTTACTCGTAATTTAAACGGGACTGCTAAATTTAATCCTCTCTGTTATTTTGATAAATTAATTTCCCTCAAAAAAAAGGTGATCAAACGACCTTTGAACGTGAAATGAACATTTTTAATTACAAATTGCTTATTAAAATAACTAAATGCAGACGTTGCAGATGAACCAAACGGACACGATAAAAAAACGTTTGAAAATGTCTAGGTCGGCCTGAGACCGATCTCTGGCCGCCTTAATTAACACCACTCTAATTAAAATTCCATCCTTTCGACTGGAAAAAAACGACTTATCAACTGGAGAATGTCTCCCGGTTTTTTTCTGTTCGACTGTAGACATTTTGAACAGAAACTGTTTGATATATTTATCAGAGGAAGAAAGCTAGAAGGTTATTTATTTTAACTCGTATTTTACGATCGACTATTATTAGTGTTGGAACCAATATCTACGAGCAAGAATCGAATCTACATCGAATTAAATTATAGATTGTAATCGATTTCTCAATTCTCATTATTAATTAATAATTGAATAAAACTATTGCTTAGCAACCGGTATACAAGATGGTCATACATCTGTTCAATGCAGTAAAATTCTTTTGAAACTGGTATCGCTAAAATTATTGAACAATGATGGAGTCATAATTTAGAAAAAGAATTAGAAGTCTGGTCACTCACCAAGTCATAAACTCCATTCCTCGTTTCCAATCACGACTTTGTACTTGATAATTCGATAGATTCCGAAGGGTCGTGTGGAGGAATTTATTTCTACCAAAATAACATGCTTAGGTTGACCGCCGATAGCTTGCACGGGCCTAGATAGCAATAGTTTAGGGTGAGGAATATCCATTGCAAAATTTTGAAAATAAAAATATCTAAATATTTTTATGACGTAAAGACAACTCTAAAGAGGTCGACATCGCATCAACTTCCTCGCTGTTGAAATCGATATTTAATGATATTAATATATAAAATTTTATAATACGTAAAAATAAATACACCTTTTTTCAGTCACAAACATAGTGATCTCACACTAGGTTAAACCTGTATTGTGGGTATGAAGTACTACCAGGGACTACGGTCCCACAACACCCAGACTCGAAACAAATATCTGTCACACAAACATTTGCCTCGATGCGGAAATCGAACCCACGGTCTCTCGTTGCCAGCTACTCACCTGCTGCGCCATGTAGGCTGTCAATTAATCGATATTTTTTTTATCCTGGCACGGCAAAGTGACCGCACTGTACCTGATGGTAAGCGCAGTGCGGTCCAAATAGAGTACTGAGTAGCGAGAAACGATCTATCCCCGCTACTCAACACACTCATGCCAGCCTGCTTCTTCACACTACGCCATGAGCAAGAAGGTGAAGAAGGGGTCGAGGGTCTAGTGTCAGAGTACTAAGAAGGCCGCAAAATGGCCATTGTACCCCAACTCCAGACCCCCGACATATTATTAAACCCCCCGATATATTATTAAATGTAAATAACAGAAATATTTTACATGTTTTACTTAAGTATACATATAAAATTATAGGTATACAACCAAAAATAGAATGAATATGTTCGTCTGATCACTATAAGGTATGCCTGTGTCGTGGGTTGTTACTAGAATAATCGAATAAGTTAATAGAATAATAGACCCCTACTCTACGGAATGAGGTAAAGTTTACCCGATCACAAGTGGCTTATCTATCGCAATCGGTTAAGTTTCTTCTATTGTCGGCATACTAAAGTGCACTGTCCTTATCAAACGTATATAAGATAAGCTCAAGCCTATATTCTTGAAAGGGTGGGTAGATGTGCAATGTGTTCATATTTTCAGAGTTTGTTTCATTCTTCGGATGTGATAGGGAGCGTCCTTTAATATTGACGTACGCATATTTCATATTTGAGCACTCCACGTGTATTTTTCGAATCCATACAACTCATACAATTTTATATTGAACACAAGATTTTTCTGTTTTTTTTTTTTAGTGCCTTGATAGGCAGACGAGCAGACGGGCCTGATGGTAAGTAGTCACCGCCGCCCATAGACTTCTGCAATGCCAGGGCACAGCAAAGCCGCTGCCTACCGTTAGGTTTCACAGACTAAGTAATAATCCTAGCAATCCTAGCACGGCAATGTGAGCACACTGCACCTGATGGTAAGCGCAGTGCTGTCCAATTAGATTATCGAGTAGCGAGCATGCCGGCTTGCTGCTTCACACTACGCCAAAGGCAAGAAGGTGAAGAAGCGGTCGAGGGTCTAGTGTCAGAGTAGTACCAAAGTAGTAAAGCTACTTTTAAACCATTGAAAACATATTTTATCGTCGAATTTAATAAATAACAACTAATAATAATTTAACGTAAAAAACAACCGAAAAAAAGCTCTCCAACTATCAAGCTACTTCAAAAAGTTTGGTCAAACATTTGTCGATTATACCAACATGCAAGGGTCATTCAGGTCCTAAGTATATAAACTACAGGCCAATTACGCCAATTAGCTTAGCCCTCGTCTTAACAGCATGTGCTTACAAAACAGTCTTGAGTATCAGCTGGGCCGTAAAAGTAGATAGGGGGCGAGCAAAACTGGGGTTCATAGTAGGGTTGTCAGATTTATCAGAAATTGTAATTCTGTGAGTGATTTTATTTTTTTATATTCTAGACTCTCCTGTTAAAGAAAAAATAAATGCAGTTTTATTTTAATTTTATTTTGAAGACACTATGCGTCTAAAGCGGTAATAAGATTATAACTAGGGGCCCCGGGAAAAAGTAGTCCTGCCACAGACCTCCTTCTATGTATTTAAAACTCGACAACAGCACCGTTTATTGGGTCCAAACTATTCTATATATATAAGATTATATTAATTGACTGATGTAAAACTAATATACTACATTCATTTTCATTTACTTATTTGTTTATGTTGCAACTGTATGTTTTTTCTTGTAAAGTTATTTCTCTAAATAACTAATTATAAATAAGTATTAACTTACCAGCCCTAATCTCTAATGAAAAGAAGTAATGAATAGATTCTCCCCTGTATATAGCTACGTGTGTACGGATTTATTGAAATCGTTAAATGTACGTTTATTTGTTTTACGAAGAGAAATAGGGTAGGGCTCTTGGATTAATTGGTTGCTGGCTATTACCAGAGAGATGTTAGTTCGAATACTGAGTAACGAATCACTTTTAGTAGTTTATTAATGTTATCTGTATTTCAGAGACTGCCTCGGTGGCGCAGTTGTAATTGCGCATGCGTTACGACTGTTGTGCTGAGGTCTCGGGTTCGATCTCCGGGTCGGGTAACGTGATATTGGGTTTTTCTATTTAGAAATACTCAGTATTAGCACGGAGTCTGGAATTGATGGTGATGGGCTCGCCCCTATCACATTATGGGACCGTAATAAATTCGGCGAAAAGTAGGTGCACTGATTACAGCCGTGGGTGTATACTGTATATGTATTTCAGGGAGCATGTCAGGCGAGAAGTCGTTTTTGACAAAGGTCAATTTTTTTTAATAAAAAGCCAAACTTAAGCGTATATTAAATCGATTACTAGTAGCATACACTGCAGAACTGTCACTTCACATCGTTTACGGTACCCCAGCAGAGGACTTCGTTCATAAATGCCTATGCCAGTTCGTACCAATGGGATGATTATGACCTTGCAGACCGCTTAATAACATCTGATTCGCCGTTAGATAAAAAGGCATCATGTCTCATTCTAGAGTAAGTCAGAAGACTAGGCGAAGTGTAAGGGATTGAGTCGAAAGGTAACATTTGGCAAGATCGATTCATGACTTGATGATCTCTCTAAATAGGACAAACAATAAGTAATTTCCTCGTACATGGCATAGCACTTCCCAAATAAATATTGAATGAACAAACAAGATTTAAGACTAAATTACACAAATAGACAAAAGAACTTAAAATTACGAATTAGTGAAACTTTTTTTAATCCGATCAAATCTCTCGAACGGAAATTTGGCAAAGGCAAATATTTCAACAAAGATTTCGCTCTGTTTTTGATTAAAGAATTTAATGAATTCCAGATATTCGTAGCTCTTTATTACTAAAATATGCTGACAAGCATTTTAAGCGGATTTTAAAATATTATCCCAAGCATTTATTGGCAGATATCATCATTACGAAAATGTGAATTTCTTTTTTAAATCTACAATATAAAAAATAATAAAAGTAATTTAATATTTTTGAAGCCCGGAGTATTTTTCAATATATTAACTTTAAGTATACCATACAAGGCTTCAAAAAATTAATAGTTAAAAATATATGATTTATATTATATAGCATATTATGGTTTTCTTATATATTTACTATAAAATATTTTTGGTCTTGGATTTTTATAGCAAAGAAAGCGTAGTTGGTTGCGGTACGGACTGTCAAGACGAAAGTCGTATGTTCGAAACCCAAATGGCATATACCTCTGACTTTTCTAAAGTTACGTGTGTATTAAATGTTAATTATTGCTTGCATTAACGGTGAAGAAAAACATCGGGAGGAAACCTGCATACCTGAGAATTCTCATAAGAATTTCGAAGGTATGTGAAGTGTACCAACCCCCATTAGACCAGCGTGGTGGACTAAGGCCTATCCCCTTTCATTGGTAGAGGAGGCCCGTGCTCAGCAGTGGGACAATGTTTAATACAGGGCTAGTATTATTATTATAATTTATGCCGTCTTTTCCGTTTTCACCTTTCATTATCATATATCTTGTCTCGCCAAAGAATGAACCCTGCCAAGCAAAATCATCCACCCGAACGGTTAAAGTTTACGGGGCTTACGTGTCTCCCGCGGGGTCGTGCCCACCATTAATCCCGGACCTCGCACCATAACGGGACACTGCGTACGTATAATAGTTGTAATTTATACCGACATTCCGGTAACGACGCGCGATTATGTGGCCCCGAGCGGGTTGTTGAGAGCGGGCTCCTTTGAAAAACTGGGTATGCGTAGGTAGAAGGTAATTAAATAGAATCGTAAGTAGGTACATATTAGTTCGAAATTCGAGTGATTCATTATTCGTAACACCTAACAGTCACATACTTATATTAGCGACATCGATTAAAACATCGAGCTAGACTCCCGCTAGTCTGGTATCGACTGCCCCCGCGAGCGTTGAGGCGTTCCTTTTTATAACAAATCTTTCCCCACTGAGTCTATAACTTATCAATCTACCCGTAAATAATTTTGTAAGTGACCCCCGATATTTCTATAAAAATCTAAGGTAGAGTAGATTAAGCCGGAAGTTGAATAAATTAGTGAATTAAAAAGTACCCTTACACATAGCCCTGATCCCACACTAACATACTAGTCTTGTGCCGTGGATATGAGGTATAACGAGAGACTTTCGGTCTCACAACACCCAGACTCGACACAAATTTTCGTCTGTCACACAAGCATTTGACCCGGTGAGGGAATTGAACACACGGCCTTTCGTTTCTCAGCCGGCTGCCCGCCTACTACGCCACGGAGACTGCCAAGCTAAGCTGTTAATTAGAAGGAATTGTATTAAAAGTTATTGATGGAAAGTCGAATTCGGTATAATAATATTAGTTTTAGTATAATTTAGTCATCAGTATTGATAATTAATATTTTTTGCAGATTCATAAACATAAAAATACCTTAGCTTTAAATCTTCTGAATCGTGTAATTCTAGAATAATATTCAAAATGTGGGTTCAATAACTGAAAAATTAACACAAAATAAATTTTATAAGCAAAAGTCTCCAATACTAATGAAAGGAGATAGGAATTTTAACGAAATATTTCCAACAAAGAAATCGCACCCAATCATCGTTCACAGTCGAAATACTCCATAAATAGATCAAAGAGACGATTATACAAATTCAATAACTTATTTCCAAGTACTAATTGAATTAAAATGATGTATCATTGGAGCCATCTGTCTTGGAGTCGGCCGAGTGAATTTACATCGAAACTTTATCAATTTTCCGTACGAAACGCCGGCGGGCTGGCTCGCTTCAATCAATTCCTGCGTCAGGGTTGCCTTCAGTATCGAATCTCAGTGGAGTTGCCTTGTCAAAAAATGTGATATATTGGCATTTATTACTGAAATAAATATTGACTCTCCAATCGTAAAGTCCAGAAATTCAATCTAAGGTAAAAGACGGACACAGCTAGTAAGGTAAATATGATTTATCCGATATTAGTTTAGTTAGATGAGAAGTACTTAGGAGTACTACTGAGATGAAAGTCGTACGTTCGAAACTAGCCCAAATAGAAACGCAATTAAGAAAACAATCTCCATAAGAATTTCAAAGGTGTGTGAAGTCTACCAACCCACATTAGGCCAGCACGGATAAGGGCTCGTGCACAGCAGTGGGATAGTATTTAATATAGGAATATGGGACACTACGGAACTTTTAGATGGAAATATATTTATTGAAGAAACTGCGTACTGGTTTATAAGTTGGTGTTTGTGAGTGTGTCATAAAAAAATTTAAATTACAAGAATTAACTTTCTGATGTACCTATCGATATAATAATAATGTAGTATTATAATATCTTTAGGTCCATCATTTGTAGACTTTAAGAAAAAACGGGCAGGCAGCCCAAATTCAGCCGCAAAACGACCAAACCCAATCAAATCTCATCCATCCAACAGGACAGATAAAAATCAGGAGAATCGAGCACGACAATCCAGTAACTACTTCGATAAACTAACGTCTCGCCGGCTAGTTCGACGTTGTTACGTTCTAGTTTCAAGTTGGACGTACAGGATTTTATCCTGGACATATTCGAGGGCAAACAAACCGTCGAGGCTGTTGAATAAAAGTTAAACAAATGGAGCGGCCGCGGCAAGTTTTAATAAGATTCCACAGCGGGTTAGCGTTGAAACTGTTTGCCGCGTGGCCACTTGTGTGACAGCAGTGTGCAGTTCTGAGTGGCACGGAAGCACGTTCTCAAATTGTATTTTTATGATGATCCTATATTAATATAAATAATATTCATCATAAAAATATTATCATACTATATTAGTAATATATACAAATGTAGTCATTTGTATGTATTTCGGTGGCGTAGTTGTAATTGCGCATTCGTTACGACTGCTGTGCTGAGGTCTCGGGTTCGATCACCGGGTCGGGTAAAGTGACACTGGGTTTTTCTATCTAGAACTTCTCAGTTTCAGCCCGGAGTTTGGAAACTTGGCCCGGTATGGCGATAGGCTCGCCCCCTATCACATTATGGGACCAAAATTCACTGACCAGGAGGGTTACTCTTGACACTCGATTCCAATAAAAATTTGGGATTGGGTTCGAAAACTTTACAATTGGCACTCTTGAACGCAACATCAGCGCACGATTGAACTGAACACGGCGGATTTTTTTGTAACTAAATTTAATAGAGTATTTACGATCGCTTGAGCGTAAATATTATATTTCATTTATTTGAATTAGTTACGAGTTCCAATATCTTCTAGATTGGAATTGAAACTGTATCGAGTTCGAGATTGGAATTGATTTCAATAGTAGGCCTACAGATCTGAGTAACAAACATCCAACATCGTTATCTTTCTTTCTTTTACCCAAACATTCGCATTTATAATATTGGTATGATATAATATTAGTGAGATATAATATTAGTAAGATTAGAAAGATTATGATAACGAATATCCGCGTGTCATCAGAAACAACAGTACATCAATTTAATTTCCTGTATAATTGAATTATCTAACTCTACCCTGATCTATGATGTCTACCCTCTTTCTATTTATAATATTTAATTAAAATATACTTCTACAATAACCAAAAATAGTGTCACTCGAATTCTCTCTCATACCTTCCCAACTTTCATTACAAACTCCTTTCACCAAATCAACAACAGCCTAATTAAAGGCAACCAACGACGTTATTAATCACGGATCGATCCCTGAGCCCGGACTAACAATGTCGGAATGCCGAACTGAAGCGAACTGTCGCCAACTTTTTTGTCACTCAGCTCGCGTCACTGCTTCGAAGAGTACACTTAATCCCGGTACGGACTCGGCAGGTGGGGTCGATGGGGGTGACTAGGGATAGCATGGGGGAGGGGTCTTACCTGCATCCGCCCGATGAGGTAACGTTTTTATATCGCGACTTGGAGTTTTTATTTTTGTGACAAGTTGTTTGATTATGTTAAGAGTTTCGGAGTTATGAGTTTCAAGGCGATAGCGTTCGTTGTCCCGGGGGAACTACACCACTCTACCGTCCCTTTCGCTTTGTGCACTTTGTCAACTAGTTTTACTTGTGAATTTATTTGTGACTAGCTTTTGCCCGCGGCTCCACCTGTGATGTAGATATTTTTGAAAGAAAAGGGATAAAATACATTGAGTCATCTTAAGCTATAAAATGTTTCTATATTCTGCGAACTGTCAAACGACTGACAGTTATGTCAAACGCGCTAAGGTTACATTAGGAAAGTTAATGTGGTCGTTAAGTTTTCTTAAATTTTCTAATTGACCGTGCTAGTTTCTTATTTTTTTCTTTCTTAAGATCCTTCTCCTGACAATAACAAACATAATAAAAAAGAATTAGCGAAATCGGTCTGATTTAACTCCATATTTTACTGTAAGACGGCAAATTAAATATTTTTCATTGTGAAGTAGTATTGGTTGATATTATTTTCACCATTATTTTGTCAATTAACTATAGACTTGTCAGAGTTATTCTGGAATCGATAATAAAACATCACTTTATTTGTATAATTCATTTACTATTTATACGACTGCCTCGCAGATGTAATTGCGTATACGTTACGACTGATGTGCTGAGGTCTCGGGTTCGATGCCCAGGTCGGGTAAAGTGATATTGGGTTTTTCCATTTAGAAATACTCAGTATCAGCCCGGAGTCTGGAATTATGCCCGGATGGCGATATGCTCGCCTCCTATCACATTATGGGACCGTGATAAAAATTCGGCGAAAAGTGGAGGCAACAGTTATACCTCTGCCTACCCCTTCAGGGATTTCAGGCGTGAGTGTATATGTATGTAATACACTATTTGTGCATTTATATTTAAAGATAATTTGTATCATATACAATTTTACAAGCATATAATAATATTCTAAAATGTAGGAAAAAAAATATTTCCCGGAGTATTGTTTAATACGCTCGGTACAGAGAAGCGTTCCTCCCCCGTCTTCCGCGATCTTGACCCGTCTTGTTCCAACAAAACTTTGATATTGAGGGACTTGCTCAATTTTATTGGTTTATTAAATTCTTATAGTCGAGTAGGTACTTAATTTGTGCGCGACCGTCGTTCGGTGGTTTTATTTTTCTCTCTTCACAATTTTTTTATTACTCCCGTTTATGAAGTTGCCAACTTTTGGTTTATTGCTTTATTTATTAGATATTTATTTTTGACGTTCAGTTTTCTAGCGACGAAGGGTTGTTGTTTGTTTGATAGATAGTTATTTTTGCCTTACTTATACTTTTTATAAGCAGTTTTCTTTATTGGTTGATCATTACATTGATATCTATGGAAATTAGTTAATATTTTTATTTATTTGTTAAAAGAAAGAAGTAAAAAATCTCAACACATTTTCCGGGATAAAAAGTAGCCCATGCCCATTGTCAGACCCCTCAACTAACGCTATGCAAAAATCATATCCATCACTGGCTCTGAGTAAAACAAAAACGAAACTATCCCACGGAAACCATATATTTTTCCAGGATAAAAGTAGCCTATGTGCTATTTCAGACTATAATCTATCTCTGTGCCAAATTTCAACCAGATCCGTCCAGCCGTTCTAGCGTGATTGATTGACAAACATACATCCAAACACTCGCATTTATAATAGTAGGTAGTAAGATTCTGTTGATAATTATGGATGAATACTTTTGTATCTTCTATTCTATTATACCTAGTATACTTTCATTGCGTAAGTCCAAATGTGCAACCTAATGAAAATGCAAACGGAAGAACGACACAAATATAATAGAAAAGTTTCAAATGAAGTTAGAAGCGATCGCGGCAACGCAGACTCTTATCGTAAACGCGAATGTGTTGCCGTGATACTGCCAGATTAAGATCCAACTTTAGACTGCGTTATAAACGCGTTTTACGGCGATACTGTTCAGCTGAATCGCCACAATGCAGTCCCATATAGTCTAACTTCAGAGAAGAGAAATGTATCGTTAAGTAATGTTTAGTGTAGTGTAGCTTGGTTTTGCATTAAAGTCAAGTCTGTGGTTATAGTTGTGACACATATGGATGTTGTTTGACCAAAGGTTGCTCGTAGTTTCATAATCTCTCATGTATCAAAAGGACACTGGTGTTCGGAAAAAGGTAATAAGTAGTAAGTAATACGAGCCAAAATCAACTTTATTTCCATAATATTAACGTTACAAATACGCTTAATACGCCCGTCAATAAGGGCGAGTATTGCCAGTTTGGCGTGGCCAAATATGTCCAGATGATACTTGAGTGGTTATACTCATGTCTGAAGTTAATCATGTCTTATTGTGAGTAATTGTCTGGGTATAATTTATTTATATTACTTATTTTTTTATTATTCTATAATATACTGTTCGATTATCAAGTAGCAAGAAACAATCTATCCCTCGCTACTACTATACAAACACGCGGTCCTGCTGTGTAGCTTCTTCACATTACGCCATGGATCAAGTTGAAAAAGCCGTTGAGGGTCTAGTATCAGAGTACTCAGAAGACCGCAAGATGACCAAAAATCGTATTCCTACTTTAGACCCCCGACAAAAATCGGATGTACACTAGCTGATATATGCTGATACTCTAGCCCCGGAACGCGATACACATGCGTGTGCCAATATGGCAGGTTTTACACCCTGTGTACGGTGCTCGCTATCCGGGTGGATATGAATATCCTACCACCAGTGCCAGGTGTTTTCTGTATTCGGTCAAAACCGACTTTTAGAAACTGGCTATCTGGTCAGGATCGGGGCTAGGCCTGATAAGGCTGCTTTTTGTCACTGACCAAATGTAAACGCACCATTCCACTATAGTTATCTATTTCTTTCTAATACACCTCAGTTCAAGCCGCAGCGTCTACAACACACTCTGTCCCCGTGTGTTTACAATATTGGCGACTCTGCAAACCACAATATACACGGCAGGTGTTCGCTCGAGTCGAGACTGTTTCTCTAGCCCAATGTAAATATTAGTTAATTAAGTTCAAACTGCGAGTCCGCGGCAGTTAGCCCGCGCTGCACACTGTTTGACTTTAGATCTCGGATTTTAAAATCTTGAACGGATTCCTTTTCGCCGCATACCCTTAGTCCGGACTTGATGCCACGTTTTCTTTATGCCTTATGAGACTGGTATTCGATTTTTTCATTTTATAATAAACGCCATTAGATGAGTAAGCAGTCTATATAATAAGTAAGTATATAATAGTAAGTAATCTCCACCGTCCATGAAAATCTACCTTTCCAGAAGAATCACGAGGGCATTAACCATGTTTAGAGCAACGTATTGTAATATTTTATTATTACGACAGCCTCCGTAGTGTAGCAGGCGAGCAGCCGGTTGTGGGTTCGATTCCCGCACCAAGACAAATGTTTGTGTGACAGATTGATTTGTGTTTCAGGTCTGGCTGTTGTGGGACCGTAGTCCCTCATAGTTCTTGATACCCAGAATAGAGGTTTCACCTAGTGAGGGTTCAGAACTATATGTGTGACTATTCGTTTTATTATATTTATTAGTATTAAAATTAAAAAATAACGCTTAAATAATTGGTTAATCAATAAAACATTTTAACCCAAAGCATATTAAGTTATACGGTAAAGTGTAAACTGAGCTAAAAGGCTTTTTTGTCATTTATCCGTAAATTAAATTTTACCACTTCCCTTTTTTGATGGTCGCTATTTAATATCGAAACGCTTTTACGGATTTATTTGTAATAAAATGTTATTATTTTCTTTTAACTCCATATTTAAGGCCTTTATTTTCATATGGAAATAAGGGCTTGAAATGGTGAACTAAAAAAACAGATACAGTGGAAAAGGAAAGAAAGTATTATTGCAAATAGTCATAAACAACTATAGTTTCCCCGCTACAGAGAATGTTGTTATAATGTTAATGACCCAGCACGGCCAGTACTATTGACATGCAATAAAAACTAAAATTAAATACGGAAAAAATATTCAGAAATCATCAAGTAAAATATTTGTACGGCGGCTTAGTGGCAGAACATAGAAATTTGCAATTTTTTTTTTCTAGGACACATGTACCACTTATACAAATAACACCCAACAGTCACACACATAGCCGCGACCCCACACTAAGATACGAGTCTTGTGTTGTGGGTATCAGGGACTACGGGAGGCTTTCGGTCTCACAACACCCAGACCCCGGACACAAATATCTGTCTGTCACACAAACATTTGTCCCGGTGTGGGAATTGAACCCACGACCGCTCGTTACACAGCCGGCTACTCGCCAACTGCTCCAAGGAGGCTGTCAATATATTTAATAATAAATAAATTTGATTAGATTTGACGTGGAGTGAGAGCTTGCTGTTGCATTTCTCAAGATCAAACGGATTTCCGCAGGTCTTTATTCCTCTCCCCTTTAATATCTATTCCTTTCCTTTAAAGATAGCAACGAACGATGGTTTTCCTATTGTAGGTGTTCTGCAAAAAAGCTGCGATACACCTGTAAATTTTCGAAGTTACGCGTGTATTTCATCGTGACCTATGTATAAGAATCACTGGTATGTAATATCTACCAACCCGCATTAGGCTAACGTGGTGAACTAAAGCCTTCTCTCATTTGTAGAGGAGGCCCGTGTCCAGCAGTGAGGCAATGTTTATTACAGGCTAGTATTATAGGTGTTCTGGGGCGATGGATATCAGAAACCATCAGGTGCCTCAATAGCTCATTTGCCAACTTCTATAAAAGCAAATTAACAAAATATATTACTTTGCACATCCAAGAATAAGTTCATAAAATATTATATTGAATTCAAACTATGAATAAATACCAAAAGAGAACCGAATTTTCAAATTTAGAATTATGCAAACATTTGCTTTTACACCATAATTCGCAAACAGTGTAACTAACGTTAACCCGAAATAAGTAAATTTTTTCGCAATACTATTTTGTTTCAGAAGCTGTTTTATCCGACCTTACCATATTTGAATCATAAAAGTAAATTCAATAGTATAAATTCACTCCATCTTGTTGCTTGCGTGGCATGCTCCAATAGAAACGGGCATTCGATATATCCTCGTTCTTACAATTCGCATTTTTGCCTCGAAACTTTTGGATGATTGTTATCGTCTATAGTATTTTAATTTAAAGAAATTAGTTTCTGTACAATATATTTCTTCTGTGTATTTTATATCAGAGGTTGGCAAATATACAACTGGGTCACCTGATGGTAAGTAAACTCCACCGCTTATTAATTATACAAGAAGAAAGTATATACATTGTACGTTAATGAGAAAATGCTACAGCAAGCTGCCAGTTGGCGTTGATTTTGTAGGAGATAGTGGTACTATCCTGAGTTTAACAGCTAATTTATTCTGTAGAAAAAATTGTCTACGGCTATAGATTTAACTTTTTTGTCTAGAGTTCTTGGTATTACCAATAATGAACTTAAAAAACACTCTACAAATACAGAATTAACTATGAATGAATGAATAAATATGCCACATAAATTCATGTGCAAAAAGATCACTAGAAAATTAAATGGGAGTAGAGTAACGTTTGCCAATTACATCTATGTTGGAAACTATGGAACCATGGCAAATATACGTAATTGGCTGTCAGATAATCTATGCGTGAAATGATTCGTCTTGAAGGGCGAGGGAGACATAAGGGGACTGAAAGGTAAAAATAATAGAAAAGACATTTGTGCAATTTGATTAGTGACGCTGGGGGAAGTTGTAGCATTTAGATGTTAACTTAATGCAGACAAGCTAACGTATTGTAATGATTAAAATAAATAGTAATGTTATTCGACAATATTTTTTCTAGCTGGAAAATAACAACTTGGAGAATATGGTTTAATTTAAATTGGAAATGAGAATTTAAATATTTGTATTTACGGGATTTAAAGGGTTAACATGGCCTCAACCTTTAAAAAGTTAGTGATAATAATTACGCTTTGATATGATAGAATTACAAAATTGGGTAAGTAATTGGGCCAGTAAACGAGATACGAGTAGCGTCAATGCAGTTTATCATCACGCAAGCAAATAACAACTAATAGCACCACTACTGAATACTCATACAATTACAAGAGGCGTTAGTACCAAGCACCCTATTTGCTGGCACAGTTCCGTATTCCATCGGATTCAATCAGGGTCTCGCGGCTTTTCTATATTAACATTATATCCGCTGCAGTGGCAGTGACGGGAGTGTGCGGGTGGGAAGTTGCGGGGGAGGGGCATAGAGCCGACGGCGGCAGGAAAACATTGCGGGTAGGAAATTGCGTTTCCGCGGCGTACATTTGCCCCGGCAAAAGTCGACGGGTGTTTCTAATTTGTTGAATAATTGCCGCAGCGACGGAGCAGTGTCGACTGCGACCGGTCTTTCGAACTCTACAGGTGCACCCATGGCTATGGCTGTTACGGCGTTTCGAGTTGAGCAATAAAGGGTGTATAATTTCATTCGGTTTTATCATCGTTTGTGTGGGTTTTGGAATTACGAAGTCCAAATTTGATTTGTCACGATGGTCACTTTGCTTTTATGTCCATCAACGTTTGCTGGTTGGTTGTTTTATCTTCGTGAAATACAAATAAATCTTTTTTTTTTTTCTTTCTAAATTACTTAGTAGTGTATCAAATTCGCCCATCGAAGCATATTGATAAAATTATGATATGCAGTTCAAATTATGTCAGCATCAGTGTCTCAAAGATAATTAACGCCACATCAGCATTTAGACATGTAAATGTTATAAGAAATATGGATGTATTAGTGGTCTAATACACCCATATTTCTTCTGGTATTGTGACTGTTCATGAGAGATGAAAATCATTTACCTTCAGATGACAACCGGCTCTGCTAACTAATGCTATAAAAACAATTATCTTAGATCTACCCTTAATAGTCTTCAACGACTATTGACGACTGAATGAAAATTCAACTACAATATAGACTGCCTCGGTGGCGCAGCTGTAAGTGTGCATGCGTTACAACTGCTGTGCTGAGGTCTCGGGTTCGATCCTCGGGTCAGGTAAAGTGACATTGGGTTTTTATATTTAGACATACTCAGTATCGGCCTGGAGTCTAGAATTGTACCCGGTTCGTATCGATGGACTCGCCCCCTATAACATAATGGGACTGTAATAAATTCGGCGAAAAGTGTCGCCTACCCCTTCGAGAATTACGGGCGCGAGTGTGTATATATGTATGTCATAAGAACCCTGTATATTACTTACTCGAAAATTCTAATAATTGCTTGTTCATAAGCATCACATTTAATAACATATACCAAAAATTCACCAACTTACACACAATACCTACAGAGTTATTATATTTGAGCTTCATAAATTCCCGCCGTTTCTATGAACTCCCTTGCGTTCCTACGTTTTTTGTCGTGAATATTATTGAAATCAGAATGGCGCACATAAATTACGTTTCGCGGCGGTCGTTTTGCATAATTCCCATTTTTTATTCGCGACTGTCGATTCCATGGTACGTCCCACGTTTCTGTTTGCTCCGTTGTACGGGGATTAATTGTGGGTGTATTTTTACTTTGCCTAATTCGGTTCGATCGATGGAACTCAATGGGGATTAGGGTTCCGTCTATCTAAAAAAGAAAGGGCGATGTACCATCTTCCAAGAAAGTCAAGACGTACAAGCGTATGTGTAAAGTCCCTGGGGTGAGTTTATAACATATTGGGCACATCCATCCGTCCTGAAGCCTTACTTATGCGTACATCCTCGAAGTTTACTTCCGACCCATGATGTGATAGGTGGCGAGGCTATAACCATATCGATCGTAAAATTTGATATCGGATAACCCGTGTGTGATTTCTAAAACGCAAATCGTGATCACTAAATCTGTGATCTGAACCCAGGACCTTACTGTTTTTTTCCAACTGTCACACATAGTTCTGCCCTTCCCGTCATACCTGTATAATGGGTTTCAAAAACGATTGTACAAGAGAGTTTGGCTCTGAGTACATTCAAATTTGTTCTTTTTCTTCTCCTTCGTATCACTCTTCTCTTCGACAGAGCGGTCGTGGTCATCATGTAGTATCTTCTTCAGGGGCTGATGTGATTCGCCTCACGATGTCTTGCCATCTCTTCCTATTGGTGGAGATTCTGGTGCACTCATTCAATGGACCGCTCACAGCAGACTTGATTTGATCGGTCCATCGCATGGGTCCACGTGGTCTTGTGCCTTCGATTCTACCTTGAACAACAAGACGTGCTATGGAGTCGTTATCTCGCCTTGAGATGTGCCCAAAAAATGGGTTCTTTGAATGTGCCCACATTGAAATTAGAACAACAAAAAGAGAATTCAAGAATATTACATTCCCAAAACGCATGCATAAAACACATGCACTGCATGCACACAACGTCGACACACTGGCGTGAAACAAAACACGGTCCGAAAGTTTTGCGAATGAAAATTAATGAAATTCCCTTCGTCTACAGTCGGTCGGCTTACAAAGCCCGAGAAGCCGGTGTCCTCCCCGAGTTTACAGCGCTGAATTATGTTCGGTGGAAATTGCATGTGTTAGCGCAGGAAGCGGCTGACGGCCGGCCCACGTTGGGCCGAATGTTGCGAAGTGTCACTGCCGGGTTTCGGCCAAGCCCGGGCCGATTTAAACTTGCTCGACGCTGTTTATTATATTTGAAGCATCCTATGTGTTTTGATCCTACGACTTTGCTTGTATATCTGTGGTTACTTTAATTTTTCACTGATATTTCTTTGTGTAATGATTCAAAATAATTTAAATATCCATACTAATACTATAAATGCGAAAGTAACTCTGTTTGTTTGTTACCTCTTCACGACTAAGCGGCTGAACTGATTGTACTGAAATTTAGTAAGGGAATAGATTATATCCTGGAGAAGGACATAGGCTATCTTTTTCTCAAAAAACAACCTTGAAAGGGTCAAATAGGAGTTCAAAATTTGTATGGGAAATCCATAATTCCTCGACTTAGGGATCTGTAAATTCATATTTAGGCTTTTGGTAGGAAATAAAGAAATACGTGTTTCAACGTTTTTGAAAAATCATCCCTAAATGGGGCAAAGTGAGGTTAAACTTATGGGGTATTCTTTAGATGCAATCTCAAGATTCAGGCACAACACCTGAGAGGCTGGACAATCGCTACAGGTGCCTCAGTGCAGAAGACAACTCCTTGTATTGTATACTTCTGCTCCCGAATATAACCTCCACGCAGGCGGAGCCGCGAGCAACAGCTAGTATATAATACGTGAACATACAATTTTGTAATTTAAAAAACCAGAAAATACAAAGCGGCATAACGATATTTTCGATAAAAATGTTATCCGGTACAACAAGTCTGGTAATATTCCAAGACTATATTTATCTGTGGCACGCAAAACGTACTCATATTAAAGATAAAACAATAAATTCCGTTAACGCAAAAGGGCGAAAGGTTTATTCTTTCATTTTCCAAGAATCCCCAATATCTCGATAACCCTTATTTGTAGAACACTTGACGTCCTGTGCCAGAAAATTGTTTCTTATTTATAAGTAAAACGGCCTTGTGTTGTTGAAATCTATTTTTACCCTAAGTGATTAACTTGTCTTTTGTTTTTCATTTACAATTCTGAAGTTCAGTGGCGAAGGGTACAGTTTAAAAAAAAGAAACCAATGTTAATTAGTTAAGAGACCACACTGCACCTGATGGTAAGCGCAGTGCCGTCCAGTTAGAGTATAAAGTAGCGAGAGACAATCTATCCCTCGCTACTCAATCAACAATCCATGTCAAATCCATACAATCATGCTGGCCTGCTGTGTAGCTTCTTCACACTACACCATGGAGCAAGGAGGTGAAGAAGCGGTTGAGGGTCTAGTGTCAGAGTACTCAGAAGGCCACAACATGGCCAAACATCGTACTCCAACTCTAGACCCTCGACAAATCCGGATGTACACTGGCGGATCCCGGAACGCGACTCACGTGTGTCACTATGGTGGGTATTTTATATAATTGCGCAAAATTATTAATATCACGTATACAAATATGCGAATTACTAATGTATAGTAGTTAATTTTTATAATATGTGAAGAGAGAATTTGGAAGGGACTGTGTTGTACAGTCTTCACCGCCGCTGAAATCTCTGTTTAGTTTTTATTGCCTTGTAATTCGGAATATAGTGAATAATGAGGAACGATTTGATTTTCGGATATTTGGACAGTTTATGTCTAAAGAAATTTAAGTAATAATGTTAATATAATCGATTAATTATTAGAATCAATTAAAATTTACAATTATGTAATCATATATTATACATCGCTACACACTGCACTTGACTCGTCCAGACGTGCTAACTACAATAACTCGTTGTGCCAAAGCTTGTGTTAGTGATGTACATATTCTCTCCACATTTATGAATCGATATTGTTGTCTAATAAAGGCAGACTTGCAACTAGTATACCCACGGTTTTATTATTGTTAGGCCGATGTTATTTTCAAACTATTATACGGTAGGTTGCAATTCTAGGCACCTGTGATTTTTCGAATTAAAAGCTCAAAAACAAATAATGAATTCCCTGGCATGATAACTCTTAAAAATAATATTCCTCCTTCTGTTTCTCAGCCAATGTACGCTAGTACTAGACAAAATGAGGGCATCGATTTTTTTTATCGCATATCTCAACGTGACACTATAAATAAAAAATCATCCCGATTGAGTCGCATCACTAGCTAAATTTCCACTCCGCTTGTTGCCGGCAACTTTGTTCCACTACACTGAAACTTGGACAAAATTGACCGACTGAAGCTGTATGAGCTTGGTACATAAATAATTATCAACCGTAGACAAATTGGCAACACTGTAGTGGCACTTGAGTGTTATTTAAAAAAAATAATTCTCTTCGTCGTTTTTGTTTTCTTTTTATACCAATTTGTTTTCGAGAGCGAGGCTCTTTACTTACCGAGGAGTATTTTATCCGCAAGTCCGTCGTTATTTTTTGACAGTTATTTAAATTAGTTTTCTTTTTTACACAAGTATTTAATTACGATACAAAGCTTCAGTGGTTACATTTTTTGTTACTAAAGTGAGTTAAACTATAATATTATGTGGTTGTTATGCTGACCTCGTAAATGAGTTTGAAAAATTGATGATTTTATCATTTGACAGCCTCCGTGGCGCAGTTGGCGAGTAGCCGGCAGTGAAACGAGAGGCCGTGGGTTCGATTCCCACACCGGGACAAATGTTTATGTGATAGACAGATATTTGTGTCCGGAGTCTGGATGTTGTGAGACCGAAAGTCTCTCGTAGTCCCTGATACCCACAACACAAGACTCGTATTTTAGTGTGGGGTCGGGGCTGTGTGTGTGACTGTTGGGTGTTATTTATTTATTTATATAGAAATTACTGCCAAAATTCCCCACGTCAAACTCAAACAATCGTCACAATAACGTTTTGATTACTTTCCTAAACGTATTTACTTTGGATCGCGGAAGGGCTCGATGCCGCACGCTCCTTACGTGCCGTGAGCGATTTGCTCGTATTATTAATAAAAAAATCGTTAATTTACGTTCACGTAACAGGCAATGCGGATAATTCGCGATCGTCCCGCCTATGCCTGGCTCGAGAATTTTTTTATGTGGACTGTAAAATCGTGAAGATGTCGTGTCTGTTTTGGTTAATGTCTGCAGATTTTCTTTATTTGTTTTCATATTTACATAGACTTTCATTAGTAGAGGCTACAGAGTAATACATGGCTGATATTATTATTACTATTTAGGTAAACTATATGGAACTTTACTTAACTTTCGTGTATTGTAACTAACAATACGCACAAAACTAGCCTTTTGAATTGTATAGACAATTATTGCCAACTGATGAGATATTTAATTTATCGCCGACTTTGGACTACATTTAAATTACCAAAGAGGTATGCTGAGATGGTTTGGCCATATGGAGAGGAGGGATGAAAGGCGATTTACGAAAGGTATTTATCGTGCGAATGTGTCTGGAAGAGTGGGTAGAGGGCGCCCGAGGAGAACTTATTCTAATCAAATTAACGATATTCTCCTAAAAGGGCAAATCAGGAGTACCTCCAACCGCCGAAAATGTATGAGAAGATGTATGAATGTGGAAGAGGCGAAAGAAGTGTGTCAGGATCGTAGCTTGTGGCAGTCAATAGTCTCTGCCTACCCCCATGGGATACGGGCGTGAGTGTATATGTATATGTATATTAAATTACCATTAAATTCAATAAAGTTATGTTCACTACCTATGTGAATTCAAATATTTGGTCAAACATTGGCTGCCTGGCATATTGACAGTGATTAATTAAAATTGGAACAATTGTTACAGTATAATACTTTTTGAAGCACATAAATATTGGTATATTTATTTATTTATACACTTCATATACAATGTATATAGGCGGACTTAATGCCAAAGGCATTCTCTCCCAGTCAACCTTAGGGTATTGTTAAAATAAAGTCCCTATTTTCAAATCCTCCTTTATCTGTGACTTGTGGTCCCGGGCAGGCGTTGTCCTGCCATAAACTGCCTTCTCTGTGGACCAAATTTCATTGAAAAAATTAGAAATTCTAATCTCAACAACAGCGCCACCTATCGAATATTAAACTGGTTAATATGTGGTGGTCCTATATTTTAAGTTGGACCCAACCACACACATACACAAAATTTTATTTAAATTGATTCAGGGGTTTCAAAGTCTATAACGGACATAGGTAGAAACAATTTTTGTGTTTTATATTTATATATAATGAATACAATTACTTCAATTATACTATGAGAAACGCGATATTTTATAAACTTTCAATCCGTCTTTGTGCTCACATTGTTTCAATGTAATCCACCCTTTTTAATCACGGCGAATGTATTTGATATCCATAATGTTGCTTGTCTGGCTTTGGATTAATTCATTTTATATGGATATTAATTACTTTATAATTATACTATTCTGTTATACAATATAAGCTGCAGATTAACTTGTGCGTATTAAGCAGTTAAATTTTTTTAACATCACCATACCATATTTTTAAAACATCTGAACTGATTTATATGTGTTTGGTATCGTTAAAATGCTTTATGTAATGAATGAAATAGAATGTGATTTTACAGCAATTATATTTGTTAATATTAACTAGCTATCTTGATAGAAAAGAATACATTTCCAGGCTAACTAACTCATAAAAACTACGAGAGTGGGAAATTACTCATCAAGCAATGCCTCTCATCTTGTAGGATCTGTATTATAAATTATTCAGCATTTCATTTTGTTTGTAGTTATCATAATTCTTTTAGAACATAACATTAAAATTTTAGGAGTCCTTGATGAGTGCTCTTTTCAACATTAAATATAAATAATTTGTCAAGCACGTTTACGATAGATGACAAAAATCACTTATTAAAATTTCCAATACAACTTCACCCATTACTGCATACATTTATTTAAATGGATCGCCAGTGGGTGGTACATATTGTATTATAATTAAACAAAATTTTTGGTGCATGCTACCCAGTTACAGGCAACCACAGCTAACACAAGTATGTCATGTATGTACCTGACAACAAAATATAAATTTAGTTAATAATTACTTTATATAAAACAAAATTCAATTGAAGACAACAAATAAAAAATAACATTTCAGAAACACTACAAAACATTTATTGTGAATCAGTCTCGGATTTACCGAGATTTAGTTGTCGACCAAAATTAAACGAACCAAATTTATTTTAAAAGTTATCAACAGGTTTGAACAACTAAACTTATAATATAAATTGAAATTATTATGTGGTAATGATTTATACTTCTTTAAGTAAGTGGATAGAAATCAAATCTAAACATAGATTAACTACAACGGATGTTTCTATTTCGGTCAGTCCGGATCGAATATTTATCAACAGAATTGACCTACAGAGTCGAACATGCTATCCTACACTTTCAATTTACTCGGCGCATTACAAACATTGCCAACAAACCATTTACATCCATCTTGAAGGAAAATAACAAACATCGTGCCACCAGCATCGAAAATGTTACTTAAATCTAAGTACAGTTTTGAGAAACGACTCAAGTTCTCCACTAACCCGACAGACATATAAAACCCATAACAACATGTAAACATATAAATATTTGGCACGCTCGCAAGTGCCACCGTCCATTTGGCTCGACCGATCCCCACAACTCGCGATCAACATCCGAATTATGATAATGGAATTAATATCAAGGAGCACAGTGGCATGTATCTATTTTAGGAATCAGTAGTTGAAAAGGTATAACCGACAAAACTTCTTTATTTACACAATAAAAGACAGTGACGTATCTAGGTATTTTCCCTTGGGGTAGCAGTTGGAAGCTAAACTTTGTTATTGTTTAGTTTTAAAAAGTCTTAAGAGCGCAGTTGTCTTTCCGTAGCTGTCTTTAATAATAATCAATATTAGTTTGTGATTTGAAAGTAGATGGGTATGAAATTTCTAGGGAGGTTGCCCACCCTTGACTCTACCTCTAGCAATTTCCATGACCTTGATGTATGATACCAAGATAATAATAGTAAAAGGGGACAACAGTATGGTATTAAATATAGTTTCCATAATATAACGCCCTGGTCTAAGGTTAGACCTTAGTTCTCCACGCTGCCCTAATGCGGGTTTGTAGACTTAGACACCTTAAGGCTGTAGACACCTTCGAAACTCTTATGGAGAATTTTCATGTATGCAGGTTTTTTTTACTGCTTCGAAAGGCAGACGGGCCACCTGATGGTTAAGTAGTCACTGCCGCCTATAGACCTCTGAAATGACAGGGCACAGCAAAGCCGCTGCCGTTTCCTCACGATGTTTTAATTCAACCTTAAGGCAAGCAGTAAATAACATTTAGTTAATAAACATGTATTTTTTAAAATATCCTACTAAGTTTTGTCCCGGCAATCCGTACTAATGAAAATAAAATGAAAATGAAATAATTTATTTAAAAATTACAAATGTTACATGCATGACATGGAATTAAGAGTTGCGAAAAGTAATGTTCACATTTGCAATCTTATTGCTTATACAGATAGATTTGTACATGGTCCCCTCACTAGGCTAGCCTGTATCGAGGGGTCCCAGGTTAAAAAGATCTTCAACTAAATCTGCCGCTGTCAAACACAGGTATAAGTGAGGTAAACATTACAATATGTTACGCAATAACTTCTCAGCTTCCTCATATGTTAGATTTATTAACAATTTTTTTTTTTTTGTCTTGCTTCTGGAACTGATGTCAATTTGATGTTACATAGCTTTGATATATTATTATATGTAAAGGTAGATATAAATGGTTGAAAACGTTGAAAACTATCAATTTAGCTATCGCTGTTTTTTAAAGGAAGATTGGCGAGGAAGAAAATATATCGGTAAACCGGTATTCTCAGTATTATATTGTATTGTATTGTATTGTACTTTTAAGAGTTGTAAAGCCATATCTGCCTTTTAAGTTTTATCAGATACGCCCTTTTGAATATAATAACCAGTCGAGAAGCCTGCATTCACACGACGCCCGCGAGCCATATTCGTGTGGCTGATAAAAAACATATTTATGGGGAGAGATAAAAAACGCTATTTATATGCTAAGAATGGGGAAGTAAGGCATAATAAGACGAATGTATAGAGACATTTTCAAAAATGAAAGTATTTATTTTTGTCTTTGAATAGTTACCATTAAAACTTCTCTCTCATAGTAGAGAGTGCAAAAGCAAGCTTATAGTTCACGACTCTTTTCTGTTCTATTACTGTATCCTTGCCGCACCATCAAGCTCTAAGAGGTTCGCAAATTCTTATATTTGCCACACTATCTATGACTTTTTGCATAGTGGCAGTTTAAGGATCAGAAAACGACATAGACTACATTTATCCCAGAAAAATGCACGCTTCTCATGGGATAGCAAAATACAGAAAGGTGTAATAGCTTAAGATGCCTCCATGGATTGTATACCTTTTCCAAAAATAACCTCCACGTGGGTGGAGCCGCGGGCATTATCCAGTTTGTCTATATCACAAAGCAGAATTAATAAAACGAAGAAGTGAACTATCTCCATCCAAAGTTTTGCATTGATCCGCAAAACCCTCCTTGTTGCTCAGCTACGAACAAATCTACTAATTAATAATCCCCCAATTTTCCTTGCAAACTTTTGTTTCTGTGTCTTGATTTATAGTATTAGTCGGCATTGGGGTAGTTCCTTCACATTTCGAACATTATATGATTCTGAAATAACACTCCTGAAAATGTTTTCCATTCATTCCATTTTGTTTGTTGTAGCTATCTTCTACGGTAAAAATTTTTTCATCTGAAAAAAGAATTTCCCGATATTTTTTTCCCGCGTACCGCTTCAACAAAGCGCGGCATCTCTTCAGTCTCAGGTCCATTAGACGAGCATTCAAACGATGTCCTGTTTTTCTTCGATATGCCCGAAGCCCTAAGTCTTCATTTAACACCCTTTTCACCGTGGTTCTGCTTAACCCCATCTGAAGGGCCAACAGTTTCTGCTTACGTTTGGGATTTCTTTGAATTCGCGCCTTCACAGCTTTTATCACTGCTGGAGTCCTAACAGACCGAGGGCGACCACTTCTTGACCTGTCATCTACACTAGAGTCTTCATTGTATCGTTTGATGGTACGATAAACGAATCTTTTGGTTATATTCAAGTTTTTCAGTATGTCAAAAATTTGAATTGGCGCGTAACCGCAACGATGCAACGCAATAGGGTATTTGACAATTTTTGAAAATTGATGGACATCGATAGAGGACTCTTCACTTATAGCCCCCGTAATATTTTTATTATTGAAATATACTCAATTTCTATAAAATCCGCGATTTTATTTTTTCATATATAATTTCGGGCTAAAACGCGTTGTCACGTGACATTATCTCTATGTGACGTCATCGCACATATACAAACATTCGTGACCGATGACCTAACAACATACCAAATTATTTGCATTTATCTGTTAGTTTTTCCCAAAAATGAATGAGCCAGCATATAAATATTGTTCAATACCGTTGTGTAAAAACTCGACACTAAATCCCGATAAATTGCAATTGCCATGTGCCAAAATCAAAAGTTTTAAGAAAGAAGTGGCAGATTTCGACTATCAGCCTTTGTAATGCCTTCTTCCATTCTTATAGAAGACTTGAAGACGAAATTAACACGTTTACACATCGAAAAATATGTTCTTCCTTACAATTTTATTTGTCGTAGGATGCAATGTTTATGTGCGATGTCGTCATGAGTAATGGCGGCCGGTATTGCTACGTTTTTGGCACCGAGAGATACAGATTAAAAAATCAAAATTTTAATGACGAAAATAAAATGTTTATAATACGTCTAAAATAAAAAAAATGAATTTAATAAATATGTTTGCCCACTATCCTTTCTCCTAGTGCAGTTTTATATTTTTTGGTTACACCAGTCAAACACCCTATTACTGCAACACGGTCTTCTTTAAGCGTCCACTCCATATTTAAAAATGAGTAAAATTCTAAAAAGTATACATTTTTATTTTCATGAACAATTTGAAATTCGAATTCAATAAACTTTTTTGTGGCCAGCATTCTAAAATAAAAGTTTTTACTGTGTGACAATACTTATGACCTGACTGTGTATTTACCAGATATTGTTAACCGATGTTCTAAAAGAGCAACGCTAGATTTTCTTGACCGTTTTTCTCTAGTGAAACTGCATTCTGAACTGGCGGTAGAGTAAAAAAATTGACTGAATCTAAAAAATTTATAACATTTATTTCATGGATTCAATAAATATTTGATTTGATGAGTGCAGCGTGGTAGTTCAATATTCTAAATAATATTATTGGCCGAACGTGACGAGTAAGCAATACGACGAGACGTCGTGTATAAAAAAAGAATAACATAATGTGTATGCCACTGCGAACAAAAGACAACCTATTAAACTTTATAAATTGTTGTACAGTTTTACGAGCCAAATCAAATTTTTTTCCTCTTAAAAGAATATGCGTCGGTTAAAAACGTATAAAAAGGCAAATAAATATTTTTATTGCTGTCGCAGGTGGAAGGGTAACGTATTGTGACAACCTCCATGCACAGCGGGCGAGTAGCCAGCCGGCTCTGAAACTAGAGCCAGTGGTTTCGATTCCCACACCGAGACGAATGTTTGTGTGACAGACAATTGGTTTCGGGTATGGGTGTTATGGGACTATAGTATCGTAGTTCTCGATACTCACAATACAGATTTGACGTAATGTGGGGTCAGGACTGTGTGTATAACTGTTGGGTATATTTATTTATTTAATAATAATAATACTAGCCTTGTATTAAACATTGTCCCACTGCTGGGCACGGGCCTCCTCTACTAATGAGAGGGGTTAGGCCTTAGTCCACCACGCTGGCCTAATGCGGGTTGGCAGACTTCTCATACCTTCGAAAAACTCTCAGATATGCAGGTTTCCTCTCGATGTTTTCCTTCACCGTTAAAGCAAGCGATAATTAATATTTTAATACACACATAACTTTAGAAAAGTCCGAGGTGTATGCCACTTAGGTTTCGAACCTACGACTTTCGTCTTGACAGTCCGTACCGCAACCAACTAGGCTATCGCTGCTATTTAATACAAGGGCATTAATTGTTCACAATTTGTCTACACCTTTTACTGGAATCTAAATCAGGGCGCCACACGGCACGGTCAGTCCATATTAACATCGCCACGACGTATATATTACCTAATTGCAGCGCATCAAGACATGTCCGCATCAATCTCGTAATGAGTCCTTCGGCAGGTAATCGAAGCATATGTCAGTCATATACACTGATGAGGTGAGCTTTAGAGATAATTCAAGATCAACTCATATGAGCTATTCTATCTAAGAAAAGTGTTTGCATATACACAATTACTGTCTCAGTACCGCCCAATTAGAGTATCAAGTAGCGAGAGACAATCTATCCCACGCTACTTAACACAATCATGCCGGCTTGGGTCTTCACACTATGCCATAGGCAAGAAGGTGAAGAAGCGGTCGAGGGTGTAATGCCAGAGTACTCGCAAAATGGTCAAAAATCGTACCCCAACTCTAGACCCTCGACAAAAACCGGATGTACACTGGCTGATCCCAGAACGCGACACACTTGAGTGTGCTATGGCGGGTTTTACACTCGGTTATGCGGGCGGATATGAATATTCTACCACCAGCAGTTGTCTACCAGTTAATAGAATACAGAAGCATCATTGACGTACTACCACACAAACGAACACATAATTCAAGCTCTTCTTCTTTGTCGTTCCCTTAATGAGGATCGTGACCATATATAAATATGATTTCTTCGGAAATTAGTGCAGTGGTTTTCCTTTGCCTTCTGCACCAGATCTTTTAGGGGCTATTTAGGCCCCAAAGTCACTGATACCTCTTCCAGATGGTTTCCCGGCTGGGTCGATGGTTATCCCGCCATGGTTCGGTTTCCAGAACCCCTTCTGTTGTCTAGCAGGGAGCACCACGGTAGCCAAGGCCACCCTCGCCAGCTATTTTGATGAACCAATAGCGCGTGCTGGGGAACCCCCCAGTTGGCCAAAGATCTATCCGACCCAAGCCGGTTGGCTTGATAGATCTTTTGCTCCGTTCCCCCCTTACTCCCCTTCAAGCTCACGCACACTATAAAGCAAAGTAAGCTAAAATGGGTCTTGATGTCTATAATGTAACTTATTCTTCATAATAAAATACCGGCGGTAGCACAGTGGGCAGTGACACAGCCACTGGCATGAAAGTTGCGGGTTCAATTCTAGATCCTAAGACAAAATCGAGTCAATCGAGTCAAAATCGAAACAAAACGGTCGTGTCGCTACGTTCGTCGCTATCTCCTATCCCACTCACACACCCCAAAGCCTACCTTAATTTAAACAAGTAAAATGACCGAGAATCTTTTAATACAATATTATTTGATGTATATTTGCTTTCAATTATAAGAAATTTTAAGATCATTATTAAATACATATTTTTGGTAATATTAATAAGTAAATGAATTTCATCTATATTCTTATTGACATAAAATAGCAATTACGTTGAATTTATAAAAATCATGAATAGTACTCTGCATTATTAATAAAATTTGTTCTATTTACAAAAAAATATTTAAAAAAACTAGCTTTTAACATTGGGCAGTTGATTTATGTAAAGAATTTTAACACAAAAAGTTATCAGGCACAACGTAATTATTTCTTTAATAACGTTAAGGAAATTCTCTTTCTGAAAGTTTTATTGTAGTCTTGGCAGGCTCATTTGTATTGCGTTCGCGGGCGTCGAGAACAAAAGTCGGTATTAAATAGTTTTAACGTTATTCCTGATGAAGTTGCTATTGATATGATAAATGATTTCATTTGTTTATATACATACATAGATACATATATACTCACGCCTGTAATTCCCGTAGGGGTAGGCAGAGGTGTAACCAGTACACCCACTTTTCGCCGAATGTGTTACGGTCCCATAATGTGATAGGGGCGAGTCTATCGCCATACCTGTCTGATACTGAGTATTTCTAAATATCACCTATACAAATTACTAACTTGACTGCATCGGTAGCACAGTTGTAATGAATTGCGCATGCGCTACGACCGATGTGCTGAGGTGTCGGGTTCGATGCCCAGGTCGGACAAGTGATATTGGGTTTATCTATTTAGAAATGCTGGAGTCTGGAATTGTGCTCGGTATGGCGATAGGCTCCCCTATCACATTATGGGACCAAAAAAAATCCGCGACATGTGGTTGTACCGGTTACACCTCTGCCTACCCCTTCGGAAATTACAGACATGAGTGTATATGTATCTAAATTACAACCGTATACATTGAATCAATAACAGTATCGGAATAATTACAAATTACAACTAGATTTGTAATACATATATACTAGAGCTACATACCTCTAACGGAAATCCAATTAGCGTTAAGTATTCAGCATGCTTTAATCAAGCAATTAGTAAGCTGGATGCGCATTGTCCAGCGTTCGATGCGGACAAACATTGCCCACGAGATTGGCTACGGTCCACTCAACGTTACCTCCGCCAGACCCGCGATAAAATTAAACAAATTACAACGTAACTTCTAGATTACGCATTATGTAATTATCGATACTGTGATTGTTGTGGTAATCTTTTGTTCGGAAGTTTGTTTCTGATGTATGAATTGTTTGATCCGAATTGGTTATACTTGCTTGATTGCTATTTTATTAATATTGTTGTAGAATTACTTTTTTATATAGTGGTAGAGCCACGCTGTAGACATATTTGTCTGCAGCATGAATGGGCGAGCCGGCCCAATACCGGCGTAATACCGCTGTCTCACAGAAAACCAACGTAAAGTGACAGTTTACTGTCGCGTTTCGTATGGTAAGTGAGATATCCGGAGGCCCAGATTCCCCCTTCCCTTCCCTAATCCCTATTCCTGTCCTTTAAGGCCGACAGCGCATACATGATACTTTTGGTATTGTGGATGTTCATGGGCGGTGGAGATCACTTAACATCAGGTGACCCACATGCTGGTTTGTCGGACTATGCAATAATAAAAAAAAAACATTGATTCGATGAATTTCGTAATTATCGATATTGTGATTGTTCTTGTAATCTTGTGTTGGGAAGTTTGTTTATTGTTTGATCCAAATTGGTTATACAGATATATTTCTTATTATGGTGTAATTGTTGTTCATTTTTTTATATATTGATTTAAAGAATTTCGATAAACTATTGTAATATTTGTTGCCGAACTACAGGCTTGAAATAAAATTACTAGAATCAACTACTAATAATAAATAAATTAATAAATTACTTGTGATACTTTAGAATTCAGGAACTAGATGATATTTATGGTTTCGAACATACGACTTTCGTCTGGACAGTCCGTACCACTAACAAAGAGCCTACCGCTGCTTTAGTTTAATAGTCAGATATATTATACTAACTTTTGCCCGGAGCTTAACATGCGTGATTACGATTATCGGTTCCGTTGTATTCAATATCCTATACTAATCATACATAGATACATCATATCAATCAAAAATAAATAGAGCGTTTAAAGGAAACTCTCAATTTTTAGTATAATTTTCTGATTTTACGTGCAACATTTCCAATTTTTCATTTCCTAAACTCCTCATTGAGACATTAACAAAGATTAAATAAAAACGCCATTTAGATCCGGTCGTGATTATATATTGTACTTACGAAAAAAAAACGCATTTATTTTGTACTTAAATAGATATTACCAACTAAATTATAATCTTTATGAGATAAAGATGTATAATAAAATATGTATATTAACTTTAAAGCGCAGCCAATTAAGCTTATCATATACGCGAGTCTCAACAAACCAAATATTTATTAACTACCAACAACGTAATTGTAAATTTAAATTTCACTAACATTCTACATTAATGTTATATTTAATCTCTATTAAATTAATAAAACGTAATTAATATAATTAATCTAAATTAAATTTATAAATTAAATATATTTATTATTTAATTTAAATTCATTTTATATAATTTCTAAATAAAAAATATATTATACTCACAAAAAACACACTTATTCATATACATATATACAAGCTTATTCGCCGACGGATCGTTTGTACCCCTGAGTAGGAGAAGCGAATATACAAAAAAAAAGAAAAACACTAAGCGTCCCGTAGAACGCCTCCGGTCACATTATATCATTTAGACGCGTCCGCCCGTGCCATTTGTTGCTATACAGTTCTGTTTAGGCGTTACCTTTTTCATAAATAATACCTTGTGTTTTTTTGTATTTATTACCGCGAAGCGAGCTTTGCAACAACTTTTAGACAGGGCCGGAGTTGCTTTGTTAGTAATAAGGATTTATTACCCCCTTTTTTTTTTTTTTTTTTGTCGCGGGGAAAGCGTTTTATTACTGCCGCCCGCTCCGGAGGGAAGCGGATTAAGAATAAAACGGGTATGCTGGACTAGCCGGTCTTACGACCCAGCATCCCCCTCGCACGGATGATGGCTATCCGTGCTGCCGCTGGGCCGAGTCCCTAACCCCTATATACAACCCACCCGACACTACCAGCTAAAACCCCGCGGTGGCCTTCTTCGGCGCTTGCGGAGCGATCCCGGGGTATTCTAAGGAGTGCTAGAATTGCAGCCGGAATCGCCCCTGCGCGGTGCTGCGTAGCAGCCCATCTCCATGGAGGGCTAAGGAGCCCCCGCGCACCGAACAACGACAGCGAACGAGGCCTTACCACCTGCGCTGCCGTCCATCTCGGGGTCGCACGATGCTCCGAATTTGGGAGTGCATCGATACGGGCTAACAGCCCTCCGCTGCGCGCCCGCGACCCCTGATGGCCCCTATTAGTCGCCTCGTACGACAGGCAGGGGTTACCGTGGTGGAATTCAAACGCCCCCATTCCACAGGGCGGGAGACGCCGGTCAGTCGTCCACCCGGCGCCTCCTACGCCTTCTCTGGCGGCGGGAGGGATCATATCGTTCCCGATCCCTCTCAGCACTCTCCTTCTGCGAGATGACGTTCTCGCAGAAGTGGGCCACCGCACGCCAGGACCTCCGGCTGGCGACCATGGACGACACCACGGCCGGCAGCGAGAGGTCTCCTCCAACGACTGCTCTGAGAGCGCTGCGCTCTTCGTCCCAGGCTGGGCACTCCTCCAACGTATGTTGGGCCGTGTCCTCGCGGCAGTTGCCACAGTGGTGGCACACGGCGGACACCTCCTTTCCGATCCGACACAGGAAGGAACCGAAACACCCATGGTCCGTTAATACCTGTGTCAGTCGGAACGTAGGCGCCCCGTGGCGCCTGTCTAGCCATCTCTTTAGGACAGGACGCACTGCCGCGACAGTCCTCAAGCCCCCAGTCGGGCTCTCCAGCCTGGAATGCCACTCCTCCAGGGCGGTTCTGCGAAACCGGGCCGCAATCTCCCTAGGGGCCAGTCTCTCCTGACGGCGGCTGGACGCCTCCTCCCGCCAGAGGAACGCTGACGAGAGGAGTTTGGCGTCCAACTCCCAAGGGAGTGTGCCGGCCAATAGGCAGGCCGCCTCGTGGGAGACAGTGCGGTAGCCCCTTACTATTCGCTGCGCCACCAAACGCTGCGGTTTGCGCAGCAAGGCGACGCAGCGGGCTTTCAGGGACTCGGCCCATACGGGACATCCGTACAGGGCCATTGACCGCACGACTCCGGCGTATAAATTTCGGCAAGGGTTACTAGGTCCCTCCAGGTTCGGCAGCAGGCGTCCGAGCGCGCCCGCCGCCCGCACCAATTTCGGCGACAACTCCTCAAAATGGGCACGGAAATCCCATCGGCTGTCCAGAATCAATCCCAAGTACTTCATTTTACAGCCGATGGGAATCCGCACCCCCTCCACAATTATTTGGAGCCCAAAAGGTGGCCGAATCCGAGGCCTGTGAAAACAAAGGGCCTCGGTTTTGTTGAGGGCCACCTTAAGGCCCAGTCGCCGAATCCTGGCCACCACCTGTTCGGTTGCGAACGAGGCGAGCAGGGTGGCCTCCTGGAAAGACCTGGCCGTCGCTGTCACCAGTGTGTCGTCCGCGTAACAGACGACAGCGACACCTTGGGGGTTGGTACCACGGAGCACCCAATCGTAGCCGATGTTCCACAAGAGAGGGCCCAAGACTGAGCCCTGTGGAACACCGCAGGCCATCGCTCTTCGGTGCCAACCGTTGGCGCCCGGATACACTATGTATCTATCTGAGAGATACGAGTGCACCAGGCGCCGAAGATACGGTGGCACCACGTGGTACCGCAGTGCTTCCATTATGCAGGCCCAGGGTAAAGTGTTAAACGCGTTGGCGATGTCTAGAGACACCGCCACCACCACTTCACCACGAGCCACTGCATTCTCCGCTTGTGCCTTGACCCGCAAAATCGCGTGTATTGTCGATCGGCCTTGCCGGAACCCGTACTGGCACTGTGCCAGGTCCGGCCCGACCCCTTCAAGATGCTCGACGAGGCGAGCGTGAACAATACGTTCGAAGAGCTTGCAAACCTCATCGAGCAACACGATGGGCCGGTAGGCCGATGGCGACTCTGCAGGCCGCCCCTCCTTCTTGAGCAGGACCAATTTCCCAGTTTTCCACTGAGACGGAAAACGGCCCTGCTCCAGACACGCGGAGAATAGGCCACGGAGCCTAGTACCCAGATGCTCGACGGCTAACACCCATGCACGTCCGGGGATACCGTCGAGACCTGGGGCCGTCTTCTTGCCCCGTAGCCGAAGCACTACCGCCCGAAATTCTTCGGGCGAAACCTCCGAAACAACCCTTGCCGAACTTAACGACGATGGCGTCGACGTGTGTGACGCCATCGCTGGAGGAGTGACATTCACAGTGGCAGGGAACAAAGCTGCGACGACCTCTTCAACTAGATCGCCCCGGAGACTCTGAGTCAGTAGGGGCGCCCAGGGGCGATACCTTCTCATCACCACGCGATATGGACGCCCCCAAGGGTCGTTATCGAGAGTTCCCCGGAACTCCTCCTGAGCTGCAGACTTTGCCCTTGTTATTGCCACGCGCAGCGCTCTCTTAGCCTCCCTGTGGAGGCCGTGAAGCAGCCGCTCCTGGTCCTCGTCGCCAGAAAGTCGGATCCGACGACGACGGTGTCTGGCGAGGCGACGAAGTGCGGCCACGCTAGAGACACGTAACCGCGTAAGTTCCGCCGACCACCAGAACACCTGGCGCTTCTCGGGACGACGTCGGACTCGGGGCATGGCCGCGTCGCAGACGCGCGACATCGCTGCCCCAAACCACGACGCCTCCTGCTCGACCTGCATCAGTGCCTCCGGTGCAGGGAGCCACGCCTGGGCCAGTGCGGCCTCCTTCAGGGCCTCAACATCGAGGCGTTTTACTGACCAACGTGGGCCGTCCGACCGCGGGCCAGTCGGTCCTCCACTGGACTGGGGGTTAGGGGACAAGGCGACGTCGAACCGAATGTATCGGTGATCCGACAACGTCTCCTCATCCTCCAGAACTCTCCAGTCACGGACACGGCGGGCAATAGCTGGGGTGGCGAACGTGAGGTCCACCACCGATCCGCCATTATGCCGCACGCACGTGTTAACCGACCCGCGATTCACGACGGCCAGGTTGGCCAAGATCGCCCACTCCTCCAGGGCCTCGCCGCGCCTGCTGGTGACCGACGAACCCCAAGCCAGAGACTTGGCGTTGAAGTCGCCGGCAACGAGAACGGGGCGAGGCTGACTGCCTTGCACCACCAGGGCCCCTAGCCGAGTGAGAAAGTGCTCGAACTCGGCCAGAGATCTATTGGGGGAGAAATACACACCCACAATCCAGACCCCCCCCAACAGAACCGCCACACATCCCGATCCCGATTTATTACCCCCTACTGGCTGTATGCATCAATTTAAATTTTATGGGTAGAAGAGAATAGGAAAGACGTCCCTGTCTTTTTTTTATCGATTCGCAATTTTTTTTGTCAATATATATTTTTTTTTTAGTTTTAAGACATATTACTTACTTACCTTAAAAATATTTGTCTGAACAAAAAGCCTTTTTATTATGTCTTTATCCGTCTATTTTCTTTTATAGTTTAATATGTAAATTATTCACAGAATATTTATGATATTAATTTATCTATTTTGCGAATTTTACTTATACTTGTTTGCCTTAAATGTTTTTTAACACTATCATTTGATTTTTGACCCGTGACTATTATTTCTAACTCCGGTTTTCATTTTAGACATAAACGAATTAAGCTTGTGATTTCATTTTCTTCGTATTAAATGGTATAAATATGGATAATATTGTATATTGCTTTTCATATTGTGATCTGTTCCATCAAATTATATTTGCTCTTCTTTTATGCGTATCTACAGTAATACAGGCCTTAAGAATTTTATATTAAAAATATTTATTTCTATTTTCACTGACCTTTTACTAGAGCAATTTAATTGACCTTTAAAACATTAAACTTACGTACGTTTTGCTGTCTAAGTATATATTGTTATTTTCGTCTTCTAATAGGGTGATAAAGCTTCTGCCTAGTCTTTAATAGTATCAGTACTATTATAGCCATTCTGTCAGTCCACTTCTCGATCTTATACATCACTATTTCGTTCAAAAGTTGGCAACATATCCACGATTGTTATGGTATTATGGGTGGGGTGTATAGTGAGGTTACCATCCAACGGCCCATTTGCTCCTATCTATCCTTAAACAAAAAAACATTTCATAATGCTTTACAAACCAAATAAACCTTGTATAACTAGTGATTACAACGAACGCTGAATCATCGCAACTGCCACGTTCTACGTTCCTTACAGTCTGCGCGAGTGATTTGTGAATAAAAGTTCAGTGAATACATAAAAAAAAAACCATAAACACAGAGATATGAGAAAATGTCAAAAAAATGTTTGAAACGGACAGGACGCTGACCCTATATGTGTAAAGTAAACAGTTGGTTGTGTCCGTGTATGTGTGCGTTTGCGTGATAGTGTCAGGTGGGATGAGGCGGGGGGCGGTGGTGCCCCCGCGCCTCTTATCACGAGATAAGGCGCCGTGGCAAAGCGCGCGCGCGACACACGGTGTCGAATCGCCAGCGTGACGAGGCTGCTAGGAAAAAGGCGGCCGCCGCCCGTAATGTTGCACTCACTTAACGCACTCGCCGGCAAGATATCGCCGGGCGGCGGCCTCGACACCAACCAGAACAGGCACACACACCCCAACAGGAACCACAAGGCGTCGTCCCCAGGGTCGCCGTACGCCAAACCAAAGTAAGTGCACCATTTCTATCCTTTAATCGCGTAGGCAGCGGCCCTGCTGTGCCCTGGCATTGCAGAAGTCGAAGTTTTAAGTTCTGCTGCTGATTGTGGTAAGGTGAAGTGACTGGTGGTCACCTGGACCTGGTGGTCTTATACGATCTTTGCAGCAGCTAAGTCAAGGGATATGAATGGAGTTACCTATCTTCGGTAAGAATGGATGGGCCATCTGATCCTTAACTCCAGACACTAGAACAGTTCAAACAGAAATTACTGCCACTGACCCTCTAAATTGCCAGCTTTTAGGTCAACAAGAGATGGGAGTGATTTTGAAGGAACAGCCACAGAAAATATCAGTTTTAGTTAAATTTCCCATAGAATAAGTCATCGCTAAAAACGCAGAAGATGCAGAAACCGCGTATTTCCAGTGAAACAATAGAAGGAACACAGTCTAGTGTGAAAATGATAGTTATTCCAAATCTCCAAGTATAAATGGAGTTCTTAAATTCTGTTGGACGAAAAACACAGTAAGATATTGTTCCTAACATAACAGTACACGTAATCATTGTTACTCATAATGTACTTAATGCTACTGGATTCCTTTTGTTTACGCGATCGTTATCAAGTCGCCATAGTGTTGGGATCTCATATAATTGTGTTATTAGGTTGGGATATTTAATGTATAGTCCATCAAGTGGTTTGTAATAATCAGTCATCTGAACGATCGAATAACAATTGTACTGATATTTTATGACTCAAATAATTTTCCAAGATATATTTATATGTTTATGAGCTCCTGTTTGTATTCCCGCAAGATTAGGAGTTCTAGGTGCGACTAATGAACCCACAATTCGTCAAACTGATTACCGTCCCAAGATGTGATCAATGGCCGGTGTGTTTGGTACAAATTCTAATATATCGTATTGACACATATATTGGAATGTGTGTCTATTTCTATTATGTGTGTAACCACGTACACTCATTTGCAAAAAAAAACGGGCATCTAAGCAATGAACCATTTCAAATGTTACTATTGGTTTGTTTGATAATTATAGGTAGTTTTACTTTCACAATTTTGTAAATTAATAAGCAAATAATCGTTTTCGTCAGTATTATCATAAAATTTTGATAAAATTTATGGGTTTTAATGCTAAAGTTCACTAGTAGTGTATGCTCGCTAGTAGAGCATATGCTCGTGAAGTAAAAGTTAACAAAGATTTCGGTTTTCATAACTTTTAGTCAATTTTTATGAATTTATTTCATATTCCTCATTGTCAAAGCTTCATTTATTGCTGTTTAGCTGTCTCAATAATGTTAGAGAAAGTGGTAAAAGCTACCAAAGTTATTGCGCTGCTCGAAGAGGGTTGCAGCCAATGCTTCGTGGCTCAGAGGCTAAGTGTGAGTCGCTCGACGGTTCAAAGGACCTGGCAGTGGTATCAAGACACCGGTTCCGTCGAGAGAAGGCCTGGTTCTGGAAGAAAACCATGTACCCAACCACGGGATGATCGTTTTCTTGTGAGTCGCGCATTGAGAAATCGCAAGTCTTCGTATGTGGACCTTAAGAACAACCTCGAAGAAGTAAGAAATGTGCATATTAGTCTATGGACGGTCAGGAGGAGGCTTCTCGCGGCCAATATACGCAGTCATCGCCCGGCCCGCGGCCCTAAGTTACTCCGTGAGCACAGAGTTACCAGGCTTAGGTTTGCTCGAAATTGTGAGTCATGGACTAAAGAAGACTGGAATAGGGTATTGTTCTCCGATGAAGCCAGGATATCTCTGTTCGGTGAAGATCGACGTCGGCGAGTGCTACGAAGACGAGGAGAATGCTTTGCAGAGGCTTATTTGAAGAAATCACACCTTATGGTGGGGGCTCTGTTATGTTTTGGGCAGGAATAAATTCAATGGATCGTACAGAGTTAGTAATCATTGAAAACGGCTCACTGACTGGACATCGATACATAACGGAAGTTCTAATTCCTCATGCACAACCCACATTGGCTGCTTTAGGCGAAGACTCAATTTTTATGGACGACAACGCTCGCGCCCACCGGTCTGGCGATGTGGAAGCGTATGTGCAAGAGGTCGGCATTCGTCGTTTGGATTGGCCAGCTCGAAGTCCCGACCTCAATCCTATAGAGCATGCCTAGGACGTTCTGAAACGACGCGTGAGATCAGTACAACCGGCTCCGCAGACCATCAGAGAGCTGAAGAATGTGATTACCGCGGAGTGGGAACGTATTCCGCAAGCAAGTATCCGGGATATCCTCGCTAGCATACCCAGACGAATTCAAGCTGTGATTTCAGCTAGAGGGGGTCACACTCGATACTAAACATTTATCTGCTTTTACTTTATTAAAGAAAAAACAAACAAAAATCTTTGTTAACTTTTACTTCACGAGCATATGCACTACTAGCGAACATACACTACTAGTGAACTTTAGCATTAAAACCCATAAATTTTATCAAAATTTTATGATAATACTGACGAAAACGATTATTTGCTTATTAATTTACAAAATTGTGAAAGTAAAACTACCTATAATTATCAAACAAACCAATAGTAACATTTGAAATGGTGCATTGCTTAGGTGCCCGTTTTTTTGCAAATGAGTTTGTGTTTTAATCGAATCAAAATTTTAAGATTAAATTGATATTTCTCTACTTGAGATTTCAATTTCAATCTGGGATTGGAGCTGAGCTATTCATCAACTAAGATAATTGTATTAATTACTAATCATTTTGTTTAAACTCTGTTAGATTTTGAATTATCAAGCGTTAAATATTTAATTTTATTTTGTAATCCAATACAAACAAAAATTTTATAAACATTACTTTATCTCACATTAAATCTCATCTCGATATGTAACAATAAATAATGATTATTAGATCTTTCTTTTAATGCCTGGATAGGCATTAACTACACTTGGATACAGTTTTTTTTATCTGAGTAACAAAACAAGGTTGCTCGTCTGATGGTAGTCACTTTGCCTTACCATAATCAGCAGCTGAACTTAAAACTTCAAATTACAAAATACTCCATTGTACTGCACTGCGAATGTCACGAGATATAAGAAATTAAGCCTTATTACTCCCAGTAACTTCACTGGCTTCAATTATTTCAAACTAGAGCACAACAATGCTTACAAACTGATGCTTAGCGGCAGATATAGACAAAAGCGGTTGGCACCTGCCTACTGGTGGTGGGTCTTCGATTGTTATAATCGAATTACCTTGGATGTTTTTGTGTGATTCTTTGAGCTTTACGCGGCTTAATTTAATGCATCCTACAAAATATAAGTTCACGTGTGTTCATGTGTGTAAGGTACACACATGTGTGTTTAGTAATTTTAACGTGAAATATAATTCCCAATTCTAACCTATCATTGATATGATGGTTTTTTCAACTATTTATATTATTTTGTTGACATCAAATGTTGTCAAAAGAAAATATTTCAAATACATTGTATATTTTTATAGCGTTTGTAAATTATTATTTATTCACAAATGGTAATTAGGAAATTGAAGCCAGTATACGTAAACTAATTAAGAAAATTTATATCCCAATTTCAATCAATTTTCCTGTTTGAATGATTATTACTTCGGCGAAAAAGTAGCTAGCAACAACAACATTGAAATAAGTCTGCGAAGAATTTCCGTCTATATCGTATTAATCATGGCAGGAATCCTTCAAATTAGGAGTATAATCATTTCAGAGAGAAATACGCAGATAAGATTTCCGTTTAAATGTTATTATCCTAGAAAGTCTATTCTATCTTTCTGTCTAGTTTATGCCAATCTTGACAACTCAATACTCAATTTCTTCAACTTCCCCATAGTTTTTGACATTTCTTAGAATGACACATCGTTGATACTAGAAAACGAACGTATCGAGCGATACCCAATTGAATCAGATGCTCCAAAGCAGAGGAGGAAATTGTTTGTAGGGTACAGTCCCTGTTAAACACCGCATATATCTCGCTGACTTCTGCCCTCGCATAGCTGAAAGCACAGTCGTCTATGATAAGTAAACCTTGCTTAGGGACATTACTAACATATTTTCAGATTGTCACACTACGAACGAAGTATTTTCAAATTCATTCAGAGAGTTATACCACAATTTGTATGGGAATGGGCAATCTTAAGGCTCCGCTCCTTATTGGGTAGAAAGAATTTGCCGGCTTTCTAGCTTAATGCTAACTAGTCCAACTCAAGACGTGCTTAGAACAGACCTCTTAGTACAATTCAAGAGCTTACTGAGTTGGGACGAACACTAAAGGTGCCATGTGTCACTAAGGTGTTCAGCGTCAAAATGGAGCGTCTGCAGCGACTTCTTCGCGACTGGTTATAAAATTCGCCCATGGTTACCTATATTGATTTGTAGCGTACTGGTTATACCACGGAAGCTAATTTGAGAAAACTTGACATCCAGACAGTGGTTTTTTTTCCTGGCATGGCCGTCTGCTGTGCAATTACAGTCACGTCACTGCCGTCCAATTAGAGTATCCATCGAGATACAATCTATCCACCGCTACTCAACATAATCATGCCGGCCTGCTTCCTCACAGTACGCCATGGGCAAGAAGGTGAAGAAGCGATCGAGGGTCTAGTGTCAGGCTACTCAGAAGGCCGGAAAACGGCCTTTAGATCCCTGATAAAAACCGGATGTACACTGGCTGATCCCGGAACGCGACACTCTTACGTGTGCCACTATGGCGGGTTTAGACCCTGTGTACGGTGGTTGCTATCCGGGCGGATATGAATATCTTACCACCAGCAATATGGTTATGGCAATATGCTGATATTAAATATCCTATACTTATCAATCGTACTACTATGTACTAACGAAAAATACTGTAAAGTATTTTTTGCTAATGACTAGATTTTCGCAAAGACTGTACCATCATTACAACTCTCAGTTAAGTCATGATAAAAATTTAAACAAACGATTATTCTTAATCGCGAACTGCACCTCATTTCGTTTTTTTTTGCCGGTTACACAATTGACCGCATTCGTGGTTCATCAAACAATTTTCATATCTATGCAGTCTTAATTAACACCTTTAATTCAAATCTTTGTGATTTTGTTTAACGTGCACTGCAATAGAATGAAGTTAAATAAATGTCAAAGTTGAATGCTCGGTCATTATTCAATTAATTGACGAACTTTTTAGGGCAGTGACTGTGTAGTTTGAGAAACGGCGAAGTTGGGGTTAAAATATGAACATACTTTAGTACCTTTACATATCAGCGGGTCGTAGCGGCAGTGCAGTCCTGTCTTCCATCAGTGGTTGGACAGGCGCCACGGCGCGGCGACGTTCCGGCTGACACAGGTGCTCACAGGCCACGGTTGTTTTGGCGAGTACCTGTGTCGTATAGCCGGCGCAGAAGGGTCGGCCGTGTGTCACCATTGTGATAACTGTCCGCGTGACACGGCCCAACATACTTTGGAGGAGTGCCCAGTCTGGGACGAAGAGCGCAGCGCTCTCGTAGCAGTCGTCGGAGGAGACCTCTCGCTGCCGACTTTGGTGTCAGCCATGGTCGACAGCCGGAGGTCCTGGCGTGCGGTGGCCCTCTTCTGTGAGGCAGTTATCTCACAGAAGGAGAGTGCCGAGAGGGATCGGGAACAGCGCTCCGATTCCTCCCGCCGCCAATCGAGACGGAGGAGGCGCCGGGTTGACGACTGACCGGCGTCTCCCGCCCTGTGGTTTGGGGGCGTTTGGAGAATCCCACCACGGTATCCCCTGCCTGTCGTAAGAGGCGACTAATAGGGGTCATCGGGGGTCGCGGGCGCGCAGCGGGGGGCTGTTGTAGCGCTCATTTCGGTGTGTCGATTTGTGTCTGTACATTGTTATTTATTTTGTATATACTTCGTCGGCACACCGGGCGACCCCGGGATGAACGGCAGCACGGGTGGTTGGCCTCGTTGCTGCCGTGGACGCCGAGGGCGTCCTTCGGTGCGCGGGGGCTTCTGAGTCCCCCCCACATGGAGACGGGCCGCAAGGCGGCACCGCGCAGGGGCGGTTCCGGACGAAAATGGGGCGCTTTTCGTCCCGTGAGCCCGGGATCGTCTCTTATGTGCCGAAGAGGGCCACCGCGGGGTTTTTAGTTGGTATGCCGGTGTAGGTAATTTGTTAGGGACTCGGCCCGGCGGTTGTCCGGATGTCAACATCTCTCCCGGACGGCTAAACGCTGGGTCGTAAGGCCGGCGAGCCCAACATAACCGTCCTGCCTCCCCCCCGGCGGGGCGGTAGTGATAAATCGCTTTTCCCCGCGAAAAAAAAAAAAAAACAGTACCTTTACGTATGATGCATCTTCTATAGGAGGGATACTCAGAACACGCCCGAACATAGACAAAACATCCATTATATCTTTCTGTAAGTCCTACTAATATTATAAACGCGAAAGTTTGTAAGTATGGATGACTGGATGTTTGTTACTCAATCATGCCACAACGGCTGAACGGATCTGGCTGAAATTTGGCACAGAGATAGATTATATTCTGGAATAGCACATAGGCTACTTTTATCCCGGAAAAATGCACACTCCCTATGGAATGCTCCACGGCTCCATAGCTACATCTAGTTGAGAATAAAACTCCCATCCTTTTTTATGAGAGCTCGAAGGTTATGCTTGATAAATCACATTCCGATGTAGCATTGAAGATACATCTTCACCAAGTTACTCAGATGAGCACATATGCTTAAGCTCACGACCAAAGTGTAGATGCAGGTGCAATTAGTACACTCATGGTTCATCAAAATTATTTTCATGACACAATGGAATACGGAGAGACTATTTCCATATTAGGTACAAATTCCAATTTCTATTTTATTTATTTTGATTGCCTGACTTCGAAATTGAATCATAGTCTATAGATGGCATAATATTAGTACATTGTTATCAGACAATTAGAAAGTCAAATCAGTCAGTGCAAGGGCAGTATAAAAGTATTCTTCTGTGTCCAACTGCATCAGAAGAAGCGCTATGTTTATAGATCAATAGAACTTTTTAGGCCGGCATTTTTGTGTCAAGTAGCGACTGCACTGCGCTTAACATCAGGTGCAGTGTGATCACTTTGTCGTGCTACTATATAAAAATCTCTTTATCTCTTAATTTTACTAAAACAATGTGAAACACGTGTATAAGATTTCAACCATAATATTAATTAAAAGTCAAGCGTCTGGTGTCTGTTGCTGTGGCCCACCCATTTTCCTCGGCGGAAATAAAGCGGAAGATTTCGGCAATAGGAGATAAAACGCAGCTGTTGGAGTTACTCGCAATAAGACACACAAGCAGGCTAATTTATTTGTGTTGCCGAATAAGGGGAGGCATGGAAGGTCGGTAAGTCGCTTGAAACTGGGGCCCGAGTCGACATATTAAGTATAACAATGTAATGCGTCCTTCTCGGGGGTTTGCTAAGTTTGTGGCAACAAATGGGTGCATAAACGAGTGTGGTTTTGTTTTACATTTATTTTTGACACGATGTTCTCTTGTTTGTATTATATTTATAGAATGAAAGTAACATAAATATAACGATTAGCATGCTTACTAGAAGTAGCTGAAGATGTATTTCTTGCATTTTCTTATGCATACCAATTTTGGTGCATTGTACGACCCTGAGATGGACGGCAGTACGGATGGCCAGGCCTCGTTGACGCCGAGGGCGACCTTCGGTGCGCAGGGGCTCATAAGCAATGGAGATGGACCGCTACGCTACACCACGTAGAGGCATATCTCTGTGGCATGTGTCAGCCGCCCAGATAACTATCATCCGGGCGAGAGGGCGTTAGGTCGTAGGGCTGGCTAGTCCAGTATTACCGTTTTATTCTTAATCTGCTTCCCGCCAGAGCGGATGGAATTAATAAAACGCTTTCCCCGCAACAAAAAAAGGTGACTGCCTGTTGTCATAGCATATACGGCACTACTACTGTGTTAAGATATTGAGTTCGTTTTCCTGGTTGGATAAAAATAATATTGGTTTCTATCATGAAATACTCAGTATCAGCCCAGGGTCTGGAATAAAAAAAAAAAAAAAAAAAGGGTCTGGAATTGTGCCCGGTGTATATGCTCGCCTTCTATCACACCCTGAGACGGTAATAAGCTCAGCGAACAGCGTGGGCGTACTGGTTACGTCTGTGCCTACCCCTTCGGGGAATTTAGTCTGGAGTGCGTATGCTTCAGGAGCAATATTTAGCCACTCTACTGAGCCAGGATAAACAATCATATAAAAATATGCAAAACAATTGTTTCGTATGACTCAAATACTGCTTGATTTGATCTTACACGTATATCAATCCCAATTCAATGTTTGTTAAATATTATTAGGATTTATTTATTAAGTTCACTATTTTGGGAAAAATATGAAAGGCCTCAACTGCAGAGTTTCTATTAGCTTCCTTATCAGACCAAGGGCATTTTCCGCTTGGATTTTCAGCATGTTATTGTCTAAAAGTGTCTTATCTACATCTCTGCCCTACTTATATTTCAAATTACTCATTTTGGGTATCTTCATTCAAGTAAAATGTCGGTGACGTCACGTGTGTTTCCAGTTTCCATGTTGATATCACTGACCTGTGCGATTTGTCACTCTGTAACCTATCACTTGTGCTAATATTTGTTCGTGTCGATGGTGGCGTCATACTCCAGTCGCCCGAATCTGGAACGATTCCGTTTGGATTGATGTTCTGTGGGAGTTTGGGAGTATTCGAACGTTTATTTAAAGTCTTATAGAAATCTATTTTGATGTTATGTACTTCTGTAGATATCTTCGTGTATATCCTAGAAGGAATGGGGAAATAGTAAATGCACTTATGTTCTTCCTCGTTATAATGAGCTAATTACTATGTCGTAATTGAAGTTAATACTTCTTTATGCACGTTGGGCACTTTTTGGATGTGGAAAAAGCACTGAACTCGCGTGACCATCAGACTCAGATTATTTTGCTTATGACATAAACACACCTATCAAGTTCAATAATTATTGACAAGCAACTATTAACAACAAAGTTACTACTTCATGGACGTTGTTTCAAAAAAGGACACAGTAATTCCAAAGTTTTAAGTGTTTTTCAGTGTTTTGTTTTAGTTTAATCCAGTGTGATTGGTAGTTTGTTTCAAGATTGACAAGTAACCAGTTTTTTAAAGTGGTAGGAGTCATGTAGGTAGTTTTGATTACATCATAAAATCACACCTTACTGTTGTATTCTTAGTGACATTTCCAGATATCGAAATCTACTTCTTCCCGATCCATCAAATTGTCCTCTGATCCTCTTACTCATTTTCCAATCTCAGTTATAACACTCATCGGTATTCAAACCCATGGCACCAACATCTATCAGTTCATTGATTTGAAATTCGCTTTCTAGCTCAGAGCATGCATATGCTTGTAGACCCAACAATATCTTCTATTTATACAATATCAACAACGACTAAATACAACTTGAAAAACTACTCAATAAAGGGTGAAGTTTCAATGAGTTTGGAAGTCGTGTTTGGCCCCAACTCTGCTTTCAACTCTTACCTGGACAAACTTCGAATATTGTGCTAAGATATCGGCTGCGTCATTCACTTTACTATTATGATTTCATGCTATTTCGGTCTACTTAACTTATAAAAGTTAAATCACAACTTCAGCTTCGGCATTCATAATAATGAAAACAGGCTGGTTGAGTACACCATAACAATTGTTATAAATGTATCAGCCAAGGCCCATAAACAATAGCAAAACTACTCAAACCTTGATTCGTAATGCACTGCATGAATCATGTTCGGATTACGAACACGACTGAGTAAACTTCTGCTAAAGAAACTGATCAAGAAAGAAAGAAAGAAAATCATATTTTTTATTTTAAGCATATATTTTTTTTTACCTACCCAGATATAGAAGATCACCTAAATCGAACTAAACAAATAAATAAAAGCCAACAGTGAAAGTCAAGCCGACTCAAATTGAGATATTTTCATCCATCGGTGATGGAACTTGATGTCCGGGGTATGGTGACTAGGCCAGACCAAGTAACATTTGATTCAATTATCCCATAGGCTGCTGGTGGTAGGAAATTCATATCCGCTAGGATAGCAACCACCGTACGTACACAGGGTGTAAAGCCCGCCATAGTGTCACACTTGCGTGTGCGTCCCGAGATCAGCCAGTGTACATCCGTTTTATGGCAGTTTTGCAGCCTTCTGAGTAGGTACTCTAACTCTAACACTAGACCCTTGAACACTTCTTCACTTTCTTGCCCATAGCGTAGTGTGAAGAAGCAGGCCGGCATGATTGTGTTGAGTAGCGGGGGATAGATCTCACTACTCGACACTCTAACTGGACGGCACTGCGCTTACCATCTGGTGGAGTGTGGTCACTTTACCGTACCGGAATAAAACATGTAAAATGCAGCCACATTTTTCAGTATGTATGAACCAAATAATAGTCTTGAAATTGAATCTGTTACCCGGTGCAAGTAAATAATTATTTCTTAATGGGGCCATCAATACTCTAATTAATACCTGAATGTTTTTCTTTCAAATACACATGTAATAATCCTGCTCGTCTGTCTATCCAGGCAGATAAAAAAAATATCCAAGGGCGGGTAAGATTTCATAAATCTCAAGTTATTTCGTTCACATCACGTCACAATCGTCGCCTGAGCCATACTAATGGCCCAAGAGGCGGGCCACACTTATGGCACACCCGTCAATACGACCACAGAATAATAAGTTGTATCGACGTATATTCGACGACAGAACTGCTTAGAGGTCGAATAAAGGTGCAGAAAAAATCCTATGTTTAATTTTATTATAGACTGCCTTGGTGTCGCAGTTGTAATTGCGCATCACTTACGACTGCTGTGCTAAGGTTTCGGGTTCGATCCCCGGGTCGGATTTGTGCCCGGTATGGCGATAGGCTCGCCCTCTATCACATTATGGGACCGTATTAAATTCTGTGAAAAGTGGGTGTACTGGTTGCACCTCTGCCTACCCCTTCGGGGATTATAGGCGTGAGTGTATATGTATGTATGGTAATACATAAGCTAATGCCTGTATTTTCGAGAGATATGAACGGATGTAACTAAACAGTATCCCATTTTCCCATATGAGTTTTGAGACTCATTATTCCAGTACTGGAATAATAAGTCTCGCCATACCAAACACAATTCCAGACTCCGGGCTGATACTAACTATTTCTAAATTTAAAAACCGAATATCACTTCACCCAACCCGGGATCGAACTCGAGACGCACGCATGCGCAATTACAACTGCGCCACCTAGGCAGTCTGTATCACCATATTGAACATAAATTGCAATCCCGACCAACGCACGTGTTTTAGAAGATCATCCAACCTGAAATACGAACCCAGTATCTCACTGCAACGAGGCAATACATAATGGCCGGCCATGTTGTCTAAAAACATTGTTAAATACGCCATTATTTGTGGTGTGAATTTCCTACGCATAACACAACATAATTCCCCAAAATATTTCAATATCGAAAGCGTATTAATGACGCGAACAATACATCATTTAACAGCGGGTGTCCGATAACTGCGTAATAGAGAGGGAGTTGAAACATCGTGTCGATAATATATCGCGGGAGATATGCAGGCCCTATATAAACGTAATATTCACCTATGCCTATCGATCAATAGATAAAATTTGGATATCAATAGAAATGGATTATGAGTCATGTAGCTGTCTTTAATAGTAATAATATATTTTGCAGGTCGGCATAATTGTGTTGAGTAGTGAGGGATAGATTCTCTCTCGCTACTTGATAATATAACTGGACGGCACTGTACTTACCATCCATCCATCCATCAGGTGCAGTGTGGTCACTTTGCCGTGCCAGGATAAAAAAATGATGCTGGAAAAAAATCAATACCCGAGAGGCAGTAGAAAATGCTTTTAAAGAATTTGTTGCCTCCCGTTCAGCTGATTTTTTCAAGAAAGGCATCAATAAACTGCCATTGCGTTGGCAAAAATGCATCTATTGCATGTGTGATTATTTTGATTAATACCAGCTTTAATTAATATAATTTGATTTTTTTCACATAAAATGGCAATTTCATAGGTAAAGATCTAATAAATTGTCTGTTTACCGAATAAGAATAATTGTTATAATAATTGATTTCCAAAAAAAGGACAGCAGTACTTATACATATACACACATCATAGACTGCCTCGGTGGCGTAGTTGTAATTGCGCATGCGTTACGATTGCTGTGCTGAGGTCTCGGGTTCGATCCCCGGGTCGTCTAAAGTGATATTGGGTTTTTCTACCTAGAAATACTCAGTATTAACCCGGAGTCTGGAATGGTGCCCGGTGTGGCGATAGGCTCGCCCCCTATCACATTATGGGACCGAAATTCGGCGACAAGTGGGTGTACTGGTTACACCTCTGCCTACCCCTTCGGGGATTACAGGCGTGAGTGTATATGTATGTATGTACACATCATAGATTTGTACTATGGAACTCTATGTATGACACTCTGATTTCTCAACTGAGTCTTATTCGTATTATACATACATATATATACACTCACGCCTGTAATGCCTAAAGAGGTAGGCGGCGGTGTAACTAGTACACCCACTTTTCGCCAAATTTATTACGGTCCAACAATGTGATAGGGAATGAGCCTATAGCCTAAAAACCCAATATCACTTTGCCCGACGCGGGGATAGAACCCGAGACCTCAGCACGTAGTCGTAACGCATGCGCAATTACAACTGCGCCACAGAGACAGTCGAGTAAAATCAGAAATAATAACAAAATGGTAAGGTAATTGTAAAGTTATTGATCATTATTCTACCCACATATTTATAACAATAAACTGTATACAGTGCAGTCGAAACGCGACGCGGCCCGCCGAGTTTGTTGATCGACTTTGATAAGAGATAACCGCTTGTAATCGAGTTATGTACGCGTTTATCAGTGATAACGGTATGGCAAACAAGTGCACACATTATGGCCCGTGGAACTTTGGATATTCCAGAATTATGAGGTACATTACGCATAACCTACAAATTGTTTTGTTTTCTTATGACATATACAACATGTAACATGATTAACGCACAATCTAAAAGTAATTTGTTCAGAATGAGCGACTGAATCTATATCAACAATTTTGAAAATTAGTAGGTACAACTAATTTCATAAAAAACAATATTTATATTCATCGCAGTCTAATTTCAATACATGAATTATGATTGTAATAATATTTTTAAATTTGGGTGTCTGAGGATGTGCGTTATTCCCGTTACACGTGGTATATGACTGCCCAAAAGAAAAGCTATTTACATATTATGTTAAGCTGGAACGCCTGAACCGATTAAGATGACATTCGTGTCACATCACCAACTCACTTTGCTTTGAGTAATTTTTTTAATTAACCGACTTCAAAAAAGGAGGAGGTTAACAATTCGTCGGAATCTTTTTTTTTATGTATGTTACCTGATAACTGGAAGACGCCTGGACCGATTCGAGAAATTCTTTTTTTGTTTAAAAGGGTATACTTCCCAGGTGGTCCCATTGGCACCAAGTCAGGATCTGATGATGGGATCTTAGACAAATTTTAATTTTATAGTGACGCATAATTTGTTTTGCTATTGAAGTCGGTGTACTTTTTATGAATAAAAAAACTTTTACTTATTAACATTTGATAAATATATTTGTAATTAATAGTTATCTATTGATCTTATTTGTACACGTGTTAGGGCAGCTTCACAGAGATTGGTTCACAGAAAGAAGTGATTGAAGACAATTAGTAATGATAACGAAGCGTGTGAATGTGCGTGTGCTGTTATAAAAAAAAGGTTCCGACGAGTTGAGAACCTCCTCCTTTTTTTGAAGTTGGTTAATTAAGAAACGGGTTTTGATCGCGCAATATGTCACTGCCGATGCAACTCGGTTGAAACGCCGGGAAATATACCTACTGGTGTAAGGATAATAATATACGGCCGGTTAGCGACCACCGTACACAGGGTGTAAAACCCGCCATAGTGGCACACGCAAGTGTGTCGCGTTCCGGGATCAGCCAGTGAACATCCGGTTTTTGTTGGAGGTCTAGAGTTGGGGTACGATGTTTGGCCGTGTTGCGGCCTTCTGAGTACTCTGACACAAGACCCTCGACCGCTTCTTCACCTTCTTGCCCATGACGTAGTGTGAAGAAGCAGGCCGGCATGATTGTGTTGAGTAGCGGTGAAGTGTGGTCAATGTGCCAGGATAAAAAAATTGTATTTATACCATAATAAATATTGCGCGTTTAGGACCCGTTTCTTAGTTTTATAATATATAATCAAATCGCGAGAGTCTAAAAACAATTTGTGTCGGTACTGTTTGAAAGAAGAGAATATTTTTTTTACCTGTCTAAAATATGACAAATCTAATCCTCTTTGTGTGAATAAGCCCTTAGTATGTACACAACTTACAATAGTATACTTAGCATAATTTTTATATATATAATTCTACTGTACGTATGTATGTCACTAAACTCCTCCTAAACAGCTGGACCGATTTGAATTATTTTTTTTGTGTGCGTTTGAGTGGCGCCTGTTTGAAAGCGTTTTAGATTTACAACTCAACCCGGCAGATGGCGCTGCAGTCGGTGTGGCGCTGCTTTTACGGGCAGAACGACGTCTGCTGGACCCGCTACCACTAGTGATATTATAAATTCGAAAAAAAAAAGATTTTATTAATGCTGTACTGACGTAACGGGTTTGAATTAAATTCGGAATGAAGATAGATTATATCCTGGATTAATACATGACCACTATTTATTCCGGAACGAGGTTTGATTCGCGCGCCGGATAAAATTTCGGATTCACTTATTTATTGTAGGCACAGTCCTAGACGATGCTGATAAACATAACCAACATACGAAGTTGCGAACATAAATAACTGTATTTTTCACAGACATAAAGAAAAATAGACACTGCAAATATGTTCTTTGATCTGTTTGAAATCATGTGTAACATATAGTACCTGCTGTAACATCACTAAAGCAATTTATTGTTAAGAAAGACCCTTGATATACTTTAGAGGAGTTTTAGTTTTTACAATACGTTACGGCATGAAAAACCATTTTTAATACAATCAACTGATAAAAAATGACACTGAAAAATGCGAAGATGTCAACTTCTTTGTCACAGCACAGGCCAGATATAATCGTGACAAACCATGGGTGTTTTTTTTTTTTTTTTTTTCTTTATTTTCATTTTGGGGGTTTTTTCAAGCATGAAAATGTCACCCCCATTATTGTATACATACTTTGACAAAATAAGCTTATATAAAAAACAAAATTATGTATATATATAATACCTACAACACCAAATTAACAAAATATACACAAACATACTAAGTAACACGTGATTTTAGTGTCTTATCTATTATTTTATAAAGCAATCTAGCCTCATCGGAAACCGGGGAGGCCAGAATGCTATTATAAAAACCTAAATGATACCTTCTTTCTCCGAAGGCGTGCCGTCTCTGTGTCTCAGAACGGCTGCACTCATATAAAATATGATGCACATCCTCTACAATTCCACATACGGAGCAATTAGGCGAGTCTACTTTGCGCATCATAAAAGCAAAACTGTTAAGCGGGACATGACCAGATCGGAGTCTCAATGCCGTCACGACCTCTTGTCGAGTAATCCCACTCACGCTGAACCACAGGGAACGAGTCAGTGATGGTTGAATTACCTTGTACCAAATTCCTTTTGTCAAAGATCTTTTGTCAAAATATTCTGACCAGTACTCAAAACATGTACGCCTAACTATAGGTAGAAGCTCAGTGTACCAAGGTAAACAGATGAAAGGTTCTCCATCCGACACAGCTTCATTTGCTAGACGGTCGACTAACTCATTTCCCTCCAGTCCAACGTGAGAAGGTATCCATTGTAACACAATTTTTTTATTGTCCGCAACTATTTTGTCAATACTTCTAATAATAGTGTAAGCCAATGGAAGCCCTCTAAAATTGGTAGTGCACTTGAGCAAGTGTTGAAGAGAACTCTTCGAGTCGGTAAATATAACAAATTTATCAGCATCTATAGATTCGATATATCCCAAAGCCTCCGCGATAGCAATTAGTTCTAAATGCATTATAGATACTTTTGAAGATATTTTAAATTTAACAAAGGTGTCTGTTTGCAAGTCCAAAAATGCGGCGCCGGATTTATTATCATGTTTGGAACCGTCTGTGTAAATAGAGTAAAAACTACAGTATTCGTCATTAAATGATTCATTACAAAGATTTCTTAAACTTGGAATATTATAGGAATTTTTAGGCTTATCAATTTTATTTAACGTCGGTTTTACAATACAAGACAAGTCCACATTACTGACCCAAGTGTCCATCGAAAATATATTTGACTTTCTTATAGAATAAATAGGTTCTTGGCTTAAAATTTCGTGTAACAGTACAAGTAGTGGTTTCTTTTTGCGTCTCCAATAAAAATTATTACGAGAATCATATAACTTTTCTAATATATTTATTATAGGAAGTGTGTTGGATTTCGATTTCAAATAAAATTTTCCTGCTAAATAACGACGGCGCACAAATAACGGGGGCAACAATAGTTCCGATTCCATTACATGGATTGGCGTGCTTTTAATAAATCCACCGATTAATCGTAAGCATGTATTTTGCAACCGGTCAAGTTTGACTAAATGGGTCTCTGCACTGTTGTCAAACAGAAAGCTTGCAAAGTCCATTCGGCTACGAACAAGAGCGATGTACAGCCGTCTTAATAGTATAGGATGAACGCCCCATCCGGGACCCATCAAAACTCTGAAAATATCTGTGAACTTTATTACTTTCTGGCAGATCTCGTCAATATGTTTCTTCCACCGAAGGCCCCTGTCCAGCCACATTCCCAAATATCTGACAGTGTTCACAAGGTCCAAAGGTATGTTATTCAAACGAACGTCAACAATTTGTCTCCGAAAACCTCTATTAAAAATGCAAATTTTACTTTTAGTGGGCGAAATGTCTAAACCTACGTGTGTTAACTTTTTATTAATTATATCAAGTGCGGCTTGGATTTTGGTATTTCCTTCGGATATGGTGGTGCACTTAACATAAATAGCAAAATCGTCTGCGTATTGTGAAATAAAAACATTGTTTTGCAAATCTTTACAAATATCTGAAGTAATCACGTTAAAAAGTAAGGGGGATAGAGGATCTCCCTGAGCCAAACCACGCCCTGAAAATCTACTAACAAAGCCACTATCTAATTTTATTTTCAGTACTCTGTAATGAAGAAAATTCCACAGATATTTACAAATGTATGTCCCGACTTGAAGTTTATCTAACACTTGAATTAAGATAGAATTATCTATATTATTGTAGGCACTTTCAACGTCTGAAAAGCAACCTATAGTATAACCGCCCTCAGAAAAACTAGTTTGGATTATTGAGATGAGGCAACCTAAACTATCTAAGCAAGACCGACCCTTACGAAAACCTACCATATTTTCAGAGAAAACATTCTGTTTTTCGAGGTACCATTCTAACCGTCTATATAAAATATAATGAAAAATTTTACACACACAAGACATCAAGGATATAGGGCGAAGAGAGGAAGGGTCACTAGGATCACGTCCAGGCTTTGGGATAGGTACAACACAAATATCACGCCACTGATTAGGGACAAAACTCTTAACAAAAAAACTATTGTATAAAGATAGGAGAACACGTTTGCCTATATTGGGTAGATATTTGATCATAGAATATGATATATCGTCATATCCAGGAGATGTATCGTTAGCTTTAATACATTTTTCGAGTTCCTGAATAGAGATTTCACATTCTAAAGTACGGTTATAGTTACAGATGTTAGGGTATGGAGGTGAAACGTAATCTGGAGTTAAAGAACGTAACATGTATTCTTTACTTCGCGAGTCGACATAACGTCTAGAAGCACGGTATCCTTTAAGCCATTTCATCTTGCGCCACATCTCACTGATCGTTGTTGACTCATCTACTGAACAACAAAAATTATGCCAGTCTGCTCTCTTGGCCTGACGGATCAAGCTCTGAGCTGCATGAATGCAATTTTTAAGATTGTCTAAGTTTTGAGGAATAGGATTGTGTCTGAAAGTTGCCAAAGCCAACCTACGACGAGCTACAGCGTGCGAAAGTGTGGCAGACCAATATGGCTTTGGAGTAAAATTAGACGTAGGGTTCTGATTAAATTTAAATAATGGTATAAATTTATTGGCCGCATCGTTGATAGTGAATAAAAATTGGTCATATGCTTTTTGGAGGTCATTGGGTAAAACTATATCGCAAAAGGTTTGTTCTAAATATTTGGTATATGAAGCCCAGTCCGTTTTGGAGAAATTTCTTTTTATAATTTGAGGAAAATTTAATGAATGCTGAGTGCAAATTTTAATCAGTAAATGATCGCTGCCAAGGCTTTCTTTCAATACTGTCCAATCAAATTTACACGTTATGTCCAAAGACGCAAACGAGATATCAGGGGAAGATTGTTGCAGAGTCGTATTTACTAAGCGGATGCGTGTGTGGGTGCCATCATTTAATGATATAAAGTTGCTATCTATAAGTGAGTCGTAAATTAAACTACCTCGATGGTCCGTTTTGTAAGACCAACTCGCATGATGGGCGTTAAAGTCCCCTAAAATTAAAGTTTTACTTGACCACATTGAAAATAAATTATACCAATCACGCTGAGAAGAAACTACTCTAGACGGACAGTAGACTGCAACAATATACTCAATGGGATGACAGTTAAATAATTGAACACAAACTAGTTCGATACCACTGTTCATGACAAGAATATCTTTCTGTTGTGACATTATGGATTTGTGCACTACTATTGCCACACCGCCATATGAGTCCTGTCTATCTGTTCGGTAAACATTATAGCAACTAAGTTTAATGTGACTTCCCGGCTCAAGCCACGTTTCACTAAGGGCAGCAATATGGACCTTTTCCTGTCGTAAAATTTCCACGAAACTATCTACCTTAGGTCTAATACTCTGGGCATTCCATTGAACGATATTAAGCTTAACCACCTTATTAGCCATCACGTTGACTGTGTAATAAAATTAAACATAGCCTTTGCCCACGGCCAATCGGAAAAATATCTTTGCAACACTAACATAAACCACTCTAGGCACATCTGCATAACTGAATTTATTTTGGACGACACACTAGCTTTTTGAAGAAAGATGACTTCTTTAATACGAGACAGCAGCTCGCTGAAGAGAGAGGATTCTTCCTTCCGTTTATCATTATCTTTAAGCGGTTGATTGTCATTACTTCCCGTGTCAAAATTCCATGACATCCAATCAGCCTCAGCAGAATGCCTTGCTTGCTTCGAAGCTCCCATAGTTTTGTTATTTGATGGACGTGTGGGTTTTGCCTTAGCGGTTTCAGCGTAAGTTGATCGAAGTGCGTCTTTAGGTGTGGGAATATTACCAGTATTGGAGTCATCACAAAGAACGGGAAATGTGGTACGACAATTTGTTCCCAAAGGAGTTTGATGGGGGATAGGACTTTCAGGAGGGACGTAACATTCTAAAGCCTTTCTATACGTGCAACCATATTCAGCCATGTTTCCCTAATCCTTCTTTCCTTTTTATATGCTGGACATATCTTACTCATGGAGATGTGATCTCCACTACAGTTGACGCAAGAAAAGGATGTGATTTCGCAGTTCTCGTGACGTCCACCACACTTAGGACAAATTATTATTTTTCCGGGGCACATTTTTCGGGTATGACCCAATCTCCAACATTGGGAACATTGCGATACTTGATGTGTATAAGGAATGACCCGTATCTTAATATCACATACGTGAACATAAGGTGGTAATTGACTACCTTCAAAGCACAGACGGATAGTTTCGCTGGGACACCATCCTCCTTCACCTCTATTGCGACGGTTCAGTCTCTTAAAAGATAAAAGTTTCGCTGGGGAGGGACATGTTATATTCGCTAAAATTTCATCATCAGCAACGTCAAGATCAACATCCTTAATGACCCCATAGCAAATTGAGAGCTCCATAGCTTTCTGGAATCTCCAGCCTTTGTTTAATAGCTGCTCGCAATCTAAAAGATTCTTACTCGCTGCTTCGCTGTCAAATCCGAGCCGCACTTTAAATGCATTTAAATATTTAATATGGCATATTTTATCAATTTTATGTTCTTTTAAAATGCGTGCCATCATAAATTGTTTCGGAAGTTGATCTTTTGACGAGATATAAACTTCGTATTTAATTGCTTTGTTTGAGTCAATACTCCCTTGACGGGTCTTTTTCCCCCTGACTTCCGTCCAACCCTCCTCCGTCTCACTACTATCTTCCCGTTGTTTTCTCTTCGACGACTTCAGTAACTCCTCATCCTCATCACAAACTTCTATCTCATCCAAATCATTTGTCGGCAAAGACGACTCACAGCGCTGTACGGCGCGAGCGCTGACGTCATCCATTATGCTCCTCGAATCGATAGGTATAGATGGGCAGTAACGAGTTCTTGTCGCAGCGACAACCAGCCGGTCCGGCGCACGCGCTTACCTACTGTTTACGAGTGTGAATATCGAAATATACCCGACATAAAACACACGACCTCCCCGCATGCGTGCCGAGGCGGGACTGAAAAAACCATGGGTGTACTATTCGATCTTCTACCCACCTTACAAGAGCCAAGAATGAGCTTATAAATGTGTGACAGTGTTGTATCTTTACGTATCATTTTGTGATTTTATATCCATAAGTATTTCATAAACAATCTGTATTATCTTTTAATATTCTTGTATTTGTAATTAAATTATATGTTTAAAAGTAATTGTAAGATGATTTACATATTACCATATATCTATACTAGCTGTTGCTCGCGGCTCCGCCCGCGTGGAGGTTATGTATGGGAGAAAAAGTATATAATACAAAATACGAATTTTCATGCGTTTAACTTCAATAATGACAGATTTTCATACAAACTATCATCCCCTATTTTAGCCCCTTAGGGGTGGTATTTCCAAAAACCCTTCCTTAGATGCCTACGTCATAAAAGGTACCTACTGTCAAAATTTCAAGTCTCTAACCCCATCCGTTTTGGCTGTGCGTTGATCGATCAGTCAGTCAGTTTCATCTTTTATATATAATTGCTCGCGGCTCCGCCCGCGTGGAGGTTATGTTTGGGAGAAAAAGTATACAATACTAAATACCAATATTCATGCGTTTAACTGCAAAAATGACAGATTTTCATACAAACTTTCTTCCCCTATTTTACTCCCTTCGGGGTGGAATTTCCAAAAATCCTGAAATATATATTTTTTATTTTTGACTATAAGGCCAAATACTAATTTTCATAAACTTAACTTCAAAAATGACGGATTTTCATACAAACTATCATCCCCTATTTTACCCCCTTAGGGGTGGTATTTCCAAAAACCCTTCCTTAGTGGATGCCTACGTCATAAGAGGTACCTACTGTCAAAATTTCAAGTCTCTAACCCCAGCCGTTTAGGCTGTGCGTTGATCGATCAGTCAGTCAGTCAGTCAGTCAGTCAGTTTCTTCTTTTATATATACAGATTTATGTCCTATTAAGTTCGTGTAGATTAATTATTTCGATTATTTTATATTTGAATATGTTATTATTTTAAATGATATTATATTATTTTCAGCACCTTTTTAATTATTTACGGACCAAAACGTTTATAAACAATTATAAAAAATGAAAAACATAGACAATTCATAAAGTATATCGAAACTACATTTTTTTTAACGTTTTTTCTCTAACGTAACTCTTTTATTTCTTTACAGTGGGCTGAACATGAACATCAATAACAACAACACGACGAGTATAAATAACAATAACAACAATGAGGTCAAAGCAGAGATGCCCGACCCTGACTACATTAAGGTGAGAGACCCCTACCATTTGACCTTGAATTGACTGACCAGAGACTCAATTCTGCATGTCAATTTCAATTGTACATAATTAATCTTGCCACTGAGAAATCTTGATTAAAGTCACAGTCGTAGACCTAAATAGACACCGCAACTATGACCATCAGTATGCAACTGAGGATGTCCTTTAAATACCTGATGGTAACGTCACATCGGCTATTTAAGTATCAGGAACAAATATAATCTAAATATTTATTAAATCTATGAAGTGCTGTACATTATTAGGATTCAGTCAATATTTTTTTACTACCGCCAGTTTAGAATGCAGTTTCCCTAGAGACAGGTAAGAAAATAGCGTTGCTCTTTTCGAACATCGGTTAAGAATATTTGAAACTATGCCTTAATAAAATATAATTTTAATTAGATCACATGAGATAAGAGAGCTCAATGTATGTTAAATAAGTTGCCTTACCTACAGTAACTTGAAAATATTTTTTCATACATTACAGCACGGAAATTATTCGTGTGAATGAATGCTTTATTAAATGAGATTACGCTTCCGCAAAAAAAGCGGTTAATATTTCGTCTTAGAACACGAAATAGCTGTACTTTTTATTCACGAAAAGTATCCTTATGAAGTTTTTTTTTTTTCTATAAATAGGCTTGCGTTTGACCACTATCTCGCCTGATGGTAAGTGATGATGTGGTCTACGGTGGAGCACGCTTGCCTAGAAGATACCTATTCACTCTTGACTTAAAGATACCCAGATTATAACTTTCGGGAAATATAGACTCCGGCAAAGAGTTCCACTCTCTAGCGGTGCGCATGATAAATGTACTAGCAAAACGCTTCGTGCGCACTGGTGGAATATCAACCATGTATCGATGACGCTTCGCCGAGTCTCTTGTCGTCCGATGATAGAAAGGGGTTGGGGGAATTAAATTGTGTAATTCCAAGGCACACTCGCCGAAATGTATCCGGTAAAATACCGATAAACTAGCAACTTTACGTCTGTGTTCAAGGCTTTGCAGCCTTGCCTCGACTATGGATTCGTTGCCTATAAGCCTCTTGGCGCGTCTCTCGATTGCCTCCAACGCCTCAAGCTGGTACTTGGCCGATCCATCCCAAAGATGAGAGCAGTACTCCATGCACAACCGGACTTGCGCTTGATACAGATCGAGCAGCTGTCCCGGCGTAAAGTACCGTCTCACCTTCGCAAGGATAGCCAGCTTTTTGGCAGCCAATTGAGCTTTATGCTCAATGTAGGAGCCAAAACTGAGAGTTGGAGACAAAGTTACGCCCAGAATCTCTAGGTGGTCAGTTATCGGTACGGACATATTTCTGAAAGTAGGAGTCAGTTGGAAGGGACTCCGTTTAGCAGAGAATAGACAAGCCTGGGTTTTAGTGGCATTAAACTTGACCAGATTGGCATCGCCCCAATCGGAGACTGCCTGTAAGGACAAGTTCAAGCGTTCTACCAAGGCCTCCCTGAGGGACTGGACTTGGACTCCACTGGTTCGTGCATTAGATATATAACTTTCTACCACTGTGCTGTCGTCTGCGTACCCAAAAGTACCGGGCTTAAGCAGATCATTGATATGCAGCAGGAATAGAGTCGCAGAAAGTACCGACCCCTGAGGTACCCCGCATTGATAGCCAATAGATCGGAGGAGCAGCCATCAATGACCACTCGAATCAATCGTTCCCTCAAAAAGTCCGATATCCATGCACATAACCCAGTGGGCAAGCCATATGAAGGAAGCTTGCTTAAGAGGCTATCGTGCCACACTCTGTCGAAGGCCTTCGAGATGTCGAGTGAAACGGCAAGCGCTTCCCCATGCCTCTCGACAGCCTCGCTCCAGATGTGAGTGGCATACGCTAGAAGGTCTCCAGTTGACCGGTTTCGGCGAAATCCATATTGTCGGTCACTTAGGAGGTTATTCGCTTCTAGGTATGCCATGAGCCTGCCATTCAGTACACCTTTTGCAAAGTATGGACGTAACCGAGATGGGCCTATAGTTGGCAGGCTCAGCACGACTACCTTTTTTGGGCACGGGTTGCACGTTAGCTTGCTTCCAGGCTTTAGGCACTTGCCCAGTGACCAGAGAGAGACGAAACAGGCGAGTCAAAATAGGAGAAAGCTCAGGTGCACAAGTTTTCAGTACAATTGCTGGAATCCCATCTGGGCCATTGGCTTTATTCACGTCCAGATTACGCAGCGTTCTTCTTACCTCAGTCTGACGAATGCGAATTTCTGACATATGTGTCTCGCAAACTGGTAGACTAGGAGGGAATTCGCCAGCAGTGTCTAAACGTGAAGATTCAGCAAAGAGAGAAGCAAACAAGTTTGCTTTCTCTTCAGCAGAGTGAGCCAAAGACCCGTCGGGTCTCAGCAATGGAGGAAGTGAGGGGCGACGGAAGTTCGATTCAACTGATTTTGCCAGGGACCAAAACGCTTTACTACCCGCTGGGTATGAAGCTAATTTCTTCCCGATTTGGCTTATGTGGTCAAATCTAGCTTGCCGTAGAACCTTCTTGCTGGATTTGGCAGCCTTGTTAAATGCTCTCTTCTTTAAGCGCATGTCCTTTGCTTTGCGGTTTCGAGTATCAACCCATGCCAGGTATGCCGCATGCTTCCGCGCTTCAGCGCGTCCGCACTCAGCCCCGAACCATGGGCGAGTTCCGCCTGACATTGCTACGTCGGAGAATGGAATGTAGTACCTTACATACCTTGACGCAGCACATCCGTCACAGCATCCGCGCAAGCAGAAGGGTCTTCAGAAGAGAAGCAAGTGGGGCGCCAAGGATAAGATGCAAAGAAAGCTCGCATCTCATCCCAATCTGCTGACTTGTATCGCCACACCCGCCGGGTGCCTCTAGGGCTGGGATCGGGTGGTGAGTAGGCAGATACAGATTTCACCAGACAATGGTCGGAGCTACCCAAGGGTGATGAAACCGACACTGAGTAGCGGTCTGGATCAGTTGTCAACAGAAGGTCCAAGCAATTGGCTGTGTGTGTGTCAACATCCGGGACCCTTGTTGCCACCTGGACCAACTGAGTGAGATTTAGCGTCAGCGCTAGCTTCCGCGTTTCTCTCCCAGCATGGTCGGTACACTGGTATGGGAAAAGCCACTCTTGGTGGTGGGCATTAAAATCCCCCAGTAGTACTAATTGGGCACAAGGGTACCGCCTTTGTGCCGCATCCGCCGCCTCACTAAGGTATTCTGTGAGCCTAGTAGTCTCCTGATCTCCGCTGTGCGACCGGTATACACAGGAATAAAGAATTTCTCAATTCCTGTATCCACCAGTACCCAAATAACAGAGAATCTGGGATCTTCAAGATAACGGAGACGCCGACAACAGATGTCATCACGGGCGTACAAGCACACACCCGCATGTGGCTTAAAATTGTGCTCCAGGGTGAACCCTGGGTAAGAAAGGTACGCCACGTCAGACGGACATCTTATCTGCGTCTCTGAGAGGAATAAGAGAGCGGGTCTTTCAGTCTCCAGGTGGTGTTGGACCGCGACGAGATTTGAGTGCAATCCTCGGATGTTGGTAAGGTGCACTTTTAGTGAGAGGGAGTGCTGCCGCTGTGGAAACGTTCTCTTATTCTTGGCCATTTTCATAAAAGTTATTTTGGAAGAGCGAATGAAGGTAGGAAGACGGTAGTGGAATGAGACTTTATGCTTCTAGCCTTCAGACACAAGATGAAATACCACACAGTAGGGGGACTAGTCTGGAGACTGCGGGGACGCCCGAGCCCCCCCCGGGAATGTCCATCGGGCCCTCTCAACCGGTCGCCGACCGGCACGATGGCGCAATCCCGGGATTTTTCGTCAGTTGGCGGGGCAGCCTTTCATGTGTGGCTAGCACACTACTTGGGTCCCCAACTACCTGCGGTCGGCCAGCGGTGCACCGTGCCTCGGATCCCGCTACCCTCCACGACTAGTCTCCCAATGCGGCGTTATCACCCTGCGTCAGATTAGCCCAACTGCACTAAGCAACTATTCCGACCCGTCTCTCTAAATGGCATCACCGGACATCGCGACGGAACACGGCAAGCCGTTTGGCGGCACGGCTTTGTCCGGTGGGTGGTCACTAGCCACGGCCGAAGCCTACCACCAGTAAGATGTGTCACTCATTTAGCACTACCCAGGGGTCACGTGTAGGGGAACTAGAGTAAAGCCTACGGACGCGAGTGACAATAACCCCCGAAAATACTTGCAGTGTCTATTTAGACCGTTGTCTACGGTTATTGTAAATTTGATTCTTAACGAGTTCAAAACGGTTTTTGCTTTGAAGACAAGTGAACCGCGAGTGATTTGTCATACTTAATTGACGGTAATGTCTAAGTAGTACCTACATACATACTACAACCATGTTTTATAATGATCCTCAACGGAATGGTTAATTACCTACCATTATCTACCTTTTCTTGACGTCCCAATTTCATTTGATAAAAATATCCTGATCGTTACCTTCTTTTAACCGATTTGAAAGAAGGAAGAGGTTCTCAATTGTCATAGAAGTTAATGTACTAAAGACAGATTCCGTGGCGTATTGGGCGAGCTGGTGGCTGTGAAACGATATGCCATTGGTTCTATCCCCCCACTGAGACAAATGTATGTTCATGTAACCGACAAATATTTGTATTGGCCTTTTTTTTTTATTCTGACACGATAAAGTGACCACACTGCACCTAAGCGCAGTGCCGTCCAATTACAGTATCGAGTAGCGAGAGACAATCTATCCCTCCCTACTCAACACAATCATGCTGGCCTGCTTCTTCACACTACGCCATGGGCAAGAAGGTGAAGAAGCGGTCGAGGGTCCAGTGTCAGAGTACTCAGAAGGCCGCAAAACGGCCAAACATCGTACGCCAACTCCAGACCCCCGACAAAAACCGGATGTACTCTGGCTAATCCTGGAACGCGACACATTTGCGTGTGCCACTATGGCGGGTTTAACACCCTGTGTACGGTGGTCGCTATCCGGGCGGAAATGAATATCCTACCACAAGCAGAGTAACAGGGTCTGGGTGTTGTGAGATCGATTTCCTCGTAGTTTCCGATACCTACGACACAGGGTAATCGAATTTTCGTGTAGAGTTAGGACTATGTATGAGACCATTGGGTGCTATTTATTTATACCTTGACGTATATATTCTGAGTGACCAATTTTGATATAATTTCTTAATATACATACGTTCTCACGCCTGTTATAGTAGGTAGGCAGAGGTGTAACTAGTACACCGACATTTTGCCGAGCTTATTACCGTCCCATGATATGATTGAGGGTCGTAGAGGGAGGATCCAATTGCCGACTCCGGACTGATGTATATATTTCATGGTAGAAAACCCCAATATAATATTATTTCGTCCTCCGGAAGACAATATTGCTCATACTACACAAAATCTAAAGTAATATGGCATTTAACTTATGATTTGAAGATCCTACTCACAGACAATATCAGGAAATCGTTTAGAACTTGATATAGTTATCCCAAAATCTTCGGTAATATCAATACGAAACGCCCAAAATGTACAGAATCTACCTGTGAGGTGGGCGACACTAGTGACCCACATACCGGCGCGTGATAATGATAATGGGGAACTGGAACGCGATCCCCGCATTACCCGGAACGTCTCAATTCACACCTTTACGTAATCATACAGAAGGGGCCCTCATTATCCCACACTGAAGGTGTGCTGGGAATTCATTACGGATATGTATTGGCTCAGATTGGTTAGTTTGTTACACGAAAGTTTTGCCAGGTCATCGCTTCAGTGTCTATCATCGAAATATGATGTTTTTATTAGCTAACGCTGGCTAAACCATAAGATCTATCATAATTATCATTATAATTTACTCAACAACTGTTATATTTAAAAACGCCTACAGAAAAGTCTGCTATGGCATTTGCCTATCTCCTTAGATTGACTCTCTGAAACAGTGCGAAGGCAGGGCTCGCTACATAACAATAATAATAGCCATTATTAATATAATAATCATGCCGGCCTGCTTCTTCACACTACGCCATGGAGCCCGGAGGTGAAGAAGCGGTCGAGGGTCAGAGTACTCAGAATGCCGCAACACGACCAAACATCGTACCCCAACTCCAAACCCGCAACAAAAACCGGATGTACACTGGCTGATCCCGGAACGCAACACACTTGTATGTGCCACTATGGCGGGTTTTATACCCTGTGTACGGTGGTCGCTATCCGGGTGGATACGCAACACTGGAGTCGGTAAACTAATCCACAGCTGGATAGCGCGGAAAAAATACTAATTTGTGAACCTCTTGGTTCGGGCCGGGTTAGTAGACACCACGAAGCTTTCCGTTAAATTTTCTCCACTTCGTAACTTTTAAAACCTAAAGTAAGGAAACCGCATGAATGTCTTCATATTTTATACCTTTTAACCTAGGTACACACGTAATCCCGAGGTTTCCTTTTGACGTGACCAAATTATATTAATTGATTCCCATGAAAGCCGTTAATGGTAAAAAATCATGTGGAGATCGATGTAACGCGACGCCAGGATTAAGAAAACGGCAAACTACAATACAACACACCACTCGCTTTTCCAATTACGGGTGACGATGGCTTTTATTTCGCCACACGATTGCCGAGTGCAGTGCATATTTTAGCTTTAAGCTTTCCACTGGTGATGCGTTTGTCAATAAATTATTGTACGTGTGATGCGATTATGGAGGTATGACCTGATAAATTGTTGACACGCAATACATAACAAGTGCTATATGCTTGAAGTTTGTGTTTGTTGTGTTTAAAAATAAACAAGTACTGCTTATGTTAGATATCTCCCAAAAAAGAGATTAAGAGACTATCCCACCTACACACCCGCCATTGTAAATCCTGTTTATCCAGGATCGACAATGGCACGCATTTTTTCGGCACCGAGTAATGAAACTCGGCGAGTCTCTGGGAATGCTGAAATGACTTTTCGGCGTCTTTGCCATACCTATTATTAGAATCAAGTTTAACACCATGACAGGGCCCATATAGTAACTTCCGTGGTGGTTTACGCCTGGCTTCTCCAGATGTAAATGTCCTATGACAGAGATAAATGCCTCTTTAGTTCATTATTTGTATCCCGCTTTTCTATAGAGGGAAGTACAAGGGCAATTAATATTTCTAACTCCTCCCTATATTTCTATTTGATTAATTTCCTTCCGGAATAAAAAAAAGAGTTAGTGGACGAAACAAATTATATGCAATGCTGAATAGTTACTATTTCGAATCGATCCAAATAGACTATTCGCAGTTCCACAGTGGTTTAAAAATGATCGCCCAATCGCGCGCATAAAAATCGCACGCTAGTGGCGCGCTTTGTATTTATTTCATTATCAACGTATCTGTTATTGGGATACCATTAAATATCATATGTCGAGTTATAAATTATGGTGAAAAATTTATTGTTGTTACGCTATCGATGTCCCTTGTGGTGTTTATATGCGAATGGCATTTATCAGCACGTGTAGGCTACCAGCAAAAACTTAACATTGTATATTAAAAATTAGTTGTGTTTCCAAGCGATTTTAATGCATATCACATTTGTTAAGACCTCAAGACACTGTGAGCTCCTTCTGAGTAGATGGGAATACAATAAATAAAAATTAAAAAACAACTATATGGAGGGTACATTGCACTATACTTACGTGACGACATACAACTCAGTCAGCCCCGTGACCATGAAGGCTGTAAATCTTTCGAAGCGTCGGGATTAAAAAGGTTAAATAAACCGCGATAGAATTCGTAAAATTAGTTTTATTTCAATGTATAATATTTGCGTAAACATAAGAAACCAACATCTATTTAATTTGACAGCCAATGTTTGTGTGACAGACAAATATCTGGGTGTTGTAGGGTCGTAGTCCCTCGCAGTTGTTGATACCCGCGATACAGGTTTGACTTAGTGTGGGGTCAGGACTACAACATGTCTGACTGTTGGATGATTATTATATGCCACCTGTAACAGCAATATAACATTGCTATGTTCACCATTTATATAGTTTCCTTTGCTGTTTCCAGATGTTCGTCGGGCAGGTCCCGCGAAACATGGACGAGAACGATCTACGGCAGATGTTCGAGGAGTTCGGCAGGGTGCACCAGATCAATGTGCTACGGGACAAGATCACCGGCGTCAGTAAAGGTCAGTAACTGATGTCACGATGGAGGTTCAGTAATTGAAGTCGCCTTGGACGGTCAGCAACTTTCAGTAACTAGCGGAGACACGTGTTTTAAGTTAATGTTTGTTATTGATAAAAATGATTTATTTGATTTTAAATATAATTAATAACTTTTAAATGGTATTTATTAGAACATTTCCTCAAAAAGATATATATTACATATAAATACATTACTGTTGCAGAAAAATACATCAGTGACATACACATAAATATAGTTTCACATATAAAACAAAGCAACGGATTTAAAATATAAATAAACGCTGGGAGGTTTGTTTTCTGAAATTGCAAGAATAAATGTTCACGACTCACGATGATGAATATCCCCGTGGTACTGGATAGATCGATCACATCCCTCTGAGGCTATATCACTCAAAACACTGGCTGGAATGAGCTGTATCTTTTATGTGTTCCATATTTGAATAAATATCTAATCGTGGGAAATAAAAAAATCATCATAATTTATATTAATTAAGCCAATACAGTTGGTAAATCTTTTTACAAGAACAAAATAAATAGGACAAAGGAAATTTTCACGTAAGAGTAAATCTTGACATTAACGAAGGTTAATTGGAAGTTATCCGTTAATACATATAAATTACAGGATTCAGAGACTAAATTGACGTAGATTTGCGACTCAATTAAAGCTTATAATTTTATTACGATTAAACAAAAAAAAAAAATTTATAATTCTGCCTGACTGCCTCGGTGGCGCAGTTGTAATTGTGCATGCTGTGCTGAGGTCTCGGGTTCGATCCCATCCCAGGGTCTATAATTTCTAATAAGTCTATAATTGGGCCCGAAATGGCGATAGGCTTACTCCCTAACACATTATGGGACCATAAAAAATCGGCAAAAAGCGGCTGTAATGGTTACACCTAGTACGTGAGTCAATATGTATGTATGTATTATATAATTTTAATCTTTTCTATAAAAACATTTAAAAAGCTGTATTCAACGTCGTAAACAAGACTCATAACGTTAAACAGATTAATTAAATACACACATTAAAAACAATGGTAATTACACAAACCTAAATAAACAACAGGAGCGGGCCGAGTCCATAAAACAATAGATCATCCCGGTTCCTTTGAAACGTCTTGTTTGCCTTATCATTGTGTGTCGTTTACGACAAAGGGTGCCCCTTTTTACATACATGTCGACATTTTTGTTTGTTACGTTACGTATGAATGTGTTTTGTGAGTGGGGCTTCTTTGGTCTGTCTCTGTGCCCGGGGTTGCCATTGTAATAAAATTTTCAGGTACTTTTTTGAATGTATAACGGTATGTGTTATCACCAGAAATCATGTTCTTTCAAATAATTATACAACTTGGTTTTACATACAGAGCATTTTAAATATATGAATAAAATATCACATTGTTTGTAACGCAATATAACACGCTGCTAACTTCAGGAGATTCTTACAGCCAGCAATAAACCAATTAATTTGATGATGATATTAGATAAACACATACGTAGTCTGCATAGATATAAAGCCACTGTATTTTACACACAATTTCTTATTACCCACAGACATGCATACAATTCTGTAATATTCCACAAAATTAAATCCCGATTATCAGTTATCTGGCAACACCGTAGGTACACATTTATTAGCTTGGGGCTAGTCAGCACTCTCGGATTTTGCGTCGTGAAAAACATCCTATTTGCACAGTTCTTTTGTGGATGCGTACGGCGGTAGATAACCTCTTTTTGAATGCAGTACTGACGGTCGCTGTACATTTTAACAGAAAGTATGGGATAAATTAAAGGTTTTCTCGGAATTTGTGGTTCGAGCAAGCTTGATATTCAACCTTTGATCGTATCGCGCTGAACTCGGCATTCATGAATTTATGTGCTGCATTCAATGGACTTTGCAATGTGAATTATGAATACGATAGGAATTTTGTGACTTTTAAATATGGAAAGCAATTTATATGAAATTCCAACGTTAGCGAAGAATATTTATGAAGATACGAATCTCGTGTTCGAAGAGAATCCTATAATTTTACACAAAGGATGAAGTGTTGCTATTAAAATGAACACTCTGGAAATTCAGTTTTTTTAAATCGAACGTAAATGGGGTTAATGAATTAAGCGGCGATAGTTTAGGGTAGAGGGGATTTCCCCTAACCTAAGTTTACTGCAGAGACAGACGTCGCAGATTCGACCCAAACCAAGGCAAACACTTGGATTTTCTTTAACTGTGAAGGAAAACATCGTGCAGAAGAAGTTCGAAGCAGACGAATAAATTGGAGACCTACCTAATTTGAGTTGAGCAAATTTGATTCCTCTAGGCTTATTGTAATCTCGGTTGGCAGAATAAAATTTAGAATTCAGTATCTAAACTCTGGTTTAGGCAGGTCGCTCAGCTGGAAAGCTAATAATGGTTTGCTCAGACTACATCATGTAGCAAATACATCAGTAATAGACAGTAGAGTTACAGTTGAGTATATAATTTCATGAGCGTAGCTTTTTACTACAATTAAGTTAATTAATTTTAAGTTTATAAAAATGATTGATTTAAAGTCACTGAGAAATTCCAAGTTTTTATTAGTAGTTTTGTATCTTACATTATTTCTTTCTTCACAATTCACCTCTAGTAGCTAGGACTAGTGTAAACCAATTTAAAGTCAACTTATTTAGTAGCAAAATTACTCGCTCCTCTACTAACCTAGTCTGAACTATGTCTTATTTATCGTTAGCTTATCGACTCGATCGATGAACGTAGTGTTATAGTTAATCAACGCTTCAAAGTGACGGCTCGTTAGTTGTTACCATTAACACGGTGCTCGCGTGTCCGCCGTACGCCGTCTAACCAGCTGTCGATCAAGCTGCCACCGCAGCGACACATACTGACTGTACCGACTGGCGTGATCAACTAAATTCATGTGGAATAAGTTTAATGATGGAATAAATAATCAAATTTCATTCATATTTATTTAAGGCCGTGTTGTTTTCATACTTAAGTATAAAGTCTTTATATTCATTTTATAATATACTAGCGGGCCCGACAGACGTCGTCCTGCCCGGAAAAGCAGCGCCACATTAAATCTTTGCAATTTCTCCCACAAAACCCAGCAAATCAAATTTGGTGATATACCGACAGCAGCGCCACCTACCGGGTCCAATTATGTTTTTAAACCTTCCCTGAACTTGCACAAATATTTCAAGATTTAGCCAAATCGGTCCAGCCATTCTCGAGTTTTAGCGAGACAAATGAACAGCAATTGATTTTTATCTAAAAGATAAATTAATAAAAATAATTCTAAAACTATTCTGATTCATTTGACGAAGTATATTACAAGGCAAAAAGGCATACTAAAAATGGAGGTTTAATGTGACCTAATCTTGTAGTTGTACAATAGATTGCTGATAATAGTTACCTTGCAGATAAAGTCAATGGAACAGGAAAACTACACTAACCTTCTTAATATCCAAATCAACGGATTTACTTATCTAAGAATAGAAAAAAATATATAAGCAGGTTATTCTGCCTAAGAATGATACGTCAAATAATTTGTGAGTGAAGGGACAAAAAATTAAGATCGGTGGTTCAAAAAATTTAAAGCAAAATGACATTTCTCAGTTTCCATATTTTTATGAACTATCAGCGCCATCTATTGGTTTAAAAACAATTACAATATAAATAACACATACAGGTTTGATTTAATGTGGGGTCAGGACTGTTATGTGTTGAATAATAATACCAGCCTTGTATTAAACATTCTCCCACTGCTGTGCACAGGCCTCCTTTATTAATGAGAGGTGTTAGGCCTTAATCCACCACGCTGGCCTAATATGGATTCTTAGATTTCACGTACCCTTAAAGTTTTTATGAATAAATTGTCTTTAACCGAAATATATTCTTTAAAAAGATAACATTGATTCAAATTTGGAATGTTTTATTGCCTCTGCGCCTGGGAGAAATTTAAAAAGATATCTTTTGAAATTCTCGATACTGATAAAAATCAGATACTGAATGATAACTCAAATTGTCATCATTCAAGATTAGCTTCATTAAAACTAGTACAAGCAGATATTCGATAAATACTAGCTCTTTGACTTCCCAAGTGTGTTATGTGACAATGTATTTTTAATGTGATCGTACCCTATGTATAGAAATGTAAAAATGTAACAATGTGTAAAGTGTGCTTTATTGTTTTACTGTTGAGGTCCAGTATACGTTGTAGAGAGAGTCCCTCGTGTGCGTGTGAGCAGGGCCGTGTCTTGCCGAGTACCTGGGGGTTAAACCTCCCTTTAAATTTTGTCTATAAGTACCATATTTATCTCCATTAAAAATGTCCCAAGCCCTCCATGAAACCTACTGGCGTGGCTTGATATATCTATTATTAAAAATGCCTCCGAGTTGTATCAAGTATAATGCTAATAAACCTAAAGAATGGCATGAAATGTCTAATCAAGGGATATGAATGTTATTTATATACTTATAATATGTCACCCCCCTCCTAGCCACGGCCTTGTTTGTGTGTATGTGTGTGTGTGTGTGCGTCGCCTGTAAGCGTTCGCTTTTGTTGCAGGCTGCTGTTTTGTGACGTTTTTCACGCGCAAAGCGGCGTTGAAAGCGCAAGACGCTTTGCACAATATCAAAACGTTGAGTGGGGTAAGTGTACTTATATGTTTCTATAATTAATATCCTTAAATGTTTTTTGTTGACGTGTCATATTATAAACATTTGCCTTATATCTTTAATAGTTTTGATTGAACTCTCTTCTGTCCCTTTCTTTCGTAAGTCAAGTAATTTGAGAGCGAAAAGACAAATACGGTCAAAAAAAATCGTAATAAAAATATATAAATGTTATGAACTATCGACGCCATCTAGTGGTCAAAAATAATTACAATATAAATAACACAATACAGCTTTGACTTAGTGTGGATCAAGACTATATGTCTGTTATGTGTATTTATTATTGTTAATTGATATATTTTTTAAAAGTCAATAATAATAGTATATTATAATATGACACGGTAACCTACTTATAGATTTGTCGACGTATAAGTATAAATTATATTTTTTTATTTTAAATATTAAGAAGTTATATCAACAAATCTAGAAGTATTTATATATGTATAGGTAAACTTTACTGTGTAACACGTTGCTAGTTGAATGCTAAACATTGTGTAACTTTTACTACAGTAGTCTTAACATTTCTCTTAAGAATAAACGCTATCGTTTTTAAAGTTCTGAATTAAATAATAACATTAAATATGATATCACACTCAATAATTTCCACATCATAACGATATTATAACATCTACTAAACATGTGAAGAAACGGGTATCAGTGTTCCAGTGGAGCAGGGGAGATCTTCTATGTGTGTAGGCGCTGCGCTCTTTGCTTCCGCGATTCAGAATTGCGTTCTGCCGCCATAAACAGAATCCAGTTAGCACTATTTATTATTAAAGGCTCTATATTATAAAATTAAGCTGGTATAAAATAATGAACAATCGTGAAAAACATGCGGTAACATTACACTAGAAATTAAAAAAAGGTGATATAGTGTGTATTAACCCTTAGTGTTAATAGATTGGCAAGCAAACAAATTGATAAAGTTGTTGTAATTGAATTGGTAAACTGCGTGTTCACGTTGAACAACTATACGGGAGTTTTTTCCCCAATTTGTTCGATATTCTGTGTTACTTTTGGAGGCATTGTGGACCTGTTGCTAAGTCCAACAACGATTCCATTTATAGTATTAAAGAAGGGGGCGATCAAACATCCAATTCGATACTCGGATTGTTACAGAATACAATCGAATTACAGACTTCTTCCACACTCGCCGGATGGGTTGCCAGACTTTTGGGTTTCCCTGAATCTTTAAAATATTTTTCTAATTTCTAACTCTTTCGTGATTTCAAATTGAGAATTTCCGTAGTCATGAATATAGTTTAGTAAATTGAAACATAAAGTTGAATGCCTGGTGGGCTATTTTTTAAATTATTCGTGTCATAGGGAGGTAGTTTGAATTGTTTAGTGTAAGTCCCAAGATTAGGGAAGGAGCGGTCTTCAATCTGGTAAATCTATGAAGACATATACATAACTATATTATATATATCATATGTGTGATGATCATAACTACACTACCAAAAATTATCAGTAAGTGAATATGTAGTACTTGCCGATTACTTAACTAAAGCCTGTTCATTCACAGTGTCATAAATGAAAGACGCGCAGACCAAAACTAACTTTTTAATTTATTTATCATAGACTACTGACGTAATATAACATACCAGTACGACATCTTTCCTCTTATTTTTTTTCTTTTTCTTTTTATATCTCTATAAACAATTATAAAAGTTCTTATATATAGATAAATAAAATAATCATATAACTACTACATCCATGAACAAATAATAAAAATTCTTATATTTAGATAAATAACATAACAAACAATCTCTACTATTATTTTTTGAACATGCTTTTAATCTTATTCCGTGCTGATATAGCTGCCGGTCTTGCGCGCTCAATCAGTGAGCTTTCTGGTTGAATGGGAGTGACATATTCGCTTGTTTGATCGTGAAAAGTGTCGGGGTTTGCTATATCATCCGATTGTAGCCTAATCAGATGTCGCCGATTACGCCTATATTTCCTACCCGTGCTGTCTATGACGAAATAAGAGCGAGGTTGAGCCGCATTACCCAAGATTCGTCCAGTTTTACGTTGGCACTCATCCGTAATGAGTACCGGCTGACCAGCCGATAACACCGGTAGCGGTTTTGCTCGTCTATCATAGTACGATTTATTTACCTGCTGTTTCCGTAATATCTCACTGTAGTCACCATCATTATTTCGACTCGGCATTAGTTTATGATCGTGTGATGGTAACCTTGTGTTGAGTCGTCGCCCCATTAACAGTTCCGACGGTGAACTGATCCCATCACGTGGTGTATTACGGTAATTTAATAGACCTAAATAGAAGTCAGTCGCAGAATTTATTGACTTTATCAGGATGTTTTTAATTATTTGAACACTTCTTTCGCTTTGACCATTAGATTGTGCATAGTTTGGTGAACTGGTAATGTGCTCAATACCCCACATATTGCAAAATTCACTGAACTCTTTTGAAGCGTAGGCCGGACCGTTATCTGTGACTAGCTCCTGCGGAATTCCGTGTCTCGCAAACTGATCCCGCATAGCAGTCACTACCGCTTTCGTTCCTATGTTCGTTAACGGATTTACTTCTATGTAGTTTGAAAAGTAATCAACGAGTATTAAAAAGTACTTTCCCACGCATTGAAATATGTCAGAGCCTACTTTCGCCCATGGCAATGGTGGTATATGATGTGGGATGAGTGGTTCACGCGTGGGACGGTTCGCTCGCTCGGCGCACACGTGGCACCGGCGCACCATCTCCTCTATGTCACGTGTCATGCCTGGCCAGTACATAACCTCGCGCGCGTGACGTTTGCACCTGTCTATGCCCATGTGTCCGTCATGTAATCTACTTAGCATTTCGGATCGAACACATCTCGGTATGTATTGTCGTACTGGTATGTTATATTAGGTTATCCTTAAATATGATTCCATCAACAAACCCAAAGCTACCTCTGTAAGACCATTGACCTCTTACATGCTCATCCACATCATATTTATTCATTGGCCACCCTTTCTGAATATATTCTATGAGCAATTGACACTCGACATCATTTATCATTGCCTCCCTGATAATTTTCATTTTACTAACACTGAAACGAACATTTTCTATCAAAAAACAAGTCTGTTCTTCTACTTCCACACATACTTTTTCTGATGTCAAATCCGGTAATGCTGCTCGCGATAAGGCATCTGCCACGTGCATATACTTCCCAGGTTTATATATGACTGTAAAAACATAGCCCTGTACGCGTAACATCATGCGTTGAAGACGCATTGGGATTGAATCGAGCGGTTTTTTAAATAACGCCTCCAACGGTTTATGATCGGATTCCACTGTAACATCATGACGCCCATATACGTACTGATGGAAGCGCTCTAGCGCATACACGATAGCGAGCAACTCCTTCTCTATCTGCGCATACCTTGTTTGCGTGTCGGTGAGTGTGGCGGAGGCGAATTCAACCGGGCGTCCCGCCTGCAGCAGCACCGCGCCGAGCGCATGCGCGCTGGCGTCTACTGAGAGCAGTACGGGTTCGTGAGTTGAATATAGCGCCAGGACGGGAGCTTTGCACACCGCCTGCTTCAGCTGTTGCGCCGCCGTCTCATGCTCCGCATCCCAAATCCACTCACTATTTTTTTTCATCAGATTACGGAGTGGAAGCGCTATCTCGGAATAATTTGGGATAAATTTAGACAGAAAATTAATCATACCCAAAAATCTTTCTAGTGCAGGCCTATCATTTGGAGTTGGCATTTCTTCTATCGCTTTTATTTTGCTTCTATCTATAGCCATGCCCTCCCCGTTAAAAATGTGACCTAAGTAACTAACCTGTCTAACTTGAAAATCGCATTTTTCTTTATTGAATTTTATACCCACTTCTCGCGCCCTATCTAATAACTTCGTTAACCGCTCATCGTGCTCAGCTTTGCTGGAGCCCCAGCAGATTATGTCATCAATAAACGAGTCGACTCCATCCAAATCTTCTAGAAGTTGCCGGATTTTTGAATGGAACACCTCGGATGCACAGTTGATACCAAACGGTAACCGTAAAAATTGGTATCTACCAAACGGCGTTCCGAAGGTACAGAGATCAGCACTAGCATCGTCAATTTCTACCATCCAAAAACCAGAACGAGCGTCAAGCTTACTAAAATACTGCGCCCCATGGAGCTTGGTCGCGATATCCGTGAGCGTCGGCAACGGGTAATGCGCGCGCCGCACGACACGGTTCAGCGGCCGCGGGTCGAGGCAAACGCGGATGGCGCCGTCCTTCTTGGCCGCCACCACAATACCATTCACCCAAGCTGTCGGGTGAGACACCTTACGGATCACTCCCATTTTCTCCATGCGCACCAACTCTTGTAACAGCTTATCGCGGACGCCTATCGGGTTTTTTTTTTTTTTTATTTCTCTGTTTTAAGGAAGTTTTGTCACATATGACAATGTCACTTCCGTTAAGATTAAGGCTAGTTATAAACACTCAGTAACTAGGTACTTCCAAAACAAAATAGATATAATGTAGACAGCATCTTGGCGTCTTCTGATAAAGGAGAAGCCAAAATGCTGTTAACAATTCCAATATTAAGAGTAAGTAGCATATCGTTGCGTTTGGACTGGTTCCGAACACATTCCACTAAAATGTGTTGAACATCTTCAACAACGCCACAAATCTCACAGTAAGGTGTATCAGAAAAGCCCATTAAATGCCTAAATTTATTAGACGGTATGTGTCCAGAACGAAGTCTCAATAATGTAACAACATCTTTGCGGCTCAAATCCTTCTCTTCGAACCATGGGTAATGTGGAGGTTGGCATTGAATTGTTTTGTACCATATACCTTTAAATCGAGAACGTTCATCAAAATATTCCCTCCATTTTTGTTTACATTTAGTTCTATGCACCGCCAAAATGTCATTATATAAAGAACAACAGGAAAGTAGAATTCCTTCACTCGTAGATTGACGCGCAGCCTTGTCTGCCTCCTCATTACCCATGATACCAACATGAGAAGGGACCCATTGAAGCACGACTTGTTTGTTAGATGCTTGCAACTTCCAGATGGAGTCCAGAATTTTGTAGGCTATCGGGTATCCTCGAAAGCTCGAGGTTATCCGAGCCAGATGTTGAAGAGCACTTTTAGAATCAGATAATATAACAAAATTATTATATTGTATGCTTTCAATGTATGACAAAGCTTCACTGATCGCTATGAGCTCACAGTGCATTATCGAGGTGTTGTCTTCAATCTTAAATTTTGTGCAGGTATTTAATTCAGAATCAAAAAACGCTGCCCCATTTCCATTTGCTTCTTTGGACCCATCCGTAAAAATTTTATAAAATGTGCCATATTTAGAATCAAGCATCGTGTTACACAATTTCCTTAAATCAATTTTATTTACATGTCTTTTCCCTGAATTTATTCCTTCTATGTTGTAATTAATATGTTCAGATGCATTAAACTTTGTAACCCAGATTCCTAAACTAAACATATCCAAAGGACTGCTAGTGAAAATTTTGTCATCCTTATATTCGTGATGAACTTCTAATATTAGGGGGAGTCGCTTATTTGACCAGTAACTACTGTTGCACAATTCAAATAGCTCCTTTATAGTGGTAATAGAAAGATTATTTCTGAGGGATCTCGCTTTTAAATAAAATTTTCCAGCTAAGAAGTATCTGCGTAGCTCTAACGGTGGAAGGCTCATTTCAGATTCCATTACATGCGTTGGAGTTGATCTAATAAAACCGCCAATGATCCTTATGGCATGATTCTGGACTCTATCAAGCTTTTGCAAGTGAGACATAGCACTATTCCCATACAGGAAAGAACAATAATCAAATCGACCACGGATAATCGAAATATATAACCGTCTCAGGTGCATTTGGTGGATACCCCACTTTGCTCCAGCCAAAACTTTAAGTATATTTATATATTTAACAGTATTGTCTCGTATATACTCAATATGTTTTTTCCATTTAAGGGACTGGTCTAGCCAGATGCCTAAGTATTTTACACATTTCGATTGCTGAATTTGATGATTACTTAATTCCAGCTTAATATTATGAGATTTTCTACCTCTGCTAAAAATGCATGCTTTAGTTTTTGTAATTGAAATAGTCAAACCTAGTTCCTGGATTAACCCTTCAAAGCAATTAATTGCAACTTTGATGTCATTTGCAGCGTCGTTAATATTATTTTTGCAACTATATAATATAAAATCATCGGCATATTGCGAGATGTATACATTGACTATATTTTTAGAAATTTTAACAGTGGCTAAATTAAACAATATTGGAGATAGGGGATCGCCCTGGGCGATTCCTATTCCTGTAGTACGACTTAAATAGTTATTTTCGTAAGTATTAATAGAAAGATATCTCTCATGCAGAAATTCCCATAAATATTTGCATAAAGTTGCACCCACACTAAGACTGTCAAGAATTTCGAGCAAACTAATTATATTAATATTATTGTAGGCACTATCTATATCCACAAAACATCCAACAGTGGAATATCCTCTGGTAAAGCCAATCTGAATTTGTGTAACTAATCTTATTAAATTATCCATACATGATTGTGATCTCCTAAACCCAGTCGTCTGTTCGGAAAGAACCTTATGTCTTTCCACAAACCATTCCAGTCTGTGGGTTATTATTTTGTGAAACAACTTACAAATGCAAGATATTAAGGAGATAGGTCTTATTCCTGGAGTGCAATTGTTATCCTGACCCAATTTCGGTACTGGAATTATCCTTATAACTCTCCATTGTCTCGGAACAAAACCTGTTGCCAGAAATCTATTAAATAATGATACTAGTAATAATTTTCCTATCCTTGGTAAGTGGTTTATCATAGAATAGGACACACCATCTGCACCCGGAGCAGTGTCTGTTTTTTTTTTCCGAATTTATCAATTCTTGTATCGAGATTGGGTCACACAATTGGGAATTAATAGAGGAAAATATTGGTGTGGGGGGTGAGACATAGTCCGGAGCTATACTGCATAAAAGTGCTTCTGCTTGTTCAGGATCTGTGTTTTTTTTAGAAGATCTATATCCCTTGAGCCACCTCATTTTATTCCACATTTCGGCAGATGAGGTAGCACTGTCGATGCTGTCACAAAAGGATTGCCACGATTTTGCTTTCGCGATTCTTATAAATCTTTGAACAGAACTTGTTTTATTCTGTAAGTTCTCCAGGTTATCAGGATTAGGGTTTCTTCTGAATTTCGACAAAGCTAGTCGCCTCTCTGCTATTATTTTTGATAATTGTTGATCCCAGTAGGGCTTGGGTGTAAATTTTGCTTGACGTAGAGGATTATCTGATGATCTGGAAAGTGGAATAGTGCTATCGGCTGTTTCATTAATAATGTTCACAAACGTATCATATGCTAATTGATGGCTTGCTGGTAATACCGTATATGAAAGTTCTGCTTCCACTTTTTCTTTGTAGCACAACCAATCAGCCTTTTTAAAATTTCTTTTGATCGTAACCGGAGCTCTAGATATAGATTCTGCCTTCATTTTGATTATCATATGATCACTGCCGAGGTTTTCATTTAAAACTTGCCAAGTAAATTTCAAGGCGGAATCGATTGATATCAAGGATAAATCAGGGGAGGTTTGTTGTAGTAAGTTGTTAACATACTTAATTCTTGTGTGTGAGCTATCATTTAGAAGGTAAAAATTATGATGTAATATTGAATCCATTATTTGAGCACCTCTTGGATCTGATTTTGTCGACCAGTTTGGGTGGTGTCCATTAAAGTCCCCTGTAATTAATGTTTTTTGATCAACTATAGAGAACAGTCTATCCCAATTTTCTTTTCTGGTTTGTATAGCTGGTGGGCTATACACGGCGATAACGTTTTGAAGGCTTTCACAATTAAGTAGCTTTAAGTGAACTAATTGGATATGAGGATTCAAAATATCTATGTTACATTGAATAGATTTTATTGTCCAATGGGTTAGGATAGCCACCCCACCGTATCCATCAAGCCGATCGTTTCTATAGATGTTGTAACCACTTATTTTAAAAGAATCATTTCTATCTAACCACGTCTCGCTTACAATAGCAATATGTATTTTTTCCTGAGTTAAAAGTAATTCGAATTCATTGCGTTTTGGTTTTAGACTATGAGCATTCCATTGCACTATATTGATTAATTGTTTATTAGGGTTTGAATCCATTTTTGAATCTTACTAGGAAACGTAGACACACACAACATAATTATTGATAAAAACTCGCTGATCAAGATATCTGCACACCCCTTAATCTTTTCTTCCCATGTTTTATCCTTTTCAATAAATTTCTCTTTTAGTTTAATAATTAACCTCTTCCAAAAATTTTGACCATCACTATCCTTTTCTTGTCCTAAATTTGTCGTATTTTCACAATCTTTTTCACTGTCTCCATCCTCTTCCCACCAAGATATAACCATGTCATTATCATTCTCCTGACTTTTCCTACTATTAGATTGAGTTTTACTTTTCTTCCCTGATTTCTTGGTAACATTCGCATATGTGGTGTTACAGTTGGTATTACTATGAGATATTTCTTCAAGAGGATTTTGAACAGCAGGCTCTTCACATCTTTCATGTTCTTGATGTATTTCTGTTTGGTTTTCTTGCTGGTTAAAAGGTGAAGGCGGGACATAGAGAAGCAATCCTTTTTTGTATGAACAATTATATTCAGCCATGAGGTCTCTTATCTTTCTTTCTTTTAGATATACAGGACAAATCCTAGCCAAGGTCATATGCCTACCTCCACAATTATTACATTTAAAATCAGATGTATCACAGTTCTGATGACCACGGCTACATTTTGGGCACACAATTTTCGTTGAGGGGCAGATTTTTTGATTGTGACCAAATCTCCAACAGCGTGAACACTGTGTTACGGGGTAGACATATGGGCTTACACTTATTCTGGTGTCATATATATACACATAGGAAGGCAATGATGAAGATTTAAAACATATTCTGACCGTTTCACTGATCTTCCACTCGCCATCTTCGCTGCATTTCCTTTTTAACCGCTTTACCCCTATGATAACAGTGTTGCTATTTAAACCTTCCATTATTTCTTCCTCTGACAACTCTGTTTCAATATTTTTAATAACACCTAATGCATGGTCCATTTCATAAGTTTTATAACATTTAAATCCTTTCTTTTTGAATACGTCACAATTAAGTAATGTCTCGACACTTTCTTCGTCACTGAACTGAATAAGAACTTTATAAGCATTTATGTACTTCACTCGTATAATATTTTGTATATTTTGAGATTTTAACAATTTGGCCAGTCCGAACTGTTTTGGTAATTCTTCCTGTGATGTTATACATATTTCGATTTTATCTTCGGAAACTCTGGTTCCAGTCTCCTGAGATCGCGCAAATCGCTTCCCTCGTCTCTCCACAGTAGTCCAAATTTCATTTTCGTCTAATACTCTGCCCCTCTTATTAGGTGTCCTTCTAATATTTTCTTCGTCCATCTCGTCCATCTCGTCATCTACTCCTGTACTATATTGAAATGGTGTACCACATCTCCTTGTCACCTCGCTATTTTCCATAGAATTCACATTTGTTCCGTTCGCCTCATTTTGTATTAATGATTCTTCGCTAATCATAACACGGATTAGTAGACAACATCGTACAATAGCCAAGTATAGGTACAAACTACTCGATCGAACAAGCGGTGGCTTAGAACCGGTTTACGAATAGCACAATACACACGTCTACCGATACGAAGCGTCCGCGCGCGATTGAGGGATTTTTCTAACCGGACAAATTGACGGCTGGGCGCACTGATCTATTACAATACTATATTTACCGGGTAATTTACCTAGCCCTCGAAATAAGTCAGCATAGCCACCAAGGTTGAGGGACAGTATACGTTTTAACATGCCTAGTTCTTCACAAGCATACTTGCCTAGCACACTCTGGCAATCAAAATCAGCTACACTAAATCGCAATGTGTACACGTTATTTTTATAAATGCATTTTAAATAACAATAGCCGACTATCGGTAGAAAATTACCACAAAAAGATTGCGCCCTGGTGTTGTTTGAACTTATTATTTCGTTTTCTAGCCTGAGCTTCCTAAATGTTCGCATTGATATAACATTTAAATCCGACCCGGAATCTAACTTAAAATTTTCCTTAGTACCTGTACATACAAAAATCAAAGTTTCGTACCACTTGGAGTCTTTACCATACATCGTCTCCGATAGCGAAGATACGTAATATAACCAGTCATCGTCCTCGTCTCTATCGTCTACATCGTTCTCGTCACTGGCGTCGATATGAAACACGCGCCTATGTAATTTCGGACACATGTTTTTAAAATGTCCTCTTACATTACACCTGAAACAAATCGCATTTTTAGCTGCACACCTAAATCTATCACAGCTGGCTATACCACACGCGGTACACAATATCTTGCCGGGCGGGCCGGCCGACCCATGTCCGCCGCTGTAATCCGCGCCGCCGCTGCCGCTGCCGCCCGCGCCGCCAGCTCCGCCGCGCCAAGAAGTGCGTTGCGACTGGCGCGCTCCTGCTTCAGTACCACGGCCCCGTCTGGCCAAGGTACCTCGTGATGTGCCTGCACCGACACCGCTCGTGCTCGCACGATGCTCACCGCGCGCGTACATTGCGTCCACCGCTTTCACTTGAGTTTTGGCCCCGTCTAACTGTGTTTGCTCCTCTATGGACATCTCGTTAGCTTCGCAAATCTTTACAGCTTTGGCTAGAGTTAGTTCGTCCGCTCTAAGTAGCCGATCGCGTACCTTGCTGTCTCGGACACCGCACACGATCCTATCTCGCACTAGACCTTCTTCCAAGTGCTCAAACTCACATCGTTGAGTGAAGAGGTTAAGAGCCGTCACGTAGTCGCCTATAGACTCCCCTTCTTCCTGATTTCTGGAGAAAAACTTGAAACGAGCCATAGTAGTATTTTGCTTGGTACAGAAATGTTGATTGTATTTCTTCACGAGCGTATCGAAACATTCTTTGCTTTCGTCTTTGGTGTATTTGAAAGTTGTATATATGTTGTAACCCTCGGGTCCAATTAAATTCACCAATAAACTTGCTTTGACATCACTTGTTTCTTTATGCACACCAGACGCTTTTAAAAACACGTAAAATTGCTCTCGCCATTTTTGCCACGATTCGGCCCGACTGGCCGGTCCGCCATCCAGGCATAATTCCACCGGAGGCCGTGCGTGTTCCATTGATAATAATTATTAATTATCGTTACTATAACACTTTACCTATCTCTTTGATCATTACCCGAGATGAGGCATGAAAATTTTATAAATTATTAAATATAACCGCTGTCACCATGTCATAAATGAAAGACGCGCAGACCAAAACTAACTTTTTAATTTATTTATCATAGACTACTGACGTAATATAACATACCAGTACGACACACAGTACTTCCATATCAACAATATCTAGATTTGTTTTATAGTCCCGCCAGTTTGAATTGGGTATATCCTGTAATTACTGTGTGTTGAATTTTTTTATTATGAAAAAAGGGGGCAAACGGGCAGGAGGCTCAACTGATGGAAAGTGATCACCGCCGCCCGTGAGCATCTGCAACACCAGAGTGCTTGCAAATGCGATGCCGGCCTTTCAGGAAAGAATATGCTCTCTTCTTGAAGGTTCCCAGGTCGTAACGGTTCGGAAAGACCGCCGGCAACAGCTGGTTCCACAGAGTGGTTGTACGAGGCAGAACATGCCGTAAAAATCGCGCTGTATAAAAAATACACGTTTCAAGGTATATAATAAATCAATATACATTTCTTTTTATTTTACAAAACAAAGTAGTGTAAACTCCATAAGCCCTGGAATGTCTCGATTATTTTATTTTTACCTCAACAACACTTGGGCACCACTCCGAGTTTTGTCTTCATCTCGGCGATAATTCAATTCCATTATATTATCTGGAAGGTTTTCCCCCTCGCAATTGATTCCCGAGCGTTTGTGTTTTCTTAGTGAATGGCAGGTGATCGGCGTCGCCTCCCTACATTTAATGTAAGACGAAAATATTGTGCGGTATTGTTATTCTTTCATTATTTTCATGTTTGTACGGGTAAAGCGATACCATTTTTTTAACGTCTTCAAATAATAAAGTTCTCAATTCCATGTATATTTTTTAGTTCTTTTTCGTATTAACAAAGTCACCAATAACCTTATTTTATGTACCATAGCAGAATAAAAGATCACTAAATTGATCCATTTTGTATTAGAAAATATATATTTTTAGAGTCTGCTGAATAGGGTAGCTTCCTGTGTTTAATTGTGTACTTTATTCGATATGCAACCGTATATAACACGCAAAAGAAATCCTTGTGCGAAAACAAAATCAAAATTGCTTGAAAATGGAGGTCAGAATATTTATTTTAAATATTGGCATGAGCAAAAACAGTTACGTAGTAGGAACATATCGCTATCTCCCTCGCACAACGGCACAGTAATGGCCATTCTGAAAACCATGACGTCACGGGACATACACATCATGCGTCCTTTTACTCTCATTTCACAATTACCCCTTCCAGCAGATTTGAATTCTAATTTACTTATTTTAGTTCGGATTCATTAAATTATTTCGATAGGTTTTAAGTAATGTAACTTGTTGTAATGATTAAATTAGTAAAAAAATCGCGTCAACTACTCTATTTTGGTAAATTGCACCGTCACCGACTCCGGAAAGACTTTTATTTCTTTTAAATTTATAATGCATAAAATTATTTTTAACTATTAGGTCGTAGAGTCACGCCTGTGTTCAAGAAGTTAGAGGTCGTAGAGTCACGCCTGTGTTCAAGAAGTTAGGATATATACATTTTTGACACACATTCCAATTCCGGATAACTCATGATGTACACGTCATGATTTGCCCGATATTGTTGCAAAATCACAATATTTTAGAAATGAAAAACTCAAACAAGGTATTCAAACCCAGCACCTCACTGTTTTTTTTTACCCTAAATAAGCTGTTACTGGACCTAATAAGCGATCATATTATTATAATATGTGTAAATGTTTAATCGATAGAGATCTAGTAAAATTAATTATACAACTAGAAGAATTCTTCTACGGTTGAATCGTGCAGAAACAACAGGAACTTACGTGAAACCCCGCCAATTTCGGGCTTAAATAAATCATAACCGGGCGCAAGGCTGGCATCTTGAATTAGATTCAACACTATTTCAGTTTTCTCACTTTTAATGGCTCGTGAGGTTAAGGGCTCGTGAAGGTAAAAGTTTGAATGTTCGGGTTATTTACAAACTATAATGTGCCATTTAGTAAGTAATTGGTCTTCGTGCAAAATAAATAAATAACACCCCAACAGTCACACACATAGCCCCAGTCCCACACTAAGATACGAGTCTTGTGTTGTGGGTATCAGGGACTATGAGAGACTTTCGGTCTCACAACACCCAGACCCCTGACACAAATGTCTGTATGTCACACAAACATTTGTCCCGGTGTGGGAATCGAACCCACGGCCTCACGTTTCACAGCCGGCTACTCGCCTACTGCGCCACGGAGGCTGTCAAATGGTCTCACTGAGTTTATAAAGAAAAAATATCTGTATTTATTTTTATGTAATTTCACTTTGCCTGGCTACGGCTACAGATGGCTATTTTATACATTGCCTAATAGCCTATGTGCTTGCATTGCCTTTTAAGTTTACATCTCATTTTACTTAAATAATATTTGCTACTAGTCTTTTAAGATAAGCAGATATAGAAACTTTGGTTTTAGTATATTTGTGTTCATTTTTCTTTATCGCCTCCGTAGTAGGCGAATAGTCGGCTAGTAAGACAAAACATGTACCAGCATGGATGCTGGCCAGGGTGTTCAGCTGCAGGTGCAGCTGCCGAGGGGAAAGTAAATTACACTATTTATAGACAAAATGTGTGCTACGCGAAGTCGGTGAGATCTGGAACTGGGAACTTATCGAACTACCACTTACCAGAGCTTTCCGGCTTCCCCGCTTGCGGAGTCCACAGCTCCACGGCACACACAAAATAATAGGTACTAAAGTTCGGCTAGTAGTAGTCGACTGTGAAACGAGAAGGCATGTCTGATTCCAGCTCCGAGCAAATTTTTTTGTATGTGTGACTGACAAATATTTTGTTGTCAAAGTCTCTCGTATTTCCTTATGCAAAATTAAGTACTGATTGCAGGAGGAAAAAAATAAAAAAGCATTGAAATAAAACGAAATTTACGGATTGTATCGCGGTTTATTTTATTTTTTTAACCCGACGTTTCGATAGCTTTACAGCCTTCATGGTCACGTGGCGGACTTAGTTGTATGTCGTCACGCAAGTATAGTGCAATGTTTCTACCCTCCATATAGTTGTTTTTTATTTTTTGTAGTCCGATTTACGCAGGAGGAGCTCACAGTGTCTTGATCTGGCAGCTGGTCTTTTGGGTTCCGATTTGATTAAATGTATAATTGGATCCCAGGCTGGTGCTAGCTTCCAACCATCTTCTCTATTAAAATTTGGATGTTTTTTAATTTCAATAGCCTCGCGTATCATCCTAGGTAGGAATCGGTGTTCTTTGGCAAGGATTTGTGGTTTATCAAATCAAAGACAATGATTGGAGCCTTCTTCTGAATGTTCAGCAACTGCAGACTTCATAGAGCGTCGGTGTTTCACATCAGCTATGTGTTCTTTTACGCGGATCCCTATATTTCTCCTATATATTTATAAATTTCGTTTTATTTCAATGTATAATATTCACGTAAACATCAGAAACCATTAAATAAAAAAGCAAATAAAGATGATAATATTCTTTTCTATTGTATTGGATTATAAAGCTGTCGATCTATTAAAGTACAGTCGATTTACTCTAATGCGACACACTTTTCCTTCCCAACACTACATCATCAATCTTCTCATACATCCGTCCCAGTTTCCTGATGTTATGTGAATGAGTTGTTCGTCTATTCATAAATCAATCTCGGTCTTCATTCGTTCCCTTCGTTCTCAATGACCTTGTACGGGAAATGATTTTGAACAACACGTTATGCTTTTTGCCGAATGTTTGTGTGTCGGAAGAGACCGCCATAAATTGTACATTACTGAATATTTTATTTGCTTTCATATAACATAGTTTGCGATGTGATTCTGTTATTTCTGTTAAGGAAGGTAAAAAGCGTTTCCAGCAATAATGTTTGAATTAAACTAGCTGTTGCCCGCAGCTTAGTTTGAGTTATTAGATTTATTAGCTAAGGAACTGTTAACCACACAATAAAATAATAATCTTTAAACTATTTTCTGCCGTGAGAATCGAACCCGCTACCAAGATAAAAAGTGTTGTATATGTTAACCCAGCTATCTTAAAACATCTATTATCTTATCTTGCAAATTGACATTTGTTTTCAATTTCACTTCTATATAAATGATATTAAAATATATGAGAGTAGAAATAATTCACTCGCAATAATTAAATCTGAAAGCTAACAAACCCCTCTGAACGGTAAACAAGATTGGCCCAAGTGATCCACAGCTGTCCGATCCATTCGCGTCTATTAGTGAAGTAACGTGTGCGTACAGTTTGGTAACATATATGCACGTGCTTTTTTTGTTTATTTACTTGTTTATATTTGAGTTTTTAATACGTTACACTGTGAACAGTTTTTGTTACTACATAAATTGCCCAGTTTAAACTGAATTAGTACAACTTATATAAAATAATACTAGCCCTGTATTAAACATTGTCCCACTGCTGGGCACGGGCTTCCTCCACTAATAGAATAACTAGAGGGGTTAGGCCTTAGTCCACCACAATTGCCTAATGTCCCACCCAATTGGTGTCTACGCCTTTGGAATTCTTATGATAATTCTCAGGTATGCATGTTTCCTTACGATGTTTTCCTTCACCGTTAAAGCAAGCGATAATTAACAATAAATATACACGTAACTTTAGAAAAGAGGTGTATGCCATGTGGGCAGGCTTCGATCATACGACTTTCGTCTTGACAGTTCGTACCGCAACCGACTAGGCCATCGCTTATATTGTTTTTTTTTTTATCATGGCACGGCGAAGTGACCGCACTGTACCTGATGGTAAGCGCAGTGCGGTCCAAATAGAGTACTGAGTAGCGAGAGACCTATCCTACCACCAGCAAAACTAACTTAAACTTGTGCTACTGTTTCATAGTAAACGATATGAAGTAACAGCAATGGTAAGTGATTATCATCGCGGATACCGAATATTAAGGAAATAATTATACACATAACAATTACACACATAGTCCTGATTGCACACTAGGTCAAACCTGTGTCGTGGATATCAAGAACTACAAGGGAATACGGTCCCACAACACCCAGACCTAGGAAAAATACTTATAGATGACATACATTTTATAACAGGCTTGAGTAAGTTGAACAGTCTTGACTCTTGACTGCTTCGGTGGCGCAGTTGTAATTGCGCATGCTCTGATTCATGTCTCGGATTCGATCACCGGGTCGAGTAAAGTGATATTGGGTTTTTCTATCACATTATGGGACCGTAATAAACTCGGTGACAAGTGGGTGTCCTGTAGAAACCATTAAGTATATCTACGTTAAAATAAAGTCATAGAGTTAAATAAATTTTGACTGAAAACAATGTAAAGCAAATATACAAAGAAAGATGTTCAGCAGCAACCCTATCAACTAATGGAACCGGCCAATTACTTAAGACCGGGAAAACTCTATCATAAATCCACGACTATCGATCAAAGTTCATTCGCGTCCGGCCGCTCGCCGTCCCGGTCAATACACCGGGACACACACATCGACCGGGATAATACCGGTGTTCCATTTCAATTGACTGGTTGCGCGCCCCACCAGGCCTATTTGAACACATTAGGTCTGATTTTTAACCAACTCAAAAAAGGAGATGATTTTCAATTCGTCGAAATATTTTTTTCCGACTCCAAAAAAGAAGGAGGTTAACAATTCGTCGGAATTCTTTTTTTTTATATATGTTCCCCGATTACTCGAAGACGCCTGGACCGATACATTCTTAACATCGATAAATTCTTTTTTTGTTTAAAAGGGTATACTTCCCAGGTGGTCCCATTGGCACCAAGTCAGAATCTTATGATGGGATCACAGAAAAATCAAGGGCCACCCTCAAACTTTATAGTGACGCATAATTTGTTTTTTATTGAAGTTGGTTTTATGAATTAAAAAACTTTTTGTAAAGAAAATTATTTATCAAGGTCTACCGTGTTTAAGTCACAAACTTAGAGCCTTTTGAAGAATTTGGAACCTTGTGGTTTGAATTTTTATTTTACGTTCATGGATTGTCGTTAATTGGAGAATCAGAAAAGTGGGACAAGATTTGGATTATTATATACCCTAAATTCGTAAGGCAATCACTCGCATCTATATTTAAATCAAGCAGCTTTATTCATTGACGATAGTAATAAGCTGACTATAAGCTTGTAATAAATTTTACAGTTGCCTAGATTGACCTCAATAGGATAGTTGGAATTCTATCCCGGTTCGCGAGCATGTCGAATCGTTCGGATTCCGAAGCCAAAACGCGTTGACTATTCCGAAAACATTTGAATCTTAATCGCGGAACTTTGGCGAGGTCAAACAATGGGAATCGTTTTACGGCTATAGCCATAAATTATAGCAACTAACAAAAGGAGCATCGCCCAAGTGAAAACTTTTTTATTAAAAAAAGTGACACCACACCCAGACCCGAAACAAATATCTGTCTGTCACATAAACATTTGTCTAGATGAGGGAATCGAACCCACGACCTCTCGTTTGACAGCTGGCTACTCACCTTCTACGCCACGGAGACCGTCGAAAATATACATATACACTCACGCCTGTAATCCCCAAAGGGGTAGGCAGAGGTATACCTCTGCCTCTGGTGTATTGGTTACAACCAGTACACCCACTTTTCGCCGAATTTCGGACCCATAAATGTGATAGGGGGCGAGCCTATCGCCATACCGGGCACAGATTCCAGACTCCGAGCTGATACTGAGAATTTCTAGATGGAAAAACCCAATATAACTTTACCCGACCCAGGGATCGAACCCGAGACCTCAGCACAGCAGTCGTAACGTATGCGCAATTACATCTGCGCCACTGAGACAGTCACCACCGGCAGTCGGCACGAAAATACACTTCGAAATGAAAACATATCCAAATTCCATATTCAAAAACAAATGGCAATAACAGGGCCTTATAAAACTCGTAAACACCAATCAAATCGGTTGACAGACCTAACCGAATATCAGGCAGGGAGGATGAAACTTTTTTAATTTCGCGCACGCACACAGGTGGCATCGAATTTGTTACTCTATTGTCGGTCGGAATGAGCAATTTCGCCGGAGTCAGCCAGAGATTAGCGATGGACCCCTTTAATCCGAGTATCGGACCGAAATGTAGCCCTCATATTTCATAATGCTACCTATTACCCTCCCTTGCCCCCTCTTCGCGATAATGCCGGGAGTGCCGGGGCGACGGGGCGCCCCACCAAAAGGTCTTAGCCGCTCCATCCGCTTCTTGATATGTTTATTAAATCCCCAAGTTGATTATGTCTGTCCAATATAGTGATAGTTTGGAATTTTGTAGATTAATCTTACTGTTTATAAACTGTATTTGAGTAGTGTCGTGACGAGCTAATTAAATATTCCTTCTTTTTCGCCTATTTTACTTTCGTCGTGTAATGCACATACATCCTAGGGTAATTTTGATGAGGCAGGCATAATATTTTGTGTGACTTTAAAATGATTTGCTGGTGGTAGGATATTCATATGTGCTCGGATAGCGACCACCGTATACAGGGTGTAAAACCCGCCATAGTGGCACACGCAAGTGTTGGGGTACCATGTTTGGCCTGGAATACTCGGACACTAGACCCTCGACTGCTTCTTCCCCATGGCGTAGTGTGAAGGAGCAGGCCGGCATGATAGTGCTGAGTAGCGGGGGATAAATTGTCTTACGCTACTCCATACTCTAATTGGACGGCACTGCGATTACCATAAGGTGCCGTGTGGTCACTTTGCCGTGCCAGGATACACATAGATATACTAGGTGCACATAGAACTGACGTTGCTTGAATAAGCAGATGTAATTTGTCTGAAAATGGTTGTAGAATTTTAACCATATAAACATTTAAGTTACATCCCGTCCTATGTTTCTTTTGTTTGTGCCTTTCCTTGACGATCAGCAACGCATTCATGACTATTTCAAAATCATCCTAGGTAAAGGCAAACACCATTTATTCGTGTGCCTCTGGGGATAGGTGCAATCCTGTCCAAATATAATGCAGTGCTCATTTTTCGCGGTCACTAAAAGTTTGCCGGGCTGATTTAACTGATACATTTCGCAACGATCCACTAATTTCATGGTCGTTTTTCTGTCGGCGGTAAATATATTATAAACTAACTTTTGTGCGCAGCTTCGTGCGTGATTACGTTTATTAGTATCGTATGTGACTGAAATTCCTCAGAAAAATTGATTTTCAAGTTATTCCCCAATTTTACGGCCACTTCTTCCAAATTCTCTTTCCCTAAAAACCTTATTCAGAGACTATGATTTTTTTTTATTTTACAAGTCAGCACAGCCGTTCTCAAGTTATTTACCAACAGAGAGCAATATTTTATTAATTTATATAAATAATATTATTACTTAATTCAAATCTCAATCCATCTGAACTAAACCAATTATTTTTGCCTTTGCATCATCTTTTCTAATTAATTTTCGAATCGAACTGGAGATTATTACGATCAATTTTAGCAGTAAAATTATATACAACTAATTATTTTTGTAATGCGTACGGCATCGTCCTTTTCTAATGAATTTTCGAAATGGAGATTATTACGATCAATTTGGACAGTAAAATAATATACCGAATGACAAGATAATTGAACTACACCAACATAATCTACTTACCAACAGTAATAAAACGCATAAAATCTCTGGTCGATTCCCGATTTCCATCCGCCCGACCCATCGCATATCTATTACAAAAGGGCGAGGTAAAATTGTGGATTTATTGAAACAACCGCAACGTCGATCGGTTATGGCGGGTCACATGACGCACGACCGCCGGAGACAATGTAGCGTGAAGACCGACCCACACGACCCCAACGGCCTTCCAATTTCACTGATTGTGCCCGTAGTGTATGGATGTCTTTTTTTATGTGATCCTCTTTTTATTGAATCGTAAGTGGAAAATTACAGGGATGTAGGAACATTTTTGTGCTAGACAACTAAATTTACATTTCAAAATTACTAACATATGTTATGTTACTGATGGAACTTGGAGCTTAAGAAGTTGCGATAGCAGTAAGATGGATGCTTTCGAGATGTGGGGTTGGATGAGATTGCCCCGTATACCTTAGACTGCGATGAGGACTAATTAGTCAATATTAAAAGAGCTTAACATCACTTCGCTACTCACTTTAATAGGTCAGAAACGAGCCCTAAGTTCAGCGGTCGTCAAAGCATTGTCTGGAGGAACAGAATTACGGCAAATGGAAGGCAGACGTGCTCGAGGAAGGGCACCTGCAAAGTGGTCACATACAGTGAGGAAAGCGGTCCATACTGGTCAAGACCGCACACAGTGGAGAGTGACGATGGTGGTCCCGATCCTCAGCATTGAGGGAACGAGGAAGAAGAAGAAGTAACGTTACTGACTGCCTCGGTGGTGCAGTTGTAATTGCATACGCGGTACAACTGCTGGGGAGAGGTCTCGTATCCATCCCCGGGTCGGCTTAAAGTGATATTGGGTTTTTCTAGCAAGAAATCTCAGTATCAGTTCAGAGTCTGGAATGGTGGCTGGTATGGCCATAGGCCCGCCTCCTATCACATCATAGGACGGTAATAGGCTCAGCGAAATGTGGGCGATCTCACTACAGCTCTGCCTATCCCTTCGCAGATTACATGCATGAACATTATGTTACAAGCGTAGGTAGATTGTCTGATTTACTTTTGCATTTCGTTTTATCTAGTTTCTTTAATTCCTTGATGCACAGTTCTCGCTTCATGATACTCCCGATCCATCTTCTATTAAGGACAGCCTCCGTGGCGCAGTTGGCGAGTAGCCGGCTGTGAAACGCGAGGCCGTGTGTTCGATCCCACACCGGGACAAATGTTTGTGTGACAGACAGATATTTGTGTCCGGGGTCTGGGTGTTTTGAGACCAAAAGTCTCTCGTAGTCCCTGATACCCACGACACAAGACTCGTATCTTAGTGTGGGGTCAAGACTGAGTGTATTTATTTATCTTACTCAGTAGTGGTTATACATCGTAGTTAGTAATAATATAAAAATACCTCCTTAACAGATCTTTATGTTTGATAACTAACATTTGTCTATTTATCGCCAATATTGGCAATCTTAAAATGTTAAATTGTGTTTGAATCACTAAATTTCATCAGTCATTATGGCGTAAGTAAAAAAACCACCATTGAAAAAAAATACATGGAGAATATTTCTTAAATCCAAACACTATTCAGCTATTTTATGTCAAATCATAAACGTAGTTTTTCGCAATAAAAATCCGTCGCATCGTCCTACAGTCTTTAAGCCTGTCTTCATAAAGATTTTTGTGAACATTGTACCGGTTTGGCGTGCCCCGCCGACATAAGAGCATGCTTCAAAGTCACTTGCTCAACAAATTATGTCGGCCATGCAATTCTGTATTGTTTTATTTTTATATTAGGTTTAAAGTCCTGTACATGAAACACGCAAATTATAAGCTATTATTGTGATTCTAATTTTAAATGAGGCAAAGAAATAGATAAACACATGGCTACATTGTTAAGTTACTACTAGTCAATTTTATGGTACTTGGATTATTATTTCCAGTTCGTTGATATTTCTTACAGTTTTTTTTTTGTCTGATGAAAAGCTAGATCACGTTAATGTCATCTGCCATCGTAGTGGCTATTATCGACCTTTCTTAAGTGTAATAATAATATCATTTTATGATGTTGCTCCTTTGTCTCTTTTTCTAACGACTATTTTGGGGAGCCCATTTACCTGAGTTGGCACCACCTGCCTATTTTATCCGTGTTATTAACATAGGTCAGGCAGGTGCCATAGTCCTTTCCATAGACCCAATTACCCAATCCACTAACACCTCACCTCAATAAACCAGCATAACTTTTTATCCATTGACACAATAGTCCTACACCAACCAGGCATTGTCCTTGGGTGCACTTGCATAGTGTATACAGGGATAACCATCGGCTAGTGTCACATCACAAAAATAAATTAAAATTGTCTAACGGGCCTCTACGTGGCCTACGGCTTCGGCCCCACGCACGCCTTCCAAATGTCCGGGGCTCTATAGTCCCGAGATTACGGTGTGACAAACATAATAATATCATTATATATTAAATATTTTAACATAATTATTATAAATCATTTTAAAATATGGAATGCTAATAGAGTAACGAAATAGCTAGTTGAACGTGTAACTAGCGCCATCTAGTTTATTCCGATAAAACTAAAACCAACCAACGTTTCATTTCTTTTTTTCACGCCCGTATACTTTTTGATTAATACTGTCGAAACATTCCGATTTCGAAACCTTTTTCATACTTTTCAGCAAATATACGAATGTTATTAATCGTACAATGTAGTTTGTTTGTTTTAAACTGCAAAAACTATGTATCGAAAAACCAACCCGCAAAGAGGCAGTATATTATGACAATACATGAAAAAAGGGGTAATATGATTGATGGTGGGCATTGTGTCGGAATAGGGGAGAATTGTGGGGGGCGGGCAGAGTGTATCCTTTATCCGATAGGCTTGTACAGCGGTGTAAAAATTACTTCAAATGAGTGATTTTCTGTTTATTAAGATTTATGACGTAGCTGGTTAAAAACCGGTTATAAAAATATCAGGCAAAATTTTTGATTTGTATAAAACGTAGGCGGCATGTAGTGGGGGACTAACCCGCTGAAAGGAAAACCCGTGGGTTCGATTCCCGCATTGAGACAAATGTTTGTGGGACAGACTTATTTGCTATGGGTCTTTTTTTTATTTTTTTTATTCTGGCGCGGCAAAGTGACCACACTGCACCTGATGGTAAGCGCAGTGCCGTCCAGACAGAGTATCAAGTAGCGAGAGACAGTCTATCCCCCGCTACTCAACACAATTATGCCGGCCTGCTGTTTAGCTTCTTCACGTTACACCTAAAGGACCCAGGACCATAGGAGGGAGGGAACACGGTAGCCGGCAAACTGTTCCACAGCTTGATGGTGTGGCAAAAATATGAATTTGCGAACCTCTTGGTTCGAGCCGGGGTAGTAGACACCACGAAGGTTCTGGTATGGAAGGGAGAGGATGGGATAAGATCAAACAATTCTTCAGAGCATTCGCTATGATACAGACGGTAGAACACGCTAAGCGAGGAAATATCCCTACGCAGCTGTAGCGGCTCCAGGCTGTTACTCACGTCTGCATCATTCACAATGCGGATGGCCCGCCTTGTGGTACTCCGGCATTTACTGACATGAGCTGCGAAGCGTGTCCACGCTCATGCAGAAAGCCGGAAATCCACTTGCACAGGTTGTCGGGCAGACTGTATGCCGGGAGCTTGGAGAGAAGGCCACGATGCCAGACCCTATCAAACGCCTTGGCTATGTCGAGACTCACAGTCAGAGCCTCGCCATGCTTGTCAATCGGCTGCCCCCAGTGATGTAATACGAACGCTAGAAGATCACCCGTAATAACCGATCAGGTTATTATCGTGTGTGACTGTTGGTTGTTATTTATTTAGATTATTTTTTGTGTCATAATGTATGTTGCTTGATTCTGCTCTTAGGAAAATATAGGTATTAAAATAGTATAATAGTAATGTATTGATGCTGCCTATTTTTATTAAACATGAACAGTGAATTTTTATGAGAACATTCAACAATCCTAACTATTGCTGACACAACGATGATCTTATATTTGATACATATACACTCACGCCTGTAATCCCCGAAGGGGTAGGCAGAGGTGTAACCAGTACTCCCACTTTTCACCGAGTTTCGGTCCCAGAATGTGATAGGGACGAGCCTATCGCCATACAGGGCACAGGTTCCAGACTCTGTAATTTCTATATAGAAAAAACCAATATCACATTACCCGACCCTGGGATCGAACCCGAGACCTCAGCACAGCAGTTGTAACGCATGCGCAATTACAACTGCGCCACCCAGGCAGTCTCTTCATCTTATATTTGAATATAAAAAAAACACTGTCACTATAGTTAAAATTGAATACGGTTAAAACAACACACCCTTAATCTCCTACTCGCAGTTCCCAATAACACCCAATACACACTCATCTATCTGCGAACGTGACACAATCAATCTGGTTATGTACACCGCACACACTTTTATTCCATAATATTTGACTGTCGTCCGACATTTATGAAATGTTTATGAGGACGTCGGCTCGCCTTTCGCCCCTTTGGCCTTCGCCCCTTCTCCGCCTCGTTTCTTCGCCCCCGCCCTGCCGTGATTGATGTCCGGTCAACCGGTCCGGATAAGACAATGTACCGGAAAGAATGACCGGACGGCACACTAGTACACGTCAAATCCCTTATCGTGTTGCTTTTATTATATGAAGTAATGAGGAATGGAGTGTGAAGTGAAATGAGCCTAGATTATAGGACTGAGTAAAGTTTGTGCCCTGGTGGCGGGAAATGGAAGCAGTTGGCAGTGGACATTAGACATTCAAGTTGGGTTATGCTGTTTAAGATAATACCGAGCTTACATAACTAACGATATATGATTGGACCTAGATATGCCAAAATGTATCAACCCAGAAATTATTAAAAAAAAAGAATTTGAGACTCGACTGGTTAACACCAAATTGATAATTGAGCCGATACAGATTCGTAGGGATATATCCTCGCTTAGCTTGTTCTACCGTCTGTATCATGGAGAATGCTCCACAGAATTGTTTAATGTGAAGAAGCTAAACAGCAGGCCGGCATGATTGTGTTGAGTAGCGGTGGATAGACTGTCTCTCGCTACTTGATAATCTATCTGGACGGCACTGCGCTTACCATCAGGTGCAATGTGGTAACTTTGCCGCGCCAGAATAAAAAAAATGTTTAGTCATATAATTTATCCCATCCTCTCCCTTCCACACCAGAACCACGGGTACTGGCTTGCGGAGTCACAGCTTCGTGGTGTCTACTACCCCGGCGACCGGCCTGAACACCATCAAGCTGTGGAACAGTTTGCCAGCTTCCGTGTTTCCTCCGTCCTATGATCCTGGGTCCTAGCGTAGATTAGTTGATTATAATGTCAACTTATGGCACTGTTAATTTTTATCTTTTTTAGGCAAAACCTATAATTTTAAAACATTTAGTCAATTGCGGCAAAAAAAAGTAAGCTTTAAAATGGTGTTTAAATAATTAAATTTTATAAATAATGATGAAGAAGAAGATATAGTGTTCGGTCAAAAAACACCTTTAATGAATAATATATAGAGATAACATTTCATCATAATTGCTTCAAGTTCGTTTTGTCCCGCCTTGTTAAAAATGCAAGTTGATGCGTACAATGTGGACAGACTGCGTCAAAAGATTGCGACATACTACGTCAAAAGATCTGTCGCTTTGTTTCACTTCTGACGTTTCTTTACATTCATATCTTTTATTTCAGATTTTACCCGAACTTTTCAACAATAATGACATCTTTCGCATGTGTCTATTTACCTTTCATACGATGTCTTTTATATTGCTATGTGAAGACATGACGTGTCTTGTTAGAGAGGCATCGTTCAAAGAACGTCATTAAAAAACGTACCTGCGTTCTTTTAATGATCAAGAGAGTTCACATTCAAAATCGCACAAACATTAGTTAAGGGGTGGGAATCGACGCTATGCAACGGAAGCTGTACGTTATGAAAAAAAATTTGGAAGTGGCAGAGCCACGCTGTAGACATATTTGTCTACAGCATGAATGGGCCGGCTCGACCGGGGTAGTACCACTGTCTCACAGAAAACCAACGTAAAGTGACAGTTTACTGTCGCGTTTCATATGGTAAGTTAGATAACCGGAGGCCCAGATTCCCTCTTCCCTTCCCTGATCCCTATTCCTGTCCTTTAAGGCCGACAACGCATACATGATACTTTCGGTATTGTGGATGTTCATGGGCGGTGGAGATCACTTAACATCAGGTGACCCACTGGCTCGTATGTCGGACTATACTATAAAAAAAACAAAAAGGAGTCTAGCATATAGCTTTAATATTAACATACAGCTTTTAATTTAATTATGTGTCAGCAACAAAATATTAAAAAATATACTATGATCCCCGCTGACCTATTTAATGACAAAATATATTTGATTTGTTGGTTTCTGGGAAATATTATTTATCGTCCTCGTATCGACATTGGTGGGTTTCTATTTTAGCAAAAAAGTCACACCTACATGTCGTTTGATCGTTATGAAATGAAATCGTTTATAGATCATATACGCAATTACGTAGCTCTTATGCTGTTAAGCTCTTATCTTTCTATTGTAATTTAGGAGTGCGGAGGACCAGTAGTAGTCTATGAAAAGAGAAGCCTATCGTTAGATCCTCATACGGTAAAAATAATGTGTGATCCACATATACAACATGTAACACGATTAATGCACACTCTGACAGTAGTTTGTTCAGAATAAGAGACTGAATCGATATCAACAAAAATTTTATAGACGATTTTTTTTCAAAAATAATTGACACTCAGGTAAATAATAGTCATCCTTTAATTTAACATTCAAGACAAACGAAACTGAAACATAACTCGATGCGATAAAGTCTTTTCTAAATGCAATAATAAACAAACACTTAAAAAATCAAATAATTAAAATTACGAACTTTATGTCGAAAATTAGTACAACTAATTTCATGAAAAACAATATTTATATTCATCGCAGTCTAATTTCATGAAATATGATTGTAATAATATTTTTAAATTGGGGTGTCTGAGGATGTGCGTTATTCCCATTACACGTAGTATATATGTTTCGGATCTGGATGTTATGGAAAACTTTTGAAATTCGTCAAATCATCACAAGTTGACATGCAATTAAAAACCTTATTCTATTGTATTTCAAATCATAATCAAACCTTGCTTTGAGTTATTTGTTTATAGTATCTGCGGAGATATCGCGTAACATTTAAAAAAATGCAAACTAATTCTATACACGCTATAGAGTATGCAAAATAATAACAAAAGAACAACTTTGTCATTCTCCAATAGACCTTTTTGCAATAGTACAATGGATTTATCAAAAAGCCGACATATTCATTGGACCATGGACTCTACGAAGAGCTGCCGAAATGCTGAATACGTTGCCTTTACAATACATCTTTTCTCATATTAGAGTAGCATGGAAGCAAACATGGCATAAGCTCTCATCCGCGTCCGCCTTTTGTGCTGACCGTGCTACATTCGACGACGGGCTCGGTTCGGTACCGAAGATAAATCCAATATGAGATAGATGGCAGTTCCGTACATATTTAAAATTGTTTTAGTGTATACTAATTATTTTAACAAAACAAGTAAATTATATGAACACAATAACAATTTTATTTTATCGATGAACACAATTTTTTTTTTTTTATATTTTTTTTTTTTTTTGGTTTTTATCCATTATGGACATGCCAACCCCATCGTACCTTGTTACAATATATAGATAAAATTAAAATGACAGACAATCTTACTTTGAACTATTATTACTATGACGCGTCACTGCTGAATGAAAGTTACTAAACGGCATAGTTTTTTTGCCTCCTCCGATTTTGGCTTTGATAAGATACCTTGTATTAAACCTACATCCAATCTATTTAGTTTTAATTCTTTCAGCAGTGAAACGCGTTCATTTTGATTCCGGATACATTCCATCAGCAAGTGTTGTACATCTTCAATTTTGTTGCAAGTAATGCAGTTAGGAGATGTACTTTTCCTCATCAAGTATGCAAACTTTGCTGATGGATAGTGTCCGGATCTCAGTCGAAATGCTAGCTTTACATAATTTCTGCAATTATTTATTGACTTTATCTGCATTCATTAAAATTTTACTCATACATCTGAAAAAGCATTACAAGAATGGAATGCAATCCCTCAAGATTTTATTGTTGGCTTGATCCGGGGGTATGTCAAGGTGACCGGAGCAGTTCGAAGAGCTAAAGGGATAACACTAAATACTGATTAAAGCCAACGTTATAGTCTTTCCTAAGCATTGGAAAAAATAATAAGTATGCACCTATAACCCTGACGGGATATACAAAGTTATATCTAGTGCACTCGTTGTCCGCCCAGTTCATTTCCGTCATATAAAGTAATGGGTGATGGTAATACATACATATACACTCACGCCTGTAATCCCCGAAGGGGTAGGCAGAGGTGTAACCAGTACACCCACTTTTCGCCGAATTTCGGTCCCATAATGTGATAGGGGGCGAGCCTATCGCCATACCGGCACAGGTTCCAGACTCCGGGCTAATACTGAGAATTTCTGGATAGAAAAACCCAATATCACTTTACCCGACCCGGGGATCGAACCCGAGACCTCAGCACAGCAGTCGTAACGCATGCGCAATTACAACTGCGTCACCGAGGCACTGAGCAGTCAGTGATGGTAATAATTATTTATTATTAGGATAATTCACTAACCAACTCTTAACTTTTTGTACTGCGGAACTCCATTCTGCCTAACCCGTGTAGTGGGGGCAACAAACAAATATGTCACGTTGTACGGTCGCCAATATCTCGTAGCCGGTGGCTCGGTGAAGCTGTGTATATTAGACAAACCGAGCTCTCGACTCACAAGGCATCGATATCGATACCCTGGTTTCGTAAAATCCGTTTCTATTTATTCTTGAAAAAAAATGGCAAAGGAATTAAATTCATACAGCCAGTCTACCATGCAATATTACCCGATTGCACTTTGTGTTTTATGGTTCTTAAAGAATTGGCAAAGGAATAACTGTGATACACTCTCGTCTGCCGTGTTTTTGTTTTATTATCTGCAACCATTGACATATGTTCTACCGAGAGACAAACTGTCGTAGAAACAATATGTTCCAAATACTTTGTCCGCCCATTAATGCCATCTATCACTTTTTAACAGACTTCAAAAAAGGAGGAGGTTAACAATTCGTCGGAATCTTTTTTATTATATATGATACCCGATTACTCGAAGACTCCTAGACCGATTCGAGAAATTCTTTTTTGTTTAAAAGGGTTTACTTGTATTTTGTTGAAACAAATTACTTTTATATAAACTTTTTTTATTTACAATTATTTAGGTGACTCGAATTAAGGTATGATTGGTGCCACATTGTGGCCCGTCTGCTCGCCTGTCTATCCAGGCAGTAAAAAAATCTATCTTTTTAATAAATCAATATATCAGCGCGTTAACTTAATCTTCTACTCTAGTTTTATAATCCACAACAAATAAACTCGTAGAGTTGAACGGACAGCAATATATCGTACGGGTGGTTCCGTAGATATTCGATACGACTCGCTCTAAAGAGGCTACTCGGGAAATATCCGACTGTATGACTTCAATACAGATGTCATCCGATAAATAATAATACTAGCCTTGTATTAAACATTGTCCCACTGCTGGGCATGGGCCTCCTCTACTCATGAGAAGGGTTAGGCTTTAGTCCACCACCCTGGCATAATGGGGGCTGGTAGAATGCACAAACCTTTGAAATTACATACATACATATACGCTGAACCTGACAATGGTACACCCACCAGTACACCCACTTTTCGCCGAATTTCAGTCCCATAATGTGATAGGGGGCGAGCCTATCGCCATACCGGGCACAAGTTCCAGACTCTGAGCTAATACTGAGAATTTCTAGATAGAAAAACCCAATATCACTTTACCCGACCCGGGGATCGAACCCGAGACCTCAGCACAGCAGTCGTAACGCATGCGCAATTACAACGGCGCCACAGAGGCAGTCTTTGAAATTCGTATGTGAATTCTTAGGTATGCAGGTTTCCACACGATGTTTTCCTTCACCGGTATAGCAAGCGACAATTAAAAATACATTCGTAATTTTATAAAAGTCAGAAGTGGTATACCATTTGGGCTGGTCTCCTTGACAGTCCGTACCGCAACCAAGTAGGCTATCGCTGTAACTTCCGATAAACTTACCATCCGATAAATGTATTTCTAAGAAATAATATAAAATTAAGAAAAATTTATAACATTTATTTGTTTATATACGGATAAATAATATCACACCTGTATAAGGGTAAGTATTATTATTAGGCCGGTATTATTATGGTTTAAGTCCCGACTTTTATTTTTATTAAAATTATCTCTTCATTCGGATATTTTTTTAATATCTATAAAGTTTTCAAGTATATCGGCAAATCTCCAGACGATGTACATACAATAGGCAATAACGGGAAGACAAACAGATTCAGATAGCGTGCCATTTTATGTAGATGCACCTTAAAGTTAAACATTTGTCTAGAGCACAAAACTCGCCCGCTTTATACAATCAATCGATAATTTTTCTCTGTGCCTTCCACGGATAGGTAATAAAAATCTGAAACAATATGGCAGACACGAAGGCGAAGTGGCTCGGCTCACTATATATCGTCCAAAAATTGATATTTTTATTCGATATTCGTACGTTCGTAAGCCAGGCACGAAACTAGTATAAAATTTCAGTTTATGTAAATAATTTTTAATGATATTTAAATCTATCGATATATTTGTTTATGTTTTGTAAAGTGGCACTAATAATTAAGGGCTGTGTAGTTAGACGTGAAATATATAATATTCGCTGAACGTCAAATTCTTGGGAATGTCGAAAATTGATAATGTTGTAAATAGTGTTTTAATCGATTAACACTGAATAAATACACCCAACAGTCACATACATAGTTCTGTCCCCACACTAGGTAAAACCGGTATCGTGGGTATCAAGAACTACGAGGGACTAAGGTCCCACAACACCCAGACCCGAAACAAATATCTGGCTGACACACAAACATTGTCTACGTGTGAGAATTGAACCCACGGTTTCACGTTTCAATGCCGGCTACTCGCTCGTTGTGCCACGGAGGTTGTCATTAATAGTCCTAATATAATAGCCCCTGTGGTGCAGTGGGTGGAGAGTCTGTGAAACGAGAGGCTGCAGGTTCGATACCAACAGTGAAACAAATGTTTCCGACAATCTATGTATCCTTTGATCCGGTTTCGTTGAAAATAGCTGTGAAAGTACATATTTAAAACACGAAGGTAGGACCCGCGCTTCTTTGTGTAATAAAAACTAAAAATAAAATATATCTGCTACATATTAAATTCAAAATGACACTCGTTTTTGGCTTATTCGTCAATTCATACGGTCCGAACGCCTTTTTAAATTCATTGGAATTTTCTATACGCTTAAGAAATACATGATTGATTGAACCAATTTCAGAAAATATTTCTCCACTAAATAAAAGGCCTTTTTCAACCTATGTGAAGTTTGCAAGTGGAATAATGGAATTTAGCTATAGCCATTTAATTGTAACGGGTTTGTACCGGATTGTACCGGTTTTTAATTTGTTTGTACCTCAAGGGGGGGAAAATATGAAGGGGGGGAAATTTTGTCAGGCACCGCAAGTTCACACGTGTATTATTAATTTTATAATCAATTCTAAACTAAACGTAATTTTGCGTAAACGTAAAGTAAAATAAACCGCGATAGAATCCGTAAATTTCGTTTTATTACAATGTATAATATTCGCGTAATCATAAGAAACCATTATGTAATTTTGATGATTTTATCATTCTGGATGGCGAACGAACAATCATACTCAGAGATAAAATCCATATAAATTAACACAATATTTACTTAAATATTAGAATTTTTCTTAACGGTATGCAGCGGCTTTGCTGTGCCCTGGAATTTCAGAAGTCTATGGATGGCGGTGACTACTTACCATCAGGTGGCCCGTCTGCCCGCCTGACTATCGAGGCACTAAAAAAAATTTTATAAACAAAAACCGAAATGACTTTCCGAACAACCTAATGTAACAATAACCCACCACTAATGTCACGGTTGCGGCTTAACGACTCAACCCTATTGAAGTCTGACATTTTAATACCTGACATCAATCCATCATAAACCTTAACATAGGGTAAGACTTGCCATTTACGCTCCTATTTTCATTTTGTGTTAAAAGAATAAAAGTCTAAAAGTAATTGAAGATGATATAGGAAATTTGATAAAGCAGGCCGGCATGATTGTGTCGAGTAGCGAGATATAGTTATCTCTCTCTACTTGGTACTCTAACTGGACGAAACTTTTCCATGCAAGGATAAAAAAATGCTACTTTATAGATAGTTCAACACATTAAGGCATTCTGTTGTGTTTTCTATGGTGAGATTTTTAGAAGTATAAATTAATTTTAATGTTGCTAACGCACTAATGACTCCTCTGGTATTGTGATCTGATCATTTTGCAACAGGTGACCCACTTACCTTTTTGACGCCTGATGCTGTATATCATAGAAACATTATGTTTTTAACACAGAAATTATTTAAATAACAAAATACCACATGCTATCTTATGTTGTATGTGTACGATTCAAGTAATATTTTTCTAAATAAGGTGTAAATGAAATTGACTTTAAATCTGCTAATAGCTCAATGACACACACGTAAGCAGAAACAATAAGTTTACGAGCGGTTTGATGCACATTCATTTCTATATTCCATAATCAATATTGAATTCAAACAGAACTAAAAAAACGGCAAGTTTGCAAAAATATCGCAAACGAACGCCGGGCCTAAAATAAAAAGGAATCGGTCGGCAACTTTTAAAAGTTCATTCGACTCATCCGCTCCATTAGTTTGCCGCGATTTTATCCCCCCTGCCGATCCCTCAGAGTTTGAGAGGCCCGGGACGGCGCGGCCCTCGGCTATATCCAGAATAAACATGGATTTTTCTGTAACTTTCGCATGGACAGTCGCACGTGGACATGGATAAATGATTGCAAACATTGTAAAGTAATGTATGAGACTTCATGTTTTATCAAGTTGTTAGGCTGCATGGTATATATTACCTTTGTCTAAAATAAAATTATTTTTTAAAGAATATATTGCTTTGACCTCTTTTGTACTTGGATATTCTTAATTTAATTGAAAAAACATACTATAATAAAATGTAATATATGCATGAAATTACATACATAAACACTCACGCCTGTAATACTCGAAGGTGACCTAGTAGACCCACTTTTCGCCGAATTGATTACGGTCCCACAATGTGATAGGGGAGGGCGAGCCTATCGCCATACCGGGCACAGCTCCAGACTCCGGGCTGATACTGAGGTATTTCTAAATAAAAAGACCAAATATCACGTTACCCGACCCGGGGATCGAACCCGAGACCTCAGCGCAGCAGTCGTACCGCATTCGAAATTACAACTGCGCCACCGAGCAAGTAGAAAGAAAGCATGAAATTATTTAAAAAATATATATTCTTAAACTACTACATAATATTATTTTGTGGAAATAAATTCAACGTATAGGGTAGCCAACGCCATCTATCGAGTTGCAACGAAATCATTAGTTCCAACCAATTAAATCATGCAGTTTAAACTCTATTATTCTTATTGTATTATTCTTTTTTTCGTTTAGATGAATTTTGCCATGATTTATTTAAGTTATCTTTTAACTTTATTGTCGTTGGCGTAGCACAGCATAACAGTCCTTGTATCCATAAAAAAATCTTAATTAAAGAATAAATTATAGTAATACATTTTTAAAATAAACATTCCTTAATACATTCATCGGTTTCGTTAATAGTAAATTACAAAAATAGAAATTATTATTCCTTTGCGACAAATAAAATACCTACACACCCAACAGAAATACAAAACACCATCAAAATTATCAATTCAGAACACAATACAATACCAGCGAAAAAGGCGCAGTAAGAATAAAAGTACCGTGCGGAGAAGGGAAATGAAAAGTTTTCGCCGGGGGAAATTACTGGAGTCGCACAATCACAACTCGGCATTGGAGGACGGCTCGCAGATACAATTTACTTAACAAGAAAACAAGGTCAAACTGAATACATCGCGTTTTTGGACTAGCCAGCACATGCCACTGTTAATAAATAAGCAAGTCTTAGTTGATGTTACATTGCTATGTTGGAATTTAGACTGATTCAGGTAGTGTTTGCTTAAATAAAATTGCGCGTCGTCACGTAATTTTGATCCTTGATGCACACAACATTGAGTATTGCTAGAGTTGATAGATTGAGATCAGACGGGGCGTAGGACGTTTGAACAAATCCAAATTGTTTTTTTTAGTAAATAAAACATTTAAGACTCTTTAACCGACTTCGACAAAGGAGGAGGTTAACAATTCGTCAGAATCTTTTTTTTTTATGTATGTTACCCGATTACTCGAAGACGCCTGGACCGATTCAAGAAATTCTTTTTTTGTTTATAAGGGTATACTTCCCAGGTGGTCCCATTGGCATAAAGTAAGGATCTGATGATGGGATCTCAGAAAAATCAAGTACAAACCTCAAATTTTACTTATTTATTTGACGCATAATTTGTATTTTATTGAAGTCGGTGTACTTTTTATGAATAAAAAAACTTTTACTTATTCGCACTTTAATTTTCACTGCGGGATTAAAAGTTCGCTTCTCGTCCCCTGTATGCGGCACTCACTTTTCCCCCCGGTAACCTAGCAACGACTTGTTTATCGAAGTGTCCATGACAACTTGAAACACGAGACGAAAGTTAAAATCTTAATCATTAATTGAAAAACGGTAAATTAAATTAAAATAGAATTTAGGATATTCTAATGACAGTGAATTGGAAGGAGAAGAAATAATAAGAAATTTAGAGGAAAAATACTTTATATTTAAAATATTATAGCACGGCAAATTGCACTGTGTGATGGTAAGCGTAGTGCCGCCCAGTTAGACTATCAAGTAGTGAGAGACGATCATGCCGGCCTACTACAAAAAAACAGCTTTTGGAATATTGCTAACATAATCTTTTATAAGTAAGGCAGCCCGTTAAATTTGTAATATGAATATTTCCAGTAAACTAGAGAAAGTACAATTAAAAACTATTTACAATTTATTCACCAAAAGTTGATCATCTCATCCATCACCGTCCACTGGTGGACGTAGGCCTTCCCACGTGAACACTAACCATCCCAGACTTGTGAAGCTAGTATCCATCTGCTGTGTCATCTTATTCTAGTCGTCAATCATCCAGCAGGACATCTTTTTTTTTAGTGCCTCGATAGGCAGACGAGCAGACGGGCCACCTGATGGTAAGTAGTCACCGCCGCCCATAAACTTCTGCAATACCAGGGCACAGCAAAGCCGCTGCCTACCATTGAAGGACTACTCTTTTTAAGCCTCGTTTAAAGAAGGACATGTCATAGCGCTCAGGGAACACCGCAGCAGGGCGTTCATTCCAGAGCTTGCACGTACGTGGTAAAAATGAACGCCGGAAACGAACCGTGCTAGACGGAATCGTTCTCACACTACGGTTGCCTAAACGCCGTCTCAATTCCAGCACATGTCTGCTCCAAAACTTATTCCCTAAATATGGATGAAGAACATTAATCTCAATAGGTGTGTGACGCCCTACACACACATACAAAACGGGGGTAGCACGATAAAACCTGAAGCCTGTGCCAAATCTCCATGCGCAGAAATATCCATTCGTTCCCGCGTCAATTTTACGATAATCGCTAAAGTTTTGCTGAGTTCAACCGGGTCGGCGTACGCGAGCAATACGCGAGTTTTACGCCTATTAGTGTTACATAAGCTTCCTGCGATTCGTTTTAATTTACGCCTTTCTTTGACATATGCCTTTACATTCACCATGCGCTTCTGCATACACTTTAGCTGATATTATCTATATATATGCATATATAATTACTTGTCCTGACTGACTGATTCATCAACGCAAACCCAAAAAAAATCTGCTGGGGCTACAAACTTGAAATTTTGGCGGTTGATGCCCTTTACGTTGACACACGTTGTGTTTTCATCACTCTTTAACGATGTAGTTATTGTCACTCACGTTCATATATATGTATGTTGGTGTACACACCCAAAATCTTTTAAATATATTTAACGTAATCATCTGAGATTTTTTCGAAGGTATGAGAAGTCTGCCAACCCGCATTAGGCCAGCGTGGTGAACTAAGGCCTAAGCCCTCTCATTAGTAGAGGAGGCCCGTGCCCAGCAGTGGGACAATGTTTAATACAGGGCTAGTATTATTAACGCAATCATGATTTAAAAGCTCGGAAATTTCATTCACGGAACACTTTTGTCACTCTATACATGTAGATTTTTCCGTTCAAAGGACAGATATACGCTATCACTAAAATGCACAGTATAGAAAGAATCAATGCCCAGCATATTTCTACCTGACACAATGGAAACTGTCCGATCCCGTTCACGAACAATGGCCCACTCTTCGTAATTGACGTCAGCCGCATTAGAGACCTCAATTTCTGATAGAAAACAAGACATTTTTACCTCGGACCCCGTCGACCGTGTAATAAGCCTAAAAGGGACCAACCTCCCTTTGATTTAGCCACTCGATTTTAAACGTGCGGCTCTTCAGAGGCCCGGTCGAGCTAACGATCTTGCGATGTCAAATCTGGCCACTTTGACCGCTCGCTGTGACGGGCACAAAGGTATTAACTGCCTTTTGTTTTTTTGATGTTATATAAATACATACTTAAAGATGTTTTTTACGTTCTTTGTACGGTCCTTTGGGTTTTCGTATCGAATTTTTGCTGACATGTTATTTATTTTCAGTATTATGTTTGTCCAGTCACAATTGGTGTAGCGTGGGTTTACTTTTGAAGTTATTGGTTATGTCGATAGGCGGGCTATTTGGTTTAAGCGGCATTTTTACGATATTGAGTTACTAGCTGTTGCCCGCGACTCCACCCGCGTAGTAGTTATTTTTGAAAGAAAAGGTATATCCATGGAGCTATTACATGTTTCTACATTTTGCGAACTGTCAAACGACTGACAGTTATGTCAAACGCGCAAAGATTACATTAGGAAAGTTAATATGGTCGTTAAGTTTTATTAAATTATCTAATTTTCTCGCTACTTTCTTATTTTTTTCTTTCATAAGAACCTTCTCCTGACAATAATAATAATAATACTAGCCCTGTATTAAACATTGTCCCACTGCTGGGCACGGGCCTCCTCTACTAATGAGAGGGGTTAGGCCTTAGTCCACCACGCTGGCCTAATGCGGGTTGGCAGACTTCTCATACCTTCGAAAAACTCTCAGATATGCAGGTTTCCTCACGATGTTTTCCTTCACCGTTAAAGCAAGCGATAATTAATATTTTAATACACACATAACTTTAGAAAAGTCATAGGTGTATGCCACTTGGGTTTCGAACCTACGACTTTCGTCTTGACAGTCCGTACCGCAACCAACTAGGCTATCGCTGCTATTATGACAATAACATACACAACAAAAAAGAATTAGCTAAATCTATCCTTATCTATCTATCCTATCTAATCTATCTATTCACGCGTGATACTGTGACCAAGGGAAATAGGGATTCATTTTTATATATATGGATATACATATTCAGAATTAGCAAACTTATCTGCATCTTTAAAATACGCTAAATAAATCAAAACTCTGTGCTTTTATATAGCGTTTATTTAGAATCGCTAACAAATTGAAAAGCATCAATACATTTTACATAAAATATATTTGTATGACTTTCTTGATGCGTCCAATATACTAACATATTGTCCGTGGGTGGTCCACGTTCAATAACTCTGATCTATAATAAATAACACCCAACAGTCACACACATAGCCCCGACCCCACACTAAGATACGAGTCTTGTGTTGTGGGTATCCGGGACTACGAGAGACGCACGGTCTCACAACAGCCAGACCTCGGACACAAATACCTATCTGTCTGTCACGCAATCATTTGTCCCGGTGTGGGAAGCGAACCCACGGCCTCTCGTGTCATAGCCGGCTACTCGCCAACTGCGCGACGGAGGATGTTATTTATCTATACTATAATAAAGCTGAAGAGGCACTTTGTCTCTACATTAAATATTTTTGCAAAATTTTGATTGCAACGTGTTATATTGTCGATATAGAACCCAAAACAATTGTTTTTGGAATTATTGTCTCTGCCTATCTGTCAAGGCATCACGTCTAAATTACTGTATTAAAATCATACAGTGTATCTCGAGGTAACCTGTAGTCTTTATTTCATTTAAATCAGTGCATTCAAACAAAATTTATACCCGTTTGAAGAACGAATATCTGTATAATGCAAAGAGTAGTTGTGAGAGATTACATGATTTTACAAATAGTATAACTTCCACGCGGGTGGAGCCGCAGGCAACAGCCAGTTATATCTAATATTACAAAAGCCAATACATACATGCTATAAATTAGTTTGACGCTCCGGTAATGAGCACCTCGCTATACTCTTGGTGGGAATTGTCACACCTCATTTATTTTAAGCGGCCCATCCGTCGGTATACGCGGCGAATGCGATAGACGGTAAGTCAACTGGTAATTGATAGGAGCAATTGCAAGAAAATACTGGAATGTTTTAGAAACTTTATGATAATCCTTATTAATAAAGAAACTGCCTCGGTGGCGCAGTTGTGTTTGCCATGCGTTACGACTGCTGTGCTGAGGTCTCGGGTTCGATACCCGGGTCGGGTAAAGTGATATTGGGTTTTTCTATTTAGAAATACTCAGTATCAGCCTGGAGTCTGGAAAATGTGCCCGGTATGGCGATAGGCTCGCCCCCTATCACATTATGGGACCGAAATTCGGCGAAAAGTGGGTGCACTGGTTACACCTCTGCCTACCCCTTCCAGGATTACAGGCGTTAGAGTATATGCATGTAATAAAGAAACCTAAATTATTAAGAAACAATAAACCCGATTGTGTATTAAATAAATAATTCACTGTAACGAGAAAGAAAGATATTATTAGGTCCTACTGGCGAGAGATACAAACATTACGAACTTTTTAACCGACTTCAAAAAAAGGAGGAGGTTCTCAATTCGATGCGTATGTTTTTTTTATGTTTGTTACCTCAGAACTCGGTCATTTATTGACCGATTTGGAAAATTCTTCTTTTATTACAGAGAATATGCTTCTAGATTGGTCCCATAGAATTTTTATGAAAATCGGTTGAGTAGTTTGGTTTTAAAACCAAAATAACTTGAAAAAATATGTTGTCCGGCTATACGAAACTGCGAATTTTGCTTTTCTGCGACTTTTTCAATTGGTGTTTTCTTTTGGTACTCTATCCGTACCTATTTTATATTTGTACCACTAAAAAGCAAAAAATAAATTATTACTTTTTAGATAAAAATAAAAACGTCTTCAAAAACCCAGACACAACTAAAAAGCAAAGAATAATTGGTTACATTTACATCAATTGATTACATATAATTTAAATCAATAATTTTTGGAGTCGGTTCCGATGTTGTTTTCTTTACTTTTATATTCATAAAAATTAAGTATGGATCTATTTGTTTTCCACGTTTTGGCTAGCACCGACTTATTAACTAGACTTAACTAGACGTTTTTATTTTTATTTAAAAAGTAATAATTTATTTATTACAAGAAAATATTGTCAAGTTAATATCACTAAAAATATGACGGTTTTTCATTTGTCCTAATTAATGTAAAATACTAATTGTATAGTTTGTTTTTGTTACCCTCTTTTCAGGGATAGTCGGGTAAAAACGGTTAATGTTAATCAATATTCTAAATTCAAAAATAATGAAAATGGTCTGTAAGAAATAATTTATACCAGTATATTCATATTAATACCGAGTAATTAATTGAAATCATAAATAGAATAGGGATGCTTCTTTCTATTGTAAACTATTTTTATCGTGCCGTAAAAGCGTTTACGTGTTAATTAACGGGACTAAAACTAGAACCAAAACATCAAAGCTCGAATTTTTTGCAGCATTGTAATGTATTGATCCAGTAGTAAAAATGGACCGTGAATACGGAAATAATGGCATTATACTAATATTTAATATTGGAAGAGTTTCGATGGCAAACGTTTGCCAAGGCTGATTGTGCAACGAGAGGCCTTAGGTTTGATTCTCGCACGAGACAATTGTTTGTGTGACAGACAGATTTGTTTCGGGTGGTCGGTGGGATTTCTGGGTGTTGTGGGACCGTAGTCCTTCATAGTTTACAGGTTTGACATAGGGACCTATGACTATGTAACTGCTGGGTGTATTTATAACATCATCAAATTATATTTCTTCTTAATTTAAATAAATTAAATAAAAAATTTGTAACAGTGTTTTATGTTTGAAAATTCCTTTCTTATGATTACCGACTGGTAAGAACGGAATATTGTAATATTGTTATTCAAAAAGAAGCTGATCTACTGTCTACAGTTTTACACCGCTCCAACATCGTATACGTATACAAATACTCTCCTATACGGGAATTTATATTAGATAACGTCAATAAAGCAATGGGAGCGCGGTACAAAACCCGTCCAGCTAAACTGACCTGTTAAGATATTCTGACCTACATTACGTTAACTTTCTGGAGTGTCTAAAATTTGTACACGACAATTTGTGGAAAGGATGGGTTTTTACTTAAGATTGGTTTGTTAGGTAGTTGTATGGAATACTAGATGTTGTCTGCGGCTCCGCCCGCTTGGACGTTATTTTTGGAAGAAAAGGTATACAATCCATGGCGGCATCTTTAGCTATTGAAGAAGTGGTAGAGCCACGCTGTAGACATATTTGTCTACATCATGAATGGGCCGGCTCGACCGGGGTAGTACTACTGTCTCACAGAAAACCAACGTAAAGTGACAGATTACTGTCGCGTTTCGTATGGTAAGTGAGATATCCGGAGGCCCAGATTCCCCCTTCCCTTCCCTAATCCCTATTTCTGTCCTTCAAGGCCGACAGCGCATACATGATACTTTCGGTATTATGCATGTTCATGGGCGGTGGAGATCACTTAACATCAGGTGACCCACTGGCTCGTTTGTCGGACTATGACATAAAAAAAAATTACACTATTATATATTTTGCTATCCCATAGGGAGCTTTCATTTTTCCGGGATAAAAAGTGGCCTATGTCATTTTCTGATCCTTAAACTGCCACTATGCAAAAAAAATCATGTCGATCCCTTGCTCTGTGAAATACTAAACTATCCCACGGGAACTGTAATTTATAATATTAGTAGGATTGATTAATGTAACATTGTTGGACTCATATGTATCCATGAACAATTCAAGTCCCAGTGCGTTAATCGATTCCGGTGTCGAGGGCGTCGCCAATGAATAATAAAAATCGTAATTCAAGTTACTAAGTGACTATAAATTCCACTTGGCCTAGGCTCGTGGCTTTCACACACAAAAACTTTTCTAGATTCGAGAAAGAGAGGATATCATTACCAAATAATACGCCGAATAGATACCATCACTGACAACAACAACGACTGCCTTGGAGGCGCAGTTGTTATTGCATATGCATTACGACTGCTGTGCTGAGGTCTGTATGTATGTATGTCTGGTATGTCTCGGGTTCGATCCCCGGGTCGGGTAAAGGGATTTTTTTAGAAATACCGAGTATCGGCCCGGAGTCTGAAATTGTACCCGGTATGGCGATAGGCTCGCCTCCTATCACATTATGGGACCGAAATAAATTCGGCGAAAAGTGGGCGTACTGGTTACGCCTCTGTCTACCTCTTCGGGGATTACAGGCGTGAGTGTATATGCATGTATGTACGTAGATACAAACATAGCCTTGACCCCACATTCGGATTGACCTGTATAGTGGGTATAGAAAACTACGAGCTACTACGTCCCACAAATATTTTTGGATAACACACATTGGATCTCGGTGCGGCATTGAGCCCACAACCTCTCGTTTCACAGCCGGCTACTCACCCGTTGCAACACGGAAACTGTCAAATTACATAATATGTTATCTTTGCATCTAATCTATTATATCATGAATACAGGTTTTTCAAATTAAGCGAAACTCTAACAAATATAGATGCTATAAAAATGCTATTTATGCCGAAAAAAGACTGTTACGGGGCGGGGCTGCAAGCAATTTCGTTGTGTTGTTGCACACGCTAATTTCCAAAATCACTGAGCCAGTTTTTATTTGTTTTAGTAACACCTTTCGGGTCACATTTAGAATTGTGGTTTAAGATCTTTATTTCTCATAAGAATTTACATTCACTTACATGAGACTATATCTATTATATAACATAAAATTATTGTGGGCAGTTCGTACAGTTATAATTTTTTTTATGTAGTGAATTTAAGTACTAAAACAATTTCAATATTATAATGAAAGTGGGTAGTTCGTTAATCTAACACCATTTGCAAAACCAGCCCGGACGCGCACAGCGAGTGTTCGTTCGACTTCGTATAGTTTCGTCGGAACTCGGATAGCTTAGTTAGCTAACGATACGGATGTATGCGTTACTAGATGTGGCTTTTATCATGATGTAGTATTTGATAACTAATAATATATTTTGATATTAAATAAATTTTTGTCAAGATGTGTCTGGATCATTATAAGATTTTGATAACTTAAAGATTTCTTTCTATTATTTACTTTTGTTTATTCATATTATATATTAATTTTTTTTTTTTTTATCCAGGGATTTTGTATTTGGTGACTGTTTGTTAATTATTATTTTGTAATTTTATTTTTGTAATTATTAGATTATTTATTTATTGTTTGTTAGATGATACCTGAGAAGTCTTTTAAAAGTGCACATCGATTTGGAGTCCCTTATATCTTTAGGTAATTTGTTGTATAGTTGTGCGCCTTCATACATTATAGTTTTTTTACCGAAATTTGTACGTGGTTTTAATAGTTTAATATCATTATTTTGTCGAAGTTTCATTTTATGTAATTGTATTTTTTTGGAAAAGGTTATTTTTGTGTTGATGTCTTTATTCAATATCTTTCGTACTAATATACAGTTTTGATATATGTATGATTGTGAAACATTCATGACACCAATTTGTTTATAAAGTTTTTCTGTTGGTGTAAAGTAATCAAGATGGAACAATACTTTCAACAATTTGTTCTGAGCAGTTTGTAGAATTGCTAAATTTGTTTTAGCGGCAGTTCCCCATATTTCTACCAAATAGTCAATGTGTGGTTTTATAAGCGATTTATAGATTAAATACCGTACAGGTCGAGGAATACAACGAACTATGCCTTTTAGCATACCCATTAATGATGTCAGCTTGGATTTGATTTTTGTAATATGGGGGAGCCAAGTCAACTTACTATCTACAACTAGCCCTAAGTACTTTTCTTGCTCCACTTTATTAATTTTTGTGCCATTTATGACTAGAGGATTAAAATCACTTATCTTTTTATTTTTTGCGGTAAAAATCATAAAGCTGGTTTTACTCGTATTAATTGTTAAAAGATTGTTTTGGAACCATAAATTTAGTAGATCCAAATCATTTTGTGCATTCAATATAAGGGAGTCGATTGAGTGACCAAAATAGAAAAGACAGGTATCATCAGCGTACAAAGTTACATCTCCACTTAAGCCTATATTACCGATATTGTTTATGTATATGAGGAATAGCAGTGGCCCTAAAATTGAACCCTGAGGTACTCCAAAATTTAAAATTCTAGATGAACTTTGAGATTTACCTAATTTTACAACTTGTTGGCGATTGCATAGATAAGATTTAAAAATATCAAATGCAGTGTTAGTTACACCGATACTTGCAAGTTTTTGTAGTAAAATCTCATGGCTGACTGTATCGAAGGCTTTTTTAAGGTCTATGAATACACCAAGTACTATTTGCTTCCTATCTATACTCCATTTTATTTTTGTTATAAGGTCTAATGTGGCGCAAAGAGTATTTGATTTTGATCGAAACCCATACTGTTTGCCGTAGAGATAATCAATTGATGTTAAAAATGTTTCAAGCCGATTGTACAGGACTTTTTCAAACACTTTTGAAAGCACTGGAAGAACTGATATAGGTCGATAGTTTCCTGGGTCTGATTTTAACCCAGACTTATAAATTGGGGTGACTTTGGCAATCTTAAGACTTTCAGGGAAAACTCCTAATTCTAGACATGTGTTTATACAACCAGTTAGTTCCTCGATAATAAGACTTTTAACACATTTAATAATTTTGGTATTAATGCTATCTAAGCCTGAGCTGGAGTTAAGATTTAAATTATCAACTATTTTAGAAATTTCGTCTGTACTTGCTGGTACTAAACGACTAAGTTTTTGCGAGCTAGATCCAGAAAAACCTTGGTCAACATTATTGTAAATTACTTGAGAGTTTTTAATTTCATTAGCTAGAGTCGAACCAACACTGGCGAAGAAGTCATTAAAATATTTACAAATTTCACTCTCTTCGGTTAGAATAAGCCCTTCTTTATTTTTTAATTTACTAGGTACGGTTGCTACTTTCACTTTATTGTTTGATAAGTTGTTAATTAATCTCCACATTTTATCTGGCTTATTTTTACAGTTGTTAAAAGCTCGAATAAAGTATTTACCTTTGGCTTTCTGCACATTTTCTGACACCTCCTTCCGTTTCTTTATAAATGTATCTTTTATAGCATCATTAAAAGGGTTCTGTTTATGTTGTTGCCATAGTGTGTTTCTAGTATTTATATCTTGAATAATTTCTTTCTTTATCCAGTCCTGCCGTGGGGGGTTTAAAATTTTCGTTTTTGTGATCTTACTATTTTTAACGCAATTTATTAGTTTTTCTTCTAATTTTGGATACAATTTGAATACATTTGCTGTGTGGTCACTTTGCATAATTTCATAAAGTTTTCTGTAGTTTATGGCCTCGTACTGTACTTTCTTCAGGAGCGTAGGTTCATATCGTTTAACTTCAATGTATAGTTGCTTATGATCTGAGATGGGTGTATCTAAAATAGCCAAGTGGAAATATTGTTCTTTGAGGTTTGTACATAAATGATCAATAATGGTTTTTGTTTTTCCTGTTTCTCTGGTGCAAAATTTTTCATCGATGTTGTTTATTATTCTATAACCACTCTCTAGCAAAGTTTCCTTGTATATAATAGTTCCACGGTCATTATGCATTAAGTTAAAATTAAAATCTCCAATTATTATTGCTCTTTTATGTTGATTTATTTGGTTGGCATATTCATCTAGAAATGTATTTACATTCATATCTGGTTTCCTATAAACTGTTCCAATGTCTAGGCAATATTTTTCGAGATGGATCCAAAGAAAATGGTGGCCATCGAGACACGAGTCTACTATATGATTGTGCTGTAAATTTTTGTGAACATAGATAGAGACACCGCCGCCTCTACCAGTGGTTCTATAATTATAGAAATGATTGTAGCTAGGAATAACAAAACGCTTAGCTTCTGCTTCAGACTTTATCCATGTTTCAGTTAAAATAATTACGTTAATGGTATTTTTGAATGATTTGACTATGCATTGAAACTCGTCAAATTTCCCAGGGGTGACGATACTACGTATATTTGTGTAATATATTTTTAAAGATTTCTTATACGAGACGATGTCATCGTAATTATTAACAACTTGGTAAGTATTAATTTTATTATCTTCTACAACTTGGCTACTAAGTTCTATTGTTTTAAGTTTTTTGAGCTATGAACTATTTTTGGCACATTATTTATATATTTTATTATTAAATTTTCTTCACCTTTTTCAGTTCTATCGTTTAGTTCTTGAATCAGTTCTTTTAGGTATATTTTTTGTTGTGGTGTTTGGTCTGGATACAATCTGAGATTGCCATCTTTCAATTTCGATTTGTTCTTCAATATAGATTTAGCAATATTATGAGATTCAAATGAAACTTTGATGGGACGATTTTTACCTGATGCAAATTTTCCAAGTCGGTTGATTGTTTTTGGTTCCGGACAAGTTGGGTTAACTGCTGTTAATATCTTCATTATCTCACATTTATCAGCTTTTATTCTCTCGTCTCGATCTATTATTGCAGTCTCAGAGATCCCAGCGATTACAATATTTTTGCTTCTATGTTCTCGTTCATTTATTTCAGACAGTATTGTTTGAGTTTCCTTAGCTGAGGGCTGATGAGAAGTAGTTGCTGAGATTTTTTTAATGTTAATAATTTCAGTTTCAAGGACACTTATCTTCTCTTCAGTATTGTTATATCTCTCTAGCAAGTTTGTAATATCAGATTTTAATGCCTTATGTTCATTATTAATATAGTCAACAGATGATTTTATGCAATTTATTTGTTCTTTTAGATCCACCACATCCGATGATATTTTTTCCGTGAATTCTTTTTGATTAGTGCAAATTAAAGTCAGCATCGACATTACTTGCGTCATATTGTTGGTCAATTCACGCACTTCCTTTTTTATAACTGCAATGTCTTCTATTTCTTCTGGACGTTTCCTTTTGTTTCGGAAATTAACAATTTGAGACTCATTAAGTTGCGAGTCACTGAGTGCGTCCCTCAAATCACTTCCAGTCGGTGATCGCAAAACATTCATTATGATGATCTATGTTCCGTATCGTAGTGGGCGTGGCTTAACTCACGTGGTAGCGACCAGTGCAAGCGCTGCGATCGGGTGCAGTTCCGAACTTAGTTGAATCGTCTAGTTGTATAGTTAGAATTGCATAATTTAAATTTGTTAAACGAAATCCCCGCGCTAGGTCTTATACAACATTTCCCTAGCTAATGAACAATTTAACGTAGAGTGAATTGTGGACTAAAGGTTTATTAAATAAATGCCATCTATCTTCAGCGGACCTTTCGAAAATTTCATGAATTGAGACTTAGTCCTATAATTATGGTAGTCATTTTTCGATCCCTGGGTCGGGTAAAGGAAAATTGTTTTTTTTCCTATTTACAAATACTCAGTATACAGTAGTCCTGGAGTCTAGAATTGTGCCTGGTGTGGCGGTAGACTCGAAAACACTTACATTATGGGACCCTAATAACTTCGACGAAAAGTGGGTCTACTATTTACACCTCCGCCTATCCGTTCGGGGATTACAGGCGTGAGTGTATATGCGTGTATTGTTGAACTTAACTTCTTTTATCCTGGCACAGTAAGGTGACTATGCTACACTTGGTGGTAAATACAGAGCAGTCTAAGATTGCTGATGATCAAGGGTAGATTTACTACTGTAGATGAACAGAAATATGTCTTATTTGAATCTGCTTAATTGCTCCTTCACACACACCGCATAAAAGACCTAATTTTGTAGGAAGGAGGAGACACTGTTTTTTTTATTTCTTCACATTATTTTAATATCAGAGGCCGCAAACGAGCAAGTAGGTCTCCTACTATGCTTTGTCGATCTAATAATAAAATAAGTGAGTAAGGCGGATATGGGCATCCGGAAAATTTTACATTCTTTTTAAATTTTCCCCGTTTACCCTTCTTTAATTCTAATATAATCAAACTTGAATAATATTTTAATTGTATGACCAAATATTGTTCACCGGTGTTGGAAAAGCGTTAGTTTCTTGTCCGTTCTTCTCTAGCGAAACTGCATTAAAATAGAGTAAAAAAGATTGTTAAATCTAAATAATGTATAGCAATTTCACAGATGGCTGGTGGTAGGATATTCATATCCGCCCGGATACCGACCACCGTACACAGGCCGGCATGATTGTGTTGATTAGCGGGGGATACATTCTCTTGTTACTCGGTACTCTAATTGGACGGCACTGCGATTACCGTCAGGTGCAGTGTGGTCACTTTGCCGTGCCAGGAAAAAAAAACAAGATTCAATAAATATTTGATTGTTTTTTTTTTTATTCACATCATGACTTCACACGCAGCATGTCACCCCATATCTATATCTCCAATCTAAACAACGCGTTCAACGCAGAAATCCGCGTCGCGCTAGCTCCTGTCAGCGATCATAAATCGAGGCTAATTAAACCCAAGCCAATAAAATTTATTTGTGCCTTGGAAAGCACTCGCGTCGCGCCCGACGGAACTAATAATTAATTTCTCCTTTTAACCCAAAAGAAGGATGTTCGAAATTTGAAATCCAAGTCTGTCAACGTAGCTTTTTTGTTTATTCATACCTATGGCCATCGTAGCTCCCATACAGGTATCCCAATTTCAACGTATGTTTTTTAGACTCGTGTTTATAGAGATGATTGTTGTATGTGTTTAAAAAAACTATTGGGCATTAGGAAAACACAGACGTATTTTGTTATTGTATACGGGAGTTTCCATGCTCGACTGCCTCGGTAGCGCATGCGCCATGACTGCTGTGCTGAGCTCTCGGGTTCGATCCCCGGATAGAGTAAAGTGATTTTGGATTTTTCTGTTTAGAAACTCAGTATCAGCCCGGAGTCTGGAATTGTGCCCGGTATGGCGTTAGGCTCGCCCCCTGTCACATTATGGGACTGTAATAAATTTGGCGAAAAGTGGGTGTAGTAGTTACTCTACCCCTTCGGGGATTACAGGCGTGAGTGTATATGTATGTATGAGTTTCCATCTTTTTGACCGTAATATATACTAGTTTCCCGCAGCTTCATAATCATGATTACGTTTATCAGTACCGCAAGACACTAAAATCCCATAGAATAAAGCGCTTTTCGTTTTAACGGTTTTTTTTCCGGGCAACTTTTCCAATCGGGGTATAACGAATGTTAATAAAAATAAGCAATCCGAGGGACTACCGATAGAAGTGTAAACTTAAAACTTTGGAATAACTGTGTTCTTTTTTGAAACAGCATCCATGAATTATTTTTTTTGTTTATTAGTTCTTGTCCATAAATTTAGTACTTCATATGCGTGTTTATGTCATAAGTTATATAATCTGAGCGTGATGGTCACGCGAGTTCAGTACTTTCTCCCCATCTCAAAAGTGCCCAACGTGCCTAAAAAGTGTTCACTTCTTAAAATGCGCATTCAGTCGTGTCGTTCTCAAGTGATCAACTTATCAACTAACAGTATTTACTTTATATATGTCACCACGCTGCCAAGTGAAGGTGGTTTTAGTTTTCGGAGTTAGTTTTTTTAGTGCCTCGATAGGCAGACGGGCAGTCGGGCCACCTGATGGTAAGTAGTCACCGCCGCCCATAGATTTCCGCAATGCCGGGGCACAGCAAAGCCGCTGCCTACCGTTTTTAGTAGATCATGAATTAGGACATCCGAACTGAACAATGGTTGGATGTGGGCCAAATTTGTGGTCAAACTTTTTCATTGTTTTGATGAGTTGCGCTCAATGGGATGAAACTCATTTATAGCTCGTTCAATGTGATTTAGATTGTCAATGGATTCTTTTGGGTTGTTCATTCATTTCTAATTCAGTCAAATATTAAATATTCAGTCAAACTAAAACGTGCTTTGTCACTTTGGTGGTTACTAGTTTGGTTAAAATGAGAATATATTCTCGATATTTAATAGCGGTAGCCTAGTTGGTTGTGGTACGGATTGGCAAGACGAAAGTCGTTTGTTCGAAACCCAAATGGCATACACCTCTGACTTTTCTAAAGTTACGTGTGTATTAAATGTTAATTATCGCTTGCTTTAACGGTGAAGGAAAACATCGTGAGGACACCTGCATACCTGAGAATTCTCATAAGAATTTCGAAGGTATGTGAAGTCTACCAATCCGCATTAGGCCAGCGTGGTGGAATAAAGCCTAACCCCTCTCATTAGTAGAGGAGGCCCGTGCCCAGCAGTGGGACAATGTTTAATACAGGGCTAGTATAAAATAATAAATAATACCAATGTTATAAATAAATAACAATCCAACAATCATACAGATCGTTATGACCCCACACTAGGACAAACCTGTATCGTGGGTGTCAATAACTACGAAGGACTACGGTCCCACAACACCTACACCCGAAACAAACCACTGTGTGTCACACAAACATCTGTCTCAGTGCGTGAATTGAACCCACAGACTCCCGTTACACATCCGGCTACTCGCCCGCTGCGCCACGGAGGCTGTCGATAATATAAAGTGTATATGATATGTTAAAATTGTACCTGACCTACCTGTACTTACTCCAGGCGAGACAAAGCTAATTATAGATATAATAACATGAAATGCGTGTCACATCCACCAATAGATCGGCCTTTGATGAAGAGTACAATGCTCCTGTCACGCGGTTGGTCCAACACATTCGTAGCACGCGCACCCGGCGTAGCGTGACGTATAGAAGTTTTAGAACTGCCTCAAGCCAGTTTTGATCGAACGTACGCTACTTTATTTCTCGCTACATGTATTTATTATTATTATTCGTAGTATACTGTGTTTATACAGGATTTTGTATTATATAAATTGGACTCACCATGTCCAAAAAATAAAATATTTTTCTGTATTAAATAATTAATAAGAGTATTTTTTTTACTATTATAACTATTATAAAATATTTTATTATTATGCCGCAATTATTAGGAACTAAGTACTGCATAGCTGAAGCTTAAGTTTTGGATTCACGTGAAGGTTGTCGTGATACTTCAACTAAAGCCACATTCGTGTTCTTATCTTCCTACATCATTCGCAAGCTGCATAGCCGAAATATAGGCGTTACAGTCCGACAAAATGGTGCCCACATTAAAATTATAATAACTCTTTTTCTATACTATATATCTATACTATAATATAATATTAATGAGATAAAGAGGAAAGATTTGTATGTATGTTTGTAACGAATTGGCTCAAAAAGTACTGGACCGATACTAAAAATTCTTTGACCATTTGAATGCTACATTATCACTGATTAATATAGACTATTTTAATTGCAAGAAAAAATAAGGATAGAAAGGTGTAATAGCTTAAGATGATTCCATGGATTGTATACCTTTTCTTCCAAAAATTACCTACACGCGGGCGGAGCCGCGGGCAACATGTAGTACTTCATATACCTCGGTTGTATAACTTGATATAAAAATATCATGGCACCCGCCTTGCCCTTACGCACCATTTTCACCATTTCCCACCCAGTCCATTACTTATAAACGTGAAATGAAAACATTACCACCGTCTGCTACTCATCCTCGACCTAATAAACTGGTAACATTAAAAAAACTAATCACGTAATGAAATAGTGTGATTGTGACTAGGCGTCACGCTGCGCCAAGGGCGACGTGACAAATTGTTCGCAGACAGTGCGATGTTTGTGTCTAGCGTGCCGGCTGTTTGATTGATGATCACTTAAAGCTAATTAAATAAGGGATGTACGCAGTGTTCGCTTGTTAGTGATACTCTCGTTTCGCTTGGGTCGTGAATCATCGAGCGTGATAGATTTGTTGTGTACTAACTACACTCTGGGGGCTTATGCAGCTTGTTCGCTCTTTGATTTTTTGTTCTGTACTAGATGTTGTCCGCGGCTCCGGATCCGAAACGACTGGACGAATCTGGTTGAAATTTAGCACAGAGATAGATTATAGTCTGGAATAGCACATAGGCTACTTTTTATCCCGGAAAAATTACAGTTCCCGTGGGATAGTTTAGGATCGCCATGATTTTTTATTTATTTTATTTTATCCCGGCAAATGCACGCTTCCTGTGGGATAGCAAAAAATAGAAAGGTGTAATAGCTTAAGATGCCTCCATGGCTTGTATACCTTTTCTTCCAAAAATAAGCTCCACGCGGGTGGAGCCGCGGCCAACATAGGTAGGCAGCGGCTTTGCTGTGCCCTGGCATTGCAGAAGTCTATGGGCGGCGGTGACTACTTACCATCAGGTGGCCCGTCTGCTCGTCTGCCTATCGAGGCACTAAAAAAAAACATCTAGTATATTATATAGGTATGGACTTATGTACCTAATATATCAAATTCGATTTCACCATGCAAAATGTATGTCCGAATTTGTTAAAGATACAAAGATAAAGTGTAGTCATAAATATCTTTAAGTGAGGCGCTTATACGTTTACCAGATACGTAAGCGAAAAATCGGCAGTAAATAATTCAGAGGCACGCCCACGGAAACAAATGTGAAATAGAAGGAAAGAAAAGTACGTCATCAAGTGGCTGTACCGGAAACGGAAGCAGGATTTCTTACGCTCACATGAGCGCGAATGCCTCTCGAAACATTTTATCGTCAACAAAAAGGAAACGCTTAGAACGTTTATATTCAGTATTAATTAAAAGCTTACTTATGTATTGCTATGTAAGCAGAAAACATATCTTATTTGCATTTAGATGGAGTTATGCGTAAACAAACTTGAATCGTAGGAAATAAATCCACAATCATAACATATCGTAATAATAAAGAGATCGTTTAATTACAAATTTGTGTCGTCACTCGATTTTGAACCTAATCCGAACCGAACCGAACGGTAGGCAGCGGCTCTGTTGTGCTCTGGCATTGCAGAAGTCTATGGGCGGCGGTGACTACTTACCATCAGGTGGCCCGTCTGCTCGTCTGCCTATCCAGGCACTAAAAATGAAAAAAAAAAAAAATCGCACGCAAAATTGAGTTGTTTGAGGAATGATGAATGTATAAGATATTCCAAAACTACGTACATAATATATGATTAGTGGTAGTCACACTGGACAGTTTCATCCACAGCATTAATGGTCTGAGACGACCGATTTAGTACCGTTTTCTCACATAAAACCGATGTGAAGTAACACTTCCGGTTGCACTTCGTACGGTGAGATTACAAAAGTTCCAAATTCCCCTCCCCTTCCTCATTTCTCTGATTGAAGGCTGACAACGTACCCACGATTCTAGTATTATGGATATTTATGATTGAATAGCTTACCATCTAGCAATACATTCGCTCGCCGGATTCTTGTATAAAGATTTCAACCAGTGGAATCAACATTTTAAAGCTCGTAAATACCCAATAATAAGGGGAGGCAGTTCGTATATAAAACATGATCGAAACAATCGACGTCTGCCTGTCAGATAGAATATTTAATAATATATAGCCATTTATTCAGATCAACTTAGTAATCTACTACATAACTAAAAGATTAAAACTTACACTTTTTATACTAACTAGTCTAGTCGTCTCTTTACTCTTTCTCTGTCGTTTTCGTCTATTATTTGGTTTTTACTTATTTTCTGCAGATCTGTTTGCCAGTCGCCATATGCCTCCTCCTACCTTTTCCATTCAAGTCTTTCTTAAGCCACTCAGTTCCACGTCACTCCTGCATCTTGTTTGATGGCATCAACCTACCTTTTCTGTGGTCATCCCATCGTTTCTGTGGTCGACCTCGTTTCCTTTTCCCTTCTCTAGGGTACCCTAGTGCCAACGATTTTACTCCATTTATCCTGTCCTCTTATCATGTACGAAAATAATATTTTTAGCCCATAAATACCCCATTATAAGGGGAGGCAGTTCGTATGTAGTATCTTTGAAACAATAAATAAATAAATAAATAAATAACACCCAATTAATGAGGTATTTTCATTCAGGAAGCCGTCAATGCGCCATCGGTCTCCCCTATCCCGGAACATAAAGTATCACGTTACACCGAGTACAATACTGATGTACTGACAACGCCTAGAGGCCTGCCAATACGAGCATATTTTGTGCCCATTACTCAATAACGAGAGGCGAAAGCACGCGCTTCATTGTAAAAATAAACACGGCGACGAGTGAAGAGTGCGTCGGTGGGAGCCCCGCGCTGTGCCGACGGCATACACCGGCATATTAACATTGAAATGATTTGTTCGTGTGTCACGCTGACGGGATTCTTGGGTGTCGAGTATTTGATACCCTTTGTTCTGTTTAGGGTTCTTGTTCATTGTTGGTTTGTTTCTATAGTATGAGATATGTTAGGGCAACTCTAGATATAGAAACATTCTATTTTATAAACTTCTGTTTTTGTGTATATGGAAAAATTGTTTTTTTTATTATGTATGATATTGTGAAACATTTAAATCATTTTCATCTTCTAGGACTTTTTCCCGAGAAGCACATAATATCGACAATTAATTAATTTGATTCGTGGAACATGTCACCAAATCCTTGCAAAGTTTTATTATCATAACCACTAATTGAGGAATTTAATCCTATCCTACTGCTATTATAAATGCGAATGTTTGAATGGATGGATGTTTGTTACTCAATCACGAAAGAACGGCTGAACGGATCTGGTTGAAATTTTGGCACAAAGATAGATTATAGTAGGGAATAGCACATACGCTCCTTTTTATCCCGGAATAATGTACGATTCCCGAGGGATAGTTTTGTTTTTCACAGAGCAAGGGATCGACATAATATTTTGCATAGTGATAGATTAGGAATCAGAGAATGACATAAGCTACTTTTTATGGGATAGAAAACTATAGAAAGATGTAATACCACTTGATGTTTCCATGGATTTTATAACTTTTTTTCAGAAATATCTACCACGCGAGCGAAGCCGCGAGCAAAAGCTAGTGTACTATATATGAAAATGTTTATACTTTCAGCCATAACATAATATTTTTATACGAAGCGTTTGTGACAGTAATGTCTTTTTTTTGTCCTGGCATGGTAAAGTGCACCAGATGGTAAGCGCAGCGTCGGCTAATTAGAGTATCGAGTAGCGAGACACAATCTATCCCCCGCTACTCAACACAATCATGCCGGCCTGATGTTCAGTTATCGCGCAATATGTCACGGCCGATGCAACTCTGTTGAAACATCGGGATATTACATACCTATAACAATTAAAATTATGATGAAAATCGTGCGGGCGGATACAAAGCAATACCCTCAACACAATCATGCCGGCCTGCTTCTTCACACGGCGCTATGGGCAAGAAGGCGAAGAAGCGGTCGAGGATCAAGTGTCAGAGTACTCAGAGGGCCGCATCACGGCCAAACATCGTATCCCAAATCTAGACCCCGACAAAAACCGGATGTAGGTACACTGGCTAATCCCGGAACGCGACACACTTACCTGTGCCACTGTGGCTGATTTTACACCCCGTGTACGGTGGTCGTTATCCGGGCGGATATGAATATCCTACCACCTGTTTAATTTTCCTATAAGTTATATCATTTATTAAAACCAGTCATCTACATACAGTACACAAAACGTGTTCACTGTGGGATACGTGGACCGTTTGCGAATAATTTAAATAGTGGTGATTGTTTGCGCGGTGGCAGCGGATTACGCTTTAATAATGCATCTGTACAATCGGACCCGTTTTAACCGGGTTAACGGTGTTGCCAACTTTAAACTTTAATTTGTCCATCTAATAGGGTTAATTAATGTGTGATATATACAAACGAACGTCACCTGTTTTCAATATTTATCGGATATCGATTGTCGCATAATACAGGGTTGCCGTTATGGTGGGATATATAAACTATCGATTTGTGCTATATACCGATACAAAAAATGGAAACTGTTGTCATCAGGAACTATTTCTGTCAGACAAACTTTCTGATTAAATTCTATACAGAATTTCAATAATTTTTCCAATACTTAATTTTTTTTTTTAAATCACCCGATATTGTTATTTCAGATTTATTTCTTTAAAAAAAAACAATTAATATGTGCTCTATATTAAGAAGAGTTGTGACATCCTAAGAAAACCAGTTTAGCAAAATTTTTTACATTCCAAATAAAAATATGAAGTAACAAATAATAACAATAAGAAATGCTGCACATCGGAACTATGAAATCTCCGGTTTCAGACGCTTTTTGTATGGGACGATCAGTGTTCAAATCTTCAAGGTCATTATCGGGGAGTACAACCTTAAGATTTAAATATTGTGTACTTTCGGGAAATAATTGGAAAACTCATTGAATAACTCTCCCAACACAGTCACTAATGCTTAAAAGGAGGCTCCAACGACCAGTTATTGATAACGGTTTTTTTTTTTGGAAAGATAAATAAACGTTATTTTTGTAAACGTTATTTTATAAACGTTATTTATTCGTAACAAATAAATACACCCAACAGTAACACACACATTGTTCTGACCACACACTAGGTCAAACCTGTATCACGACTATCAAGAAGTACGGTGTCACAACACCCAGACTTAAGCAAACATTTTTATGCCACTCAAACATTTGTCTCGGTGCGGGAATCGAAACCACGGCCACCCATTTGACAATCGGCTACTCGCCCGCTGCGCTACAGAGGCTGTCAAAATAAGACTCAAAGTTGACGAAGAGAGGAAAGTTATACGACAGACTCCATACCCTATAATTACGAGACATTGCACGTTCATTTCTTTGCATAAAACGTAATTAACCTTTAAATATACGTTAACTTCTTCGGTTAAAAATTTTCTAGTAAAAAGTTAAAATGCAGTAACTTTCTAAGCTCCTTTGGGCGGTAAGAAAGTACCTAAGTTCTAGTTGTTAATTGTTGCAGAACACTTCCAAGATAATTTAACTGCAACTTTTTCCTTTTTTTGTATGAAAAAAAAAACCGCAAACGGGATAGGTGGCTCACCTGATGGAAAGTGATCACCGCCGTCCATGAACATCTGCAACACCAGAGGGCTTGCAAATGCGTTGCCATATGCTCTCTTCTTGAAGGTTCCCAGGTCGTAACGGTTCGGAAAGACCGCCGGCGACAGCTGGTTCCACAGAGTGGTTGTAACTATGAACTAAAAGAGGACTTCTTGATAACTACTACTTGCATATTCACAGTTATTATTTAAGCTAGAAATTACATATATATAAATACACCCAACAGTTAAACACTTAGTCCTGACCCCACACTAGATCAAACCTGTTTCGTGGGAGTCAAGAACTACACGGACTGCGATCCCACAACACCCAGACCCGCAACAAATACCAGTCTGTCACACAAATATTTGTCTCGTTGCGGGATTCGAACCCACGACCTCTCGTTTCACAGCCATTTACTCGCCCGCTGCGCCACAGAGGCTGTCAAAAAATATACATACATACATACGCACTAAGCCTATAAGCCCTGAAGAGGTAGGCAGAGGTGTAACCAGTACACGCACATTTCGGCGAGCTTATTACCGTCCCATAATGTTATAGGGGGCAAACCTATCGCCATACTATGCACAATAGCAGACTCTAGACTGATACTGAGTATTCCGTAATAAAAAAACCCAAAAAATCCTTTCTATCATCGGACGACAAGAGACTCGGCGAAGCGTCATCGATACATGGTTGATATTCCACCAGTGCGCACGAAGCGTTTTGCTAGTACATTTATCATGCGCACCGCTAGAGAGTGGAACTCTTTGCCGGAGTCTATATTTCCCGAAAGTTATAATCTGGGTATCTTTAAGTCAAGAGTGAATAGGTATCTTCTAGGCAAGCGTGCTCCACTGTAGACCACATCATCACTTACCATCAGGCGAGATAGTGGTCAAACGCAAGCCTATTTATAGTAATAAAAAATATATATATAATTCTTACCGACCTAGGTATTGAACCAAAAGTATCAGAACAACAATTATATCGCGTATACATTTAATGGTGTGTAGTCTTTGTAATGTTAACATTAGCGTGGCGTCAATTGTGTTTCATCCAAAGTTGCACTTTATCGAATATGCAATAAGATTGTAATTCTATTATTTTCTATTACAGATGCACCACCCTATTCAGATGAAGCCGGCTGACAGTGAAAATAGAAATGGTGAGTCCTTGTTTAAATTTTGCAAATATATTATTATATAATATTAATTTACTTACAAATTATTATGATTTACATAACAATTTAAGTGAGATTAAAAATATAATCTTACTTTATTAGCAATAATGATCAAAGAAACGACAAAACTTAAAAAATAACGAAGGAGGACAAAATGAAAGAAGAAATTTCAATACCCATCGGCACAGAAAAGGAACGTTTTCTCAATTTGTCGCATATATTTTGTTTGCCTTTTTTCAGTATGACCTTGCATACATTTTCACAAATTGATCGGAATTTACTAGCTCGAGATTAGTATTATTTAAATTTGAAATAATAATTCTACCTCAATATACAGACAAAATACAAACTTGGGGAACCTCTCTTAATACACCGGTTAAACTCGTTAATTAGATAGATAGATAAAAAGTATATTTAGGAAATAATGCATACACAATTAAACGTAGCTTAAAAGAAGACAAAAATAACTATAAACTAATTAGAGTCTAATGTATTACACTGCGAAATTAGACCTAGCTCAGCATGATGCTTTGCTCCTAAAAGCAAAGCGCTGGTAATTCTGCTGGTACCTAGATACTTATGCGGCAATTACATAGTAGGCCTAGTGCCGTATTATGGTGGTTCTCTAACATACTACCAATATATAAAAATAGGTACAGTAAACACATATTTTTTTTATAGTAGTATAGCCCGATAAACGAGCCAGTGGGTCACCTGATGTTAAGTGATCTCCACCGCCCATAAACATCCACAATACCGAAAGTATCACGTATGCGCTGTCGGCCTTAAAGGACAGGAATAGGGATTAGGGAAGGGAAAGGAGAATCTGGGCCTCCGGATATCTCACTTACCATACGAAACGCGACAGTAATCTGTCACTTTACGTTGGTTTTCTGTGAGACAGTGGTACTACCCCGGTCGAGCCGGCCCATTTATGCTGTAGACAAATATATCTACGTGGCTCTACCACTTCCTAAACTATTGCGTATCGATATTAACACAGACTTGTGGCAAGCAAAAATACGAGTAATCCGAGAACTAATACGCATCACGTCAACGCCTGGGTCTGTGCAGATCACTGAGTCAATATTTATCCATTGTAAATAGGAGATAAGCGTGTGCGTATGGTTATTTAAGCAGGTAGAATGTCTATGGGCGATGTGTTGGTTTAGTTTTACGTGTATCCATTATAGAGGAAGAGCCCGTGAACCCCAGACCTACGTTATTTTATAAAAGCTGAAAGTTTGTCAGCGCATGCTCCCAACACAGGTAAGAACGATGGACCATTATGAAGTTTGGGTTACAGTGGCTTTGGCAGGTACACGTCACTAAAGGTGTGTAAAATACCGATCTAAATACATCAAATAATAAAGTGCGATTTTTTGGTATTACCTTTAGAATATTATTAAAAATCACGTTATTCATCGCCAGACACTTAGCATCGTGGCAACCCCTTGCCAGACACCTTTAATGGTCATGAAATTATAATTTTACTTACGTTATAGTATAAAAGCTGATTTTTATAAATAATACTTGGGTAATAAATAGATGATGTTTCCTCATTAGCCAGACACTTTTGATAGTTCCAACCCCTTGCCAGACAAGCATGTAGGGTAGCTGTAGGAGAGCGCGAGTATGGATTGTACAGTCTTACTATTTTGTAGTTTATGATGGTATCAACCAGTCAACAAAGACAGGCCAATAACTGATTTAAAATTCACAATTATTTTCAGTTTAATTATTAATTGTCAGTTTATGATCTAGGAACACATAAGTACTAACAATCACAATGTTATTGAAATAAACTATTATTTAAACTGCAATATAATTTACAAAGTGTTACAACATAATTAACTTTCTGTATTGACTAAGAGTAGTTATTAAGATTTGTTTTATATTGTAAATTTGAGAAAATTTTAAACTTTTTTGTGGTTACAGCAACACTTAATCTCTTACCATAATATCACTGCCTAATTAGCAGTTAAACAAAAACTTCAAATATTAATTAAAGTACCATCAGTTTTAATAAAACTAAAAGATGAATTACCATCAGATTTTAACACCAGAAATTAAAACAAAAATCAATAAGGTAGGAAATAGAACATGGTATTTTTAACTTAATGAATTGTTTAGTTTATCAGAATGAACAAAATTAAAACTCATCCTGTAAATTTAAAAACCAGAAGCGACTCACCAAATTTTAAATATATCCATAGGAACATGACCTATGTAGGTAGGCAGGCAAACAACCAGCTATCTCAGTACTTGCACTACCAGAGAACCGCCTCAACAACTCAACAGCGCCAGGGGACACCATCCACAGCAAATGGAATTTTAACACCAAAATCATTAACACAGTAAACATTGACACTTAATTTTGATTATCGTTTAAACGATTTAGTTTGGAACATAAAATAAATCAAAATGATTTATAAAACTTAAGGGACTTACTATAATTTACAAACATAGCACATCCAAATGATTCTCAACATTCGCAACCTAGAAATTTACTGGAGACTAGCAAATTTACAGTACCATTGAGCACATTTTACCACGTGTAAAGCGGTAGCATATTACACTTTACCATCACTATTTTATTTCGGATGATAGAATTTCAATAATATATAAATTTTTGCACAACCTTTTGTTTTATGCACTTTTTTGCACAACCCAAAAAAGTGCATAAAACTAATGATTAATGTTTTCCGAACTCTCAAACAACAAAAATAACATGTTACGAGACTGTAGGATTTACATCACCTGATTTACGATAGTGGATGTCGAGTTCAATCCCACTTCTGATATCCGGGTTCTATGTGTTGTGGTCAGAATGGCTGAGGTCATGACGTCATCATAGGTCATGACTATGAGAGTTATTCATCCTTCTTTGATCTTCAGATAACCAGGATGCATAGCGTACGATAGTTCAGTAGAAATAACACACTTTCTGTTCATTGTTTATTAAGCTACACCGGTTCGGAATGCAGTTATCCACTAGGAAAGAAGCCGGCAATAAAACCTGTAGTTGCTCTTTTAAACATATCACTTTTACATCAGTTGACAATTACACTTTTTACTTATTCAGTCCAATAATTAACAAAAACGACAACCGGCCTTCAATAATAATATTTTTACATTGTATTATTTACATTGTATTTTAACCTGTTATTGACATAATAAATTATTTTTTTTAACAATTTAAGGTAGTTGTAGCATCGAATGTATTTTCTTAAAATGTTTTTAAAATTTACATAGACTATCAGTAGAAATAACAACTGCGCAGTGAGGGACCGCGGTAGACTTAACTCGCTATCTCACCCATATGCATACTGCCTCGCGCTCTCCTACAGCTACCCTACATGCTTGTCTGGCAAGGGGTTGGAACTATCAAAAGTGTCTGGCTAATGAGGAAACATCATCTATTTATTACCCAAGTATTATTTATAAAAATCAGCTTTTATACTATAACGTAAGTAAAATTATAATTTCATGACCATTAAAGGTGTCTGGCAAGGGGTTGCCACGATGCTAAGTGTCTGGCGATGAATAACGTGATTTTTAATAATATTCTAAAGGTAATACCAAAAAATCGCACTTTATTATTTGATGTATTTAGATCGGTATTTTACACACCTTTAGTGACGTGTACCTGCCAAAGCCACTGTAACCCAAACTTCATAATGGTCCATCGTTCTTACCTGTGTTGGGAGCATGCGCTGACAAACTTTCAGCTTTTATAAAATAACGTAGGTCTGGGGTTCACGGGCTCTTAGACCATTAATTCTTTGCAAATATCGCTATGCTCTAACTGGGTGACCTTATTTTGATTTGGGTAAGTGAAGATTAGTTTGTGATAATACTTATCTATTGGTTAATTGCCGTAAAACTTTGGTAAATGCAATCAATACATCAAAACGATGAATCAAGCGAATTAAAGTAAGTACGAAGTAAGGCTCAAGTTTAAAAGTTATTCACATTTAAAAAATTGGTTATTCATAAAACATATTCAAAATAGCTCCTGGACACGCTTACTATATTCTAAGACCATGGTATTGGTATGAATTTTCTATATCTTTTTTGTTTAACAACCATCAAACTGCGTTATATAAAGGAACCAAAATTTCGCTACTTCGTATCTTTGCCATGCCATCGTACTGTGGAACAGTTTGTCTGCCCACGTGTTGTCTCCTAACTATGACATTGGGTCCTTTAAGTAAAGAAGGAATTGATCCGGCATAATAGTGTAATTGAAACAATATTTATTATTATTTGATTCAGTAAATTATTGAAAGAATTTTATAAATACGATAAAAAATAAGTAAGCTAGAAACAATACACATCTGGTGGAAGGGATACATGTCAAATGACAGAAAAAAATGCACTATATGATTGATGACGTCACCGCTCGGAGAGGACTTTACGATGCAATCGTGCGAGGGAGATAGCGATATATTCCCACCACGCGCTTAGTTTCACTCATGCCAATTGAAATCATAATTGCAGTCTTATTTTGCAATCAAATTTGATTCTATTTTAGTAAAAGAGTTTTTATTTCATATCACTTTTCGCTGCATGTCAAATAAAATAAAATTAGATGTCGAATAGTGAGAAATGATTGTGTATGGTGGTGGTAAAATATTGATATACGCCCGGATAGACCGACCGACCACCGTACACAGGATGTAAAACCCGCTATAGTAGCACACGCATGTGTCACATTCCGGGATCAGCCAGTGTACATCCGGTTCTTGTCGGAGGTCTAGAGTTGGAGTACGATGTTTGGCTGTTTTGTAGTCTTCTGAGTACTCTGACAACAGACCCTCGACTGCTTCTTCACCTTCTTGCCCCTGTCGTAGTGTGAAGAAGCAGACCGGCATGATTGTGTTGAGTAGCGGGCTATAGATCGTCTCCCAATAATCGATACTCTAATTGGACGGCGCTGCGCTTACCATCAGGTGCAGTGTGGGCAATTTGCCGTGCCAGGATAAAACAAAAATAGAAATAATGCAATTGACATTTAATGCTCTTCAATCTTAACCCTATATCGTATAATATATTCGACAAGCTTCATACATAACCCGATTATCCTACACCACTCAGTCATCGTCATAGCCAACCGACGTGTTGACATTACCGATGTTTAGTTCTAATACAAACATCGATAACGACTCAAGGACATACACACCGCATGATGAATCGATTCTATAGCATCACACCATACTCGATGCGTTACCACTCGCGTATGAAAAGAATATTAAAAGTACAGACTAATAGAAGCCAAAATCAATTTTATTTCCATAACATTAAAGTTGAAAATAGCATGTAAGAACGGTGAGTGCTGCCAGTATTTTTTGTATGCCGGCATGCAATTGATACGTGACTGGTACTGTGACTGTCATGAACCACGGTTATCCTCTGAACACCACTATGAATATGTATGAAATGCATTAAAATATTTATTACATGTAATTCGTTTTAAATCAAATAGTTTGTACATAACAATTTCAGATCAGAATATATTCTTGGTTCATACTGAGCTTTTTTGAGCGTGATTTTTCCGTAGTCGTGATTTATAGAACTTATTCAATAAGAACGTATAAAATAAGTTTGTGCCCGTAATTTATTACAAAACATAAACACATTACACACCCATTTTAATAATACTAGCCCTGTATTAAACATTGTCCCACTACTGGGCACGGGCCTCCTCTACTAATGAGAGGGGTTAGGCCTTAGTCCATCACGCTGGCATAATGCGGGTTGGTAGACTCCACATACTTTTGAATTTCAAACTTTTTTTTTCTTTTTTTGTAGGGGCTTTGAGTCGCTTAGCGGCTATGTCAGCCCTATTAAAACTAAACAAAGTAATTACACAATAATGTTACATATCATATTATACAAATTGCTGGCTGCATCGCCCATCGGTGTAGCCAATATCCTTTGAAATACTCCTACTTTATCCTTTTTAGTAAAAGAAATAATCGATTTTGTTTTTTCTAAATACCTATTTAGTGATCATTTCAAAAATACTTTTTGACTACAACATGCGTTATGCAATAATCCTACTGGGGAATCGAACACGAGACCTCAGCACAACAGTCGTACCGCTTACGCAAGTACAACTGCGCCACCGAGGCAATCAAATACTATAATGAAACATAAAATCATTAAGCAGACATTTAAAAATATTTAAGATTGTTTACATTTTAATGCTGATTGAATTTTAATGATGCTGGTAATTAGGATTTATTTATATTAAAGTAGCGTATTCCTCTATAATAGATAGCTGTTGCTCGCGGCTCCGCCCGCGTGGAGGTCATGTTTGGGAGAAAAAGTATACATTACAAAATACCAATATTCATGCGTTTAACTTAAAAATGACGGATTTTCATACAAACTTTCATTCCCTATTTTTTCCCCTTAGGGGCAGAATTTCCAAAAATCCTGGAACATATATTTTTTATTTTTAACTAAAATGCCAAATACTAATTTTCATGAATTTAACTTCAAAAATGACGGATTTTCATACAAACTTTCATCCCCTATTTTACCCCCTTAGGGGTGGTATTTCCAAAAACCCTTCCTTAGTGGATGCCTACGTGATAAAAGGTACTTACTGTCAAAATTTCAAGTCTTTAACCCCAGCCGTTTAGGCTGTGCGTTGATCGATCAGTCAGTCAGTCAGTTTCTTCTTTTATATATACAGACTATTCATAGTTGAAGGTTTTTCAGTAATAAAACGAACTAACTTAACTACTTTTTTAAACTTTTTTTTTTATACGTAAAAAAGCAGCGGTCGCCTAGTTGGGGGTAATACTGTATATGACGCGAAAGTCGTTGGTTCAAAACCAGCCGAATTGGCATACACACACCTCTGACTTTTCTGAAGTGACATATATATTCACGGTCAATTTCGTTGGCTGTGATGGTGAAGGAAAACACCGTAAGGAAACCTATATACCTGATAATTCTCGTACAAATTTCAAAGGCATGTGAAGTCTACCAACCCACATTAGACCATTATGGTATACCTATATAATAATTCCCCCAACAAACATTTTTTTTTCATTCTTCGTACTTACTTCTTTTAGCTGGTGGTAGGATATTCATATCCGCCCGGATAGCGACCACCGTACACAGGGTGTAGAACCCGCCATGTTGGCACACGCAAGTGTGTCGTGTTCCGGGATCAGCCAGTGTACATCCGGTTTTTATCGGGGGTTTATAGTTGGGGTACGATGTTTGACCATTTTGCGGCCTTCTGAGTACTCTGACAATAGACCTTCGACCGGTTCTTCACCTTCTTGCCCATGGCGTAGTGTGACGAAGTAGGCCGACGTGATTGTGTTGAGTAGCAGGGGATAGATCATCTCTCTACTTGATACTCTAATTGGACCGCACTGCGCTTACCATCAGGTGCAGTGTGGTCACTTTGCCGAGCCAGAATAAAAATTTTTTTTTTCACATAATCACATAATTTTGTAATTAAAGTATATACACGTGGATTGTTGCCTCCATATTTAATCAATACATAAATTATTATCTTTATACACGTAATTCTAAAACACAACACAATTGTGAACTTTGCATTCAACACGCTCTACAAATGCGCGTGAATTTCTCATATTACGTCGCATCATGTTTCTATGTTTTGATTCCGCTTATGCACTTTACAAACAACATCATGGTCATCCAACAAGTTAAGGATAGACGGTAGTGAGCGGCTTTGCTGTGCCCTGGCTTTGCAGAAGTCTATGGGTGGCGGTGATTACTTATCATCAGGTGGTCCGTCTGCTCGTCTGCCTATCCAGTCAATAAAAAAAGGATATCTTGAGACAGTACCTCCTGTATCTTGGTTACTCCAAATCCGATGCCAAACTTTTTTGTTATTCCGTCCAATTAGAGTATCTAGTAGCGAGGGACGATCTATCCCTCGCTACTTGACACAACCTTACTTGTTTCAGGCGGCTGAGACGCAACGTTTTTTACTTGTTATTTTATTTAAAATGTTTTTATCTATTTTGTTAGGATGTCATAACTTTACTTTTACTATAAGATATACATATAGGGACTAAGGGTCCTGCGCCACCCGCATCCAGCGGACTCCCGCGACCTTTGCATTACAAAATTAATATTATCTATAACTACAACATTAATTTTCCAACATAGCATAACATAGCATTGGGCTGCACACTAAGTTTTAAACTTGTATCGCGCAACCGTACAAGTTACTGAGAAATTCGTCTTAATCAGTCTTCATTTTACAGAAAACGCCAGTTCGAAAAATCATATAAGAATATCATCTAATAACGAAATAAAATACACAATGTAGAGACTAAACTATGGCTTGCATGAGAATGAATACATAATCATAGGTTAGTCTTATAGATCAGTGCTTCTGCCTCCGTGGCGAAGTTGGCAAGTTGGAAATAGCCGGCTGTGAAACGAGAGGCCGTGGGTTCGATTCCCACACCGTCACAATTTTTGGGTGACAGACAGATATTTGTGTCCGGTGTCTGGGTGTTGTGAGACCGAAAATCCCTCGTAGTTACATCCACAACACAATACTCGTATCTTAGTGTGGGATCGGGGCTATGTGTGTGACTGTTGGGTGTTATTTATTTATTATATGAGAACACTTAAATTCTATTGACAAAGAAAGTTTTGTTATTGATGCCATATTTAGTTTTACATTAGCTTACGTGTATAATATAGTTACACGTGGAACTAGTGTACTCAGGATTGTCAATGATATATCTATAACAAGAAACGAAGATCATTAGCTCTCAATCAAAGTAACCTACAAATGCCGTGTGATATCTAGAACAAAAATTGTTTTGGACAACCCTATTACCAATGCCAACCTTATTGTGTTTCGTACAGACTCTCTGCTTATATAAAATAGTTCGGAGCGTTATCCGGCAGTGGCTTGTGCCAAGTACGCACGATTACACTAATCGCCGATGTTTATCAACCACGTTTAATTAATGTTCCGGTTATCTGCTATGTAATGTAATGCTGGTTTGCTCGCAACATTATAGATATTTTTAGTAATAGTAATTTGTAATTAGAAGCAGCGATAGCCTAGTTGGTTGCGCTACGGACTGTCAAGACGAAAGTCGTATGTTCAAAGCCCAAATGGCATACACCTCTGACTTTTCTAAAAATATGTGTGTATTAATTGTTAATTATCGCTTGCTTTAACGGTGAAGGAAAAAATTGTGAGGAAACCTGCATAGCTGAGAATTCTCATAAGAATTTCGAAGGTATGTGAAGTCTACCAACCCGCATAGGCCAGCGTTGTGGAGTAAGACCTAACCCCTCTCATTAGTAGAGGAGGCCCGTGCACAGCAGTGAATGTCTAATACAGGGCTAATATTATTATTTAATTTGTTATTTAATTAATTATGTTACTACATAATCATATGTAGTATCAAATCAAATGTCCCACTGCTGGGTACGGTTATTCTCTACCAATGAATGGGATCAGGCCTTAATCCAGTTTGAGAAACCCGGTGTGTAGTTTTCCTGATTTCCGTCCCAGTTAGAGTGATAATTGACAATGAATAAACAAATATCTTAGATAAAAGTGCATCACGACATATCTCGAGAACGACTGTAGACATATTGTCGACGTCGATTCGCATCTCGAATTTTTTTACATGCGCGCTACGATCGACAAGTGTCTCATTGAAGACATAAGTCTACACGTGAAGACGAACGTTAGCTATTAAAACATATATTGTAACCATTCTATTTTTAATGCAGCCTCAGTGATTTTAGTTCAATCATTGTATATTGATACTTACTAATTGTAATATGGCACCGCCATCGTTTTTTTTTTATCGTGGCTCGGCAAAGTGACCACACTGCACCTGATGCTAAGTGCAGTGCCGTCCATTTATAGTATCAAGTAGCGAGTGATAATCTATCCCTCGCTACTCAAAACAATCATGCCGGCCTGCCGTTTAATAATCTAATTAATAAAATAAATTTTTTCTGTCTTAGCCGGGTAGGCTTGTACTTTAGGTAGCTTTACTTTGGGTAGCCGAACTCGCGATATGCATCTTGGCAGTCTGTTTCAAAACCTGCCAGGCTGTCGCCGATTTATTAAAAAAATATGTGCCCTCTGAAAATCTGCTCGTTTTTAATTAATATTTAAGCAAACTAAAGGTACGTATTAAATAATGTCGAGATGTGAAAGGTAGATGCTATCGAGGATCTCGTAACCTTGGATAGGTCTAAGGCCTGCAGTGGACGAGTACCTAATGAATAATGGATAGGTTACTATGAGAGTGTGTTTTATCTTACAATAATACAACTAAACGAATGTATTAAATGGCATTAATCCAACAAAAATGATTCTTAACTAGCAATAAACAAACATTCAGACATATCCGTCGCTAGTTTCACATAAAACTAGACAAATTCCAACAATAACAATTAAGATCAATCGATTGAGAAAGAAATTGGTTCGAAAAAACTTACCCTTGACCGAAAGACATAAAAATAAAACGAAATCCGCACCGGTATTAGTGTATTTTTATTTTATTGTTTCGTGTCCGGTCTTAAATCTTTCGTGCATTTTTATCGATGGAAACAGCATTATACTTCTGTTAATAAAATGCTTATGCAACCACTGTATTACTCGTAGACATAGAGCTAAATAGACACCTTAGAACTATAGTCTCTATGAAAACGAATACCTGTAACTTCACGAGAATAATTCAGAAACTCTTTTGAATACTTTTAGAGTTTTTTAAATATAGCATAAAAACATATTTCATGTTTATGTGATACCTTACAACAGCACATTCCAGGAGTTGGGCGAAGCAATTCTGATCACTTATTATAAGAAAGATTTTATGAAGTGATCACTACTATCTATAGGCACCTACAATACCAGAAAAATCGTCTGTGCATTGCCAGTCTCTATGTACAGCAGTAATATTAATATTACTACCTCGTCTTAGCATGTGGAGTAAAGCAAATGCATTGTCTATTTGTATCTATGGCTATTGTGCTACCACTAGAGAAATGTACAGAATATAATGTTTATCCTGATGTAGCAAAGTGCGCTATCATTTCATATAAATATAGACATTGTGTATTTAGAGGATCGCTAGAATTATGCCGGCCTGCCTGACTGGACCAGCGTATCACTCACTATAGTGGGCATTTGATGGTGGTCACCACAGACCAATTATCTAAATAGATACCATAAGAATGTCAACCGTATGAAAACTAAGTGAGCCAATTTTGACTACGTACACAGTAGTTATCTCTGTGGTGTCCACTAGATCATAATGTAGTGCTCGTTGGCACATTGCCCAATTAGTTGCTCACAATGTCTGCACACAAAGTAGTAGAACTTGCGTTGTCTAATTAAATCTTGGGTGCATGTAGTTACTATACAGTTGTATACAAATAGAGGTTGCACTTCCACTGACTATCCATATCCTACAATGTCATATAATTCATTATCAACACTCAATTTACCTTTCAAATGGCTAGTTAGGTAAAGTAAGTAGGTCCAGTTGGTGGTTAGTAACAGCTACAACTAGAAAAAATCGAATACTCCTAGGTACTAGAAAAGTTAAACTACAAGGAGTACTAAGACGGGGATAAAATGTTGGAAATTTTAAATTTCGAAGCACACTGTAATAAACATGAGTATTTTTTTAATTTAAAAAGGTACCGTTTATTTTCGAAGTTTATCTCACAATTTTGTACATACGCTGCATTCTACTTTCAAATATTTTATACTTCTTTCTCTTTTATTCTCTCTTTGACCGTCGTATCGACAGTTTGTATTCAATACATAATTCATGAATTATTTAGCACACAATTATCGTGAACTGATTTTGGTCACCGTAACGTGTCGCATTGTCGCTTCTATTCTGAGAGTATAGACACATTAGAACTCTGGGCACGTACAGGACCGCCACTCGGAGTGGGTGCGTGACGATTTTTCGAACACTCCTCGTCGCGTATTCCAACAACGAAACACTGTGTTCGTGCTTGATGTGTCAACCGATCGTATATGCATTGATATGTGGACGGGGATCCGGATGATTAACCCTGACTCAACGTTCGCATGGCTATAAGTGGTTAAAAAAGGTAATCATAAAACTGGTCTCTACTGAAATTCCCGAATCGTTAGTCAAATTATAACCTGGGTATCTTAAGTCAAGAGTGAATAGGTATCTTCTAGGCGAGCGTGCTCCACCGTAGACCACATCATCACTTACCATCAGGCGAGATAGTGATCAAACACAAGCATATTTCGTTAAAAAAATAACTTCTGAAAACAACGAAATCTCACTAATCGATCTCATCGAAATCGATTCTAAACATCATAATTCAGCATGAAGGTTCAGTCGATTGTGAAACTGAAAGCGAAACGTGCACGAACCGACTGCTCTACCAACTCTACAATTGAAAAACGTACCGCGCTGACGCAGCAGGACGGAGCTCATTAGCATCCGCGAGGTAGACGAGACATGAGGCGCGCGGGAAGAGGGGGGGTCCCCGAACCAAGGAGGGGGAGACGAGGTGACACGAGCCCGCGAAGAATGACTGATCGTCCGTCAGCGCGCGCGCACCTCACTAGCTCACTACTCACTAGATATAACATTAGTTGTGCCTCGGACGCGGTTGAATGCGGACGCGTCATGTGAAGTGTTGTGAAGTGGTGTGAAGTGAAGGATGCGAGGCGAGGCGGGCGGCGCGCGCGGCAAGGCCGCGGGCAGGACCGGCTCGAGTTATCCGCCCATCAGCGCCGCCTACTGGCTGCCACCTTCGAATCCGACGCCGTATCACGTGCCAGGTTCGATATGCCGATGTTCGTTTATTGCTAGTGCAGTGCGCTGATAAGCGTCAAGAGTAGCAACCAAACCTGCTGATAATCTCTCATCTTTAACCGGACTTTCGAAGTGATTCCAATTTTCTCTATTACCACATCTTTTATGCCGATAGAAATGCAATCAAAACAATATGTAGGTTTCTTCGTGCGTTTTTTCTTTCTGTGAAAAATTAATAACATTCTGACATTGACCGATACGCCGCCACGTCTGAAAATGATGTGTGTCCACGCAAAACGAATGTTTTACAGATCATGATTTAAATGAACGTTCTTACTTTATCTAATGAGTGGTATTCCCGAGGTATGAGTTGAATTTAAAGTCTGGGTTTTTTACTCGGTCTTTTTTACCCGACTGCCAAGGAACGGTTATGTTTTTGTAAGCAGTTTTTAATGCAGTTAACCACAAGTTGTGTATGTTTATCATCATGACGTCACGACGGATGACGCCTTCGAATATTATGTTACGCTAAAGTTATTTATTATTAAATAGTTTTTCAAAAATTTAATTTTTATAAAATGACACAGCGATCCATTACTCACACGCAAATTTATCTTGTGAATTTATAACACAATGTCATTGAAGACTATGCGACTATTTGCATTTCAACAATAATAGAACGCATTCAGAAATTCTTGAAATCCACTCCAGGAAAAAATCCGCTTTGTATTGGCATTTCCATGTGCTAAGCGTTTGTGGATTTAAAACTATCATTTATTACATTCTGATTTGATGCACCAGGCGCTAATCCAGAAACCAGCCAATCAATGACCAAGGCAAGTAAAACTGTCATCTGAAGTATAGCTTCTCTAACTTAAAATGATGCAGTCCATCAATCAGTTATGCCAGTTATGTTGTGTGTAGTAGGACTCAAATTTAATGACAGCGCGCTTTTCTAAACTAAATGATTTGTACTTTATAGAGCACTAGCAGTTGCTCGCGGCTCCGCCCGCGTGGAGGTCTTGTTTGGGAGAAAAAGTATACAATACAAAATACCAATATTCATGCGTTTAACTTAAAAAATATGGATTTTCATACAAACTTTCATTCCCTATTTAACCCCTTAGGAGCGGAATTTCCAAAAATCCTGAAACATATATTTTTTATTTTTAACTAAAATGCCAAATACTAATTTTCATGAATTTAACTTCAAAAATAAGGGATTTTCATACAAACTTTCATCCCCTATTTTACCCCCTTAGGGGTGGTATTTCCAAAAACCCTTCCTTAGTGGATGCCTACGTGATAAAAGGTACCTACTGTCAAAATTTCAAGTCTCTAACCCCAGCCGTTTAGGCTGTGCGTTGATCGATCAGTCAGTCAGTCAGTCAGTCAGTCAGTCAGTCAGTCAGTCAGTCAGTCAGTCACTCAGTCAGTTTCTTCTTTTATATATACAGATGGGATAAATTGCACAATCCCTTCTACAAACTCCTGGCTCCGCCCCTGCAACATCAGCATTGCATCCGATGACACTTGCAATTCATTTGTGCTAGAATTTAAATAGCCAATTCTGTTTCCGCAAATAGTTCTGGACGGTTTTAACTGTTTCTATGTTATTTGACAATGAGAATTTTACACTGACCAGTACATTTTTTGTGTCTATCAAGATAAGAAAAAGTTTGGAATGTTTTGTGGATCGTGATGTAGTTAGGGTTGTCGAACGGTGTTTTTTACTCTTGCAAGAATTATTACAATTCTTATTTTTGCATTATTATAAATGCAACAAATCCATTGGACAGACATTAAGGAATCCTGGTTGAAAGATCTCTACCTTGTCAAAGGTCGACATCGTACTCTACAGTTGATCTATCTACTATAAATAATCACCGCTTCTTCACATCAACGTCCCGAGGGAACAAAATCGCAAATAAGTTGTAATTTTTTTTATAACAACGGAATACAGCTGACATTTCCTTTTAGTTATTTTACGAACAAAAAAATACTTAATGAGTTTCCTTCTACTACTCATTATAAATAAAATCTAGTATCTATACCTATCAAACATTATATCAAACGGGAACTATTATTATTACACATAACAGCTAATTATGCTGAAAATTATTTCGAACAATCTTTAGGAAAATATCCGTCAAAAGTACAGTCGAATATAAATATAATGTATCCATTCCAATGCATAATGTACATATTTATATATATAGGTTTTTCTAAAATATTCTAAAATGGATATTTAGTACTCGATTGTACACAAAACGGTAGTCATTAAAAGTATTAAACGGATCGCCATAATGGCATTACTATTGTTATACGGCCGATAGTGACTGAAATAAATCAGTTTGTTTCCTCGTTTTGCGTTTATCCTGGTGTGTGCCCGCTGTGACTGCGAAGAGCAGTATTGTCGCATCATACAATTCAAGAAGAACAGAATACTCACAATAATGTAGGAATTGTTTGTTGGAAAAACCTGTTAACATAAATAAGTTATATAATCATTGTCACTGACAACCCTTTTTTTTGTGGTCGCGGGGAAAGCGTTTTATTACTGCCGCCCGCTCCGGGGGGAAGCGGAATCTGGGCCGAGTCCCTACCCCCTATGTACACCCCACCGACACTACCAGCTAAAACCCCGCGGTGGCCTTCTTCGGTGCTTACGGAGCGATCCCGGGGTATTCTAAGGAGAACGCCACTGACAACCCTAGCTCATCATGCTAAAACATAAAATTCTATTACTCATAATAATGTAGATTTTTTTGTAATTAGAAACTGCTATCTTAAATAAAGTCTATGATCTCTATCAGGGACAACCCTAGCTCATCATTCTTTAACTTAGAATTCTATTAAGTTTCAATGTCTTAGAAAGCCAAACTGAATCGTGAGCATTATCAAACTTTAGGATATTTAATTTATATTAGATATATTATTTTGACAACCCTAGCAAATCATTTCACGTTGTTATTGAGTTACATAGCCTAGGTTTAATTCATTTTAAAATCTTCAATTTGCAGTCTTAATCATTGGCAAGCGTCTCTACCTCAGATTGTGTAGCATAAATTACACAAAACCCATTTTCTTTTAACAACGTTAACAAATCATTTCAAATTTTTAACTAATCGATGAGACCATGTTTTATTAGTTTTTCATATCTTACAAAACCCTTTAAATCCACTATTACGATCCACTTACTAAGGATGTCACTTGTGTGTATTAAAAACTCTTGTCAGGTGACATTTGTAACTTGGGGTTAAGTATCACCGTAATTTTTTATGAGCTGACAAAAAATTTCAACATTAACAAATTATGATGCATCGTACATTTCTGCGTCAGATGTCATGACTAATGCATCTGCATCAAAAGCTGTTAATACATTTAATAGAAGTCCTTTCAACATTAAATTCTTCATAAATTGTCTAATTCTGATGCATAAAAAGTTTTTTTATTCATAAAAAGTACACCGACTTCAATAAAAAACTAATTATGCGTCACAATAAAATTTGAGGGTTTCCCTTGATTTTTCTGTGATTCCATCATCAGATCCTGACTTGGTGCCAATGGGAAGTATACCCTTTTAAACAAAAAAAGAATTTTTCAAATCGGTCCAGGCGTCTTCGAGTAATCGGGTAACATACATAAAAAAAAAGATTCCGACGAATTGTTAACCTCCTCCTTTTTTGAAGTCGGTTAAAAACAATAAGAATTCAAATACAAATGTTTCACCTTTATTCTCCATGTTAATTTATATTACGACTTTTTTCATGACACATCGTTAATACACGTCATGTCATATATATTGCCAGTTATATAATATAGTATGATAATATTATGCTTGTATATATATTGTTCCACTACTAATCACGGGTTTCCTCTGAAATTGTTTAGACCTTGACCACCAGGCTGACCCAATCTAAGTAACACAACTTCGGAATTTATATAAAATTTGAAATACACAGATTTCTTAGCGCTGTTTTCATTCTTCGTCAAAACGAAAGATAATTAACATACATTATACCCCCCATATATCCCCAAGATACAGGCTAAGCCTAGTTTGGAGCCCTTTGCCAAATATTGTTAATAATTATAATAGAAGCACTTCTATTATATTTTTTGTTTAAGATGGTACTCTATTGTAAATATTTTGTGCAAAAATAAAGATTAATATTACTATTATTATATCTTTCGTTTATGTAACTGAAAAATCTACGTGGTCATTTTATAATAGGAAGGGTCCGTATCCCTAAAAATTTGATTGTTTGTCGCCATAACCGCAGGGAATATCCACTTTTGCTTATAGGAAAATCCAACCTGACGTGTTTAGTATGTGTGTGTCATAAAGTATACATTACTCACACTACTATGTGCACAATTCATTTGTTTTTGCAAGTATAATAAATGTTAAACGATATAATCTACAATTTGTATATATATCCTCACACCTGCAATTCCCGAACTAGGTGTAACTAGTACACCAACATTTCGCCGAATTTTTTAAGGTCGCATAATGTGATAGGGGCGAGTCTATCGCCATACCGGAGTTAATTCCAGACTCCAGGCTAATACTAAGTATTTCTAAATAGAAAAACCCAACATCACTTTACCCGACCCAGGGATCGAATCCCAGACCTCAGCACATCAGTCGGAACGCATGCGCAATTACAACTGCGCCTCCCAGGCACCATTTGTGCGGTAAAAAGATGATGAAAAAATTTAGTAACCTTAAACCAGTCATAGAAGATTACTTCCTTACGTGTTTCTACGTTCTAAATCAGCTAATATGCATCCAGTTGGACGGATCAGCAATTCTGATGACCGTCCAGAAGTTTGACGTCTCATTAGTTAACTAACATGTTAGGACTGCAATAATCTTACTATAATGTGCCGTGTTATTTGTCGGGCTATGAAAAAACCTATATTTCTGTAAATACTCTTAATGAGTGGCACGTTGCTTGACCGTATTAAAAGCTGTGTTGGAAAAACTGCGCAGATGAAGTATCGTGTAAAATACTTCTTCGGGAAAGAGACAGTTGTATGTGTGAGCAGTACAGAGCACACATTAGCGACGGCGTTTCATTCAACAAGTTTTCATAAACACACAAACCCGCCCCCGCATCAATCCGCTCTCGCTCATTTCAGAGTGAGGACACTAGCGGAAACAATTATTATCAATCGAAATCCATCCCTAAGAGACGGTTATATATGACAGTACCGTATTTTATGTCGTTAAAATAGGTAGTTGACAGTAGTGAAAGCCTGGTAGAATTTTGCTTTTTATAATAGATTTTAGTATTAATTTTATGTGATTGTTTAATATTTTGAAGAAACAGATGTGTAAAAATAAAGCATTTTGTCACGTGACATGAAACACAAATCAGTCATGCATGACTTCACCGTTCGAAAAATCTCTTAGTTTTGCGGATGGTCACGTCACACGAGAGACCATGACAGTTAGCATTTTGGTGGGAAAAATAAAATTGGTTTATAAAAATGCAAATTAAATCTTGAAAACTTATATTTATTAATGATAATATTTTAATAATAAGTATAGACCATGAAGAATAAAATAAAAGGGTTTCCCAAAAACAGTCAACTAGCCTATTCTATGTATTTTTCTATAGGATTTATTGTTACATGTCTGAACATGCTGTGACTTGATGTTATTGTGTCTACGCACCGCACTAGTCATTTATTTGAGTGGGTTTAAATTTAACCGCACGAGACTTAACGTACGACGTTCATAATATTCGCTTTATATTATAATATGGCGACAAATGTAAAATTGGCTCCGGACGGTTGTAGAGAATCGAGAGGGAGTGTGTTTTTTTTATCCTGCAACGGCAAAGTGACCACACTGCACCTGATGGTAAGCACAGCGCCGTCCATATAGAGTATCAAGTAGCGACCAAACAATGTATCCCTATCTACTCAACACAATCATGCCTACTTTTTTTTGTTGTAGCGGGGAAAGCGTTTTAATACTGCCGCCCGCTCCGGGGAGAAGCGTAATAAAAATAAAAGGGTTATGCTGGACTAGCTGGTCCTACGACCCAGCATCCCCGCGCATGGATGATGGCTATCCGTGCTGCCGCTGGGCCGAGTCCCTACCCCCTATTTACATCCCACCCGACACTACCAGCTAAAACCCCGCGGTGGCCTTCTTCGGCACTTATGGAGCGAAATCATGCCAGCCTGCTTCTTCACACTATACCATGGGCAAGAAGGTGAATAACCGGTGTATTTGAGTTGTACGCGAACACACTAGAAGTTATTGCCGTCAAAATTAGCAACGTTAAAGTTTATACCTAAAGGGCGCACTTGACATAAAATATGCATTTTATTAATAAATAAATAAATACACCCAATAGCCACACACATTGCTCTGACCCCACACTAGGTAAAACCTGTATCGTGGGTATCAACAACCACGAGCGACCATGGTCCCACAACACCCAGACCCGAAACAAATATATGTCTGTCACACAAACATTTGTCTCGGTGCGGGAATCGAACCCACGACCTCTCGTTTCACAACTAGCAACCCGCCCAGGCTTCGCACGGATACTAATAAAGCAAAAAAAAGTTATGTAGAGCCGATCGCTGCTTCACAGGATCACCCGCTGGGCTAATCTGAAGATTGACTGAAAATTTCATCAAAATCGCTCCAGCCGTTTAGTAGTTTTTTTTTGTAACTTTGCTTATTAAAAAATTTGACCGTTTTTCGCCAAATATGTCGAGACTATTTAAAGTACTAACTGTATGGTTATACAGACGAGAGGCGGGGAATAGGTGTCTGCTTACCTGTATTAGTTCTATTAAAAAGAAACATATGGGGCAATTCATGTGTGTTTATTTGAATCAAAATCTCAAACACACATTAGGTTTGCTCGACCCAGGATTTGAATCTAGGATCTCATACGTTTCAGCCTAAGTATGTTACCATTAGATTATTGAATCGAAATCTATTTTAGTTATAAATAATATGTTGGGTAGGGTATTTCCATGCATTTTTCTTCTTACAAAATATTACTATGATCATAATATTACTGCATAACTTAAACACAATACAAACATATTTGTGACACGGAAAAACATGAAACTCGCCAAGTATTCAATTATATCGATGAAATGTTACACCACTAGCGAATACCTAAATAACCAGGGCTGCCAGATTGTATAATTGGATACAATGGATAAAAAAATAAAAATTATATTGTAAAGTAAACTTTCCACATGGCTTCAGCCTGTTTAGAAACACAAGAGAACAAGAAGGCTTTTTGAACTTTTTTTTTTTAATGCCTGAATAGGCAGACGAGCACACGGGCCACCTGATCGTAAGTAGTCACCGCCGCCCATAGACTTTTGCAATGCCAGGGCACAGCAGAGCCGCTGCCTACCGTTTAAGGACTACTCTTCTTAAGCCTCGTTTAAAGAAGGACATGTCGTAGCGCGCAGGGAACACCGGAACTTTGACTTTTTTTTACGTGTTGGTTGGTAACGGTGGTTGTTTGAGTTTCGATTTTGTATAATGTCAGAGATATGGTGGTATAAAATAAGTTCCTGCTTTTGCCAGCCCTGAATATAACGCGGTGGACTCTCTGATAGAATGTATCATGTTTATTTACACAGCATCACAATTGAGCATTCCATCAATATAAATATTTGTATCACAGTCTATCGTACGGTGAGCAAAACAAACAAACAAACAAGGACTGTTGAAAGAATTTTTATACGTGCAAACAATGTTGAACCGGCTAATTGTTTATACGTTTGTTTAGTAAATCTCGGCTAATGAGAATAAATTGAGTGTATTGTATAATAGCTGTTGCCCGCAGCTCCGCCCGCGTGTAGTTTACATATACGATCATGCCTATAATCCCCGAAAGGGTAGGCAGAGGTGCAACCAGTACACACACTTTTCGCCGAATTTATTTCGGTCCCATAATGTGATATACATTACATATATGCTGAAAGTATATCCCCAAACGGATACATAAACGGTACGTGAAGGCAAATTAAAACAATACGTGTTCTTTAAAACATAACTCACAACCCACCTGACTGGATAATCAGATGACTTAATGAACCGACACGCCGGAAACGAGCCGCTGATAACACACACGACCGGTTTTTAACTGTTCTCGAAAGTAAAGTGTTTATTAGTAAGGCCTGAAGACATTAGGGACTATACATAAACTACGTCACACGAATTTCATGATTTTTTAAAATATTTATATTAGGTTATTTCCTATTATTATAAATACTGAAGGTATTTAGGAGAGTAGTTGCAGGTACTTTAATAATGCCAACCAAAGTGGGGAGTAGTAAATGTCTAGCATAAAACGTTGTGAAGAAGACTAGTTGACAGCCAGGATGTTCGTGGTTCGTTCGCGGGGTAGTAAGTGTAAACAGTTCAATGGTTGCGTAGTTCAGCTTAGAAGGTAATGCTGGTAGATTAATTATAAAGAGCCTGTAGTATCCTGACATGCGATAGTGTTAATATTAAGCACTGAAATGTGTATCAGTGATAATGACACCAATCAATAAAGTGTTAATAATTGTTTTTGTGCCTTTTATAATATCCATCTTGCATAGTTTTGGTGATGTTGCTAACATTTATTAGTTTTTCGTTAACCGTCCAAATTCGTTAACAGTTTTGGAATGTGACGTCACGCAAGTTAGGACCCCTCCCACCCCTTGTCATACTATGTCGCACTTCGTCAAGAACAATCCTTTATGAGAGACGTAATTTATTGATGGCCCCTTATGACTGACAGGTTTAAAATATATAAAGCCTCCATGGAGCACCCGCTGCAGTAGCAAGACAAAGGTTTGTGACATCTATAAATATTTCTTTCAGATCTAGGTGTTGTGTAAATAAGTCAATCGTTTAAAATAAGTATTTTTATTGTTTTATTTATTAATGGAACAATTCGAGCCATCGAATTTTAATAGAATTACAATATTTTCAATTTTCATAAAAATTAATTTATTCTTTATAAGAAACATACAATATTTCAAACTCTTATAAACTAGGTAACATAATTGAAAATACATAAATCAACAAAAAATCCACTTAAATATAGATACTAATATTTCCATAGAAAAAGATAATAATGCAAATATGTTGTGTTAAGAAAGTGCAATATAATCTTGATAGTCAATGGGATATATAAAAAAGCATAATGTTATGTGTAAAATCAAAAAGTCGAAAAATGAGGTTTTCATTTAATTTTATTTAATGTGGTTTTATTCAACTGAATTCTCTTCTACACACATAATATTGTTTTTATAGTTACAATTATTTACCCAATAATATCATATCTGCCTGCCCGTCCCATGTTAAAGCGTGGGCTTATGTGTACATTCGATTTTTATACACCAGGATCTTTTCAGTATTTCAGTTTTATCTCTTGCACTATAAAATACCAACTTTATCCTTATATAAAACGAACAATAACAACTATAATTTGAACTAACACCGATTTTCTAAAGTCGTAAAACGATATTCCAATAAAAATGTCCAATGGAAATGATTTATAACGAATGCTTGTAGTTTTATAACTATACTTAAATATTACTGTGGATATAGTAATCCCTATTCTATACTAATATTATAAAGAGGAAAGATTTGTATGTAAGTATGTTTGTAACGAATTGGCTCAAAAAGTACTGGACCGATTTTAAAAATTATTTCACCGTTTGAATGCTACATTATCACTGATTATTATAGGCTATTTTAATTGCAAGAAAAAATGAGGATCCCTACTAAAACTACAATAACCTCCACGCGGGTGGAGCCGCGAGCAACAGCTAGTATGTTTTATATATACTCATATTATGTGTGTACAAAGATATATTTAACTGCTATTGTAAACGAATTGTGGTTATTTATAAATAAGGAAATAATCGACATCTCTTGCCGAATCAGCGAGACCATTCTGTGGAAAGAAAAAGCAATAATTTATTAGACAAAATATAAAAATAAAAAAACGCCTCGATTGCCTCAGTGGCGCAGTTGTGATTGCCCATTCGATACGACTGCTGTACTGAGGTCTTTGGTTCGATCCCCGGGTTGGATAAAATGATATTGGGTTTTTCTATTTAGAAGTACTCAGTATCAGCCTGGAGTCTGCGATTGAGCCCGGTATTGCGATAGGCTCGCCCCCTATTACATTATGGGACCGTAATAAATTTAAAATTGGATGTACTGGTTACACCTCTGCTCAATTGGGGGATTATAAGCTTGAGTGTATATGTAAGCCAAAACTGTCCTCCGCATTTGTGTGCGAGAGCGCTCGTCTTATCTCGCCTAAAGTGTGAAGCGGGCTTTAGATCGGTATGCAAAGGCGCTGGCGCACGTGGCTTATTTAAACAAGTGTACAGATAATGTTAACCATTTTGTTTGAATATAAAAAATATGAGTTTTTATTTATCAATTTAAACAGTATTGTTACATGTATTAATGAACCTCTTTATTCCACTAATGGATACAGACCACCCATTTAATTTTTTTTTAAAGGTTTGTTCCATTGTCGTAGCTCACTCTTCTAACGTGGCTCTCTTCTATTATTCTGTCTGTTATTCAATACTCGGCATCACTACTAAGCGCTGTAGTTAGCATGGGATCCGAAAGATGGTTTATGTTCAATTTATTTACAAATCATGCTTAATTAAATACAGTACCTCCACAGTTACGAGCTTTCTTTTTCATAAACTCTTCTTCAAATAGATAATTCATAAAAAGTACATCGACTTTAATAAAAAAAAAATTGTGCGTCCCTATAAAATTTGAGATCCCATCATCAGATCCTGAATTGGTGCCAATGGGACCACCTGGGAAGTATACCCTTTTTAACTCGGCCCAGGCGTCAAGTAATCGGGGAACATACATAAAAAAAGATTCCGACGAATTGTTAACCTCCTCCTTTTTTGCAGTCGGTTAAAAAGGAACGGCGATATCCGAAGTAGCGTGTATATTTATTGTTCATTATCGCTTATTTACGGTCAAGGAAAACATCGTAAGGAAATCTGCATACTTAAGAATGTAAATAATAATTTCAAATGTACCAACCAGCATTACGCCAGCGTGGTGGACTAAGGCCTCTAACCCTTTAATTAGTAGTAGAGGCTCGTGCCCAAAGTCAATGTGTATAATACAGTGCTAGAATTAGTAACGGTAGGCAGCGGCTTTGCTGTGCCCTGGTATTGCAGAAGTCTATGTGCGGCGGAGACTACTTACCATCAGGTGAGCCGTCTGCTCGTCTGCCCGATAGGCACTAAATAAAAAAAATATTGTTATAAACTCTTTAAATGTTCATATTTACTTTAATCGTTGTAGGGAACATCAAGCTGTGGAACAGTTTTCCAGGTACCGTGTTCCCTCCCTCCTATGATCCTGGGTCCTTTAGGCGTAATGTGAAGAAGCTAAACAGCAGGCCGGCATGATTGTGTTGAGTAGCGGGGGATAGACTGTCTCTCGCTACTTGATACTCTATCTGGACGGCACTGCGCTTACCATCAGGTGCAGTGTGATTAATGCCGCGCCAGAATAAATAAAAAAAGGAACGTTATAAAACAATATTCATAAGTATTGGTAAGGCTGCGCGGGCGCCCGGCACGTGGTCTGTTTATACAAGTGTGCGCGAGCAGACTGCTGACACTACGCTACGGAAACGATATGTCACACTGTGGTTAGTTATGCGGGCTTTGTTTTCTGCATATGCCAAGTTTTAAAGTATTCAGTTTTATCTTTAATAATATTCATGCTCGCAAAGGTAGCAAACACTTAAATAAAGATTAGATATATATAGATAGATATTATGGGAGGATGTTGGTTTCAAATAGATACATTGAGGTATACGAGATATCAACTACCAATAGTTCGGTAAAGGTATACTAAAATAATTTATTTATTTATACTCTTTATTGTACACTGGAATATATGATATTAAACACACAAAAAAATTAAATGTACAATTGGCTGTCTTATCGCTCTCGGCGATTTTTTCAAGACAACCATGGGATGGAAATTCTGAAAAGGGAAAAGAAAGAGGGGAGGGCAGACTGTGTACATAATAGTTTAACGAAAAAACAACGACAATAAAAAAAGAAAATAATAATGAACGCTGACATAAATTTTTAATCTAACTTCACTTAAAATGAAGTAGCAAAAATGTATTCCACGTGTAATTTTATATTAAACACCCAGCCTTAGCTTAAATGGAAGTATTACCGTGTTTATAACTGCTCTGTTTATTTGCTTGTGACGTCATCACGGAAAAACGATCGTGTGATGTTCGATTGTTTTATCAGTTGCGGTTACTTATATACGTTTGTAATAACTAAAATGTACTTTATCGTTAAATTATGTTGGATGTAGTACAAAAATACCTACATTGCTACAGTTAAAGTAGTTGATTATGATATAAATTCAAAACGTTAAAGCGTTATATAGAAAGAATATAAAGACGTTCATTTTTCTTCACCTAATCCCAACAAATATAATATTACCGTGCCTTGTTACCCGACTGCCAAGGAAGGGTTATGTTTTTCGCGCGTATCTTGTATGTACGTTTGTAATTTTTTTTATTACCTCGTATCTTCCAAACGGCTGGATGGATTTCGACAGTTAAGGTATCGTTATATTCGTCTTACAAACCCAAGTGTTTTTAGATAGGTGTTTGACAAAAAAAGAACAAAATGGCGGATTTTTGGCGTAAAATAGTAATACATTAATAAAAAAATTGTCCAAACCTATCAAGTAGGGTATCAAAATAAAGAAAATTGAAAGGGGATTACAAAAAATATACATAACTTATATGTTTAAATTATTTTTCATTCGGGTATCGGTTTTCGCTTAAACTCCAACAAGTAGCGCACTCTATTCATCAACATAGTATCATAAGAGTGTACCGAGACACTAAAAAGGCTAAAATAAAATAAACAATTAACAAAATCAATAACCCGACTGACTAAAAAGACCAAAACAAGATTGAGAATAGAAAATAAGATTAATAGCAGGCGGGGGCCCCATTGAAAATTATAAACCGAAAGAAAATTAACGGGTACCCTTTGCAACTAATTTTATTTTCTATTCTCAATCTTGTTTTTTTCTTTTGAGTCAGTCGGGTTTTTGATTTTGTTAATTATTTTTTATAATTTATCCTGCATCTATTTAACTGCCGGAGCTAGGCCTCCTGCGCAAGACATTAGGTTCAAACTATATCACTACTTTCTGATTAGTCTGTTGGGTGGTAAGGTGAAGAAGCGGTTCAGGGTCTAGTGTCAGACTACTTAGAAGGCCGCAAAACGGCGAAACATCGTACCCCAACTCTAGACCCCCGACAAAAACCGGATGTACACTGGCTGATTCCGGAACGCGACACACTTGCGTGTGCCACTATGGCGGGATTTACACCCTGTGTACGGTGGTTGCTATCCGGGCGGATCGAGTAACCTATCACCAGCAAATAGCAAATTTATTATTATACTTCCCAAATATCAAGTCTGTCAACCGATATCATACAAAGATTACAGGGATAAATGTTTCAGATACATACGTATATAACTCTACAAATATGACACTTCTATTTGAGCAAACGTGTAAAGAGTCAAAAAGACAAGGTTCAAAATTATTAAATTTCATTGCTTTCTTATATGTTGAAGCATTAAATGTTTTATTAAAATTTTAATGTGTACGTTAAGGCATCGAGTCACGTACAATATAGCCGCTTTATTGATAGAACAGAACAATCGAACGAACCAACGTTGACAAGCTAAGCTTCCTTCCTTTCGATATAATTTTACGATGCAACACACAGCCATCCTTTTAAAAGTATATATTTTTCATACTAACTTATCAAGTCTTTTGGCCAACCTTCATTTTGAAGGATAGTTGTTTATCAAATATTTAAAAAAGATTGCTGCCTACTAAAAAATCTGTTTTTATTTAACTAAATGTAAATTAGCCGATAGCCTAGTTGGTTGCAACCAACACGTACGGACTGTCAAGACGAAATTCCTATGTTCGAAACCGAAATGGCATACACCTCTGACTTTTATATTCAATATATTTTATAATCATTGTATATTCATTATTAATTATCGCTTGTTTTAACAATTTAGAAAACATCGTGAGGAAACCTGCATATCTAAGAGTTCTTGCACGAATTTCAAAGGTGTGTGAAGTCTACCAAGTACCAACCCGCATTAGGCCAGCGTGGTGAACTAAGGCCTAACCCTTCTCATTAGTAGAGAAGGCCCGTGCTTAGCAGTGAGACAATGTTCAATACATGGCTAGTATTATTATTATAAATGTGAATTTTAAATGAAATATTAGCAGATACGCAGAACATCGGCACTGAGGCAACGAAACCGACACCGGCCGATAACTCACGCACACACCTGCCCTGTTACCAGCGTGTATTGCGACACCACACCAGGGCTGCCAGATTGTATAATTGGATACAACATGTGTATAATTTAGTTAACTTATATATCCAGATTCAAGTATAGCAGACTGCCATATATAATTGGATACAAAGGATACAAAAATAAAAATTGCAGTGTAAAGTTTCCACATGGCTTCGGCCTGCAAGGCTTTTCGAAAAAAGAACGACAGACAAAGATGATGACTTTTTTTCGGAGTTGTTAGGTAAGGGTTGTATAAGTTTCGATTTTGTATAATGTCAGAGATATGGCGGTATATAATAAGTTGTAGCTTCTGGCAGCCCTGCACAACACCGCATCCATTGTTCCACATCACTAATGACTCACACATTCACACGGTGAATAAAAATTATATGTCATTTTTGGTATGGAATTGTCGTGCGATAGTTTCTGTCTTAGGTAATGTGAGAAAGTTCACGTAATCTGTAACAGTGTGTTTATGGTATAACCATCTAGAACTTACCACTTGTGTCACACAACTGTTCAGTATACATAAATTCTAAAACGACTTCTACAGCAAATCTTCATTCAGGCCTAGTCATTCAACTGGTGTTAACAAGTTTTTTTACATCAAGTCTCCAACTATCCACGAAACGCTCTTTATTTTGTTTAACACGGACTCCATTATCTCCTCTATTTATAATTACAAATTCAAAAGTCGTTTCGGAGCCTTTTTATCTCGAGATACGATCAATGAATTCAAACATTTGTCAAGCTAGGGTACATAATATGCATTTTTATTATATGGTAAAAAAATCTATTAAACATATCTTTTGTTTGTCGTTGCTGCAGGTATTTCTATCGGTATAATTTCATACTGTTGTGTATTGTCTAAAGACATCGCGAAATGATTGGTGTGAATTTCGATTGTTAAGTAACGAATGCATCGTTTAATCCAAAAACAGTAACTGTATTTCAATTTTTTCTTCACATACCCATCGATATCTTACCCGCTCTTCTCTAGCTAAATTGATGCGGAAAGTAGAGTAAACAATACAAAAAATAACATTTTATCGACAATATATTTTAAATTTGGAATTGAACAATTGATTTGAATTCAATTTTTGTTGACATTTTAATTGCTCTGAAAAATCCACGATAAAAACTCGTTTCACCCTCCATTTAATTAAAATAGCCCCATTTCATGAAATAACATTATACATGCATTATTATTCTTTTAATTATATCTAACGTTTATATTGCCCTTAAAGTTGAATATTTGGTGCAAATGTGCTTAAGACTATTAAATACGTGAAGTCTAACTATCTTTATATAACTACTTATTCCAATACACAATTCTTATACATTTGAAAAGATTTCTCACGGATTTTAACTGATATCCATTTTGTATTATGCAAAAGTAATGTTATGCAGGACGATTGTGTGAGATGTTTTTTTAGTGGGTTCCACTTAGTTTGTCGTGGCGTCAGTTCAAATGGCGGCCATTTTGCTACTGTCGGTAGAGTTTGAAAATACATATTTAAATTATTGCAATTCGAATTTAAAATATTATTTATGAAAGAAATATTTAAAAAATAATAACTAATGTTATTGTTATGTTATATTATATTAAATATGGTTTTGTGATATATATATACATTTAAACTTAAGTTTTTTTTTTGTTTACATATACACCCACGCCTGTAATCCCCGAAGTGGTGTAACCAGTACACCCACTTTTCGCCGAATTTCGGTCCCATAATGTAATAGGGGGCGAGCCTAGCGCCATAACGGGCACAATTCTAGACTCCGGGCTGATACTGGTTATTTTTAAAAAGGATAACCTAATATCACTTTACCCGACCCGGGACTCAGCACAGCAGTCGTAACGCATGCACAATTACAACTGCTCCAGCGAGGCAGGCAATTTTACTTAATCTAAGGATCATAATTCATGTATAATAAACACTTGATATCAACAAATTGCTATGAATATTAAACAAAAAGCGTTACGTCTAAATTACCCAACATCAAGGTAAACAGTAGTCGTAACATTAATTTAATAATGCCACACAATTCTATACGACGTCATAAAAATTATTCACCGACGTGTATTAGAAACTCTCGTCTCAATGACGTGAACATCGATAAAGTAAGTTGTACAATGCGTGTGGTGAACCGGAGAGAAGTCGCGTCGTAAGTGTCTAGCCAGCCGTGTAAATGTTACAGTTAAAGCGTTGTAAAATGTGGAGCCGACGCGAATGACGCGCGATTGGCTCCATGTGAATGCTGCGATAGGGCTGTCAGTTTTTAAAATTAGTAGAAGGAATTATTATCGATATAATTACTTAATATTAAACAAAAGTTTGTTGAATTTATTTTTTCATTTCGTCTATTTTTTATTTATCTGATAAGTTTAATCATAGGCCAATGGTATCTGAAAATTAAACACAAGAATATATATATATTAATTTTATTTCCTTTATGTAGTATTCTACAAATTATTCGCAATGTTCGCGCCGTGATTAGGAGTCTACATTAATTAATAAAGTTAAAAGCATTATCATTAATAATTAATATTACTTGACTAATAGGAGTCGAGATTGCGCATAAAGCGCGTTGGGTTTTGAACAAAACCGTTCATTAATGTATTAAACAATTTTCGGTCCATTTATGAACGCGGCCGAGTCAATTTAGTTTACAGTTATTACACCGCCACCATTATGAAAGCATTAACGATTCTCAATAGCTAATGGCTTTTCGAACAATAAAAATGTATTAAATGTCCTATAAATTTGTTTTATAGCTACAATTTTTGGGGGAACAAACGCGCCGGAATGCTTCCCTTTGGACCTTCTTGAATAGGCAGAAATAGAGCGAAATAAGTAAACTAATACATCATTCGCCTCCCATGTGAACAGACTTCTTTATTGCGTTATAGGATCTCAAAAATGGAAGTAAGTCTCCATTGGATTTATACCATAACATAAACGATATTTATACGATACTCTACAAATAACGTATTAAATATAATATAAATAGTTTTGCGAGTACCTGTTACTTCCAACCTCGATTTAATAATAATTTATTATATTAATAAATTCATAAAATAATAATATTAAAGTTTTACAGATCTATCCGCGAAATGCACTATATTGTTTGTTGTGTGTACTCTATCAAAACCTTCTCTTTTTATAATTACAAATTGAAAAGTCGTTTTAGAGCCTTTTTATTTCGAAACACGGTCGATGAATTCAAACCTTTTTCAAGCTAGGGTACATAATATGTATTTTTATATGGTAGAAAAAATCTATAAGTTACTAATAATATTAAAGTGTTACCGCTGGCAACCCTAAATACCGCGGACTCGCCTATTGAATCAATAGTGCAACGCGGTGCATCTATTCTCTTTAAACCGCGGCACGTCTGGGCCACTACTGCTGACTGTAAAATCTTTATTTATTTTAAACGCCACTGCGTTTTATACGTTCACGGATTTTATTACTGTTTCTAGTTTGTTGTTTATCGATAATAGTCGATGGTCGTGGAACGTCTCTATATGTGGAGAGTTTAAGCATGAAAAGAAAAGAGTTCGATTATTAAAAATCGAATGGAATATTTTTATGACATAATGACTTAGAAGAAGAGACCGTACCCAGCAATATGGTAATACAGGGCTAATGTTATATTATAATGAATCATAATAGGTTATAATGACAAAAGCAATAAAATATTATAAAAAAATATTCTGTTATGACTAATAGACTACGCTAGTAAGTAAGTTACAGGTGTTCAAATAGTTCGAAAAACTTGTATTTTCCGTTTATTCAGCCCTTGTTGTATCGATGGTAGTTGAAGTACGTATTTAATGCCTAATACTTAATAAAATATCATCGCATGGCTGTAGCTACTACAACAAGTTTTTATTGTAATCTATACTAATATTATAAAGAGGAAACATTTGTATGTATGTTTGTAATTAATTGGCTCAAAAAGTAGGGGCCGATTTTAAAAATTCTTTCACCATTTGAATGCTACATTATCACTGATTAATATAAGAGATAAGGATAATAAAATAATAAGAATAATAAAATAATACTAAAACTACAATAATGTTACCCAAGGTGTAAAAAAACTGTGTGAAACCTCCACGCGGGTGGAGCCGCAAGCAATTATCTATAAAAATCGATGTGTGTATGTTATGTTCCTTAAAACGGCTTGAGCGATTATGATGAAATTTTCAGGCAATCTTCAGATTTGCCTCGAGGATGGTCTTGCGAAGTTTGGTAGCGATTGGATCCACGGTTTTTGGCGTTCTAGTAATTTTGTGTCGTATTTTTTGAGGCAGTATTTCTATTAAATATTTTAATATTCACAATTAAAAGCGAAATTTCACCCGGGCCAATAGTTTGATATTAAAATAAAAAAAGTGAAGTCTGACTATTGATGAAATAAGAAGATGATCGTATTTTTGACTATGACTATGATTTATCAATAGTCATTACATTGACTAGGTTTGAAACAACTCTGCCATAGTCATTCTACATACATACATACATACATATACACTCACGCCTGTAATCCCCGAAGGGGTAGGCAGAGGTGTAACCAGTACACCCACTTTTCGCCGAATTTCGGTCCCATAATGTGATAGGCGGCGAGCCTATCGCACTACCGGGCACCATTCCAGACTCCGGGTTAATACTGAGTATTTCTAGGTAGAAAAACCCAATATCACTTTACCCGACCCGGGGATCGAACCCGAGACCTCAGCACAGCAATCGTAACGCATGCGCAATTACAACTGCGCCACCGAGGCAGTCATTCTATGGTAAATCTATTCTTTTTAATTTTTGTATAATTTCTAAAGTCGCAATAACTAAGCCGAATCCGCATTTAACATTTCTGAACGACAATATTATATGTACACAATTCATAATAAACATAATGAAGGAATGGTAAGACTGTTAATTAAGCGTGTGCTAATTAAGTGTATAATTTAAAACTAATTTGAACAACAGACGGTTGATTGAACGCGTAATATGTGTTATCGTGCAGGAAAGGTTTGTAGTTTTGTGTACTTGTATGTTATTATTAAGAGGGATTAAGCAGAATATTTACCTTAAGTGTTTAAAAAACGTACATACATACATACATATACACTCACGCCTGTAATCCCCGAAGGTAGGCAGAGGTGTAACCAGTACACCCACTTTTCGAATTTCGGTCCCATAATGTGATGTGCGAGCCTATCGCCATACGGGGACAGATTCTAGACTCCGGGTTAATACTGAGAATTTCTGGATAGAAAAACCCAATATCACTTTACCCGACCTGGGGATCGAATCCGAGACCTCAGCACAGCAGTCGTAACGCATGCGCAATTACAACTGCGCTACCGAGGCGGTACGGACAGTCAAGACGAAAGTCGGATATTTGAAACCCAAATGGCATACATCTCTAACTTTTCTAAAGTTACGTGTGTATTAGATGTTAATTATAGCTTGCTTTAACTGTGAAGGAAAACATCGTGGGGACACCTGCATACCTAAGAATTTCGAAGGTATGTGAAGTCTACCAACCCGCATTAGGCCAGCGTGGTGGACTAAGTCCTAACCCCTCTTATCATTAGGGGAGGCCCGTGCCCAGCAGTGGGGCAATGTTTAATACGGGGCTAGTATTATTATTATAGTATTATAAGCAGAATATGAAATAAGGTATTGAGTATGAAATAATTGTATTTACTTGACAGCCTCTGTGGCGCAGTAGGAGAATAGCCGGCTCTGAAACGTGAGGACGTGGGCTCGATTCTCGCACCGAAATAAATGTTTTTGTGACAGACCGATATTTGTTTCGGGTCTGGGTGTTGTGGTACCGTAGTCCATCGTAGTTGTTGATACCCAGGATGCAGGTTTTACCTAGTGTGGGGTCAGAACTACGTATCTGTTGGGTGTATTCATTATTTATGAAGGTTACAAAACTTTGGTGCTTCAACAACTTCTGTTTTTGTTTTTTTTTATGTTTGCAATTTTTACACACATTTGTCTCGTGCTAAAATCGAACCCACAGCATCTCGTTTCACAGTTGGATACTCATCCACTGCGCCGCAGTTGCTGCCAACAATTATATAGTGTTTATATTAGAACACTAGACAACAAGATGTCATTTATATCAAAGTTCTAAACAACATTTCGTTCGGTCTCGTAAACACTCAAACAAACTAATAATTATTATAAAATTACAATATATCTGAATAAGCTTGGTATTTATAAATAAATTAAATAACACAAATTTACTATCACACATTAAATAACAATGAATAAAAGATCACTAAGAAATCTAAGCCTTATACTGTTCTAAACTCCATTCCACACAACGATCCACAAGTAATTAGGTAGCCCGCTAACGATCCGGCTCGGCCCGGCAGCGACCGTGCGAACCACCGGCAAGTTTTAATTGAGTTGAAAACAAAAGACTGCGCCCGTGTCGCTAGCTCTCCTCTCCCCGCGCGTATGGAAGACGCCTTTGTACAACACGGATCAGATTTGAGGTATGGTTGCGCCGCTTATGAAAGTTTTAGGTGAGATTTTACGTATGCTATGAGTTTAATGTGTTCGGGATTTCTCGTGTGTATATTTAACGCTTTGTGCGCTGAGAGAATTTGATTTTACACTCTAATTATGGACGTTAAATTCCCGAGACACTGGTTTATGATATTAAGTCTGTACACGTAGAAGTGACATTGTAATATCTTATTAGTAAAATACGTAATATATTCTTACTGCACAGAACAATCAGCAAAACAATTTTTCACGAAACATACTAAAACTGTCTATAGTATATCTAGAATTAAAAATAGATCTCTTGAACATTACATATATAAGTCCTAATCTAAAATCTCAATGTATCACAAATCACCTGACACCCCATACTCAAATATGTCACCGGAACTGATAAGGCTGGCATTACGCGGATGAATGCAGCGTTCATGTCCCAGACAGTTCTCACGGCATGACGCCGCGCCGCAAAGTTTAACATTTTTCCTAAGGTAAACAATCGCCCCTTAAATATGTGCCCGCAGCAGGCATCGGAAACGCGAGCCGATCTAGAGATCGTTATCATTGCTCGGTTCCTGGCGCAGTGTAAACATTGCCTTAATAAGGCTGCGTGGATGCGCATGGGAGCGCTATATAAAATGGCACAAAAAGATTGATATTTTATACATTTTTGTAACAAAAGTACACTTAGAATTTCGTCGATTGCTTTAACTATTACTACTATTATTCTAGGTACTTGCCCAAAAGACCAGAACGAAATTTTCCTAATAATAAGTTATGATGACCACGAATAACATTAGAGAACGTTTATTATTTTTATTTACGTGCCGTCAGATTGCAAATATCTCGTAGTTCCTGATATTCACGAGACAAGATAATTTACGTTGGGTCGGAACTACATGTTATAAAAAAGGATACTTCTCAATAAATCAACCACGCTCCCATAAACGCAATCAAGTCTATATATTTCTTGGCACAAGCGCACCTTAAACGAGAGTGTGTACTCGTCTTAAGCCTCATGGGAGGTCCTTAAAAGTCGCTGTACCTTATCTGCCGGTATTGCCGCGATATTGTTGGCATAGAGCGTGCGCACTCTACGGCGAGCCTACACCGAAGAGCTACTACTGTAGAGACGCAATTTAATATCCTCAGATATGTTTGATAGCGCACTGGAGACTTAGAAAATTGCTTATCGTGGAAACAATTTGACGTTCAATAACTATAATTTGTTTGTTGAATCGGGTAAATACTCTACTTAATCATTTTTTAACTAGTTGCTTCGATGGTTTTTTTTTTATTTCTGCTTAAATTTTTTGAAGTATATATTAAATTTCAAGAATTTATTGCCCATCCTTCTCTTGTGAAACTGCATTCCAACGTGTTAGTAAAATAAAAATGCTGGATTCTTAAAATCATTTTATATTGTAATTTATTTTATTATAAGTATTCAATTAATATTTTGAATTTAGAATATAATAATTTTAAACAAAATTTATTATTTATTGTTTATTTATGAATTTTAATATTTTTTTTGTTATTAAGCAAGTATTACACTTTGATACATTAATTTCGTGAGGTAGCAAAATTAACATATAGTATATATTTATACGTAAAAATGTTAACAAAATCATGTTTTTGTCTTAGAATCAAATTATAAACAATAACAAATCAATATAAGCTATCCCGAGAAATATTAAGAAAATCTTTAAAATATTCGCCTAGATTCTGAACCGATGTGCGACGAAACATTTTACTGTAAACTGTAAATAGCACTGTAACAAAGACCACTCGTACTACATTAAGGAAAAATCAAATACTGTCACAATGCAAAAAGTGCAAACAAAACTGCGGTTTCTAATGAAATCCGATCGAAACCTTATACTATTGAACAACTCTGCAGGCGTTATTTTTTTAAGTAAAACTAGTGAACGTGGAATCTGCTTATTTCGCGTTTCCGAACGACTTTGTAGTTGATGGAGCGATCCGTGGGCTACTTACGAGTTCGATACGGGCCGCGATTTAAGCTTTGTCGCAAAGTATGTAACAGTGCTGTGTACCAGCCCTGTCATTTGTATTGTTGAAGAGGTATAGTCTCGAAATCTAGGGTTGACACAAATTTGTAACTTTGGTACACTGTTCTCAACACGTAAAACTGTCGCGTCGAGTCGTAATTTTTATAAAACTGATTTTATATTCATAATAGTTTAATTCTATGGTGTTCTTTTCTCTCTATCTAGCTTAATCCCTACTTGATAGCATAGATCCTATTTTTCTACTTATACAACATCACTTCATCCTGTCTTAACATCTAAAAGCCATGGTTGTCACCTCTTTTTTCTAATGTAAAATATATATTTTTTATGGCTAATATACTATTATTGCCGTCTTATACTGCATGCGTCAGAATTCAAAATTAGAATTTCGAAGGTGTGTGAAGTCTACCAACCAGCATTAGACCAGCGTAGTGGACTTATTCCTATCACCTGGTATTATTATGTATTTCCTTAATATATTTTTCATTGCAATCAACCAACACTACTCCGCAGTATTAGAAGCGATAATTGTTCGAGTTAACACAGTAAGGTCACAAATCACTTATAACGTCAGCACGCTAACAAAGATACCACGTACCGATATATGTGCCATTTATTATGTAGTCATGTGTACATATTGACATGTATATTAGTGGAATGTGGGTGTGTATGTTCAAGTTATTGTTATGTAAGTCGAGATCGCACTTGCATGACCTAGAAACTCAGTTATTGTAATTGATTTTGTTATACAAATTGATTGTATATGTATAGTATGCGTAAAGTCGAAATTCCCTTAAACGGTATTCAGGGGTATAAGTTATTAAAACATAATTACATTTATAGTTCAATTAATTGTGTAAAATATTAAGTCATTTATTTGGATATTGTCGTCTATCGTGATTCCGACCATCGAGGCAAGACCAAAGCAAATGGTTACGAGGAAGAAGAGGTAGAGCTATCCCACTAGATATCTTAATCACCGGAGGAAATAGCAAATATCCACGGCAGTGGTACATTTTTTTCTACCCTAGCTGGTCCATACTTAATATACACAAAATTGACCACAGCGCGGGAAGAAGAGGGAGGGGTTTTCCCATTAGATATCTCAATCACCGGAGGACAAAACAAATAGCCACGACAGTGGCACTGTGGTTCTACCCCGATTGAGCTGGTTCATTCTTACTGTAGACAAAATTTTCCACAGCTTGGCTACCACTTTTTTGTATTTAGAACAATAAACAGTTATGCAATGTGTCTTACATATAGCACAATTAAATTATTGTAAATAATTGTACAACCCACACCATTGTACCCATATAATAGTTATAAACTATTACAAAAAGACCAAAACTATATGTATGTATAAAATAGAATGAAATTTAGAAGTATTGTGATATTTGTGCAAATCAAAGATGTGATAACAAAATTAAAGAAAGAAAAGAAAAGTAAACAGAGACTGAATTAAGTACAAAAATAAACACAAAATACATAAGATCAACTACTTCTCCTACACTTTCAACTATTATAACTCCCTAGATATTTCTAGAACTAATTTTTTATACTTTAAAAATTCTCAGGTGTATAATACAAACATTATATTAAATCAAGAATCTAGGGTGCCAGTGACCATCCGAAACATCGTTGGATCGTATGAAAGTAACATCTTTTTTTTAGTGCCTCGATAGGCAGACGAGCAGACGGGCTACCTGATGGTAAGTAGTACCGCCGCCCATAGACTTCTGCAATACCAGGGCACAGCAAAGCCGCTGCCTACCGTTAATCATCTCTCAGTATATTCCTCAATGTTGGCTTCAATCAAACTAAACTGGCCATTCTGAAGTAGACGAGGATACCTGTTATCGTTATATTAGCATCTGGATAGAGTCCAGTAAGGACCCACTTCCACTAGCGGAACTATCGCTGCGTTTCTGTGTAGCATCTTAAGTAAATTCATGAAAGTAAAAGCAAAAGTTGTTACCTCACCAGATGGCGCTTGAAATTGGGCTGGCGTTAGCTCTTATTATACTTGATTATTGTACATTTAACATTACCATTATTATATATTATATTTCGCAATTAAATAAATACACCCAACTGTGACACACATAGTACTGACCTCACACTAGATAAAATATCGCGGGTACCAAAAACTACGAGGGACTTCTGTCCCACACACCGAGACCCTAAACAAATATCTGTCTGTCACAGAAACATTTGTCTCGGTGCGGGAATCGAACCCATGGCCTCTCGTTTCACACTCGGCTACTCGCCAGCTGTGCCATGGACGCTGTCTTTAAATATATTTTTTTCAGATATCTATGGTCTTTGCATCACATTGATATACAATATTTAAGATTGTCATTCAATTAGTAGTGAAATAAGTAGATAGTTGTATCTGTAAGAATAAATTACTGCAAAACATTATGAAAAACACTTTGTTCTGCAGATCTCGGCAAGGTTACGAGTCCCAAATCCATAGATAGCGTTTTACTTTAATTTTGGTATACTCGCTTAATACCGATTGATTCATAATCGTGCCAGTCCTTATATATACAAAATATTTACTGATGCAAAGACTACTGCAGGGAAATGTCTGTTAGACATGGACCCTAAGCCCTCCTCAATCTTGCAGTACAAGTCGACCCAGATTCAGCCAGTAACGTCGATTGCAAACAATAGTTTAACTGCGGCTTGCATCGTCGCACGCTATCTGTGATGTTCGAATCTCTACCGTACCTAACAAATTGCTTCGTGTACTAGCCAGATGGAATTCGTTTGAAAACGAAATTGGGTTTTGTGATCTTTGCATTTGACTATGTTTTTGTATGTAGACAATTTAGGAATAATAATTTTCTAATACCAAACATTTTGGACTTTATCTATAATTATTGTTAATCAGTTTCATCTATTTAACCGACTTCAAAAAAAGGAGGAGGTTCTCAAATCGTCGGAATCTTTTTTTCTGTATGTTCCCCGATTACTCGAAGACGCCTGGAGAAATTCTTTTTTTGTTTAAAAGGATATACTTTCCAGGTGGTCCAAGTCAGAAATCCAGGGCAACCCTAAAATTTTATAGGGACGCATAATGTGTTTTTTATTGAAGTAGGTGTACTTTTTGAGGCTATCATAATGTTTTTTTTTTATTGTCGTGGTGGTTCAGTCTAAATATTATTTAACCGTTGAGACATTTCATTTTTGATAATCGCTATAATTATGCCCTGAAATAACTGGAAATACACCGGCTGACCATGAAACGAGGCTCATAGGCACGAGCCAGCACAGTTGGATTTTCACCATAACGTGTACTATGATGATCTACTCATTCCGTTCCATCAGCTAGTTTGTTTCTCTCTTTCACATTGAAAGTTATATAAGAAAGATAATCAGGAATTTGGTACAAAACTCTCATGTAGATAAGAAGGCTAATGTTAATGTTTTTAAAGGATATGATAGTATAAAATGAGATAAAAACCTACGTGGTGTATGGTGTATTCTCGTGTACAATAAAGCATAAACAAATAAATATATATAAAAAAAAATAGTAATGTGTCATTAAAACAAATTAACAATTTAAATAAATTAACTCCATCTAACACGTCTTTAATATTAAACTAAATACTATAAAATCAAAATTATGTATCCCACAATTTTAAACTCTTATCACCGTTTCCGCAACATCTTAATTCTTATACAATATGAGAGACATTTTCACGCGAAAATATTCCTTGAATGTAATAATTTCAAGGTCGAACATTCCTTGACTCTTGGATGACAGGTGACTGAATTTATCATGCCCAAAGCATGTTTGACAGGCAATGTAATTTGTGACAGCGCGTGCATTTAAATAAAAATATTTTGGGTTATAAATACGAGTAGATGCGGTCTCTACATCGACGGATATACTAGCTGTTGCCCGCGGCTCCGCCCGCGTGGAGGATATTTATGATAGAAAATATACAATCCAAAGATTTGTCTCCTGCACTGTAGCACTTGTCTATCATCCTTCCTCTTAGAAGTTATGCCTGTATCTTGAGAGTGTATCAAAGAATACATCAGAATTTTTTGAAACAAATTATAGCCTATGTCGTTACTCAGGGCCTTGCCGAGTTTCATTACGATCCGTTCAGCCGGTTTAGCCGTGAAAAGGTAACAAACAAATAGAGCTATTTTCGCATTTATAATATTATTAGTATGGATTGAGAACGTCCTTCATTCAGTGAGGAATATGCTGATCTGATAGTTAGGGTGACAAGTACATTCGTTTTGACAGGAGAAATGATAAACTTTAGTCTTAATCTTCTTCATTTTACATTCTACTGGCCACATGACAACATTTCATAGGCGCTAAAAGAGTAAAGTAAATTGATTAATATTATTTTTATGCCTATTCTCCACATCTCTCTTTTTTATTGGTTATTTTTTAATCAATACCACTCCGCACGTTTCGGTTTGAGTGTGTCACCCTAAGTAGCATGACAAGAAAGTACTCTAATGCCCATTCTATCCAACTTTACTTAAGATAGTTAAACTCTAATGTACAATGTAAAACAGATCGGTTGTGAGAATCCTATTTTTTATATTAAGTCGTTTTAGCTGTTATGTTTACGCGAATATTATACACTAGCTGTTGCTCGCGGCTTCGCCCGCGTGGAGGTCATGTTTGGGAGAAAAAGTATACAATACAAAATACCAATATTCATGCGTTTGACTTAAAAATGACGGATTTTCATACAAACTTTCATCCCCTATTTTACCCCCTTAGGGGTGGTATTTCCAAAAACCCTTCCTTAGTGGATGCCTACGTGATAAAAGGTACCTACTGTCAAAATTTCAAGTCTCTAACCCCAGCCGTTTTGGCTGTGCGTTGATCGATCAGTCAGTCAGTCAGTGAGTCAGTCAGTTTCTTCTTTTATATATACAGATTGAAATGAAACTAATTTTACGGATTCTATCGCGGTTTATTAAACTTTTTTATCCCGACGTTTCGAAAGCATTACAGCCTTCGTGGTCACGGGGCGGACTTAATTGTATGTCGTCAAGCAAGTATGCAAGTAGGGCAATTTTTCTACCCTCCATATAGTTTTTTTTATTTTTTGTAGTCCGATCTACGCACAACCATTAAACATATGTTGGTGCAATCGGACATCAAACAACGGATCATTAAGGTATTGTTTAAACCATCCCACTCACGTCTACAACAGTGTGTAATATAAATATACATTGTATCATAATTAGTGATATGTTTTTCAATATGACACATCTAATAACAGTAGTGACGTAACTCAATGCATGTCAAAACCGCAAGTAACGATACGTGCAAACGAATGCGTTCGCGGCACGCTAGCTAAATTATAAGGCGGTGTGCATTAAATACGATATTATTTCGTATTCATACGACTGCAAGTCTAAATACGGACCTAATGAGCAAATCATTAAAACTCAAAATCATTAATCACGGCCGTCCTTGGAGAAGAGTTAAGGGCGCTATTCATGGTTTAGTAAACGCGTATCCTTACTTAAGAACCATTCAGCCAAACACATATTGACAAAGTTGCACAGCAGAATTTATCGTAGATTTGAAAAACATAAATAGGTATAAAGTTAAAGAGAGGCTCCATCCTTCAGCCCAGTGGATTCAAGGCCGTTGTGTACACGTTTTAAATGCACTTTGAGTGTGTATGTGAAACAAATTTATACAAAATATGAGTCAAGTGCACTCGGCTTTACAATCGCGTAAAATATAACATTTTAATCGCGCACAAAACGTTTGGAAGGTTGCCTGGCGCCGACACGAATGCGAAAACTATCGTTTGCAGCGGTCACGCGTTTAAAATTGAAATATTTTTTCAAAACACTTGTCTCTGGTTAGATTGATAGCTGTGAAAAAAGTTGTCATTTTATAAATAATAATACACAGTCTTGACCACTAGGTCCAACCTGTATCGAGGGCATTAAAAACAAGAGGTCCCACCCGACACCCAGACCCGAAATAAATATTTGTGGATCACACATAATTTTTTCTTGGTGGGGGATCGAACCCGTGGTCTCTTGTTTCATAGTTGACCTTACCCGCTGCACGACAGAGGCATTTAAGTTTTTCGTAACTACGCAGATTTCTGATTCAAAACAAAGATATACATATTCTTTTTCTTTCTATCTTTTTGGCGTTATATTAGCTTGGAGCCAAGATCCACCTTCCTACTCAATACTGCTTACTATTTATCCCTAATCTTTTATTTCGTGGTCCTTATCATGGAGCTAGCGATCTTTTTGCCGTCTGAACTTATAAGTAAAGTAAAACCCAGAACCTTATTATTATAACATAGAGTTATTATTATAAAATTAAGGATCGGGTCTTAATCTCGCAATATTTTAATGGTATAAATACCACAATTATTTGCCGACGCGACGTTTCAACGGCCTGTGTCAGCCCATGACCAGAGCTTCTTAATTTTATAATAAGTATTCAAATCGCGAGGGTCTAAAAACATGTATAGAGTTGTTATGCCAATATGTAGACCGTATGTAGCGTTTTTTTTAAAGCACCGAACTTACTGTATCCCAATTTCATATCAGGCATTGACCACTGATCAAAACAAAATCACAGGATCGGAAATATAATTGGTTCGAGTGGCCCATCGATCCCAGAGTGGACAGATGAAATGTGAATAAGAGCTCGTTAGTTACCCTATTAGTCTGCTTGAATGGTCCCTGAACGACCCTTGCTTTTTATTAGCGGGTCGTCTATTCATGACGTCACACGTCAAGCGGTACAGATTACACAATACGACATGATGTAGCAAAACTGCATTCAGTATTTCATGACGTCGCTTTTATTAAAAAAATAAAACAAAAGACAAAAATTGCTGGCCTCTGGTAATTCTAAATTTAAAAAGTCATAAAAGTGATAGAGGAGTTTTCGCGGTAACTTGGAAAAATTATGTTGCGGTTTTGTAGCTTATGTTTATTTGAATATTAAATGTGCAAATTTGGTGGATTTTTACTAATTATGTGTTAATTTATGTAAGTGCAAGTGGTATAATACAGTGTAATGTGTCTTTCATTTTGGCTTTACTGAGGCGTGTCTTGAGCTTGACCGTGACTTGTTTTGCTTGCATTTGACTGTTGCTATGAGATTTGTTTATATAAAAGTTAACAATATTAAATTACTTGACATTAGCACATGCACTAACAGCGTCTAGCCAAAAAAAAACTTACCTATGAATGTATTTATGAAATACGTTTACATAATAAGATCATAACACATAATAATAAACCCTTGTAATTATAATAAATAAATAATCTTGTAATTATTTCCATACCATCGTATGGTAATTGGCAAACCTATCGCCATCTCATGCTATATTAAATAGTATATGAAATATAAACAGCGATAGCCTAGTTGGTTGCGGTACGGACTGTCAAGACGAAAGTCGTATGTTCGAAACCCAAGTGGCACACACCTCTGACATTCAATTTCAAAACATCGTGAGGAAACCTGCATACCTGAGAATTCTCATAACAGTTTTCGAAGGTATGTGAAGTCTACCAACCCGCATTAGGCAAGCGTGGTGGACTAGGCCTAACCCCTCTCATTAGTAGAGGAGGCCCGTGCCCAGCAGTGGGACAATGTTTAATACAGGGCTGGTATTATTATTATTATATGAAATAGCAAAAACTTTTTTGCTATTTCATACGCCAAATCCTAACAAGCTCAAATTATTGCCGAAATTGACAATATTTATTACCGTACCGATACGATGCCACTTTACGACTTCTATGTGCGTATAATTTTGACGCTTTAGCTTATTTGCCCAAGAAACCTACTTATATATTACCGAGTTGCGTACAGTCGAATAAACAAGTTGTAAACTATTAGATTAAATAAATTGATGTAAGAGGTTTTTCGATAGAAATTATTGGTGGGATGAAAGCGGATAAGTGCTATTTTTTTTATACAAAACTTTTTTTTTTATACTGGCACGGCAAAGTGACCACACTGCACCTGATGGTAAGCGCAGTGCGGTCCAATTAGAGTATCGAGTAGCGAGAGACAATCTATCCCCCGCTACTCAACACAATTATGCCGCCCTGCTTCTTCACACTACGCCATGGGCAAGAAGGTGAAGAAGAGGTCGAGGGTCTATTGTCAGAGTACTCAGAAGGCCGCAAAACGGCCAAACAACGTACTACCCAACTCTAGACCCCCGACAAAAACCGGATGTACACTGGCTGATCCCGGAACGCGACACACTTGCGTGTGCCACTATGGCGGGTTTTACACCCTGTGTACGGTGGTCGCTATCCGGGCGGATATGAATATCCTACTACCAGCAAACTGCTGTGCCGACCACGTCTTCCGGTAGCTCCGTCTAGTTAAATGTAAATAAATTCGTTATTTCGAAATCGTCTTTCATTACTGCGTTACTTCATAAAAACAAATGAATTCCTGATAATGCTCAGTAGATTTCATGACTGTCATGACTGTAGTGCCCTCTGTGGCGCAGTGGCCGAGTACTGGCTGTAGTGGCTGTGAAACTAGAGGCCGTAGGTTCGATACTCGGACTGACACAAATATTTCTGTGACAGACAGATATTTGTTTCGGGTCTTTTGTGGGACCGTAGTCCCTCGTAGTTGTTGATACCCACGATACAAGTTTGAACTAGTATTGGCTATGTGTGTAACTGTAAATTTAAAATGTAAAATCTTTGTATGACAGTCGGATATTTAGTTCGGCTCTGGGTATTGTGGGACTGTAGTCCCTCGTAGTTCTTGATACCCACGATACAGGTTTGACCTAGTATGGGGCCAGGATTTTGTGTGTGACTGTTTGGTGTATTATTATTATCATACCATAATCTCGGGACTATAGAGTCCGGACCTTTAGAAGGTATGCGTGAGGCCGAAAATATTGCTATGTGACACTAGCCAACGCGACGGTTATCTATCTATGCACTACACAATTTTCTATACAAATATTATTAATAAAGAGAAAAGATTTGTATGTATGTTTGTAACGAATTGGCTCAAAAAGTACTGGACCGATATTAAAAATTCTTTCACCATTTGAATGCTACATTATCACTGATTAATATAGGCTATTGTAATTGCAAGAAAAAAATAAGGATCCCTACTAAAAATACATCCAAGGTGTAAAAAAACTGTGTGAAACCTAAACCTAATAACCTCCACGCGGGTGGAGCCGCAGGCAACATCTAGTAACTTATAATTATTATACTCTCCAAACATAAATAGGAACTAAATAGTGTACATGTGTTAAATTAAATAATATGTAACTTCATGAACCATTATACTAGCGAGTTAATTACATAATTGTAACTAAATCTACATCAAAACCTCTTAGTTGTGTGAACTATTCAAATCTGCCGCTTGTAATTATTCAGCTGCCTATTAAACTTAATAGACGTTACATGTTATATTAATTTGCGCAGGTTAATCGTAGAAGTTTCTAATGTGCCATTATGTGTGGTTTGATATTTGACATGTAATTTGTAGTTATTAACCGACTTCAAAAAAAAGGAGGAGGTTCTCAATTCGACTGTATGTTGCTTTTTTTTTTGTTTAATGAAGTAATACATATACTACATGTAACGGGAATAACGCACATCCTCAGACACCCAAATTTAAAAATATTATTACAATCATAATTCATGTATTGAAATTAGACTGCGATGAATATAAATATTGTTTTTTATGAAATTAGTTGTACTAATTTTCGATATAAAGTTTGTAATTTTAATTATTTTTAAAGTGTTCGTTAATATTGCATTTAGAAAAGAATTTATCGCATCGAGTTATTTCAGTTTCATTTGTCTTTTTTTTTAATTTAAGGGTGACTATTATTTATTATTATTTAGTGTCAATTATTTTTGGAAAAAAATCGTCTATTAAAAAATTGTTGATATCCATTCAGTCGCATATTCTGAACAAACTACTTTCAGAGTGTGCATTAATCATGTTACATGTTGTATATACCAGCCCTGTATCACCACCACACCACAAGGGATTGGTGGACTTCACACATACCCTCGAAATTCTTAGGTATGCAGGTTTTATTACGATTTTTTTCTTTTTTATCCTGGCACGGCAAAGTGACCGCACTGTACCTGATGGTAAGCGCAGTGCGGTCCAAATAGAGTACTGAGTAGCGAGAGACGATCTATCCCCCACTACTCAACACACTCATGCCGGCCTGCTTCTTCACTATTCTATTTATTATCGAAATAAGACATAGGTTCCCATAATTTTGAGGCAACGCTATGATCAGCAGGCAGCCTTTCGATCGCTCTAAAAATATTCGATGTCATTTTATAAGGTAATTCATAAGTTTACTGCAGTCAAAAGTAGTAAAAACTATACTATCATAGATGTATGTTGGTATACACTGCCATATTCTATTTCTAATAAAGAAACGCTCTACATGAGATTCAAAGAAGATATCACTATAATAAGATTTTCACCATATTAACAGTGATTCCCCTGTCATCAAGCTTAACAAATAGTATAGTGTATAAGTGTTGAAGATCACATAAAAACTACTTTATTTTTAAGATAGTATAAATTCATAAAATTATTTTTATCTCAGCCGACCGTTTATAAAGACTAGCTAAGAATATTAAAAACGCTATCCATTTTTCCGTGTTTTTTAATTTTAGACGAAAATGTAATTGATTTAGAATTTTTACTCGTTACAGACTACAGATTTTAAAACTGTATGGTACGAGCTCCTGTTATTACTGTTCTTTGACTTGAACTGACTGCGTTGAAAAAAGCAATTTTGTTCCGAGTAATGTAGTATTTTTCAAATACACGAGGGTTTTTAAAAATCCGTTTCTTTAATATTGTACAATTCAGTGCATATTATTATAATAAAATGAGCCCTGTAATGAACTTGTCTTCTACTAATGAGAGCGTTCCTTGGTCAGATAATTCCTTAGACAGCATAACTTAATTATTTTTTAATTTAAGACCAGTGGTCCCGGGCAGATGTTGTCCTGCCATAAACCGCCTCCTCTGTGGACCGAGTCGACCACAGTGCCACCTATCGGATCTAAAACTATCCTATCTTAAGTAGGACCCAACCACACACATACACAAAATTTCATTGAAATCGGTTGAGTGGTTAAAAGTCTATAACGGACATGGTAGAATAAATTTTTGTGTTTTATATATTATTGCATTGAAGCAAAGAAATATTATTGTATTGTGCACATGCTTCTGTAATGGGTCTGTTTTATAATAACGCTGGGCTCTTCTTAGTCAGAGAGAATCGTCACGTACTCTGACACTAGACCCTCGACCCCTTCACCTTCTTGCCCATGGCGTAGTGTGAAGAAGCAGGCCGGTATTTGTATGAGTGTGTTGAAATCATTTTTCATAATTGTATTGCGTTTTACACATAAAAAGTACACCGACTTCAATAAAAAACAAATTAAGCGTCACTATAAAATTTGATTTTCCTTGATTTTTCTGAGATCCCATCATCAGATCCTGACTTGGTGCCAATGGGACCAACTGGGAAGTATACCCTTTTAAACAAAAAAAGAATTTCTCGAATCGGTCCAGGCGTCTTCGAGTAATCGGGTAACATACATAAAAAAAAAGATTCCGACGAATTGTTAACCTTCTCCTTTTTTGAAGTCGGTTAAAATAAGTAGCCGTTACGGTCGGCATGTTGAATCTTGAGTATTTGGGCGATAGATGCACATTTATTATTATTTTCTTTCCAAACACTTTTGCGCTCGCCGGTACGTATTAAGTAAAGTATAATGAGACGATCCATGCACCGACACTTGGCAAGGCTGCGCTAATCGTGCGAGAAGGTCTGCACGGTGCGCGGACAATTGCACGACATATAAACGAGACTTATGCTTTAGTATATTGAACGAAGCAATTGTTGTGTTATTTTAAGTCTACAATGTAAGATTTAAAATTGTTGAGTGCAAATTGCATCGAATAACTAGAAATAACAGCTATAATCAACTAAACCGCTAATAAACATCTTTCAATGATAAAAGTAATTTTTAATTAGGACACTTAAAATATGACAGTCTCCTTGGCGCAGCGGGCGAGTAGCCGGCTGTAAAACGAGGGACCGTGGGTTCGACACTCATGTTTCCGTGACACAGATATTTTTTTCGGGTCTGGGTGTTGTGGGACCGTAGTCCTTCGTGGTTTTTGATACCCACGATATAGGTTTTGTTTTGTGGGGTCAGAACTATATCTGATTTATTTATTTCAAAGATTGCCAACTGTTCCGATATCACAAACAATTAGAATTCCCCGCATTTTTTGTACTCATTAGTTGCTAAGTATTATCTAAAACAAATGCGTCATGCAATAGCTAATTGTGATCCGCAAATATTAGGCATCATTCACACCTGGCTTTATTTCCACGTTTTCAACAACTCTAAAACATGCAGTTAAAATAAACTTAACCTAACAATGACATAATAAGTTAAACTGAACGGAGGTCGTATTGCATTGCTCGGGGAAATCGTGAACAAAACTGTGAACATTTCCAAACAACGTTGTACATTACTGGCTTGATGCGACGATAGTTTTCAACGGATATAATAATCGATCGATGTGTATCTATTTTTGAAATTATATCGTTATAAAAGATGTTTCATAATTAGACCTTGGTACACCATTTCTAGTAATCAGCCTTCCGAATAAATAAGGTTGAGGATAATGAAACAATTGTGTCGTAATGTTTGTATGAACGCTTCTTGCGATCCTAGATAATATTTATTTTATATTTATTGTCTGTTAGCCAATACACGAATAGTGGTTTATTATTTACATTTAACTTTAAATTAGTACTTACCTTTTACGACACTGTGGTATATAATTGTAGATATGCAAAAAAACTCTTTACATGGTTCTCTTGTATAACATTATCATGACTGGAGTATTTTTTATATATATTATAGTCCAGTATAGTCATGTGATCCAGTGGGTCACCTGATGTTAAGTGATCTCCACCGCCCATGAACATCCACAATACCGAAAGTATCACGTATGCGCTGTCGGCCTTAAAGGACAGGAATAGGGATTAGGGAAGGGAAGGGGGAATCGATACGAAACGCGACAGTGAACTGTCACTTCACGTTGGTTCTCTGTGAGACAGTGGTACTACCCCGGTCGAGCCGGCCCATTCATGCTGTAGACAAATATGTCTTTAGCGTGGCTCTACCACTTTTAATTTTATTAAAAACTTTGTATCAAACTCTGCAAATATGCGCACGAGAAAAAATGCCAGTATTTTTTCTCGTGCGTATCTTTAATTATAGACGATAAATGAACATAATTCGTAACGGCTTAATTAAATAATATTCAGTGACAAATAAATGTAAAAAATACAAATAATTTGATGGGATTAATTTGATTTATTAATCATGTTGTGATTGAATTAATTTAATTGGTTGGATAATACGACCTCCTTGGTTGGAGTGCAACATTGAATTAATGTTGCATTTCATTACCTTCAATGTTTAATTAATTAATGCTATTGTTTGTTTTACTATATGTAAATAACAGTGGATGCTTTTACTACCTTCGATAATATAAAGAACTAATTTATATACAAAGTTTTTATGACTTAGGTAATTTTGCTAGCGGATTTACACGCCTGACTATTTTTATGAATGTAATCATTTTTCCAGGGAGAAAGTTCTTTTGTTATTCAGATAAACAGTGTAATTACTTACTAATGAAAATAGCAAAGAAATACAGACGGATTTAGTATTTCTTGATCAATTTAATATAAACACTCACACACAAACACAGTCTCACAAATTTGATTTTAAACCTGTATTTTCTATCTTCATCGACATATGCAATAAATAAATAAATTACACCTAACAGTCACACACATAGCCCCAACCCCACACTAAGATACGGGTCTTGTGTTGTGGGTATCAGTACGAGAGACTTTCGGTCTCCCAGACCCAGACCCCGGACACAAATATATGTCTGTCACACAAACATTTGTCCCGGTGTGGGAATCGAACCCACGACCTCTCGTTTCACAGCTGGCTACTCGCCTACTGCGCCACGGAGGCTATCCTGTGCTGTGCAATGTCTACTATAAAGTGCAAAATTATTTATTTTAATGACTACTTTCGTCTGAAATGCCTGAATCGAATTCATATCGTCGACTTTGGAAACAACAAACTCTATTGTTGAATTTCAAAAAATGCTCCATAATCCATAGCCGTAGGTGGTACATGATGTCCGGGTGTGTGAAAGGACGTGTTGGTGGACTGCCGCGCACCCCCTGGGGCGAAGTGTGGTGATCCTCATGCATGTTTATGATACATCGATCTATCCAGAATCACGGAATCAAATGAACCGAGTGGCGTAATCACATTATACTGTGACCACAATTTCTATGGTAATGTGGCCTATATCTTTATATATATAATTCTACTATACGTGTGTATGTCACTGAACTCCTTCTAAACGGCTGCACCGATTTGAATGATTTTTTTTTGTATGCGTTTGGGTGGCGCCCTGGATGGTTTAGATTCACAATTGGAACCGGTAGGTGGCGCTGCAGTCGGTGTGGCGCTACTTTTCCGGGCAGGACGACGTCTGCACGGTCCGCTAGTCTTTATATATATAATTCTACTGTACGTGTGTATGTCACTGATATATATGTTGTAATATGTTCTAACTAGGTTCTGGCAACTTAAAGATCATTTTGCATCAGTGAGGTCATAAGTTACCTATGTATAAACGGTACTCATAAATAATTTATTTGTACAGTAAACAAGTAGTCGTCATCATGATGAATCACTATGTTTACATACAAATATTTACAATATAATTTTAAAATGGAATAATTTACATATACAATTTATATAGGAATCCCTATAATAATTTAATATGGCAATTTACTATTATACGCATACAGTGAGATTTTTAACAAATATATATAAACACAAAAAGGACTGCCATGGTGGCGCAGTTGTAATTGCGTATGCGTTACGTCTTGGGTTCGATCCCCGGGTCGGGTAAAGTGATATTGGGTTTTTCTATCTAGAAATTCTCAGTACTAGCCCGGAGTCTGGAATCTGTGCCCGGTATGGCGATAGGCTCGCCCCCTATGACATTATGGGACAAAAATTCGGCGAAAAGTGGGTGTACTGCTCTACTACTCTGCCAACGCCTTCGGGGATTACAGGCGTGAGTGTATATGTATATTTGTAAAAAAAACTTACAATATGACAGGTTCTAAAGTCAGTAGGTAATAATTCACCTACTCCGAGTGCTAGCGATGCCGACCCGTAGCCTATCAAAGATGGCGTAAATTTTTCAAATATCCGTCGGGTCTGCAAATATTGCCTCACATTATATCGGCCGTTCTGAAATATATCGCCATACTCGTATATCATTGACGCAATAGCGTCGTTATTCAGCGAGTTTATGCAAAAAAGTTTATTTAACGTGTCAACCGAATTAATATATACATTTAGACGTTTTATATATCGTCAAAACAAGGATGAGTGGCCTTTGCCTTCCCATTACAAGGGAAAAAGGAAAAAAAGGGAAGAGTGAGTTAGAATTGTTAAATCATATTGTCAATTCAATGCGAACTTTCTCGCGACGCGTTTAATTTTTATTTAAACTTATTTTCTTTGGTAGCAACTTGTTCTTGATCGTTCTCTCACTAATGAGGATTGTGACCATATATGATTTGTCTACATTAGCTTCTGTTCTGCGCCTGTTCAATAGATCTTTGTAGAGTTTGATTTGTGCGCCAGTTTAATAGATCGGTATAGAGTTTCTCCTCTGCAATACTTTTACACCATCGTGTTGGAATTTGGCCCCTGGAGCGCTTCCCCTACATCTATCCCACGATCAACCGCTTCTCCAACTAGCAACTAGAGGTTCTTGAATATAAATAAAGAAAAGCGAGATAATAAATATTCTCAAATGTTACAGACAGAGTAAGACGAGTTGCGTTTTAAATCACGGAATGCCAACCTTAAGTAAGAACTGACTCGAACAATTTTACTTTTATTTTCGACAAAAATAAATAATGGCGTAGTACGGGTTAAAAAATAAATTTTCTCTGTGCCCGGTTAGTCACTTGTTGAACGATTCTGCGACACATTCACAAACAATACAAAGCCGATTGAAAACAATAAGATATTAAAACATTTTAGTGTTTCTCTTTCCACTCACAAATACGTTTCGTTTCCGGGAAAACTCATAAAACATTTTATTGCCTGTCACCAGACCGAAGTGGCAGTTATTTTATCGTTTAAAACCCTTTAAATGGAATCACAACCCGGCACGGGGTTCTTACGAATCCAATGTACAAATCAGGAGGGTTACTCTTGACACTCAATTCCAATTTAAAATTTGGATTGGGTTTGAAAACTGTACAATTGTCACTCTTGAACGCCACACGAGCGCACGATTTAACTGAATACGGCGGAATTTTTAGTAACTAAATGAAATAGAGTAACTACAATCGCTAGTTCGTAAATATTCTATTTCATTTAGTCGAGTGAGTTAGAGTTCCGATGTCTTCTAGATTGGAATTGAAAATGTATCGAGTTCGAGATTGTAATTGATTTCAAGAGTAGGCCTGCAGACTGGTTTTGAAACTATTATTTTCAGATAAATTTTTTGCATTATAATATTGTTCTTCCACCACATAGAGCGACAACCAAACGCGTAATTGTACAGACGGTTAAGACTAAGTCGAGGATTCGAAACGAGGTGCCGAAGCATGTGCCTCTGAATCAACGTGTACCATTCAGATGTTCGTTTAAACGGTGAACAGCAAACATGTATTTACGCTACTACATCGCAAACTTATCTCCTATCCACTAATATTTATCGATACTGCTGACTGCAAGCTTCACCCATAACAGAACTCTTACTAAACATTCGAATAGCTAAATAAAGACGCGGCAGTGTAAACCTCGCGTGACGATAACACACGAACATTGTCATCGGCTCATTTGTCTTACATCACTAAATAGCTTGGCGTTGGAACCGATTAGAACGTCGTGCATTAACGCTTTTGTGTCCACGCGTCTGTGGCTTTCTTTATTATTGTGTTAATGTATTCGTGCATTTGTTGATGATGCTTGGAGTCGTGTTATATCAGTTACATACTGATACTAATGGCGTTACCAATGAATTTCTAGTGTTAAAATAGCATTTCTATGCTTTCATTTGATTTTTCTGTCTGCACTAAATTGACCATACCTATCTTTTTAGGACGCTCTTAGACAAAAGAATATGTTGTTGGTTACAGGTAGGTATAATAAAGCAGTCATTAACCTTTTCAGATTTCAGAATATTATATAGGTTAATGTCCCAGGCATTTACGTAGAGTATAAAATGTGGCTTTTCCACATATTATATTCTTTCAATTATTTGTTGATTTGTGTTCTATTGAATGAATACTCCGCCTTTTACAACCTTCGCGGCGCAGTAGGCGAGTAGCCGGATGTTAAACGATAGGCCGTGAGTTCGATTCCCACACCGGGATAAATGTTTGTGTGACAGACATTTGTGTCCGGGGTCTGGGTGTTGTGAGACCGAAAGTCTCTCGTAGTCCCCGATACCCACAACACAAGACTCGTATCTTAGTGTGGGATCGGGGCTATGTGTGTGACTGTTGGGTGTTATTTATTATTTTATTTTAATAAAAATGGCTATATAGGACAATTCACAATACGGAATAATTTAACAAATATGAAAACAAACAAATTGGCAACTCTACCCACCAATTACGTTCAGTTCGGTATCGAACCGCCTAGTTTTCACTACATAACACGGGCCTACCCAGGTTTGTGGAACGTCAGGTAACTTCAGACTATAGGTATCGAGCTGTCACAGACCTCGTCGAGGACAGCGGTGTACACGGACGTAGCCAGGTTTGTGATTGGGGGGAGGAGGCATGTTAAAAAAACCATAATAATATAATAATAATAATACTAGCCCTGTATTAAACATTGTCCCAATGCTGGGCACGGGCCTCCTCTACTATTCAGAGGGGTTAGGCCTTAGTCCACCACGCTGGCCTAATGCGGGTTGGTAGACTTCACATACCTTTGAAATTCTTATGAGAATTCAGGTATGCAGGTTTCCTCGCGATGTTTTCCTTCACCTTTAAAGCAAGCGATAATTAACAATGAATACACACATAACTTTAGAAAAGTCAGAGGTGAATGCCATTTGGGTTTCGAACATGCAACTTTCGTCTCGACAGTCCGTACCGCAACCAACTAGGCTATCGCTGCTTCGTATTAATAGTATAAAATAATTCAGGGAAGGGAGGGGTTTTTTTTATAGCATAGTCCGACAATAGAGCCAACATCCACAATACCGAAAGTATCACGTACGCGCTGTCGGTCTTAAAGGACAGGAATAGGGATTAGGGAAGGGAAGGGGGAATCTGGGCTTCCGGATATCTCACTTACCATACGAAACGCGACAGTAAACTGTCACTTTACGTTGGTTTTCTGTGTGTTTTCTTTTGACCCCCAAACACTTTCACCCTTGGCTACGCCCGTGCTATATAATATATGTCAATTGGAAGTGTTGTGTTAGATTATAAGATAAATATATCCACGACGACAAATCTGTGTAGTTTCACATATTCACGCACAGATGTGCTCTCTCACGACACATATTACGTCACACGGTCGACGCAGATCAAATTTAACCAACACACTTTGAACAACACCAAACGAGCTTAACAACTTTAAAATAAAGTTCATTTTTCAATAACCTAACGGCGTAGTTAAGTTGGTACAATTTTCATTAAGATTTTCCACGTCCACGCGAATGGGGCAAATTGTTTTTTTAATCAGCTGTTAGAATGCGTGAAATGGAACGTAATATTTTTTTGTGTGTTCCCGGTATTGTGTGATAAATAATGTGTTTATAATATAAGTATGTCATTTTCATTCAGCGTTCAAGAAAAACATTGGTATTCCACATATTATTATGAAGAGCCTTTTATGGGTGCGATGATACAGAAAAAGTTTATTGAAGTGTGACCGAATAAAAATTTTAATGGGATATATTTTCTCATCTAAAATATTGCTGTTTCTGAAGCGTTGGAGGGAAAACTTCTCTAGGCACGTTGGGCACTTCGGGACGGGGAAAAAGCATTGAACCAAGTAAAATTGCCCGTATAATGCGTTTTTAGTGAATTTACTACATGCCCAGTGTGCAGTCATTTAATTCGATACTTTTGACAGGTGCATTACAGCATGCAGTTTATTCATTACAAGTGTAGTGTGTGTGTTATGTTCTTATAAGTGAATGTAACGCAATTATAATTGTAATAGCGAGCCCGGCAGACGTCGTCCTGCCCGGAAAAGCATCCACATTTAATATGATATTTTTAAGATCACAATCTTTGGCATTTCTCCCACAAATCCCAACAAATCAAATTTGGGAACATACCGACAACTGCGCCACCTACCGGGTCCAATTGTGTTTTTAAACCGTCCAGGAACCCATTTAAATAAATACACAAAATTTCATCCAAATCGGTCGGTCTTTAGGAGGAGTTAAATGGTAAACACACGTACAGAGAATTATATATATTAAAGATAATTGTATTAACCGATCCACTGTCGTATCAACACCACACTTCTCCAGACATAACAAGGCGCTCCTGGAATATTCTAAATCATGCATCCAATGTATACGAAAGGAAAGCGCATGCACACAAGTGTAGATATAGTTTCTGATCCTCCTAACGCACAAGGTTGGATCTCGTTTAGCACGAAACCGCACAATCTTATTCTCAATTGATATGACAAAGCAACGTATGTTGCCAATGTAGGCGTCTGACACACCCGACACAGATTGATAGATGCGTTTAGCTGAACGTTTGTGCTGTAATAGATTGTTCTAGCCATTTTGTTTATAAGATTTGTGGCGATTGCGCCGATGTCGCTTGAAGCGCTTTATTTTATCGCGTCTTTTGTTAAAAATCTAAATCAAATATTTATTGAATCCATTAAATGTTTAGATTCAGTCATGTTTTTACTCTACCGTCAGTTCCGAATGCAGTTTCGTTAGAGAAGAACGGGCAACAAACTCTGGCGTTGCACTTTTCACATCAGTTAACAATATTTGGTCATACAATTATTATACGATTTAAGTTTAATTACATTAGATTAGAGCAGATCAATGTATGTTTGTATTCATTATGTTACGAGTTGCTAGAAGTGACATAGTTCTCTTAATTTGGGAAAATTTTCTAATAATTTATTAGTTTACGTACGTATGTATCCCTGAGAGAGTAGGTAGAAGTACAACTATTACATCTACGATTCACAGAGCTTATATCCTTGTCATGATGTCACAAGTAGTGAGTATAGTCCTTAATGGCCCTAATGACATACAATATACATATTTTAAAGATTTATTGGAAATATAATCCAAGGTTGCAAAATTTTGATTGCTGGTGGTAGGATATTCATATACGCCCGGATAGCGACCACCGTACACAGGGATCAGCCAGTGTATACGGTTTTTGTCGGCGGTCTAGAGATGGGGTATGATGTTTGACCGAATTGCGGAGTTCTTCGTAAAAAAATGGTGTAAATGATACGGTAGAGGTAATTGGTGATTTGGATGTTTTTGTGGCTCTCTCGTAGTTAGTGTATTATATTTTTTTTAAATCTAATTGAGAACCTTTACAGCTAATTAAAAAGATCGGCGGTACTAAACCTATATACCTACACCGCTGTCTTCGACGAGGTCTGCACAGCTCGGTACCCGTAGCCTGAAGCCGGTGTCCGGACGTATTTGGACACGCTCGGACGCCCTAACCGGGTGCCCTTAATTGCGGTAATAAACATTAACTAATAATTTCGAATGATGAATTCGTAGCAACATGTATATTTCGCATTCCGTTTAACCATTTTTTTTATTACATGCCAGTAAAACATGCGAAAAAAACAAAACCGGTTCAGATGTTTAAAAAAAAACACAAATGCTGCCGCAGAAGTGGCAAAAACACATGAAAGCATTATATGTCCAACCTCTTTGCATAAATGCATAAGTTCCATTACCAATAAAATTTAAAAAATCATAAACACATATGTAATAAGACCCGTCGTGTACACCAACACACTATACCTAAATATTGCGTAGATCGGTCGATCCGCCCATCGGTCTTTGTCGGCCGTCCAATCCGTCCAGTGCGGATTGACACGTCACCGTTCCACATTACTTGTGCATCGGCATTCGGGAACCGCACGCCGCGTTCTTACCGGCGCGTCACTATAAATACTACTGGCACGTGAAAAAAGACCGACAACACTTGCACTAAATACCAATAACGAACAACTAAGATACAGCCCGGGTTGATCAACCATAGGTGGTTTTCTTTTTTTGAATTTGTACAAAGTAATACACGGTGCCAGTGTAATAGTTTTTTGTTTTTAATCAGTGTTCTTGTTCTATTTTTAATTTTAAACATTGCAGAATAAGTCGTTATCTACACAATAATGTTATATAATAATATAATATGTTATTATATTCTTAATACATAATTGACAGCCTCCGTGGCGCAGTTGGCGAGTAGCCGGCTGTGAAACGAGAGGCCGTGGGTTCGATTCCTACATGGTACAAATGTTTGTGTGACAGACAGGTCTGGGTGTTGTGAGACCGAAAGTCTCTTGTAGTCCCTGATACCCACAATACAAGACTCGTATCTTAGTGAGGGATCAGGGCTATGTGTGAAAAAAAATATTATATTACCAAAAGAGTTTTACTAAGTTAAGTTTGCTGGGAACTATATCTAATAAATTCTTAATATTTATGTGGTATGACTGCTATCAAAATTATCGAACTTTCTTTCCTAAATTAGGAAGAATCGGTCAAAGCCGTACAACGTAATGCCGTTTTAATATGAATAAATATAATTTCCATATTGGTCCAATGCCGGTGTATATAGAAGAAATTGTCATGGATTCAAATCCTAGGTCGGGCAATCTGAATTTAAGAATATTAACATAAGCTCTGTACGTATCACGTCATGGGACGGAAATAATTTCGGAGAATCATGAGTGCTCTAGAAACTCTGCCTACCTTCAAGGATACCAGCGTGAGCTTATGTATGTAAAAGATCTAATTATAATAGACTATTCCTATTTTAAACAGCACAGACAACCACTAACGACCGATGCGTCATATATGTTTTTTTAAGTATTTAGAGAGACAATGGAGCAGGCGAAAACAATACATATGTTCGGCCTAATGGACGCTGGCGGCAACGTGAGACTGGGCCCGCTAATGTTTCGAATATTTCGAACGTTTTAAAGCGTTTGTCGATATTTATAATCGAAATTTCGAAAACCTTTTTTGTCGTGTTCATTCCTCAATTGCCTTTCACGATTATTTATTATTTGGAATTCAATAGGTACAAATAAAATCAATTACGTATTTAATGAGCTGTGAAAAATTATTTGCTTAAAAATATATTAAAAATATTTTAGTATTTCGCATAATAAATAAAAGTAGTAAAAGAGATTTCAATAATGTGAGTGCCTCTCAAAAATATATTGATACAAAAATAAATTTACCTTTTCAACACCAAATACATATATTAACATTAAGACCTCTTAGGTACTTGATGCCAATAAATAACAAATGACGCTTAGTTTACATAATTTGTGTTGACAATCGTCACCCTCTCGAGTTTCAAGTGTCGCCCGAATTTACTGTGCCTTTGAATGATTAATGAATAATTTATTTGAACAAAGCCCAATACGAACTTGAGAATTTATTTTATGGATATTATTATTTTGGTAGCAAATAAATTTATCATAATTATGATTATTTACATAAAAACTTTCACGTAATTGCTTGGCCCGTTTTAATTTATTTTTAGCTCACCTTTGAAATTCACCTGCAGGTCTAATATGCGTGCCACGACATATCTCGAGTACGACTGTAGACAAATTGACGATGTCGAATCATATCTAGATTTCCTTAACAAGCGCATTATGATCGACAAGTTTCTCGTTAACAAAATAAGTGTCCCCCTGATGTCCATTGTTTGATGTTCATGAAACATGTATTTTAAACTTTATATTTTTTAATATAGCGCAATTATTTTAATTTAATCGTTTCATATTGATACTAAATAATTCAAATATGGTACCTACGTCGTTTATTAATCTAGTAAATGAAATTACATTATTCTATTTTTATTTCTGTACGCACAAAATCTCGGTTACATGTGTCGAAAATCGATAAAATAGTTTGGACATGTTAGTGTTTGTAGACAAACATAACCACAGTTAACTTTATTACTGTTATTTCTTCTTTTGACAAAATAAGTCGAGAAAAATGAACCCGCATGTTAACTTCGGTAGAATATAATATAATATATACATCAATAATTTAAACACGACAAAAAGAGTCGATAAATTTTTATCTCGGCTTGCATCTTATAATCGACACAGTACAATACAGAGTTATTAATAATATTTTTTTAGAAATAGTAATGTTACCGATTGTCCAGTCGATTTGCCTAGACCTCCACGGTACAGCGCTGTCAAATAGTTCTCGTGTCAATGTCACGTCAACCCGTTGTGTCAGTATTTTGGCACCTATTAGTTATTCCGACTATCCTATTTCAATATGAGATTACATCACGCGAACGTCGAGAGCGTTATATTATAATATGTATTATTTAATTAATAATCAATCATGATAGATATATATATATATATATATATATATATATATATATATATATATATATATATAGGTAACTACAGTCCTGATTTGAAATTATAATCTAAGTTTGATCCCACAATACTATAATATTCACAAACAAATATATTTTAGCGATAATTAAATTCGAGATCTTTGGATTCTAACTGAGTAATCATTTTGAGTTTCTTTTAAGTTTTTGATCATTTTTGCATATTTATCTATCTACAAAAATCTATTTTTAGGCAATCTTCAGATGAGCCCAAGAATATACATTATTTTGATGGTATAATTTTCACAAATAAATATAACGACAAACTCATTTAACGCGTAGAAAATCGTAGGCAAAAGCTAATGTTTAATAAAATCAATCTTTTATCTAAATAATGTATCTTCAAATATTGTTCGGTCTAACAATGTTCACAGTTGAACTCGGAATAGCACTAAAAGCGAACAGTTAACCCGTTGTCTACCGTTTCTGATTTAAGTTATTTCCAGCTTTTAGCAGAATTGACGGAACTGGACCAAGTTTAGAATAAAATCTAAATTGATGTAACGTGGCCACGCGTCATAAGCGGCAGCGATTAGTATGAATAAACTATTTGGTTTTTATTATCCGATTGATCCCGTTCTCTTGAATTTATTTCATTCACTTGACGGATGGATGCCTTTTATTCAGCTGTTTTTACAATTGGGATGATTTGAAATGCTAATTGACGTCCAAATTTAACTGCACCGACTTCATATTCAAAATGTTGCTATAAATATATGCCAACTTATATTTTTCCGCTATTTGCATTCCTCAGTAGATTTTCCTTAAACATACTATTTACTAATATTCGTAAATTTTCTACTACACCATATACAAAATTTAATATGAAAGTAAAATATCTTACAAAAAACATATCGATCTCAATTTTCGCTTAGCAATCGGGTATATTTTTATTTAAACTCTCTTTTCAATATCGCTAAAGTTTATCGCTATTGTTGCTCCAGGAGCATTATTCTCTATGTCCTTACAAACGTGTAACGAGGCGCATTAAATTAAATGCATTTTATTCACATGTTACAGAATACCATAACATACGAACTACATGCGAATAACACGCGGTCAACGTAACGCGCCTCGTTACGTGTTTGTAAGGACATCATCATGGGCATCAGAATCATGCCCCAGGCTCGCTAGTCACAACGAAACATATAGGTAGCGTTCAATTGTCGCGAGTCGCGTCACCGACATAATAGAAACTTCCCGCCGCGCCATCCGATTAGCGACATCGCAAACTACATCGTGTGAATAGCGAATATTATATTTTTGATTTTATTCTGTTCAATTCTGCCGTATTTGGCAGCGATAGCCTAGTTGGTTGCGGTACGGACTGCCAAGACGAAAGCTGTAGGTTCGAAACACAAGTGGCATACACCTCTGACTTTTCTAAAGTTATGTGTGTATTAAAATGTTAATTATCGCTTGCTTCAACGGTGAAGGATAACATTGTGAGGAAACATGCATATCTGAGATTTTTCGAAGTTATGAGAAGTCTGCCAACCCGCATTAGGCCAGCGTGGTGGCCTAACCCCCCCTCATTAGTAGAGGAGGCCCGTGCCCAGCAATGGGACAATGTTTAATACAGGGCTAGTATCTGCCGTATTTAGCAAAATTTTGTTTTTTCCTACTATAAAAAGATTATAATTTCACTGAATATTGTATTCATTAAATTTTATTGAGTTACACTATTTTTAATAATACAACATAATGTGTATGTAAATCACTGTACTAACTTCCAAATATTAATTTAAACAAGGTCCAATTTTTTTTTTCTACTGTACAATAGACAACAAACATTGCCAACTAAAACCCCATAACTCATAAAAATGATAAATCAGGAAGCAACAAATTTTATGACCTAATTAACTATCCATCGTCTAGCGGTTAAAATGACGTAAACAGAAACGGAGCGAAAATAAAATAAAGCCAACTAGATTTGTATTATTATGAAACACGTCGCGAACTCGATGAGGGCGTTTGTGATTAATTATTAGTTTGTTATTTTCGTTAACTGTTTTAAAAACATCTATTAATTAATACGTTTTCTGTTTACAAATAACAATCTTACGTATTGATATTAACAATTAATTCAGTTATTATGAGTATAACAGAAAATAATAATATATCTAATTAGGTATGACAGACATAAATAGAATAAAATTCACGCGGAATATGTTAAGTATTTATGTACGCTTAGTTAAAAAAAATTAAACCGTTTAACAGTAGTTTAGCAGTCAACGATTCAATGGACAGTTTAATTATAATGCACGCTCAACAACAACAGCAAACTCATACGAAACCGATTAGAAAAATTTGCGTAATCACCATGCTAAACACTAGCTGACTTTTAAACAAACGTTAAAAAAATAAACCAGTCAAAAGATAAGTAAAAAATAATAGAATATATTTTTAACATCTTAAAATATTTTATTGTATTAATTCTATATTAATTAAGCGAACCAAAACGTTTTATTAATTTATTTTAAACCCCGCCAAGGGACAACTTAAATAAATTAGGCTTGTGTATAATTAGCAACCTTTTCCAAATGAAACTCATACACGGTCATTTTCCACAACTTGCAACAATAACGTATCGTAATTAATTAATTATATACGAACATTGTTCACTAAATACAGAGTCGTCAAACTCAGTAACTGAAAGGTTTATTTGCCTGCTAACACCGCGTGCCGCGTTGTTACGATTACCGCTAATAAATTGTGCCAAAACTTAAATTTACAATCGCCCTTGCGCACTAATGGGTTTGTAAATCATTGCTTCGGCTGTAATTAGGAATTCGTGATATTAATTTGGATTTGCGCTCTGTGCACATGATGTGAAGGTACTCGATGTACTCTTATTTTAAACTACATGTTTTATTGTGTACAGTGCTGCCAACCGTAGTTTTATTGGACAAAAATATGTAATTTTCTTTTATAACTGAGAGCATTTAAAAAATATATCTAGTGGAATTTAAATTTAGACGAGTTTTAAAATGAAACCTCTTCCCGCATATTAAAATCTTGTAAAAATTGGATGAGGATGACAGTGCTCTAGTACTGCGTATGAAAGACCAGATATCTCCTATTTGTACGAGGAATGTCTATACGTGGCAGCCCTGATTACAAGATAAGTATAAAGTGTTATAGAAAAATCTGCCTAAAACGTAGTAGGCACAAGTATCATTTTAAAAGTAGTGGTACAACTTGTTTCATTTCTCTTAATAAATTGATAATTATACTTACTCGTGTTTGTTTCGGAAATCAGTGATCGGTAGTGAACAGAAAAAAAAATATTTCATATTCTTCACAGCGTATACGTTTTTTCTTTTGTTATTTTCAATCCCATGTTATACCTGTCAAAACGCTGTCATTAATGTTGGCAGCGGTGATATTAAATTTAATCCGCTGTAATGCCAGCTCTACGAACAATAAACAGCCGACTGAAACAGTTCATAATAATAGCGTAATATGTTTGGAATTCAATAATATAACACGTGGTGATGCTTAGATAAGAAATTGACTTGTTAGTATGATAATATTATAATGACTTGGTAATATTTGATAAATACTTTTATTTATTGTTTATGTTAAATTATCACGAATATAGAGCTGTGAGAAAATGTATCATTTTTCAAAGCGGCTAATAATTTAAAATATTTTTTGTTGATATTACACACAATGTATTTATTTAAATTGAATAATAGAAGAACTATTCAAATTATATTTAAAGCAACACGCGAGCCTGTAATGTTTTTTTTAATCATACATATTTGTATGTAATGTGTAATATTCTTCATAAAATTTATAACAAATACTTTGGACTTACCAAAGAGTTTCGTCGTGGAACCAACCGTAAAATTTCGAAACTACATGATAAAACATCCTCGTTCGTCACCCGCATGTCCCAGCAACCTCACATACAAACGTGTCCGCTCTACGACAGTCGACACGGATTCACATCACTCGTCCGCGCAGGTTATTGATCCTTTACGTATTGTTAATATTCCATGCGCATGCGCACGAGACGGTCGCGTCCGCTGCGCACACCGCATCTAGAGTTCGAACGATAGTATCGATACTATTCGATAGTAATTATACGAATATAATAATTCGACGTAATTATAATAATTCGATAGTAACGATACTCAATACTTTAATACTTATTTTTATCCTGGCACGGCAAAGTTACCATCTGATGGTAAGCACAGTGCCGTCCAATTAGGTTATCTAGTAGCGAGAAATAATTTATCCCCCGCTACTCAACACAACCATGGCAGCCTCACACTACGTCATGGGCAAGAAGGTGAAGAAGCGGTCGAGGGTCTAGTGTCAGAGTACTCAGAAAGGCCGCAAAACTGCCAAACATTGTACCTCAACTCTAGAAACTGATCATACACTGGCTGATCCCGAAACGCGACACACTTGCAAGTGCTACTATGGTGGGTTTTACACCCTGTCTACAGTGGTCGCTATCCGGGCGGATATGAAAATGCTCCTACTGACTACCATAAAAGCTGAGAAGCCCGGATATTTTTTTACTCTAGATCTACCACATAGTCGACGTACGACTCCAAAAGAAAGAGGAGTTAAGAAAGAATATTGACATGCTATATAACTAATGTAAATTAAGTAATCTATACTTATATATAAAGCTGAAGAGTTTGTTTGTTTGCTTTGTTTGTTTGTTTGTTTGTTTATTTATTTGAACGCGCTAATCTCAGGAACTACTGGTTCTAATTGAAAAATTCTTTTAGTGTTGAATAGCTCACTTATCGAGGAGCGCTATAGGCTATACAACATCACGCTATGACTAATAGGAGCTGAGCTGCAATGAAAAATGTTGCATAAACGGGGAAAAATTATTCTTTTTGAGAGATTCCGTCCTACGTGGTATAGGCACTGCTAATGGGCAGACTTTGCGCTTTCCAACAGACAAATGACAGGACAGTAAAAAACTCCTTTCCTTTCGATCAATAAACCTAGTCAGGCTATCTCAGGAAATTATAAATTTCCAGGAATATTTCATAAAATAATTTATACTGATTTTCGAAGATGTCGACTCTTGTTAATATTATAGGATTACGTTTTATGATTTTCTTCTCGGTTGCTCTAATAAAGTTAATAATACGTTCTTATAAAGTTATAAGATACAGAAATGTATGGTATTTATAGTGAATAGTTTTGTAACAGCCTAGTTGGTTGCGATACGGAATATCAAGACGATAGTCGTATGTTCAAAACCAGACCAAATGGCATACACCTCTTACTTTCTAACCTATACCTGATAATTCTAATCCGAATTTCAGAGGTATTTACATACCAACCTACATACAATACAACAACCTACAATAGTCTACCAACCCGCTTTAGACCAGCGTGATGGAACTAAGGCCTAGCCCCTCTCATTAGTCGAGAAGGCCCGTGCCCAACAGTGGGACAATGTTTAAAATTAGGCTGGTATAATTATTTTGCTATTATTATACAGAGTAGTTTTAAATAGACATTGAAAGAGACATATTGTACAATAATTATTCAACTGTTTATATTTTAAAGAATAATAATAGGTATGTAAATATATGGAAGGGAATCGATAAAAATGAGAATCTACTCATTATCGATACCAAAGACATACTTGGGATCTCAACCGTACGTCTCTACTAGAGAGTATAGTTTCCAATTCGAAAACAATATGCATATCGTTTTTTATTTCACGTTATGAATACTGATCAGGACTGACTTCCTGAAATCTTGTTGAATAATTTGTTTTGTTTTTGAGTGCCTTTAAAAGACGCGTGCAGTAGAGTCATGGTTTACGAGTTTACGTGCTTGAGTTAAAAGAATTTAAATAAGAATAACAATGTATGTTCATCTAACCTTAAATGGAGTGCGTGAACTATCGCACCACCTAATACCTTGTTCAATAAAATTCTAAATAGTGTGGTAGTGGTCGATATTTCAAATCAGGAGATCTCTACGTATATTGGCTTTGCTTATGTCGATTTTCAGTATAGTCTTATTTATTTGCAAATTGATACTTAAATGATAAGGCGTTAAATAACAAGGCCTATTTCTTACTAATCTTCAAAATGTATAACTGATTAATTCAGACACCCTGTATTGCAATTGTCATAAAAATTAAGTATTGAAAGCAATTCCGGATAAGTTTCTCGGGTTATACTGCATTACATGTATACCATTACATAAGATATTAAGTTTAATAGATCATTAAAATACTTTAGATTAAATTAATTCTGTTAAAGTCCTACTACTAAACTACCTTGCACGATGACGAATTAATGGAGCTTTAGAAAAAATCGTATTTAGAACAAAAGATTAATGTCTTTCAACTTGAATAAAGGATTTATTTCCTTCCTATGATCCTGGTTCCTTTAGGCGTAGTGTAAAGAAGCTAAACAGCAGGCCGGCATGATTGTGTTGAGTAGTGAGGGATAGGCTGTCTCTTGCTACTTGATATTCTATCTGGACGGCACTGTGCTTACCATTAGGTGCAGTGTGGTCACTTTGCCGCACCAGAATAAAAAAAAATAATATTTCTCATATAAAATAATATTTCTCATATAAAATAATATTTCTCATATAAAATAATACCTATTGTGTTGTATTATAGACTACTAGTAGCATTGCAGTATTCAATTCTGATGCAAATACAAGGTTCGACCGCACCCCGAAGTAACCGTCCTAGGCGCTATACCGCTACACCACGTGGATGATTCACTCAAGCGACGCGTCAACGTCCAATACATAGGGCTGTGTCGTGACAATTAGTATAATACCTAGCGGGTCAAGACATCAAATTAACATAACTTTTTGCAACCCCATAGTGGTCAGTCCTGGTCAGTCCACTTAAAAAGACGATTTTATTTGCCTTCACTTTAACCATCAATTTTGCTACTAATAATTATTTTATTTCGTATTTTATTCTACACTGACTTTTTTAATCTGTAGGGCAATAGACAAGGGAGCGATAGAACATCACATGCTAAATGTTCTATGTGTCATTTTTCGTTGGCGTCGGACCAGCTCTTGAGCGTTCTTAGAAATTATATTAGAAAGAGAAAGAGAATCGCTTGACACTCAACCCCATTTTCGCTTTTTATGCTGTCAACATCCAAGAAGATAATAACATTTAAATACCTGTTGTAATATGAGTTAATATTAGTATTAGATACAAATATGCAGATAATTCCAGGATGTTTATTTGAATTTATATAGTGTAAGTAATCTCTATAGTATTTCTCAATTGTGTTTTTCGTCGGTACGCCATTACTTTCATAATTCTTCATCAAATTTCAATATTCAAACACCATTTTAAAGCTTATCTTTATCGCTGTTTACGAGATATAGACAAAGGTTTTATAATTATTGGATTTGCAAATAAAAAAGGTGAAAAATGAACAGTGCCATCTGTTCTGTCAACAGATATTAGCAATTAATTAGTTGTATTGTTAATAACTATCGGCGCTAAGTATTCGCACGGGTTATTTAGTTAATTATAATACTTTTTTTTTATAGTATAGTCCGACAAACGAGCCAGTGGGTCACCTGATGTTAAGTGATCTCCACCGCCCATGAACATCCACAATACCGAAAGTATCACGTATGCGCTGTCGGCCTTAAAGGACAGGAATAGGGATTAGGGAAGAGAAGGGGGAATCTGGGCCGCCGGATATCTCACTTACCATACGAAACGCGACAGTAAACTGTCACTTTACGTTGGTTTTCTGTGAGACTATAGTTAACTAACTATATTTAGTTACAAAATTTATTTTATATCTCGTTACCTTCTAATCCCAAATGCATTTAATATTTTAGTTATACACTCAAATTCAATTGCATAAAGCACACAAGCAAACAAACAATAAATCCATTACAACCAAGTGAAATGCAAATAGTAGACACGGGCGTGCAATGTTTCGCGCGCTTACCGCACCGCACCATGCCACGACGTTCGCTGAACAATTCACACCATCTTGTCAAATGTGAATTGTAGGGATGGCGAGAGATGGTAATCGATAAATGACACTGTAAATTTATGTAACTTACTAGTTGTTGCCCGCGACTCCGCCCGCGTGGTTGTTATTTTTGAAAGAAAATGTATAAAATTGATCCATCCTAAGCCATAATAATATCTTTCTATATTCGTGGTAGTTATTTTCGCTTTCCCTTAGGAATCATGCATCTTTCCGGGATAAAAAAAGCCTATGTCGTAACGCATGTACAATTACAACTGTGCCATCGATGCAGTCATTGATTGTATACATTTACAAATATCTAATAATCAAAGGTCTAAAAATTTGGCGACCAAAGTGGCCACCCTGACTGTCATCGTCTGAACTACAAGCTCCTAGATATTAATCACAAACTCGATTCGTTGCCAACTTGCACAGCCCGAGCAGCTGGATGCAGAACTTGGAATGACGTGCCGAAATTGACATTTTGCTAAATCACTCCAGCGGGCTTGATGTGTTGCGGTATTAATGTAGTATGCATACTCGTATAGTTACACTTGATATGTTATAGTTATATAACATAGAATCTCTTATGTAATCATTTGATAACAAAGGAACAGACATCGCTATATAATATAGCCATTTTTTTATAGTGTTGTAGAGCCACGAAAGCCAGAATGCTCGACAGGTGTATATAGCTGTCTCAACAGATATTTTTTTATTTGATTTACTAACGTTTTGTATATATTAATACATTGTCAAAAAAAAACGCTGAAAACAAAACAGAATAAATGTAACGAAACAATTACAGGTAAATGAGTATGTTCTAATAAAAGACAAAATTAAAAACTAATTACTTACTCATATACAATTAGTAATCATCAATGATGACGACAAAATTTTTGTGTTTTGTCTTGCTTCCTCTGACGTTAAATGTCATTAGCATGGCGAGAAAAATTATTGGAGACAATAATTGAGACAGTTATACATTTATTTGTATATACCGATATTAAACATATTGTACACAACCCTACAGGTTAATTGACACAGAACAACCGCGTAATATCCTGAGAATGTAGCATTTCGCATTAATAGTGTAAGCATTGATTATCGCGCGACAATCTCGAGACAATCACGAGTCGTGGATCGGGCACTCTTGTCATTATCGTTTCGTTTATCGCTTGTTAGGTATAATTAAGATGTGAAAAGTATTACCCCCACAAAAATGTCGGGTAAGAGCTAGCTCCTAGATAGTATATTATATTGGACTAGCGTTCGATTTTATAACCTTTTTATCTGTACATAGCTGGGGGCTATGCTGTAAATCAAATTATCAATATTAAATTAAAAGCATGTGTGAAAAATTAATGATTTTTTATTATTTTGTTTCTAAAAAATACGTTATAACTAAAAACCAAGTGCATGAAAACTGTAACACATGTAACTAAATAAAAGTTTCTCCGTTTTTATTTTCTCGATGGTTTTGCTTTCTGTTATCTGAGCACGACAGTGACCACACTGCACCGGATAGTAAATGCAGTGCCTTCCAGGTAGAGTCCTTCGATCCTAGCGATTCGTGCCGATTTATATTCTAAACACTATTATCGTGAAAGATAATCTCTACTACAATATTTCTATATTTTTAATCATCGTGGTTTCGTTTCGTTTCACAGCATAAGTTCACCTAAAAAGTACGTTTTCATACAAAGCGAACATGTCACTATCGTCGCACGTCGTAGTTTTTTCGATCAGTCCCGCAGCTCCAAACTCTACCGTTAGATTTAAAGCTGCCATATAATGCACACCCATAGTGTTATGTTATCTAAGCCTAAGCGCATCATATAGTCGGTTGGAGGGCTATTTGATTTAAGCAACATATTTGGAAAGTTTCAATAGAGTTTGTTTTTTTTTTTTTTTCGAAAAAAAAAACTCAGTAATATAAATAATTAATACAAATTGTTAAGAAATCTATGAGCAGTATGCACGAGTTTTCAAACCAAACATTTTCTCTTTGTATAGAAGTTTACGATCAATGAAACATTTAAATTCATTCATTGAAATTTCCGAACGAATCATGAACAGACCAAAGCCTTGAATCATATGTTGAAACATTCAGTATCGTTCGGCTAAGCATTAAGAAGGCCAGAGCGTTGCGCCATCGTCCGTCGCAGCTGAGTAAAAACAAACGACCACTAATCGGTTTCTATTTTACAAGAAATAACGCGAAAAAAATTGACCAGTTCGCGACACCACCTTGACACGGTTCGATTTGTGTGTTGCATAATTTTGAACGTTTATCACGATTGTTTGTTAATTTTCACACGGTGCGTCTTATTTTGTGTAATGGAAATTGTTTTATTTCTGTTTAAGAGCAGACGCTACGTGGGATTCTTGTTCCATTGTTTTTTTCGACATACAAGTGTTTTTAATATATTAACAATTCATAAAAAAAAACAACATACAAGTGTCATATACATATAAACGTATGCCAAGCCATAACTTGGTAAATCTAATAAGGAGTAATTTTTTAAGATATTTCAATATCTATTATACTCTAATAATTTCTAACACAGATCTTAAATACATTGTATTGAGATAACCCTATATCTAGGTACCCTATCATCATCATCATCATCAGCCGGTGTCAGTCCACTGTTGGACGTAGGCCTCTCCCAAGATGCGCCACTGAGTACCCTAGGTACCCTATACATGGGTAATATACTTATATAACATACTAGCTGAACATAGGTTGAACGGTATAGAAGTTGATGTTCTGCAGCGCCATCTAGCGAGTTCTTTTTATTTTTTCCGGCCAAATACCTTCGCGGGCGTATGAAAAACAACTCAAAAAAGTTTCATCATAATCAGCTAAATAGTTTAGTAGTCCATAGAGGACATTTATTTTTATTTATATACATAAACTCATGTCTCCGAAGCGATATGCAGAGGTGCAGCTGGTATACCGACAATTCGCCGAGCTTATTTTAGTCAATTAGCTGGTGAAGCTATCGCCATATCGGGCACAAACTCTTATCCCGGGCAAATTAGCTGGTGGTAGGATATTCATATCCGCCCGGATAGCGACCACCGTACACAGGGTGTAAAACCCGCAATTGGCACACGCAAGTGTGTCGCGTTCCGGGATCAGCCAGTGTCCATCCGGTTTTTGTCGGGGGTCTAGAGTTGGGGTACGATATTTAGCTGTTTTCTGAGTACCGACACTAGACTCTCGATCGCTTCTTTACGTTCTTGCCAATGGCGTAGTGTGAAGAAACAGGCGGGCATAATTGTCTCGACGGATAGATTGTCTCTCGCTACTCTAATTGGATGGCACTGCGCTTTCCATCAGCTGCGGTGCGGTTACTTTGCCGTGCCAGAATAAATACAAATTTTAATTGAGCGACCTGAGCTTGTATCCGGGTCTTCATCAGTTTCTTAGCCTATGTGCGCATCCGACCAATGAGGTGATGTATAATCATTTTCACATAAAGCCTACAAAGAGAAAATAACCGCACGAAACACACCACAAAATAACACATTTAAAATGCATACATTTAAAAATACGTAGAATATTTCAGCCTGTATTTCTCTGCAAAATATCCTCCGGAATTCAATAAACTCACGAACGGGGACATTTTATTAGGTGACATTAAATTTCGAGAATTCAACACCTATGTTGAGTGGCCCGATGCTAAGCACTACTGTTTTACTTGCATGTTGTAGTTACGATGCACATTCTGACATTATAATAACTGGCCATTGAATAACGGCTCCAATATTAATCAACAATTTAAGTGTGATAGACTAGATTGTATTTTTTTGGTTGTAATGCAATGGACCGGATTCTGCTGTCCGTTTTAAAAAAAGCCGTTAAAGAAATAACTTAATTTTAAATTTATGTTAATAAAGTAGAAATTATATCCCTACGAAAGTTTTCCGTGAGCATCATCGTTAGATCTTATAACTTATATAGATAGAAAAATATGACCCAGACTGATCGATAGAGAAATTTTTTTATTATCTAGTTTATATAACTCAAATTTTAAAGGGACGGCAGGATTGCTAGAACACACTTTAAAATTAGTCTCTATGGGTGGAATTTATGTTGCGCAAAAGTCATACTTGCTATTATTTTTATGGTTACTTAATATAAGAATTTATTCTGTTGGAAGATATTATGCAGAATGTTATGAATCACATTTCAATAAGCAGTTCAATTAAATGATACTTGTATACTTCATATCCATAAATCCTTAGGAGTTAACAATATCTGTGTTTGCAATTTGTTACTATCATTAATGTCAAATTTTGCTCGGTGGAAACGAGATTTAAAAGTTGAGCCTTTTTTTCTCTATCTACCCATTTACTAAACAGCTGATGGAAGAATGTCATATTTTATAAACTTCCATACACACGGGAATTCCGATTGGTCATTTCGCAACTTGACGTTTTTCCATAAACTTAAAGCAACGTTTATAGTTTATACTAACATACAACATTCGCGGTTACGAATGCATCTGTGTTTGTTGCGGTGTACACATTCCGATGTACGTTTGTGTGTGCGTATATTAGGCGAGTATGTATGTGAGCGTGTGTGTGTGTGTGTCGTATATGTTGTGCAAGTATGTATGTATGTGTGTGTTGCCGACACTGTTTAACTAATGCGATGCTACACTCGGGTGTCGTTGCTTTGCCTTTGTACTGACAGGTAGTGTGTGTGTGTGTGTGTGTGAATATGTATGTACGTTATCCGTATTTGTATTTCACGAATGTGTCACTAGGTTAGGGTCGTGCTTATAATATAAATTCAATATACTATAGAATGATTGAAAAATCTGGAAATACCATGTTAGTAAATTTAAAAGTAAATAATATTTTTCCAACACCAACTCCATGTACAGTATCTATCGCTTAGTAATATTGCTATAATAAAAATAAAACAAATAGTATTGAATGTATTGATAGTATTAAATATATATATAAATTCGGCGAAAAGTGGGTGTACTGATTACACCTCTGCCTACCCCTCCGGGGATTACAGGCGTGAGTGTATATGTATGTATGAGTATTGAATATCATAATATTTGTAGTCTTTACAAACAACCATACATAAATTCTTAGAAATAAATAATATTTGGTTATTGGCAACCCTACACAGTAATGTCACATAAGGACGATAACAATGCAGCTGTTATGCTGACTTCACACTTCACTCAAGGCGATACCGGCCGAAGACGTGTCAGTCTGTTCATTGTGCGGGGAACTTGGGAATACTGAATTATCAATTTCAGTGAACTGTTTGAAGTTGAGTCGACTTCCCTTCTAAATTAAAAAGGGTGCCGACGCTTTATTATTACGAGGAAGTCTCAACACACGACTATATAAATAAGGTCCACCTGGAAAGGACTCAACTGCCAGCCTGCCGTCATCTCTTAGAGCAGTCTTGTTGTAATATTACAATGTGATTTTATACCATGAAGACTCTTATGATACTGTCATAGTCACTTTCACTGACACAACTATTACGTTATTTTCATGTTTTTTTTTATTCTGGCACGGCAAAGTGACTACACTGCACCTGATGGTACGCGCAGTGCCGTCCAGTTAGATTGTCGCTATATGGCAAAGAAATCTTTAGCCGCCACGCCGTGGGCAACCGGAATGTCAGGAATGTCAATTAGGTCGGTTACGTACAGAACTAAATTTGGTACTATATGAATGATAAATTTCGATACGTAACAACAACGTTAGCGACTTCGCTTATCTATCGTAACTTTTTGATATAAACTCATGATAGAACTACGAATACGTTGGACTACAGAGTGCACATTGTGAATGCATGCTTTTAAGCTCAACACAAGGCGATAACCTACATACCTATACACTCACGCCTGTAATCCCGTAAGGGGTAGGCAAGGTAGGCATTACACCTACTTTTCGAATACGAAATTATTCCGAATTTATTACGGTCCCATAATGTGATAGGTGGCGAGCCTACCGCCATACTGGGCAAAATTCCAGACTACCGGTGATACTGAGTATTTTTAAATAGAAAAAGCCAATATCACTTTACCCGACCCGGGTATCGAACTCGAGACCTCAGCACATCAGTCGTAACGAAAGCGCAATTACAACTGCGCCACCGAGGCAGGTGATAACTTCGTTTAATCAACTGCCTTGCTCTTAGATGCCCATTGTACCGTGTAGACTGAATTGTGATTCACGTGGTTATACGACAATTAACCACTGCCGTGAAACACTCCATTGGAAACTATCGTCTAATTTGAGGATGAATATTATCCGAGCCAATTTGAAATTGGATTAGTAAAGTCATGCATGTGTACGGGCTTATACGTACGCTTGTATTCTGTGTGACAATGCATCACGTATTAATCCACACAGACATCTGAAAAGAGAGCTTTGCCCAGTGGCAAAGAAACAGCTAGACGATGGACATTAGCTAGGCAGAATATCAGCGCCAGTCAGTATTTTACTACCTGGCAAATGCCTTTTTGGTCATACTTTAGACATAGGTGTTCCAAATTGAGGAGTAGCGGGTGAATTTAGAGTTTATAAATGCTTTTTTTCTTTTTGTTTTACTCCTTTATGTGTTTGTTTAATTTGTATGTCATCGAAATTCGAAAGTGTTGACCAAATAAAATTTATTTTCTTTTTAGACAAAAATATTAGTATAAAATTTAAAATATTGAACCTCTTTGGTCATAGTAAATTAAGGCTCGTAACATCTTATTGACAGTCTCCGTGGCGCATTGGGCGTCTAGTTGGGTTTGAAACGAGAAGTGGGTTCGATTTCCTGTGACAGTGACAGAAAATGTTTGTTTGTTTTTTTGGTATTGAGGGACCGAAAGTCTCTCGTAGTTCCCGATACAAGATAATTATATCTAACTGTGAGGTCGTTGTGTGTGACTGTTGGGTGTGATTCATTTATTTATTACTAGTGGTCCCGGGGCAGACGATGTCCTGCCATAAACCGCCTTCTTTGTGGGCCGAATTTTCGTTAAAAACAAAAAATTCTGATCTCAAAAAGTTGGACCCAACCACACACATACACAAAATTTCATTGAAATCGATTGAGTGGTTTCAAAGTCTATAACGGACATATAAACAGTTGTTGTGTTTTATATATAAATTTATTATTAAGGAATTCCTTACCATTTCTTGCATATACGTGGATTCAGATACAAAATTGATGCCCAGGATGTTCATTGTGATACGAAATCAGCTGAGATTGTAAGCGTTGCGGTGTTTCGCCACCGTTCCTACCAGGTCAATGGGACAGACGACACTGGCGGAGGGCGGTCAAATCGATTCATTAGCACAATTTACTGTGACCTAATCTCAACTGTCGAGGTTGATTTTATATTATATGAGTTATGTATTGAAAAGGTGTACATTACAAAGCAGTAGATGCTCATATAATTTATGAATTCTATTTTATAATAGGGTCGTTTCATTTTGTGCATTATTCAATATGCAACCGAATATAATAATAAATTGATAACATATATCCCTCGCACAACGGCACAGTAATGGGCATTCTGAGAACCGTTACGTCACGGGACACATCATGCATCTTTTTACTGTCATTTGACAATTACCTCTTCCAGCAGATTTGAATGGCGTCTATTTTACATCTTTTTTCGGATTCATAAAATTCTTTCGATAAAAGGTATAGGTAATGTAACTTATTGATTAAATTAATGAAAAAATCGAGTCAACTACCGTGTTAATACATGTTGGTAAATTTTTTCTTCAATAAAAGTCTTATATGAAGCTAAATTATTTCTATAATCTTTTTACAATGCGTACACTATTCGTCTTAACGTCTTAATCCTCATTTTAAATGTTATGTTCCGCTTCCGTATCTTGTCCCTTTCACACATCATTCGCTCTTTCTCATTTCCTCTTACGTTCCGTTTCACACATACATAGTTTGTGTTTCTAAACTCAATTTGGTATTTAATAAATTTCTCACAAAATCTAAATCATGTTTGGCTGAACCTTGACCAACAGATCTTAACTGCATGACCCAAACGTAAAGAAACAGTGTTTTATTCGATTGCGCCCCTATACGAAATTATTCGAAACATTTTTGGATACAGTCATGGTTACGGATATTTAATTATTTCGGTTATCCGATAGTTTCGGTTACGCTTAAGCAGTTCCATAACATCCCTAGAATAAAGTACATACATCAATCCAAGAAACTCGTAGGATTTTCTTTGCATATTTCAAACACATGGCCGCGTTGTCCTTTGTGCGGTAGAAGCAATCGTTTACGTGCACATTATTGCAACGGCGGCGATTCGACCGCGCTCGAAGGAAGAACCAACTTGGGGCATAGTGACCTGTATTGTATACCTTATATGTTTCTAGATGGTAAGAGTGATAGAGAAAGAATATTCAGGTTGACTCATTGTTTAAACAAGCAAATGAAGCCTGGTCATGTAACGACACAAAAACTATTGAATCGATTTTGAATTAAACTTACAAAACTACCTAAAAAAACATAACATTAAGTAGTTAAGAATGACATTTATATGTAACATGAGAATTTTTAGGAGTCTGCCAAGATAGATTCTAGGTGTAATTTTAAATTACACATACTCCAAAATATGTCAGCTGCTACTCTCCAGTCACAACGCTAATTGTTAAGAAGTTTATTTTTAATAAAAGTTTATATTAAATTATGGGAAAAAAAATATTGAATTTGAAGGCGTTAAAATATATAATAAGTTGCCTATCAATATAAAAGATACTAAAAAAAAAATGTCTAAATTCAAAAAATTACTAAAAGAGTATATTATGGAATAATATGGAGTATATTAAAAATATATATTGTGTTCGTCTGGTCTTCGTATACTATATTAAAAAAAACAAAAACTTTATGATTATCATTTATGTCACTTTTAGTTACACTATCAACTTTACATCCGTGTTTCTCGGATTGAGGTGTAATATCTATTTTGTGTTGTGTATACCCTCACTTCAGATTAATATTAAAATGTCTACAAGTACGCTCATTACGATTTATTGTTAATGTTATGATTTCTCAGTAAGTGAATTATTGTAAATTCTTTATGAGAAATAAAGTCTTCTTAAACCGTATTTTTTTTACCTCGTACGTTATCTTCAGATCTTAACCAAGTTAATATAGGACCTCATCGAAGTAAACTATTAAGGACAAAGTTTTTATTAAAGAAAATAAGTCCATACAATGAAAACATGAATGTTAGACATCAGTTAAACAAAATAAAAATAAGAGAAAACAAAATTATAATGTTTTGAGAACCTCCTTTTTAAAAGCAGTCCAATAATGCTTATTGAAAATGCGATTTAAATCACCATAAACTAAATTAATCTTATGTCCATAATCTCACAAAAACTTACGGAGAAAAGAGGCTTAATTAACGTTTCTCACCGAAAAATAAACTAAAAACTTATCTTATCTAGCTGAGATAAATTGTGGATTAACGTAACCTCTCCGCACAGTGACAGGTAATGAGACGTCGCGTTATCGCCCATTAGCTAACACTTACCCGGCTCGTTATCAGTGTCGTCAAACCGTTGGTACGTAACAAACATCAAGTCTCGGACGTTTTGTTTTAAATAACTATACACTCTACACGGGGGCAATTTATATAACCCCACGATTTACTAACGAATAAAAAAAATAAGGATCTTTGAGATTCCAAATTAAAAAATATCTATATTACGGTTTCAAATTGTCTATTTTTACGATTCCAAATTTAATTTATGCAACCCTATAGTTTATTAACGAATAGAAAAATATAAGGATCTTTGCGATTCCAAATTTAAAAATATCCATATTTACGATTCCAAACAGTCTTTTTCTACGATTCCAATTTTAAAAATACAAATTTAAATTATACAAGTATGTTTTAAACTTAGTTAATACGGCTATTTGTTGGCTATACTATTTGTTATAACAAGCTATACCAAGATTTACCCTTAAAAGACTGCTTTGATCGCATGAGATTATCCCGGGGCCAATAATATCACCAGCAACCGGAACCCATTGGAACGCTATCGAATGATTGGAAATAAAACCCCCACGACGTTCGAAATGTGCGAAATCCCATTAGTACAGTTGGACCGTGCGAGATTAGCGCCCGTCGCGGGAATACAACCCGTGTGTTGAAGACGTGCTGGTAGCTCAGGTGTGTCAAGGTATAGTAGCGTAAAAGTCCGAGAATTACAGGAACTTTTCTTGATTATTTAACGTACAGGAATAGAATAAGCTATAGATATTAATAAACTTATTAAGATAAGACAAAGATATGGCAGTTTTATCAGTTATATTTAGTGGCCAGGTACTCGTTGCGGCCTTATGACTACTCTGACACTAGACCCTCGACCACTTTTTCAGCAACCAATAAGTATCTTGCTACTTAATGCTCTAACAAGACGGCACTGTGCTAACTTTGCTGTGTCAGGAAAAAAAACTATAAAATATTTTAAATATAACACAAACTTTAGTAATATTGAGTTGTGGAAGAAGACCTTGTTTATCAAAAAAAAAACAAATATCAATAAAACCAAAAAACAGTCGTGGAACTGAATGTTCGGTATGGCAACCCTAGCTTTATCCGTTAATACAAGACACATCCCTCGAGAAAGATGTGTACCATGCTGTTAATCCACTACAGTAATTTATATACTACAACTTAATTGCATTGCTTAAATCGTCATGAAGGCTTCTCTGCTTGGGTTTTAAGAACCGTCATTGAAAAATCTCATACATTTATTGAACTTGTTGAAAATATCATATCAGCCCCGGGTACTAACCCAGTAGACTTTACATACTTTTTAATTCTTATGAGAAACTCCAAGTATACAAGTTTCCTCACAATGTTTTTTTCCTACACCGCTAAAGCAAACGATAATTGACAATAACATGTAAATTTAGAACAGTCAAAGGTGTATGCCATTTGGGCTGGTTTTGAACTTTTGTCTCGGCAGTTCGTACTAACTGGACTATCGCTGTTTTACTCAATTGATTACCTTATTTGAAAATAAAACACGTAAAATCAATCGATTCATGTACGTAATAATAAACTACAGAATCCACAACGCCATAATCCGGGTTTAATTATTTGCTAAAATCCGTAAGCTAATCGATGGACGCGACTAACTGTGTAGTGAAGTGACACGGGGACGATTCGATCCCCAATTAAGCTCGTCTCGATAACTGGGTATTATACGGTGAATGCGAATCGATCCACCTGGCTCGGCGCGCCGGGTCGCGTCGATATGAATAGTGCTGTGATTATCGATGTTGAATTCGTTTGGTTTTTTTTGATAATTTTTACTATATTATTCTCGGTGGATTGTGTTGATATGAATAGTGCTGTGACTATCGATAATGACTGTGTGTTAACAAAATTGTTTGAAACTTTTCTTAAAAATGCTTATTTTAGGTTTTTCTATTTAGAAATACTCAGTATCGGCCCGGAGTCTGGATATGAGCCCGGTATGGCGATAGGCTCGTCCCCTATAACATTATGGGACCGTAATAAATTCGGCGAAAAGTGGAGGTACTGGTTACACCTCTGCCTACCACTTCGGGCATTACAGGCGTGGGTGTAAATGTATACATGTAAAGTATTTACTAAGAGGAAAATATTATTATTTGAGTTAACAATGGTTAATTTAATAAGGCATATTTTTAGAAATCATATTCAGGATAGGGCATGTAAATAAACACATAACTACTGCAATAGGGTATTTGACAATTTTTGAAAATTGATGGACATCGATAGAGGACTCTTCACTTATAGCTCCCGTAATATTGTTATTATTGAAATATACTCAATTTATATAAAATCCGTGATTTTATTTTTTCATATATAATTTCGCACTAAAACGCGTTGTCACGTGACATTATCTTTATGTGACGTCATCGCACATATACAAACATTCGTGACACCTAACAACATAACAAATTATTTGCATTTATCTGTTAGTTTTTCCGCAAAAATGAATGAGCCGGCATATAAGTATTGTTCAATGCCTTTGTGTAAAAACTCGAAACTAAATCCCGATAAATTGTTCATCCATGTGCCAAAATCATAAGTTTTAAGAAAGAAGTGGCATATTTCGACTATCAGCCTTTGTAATGACTTCTTCCATTCTTATAGAAGACTTGAAGACGAAGTTAACACGTTTCCACACGTTTACACATCGAAAAATATTTATTTATTTATTTATTTATTTATTTACTATTAAAAATATAAACCCATAACAGCAGGTGCCAAAGCGGGATTATACTAACTACTAACATATCATAAACACAAAAATATTACTAATAAATAACACAAGAAAAATAAATGAAACTTAATACTAATAATATAAACTTCACCGTTCACCACATTTTTGCGCTGCTTCTGTGAATTTCGGCAAGGTGCAATTAAATATATCAATATGCTCTGACACAATGTTGAGCAATCGTATGGCGCGCGACAAGGGCGAATACTTTAAAATGTTCGTCCTCGATGTGGGTACGTTAAACATTGGCAGATGGCGACGAGTACCGATGCGCCTGTGGGGGACGCACAGTTGCAGCTCGGACAATACCTCCGGGTGGTGTATCCACCCACGCCATACCCTGAACACGTACTTAACTAGCGCGAGATCTCTCCTCACCTCTAGACTGCAATACCCAACCATGCCCATGACGAACAGACTAGGATACATCAACGGATAGAAAGGATACACTCCAAATTCTTTCAAATATAAGAACCTAGTAAATTTATTTTGGATTTTCTCAACCATCAGACTATACTTAGCCTCATGGGGATTCCATATTATTGCGTTCATTTCTAGCTGACTACGTACAAGTGCATTAAATAATATTTTAATAATCAATGTGCTGCGAACATTTCTGCAATTTCTTAAAATAAAGCCAAGGGCTCTGAAAGACTTCCCACAAATATCAATAATGTGTTTACGAAACGTAAACTCAGACACCATCTGTACTCCCAAGTCTCGTATGGAAGTAATGCGCGATATGTTTTCGGCATTCATTCTGTACTGATAGTTGAGTGGTGCACGGGCGCGACTGTAGGTCATCACACCACATTTGGCCACATTGAAATAAAGTTTGTTGACCTCACTCCACTGCACCACTCTATCAATATCCCGTTGGAGACGCTCACAGTCAGTGCTGTCTGCTATTGATAGGAACATCTTGAGATCGTCTGCAAACAGCAAACATTCCGCGTCCACTATGACTGACGGCAGATCGTTAATCATGATAATGAACTCCAATGGGCCAAGATTGCTTCCCTGGCTCACACCTGAAAACGTGTAGTATGGTCTAGACTCATATCCGGCATATTCTACATACTGTCTTCGTTCACCAAGGTAGTTTGCGAAAAATTTTAACAGATGGGGGGTAAAACCCATCGCGGCAAACTTCCGCAATAATATGTCATTATCGACTGTATCAAACGCTTTCCTAAAGTCAAAGTACGCTGAATCCACTTGTCCTCCTCTATCAATGACTGGTGTTAGATATGATACAAATGATAGTAAATTACTTCCCGTACTCCTACTCGGTCGAAAGCCGTGTTGTGTATTGGTGAGCTGGGAGCTCACTTGGTTAAATATACTTGTATACAACGCCGTTTCAAATACCTTGGCAAAAGAAGACAACACTGCAATTGGTCGGTATGCACTCACATCTGAGATCAGTCCCCCTTTTGGGACCGGGATCACTCTAGTGATTTTCCAGTCATCCGGGTAGCGACCCTCTCTCAGACATAAATTAAAGATGTGCAATAAAGGCTCTTCAAAAACCCTACTACAGTCTTTAACAATATAAGGTGGTATACCGTCAGGCCCAATCGAGTGCTTGGGTTTAATGCGGCAAAGAGCGTTGCGCAGGTCACGCGTAGTCAACTGGGCGACGTGGACGCGCGCCGCGCCCGCGCTCGCCCCCGCCTCGCGCTCCGCTGCACCAGGGTCTAGTGCCGGCCGCACATCACCGTACACCGATTGGAAATATGAAGCAAACGACTCCACGCACTCCTCTTCGCCCAGTACTCGTCCATCTTTAGAAATTTCCGTTCTATAACGTTTGGACTGCTTGCATTTGACAAATTTCCAGAAAGACTTGGGGTCTTCTTGTATATATGATTGTAATTTACGTTGGTATAAATCATATGCTGTTGTAAGTTTGCGTTTTACTTGGGTACGATAATGAGAAAACGTTTCGTAATCACTTCTTGAGCCTGATTTTTTAAATAATTTGTGATGGGTCCACTTCTTTCTGATATCTTGTATCAAGTCAGATGTGTACCAATCGGGGTAATTGTATCTCCCCTTATCCTTACGTATTCCGTGATGCATTTTTGGAATAGAATCATCAAAGGTACGATTAAGTTCATTATATAAATATGCAATAGCAACATTTGAATCGCTAATGTTATATAAAATGTCCCAATTAATTAATCCTAAATTACGGTATAATGTCGAAAAATCTGCTTTATAAAAATTCCATCTACGTCTGCTATTAACCAAGCTATTATGATTTATATGAATATTAGCTGACGGGTGCGACCGGTGGTGAGCCGTGGCTCGACTCATATCGCACGACACGGTCATTGCAAGCGGGGGATGATGCGCGTCAATGTCTACAAGCGGCTCATCTGATAATTGTAGCTCTAAGTCGGTCAACGCTAAATTTGTCAACACTAAATCAAGAGTACGGTTATTAATATTGCATATATTATTTACCTGTCGAAATCCACAGAAGGCGTTCACAAATTCAAAATAATTTCTTATTTCTACAGTTGTGGACGGCATATTAAAATCACCTAACACTAATATCTTTACATATTTCACTGATAAGTTTTCTAAAATATTAAACAAACGCATATAATCATTAGGAGGACATTTTGGAGGTATGTAAACAACACAACATAAAAACAAATAATTATTTCCAATGTAGACGGTAGCGCACGCGATTTCAAATAAGGCGGTGTCCACGCTGTCGATAGAAACGCGTTTAAGTTCCAGGGATGACGTCACCGCTAAAAATACTCCTCCTTGTTTACGTCCATCTTGTCTGTCACACCTTAATATATTAAAGCCGGGTGGAACGATTTCCCCATCGTGTATGGAATTATTAAGACCAGACTCTGTGATAGCAAAGATATCATAAGATGATGCTAATAAATTTGTATAAAAAGTGCCTGTCTTCGTTCGTAGTCCTCTAACATTCTGATAAAAAATACTGATATACTCGTTAGTTATTGGTTTCGGCTGATTTCCGTGAGCTCCGAAACCAAATCCATTCATATATGTTCTTCCTTACAATTTTATTAGTCGTAGGATGCAATGTTTATGTGTGATGTCGTCACGAGTAATGGCGGCCGGTATTGCTACGATTTTGGCACCAACAGATACAGATTAAAAATTCTAAATTTTAATTACGAAAATAAAATGTTTATAATACATTTAAAATAAAAAAAATGTATTTAATAAATATGTTTGCCCGCTATCCTTTCTCCTAGTGCGGTTTTATATTTTTTGGTTACACCAGTCAAACACCCTATTATGAACAATGCTACAGTTTGCACATAACATGATGACACGCCGTCGGTATATTAATTGTGTAATGCCAGACGACGTTTGTAATTACAATAACATGATGTACGTGAATTAATTCGTCGCGCTGTTTCACTCTACATTTATTGTTAAAACGTGTATATTGTTTGATTTCACCAAGTACTTGTGATCGCTAAAACCCTTTAAAATGTATAAATATACCCAAAAGTCACACACATAGTCCTGACCCCCACACTAGGTTAAACCTTTAGCCTTAGTATCAACGGTAGGCAGCGGCTTTGCTGTGCCCTGGCATTGCAGAAGTCTATGGGCGGCGGTGACTACTTACCATCAGGTGGCCCGTCTGCTCGTCTGCCTATCAGGTAACTAAAAAAAATTATATCAAAAGCTACGGTTCCACAATACCCCGACTCGAAACAAACCTCTGTGGATAACACATTTGTCTTGGTACAGGGATCAAACCCACGGCTTCTCATTTCACAGCCGGCTACTCACCCGTTGTGCTACAGAGACTGTGTTTGGGCTCTGAATAATGATAAATGCTTATATATTTTCCATTTAAGTAAAACAATTAACTTTTATTTTTAGTACTATCTAGTAATGTTCGAACTATTATAAATTGGTACATTCCCTTGAAAGTTTCAGATGGAATAACTTTTTTTTTTTTTTTTTTCGCGGGGAAAAGCGATTTCTCACTACCGCCCCGCCGGGGGGGTGGCGGGACGGTTATGTTGGGCTCACCGGCCTTACGACCCAGCGTTAAGCCGTCCGGGAGAGATGTTGACATCCGGACGACCGCCGAGTCCCTAACAAATTCCCTACACCGGCAATACCAACTAAAAACCCCGCGGTGGCCCTCTTCGGCGCATAAGAGACGGCACACGGGGCGAGAAGCGCCCCATTTTCGACCGTAACCGCCCCTGCGCGGTGCCGCCTAGCGGCCCGTCTCCATGTGGGGGGGGCTCAGAAGCCCCCGCGCACCGAAGGACGCCCTCGGCGTCCACGGCAGCAACGAGGCCAACCACCTGCGCTGCCGTTCATCCCGGGGTCGCCCGGTGTGCCGACGAAGTATATACAAAATAAAACTATGTACAAACAAATTTCGACACACCAAAAGGGGCGCTACGACAGCCCCCGCTGCGCGCCCGCGACCCCCGATAACCCCTATTAGTCGCCTCTTACGACAGGCAGGGGATACCGTGGTGGGATTCTCCAAACGCCCCCAAACCACTTAACAATAACTTGCCCCCGTGCGGATTAATGTTCTCATAAGTCAGGTCAATTTACTTTTTGGAACCGTAGAACTTAGTTACATAATCTGTAAGTGAAATTGGTTTGTATCTGAAAAGATGACCATACTTATTGAACTGTTTAATGGTTGTTTCTGAAGGGTCGGCAATGCGCTTGCGATGCTCCTGGTGTAATATTATGACGAAGTGCGCCTCGGCACCTCGGCCTAACAGGCCAAAGTGCCATAATAAAAGATGTTCTTACTAGAACATAATGTATTTATTCTTCGTATAGTATAAAGAAAGTATAATTTATAGAGAATATGCTATACAGAGAGCGCGCTAAAACATATTACGACAACTTAAGGTGAGGTGGACTCAGACAGTTCAGTTCAGACTACATTTTTAAACTAATTATTCGATGTTAAAAACTAAAAATATTAACAATATAAAAATTAGTCATGAAAGATGAACATATTTACAAAACGATTGTGCTTCTCGATACACGATTCATTAAAGTTGGCTCGATAGAAAATATTCGCAAAGAAGCATCGAAATTTTAAAATTTCAATCCACACGACCCCAAATGAATCCGTAGTATACGGTTATAAAGAAAAATATTGAAACGAAATTTTTCTATAAAATTTTCAATGAACTGCATTAAACGAGTGTGTGAATATTTTATCACATTTCATTTATGAATACAAAGAAATAAATGTTTTAAAATTACGAAACATGAAATGGCAGTTGTCTCTATGTTGAAATGTATTTTAAACATGATGCGCATGTGCGAGACTTGTCAGACGGCAATTGGGCCGTGTTGAGAGCAGACGTATACGCGATTTTTCGCTCGCGCTGTCAAAAATATTTTCTGTGAAAACATGATGAATATAACATAAAGTGTTCACAAATAACACTAACTCATGACAATATATTGAATATAATCAAATATATTTAACTTAACATAATAATTTCAAACGATATATATTTTATTTATCATAATGACTGTCAATTCTTATCAAAAGTCGTGAATACAGGTTGAGTGATTTGAACAAACTATTTGAGAATAAAATTATGGTATGATACTTGATATAACAAAAATATACTAATATTATAATTACGAAAGTGAGTCTTCCAGTTTGGAAGGTTGCATGGTTAAACCGCTGAACTCTTTTTGATAATAATCGATAAAAATTTACAATAGTATTATTTAATTTAATACCATTATTAAAATGTTGGTGTTCGCGAGACGAGAGGAACCAACAGTTTATGTCCTAAATAGATGTAGAAATATAAAATAAATACATCCAACCGACACACACATAGTCCTGACCCCACACCACGTCAAACGTGTATCCTAGGTATCAAGAACTACGAGGGACAATGGTCACACAACACCCAGATCCTAAACAAATGTCAGTCTGTCACACAAACATTTAACTCGATGCGGGAATCAGGCCCACGGCCTCTCCTTTCACAACTTACTAATCGCCCGCTGCGCCAGGAGGCTGTCAAGAAATGACTAACTTATGTCCAAATTTGATTAATATTTGGTTGGAAATGAAAACGGTCATCAGCGGGCTCATACTATTTCCCACTACGATTGCGACTGATTACCAGATCCCTAGAGCTCGAAGACCATAATCGTAAATAACTGCTTTGGATACAGCACTTTGAATTTCTTTCAATTATATATCATAAGTTCTGCTATATTTATTTTATACTGATTGCGCAAGACTAAAATACGATAATAACAATTCAAAGTCAACCTAAGGCGGGCGACTACAAAGTTCATTATTATAATAATTTTATTAATTTAGCAGTTTGACACACAATACGTTTTAAAGTACTCGTTTGTTTTCGGCGGACGATCGATTATACGTTATTGTGTTCGTGTCGATAAAAGAGAAATAATATATAACTATTCTTGTCATTTCGTGCATGACGTCAGATATGGATGACAATATTAATTGTCAGAAGAATAGATCTTGCAAAATTTATGATTTCGGAAAATGTATCAACTGAAGATATATACTTTTTACCCGGTTCCACCCCTATTAAATATTATCTATACATTTTCTCACTTGTTTACGGCAATGAGTTACTATTATAATTTCCATAGCCAATTTTTATCCTATGATATCGCTGTTACTTTTTCGTATAAAAATTACCCTATTCAGTTTCACTTATCTCGATACCTGCTGGTGGTAGGATCTTCATATCCGGCAGGATAGCGACCACCGTACACAGAGTATAAAACCCGCTATAGTGGCACACGCAAGTGTGTCGCCTTCCGGGGTCAGCCAGTGTACCTCTGGTTTTTGTCGGGGTCTAGAGTTGGGGTATGATGTTTGGCCGTGTTGTTCTGAGTACTCTGACACCTAGACCCTCAACCGCTTCTTCACCTCCTTGCCCCATGGCGTATTATGAAAAACTGAACATCAGGCCGACATGATTGTGTTTAGTAGCGAGGCATATATTGTCTCTCGCTAGTTGGTACTTTAACTGGACGACACTGCGCTTACCATCACATTCAGTGTCGTCACTTTGCCAGGATAAAAAAAATATCAGATTCCATCATCATCGGAGCTACCCTGACAAAATAGTAAATAGACAAACAGATATTTTTTTTGTAAATTCTAATATCGATTTTCTATTACTATGACATTTGATATTACTTTTTGTTTTGACAGAATATTTGTTTCTAATAATATTCATTCATACCAACGAAAAAGTTTTTATTCCACAACGAAATATTATATTAACATTATTAATTCAATTAACAATATATTGAGTTCTATTATTTTGATAATAGAACTCAAAATTCAACGGATTTATGACAATTCATACTTGACGGTCTGCATTGTGCAGTGGACGTTTAGTCGGTTGTGAAATAAGAAGTCCAAGTTGGATCCCGAAATCGAATATCGAAAGGATACAATTCCTTTACCGAAGATCAAGAGAAGTGACGGGAGATGATGATCGGGAGAAGGGTAAAGAATGGGAGGGTAAAATGAAAAGGAAACTGGACGGATTTGGCAGAGATGGGTGTAATCCCTAGTCTAGCTTAGCTTAGCTAGCTTAAGATATTCCATCTATATGAATATGTTTAGTAACCTTTGCCGAGCGGATACCGTGAGAAAACGCGAGGATCTTATCATTCAGCTCAATCAGACCCTAGATCTCATGTTTATTTTTCTTAGGAATCGGCTTGAGATCTATAGCAAGAAAACCTAGGTGATTGTGTTCTCGTGCAAGAAATCCCTGTTTCCTCACGTCCCCGTTCTTACAGGTGTTCCACTCCAAACGCACAGGATAAAAAAAATATTTTCATAAAAATCGGTTCAGTGTTTTCAGTTCAGTCGTGAAAATGTAACAGACAGAAAACTTTCAACCACTACTAATTCACAATTTTAGAGGCTACATTTTAAAAAATACATGTACGTTTATTTGTTTGTTTGAACGCGCTTATCTCAAGAAGTGCTGTTTCTAATTGAAAAATTATTTTAGTTTTGGATAACCCATTTATCTGGGAACGCTATAGGCTATATAACATCACGCTGTGACTAATAGGAGCCGAGCAGCAATGAAAAATGTTGCAAAAACGGGAAAATATATTCCTTTTGAGAGCTTGTTTTGCGTGCGCTGCGTATACTGTTAAAGTTACGCAACAATCATGTATGACGGATTTGTTCCTCTTAAAAATTTATAAAACAAGTCCGCGATAGCATATATCTATCTTTTTCGGTTAGCTCACCTTAACCTGCCTCTGCCTTTTTAATGGTAATGAAATTTGTCCTAAAACAATACATTATATGCGAAGGGGTTTTTATAAACTTGGTATTTATTGTATACTTTTTCTCCCGAAAATGACCTCCACGCGGGCGAAGCCTCGAGCAGCAGCGAGTAGTACATAAAAGACGTGATTACTTTCATTCATATTGCAACTTATTTTACTGAACGTTAAAAATGAGTAATAATTGACATTGTTGTCATTATAATTTGTAATAATATAGGTACATATAAATAATACACCAAAAGTCACACACATATTTCTGACCCCACACTACGTCAAACCTATATCATGGGTATCGAGAACTACGAGGGAATATGGTCCCACAACATCCAGACCCGAAACAAACATTAGTCTGTAACGATAACATTCGGTAACTTTGTTCCGAGAATCGAGCCCACTGCCTCCCGTTTGAGGCTGAGGCTGTCATATAGGTTTTAATTTCAATAAAATAACATAATAGTTGAGGGTTTTTAAAAAATAAAAATTTATGGTATTTTACGTTCTATTTAATCTGATTTATTTGACATTTGCTCATTTCACTGTTTCAAATAATGAACATCCTTTATATGAGCGCCTATCGCTACTCGTTGGGGGGGGAGCCCCCGCGCACGCCGCCGCCACCCGTCGCATCTCACCCCCTCAATCATACCTCAGCCCAGAGCCGACAAAACCTTAAATACTAATTTATTGCTAACTTAAGCAATATGCATCGTATGTTGTAGTTAATTATAAAATGTAGCGGCAAAATGAATGGAATGAAATAAAATGTATGGAATCGGTTAATTCACATACTTCACTGGTGTCGCAAGCGTCCATAGACTATGGTAACCGCTTACCATCAGGCGGGCCATAATCATGTTTGCCACAATCGTGGTATAAAAGAAAAACTATCTTTTGCCCTCAACTCCATCTGCAACTTTCGATTGGCTGGAGAGGATCACTCCGTGTATCTCGCTCTAACATGCGGACACATTTTGAAGTTAAAAAATCTTTTTTTATTTTTGAACCACACCTAAATTGGTTCAGTAGTTTTGGAGTTGACCATTTACAAAAACAGATACTATTGTTTTATATTTAAATATATTTTTTAATATGCTAGAAAATGTACAGATACCAATATAGATTACCATTAGAATTTCGTAAAGAATTTTAAAACGTCGGTTTGTTTTGTTGCAAAGTCAAACAATTACTACGCCAAATCAGTTCTTGTTTAGTAGATAAATAACCGGGTATGTATTAAGTAAAAGTCCAAACACAAAAAGCACTTACCAGTTTTTTAAAATTATATTTAAAAAAATAAAAAACTGAACGGAAAACATGAAAATTAATTAAAAACCTTAAAACAATATTACTAGAATAAAACTAGCGTAAATAAATTCATTTTCCCTTTAATTAAATATTCGCAGCGTATCGGAAATAATTGGAACATTTTCCTCTCTGTAACGAAGTATTATATTGTCAATGTCTGTAATAAAAATGGTATTAATACCTCATAAGAAGATATTATCTCCAATTAATCCGGTGTCCGATAGCTGGAATTACCTGTCAACCGAATTGATCGTGCTCGTCGGTCCGAACAACTCGCGTATTCCAACGCGAATTTGAGATGTCAATATTATTGGAAAATAATCGATTGTTGCGCGATCATACAATCGAGTCAGCACAGCTCTAGAAGCTTTCGATGATTGATTTTGATGATCGTTTCAGATTTGTCTCTTGTGCTTGTAATGTCTGAAGTTTTTGTTTTCTGGTTAATACATGCCTTGAAAATTCGTAAAATAAAATGTTACAAATCTTTGTGTAGTTTACGTCTATCCTCTTCTCTTTTGTATCATAAACAATCTAATATATACTCTGTGCATAAAACTTTCGTATCACAAATCGATGTTACGATTAATCGATTTCAAACATACTTAATTAAATGTCACAGCGTGAGTATTTATTTCGGAACTTCCCCTGTCGATTAATTCCACGTAACAGACTTAATTTTCCGCTCGAATATTTATGAAGATATCCATGGATTATATCTGTGTTGCTGTCCAATGAGCTACTTTTATATCCATAGTTTTTTTGTCCTGTCACGGCAGTGACCATACTGCACCTGCTATGCCGGCCTAGTGACTGGCTTTTTCACACTATGCCTAAAGGACCCAGGATTTTAGGAAAGTGGAACATGTGGGCTAGCAAATTATTCCACAGCTTTATAATGCAGCAAAGGTATGAATTTGCGAATCTCTTGGTTCGGGCTGGGGTAGTAGACACCACGTGGCTGTGGCTCTGTAAACCAGTACGCGTGGTTGTGATATGGAAGTTAAATAATTGATATAAATGAACTTGGACAATATATGGTACAAAATAAAACAAATTCGAGTTTGCTCTAGATAGACTATAATTATATTTGATGATGGATATGTCAATGTGCCAATACATTTTTGGCAACCTTAATGTCTTACAATGAATCAAACAATATATCCGTGCCTAAAAATAATGAACTAGCCCTGTATTAAATAATGTCCCACTGCTGGGCACGGGCCTCGTCTACTAATGAGAGGGGTTAGGCCTCAGTCCACCACGCTGGCCTAATGCGGATTGGTAGACTTCACATACCTTCGAAATTCTCATGAGAATTCTCGGGTATGCAGGTTTCCTTACGATGTTTTCCTTCACCGTTAAAGCAAGCTATAATTAAGATTTAATACACAATTTTAGAAAAGCCAGAGGTGTATGACTTTTCGGTTTCAAACATACGACTTTCGTATTGACAGTCCGTACCGCAACCAACTAAGGTATCGTTGCTTCTTCCTAAAAAAAATTAAGCTATTATGGTACGGACTGCCGAGACGAAAGTCCTAGGTTCGAGACCAGCTTAAATTGTATTCACCTTTATATTTCGTAATAATGCATGTGTATTAAATGTTAAATATCTCTTGTTTTAATGGAGTAGGAAAACATTGTGCGGAAACCGGCATACCTTAGAATCTCATAACGATTTCAAAGGTATGCGAAGTTTAACTGGCATTATGCCAACGTGGTAAATCCCTCCACATTAGAAGACGCCCGTGCCCACCAGTGGGACAGTGTTGAATACAGGGCTGGTATTATTATACGTATAACTAATCAACATATATTCCCAAAATATAGAATGTGACAACTAAAAGTGACACATCATTTGAATATGGTAACGTTCGCGTATAAAGGCACTGGTTCATAGATAACTGATTACAATTAGTACATCCAATACAATTATCAAACAATAGAGATCATATTTAATCAAATTATTCTCATTGTAATAAATCGATACACCGAATACAAATACTGCGTTGTACAGATTCTATTATTGGACATAAACTAATTATATTACAATACTGAACGTATGTGTTCTGTAATAAGGCATATTGTGTGAAAAAAATATTGAACATATTATATCCTATAGCAGCGATAGCCTAGTTGGTTGCGGTACGGACTGCCAAGACGAAAGTCGTAGGTTCGAAACCCAAGTGGCATACACCTCAGACTTTTCTAAAGTTATGTGTGTATAAAAATGTTAATTATCGCTTGCTTTAACGGTGAAGGAAAACATCGTGAGGAAACCTGCATATCTGAGAATTTTTCGAAGGTATGAGAAGTCTGCCAACCCGCATTAGGCCAGCGTGGTGGACTAAGGCCTAACCCCTCAACAATGTTTAATACATGGCTAGTATTATATTATATCCTATATTTGTCTCTTTTACCACATTGCGTCGTTTTGGGGGAAAGGAACAAAACAGTGATCTTTAAGATATTGAATTAGATAAGGAGTTTTCAGTGCTTCTAGAAACTGAATAACACTACTAAACTGCTTGTAAATTTAGCAACAGTGACAGCTTGTTAAAACTACTTTTTTTTCTATCAACTGTTTCATGGCTTGAACATTCAATGTGTATTTTAATTTTAATGAACCAAATATCAAATAACATATTAAATTCTGAATTGAAATTCTTTCATAAAAACAATACAATTTTGTTGAATCGTAGGCTCAGTACAATTAGTATCGTTTTGTAAATTTTGAAACCGTAAAAGATAATTACTGACTTATTTATAAATTTAGATCTGAAAAAGATATCCATTTCCAGTTTGCTGAAATAAAACTTTAATTTAACGCGAATATAAAAAGAAGGCGGTAGGGTTGTGACTTGTATCACATAATGTAATTTGTATCATACGCTTAAAAAAGTTTTATAAGTATTACATTATATTAATATTGTAAAACATCATGTAATTCTGTATCCGATAGGATGATACACACGACTCCGTAGCACGTAGAGCAAACAATCGAGCAAAACGCACACACGACAAATTCAATTATACATAGACAACAGTCGAGTGTGTGATGAAATTGAATCAAGACTTGTTTGGAGATAGGATTTGACCCTATGTATAACGTTTCATGTAAATCATAGGTACCCGTGAATGCATCACATGTGATGAAATTAAATTTATATGTCTGCCTATACATAATACAACTTGACATGTTAATCATTCATTCCAAAACCCACACCAAACCTGTATACATAAAAAACTAAAGTATTGGGAGCATTTTCAATGATTATTAGGATTTTCTGTTGTTTTAATAACTGGAAAAAGTATTTTTCTATTTCATTTTTATAAGGGTGAAATTGAGTAATAAGCTTGTATCTGAAATAAAAAAAACTGTTTAAATATTCTTAGTATTTATGCTTTTCATTACACCTCAAAAGACACATGTTTCGGCGTTTTTCAGAACTTAACTACTGATAGGAGAAAGTGGGCGGAGAGTTTGTATGAACAATAGTAGTAACTGTAAACATATAAACCATTATCTACTGCAAAAACATTATCTAATAATTTGATTTCATGAAAATTAACATGATTTATTATCATATCAAAAACATTATAGTTTCATTGGCGTAGTTGTAATCCTAGGCTAATTCCACAATACCCAGACCAACAACCGGGGTAGTACCACTGTCTCACAGAAAACCAACGTAAAGTGACAGTTCACTGTCGCGTTTCGTATGGTAAGTGAGATATCCGGAGGCCCAGATTCCCCCTTCCCTTCCCCTAATCCCTATTCCTGTCCTTTAAGGCCGACAGCGCATACATAATACTTTCGGTGTTGTGGATGTTAATGGGCGGTGGAGATCACTTAACATCAGGTGATTTTAATTATTTGACTTTTTAAAGTGTTCGTTTATTATTAAAAGACTTTATCGCATCGAGTTATGTTTCAGTTTTTATATTATTTACCTGAGTGTTAATTATTTTTGGAAAAAAATCGTCTATTAAAAAAAGTTGATATCGATTCAGTCGCTTATGCTGAATAAACAGAGTGTGCGTTAATCAAGTTACATGTTGTATAATAACTTCACAAAGTTAGAGAAGGTATTTGATCTTAGGTCTGGAATTGAACTTGTAAGCATATTTTTATTCAACTTTTAACTATTTCAGAACGTTTTTATGTATTGTGATTCTGAACGCATACCTGTCCACTTTTCCAGCAATTTCTGTTCGCGGGTTTTTGCCGTTTAATATTGTCATTAGTTGTCGTAAATTTATTATTAAATATTTTAACACGAATTTAATTAACTCCAAGAAGATACGAGTCTCCTATCCCGCTAGACCATCCTAGTTTTTATGTATGATAGATTCATGTCATTGGTATTGAAAACATTTGTTTTTACAATTAGTGATATTTCGAAAACTACTGAGACACATTGTTCGGTGCATACTATTCAGTTCGTCTAATAAATTGCATACGAGAATGCGGCATCAAAGCCAAGTGAAATCGAAAGCCATGTCAGCGTTGTTTAAATTTCTCACGGGTTTTGCTCGTTTGTGACACACAGCGTGTGCGTTTTACCAACGTGGACTTTTTTTGTAACACATAATTCAAGTCAATCCTCGTATTTGAATAAATGCTTTCGATTTTCAAATTTGTTCCATTCCGACCAGTGTTTCTGATACTTTTAAAAATTTTACTTAGAAAATGGTTCAAAGTATTTTTAAGTAATATTGCTAATTTATCTGCTTGCTTGAGAGCTATGCCTCCCATAAATAAACATATCAAAGCATTTTTAAGACTTCTACCCAATTAATAACTTATTAACTGGTTTTGAATAGATGAAATTAAATTCAATGGATACCATATAAATGTGCTCGTAAATTAATTTACAGTACATACCATCATTAAATATACTGATATTTGTGCCAGGAGGGAACCGAATTCTTGGTACCTATTTGAAAACATGACTCCTATAAATTAAATTACGTTTTACCTTATCTTATATTCGGCTTCTTAGATTTAGAATTACTGAATTCTCACAACTTTGAATCAATACGTGGTCATATCAAGTTAATTATCTTGTATCTATACATAAATAGGCAAAGACAAGACAGTACTTTTTTTCTCTATTTATCAACCGATTTTCTTCTTTTTTTAGCTTTACCAATAAAAAAAATTAAACCAGATATTTTTTTATGAATTTCGGCCACTAGTTTTATTAAATATAACAATATATATTTATATTAAAATAAATATCTATTAAAAAGTGAAAATAATTGACAGGATGTCATACTTCAATTTGTTGCACATTTTTGGACACGAGTGTGTCCAGTGTCCTATTAATTGTCAACCACTACGGTTCGCATCCGTGACCGTCCCCGCACAACTCGATCAAACAATGGGCGAGACTCCAGAGCTCATCGTTTGTTTTAATAACAAATTTCATATCTCTATGCTTCATTGCGACATGATTTTGTGATTCAAACAACGCCTGGATGAATTAAACGCTTACTTTCATTACAGTGTATTGACCTATTACCTAGAAATGATCTATTTAATCGCTTTATTGATACAGATACATACATCGATACAGACATCCTGGAATATGGGCTATTTATTGTTTTATTTTACTTTTTTCTACCTGATGGTGTTCCAGCCTATTCCCAGGATCCACCTTTCTATTTAGACATTGCCATTTCGCCCGATCTTGAGCATCCTCCATAGTCAGACTATTTCATGTTTACTTTACCAGCCATACATACATAGCTCTATATTAAAATCCTACGCTATTGATTTACGTTGACTAAAGAATAATTGTTACAAAATAATATTATACCCCGTTACACATAATCTATGACTGCTCCCAACATTGCCGGAATTTAAACTTAATTCCGATCATATCAGAATTACTGAACTAGATTATGAGCATGATGTCCCGGAATTTCGGGATTACATAAAGGACTATCCTTTCTAGCAAAAGGGATCAAAGAAACATGATTAGGATTTGTAATTCCATACGTATTTGAACTGGATATTACAATAAAGCCTAACAAGCGAAAACATTGTGATCCAACATAAGGCCGCGCTAAAACTGGCAGTACTCGACGTTATTGAAGTGCGTATTTGTAACGCTAATATTATGGAAATAAAGTTGATTTTAGCTTGTATTTTTACTCACTACTTATTACGTTTTTCCGAACACGTTTTACGTTAATCTTAAAATCTATACACATAAGCTAGAGGTTCAGCGAAAAACCAACAAAATTCGAAGAACTAAATAAATAACACCCAACAGTCACACACATAGCCCCGACCCCACACTAAGATACGAGTCTTGTGTTGTGGGTATCAGGGACTACGAGAGACTTTCGGTCTCACAACACCCAGACCCGGACACAAATATCTGTCTGTTAGACAAATATTTGTCCCGGTGTGGGAATCGAACCCACGGCCTCTCGTTTCACAGCCGGCTACTCGCCAACTGCGCCACAGAGGCTGTTGAATAAAACACAATAAAAATCACAATTACGTCGCTTCCAAACCCCAAAAGTGTACTTCCAAACGTGATGTGCACATTCAATGCCATTTTAGTTCGAATGCACGGTAAGCAGACGAAGTCAATCGCGAGACACGCTATAAACCCATTCGAGAACAACATCCTAATGTACCCTACATTACCTACCAACATACATACCAACCCCGGAATTCAAATACTAGGATTCAAAACTAGAAAACCAGGACAATTCAGTTTGAAATCAGAACGCCGCCTCTAAAGTAAGGATTGCAAAAGTGGTGTGCGAATTTTAAAATACAGGACCTTATCAGGACGCTTTAAAAACCCAGGACGCTGCTTAAAACTATCCAGGACACCCTATGACACTCTGAAAATCAGGACATGTCCTGGGAAAACAGGACGGTTGGCTACTTTATCCTAATGGAATCACGTCGCTATTTCCACACGTTTTGTTCGAGAAAAATCAAATATTCCTCTTACAGCGCGAATGCGTTCGAAACAATTCAAGCCCTCGGGCAACAACTGACTGTCTCGAATTCACTTGTAATATCGTTGTTATTGTATTACAAATAAAGTTGTTATATCCGACAAAGAGCAACGAGGAAAAAAGGGAAAAATACTCTTGAGTGGATGCGTAAGACTTTTTCAATTCGAGATCAAATTGTCCACACAAGCGAAAAAAGTATCGTGGAACGGTGACATGAAACACGCAAAATGTTTTTGATAATATAAGATGTATTGAGTGCGCAACAATTTGTTGATGGAGTGTCTTTTATACGAATACAAATTGGATATTATGTAGGGATCCAGTTTGTTAGATACTCGTTTGATGAATGTGTATTTTCAGCAATTGTTTGGTGATTTTGGCATAAAAATGAATACACTGGCGCGACGATCCAGTTTGTGCTAATGCAATTGTTAAAGCTTATTCCAATGTTTTATAATTCTAAACAGCTTCGGTGGCGCAGAGGCCGAGTAGCAGGTTGTGAAACTGGAGGCCGTGGGTTCGATTCCCGCACCGAGACAAATTTTGTGTGATAGATAAACCCGCGATATAGGTTTGACCTCGCGTGGGGTCAAAACTATATGTGTGACTGTTGGGTGTATTTATTATTATTATTAAAGCTACCATAAAATAATATATGAAACACAATTTTTTATACTTTGACACTTTTATTTTCACTTTTTAGCAAGACACATACTATGAAAAACGTATCTTGTGCAGTCGTCTCCGAATACTCAGAAATCAAAGCTATCACACGCCGTCAAGTCTGTCAACGGTTGTCATCGTTCCGAAGTGTTGTATCTCCCACGACCGATTGAACATTCACAATGTAATCGTTGCGAGAAACATCGTCGGCACCGGCAAATTCGACATCTACTCGAATGATTTTAATTTGAAATATTCCATCTCGAGCGAATTTACATTTGCGTTTTGAATGGTTTCCGCGTCGGCGGGTGCTTTGTTCGATAGAATGTTCTTACTTCATTCTTTGTCAACATTACGTATTTTTAACATGATTGAATTAAATATGCCGGCATTAATACCTATTTAAACTAGCTGTTGCTTGGCGCCGTCCAGGTGATAGCATTTTGGTATTATTTATCCCCTCCCCATCCTATTACATTTTGTTTGTAACCTTTATGCTTACTTCTTCTCTTAATATAGACGACAAACATGACGACATACATTTAAATCCGTTGAACCTTTTTACGAGATGCACGAACAAATTTACAGGCATGCGGCTGTTAGATTAATATTTCTTTATATTTTCATAAATACAAGGCTGTGCCCTTGTAGGGAGTAGAGAGTGGTGTAACTATTTTAGTAAACCCATGGTTTGTGGGCAAATAAGCTGAGGCTTTATTTAATGAATTAAATCCAAAATTATTTCAATTGTATATCATTACTGCAGAAGATAAACTTTCCGTCAATCCGTTCGTAATTTAAAATTTTAATTCGTGACGTCACAACACAGCGTGCGCCATGTAATTGGGCCAATGCAATTTAAAATTAATCGTACAACATTCCCACTCGTTGTCAACAAGCTCGCGTCTAGTTTTGAGAGGAAATGAGGATTTCCCTCAGGGTTGCCGCCAAGTGAAACTGTGAAGTTATATTTATATTTCTCATCTTAAAAACATAATATGATAAAATCGCTCCTACGTTACTTAAGTGTTTGACAAAAGTGCAACCATTGGGTAGAGTTAGCCGAGTGACTTTCCTTGCCATGATTTATTATGGCTTTTAAATGCAATTGTTTTAGACACGAATTTCAATACCGGTCAATTCTTCAATAATTAATTTTGATTTGATAGATTGACCTGGAATTCTAACTCTCATCCTGTACGGCTGTCACAAGACCAATTGGAGATATTTTTTATATTATTTCACTCTCTATGCCATCCCTACCCACCCAGCGTGTATTCCGCACACCACGAGATCTGCTGAAAAGCTAGCGTACATAATAAAGTCTCGTCAAATAAGTACGCGAGATAAATACGAGCGGAGCGCGTAGCTCTCCAGCACAACGGCACCAAACGGAAAACAATGGCTCGCGGATTGCGCTGTGTTTGCGCGGTAATTTCAAACGCCGACTCGACTCGCTTGTGGCCAAAGTTCGTAATGCGACTCATAGAAATTTGTATATAAAGACGTATAAGGTACGTATAAGACGACGTATTTTCTGAGTCTGCAAATCAGGTCAGTTCGCAGGTAGATAATTGATGATTGAAATAAAACGAAATTTACGGATTCTATCGCGGTTAATTTTACTTTTTTAACTCGACGTTTCGAAAGCTTTACAGCCTTCATGGTCACGGGGTGGACTGAGTTGTATTTCGTCACGCAAGTATAGTGCATTGTTTCTACCCTCCATATAGTTGTTTTTAAATTTTTTTTATTGTAGTCAGATCTACGCAGAAGGAGCTCACAGTGTCTTGAGGTCTGGCAGCTGGTCTTTTGGGTTCCGATTTGATTAAATGTGAATGTGGATCCCAGGCTGGTGCTAGCTTCCAACCATCTTCTCTATTGAAATTTGGATGTTTTTTAATTTCAATAGCCTCGCGTATCATCCTAGGTAGGAATCGGTGTTTTCACCAAATTTCGTTTTATTTCAATGTATAATATTCGCGTAAACATAAGAAACCATTATGATAATTGATGATTTTATATACATACATACATACATGCCTGGAATCCGCGAGGGGGTAGGCAGAAGTGCAAACAGTACCCCACTTTTCGCCGAATTTCCGCCCCATAATGTGATAGGGGGCGAGTCTATCGCCATACCGGGCACAGATTCCAAACTCCGAGCTGATACTGAGAGTTATTTCTAGATAGAAAAACCCGACCCGGGGATCGAACCCGAGACCTCAGCACAGCAGTCGTAACGCATGCGCAATTACAACTGCGCCACTGATTTTATATAGATATTAAAACTTTTTTATTTGACTTCACACAGTTTTTTTTCACCATTGTAAATTAGGATTTTTGTCTCTACCACTGTTAAGAGCTTTACTGACGAATGTCGATCGGGATTTTAGGATCTTTATGGAGCAGTAAATGTGCAGTCGATACAATTAATTCTACAATTTGTCCCAGTCTTTGTTGCCCAGTATACTAGTCTTCATTCTTGTTGTCAATTATAATAACTCCATTATCTAGGTTATTAATAAATCAAATTATTTCTTGTAGGTTAGGTTACAAATATCAGCTATATTTTTTCATCAGTAAATTTATTTGTTAATATATGCCGATATAGGTCTAGAGGTAGCATAGTTCGACTAAAAAGACGGTGAGGTCCTGGATTAACATCACACTTTTCTTCAAGTCAGGCGTGAGCTTATGTCGGTATATATTTGTTAAACTAGAAACAATTTTCATTAAGTTTATTAAAATATTTTACACCGAAACGATTGTACAAATTAAACGAACGGCGCGAACATGCCACGAAGAGATGTTAACGACTTTTGATAAACTCGGACAACAACTTAGTAAAGTGAAAATTAGTTTTCCCGACCCGGTATCGCATTGGTAGAGAGACGCCGGGTAGAGCTTTTACCTAATTAGGATTACTTCTCATTAGTTTGTTGATACAGATTTAGCGACTGTTAATACACCTTTAGCTCTCAGTTTGAAGACGGTTTCGACTTTGTTCCCACTAGGGAACTCATCTAACGTTACAGAAATTCAATGGAAGTTGTATGTGCATGTACAATTTTGTACATATAAAATGAAAATGTACATTTTATATTTTTACTATTATAAACGTTTTCTGTAACATATGTCATATCATTCAACGTAGCAAATTTATATAAATATTGTAATCTCATTATCTCTACAAATGCTACGTCGCTACGAACTACGTGCGGGCGACACGTAGCGCCGCGTAGCGTATCATGCGCATGGCGTAGCGCTAGGAAATGTCAGAATTTCTAGTTAAAAGTCAAGGTTGTGACCTCGTTTACTGAACTTGTGCATTAGCATAGCCACTGGGAGAAGACATTTGCATACAAATTCACGCCTCAGCTGACCGGAGTAATGATCAAAGTTCCGTTTTGACGAGAACTCGCTAATGTGAATGAGTGTGTCAGTGTGTCGTGACTGTGTGCTGCTTGACCAGAGCTGTATTTGGATATAGTTTTAGGGGGTCCAAATCTCTCTTCAATCAATGTTTGAAACTTAATACTATTATTATCGGCGTTTAAACTACAATTTAAGAATATATATATATATATATATATATATATATTTATGTATTAGTAACTTTGAATATTGCACTTATCTATATTTACAACAAATTTCATTGCCAAAGTTATATTATAATTCGTCATATAAATTATTCAATATGCAAGTATATTTACCATTTAATCTATTCATTACTCGCACCATACATAATAATTCATGTAATATAATTTAAAATATTACCTAGCAAAAACAAAAAAAAAATTCAACGCTAATTAATTATGGACGTTTGTGATAAATTTTTCTTATGAATTATTTAGTTTATTTTGTATTTCGTTAATGTGTGTAAAATTATAGAATAATGTTATTCGTTTTTCACTCTTACCATAAAGGAAACAGAATGAAATAGTGTACTGTGCCCTCGAAAGTATTACTTACCTCTAACAAATGCATTACACCTCGTTTGTCGTGTTAGTGTTAGATTAGTGGCACTTACAGCCATAAGTGAAAGTTGTGAATGGGACTGTTAACCTGCCAGCTGTCTCAACCGGATTTTTTGTAAATAAAAACATAGATATTTCCAGTTACTGATATAGATTTAGAACAAAAAATTTAACTTATCGTAAAATATATTAAATAAATCATTTTTAATTTATATAACTATATGGAGTATAATTAAATGTTTATCAATATAAAATATAGGGAGCATTTGCTAACGTAATACAATATAAATATAAGAAGCCATATACACGTTTTTACAAATAGTTATAAGGGTTCTAAACTATATGTTTTTAAAAATAAATTATAATTGAAGTAATCGAAGCTAATGAATCGATTGTATTGTACTCATATCGATTTCATAAGCACATTAAAAGTAATAACAAAAACATTAAATACCTTCACGTTAAAGACTAAACTCAACGAAACATGGTTCAGATTACAATCGCAAATATACATACGTTATAACTGGGTAAATATTTACGTCATGTAACTAGTGGCCTAAAAGCCTAATGGGCCGTGCCGACAAAAAAGTTTACCATGAATACTCGGCTTATGGGTTTGACGTAGGGTTACCAAAACCGAAATTCAAATACTAGGATTCGAAGTTAGAAAAACCAGAACAATTCAGTTTAAAAACAGGACGCATTTTTGTTTTAAAATAGCGTAAACACTTGCGAGCCGAGACGCCGCGCCTAAAGTAAGAATTGCAAAAGTGCTGTGCGAATTTTAAAATACAGGACCTTATCAGGGCGCTTTAAAAACCCAGGCCGCTGCTATAAAACTATCCAGGACACCCCAGGACACTCTAAAAACCAGGACATGTCCTGGGAAAACAGGATAGTTGGCAACTCTAGTTTAACGACATGCGTACTATCTAGTACGCTACGCCGGTCAGATAGAGCCGCGTACTGTCATAACTCGCACTTAAGCTGTAAAGGTAACAAGCATACGCACTCTGAGACGTCAAGGACGATCTTTACGACTGCTCTACCCGAGATAGTGACGTGACAGTTTCGCACAATGGCCGCCAGTGATAAAAGTTCGAACTTGTCTATGACGTGACAGTGACTAATATGTTACTGGCCGTTTTTTGTTGTAAGTTTTTTTTTAGTGCCTCGATAGGCTATCGAGCAGACGGGCCACCTGATGGTAAGTAGTCACCGCCGCCCATAGACATCTGCAATGCCAGGGCACATTACTGTGCCCTGGCATTGGCATGGCAGCCGCAGTAAAGAATTTGGTATAAGTTTCAAGATGCCGGAATGGCAACTGGTTTGGTCTTTCTATACATACATATATATATATACACTCACGCCTGTAATCTCTGAAGAGGTAGGCAGAGGTATAACCAGTACACTCACTTTTCGCCGAATTTATTACGGTCTCATAATGTGATAGGGGGCGAGCATATCGTATCGAGCATATGTTTCTATTCATCTCTTTAAAAACTTAACATATTCCACTCGCAATCTTATTATATAGGTTGACATTTACTAGCGTTAGAAACAATACCTGGTTTGCATTCAAAATAGCGTAGCGATGGCGCGTAGTATAAATCAAGTCTACAATGAATATCGGTAGGTTGGCAACACTTCCGCTGTATGACGTACGATGGACATTTTTTGTGCTGCCAGCCGTAACATAATGTTATGCCATGGCGGAAATGAGCGTCGTGCCATGGCATCATTATTAATTAAGTCAGTTCATAAGTCTTCCTACATATTCTTTTTGCTACATAATTTCTCAGTACTTATTTACTCTATTCGACTGTATGAAAAGTCTAAATGATAATATTGTAAACTAGTTAATGCCCAAATATCGTTGTTGTGTTGTAAGTAAATACACATTAAAAACTTGCATATTTATAATCTACAAAATAAAGTATACGTGTGCCCTGAAAAGACGGAGAAAAAATTCTTTAATACGACTCGCGCGCCGCTCTTTGGTTGCCTTCACATGCGTGATAACGTTTAAGGATACTGTAGTAGACTGGAAACCCATAGATACAAGCTCTTTCAGTTTTCCTAATTTTCTGCGCATTAATTGTATTCTTTCCAATTTCTCCCTAATAACATTACCATTCAAAAAAATACCAAAACGGTATAGCCTTTCTCAAGTAATACACTTCTTTGCCTTTAGTAGTTATTTAAATACATAGTTAGAATAGTACTAAGCTGGATACCAACTAACTGGATATGCCGCCCACATCCCCGCCATTGTAACTCCTGTTTGGCCAGGATCGACAATGGCACGCATTTTTCGACACCGAGTAATGAAACTCAGCGAGTCTCTGGTAATACTGAAATGTCTTTTATGCCGCAACGAAATGAATCAAATAGAAACATAGGGAGCAGTTGGAAACTAGATATGTTTATTATTAAAATTTTACGTGTTTTAAATATATAAAGTAATTTTAGTTACAATTTACATTCTATCACAGAATCAATTTGTCTGTCAATAAGTATTTTAATTCTTAGTAGTAGCCTTTTAAAATGGGAACATTTAATTAACCACTTCTAGATGACAGCCCAAATATATTGGGCCATTCTAATAAACTATATTTTAAAACCCACTTCTAATATTATGAAAATTGATATTAAACAAAATAAAAATACATAAATTATTTCTATTTTATTTAATGTGTGGAGAAATACCACCAGGTGACTTACTTACTCGTTTGCAGACCTCTGGTATCCAAATAATTTAGCGAACTATTTATTTTACCAAATTACATAAACAAGTTTAATGAGTATTTTAAAGAAGAATTGGCGTCAAGGTCGTATGCACACTCACGAAGTACTTTAATGTGACACTTAAAACCTTTTTAAATAGTAATTGCAAACACTTATTTAACTAACACATGTCTTAAGGCTGTATGACATGAAAATAACCTTGAAGGTTTGAACGCTGCCGCCCCATACAAAAAGCAGAAAAGGCAGAAGCCTGAGATGGATTATACGGATAGAATATTATGGATGAATTCTATTTTAATTTTTATTAGCAACGTGAAAATTCGACTAGTCCTAGACCTAGACTCGTTTTAGGATCTCACAATAGAAGTATTGTAAGTAAAAGACGCACGTGATCAAGAGTTACTAGTTTTAAAGACATTTTGCTGTCAAAAAATTTAAAGTTCTTTCTATATTACATGGGACCAACTTAGAACGTTTTTTGATACATAAAGTTTAGTAATGAAGTCAATATTTATACTTGTATAGCTTTAACTGGTAAGACGTCCTTTGTTTAAAACACTTTTTTCTCGTTGTAATGTTAGTTTCGTGACGAATGTAATTGCTTTAAATTTTTTACGATTACGCACGCTAATAGAAAATATTTTTCATTTACGCCTCAAGTTACCTGAGATTAGCTTATGTTAATAAGACTGTAGGCTATATGGGACCTTGGCCTATTCTTAAAACGATTCAAACAATTATCCATATCATAAAAATACCGCCATATGATTTTTTTGTCGCTAGCGTTGCTCACTTGAGATCGAAGAAGGTCCCAAATGCATATTCTAGACGGAGCCGGACAGAAACCATTTATGAGTTATTTAAATTAGAAAAATATGTTTTTATTTTCATGAGTAGATTTAAATGTGGGCGAAACACATTATGTGTCTTTTACATCTCTGTCTGTACTTAACTTCGAATATAAAGGAATGGCATTAAATTGTAATTACCTGTAAGTCGCGTCTAGACCCTTGAAAAAAATTTTAGAATCCAAATAAATTAAGAATTAATTATAATTAAGAATAAAAGTAATTAATTGTCATTACCATTATACATTTGAAAGTCACGACACGACGCGAAGTTCACTAAATAATGTTGCCAACATTAATTTTAAAACTTAACTAATTTCTAATCTTGTGCTTTTAAAACTTAGGCTATGTTATTAGTGATATAAGTTTTTCACTGATATAATATGATAATTCAAAAACCAAATTAGTGTTGGTTCCGATTTATTCAATATAAAAAAAATAATGTAAGTGTCTGGGAAAAAAATCAGGACTCTACTACGAACAAATAACAAGTTTGTCGGTTGTGCCTAAATCTACTTACGAAAAAACTCTTTGCCATTAGAAGCGTTATTTCACATTTGAGGCCTATAAAATCAAAGGCAGCTAAACGCCTTAATGTCGTAAAATGAGTTAACTATGGCGCCATCTACTTTATTTAATTAGACATGCTATAGTGTATTAATTTTACTAATAATTGCAGCTAAGTCCCTTGCAATTTCAGTTTAAAAAACGATATTGGCATCAAAGACAGCTAAATGCCTATCTGTAAGAATCAAATACAGCTAAGAGTTACACCGGCCAATCAGAGAGTAAGATATCGAAAAATGCATGGCCGCCGCCATACAATTCATGCGAATATGTAGTCCAGTTTTTGGCATTATTCTTGTGTTTTTATTGAATTACGTGACAATACTTTTGTTAAAAATCTAATTTGGATAGCCATGGAGATCCCTGTAACAAGAGCAAGTGCGGGCAAGGCTTGTAAAAGAAAAAGAAACCTCAAGAATTGGAAAGCTAATATTAAGAATAAAATGAGGATATAACCATAAAAGCAATTTCATTTAATTGAAAATTTATTAAATTTTGTAATTAAATAATATAGTTATTTTTACTTTATCGAACGTATAAGAACATCTTTAATCGTAAGAACTCAAAATAGCGGCTGTCATTATCAAACTCGGCTGTATCCAGTTACTCAGAATCAAATACAGCAATGTCCGATAGTTGGAATCAAAGACAGCTAAATGTGATTTTATTTTCAATCTGTACTCAAATATAGAGGGATTTTTACTGTTTTAAATTCGAATTATTATTAATATTATCATTCTTTATAAATCTGGTTTAAACTATATAATATCGTAGCTACCTTGCAAAAGTTATCGATGTTTGTAGCTTCCTGAATATTTGACAGACTTGGATTTAGCTGCCTTTGATTTTATAGGCCTCATTTATCAATATCATGTAATGTAATTTGTTTAGTTATTATTGACAGTACTTAAAAGTTATTTCAAATTAAAATATTAAACGAGTTTACTACGTCCAATTTCCACTGATGTGGCCAGCGTTTGGAAACTTGTTTTTGTGGTAATTTAATATCAATTGCGTGTGAGTTTGGCAACACTGCCATATTGAGCAAACGAACGGGCACTTCCCTTTGGATTTTATTCCCTGGCGCAGGTCATTTTAGAGGTTATGTAAATTGTTTAATGAACGATGCCGTTACGCGCCCGATGGCGCACTTAAAGCATTAACATTTTAAAGCCTTATTTGTTCTAAGTACACAATTACTCGTATATTTAAACTGATTACTCGCTACTTAAGCCGCGAGGATACACTTTTAATATTGTAATTAATTTCTGTCGGATGCCTGTTCATTGCCTTGTATTGCCTTCCACGCGCCAATGGACACTGTTATCCGTTGTCTATCTTGATGTTGCTCAGTTTAAGTCCTACTGTTTTTTGACACATATATTATTCTATAACGTTGACAGCACTCGTTACCGTTATATTTATATGCATTTTGTCTACGCGAAAATCTAGTTGTACCGCTAATCAGAGGCCACTCTATTTTCAGGTGTTGATCATTCAAATATCCCACTATTGTATATTACAATATGTAATATTATATATATTTAAAACCCCGCATGCTGCGTAAAGATTAAAAGAAACTGTGCCGCACAATGGAGCCGGTATTTACGATTGAAAATGACGCGGGCGTGCGCGAAATGTTACCGCGTATGTTGATCTCGAATTTAATCATTCATCCGGTGTACAAAAGCAAAGCGCTGGAAATTAGGGTACGCGTGCCCGCACCGAGTTTTTAGCGGGATCCCCGCTCGTTTTCTCGCCCCATTTTCATGCTAATCTTCGTGCAAGCGTGCTGATTTTGCGAGCATGAAATATTTGTAGCCATACGGGCGCCTGTACCTTTTCAATTTCGCCGAGGCTCACCCCGCCGGGGATTGGAAACGCCGAATGTTGTATTTCACGCGGCCCAGCGGCGCGCACTTGCTATGACGTTGCGTTGTGTTATGTTCAACCTGGAGCATTATTCTCTATGTCCTGACAAACGCGTAACGAGGCGCGTTACGTTAAATGCATGTAATTCGCATGTAATGGCATTACAGAATATCATATCATACGAACGACATGCCAATAACACGCAGATAACTTAACGCGCCTCGTTACGCGTTTGTAAGGATATAGCGAATCATGCCTCTGAGCTTTGAAGTCGAAACGAATTCATCAACGTTCTGCCATAGTACACATTTTAATGCTATATTTATTCAGTTGTATATAATCAATTTTAATTTTAACAATTGCGCCATACTTAGCAACGTCCATAGTGGTATAAATATACAGCCCAATGACCTGAATTCAATTGCATAATATGTCTCACCCAATCAATATCCTACTCCAATAAATTGACGATAATATTGGATTCACAATAAAAAATATCACGTGAAATGGCGTGCACCTTGTAATACAATTTTTACCATTATAATATTTATCGAAACTTCATATGCATGCAAGTAGAAATATTTTACGACCGTTTGCGGCGTGCCTGCAGATCGTAAACTCGCAGTTAACCCCTGCTTCAGTAGTATAATATGTCTTAAGAATCTCGTCGACGTATTTCTGACTCGACTACACGAGTTGTTCCGATGTATTTGTCTTCAACAATAATTTCAAATGTTTACAATATTCTGTGCCTTGGTTTTATTTGTTATTGTTTCATTAAGAAATTTGCCAAAGTAATAGGATGTTTTTTTTTCGAACATGTTTGAACTCTCGAGAACATATAAATCAATACATAAGACAAAAATTTAAAATAGAGGTTACTCAATTTTTGACAATATAATTTCTGGGTTCTGTACATATCCTACTTCAAAGAAAAGTCGAGGAATATAACGATATTGCATATATTTTTGTATAGCGAATCGGGAGATTTCTCGGTAATTTCTTGCACTCAACCTAGTTTAATAATTTTGCAACGTTATTAACGGAACATCTCTCGTTGTCAACAGAGAGGAAGCTATTCGTGGGCATGCTGAACAAGAAGCTAGCGGAGAATGATGTTAGAGCGTTGTTCGCGGGCCATGGAGCGATAGAAGAATGCACGGTGCTACGCGACGCTCAGGGGCAGAGCAAGGGTTGCGCTTTCGTCACGTTTGTTTCTAAACAAGCTGCTATTGCGGCTATCAAGGTACGTCTAAAAAGAATGACAGACTGCCTCTGTGGGCCAGTTTTAATTGCGCATGTGTTACGACTGCTGTGCAGAGGTCTCAGGTTCATCGTATCATATCGAGAAAGATACATCTAAACCATAGACTAAAATATATGCATATCCTGCAAATACAGAGTATGTATAATGTACACAGGGTGTAAAACCTGCCATGCCAACCTGCCTGCCATGATTGTGTTGAATAGCGGGGGATAGATCGTCTCTTGCTACTCGATACTCTAATTGGACGGCACTGCGCTTAGCATCAGGTGCAGTGTGGTCACTTTGCCGTGCTAGGATAAAAAAAATCTATATCTACTAAGTCAAATGTGGCACTCTTCATAACTGATGTAACTTCAGTCAAGTTATTTAGTTATGAGAAATAACCTTGGACCACTTTCGAAGAGTTTTTACAATACCGCTGTAAGACGACAGCTGAACACCAAAATAACGTATTTTTGAGATAAAATTAATTGTAAAAACTGTAAGTGTATCAAGGTGTCCTATCATTGAATTGTTTTTGTGTCGTTATTGCAAGTGCTAAAATTGTGATACACTTGGTTTTATACAAATTGAAACGCTTGTTGATATCTATTCACATTACTAGATGAAACTTTCTTAAAGGCTGAGTTTCTTGGTGCTTCGAATGATGAACTTAATCCTGACCTGTAAAAAGTGCCCCTAGTGGCCTAATTTACTAAATAAATGATTTGATTTGATTTGGATTGTTTATTTTATCTACTGTTTCGTTTAATTATTCCAGGCGCTGCACCACAGCCAAACAATGGAAGGGTGTTCGGCGCCTTTAGTAGTGAAATTCGCGGACACACAAAAGGAGAAGGAGCAGAAGAAAATGCAAGCGATGCAAGCGAGCCTGTGGGGGCTGACGACGCCCGTGGCACCGACGGCGTACCTCGCGTCGGAGGCAGCGCTCTCGCCGGCCACGCAACTGCAACTGCTGCAGCAACTGCAAGCGGTTGGGTTGCAGCAACAACTATTGCAGGGACAGGGCTCGACGTTGTTGCAAGGTGTGTTTTATATGAATCCAGAATGATCTGTGAGACCGCATTTTGATTAAATGCCGCCTATTGTAACTTACTTTAGCTTTAAGGTTTCCTTTTGTAATATTATTTTGATGGTGTGAAATAAAGAGTTATCTATCTATCTAATAATGTATTAATAAGGTCGACATAGTCTATAATTTTATTTTTACTTGAATATTCGAATATGATCGCATCTTTGCTACTAATTTTCAGGATCACATTAGTATTACCAGCGGTCCCAACAAATAAACTCACAAAATTACAAACTATATCTTTGTATATTACATTATTTGCTCTAGACTAATAATAGGTAATTATGAATTTTTGCTTTTCTTTGTTATTTAATCCTTTTTTTTTCATTGCCTTTCCTTTTTACTCACCAACCTGAGCCCACTTATCCTGTTTTATTTTAACCCTATTCTTTTTTGTTTATTACATGCCACATTGTTTGTCTCCCTCTTAGGTGTTAACTATCAGGATATGGGTTTCAATGGTGCAGGGCTGAGCGGAAGCGGAGTGGGTGCGGCCGAGCAGCTCGGTGGACTGCTCGCGCCGGTCTCTGTACAGAACTTGGCTGCATTAGCCGCTATAACCCAGCCGCCTGTGGTGACGCAGTCGCAAGCAGTTGCGCCGATAGCGCCCGCCGCTGCACCGCAACAGCCCGCACCGCAATTGTGTGAGTACATGTAGTTCTATGTCGAATGTATAGATGGCGTTGTTTTCAGTTTTGTTATATTTCTACCCTCTTTGACAAGTTGAGTACTTTGAGAGTTATTTATTATACATAGAAGATATCCTGAATTGAAATTTCAAAATGATTTTAGTAGTCAACTTGTGGCAAAGAGTAAATATTTTTAATTAACATTGCAATAACGCAAATTAAAGTTTAATAGTGTGAAGCATTTTGGGCATTTAGACATGAAGATAACAAGACACATAATCTTTTAAATAATATAAGTAAACGTTTATTTAAGTAGTTTTATTTAAGTGATTTTTTTGTTCCAACATTTTCTAGTTTCAGGTTCGACTATAAAAATGTGTTGAACAATAGTCAAAATATTAAATAAAAACCAAATTAACGATGAACATTTTTCACGCTTCAGGTCTTCTCGGGAAGACTAACATTACAGGTAAAGAACAACAACAGAAATAGACTTGTGTGTTTTACATCTTTGTATGGAATGACGGATTCTTTGATTAACTAGATCGATTGAGATAAATGAGGTGAAAGTTCTAGCTAACTTAATAATTTAACGACTCAACAAACACACACATACATAGAAAAAAATAAAATAAATAATCTCATTTATATGAGAACCAAAATAGTCACAATTTTGCTACCAACACTAACGTACAATTTGGGCAACGTCAAAACCACACGAAATTAATAAACTTGTTATTGCTCGTTCATTCAAGAGAGCTCTCCGACACTAGTTCAGATGTACTAATTCGGTCTCTTAGTAGTATTAGTACAGCAGTACTGTAGTACATGTTAAGAGGTAGACAGACTTATGGCCAATTTCAATAAGCAATCTTAATCAGCATTTCCAGATCGAATCAGAAAAGAAATCAATCAATCTATGTCATTCATAGTCGTGGCATTCAAACTTAATTCTTCTGGATCATTTCTCGAAACGATAAGAAGTTTGTTGCGTCATGAATATCAGCTGTCGAGGAACAATGCTATACAACTCAGACAAATATTTACCTATCGTACTCACTTGACCCGGTGCAGTAATAAGATTCACTGCCTCGCGTTTCATAGTCGGTTACTTGCTTATTCTGTCACACTGGCTGTTGCATTCTAAAGCAATGGTTATACACGGAATTGCCTGAGGTGTCAAGTTCATGCTGCCTACGCTGTTCACGCCACTGAATCTAAGAGTCTATGCTGAATTTTGATGAGGATTCTTATCATTGCAAGGCAAAGTGAGTACACCAGATAATGTTCAGTCCAAATAGTCTAACACAACTACTTATTCTGTCAAGAGTGCCGTCTAAGAAAAAGAAGTACAATCCAAACAGTATGTCGTTCGTTTCAAAAAACGAACATCTCTGGACATTGGGTAGTATTATGCCTGCCTGAATGACATAGTTATCACTTGAAATCAAAATGACCTATTATGGTTCAATTAGTATATTGTGCACGATCGATAACTACCAACCTTCCAATAAACTATAAACAAACTGTAAACTTATTGTCGAGTTAATATACAATTCACGAGCATAACTCGACAATAAGTTACTCGTACAATACTTAATATTGTGCTACATAAAAAACTATGGAGTCGTGATTTCTCAAGGTTTCTACGCGGAATAACGACATGTGCCTCATTTATCGCAATTGTCTATGCGTGGCTTGGTATGACGTTTGTGTTTGCATTGATAGAAATAGAGATGTGCCGAGACGGAATATCAAGACTCGAATGGCAGTCCCTTACATACACACTCAAGGCTTTATACCATAGGCATTAAAGTAGTAGAGCCACACTGTAAACAGTGTCTACAGTATGAACTAGCTAGCTGGACCAGGGTAGTCACTGGCCCACACAAAAATGGAATAAAATTTCTCTATGGGTGTGAGTGAGTTTTACGAAGGCTCAAATCTCCCTCTTTTCCTCAATTTCAATTCTTATATTTCATGATGCTTCTGTTATTTTGGATACCCATAGACGCTGAACATCACCTAACATCTAATGATCTTCTTGCTTTGTCGACCTTTCCTATAGGGAAGAGCAAACACAATTGTGTATCACAAGCTAGGAACCCATCCTTTCACCTCTTTAACATTCATACCTCTTCTAATACATTTTATATAATGATACTGGTGATTTTCTCTTTTCGGAAAAGATAATTTATTAGCTTATTCTTCAGACGCTCTGACGATTTCCCTTTATAAAACAGTTCATGTTTTTATTCAAAATCACCAAACATAGTGATTTGTCAAATAATTAGTGCTAGCTACTTCATTATGAAAATTTTACTTTGTTCGATATTTTATAATTAAATATAATATCAGAAAACATGTGTAATGGTAAACATAACGTTTATGGGGATTTTGATGTAACATAAAATCTGAATTCTACCAAGTATTCGATTTGTATATTCGACTTTTTAGTAAGAAACCATTCGAGTCTATATCGGACTGTAACCGTATCCTAGTATAAATAATAATTATATTACTCAATAAATAATCTTGATTATTATAATGAGCGGCTCGGCACATCACTACTACGTTTATACCTTGGCGTTGCTTGGCTTTAGGCTCTGTAACATACCAAAGCTGCTACAAATAACCGTTCAAAATTGTTTTAATGAATTGTAAATAGCAATCGGAGTTTTATCTGAAAATGTATCACATCGTTTATGACTACAATTGCTTGATTTTTATTCTATTCAATCTTAATTTGCTACTTATTTTGTATTTAATGCGTATCTAGAAATTTATATTTATTATTTTGTATAATGTTTAAATAAACAATGTCCACTGGAAGCCAAGCAGTAAATTGGGAGTCGCGTTTTAACTTTAGGGCTATGAATTAAAAAATATCTAATATAGTGGACTTTGAAGCAAGTCGTAAAAACTCCTAAGAGAAAATTAAAATATAAAAGGAACGTAGAAGAAGCGTATTATCCGTTGCCGGTCTTCCATTTTCAAAGTATTGTATGGTAAAGCTTGACTAATTTATACAACAACAACTATTAAAATCCTGACATTTCTGAGCATAACGAAACTTAAGATTATATCTCGTAATAGACGCAGTGCAGTGTCGTACTGCACTTTTTTAATCAGTTTTAATGCGGTGTCTACAAGACTGACGCTTATTATCTAGCAAGGGACAAGCTCGTCATAATTTAGTTTAACTAAACAAAATACGTTTCAGTTCGATCGTAGTAGAGCTGAATCCGAAAATTAAAATATTTCTATACTTAATTTAATAATTAATTTCCATATTCGTCACTTAATGTCACCATGAAGACTAACAACAAAGTGATTACAAAACAACTTGCGAACCATGTTTCTTGTGTGTCAATTAACAAACGTTGCATGAAAGTGCTAAATGTATGAACTAATATCGATAATAGGGTTGTGCAATACGTGAGTGTATACGTTGTGTGATTATATGTGGACTTAAGCCACGTATTCACTAAGCATCGGTTGAGGCTTAACACGTAATGCATATAGGGTTTGAAAGGGTACACTACATAAATACGAAAAACTTTATTCCGAGAAACAAATACGAATTTCAAAATACCGATTTTCATAATTCGGAATGGTTCCCCATTTCTAATATAACAACTCCGATTTATCATTAATCCTATTATTATAATTCCGAAATTTCAATATTCGTTACGTTTATGATTACTATTCTCAAAATACCGAGTTTCAATATCGAATAATTATCTTGATTGATAACCAACAATAATTCTTAGTTATTATGAAATTCGGACTTTAAAAATCTTAATATCGAAATTCGGAATAAAATATTTCGGAGTTTTTGGTTGATCCCGTTTCGAATGTGTAGTTTCAAATTTCACGCAGAATTTGAGCCGCACCAAGGCACTTTTACAAAATAGTTTGTCAAACAAGCTTCTTGCGTCATTGCTAAACGTGCTCGGCGCTATGTTTAGCAGCATGTTGCGCGTCAATTGTTGCCTAGTGATAGTGCTTTAGTGTTTATTTATACAAATTGTATCAAAACTTGTTATTTCGGGCATGCGATATTTTTAAATAATTTTTAATAAATAAATAATCGACTCTATCGTAAATCAATGTGGCATTTACAAAAACTCTACATTTTAGGAGAGGGTTCTGTCAATTTACAATATATTTTGTAATTTAATTTAATAATTATATCTTACACCTTTAAAATAGTAATTAATTAAAGTAAACAGACAAAAAAGTGAATAATACCAACCATTTGAAAAAAAACATTATTCGAATGCTCTAATGAAAAAAAGGAATTTTGCAAATGCGACTTTGTTGTACGATGGTATGGACATGTTTTAGGGCATATCAAACATTCATAAAGCGGTGAAAACAGAAGTCGTTCTTTTTTTTACCTTGAAAAGTTCGGCTCGCATATATTGATAAAATTAAACGCTGTATTTAACTAAATTAGTTTATTATGCTTACAACAATTCCAGTACAGCAAATATTTTGGTATTTTTCTTATACCATATTTTGTTGATAATATTTATTTTTAATTTAACATTCATGTCCATACAAAAAGTTTTTGAATAGCTTATCTGAATCTTCTATTTAGTCATAATGTGATCTAAAGGCTATATCTTAAGTTATCTTCTGGTGAGACTCAATTTTATAAAGATTTTGCTAAGTAGGTAATTTTGTATGTTCAATTCTTATTATTTTTTAGCTGTGTATACTCAGATAGCATTTGCAAGTTATGTGTACTTTAAAGAAGAAATTTTGATATAAGGAAGTAAAATACGAGAAATTCACACTTAATTGGATTTTTTTAATAAATAAGTAATAATGCGTCAGGTTAAGAATCTTAGGGGAGCTATAGACCTAAGCCATATATAAACTTGTTTTAAAATGAAGCTGTTGTGCGTTAATAACACGATCAATAATAATTTCGGAAAGTGTTTAATAATATCCTTATAGGCTAAAAAATGGAATATTAAGATAATTGTTATTGGTCGAATATTAAATTGTCATTATAAAGTTAGGGATATGTGACACACAAATTGATAGAAAAATTGTAAATAACAATGAAATCTAAGGTCTTCATATGTACGTGACACGTGTATATTTTATCCATGTAACAGTATAAAAATGTTGCATGTTACAGGGTCGACCGCGGAGCCGCTCGGTTCGGCGTACGCTGCGCAGTTCGGCACGGCGTTTGCGGCAGCGCCTCTGGGCTCGGTACTGGGCTCTGCCGCCGCCGCTGCTGCTGGCAAGCAGGTCGAGGGTATGTACAAAATAAACTACATATGATTAATATACTACAGCCAAAAGTCATACCACACATAAATAATCCTGACACCACGTGTATTTTTTAACCGACTTCAAAAACTTGAGGAGGTTAACAATTCGTCGGAATATTTTTTTATGTATGTTCCCCGATTACTCGAAGACGCCTGCACGGATTTGAGAAATTCTTTTTTTGTTTAAAAGGGTATACTTTCCAGGTGTTCCCATTCGCAACAAGTCAGGATCTGATGATGGGATCTCAGAAAAATCAAGGGCACTTTCAAATTTTATAGGGATTTGATTATTTTGAAGTCGGTGTTATTTTTATGAATTAAAAAACTTTTATTGTATAAAATATGACTAAGTACTAAGGTCGCGTAACATCTATACCTGAAAGAAATATTTGTAGATCACACAAACAGCCGGTTACTCACCCCCTAATGGGTCATCTAGTAAATAAGCTTCATCACTCACATACGTAAATGTGCATTACCGGTCTTAAAGGGAAGGATTGGAGTTGAGAAAGGCTCTTCTTTTTAAACTGCATACAACGCTTATCAGCAAGCAGTTGCTTCTAGTCAGTTTTTTATGAGACAGTGGTGCAGCCCTGTTCACGTGTAGACAAATCTGTCTACACTCTACAGTGAAGCTCTACTTCACTGGTCAAGAGCCAAGATCAGACGCTCGTCTGAAAAAAAACTCGTCGTCGGGCCACCCGATGGTAGTAGTCACCGCCGCCCATAAACTTCTGCAATGCCAGGGCACAGCAAAGCCGCTGCCTACCGTTAAATTTATTTCGCCAAAATCTTAACGATTTATGTCCTTTCAGGTCCGGAGGGCGGCAATCTGTTCATATATCATCTGCCGCAAGAGTTTACGGACACAGACCTAGCGTCGACGTTCCTCCCGTTCGGTCACGTGATATCGGCCAAAGTGTTCATAGACAAACAGACGAACCTGTCCAAGTGTTTCGGCTTCGTCTCATACGACAACGCTGCCTCCGCGCAGGCGGCCATACAAGCCATGAACGGCTTCCAAATAGGTACAAAGAGACTCAAAGTTCAATTGAAACGTTCTAGAGAACTGTCGAGACCGTACTAGAATATTCCAGAACTCGTTCCTAGTGAAGTACCGTTCGAAAAGAGAAAATGTTTAAAAAAATATATATTCTATGAACAATTCGAAAAGAGGTTGTATAATCCGAACGTTCTTTTATAAGTATCCGAATGTTGTTTTGTGATGTATCGGTGCACATGAACTGAGTAGTGAGGAGCGTCCGGGATGGTCGGGATGTTCGGGATGTTCCGAATGTTCGGGATGTTCTGGATATTTGGAATGTTCGGAATGTTCGGGATGTTCTGGATATTTGGAATGTTCGGAATGTTCGGGATGTTCTGGATATTTGGAATGTTCGGAATGTTCGGAATGTTCGGAATGTTCGGGATGTTCGGGATGGTTGGGATGGTCGAGATCACCAGACGACAGTCCACGGTGCACAGTTGTTAACTATTAAGTATGAGTAGTAAGGTTAAGGTTTGTGTCAAAGGATTTATCGTTTCCAAAGTATTCCCCAAAATGTTTATTATATTGTAATAATATAATTATTTTATAACTTATAAGTTGTAGTCACGTTTTACGATTAAGTTTAATGGGTTCAGGTAATTTTCATTGTTTGTGAGACGCCAAAGAGCTGTTGGTTGGACGACTACGAAATGTGTCAATGTCAATATATGTTGTATTTGTCGCGGAAACCGAATCTTGATCGCAGTGTCAAGTACCAAATAAGTATTTCGTATAGGTTGATGTAACCCTTATGTTACTTCTAGAGCAAGGATTATATTATTATTATTTTCTTGTTATTTTGTTCTTTATTCTATGTTACCACTTGATAGTTAATTGTGTAAAGTAATATCCATTGATGTGGCCATTGTCAGTAAAGTCAACGTGTTTCCTTCTTGTTTGTTTAAAATTATAAGATTTTTAGAAATAACGTATGATGATCTCAAAGCGATCAGTGTATTTTATTGTTTACCATACATGTTGTCAATAGTGTACTTAAACTGAGGGCTTTCGTGGAATGAATAAAACATTTCACTTTTTGGCCATGTGAAAGTGTGTAGATATTTCGAAAGCAAATGCAATGTTTACAATTACTCTGGGATTGTTTGCAATCAATTAACAGCAGTTAGTACTTGAATGCTAATAATAAGAATGATTCGGAACAAAATATATAATTAACACTTTAGAAGGTCTGTACGGAAAGCCGTGACAGAAAACACAATCAATTATAATTTCTTAATGTGACCATTAAATAACAATTAAAATGCAATTTGTGTATATTACAATAACATTCAACGGTTTTATAATATCAAACAATATTAATCATTAACTTTATAATATTGATATTGTGCATATGTCTAAATTTTCATTGTCTTGCTACTCAACAAAGCATTTCAGATTGACATATATTGTAGGAACGCCATGAAATATCTACACATATTTCGTTTATACTACTTATTTACTTGTTTGTGTATTTTAACGGATGATTATTAAATCCAACGTACATTTTAACGTTTAATTTGTAACACATCGAACACTGGCCCCCTTTAGTCAAACAAATTTTTGTTAGAATAAGTATTTAATATTAGAATATTTTCGTAATCGTAAGTTTGATGCTCTATTGTTTCTTCTATTTAAAAAATATTATATTCGTCGCCACAATTCTTTGATAAGCCACTGGCACGTTTCGTTAATATGTATTTCTTTACGTACACATTGTGTTGCGGAAAAAATTTAATCAAATATTTAAATAATAAACTAATAAAAATATTTTGGGCACTAAACTACGATGAGAATTAAGAATGCGTTATTTTGTATTATAATTTATCGCAAAAAACGTGTTAACATTGATCGTATGTACAAATTTTTTCCGTAACATTTCATTATTAACTGTATGAATTAAGTATTAAACACCAATATTTTATTTGTTTGAATATGACCACTTGTATTTTTTGTGTAAAACTGAAAGTTTGTGACCGAACAGTCAACTTCTTTAATGTTATTTTATTTTATCATTGTTTAATTAGTAAAGTGTGCCAATGCTTTGGTATCTACTATGACCAATTATTTGCGTAAGGATGAAAATTCACGTGCACTTCTCGGCGTGAAGGCTGTAAAGTTTTTAATTAATATTATCAGGTGATTGATGCGAAACGAATATCCACAAATTTTGTCACACAAAAAATATTAATATTTGATCTACTAAAGAATATAGTAGTTTTTGTAAAGATCTTATAAACCATAAAAAAATGTTAGTCACTCTAAAGTCTAAAGACTAATATGTATGTATATTTTATGGTCTGTGATAATATTCACACTAAATATTAATTAAATTTACAGTACCAGTTATGACATAAGTATACAAAATGTTTAGGTACCTATATACCAGCATCATCAAAAGTTGACATGTACTACATTATGTGTCAATGTGTCGCATGTCACCTACAAAATGTGTCACCAAACGTATTGTTTTACAAAGTAGTGCGCGTGAAACAAATCTTACAATAAGTATTTTCTGTCCTATCTAAAATTATAGACGTTTAAGCGTCTTTATTATTAACTTAAATTTACTTGAGTATTATTTAAAAGAATATTGTCAAAATGGGTTATATATATTTAGTTTATATTTTTGAATGTCTAATGAAAGACAATATTTAGACTGAATAAGTTTCCTTATAGGTGTTACAGATGTCATTGTTGTCTTGTGATTCCTTTTAGTAAGTTAATTTAGTGAAACTTGAACGTCTTTTGTCTTTCGATTACTTTTCGTTATCATTTTAAGGTAATAAATTATTATAATGGCACGTATTGTTAAAAGAAGACTTTGGGAAATATTGTGAATGAAGACAAGCGATCTTAGACACGACCATGCGATAGCTATCGAATATAAAGCTGGCTGAATGTCCACCGTCAAAAGTCGCTTTAAGCAATTGTGTATGCTAACTTGTTATCGACCATATAAATGTTATCTTAAATTTCTACATTTTACATTTCTCTCTCAGTAATTTTATCAGTATTTTGTTTTCAACACTCAACTAAGAGCTCTAAATACTTCTCTGAGCGACACCATACTGAAGGAAATTCGTGTTGTGTGTAGATTAAACTTTTTTAAGGTTCGTGCATTTGTGGACGTTCAGCCATGTCTTTGCCCCTAGATAATTGTGAAAAAAATGTGTGAATAGATTTTTTTACCTAAAATTTACTAGGTAACATTAGACGGAAAATCTTATTGCTGTTGCGAGGCGTGACGGCTGTTTTCTATGTACAGTATGTAAAAAGAAATATCATGATATATATCTGGCTATTTGTATCTATCGATATCGATAGCATGCGAATAGTCGATACATGATTGATATTTTCACTCGATGTCAAACTGTCAAAGTTATTGGTAAGGTATGAATGTGGTTGTTACCATTAATATGCCATATATTAATAAAGCTCAATTAATTTTCGGGAACAGTTCATAAAAATGTTGATAGCAAATGCGATGAGTCCATAGCTTGGCGATTAATTGATTTATGGATATGTCATCGAACTCATAATCGATTATCGACAAAATATAACTTGAACTGAAAACTAAGAAATATTCAGTGTCGATTCTATTACAAAAAAATTAATCTATTGTGAGGGTATTTGACTTGTGTAGTTGTGCCCACGGTCTGTGCATAAAAATGATATACAACAGCGCTACGATTTGAAAAGATGCAATATAAAAAGCAGCTTTTTGCTTTGCTACTTAAATTGTCCTTGAAACAATTAATATTGTGTACCTTTACTATGTTTTTTTGTACAAATACCGCTTACATAGGCTAAGTAAGCTTATAGGTTTTAGAGTCACGGTATCAGACCATATCTTTGCGTACAGAGAACAAATGCGGAAATTTATTTTTACACAATATCGAGGCACGTTAATGAATTTACAATTGGTACTGAAAATTTAAAAAAAACTGTTTTATACAACACCCGTTTTGTTGATATGAATGTAAATAAATGTCAAGTTTAAAAAAAATTGTGTGGCTTTATTAATCCAGATTCCTTAGGTCAGTTTCAATAATCTCAATCCGGATCGTATCAAAAAACAAGACTAAAAAAGTATAAATAAAGCTGAGAAATAAAGATTATACAAATAATATAATTTGATTGGTTTATTTTCAATGTGTACATATGGATAAGGATAGTTTATTGAAATTGACCGTTAAATTGATTTGTAGGTCATAAAACAAATTCTTTATATAGTTTTGTGTGTCCCACAGCTGGGCAAGGACTTGCTATAATAAGAGTTAGCCCTCAGACAGACGTTTTATACTTGGTAAACTTACAGAGCTATGGAATTTGTAAAATTATTATTACGTTAAATCGAAAGTGACAGCCTATTTCACCTAGATTAGGTACCGTTGCTAAATAATAAAAATGTGTATATATTTTTATCCTGTCACGAGAAAGTGACCACACTGCCTCTGATGGTAAGTGCAGTGCCGTCCAGTTCAAGTAGCGAGAGACAATTCTATTCCCCGCTACTCAACACAATCACGCCGGCCGCTTATTCACACTACGCCATGGGCAAGAAGTGAAGAAGCGGTCGAGGGTCGAGTGTTAGGGTACTCAGAAGGCCGCAAATCGGCCAAACATCGTACCCCAACTCTAGAACCCAGACAAAAACCGGATGTACCTACACTGGCTGATCCCGGAACGCACACACTTGCGTGTGCCACTAGACCACGCAGATCGCTTAAATCCTTAAATAAGACTGACGATAAAATAACGGCTTCGGTATCCGCCCGCACGACTTCCATTATAATGTTAAGTGTTATAGGTATATAATAGGCCATTGACGTAAATACTAGTAGGATTTTTTACGGAAACTTATAGTTTTCGAGAAATTAGTTATTTAAGTTTTATAGGTTAACTACTAGAAATCGTAAAGAACAGTATTGTTTCGGACCAAGAGATTTACATATTTACAACTAAAGCATTAGAAAGAGACAACTTAATAGTTGCTGTTTACGGTAAATCATTGCCTATAAAAAAAATTGTGCGTGAAATTTGTTTTGTTTTTTGCTTGATTGACAGCCCGATTTAGACCAATATCCGACTCGGACAGGTTAGGTTAGAAGTTACACTTCGTGGTTATTTTTTTTATAAGCACCCAGAAATAGGAGCCCCGCGTAGCGGGGCTCCGTCGACCTATCTTGGCAGGTGGTAATCAGTTACTAACGTTAAGTTGTCTCTTTCTAATGCTTTAGAATGTAAATATGTAAATCTCCTGGTCCGAAACGATACTGTTCTATACGATTCCTAGTAGTTAACCTATAAAACTTAAAAAATTAATTTCTCGAAATCTATAAGTTTCCGTTGAAAATCCTACTAGTATTTACTTCAATGGCCTATTACCTACCTACATATAACAATTAAAATTATAATGAAAATCGTGCGGGCGGATACCGAAGCTATACCAAAAGTATTCCTGGAAAATCCATTACTTACAAATTTAAATTAACAAGTGGAAACAACAAAGTATGTAGGTAATAGAATCTAAGAATCTATGATTATTACTAAACTACCCCCAAAATTGGTTTTTTAAGCGGATTTCTTAAAAATCACATTAATGTGACAATCTCAACATAAAAAATGACAAATGCAATATAAAAACGTTTTATTTAATGAAATAAAACAAATTCGCAAATAAATTAAACATTTAATAACCTAATCATTAGTAAACGTCGAAGTTTCTTTCTTTTTAATATCACTATCTTCTTCGTTGGTGTCTTGTACTGCAGTTTGTTTGACTAACAATGGCTTAGTAGTCTTGATAAGTCCATTTTCATCTGCCAACGGCAATATGTCACATATGAGTGGTGACTCAACGCCTAGTATGTAGTGGCAGGTCCTAGGTTCTAATAGATAGAGTGACACTTGAGCGGGGCTTGAAGAGTTCTCTAGACACTTGAGCTTCACCTCAGTCTGCCTGGGTTTGCCTGTTTTGTCGCAAATGTCGCCGTTGGAGTAGAAATGGGACACGTACGTGCGTTGATCTGTAATGGAAATATTACACGATCACAATAAGGTAATAGGGTAGTTGACAGTAAGTGACAACCTGATAGAATTTTGTTTTTAATAATATATTAATTGTATAATAGATTTTTGACTAAAAATATTGAAAATTAAACCAAATTGTTAATGTATATGTGATTATTTAATATTTTCAAGAAACAAATATGTCAAAATAAAGCATTTTGTCTAGTGACATGAAACACCCATCAGTCATGCATGACGTCACCGTTCGATTCATCTATGAAAACACTGAACCAAACTTCTATAAGTTTTGCAGAGTTGACGTCACACGAGGGGCCATGACAGTTGGTAGCGTTTTGGTGGGAAAAATTAAGTTGCTTTATAAAAATGCAAATTAAATCTTGAAAACCTATGTTTTACGTAATAGACCATGAAGAATAATATAAAACGGTTTCTCAAAAACAGTCAACTAGCCTATTGACAAGATTTGTTTATTTTCATCAATAAGTTACGTTCTTTATAACGCATTATCAAAGAATTTAAAAGTCCGGTCAGTAATAAGTAATTTAAAAGCCATTTAAAACGGGTGGAAGGGATAGTCGTCAGAAGATATAAAATAGATACACGATATGAATCGTGACGTCACCTCCCATAAAGGCCGTTACGGCATAGTCGTGCGAGGGAGATAGATGTACCCACTACGTAGGTACTCACAGCTTCAGCTAGCTTTATTTTTTAAATACATTTAGATTCTGTTTTCGGAAAAGTGTTCCTTTTCGTATTATTTTCTATAGCAATTAATGTACAAAATTACATTCAGGTCACTACCCTCAAACCCATCAAACTTAAACGTCAGTATGAACCCAAAGTATGGACTATGTAAAAGATTTGGCGAAATCAAGAATAAAATAGGATGATAGCACTTATGGATGAAATAGGGAACGAAAATAAGCCACATTGTGATAAGGCAGCTTCACTTCAAAATCGATTACGAAAATACAAAAAATATTGGTATAATAGTAGTAGGCACGATTTTTTTTATTAATTTAATGAACAGGTTACATTACCAAAACCTATTAACGAAAGAATTTTGTGAATACGAACAAAAATAATTAAATTAGACGTCATTCAAATCTGCTGGAAGGGGATAATTGTCAAATGACAGTAAAAGGATGCATGAGTCCCGTGACGTCACCTGTCAGAATGGCCTTTACTGTGCCGTTGTGCGAGGGAGATAGTGATATGTTCCCACTACGCAAACATTGTTATCTCATATTGTGACCTAAACTTTCAAGCAATCTTGATTCTGTTTTCGCAAAAGGGTTTCTTTTGCGTATTATATTCGGTTGGATATCAAATAATGTACAAAATTGAACACAGGAAACTAGCCTATTGTTGTTTGAATAGGAAGATATACTACAGGTACAAATAAATTCGGTAAATAATTTCGGCGGTAGTCAGACAATTAGCTTCTGTATATGGGTAGTTACCGACAGGTTTCGGCGCCTTGCCCTTGTTCTCCTTGATCCACTGCAGATGCGCTTCTTCGTCAAACCTGCCCAGGAGTAGCGTGGTCTTCTCCTCGGTGCGGTCTACATGGTACTGCACCACGTGTTTGCCGTAACAGAACTCGTACTTCCACCAGCCTGTGCCCTGGGATTTTATGGATATACATGTCATATAAATTTTAATAAAGGTCAGGTTGTGAATACTCTAAACTCTATGAATGCATCAAGAGACTAATGAAAGTAAAGTAAATGCAAAGTTTTTTTTTATCCTGGCACGGCAAAGTGACCACACTGCACCTGATGGTAAGTGCAGTGCGATACAATTATCGAGTAGCGAGAAACAATCTATCCTTCGCTACTGAACACACTGCCTACCTGCTGTGTAGTTTCTTCCTTCATTGTAAAGCTTTAAATGTGTTTGGTTCGTGCACTCGTTCTTACCATATTACTGGTTCCGATATATAACTTGTAACTGTCAATGACGAGTAATAAATAATACAATAATTACTTACCCCGTTGAGACAGTTATCACCGTTCAAAAACGCTCGCACCGGCGAATCGTCCAACATGACCGGGGTCGATTTATCAGCTAGCGCCGGCTTGGCCTGCTCTCCCGTGACGTCATCTTCCGATAACGGGTGCAGTTCGAATTTAAGATGCGTTTCGCCATCCTACAATATTATAAGACATTCAGACCCGATGTCGAAAAACTTCAAATATATAAAATTAATAACACCCAACAGTCACACACATAGCCTCGACCCCACACTAAGATACGAGTCTTGTGTTGTAGGTATCAGGGACGAGAGACTTTCGGTCTTACAATATCTGTCTGTCACACAAACATTTGTCCCGGCGTTGGAATTGAACCACGACCTCTCGTTTCATAGCTGGCTACTCGCCAACCGCGCCACGGAGGCTGCTGATATACAAGTTTTAGTCCCAGTAATCCCATAAGACTGAAGTTTGATACGGGAGCAAGAGACTACTCTTAATAGAAGATACCTTCTGGACACTTATCATAAAAGAAAGCAACATAAAATTTGGAAATAAAAATACTCTTTAGTTTCACATTAACATAAAAAGGTTCTTGAAGGGAGCATCATCAGATGATAATTTAACATTGATACCGCAAATCAGCTAGAATAAAAAGCGTTGAAGACGGAATTCCACCACATTCCACTAATTTCCAGAAACATTCTTACAAATCGTTCTACATACAAGCAAAGGATTGTTTGCGCAGATGGACGAAATGGCGGCGAAGTGACTTAGCTGGATAACAATTGAATCTCAACCTTATGTCCTTATCCATACTGCTGATAATTAAAATAAAACACATTGACATTGTTATCTTTTAACTAATATCAGCTCTATCATAGAGGTATAAGGTAGAGTTTTCTTAGTCATCGAATCCAGTCTCCATGTCGCCACTCAAATGTCACAAATACATATGACCTTAATGAAAACTCAAATTAATTATGTATAAAAATAAAAAAGCAACAAAAATAATAAAATTACCTTATCAATTTTCTCAACTTTCAACACAGCTAGTATATCCTTAGTATCCTTATCCTGAATAATGCCACACGTGTTAATCAAGCAACTATTGTGATGACAACAAAAACAAAAATATACAAAAACAAATCTAAGACTAAAAAAAATGTGATTGTGTTCACACTTGATAACTATAAGCTTATCACTTTACTAGTTAGTGAAGAAAATGAAAAATTATTTACCTATACAACACAAATTCATACCACTAAATAAGTTACTGCAAAATAAAATGACAAAAAAATCTATATGTCACTAAATCGATAAAATGAATATCGATAACAAAAAACAAACCTCAAAATAGTAAATTAACACGTTGACTGCGGCGCCAAATATTGCGACGATACGCCTATGCGGCTGGCACACGCTAGGTGCGTTTCCCGCACTCGCGTAACAATTCCGAACGCCAGTGCGCCTCGCGTGTTGTATATATCGCTAAGCTAAAATCCATGTCTGGCCGTGCAAATTTATAAGCCACTTTTCCCCTCGTATTTATGGTACTGTTGAATTACTTGCAATACAGTAATTGCGCATCTTTTTAATTTAAAACTTAAAATAAAACTAGATATTATTACCATTATTTATTTAGAGCAACAGCTACCAAAGCTGTTATTGTATTTTGTTAAAATGTGTGTCCCTGTTTAGATGTAATAAAAAGGTAGATCTTTTACGTGTCTGAAATAAATTTTATGTATGAAATTTGAGTATATACTTATATTCGTAAGATTTATCGAAATAACTCGCTCTAGTTAGCTTTAACATTTAGGATAATCATTCCTATAAATATAAATCAAACCATGGCTATCTAAGACAAGTAATAAAATATTAAATAAAAATACGTGGGTGAAGCCACAATCTTTGTATATATTTATTTACAACGCACCTAGCGTGTGTCGCCCGCACAGGCGTCGCGCAATAAAAACACACCTGTTGTGTGCCGGCCGCATTCTTGTATAGGGATTTTTAAAACGCACCTAGCGTGTGCCAGCCGCATGCGCGTAGCAAAATCAAAAACACACCGTGTGTGTGCGCCGCAGTCAACGTGTTAAAAATACTTACATTCATCAATTTGAGAGTTTGATGATGGAATTTCAAATTATCAGCTTCCATTTTGAGCAAATTTCTTGGTTTCTTCGGCGCATCGCCCACTGGCATACAATCTATGATGTTCTCACTAACTTCCTTCGGTTTGAACTGCGGATGTTCACACAGTAGAGGTGACAATATGATTATTTCGTACTCGCAGGTTGCCGTTTCTTTAAAGGAATATACTTCGTGCTTTCCATGACTGTAGCATACATACCGGACCCTTGTCAGTCGAGGCTTGCCGCTTAGATCACAAATGGTGCCTAAAATTCACAAGAGGAATTTATTAAAACAAAACAATTTTCTTAATTGCTTAAGCAAAGCTGAAATAGACAATCAACAGGGCAGGACATAAAATGTGATTTTCCAACTACGCATGCAAGTGTACCAAAGACCATGAGTTGATTGATCATTGGTTTTAGGCCATTCCTGCACGAAAACCAAGGTTCATACAATCTGCTAATATTTTATTTTATTTTATTATTTGAGGATTGTCAACAAAGTTTACAATATAACATACATAATAATAACAATCAGAAAATAGAACTAATCGCAACTCAGACTACAGGCAACCACAAAATGCGTTATTATACAATTACACAATATTATTAATTAATTAAACATTATAAGGAACAATACAAAAAGAGGATAGATTTATCAGAATGTTAGGACCCCAGTCAATCAATCTCACCTAAAAGAGTTTTCCTAAATGTAGACAGTGAATCATGAAATATGTCAAGCTTAGTGTTTTTGTTCGATAGCTGATTATACAATGTAGACAGTCGAGGTATGGGGGAATGTTTACCTATGTTGGTTCTACATCGGCGGACATGAAGAGTAGGGGGAGGTTTGTGAGGTGGAGGCAAAGGGACATTAAGAGCAAACTTGCTTAACGCGTTTGAACTGTCAATTTTACTATTCAATATTTTGTGTAGATACACCATCTCTTCTAGAACTGAGAGACCGCAGTTTGAAAATAATTAATTAATTTTATTTAACAACATACACTTGTATATTGCTTATATTAAAGACCATGTTTGTGAATTTTAGTTGTCGTGATTTGTAAATTTAATAATAATTATGGATTTCATAGCTTAATGTATAATGTAAATGTAAAAAAAAATATGTAAGTTATAGACAATTGGAGAGTAATAAAAACTCACCATCATCCATAGTCTGTTCCACATAAGGTAATATTATGCCTTCCACTTTAGTAGTTTTTGGTGCCAGCTTAGACTCTTGTGCTACTTTTATGTCAGTCTCAAGTTTAGCCTGCTTCTCTATACTCCAGTGTCCAAGGTAGAACTCTTGAATATTTACATGTTTCCCTGAAAAAAAATTGGAATTCAATATTCAACTTATAAAATATAGCATATTTTCAGATATGTCATAATTGGAGGCAGTAATAATGAAAAAAATCACATAATATTAGTAATGAATGACTTCAAGAAATTCTTCTTCTTCTTGTTTCAATGGTCTTTGCGGAGGAACGATTCCAGAATTTTGCCAATGTCACATAATAAAATTAACAAATGTTCGGATCTAGGTAAATAATAATAGTGAAGCAAAAAATAATATTCTTTTTTAAGTTATATGTGTATTCATTGTTAATTATTATCGCTTACTTTAACAGATTAAGAAAACACAGTGAGGAAACCTGCATATATGAGATTTTTTAAAAAGTTGTAATTTACTAGTCTCAAATGGTAGACTGCCGAGAGGAAAGTCATGGGTTTTAATCCAACCAAATGACATAAATTTATCACATTTTGAAGTTAAGTATTATTGCTTTTTTAAATTATTGCTAATTTAAATGGTGATGGAAATGTTACTGTTCATAACTCTTCTCACCATTAAAGGTCTAGATGTGAGATAGTACACATACATACAGAGTTAGTATTATATTTTTATTATACTCGGTGCAATGTCACACCTAGATATTTCAATTGGTTATACAGATGGTAACAGCTGTGTAATCAATTTTAATATTTGACACATAGCACACATGAGGGACTACGGTCCCACAACACCAAGACCCAAAACAAATGTCTATTTGTCTCACAAATATTTGTCTTGGTGCAAGCATTGAACCCACTGCCTCTCGTTTCGCAGCCGGCTACTCGCCTGCTGTTCCATGAAAGCTATCTTTATATATATATATACATGTATGCTACAGTTAGGATTTCCACACACTAGAATAACATAAAGTGCACTAAAAAGTCACCTAGTATTGATTTGTTAATTTTAAATATAATGCAAAGTACATTAATATTGTATTACCTTCCCTCTCTTCATGGTACTGGCGTATATACCTGCCGTGACACACTTCATAGCTCCAATAACTCTCAAGCCTGTATGAGCATATCTTTTGAGTGAAGAGGGGCTTCAGCAAATGTATTGGAGACGGTCCATCATAGTCCTCAATGTTAATAGCCTCATTTGTTCTGAGCTCTGGTATGTGACACTCATATGTCTCCTTGTTTGATGTTGACACTTTAAGGATTTCTTTATTTTGTAGCTGAAATATTTTCATTTTAACAATTTGTTTTAGTAAATGTATAATTTTGAAATTTTTATAGGATAAATATTGTAAAATAAAGGATAAATAGTAGGCAGGGATTAAGATGATATAAACAGTTATATCTGAATTACGGTAAAAAAAATATTACATTTTGTCAAGGAAGATTACATGTTAAAGTCGATGTTGAGTATTAAATGAATTATGAAAGTATATATTTAAAAGTTTTTTGTTTTTACCTGAGGTTTGTCAACTTCTCCGTCTACTATATTTTCAGATAATTCAATCTTCCCCGGCCAATTAATACCAAACAGAATATTATCATCAAAACCTTTGAAATCATGTTCGATACAAAAGCAGAGAGTAGCACCACATAATATCAAATACAAGCTGGGATTCATTTTTATGTAGTTACACGTAGGTACATTATTAATAAAAATTTGCGAAATATTATTCGTCCTATTTTTTAGATATTAATTGGACTTCTTCTTCTTTTTTTAATTTGGAATTAATTATACTTAACAGTTTATCTAAATATTGACGTACCAAAAATACAATACGAACGAAATATAAAACAATTAAAATAGATGGAATGTAATCGTTAATGCCTGTTAATGCCCTACTTTTTTATTTGGTCACATAACCTTACATATGAGTTGGTAATCTGTCATTTGTCAAAATAGGAGAAGTTTATGAAGATTGTTGCGTTGGCATTACTTTATGTTATTAGTTATATTACTGATAAAAAAACAAATATGACATTTTACTTATTAATCTACACATCTCCATTGTGAAAAATACTATTAATTTTTTTTGTTGATAACAAAGAACAATATATGTGTGGTTGCTGTCTATGTAATGTACGGTGATTTCTTCTTCTTCTTCTTGTTTCAATGGACTATGCGGAGGAACGATTCCACAATTTCGCCAATGTCACGTAATAAAATAAACAAATGTTCGGATCGAGGTAAATTACACAAACTATGGACACTAGCAAAGATAGTAAAATTGTGTTGAGCTAATCATTTGAAACCAAGATGATTTGAAGAATAGAGATGTTAACAATAGTATAACACAGGATAAGAAAAATAAATAGAAAAATATATGTGGAAAAAAAATTATATAATATATATATATAATATTTAAAAAATTAAAATAATACGGAAAAGTTATAATTTAATTTTGTTCTTATCTATAAATTTACCTATAAAGTAAACAAATGGCGAAAATGTAAGTGTCAGGAGAGTTTTCATGCATGTGGGACGAGGAATATCTATAGGAAGGATGTCAAATAAAGACTGTTGCACAATGGGACAGCTAAAAAAGATGTGGTCAAGATAACCATCATCTAAACCACACTCGCAAAGTGAATGATCACGAACTTTAATTTTGGACAAGTGAACCGGAGTACAAGAATGATTTAATCGAATTCGACATATTATGGAAGAAACAGATTTATTTAATTTTTGAAAAATAAAAAACCAAGGTTTTGGAGGAATTTCTGGTTGAATATCACCAAAGAACTTGCCCTTAATTTCCTTTGTAATTTGCCATTCCTTGTTCCATGCTACCAACATCTGAGAGTGCATGAGAGAACATAAGTCAAGTGGTAAAATCTTAAAATGTTCCAACGAACCTATACTAATGGCCTGTTTTGCACATGAGTCTGCTGTTTCATTCCCGGGTATACCAGAGTGACCAGGAATCCATGCTAGTATTATATCAATACCCATAAGGTGACAATTATATAAAGATTCTTTGATTTTAAAAATAATTGGAGATCTAGATTTAGATTTAAAAGAATTAGATAATATAGATTGAAGACAGCTTTTCGAGTCTGAAAAGATTAGTGTCTTATTTAATCTGTGGGCTATGGCAAATTCAATAGCTTCTAAAACTGCAATGGATTCTCCAGTGAAAACCGATGTAACAGATGGGCATTTAAAACTTAAAATTGTGTTATATGAAGGGATCCATGTGGCAGCACCGACAAGACTGTCATTTGACAATTTGGAAGCATCAGTATAAATTGTTAACCAATCAGGAAACTTTGATGATAATATGAATTTAAATACCTCAGCTGCTACTACAGAGTCTTTATCAACACCAAAATTTAAAATAACTTTTGGCTGAAATATTAGTGCTTCATATGGCAGTGAAAAAGTAATTTTAAAGGGAAATTGAAGAATAGGGTCAGGTAATCGGGAAAATTTAATAAAACTGCGAAGAAGGCAAGGTAAATCAAAAAGAGAATTGTATCCAACTATTTCAACAATGCTCGCTAGGCAAGTTTTTCGAGTAAAGGATGATTGGAGTTTTGGGCAACTTAAAAAAAAAAATTATCTGACAGAAGTTGTCTACGTAAATAAAGAGGGGCATCACCACATTCCACTTGCATGGCATTAATAGGAGAGGATTTCATGGCACCTATACGAAGGCATTTCGATTGAATTTTTGATAATTTTTCAATTGCTCTTTTATTGCAAGGGTCTAATAGGAAAGATCCATAGTCCAAGTGGCTGCGAATAATGGAATTATATAGTAATTTCTGAGAGAAGGGATGAGCTCCCCACCACACACCAGACAGAGAACGAAGAATGTTTATGTTTTTGTCACATTTACTGGATATATATTCACAATGAGGGGCTCCTGACATTCTAGAATCCAACCACACACCCAAGAATTTCACAGAATTAACCTGAGGAATCATTATATTATCTACGGAAATAACAACAGAAGGAATAATTTTCCTTTTTGTGAATACTACAAATTTGCTCTTTGAAGCAGATAAAGATAAACCATGATTAGCTAGCCAAGTGGAAAGGTTTTTCAGAGCTAAGTTTAAGCGATTACACGCTTCATGAGGGTTGTTGTCAGAAACATATAATGCCAGATCATCCGCATACTGAAGAATAGAGCAGTATTGAGTCACAGACTGATCAAGATCCCTTGTGTAAAGGCTATATAAAAGAGGACTAAGAACAGACCCTTGGGGCAAACCTTTCCAAATAGATCTTGGATGCGTGAAAGATCCTTGGTTTTTAATTTGAATTTTTCTTTCCGTTAAAAGGTTGCAAATGAAATGAGCGAACTTATATGGGATCTTCAACTGAATTAATTTATTCCTGAGTACTGGAAGTAAAACATTATCATAAGCAGAGGCAACGTCAAGAAACAATCCAATCAGGTATTCCTTTTTTCTATATGTTATTTGGACATCGGTAGTAAAAATACCAAGGCTATCAAGTGTACTTGAATCCTTTCTAAAACCAAATTGAGACGCCGATAACAAACCTTTATTTTCTGCATACCATTCTAAACGGTGTTTTATTATATGCTCAACTATTTTCAGCAAGACATGATAAAGCTATAGGTCTACGACTATTAGGATCAGTTGGATTTATCCCTGGTTTTAATATTGGAATTATAATTTGTATTTTCCAACAGTCAGGTATGTTATTTGTATTGAAAATTAAATTAATTAATTTTAAAAAATGATTTTTATTTTTTTCAGAGGATTTAGAAATAAAACTATAGGATATACCGTCTAAACCTGGAGAGGAGTCTGATAGACCATCTAGAGCCATTTCCAATTCGACGAAAGAAAATGACGAATCCATTACTGTAGGAGGAGAGTAGGGAATCGAAAGAACAGGGAAATAATCAAAATTTGGAACATATTGTGGGGCCAATTTATCAGCAAAGGAATCTAACCAAGAAAAAGGATCATTTTGCGTACTATCTACGGCATTATACGATCCTCTGAAACGTCTGATTTGTTGCCATACTAAGGTAGAAGGAAAAGTCGGAGACAAAGACTGGCAAAAGTTAAGCCAACCAAGTTTCTTACTAGAACGTAATATTTTTTTTGCTTTTGCTGCTGCATGTCGATAAGAAAGAAAATTAACAATGGACATAGATGAGTTATATTGACGTTCTGCATCTATTCTTTCCCTAATAGCAGCAGAACAATTTGAATTCCACCAAGGAGTTGAAATTTTAAAACAAGTATAGGTCTAGTGCTCTCGAGATGCATAATGGCCACAGAGCTTCATGTTTTTTTTTTTGAGTTTTAATTTTTTTTTTTATTTTTTTTTTTTTAGTTTTTATTTTAATTTTACGGTGATTTCTAATTCGTTTGTAAACTTCCAAGAATATTCAAAAACCATCGAGAATGAAGATTGATAGATTTGATTGATACTGATGAATTGATTCAATCTGTCAATTCGATGTCATTTAAAGTGTCAACATGATATGTAATTTTTTCTACAAATCGTAAAAATGGCGTTTAGCTTCCCAGCGTTTTCGTATATTATAGCCCTAATTGTTGACGCATTCCTCATATTTTTCTCCATATTCCATGTGATAGCGTTCGATGAACTCAAAACTGATTATAAAAATCCAATAGACCAATGTAACAGTTTGAATCCTGTAAGTATTACAATATAACCTTATTCTATTCATTTGACCGCTACTAACCTATTTATGTTTGTTGCAGTTGGTTCTACCGGAATATTTGCTGCATTTATTGATTAACGTATTGTTTTTGTTGTCGGGAGAATGGTTCTCATTACTGATAAATATTCCGTTGATTTTATATCACATACACAGGTAAGAATCGCTACTCTTAAAACTTAGTATATTAAAAAAGTATTCCAAGACTATTCTGAACACCCAAAAACAGCTTTTTGCTTGACGAAGACAGCAAGGAACTGGCGGGATGGATATCACGGCTTCCATACCCATCATTGTCCAAAAAGTTATTAAATCAGTAGTTTTAATATAAGGAAAATATCACAAGGCTTGGAAACCTACATACATATACTTCCTCTGTATGAATTTAAAATGTGTTAACTGCCTACAGAGGTGTGGCATACAAAGCTTAATTATTCTCATTAATACAGAATTATTTTACTATGATAGAAAAAGTATATACTATTATGTATACAACATTGGATGTGCTTAGGGTTTTATAAATCTCATTCGTACTTTTAGAGATGAGTATTAAGCAAAATATAATGTTTCGTAACATGACATTAACATTGTTTTTTTTTTCTTGTCATGTCAATGTATGTCCTTCAGACGTACATTAACATTGACTAGATAAGGATTGCCAGCTTTGTGAACAACCTTGGTTTAAACCTACTTATGAAAAAAGGAGGTCCATCATAACAATGGTGGGAGGGTACCTAATATACAAGCGTAACTGGAAAGTCATTACCATACAAATGATGTAGGGCATGCCATTGTATATCTAATCCATTCAGGGTGGCATAATTTTGATGATTGTTGAAGGTCACCATGAATCTGCCAAGAGCCAAAACCAAATTTGGACTGTGGTGTTCTTATTGTAGGTAAAATAAACAATTTTTAGGAGGTACACCTATCTCCTTACTTAAATGGTGAAAGCCCAATACAATAACCGACAAGTATAGGTCTAGTGCTCTCGAGATGCATAATGGCCACAGAGCTTTTTTGTTATAACCTTGTAAATGTACTAAGATGCCTTGTGTATGTTCTTATAATATAACACTTCTGTTAGTATTATAGGACATGCATGAGTAGCAAAAGAGGTATATTAACTTTTTTTATTATTTGAAAGCATTATAGGAACTTGACTGAAACAGAAAATTCTGAAATGAAGCTATATTTAACATATTTTCTGTATGACAATCATACATTTTCCGAAACATTGCCATTGCTGGTTTTACCATGTAGCCAGACCATGCATAATGTAATTAGCATTATAAGGAAATATTCCTTATCAATACAAATTCCCTAGTAATTTCAATCATGTAACAATGTTTCTCTTTAAATAATTGCTTATTCTACAACATCGTATATATACAAAGTCATCATTGCCATCTACAAATACAATTATATGTGTCATATAACTTAGTCTATCTATATACACTGACAGCGTCTGTTATTCAGCAGAGCAGCAATTAGGCAAATCTTTGTTTTATTTGCAAATATGTTATCTGAGTTTTGGGCCATAGTTTCTCGTAAATCCGACTAGATCCTGATACAATACAGGTTTGATCTAGTCTGGGGTCAGGACTATGTGCATGACTATTTATTAGGTCTATTATTATTATTTTGGGTCAACTTTTTGAAGACTAAGTTTGGAAATCTAATATAAAACGAGACTTGTATTTTTAATCAATATTTGTGTTGTTCTGTTTGTCATGATAATCTGACTTCATATAATATGTCCAGAATAACCATATTACAATACAATATTCTGTGATACTATTGTGTGTTCAAGCTATCATATATAATTTGTGTATATAGTCAAAACTCCCAAGGGTAATTTTAAATTATCTTTCCCTTACTAATGTGTATATGTTTACCTACCTTATTGTCAGGACAATGAAATTATATATCATTACATATTATTGTCAAGTTGACGCCATATATTTGAATAGTGTGAGATCATCAAACAATGCTGCAATTTATGTATAAATCATTTTAGAAAGTGACATATGGTTGATAAGTGTAAATATGATAATTATTTTGTATTGATTGTATATATAATTAATATTGCATTGTTTATCACTCTGAGATGAGACAAAGTTTTCATAGACCAAGTGCTTTTTGCATCTGTATTCATATTCTGGTACAAAAGATAGTGTAATTAATATTTTGACTACCATAGACCAAATATCTAAATGGATACGGTATGTATACTGTACTCTAATTTATAATTAGGTAATTAAAAAACAGAGTATACATATACATGACTTATTGGTATACATACATATAAAATAACGCATGTAAAATCCGAAGGGGTACGCAGAGGTGTAACCAGTACACCCACTTTTCGCCGAATTTCTGTTACATAATGTTATAGGCAAGACTATCACCATACCGGGCTTGACTTGACTTATTGGCTACAATGTAGATATTAAAAATTGAGTCGCTTGGCGATTGAAACACTTACGTCGTCTAAATAATATTTGGATACTCTTTAATACATTTATTAAAAAATGTTTTTATTGTACTATAATACATACTAGGGATGTTGCGAATATCCGCATCCGCAATAAGCAATGCGGATGCGGATGCGTAATAAGAAACAAATTGGACGGGACCAGCGAGTGGCGCGTGCCGAGAACTCTTGCTAAGTGACCAATAGGAGTAAACAATTTAGTGACAAGATACGACGCGTTTGTTATTGTTTGTAATTTAGTCTTCGTAAATTAATCACAACGTGTTTAGTTGCGCTTATCGAATAAATATTTACGTTTTTTGATGGCACTAAAAGTATACTGTGAATATAGTGTGTTAAGCGAGTTTACTGCGGTTAATACTATATTATACAATAAATTTATAATGTTACCACCGACACAAAGTGAGATTTAGGCTTATGTGAAACTAGATGAACATGACCAAAATGAGCCTTACTCAATGCAAAACCATCTTAACTGAAAAATCATCTGAAATCGCTGCACCTAGAAGATTTTAGTTTGATTGAAATCTCAAATAAAACAAAACAATTGTAGAGAGATAATTAATTGAATTATAGTGAGTTCACTGAACTCGCGTGACCATCACGCTCAGATTATTTTACTTTTGACATAATACGCCTATAAAGTTCTATAATTATGACAAACAATCATAAACAATAAAATACTACTTTAAAATACTACTACTAATAAAAAGAACACAGTACTGCCACTAAAATATTAAAGATTTTTTGATTTTATTTTTATACCAAGTTTCTTAAATATCTTGAGATCCGCATACGCATCCGCGGATGTGAACCCCCAAGAATCTGCACCGTGTCAAATTTTCTGGATCCGCAACATCCCTGATACATACTTATGATTTATAATACTGATGACACTTTCAGATACTACACAAGGCCAGTGATGTCTGGCCCGGGCCTGTATGACCCGACGAGCATAATGAATGCTGACGTGCTAACAGTGTGTCAGAGGGAAGGTTGGATCAAACTCGCATTTTATCTACTGTCATTCTTCTTGTATTTATATGGGTGAGTACATTATCAACAGTCAACAGAGTATCAGATGCGGAACCAATTCAATGCCCAATAAATTAGCAGAAAGCCACGCCAAAGTACTATTCTTGGAATGCGGATGGAGTTGCCTACCCTCTATAATAAAAATCCCCCATAGGTTTTACCCCTTAGCAAAATTCTAGGTAGTTTTAAATGTACACCTAGTACTTCGCGTGCCGAAATCTGAGACAATGATTGGTTAAGGTTTTATTCTTTCAAACGGTAGAACCATGCTGGAGACAGTTATCTGCAGCATTAATGGGCTGGCTCGGCTGGGTTAGGAACATTATCTTGCAAAAACCAGCGTGACATAGAAGCTTGCTTTTCAAACCCCCATTCTGAAACCGAGAGTTTATAACCGACAATTCTCCTATGATTATTGATAGTTCTGGCATTATATGTGTTCATAGATGGTGGATATCACTTCCCATCATCTAACCCTCTCGTTTGCGAGCCTATGATATAAAAAACGACCACTGATTCATAAAGCACACAGCAATAACAATGTCGGTTTATATAGGAAAAGTGTACACACTTGCTCTGCATACAAATTAAAGTACCTACTTACGGTGTTTAATTCGATATTAGTCTGTGAACGTTATTTGTAAAGTTAGTTGTGTAGTAAAGTAAAAGATAGATGTTTTCAAACACTATGGCTGTAAATAACTCTAAAAGTGAATTGTCAATAACAACGCTATAAATTAAATGCATTACGATGACATGTCATAAGCAAAATCCAAACAATTGAACATTCAATTCATGTATGTTTACAATTAAAAAAAACACGTGTATAATATAATCATATATTGTATTTTACACTCTAATGAGCATAATCATGTGTTATTTGCAATCATAGGTACTGATTACTAGAATACGGTTTTTCCTGGTTAGTTTTTACATTATTTGATGAGAAAGAATAATAGGAAAACGAAATCTAAAATTGTTTTTACTGACACCGCAATAATTATTTTACATATTGGATTAAGGAAATGTAAGGTTTTAGTGGCCTAGTGGGAATATCTCACTGTCTCCCTCACAAACCAAAACTGGAATGGCCATTCCTGTCAGTGACGTCACGAATCATACAGTCCATATTTTTCAGTCATTTGACATTTGTTGACTTCTAACTTAGGTACATATTTTTTCGAAAACAGGTGTGAGATATAACTTATTTATTAAAATAATAAAAAAGATCGTGTCTATTTGCGTGTAGGTCTATGACTTACAAAATTATGGGAATTATGTTTGGTAAGAGATGTCATCCCGATTTAGTGTTATTGTAATTATTATTTAACAAATGTATAATATTATTTAACAATAGAAGCCTGTTTTTAAATTAAGTTACTAAAAATAGAATATTCCTAATTCATAGAAGATCGAAATATTTTCCTTCCTATTTGTATGTGTATGAAAAAAATGGATGAGATCTTTTTGCCGTTGATTAATACACAGATTCTAAATAGCATGATTCAGGAAATGAACACGTGATGCACTAGGTGTACGTACTTGCGTTCAGTATTATCGCCACTGAGGTTGAGGTTTTAACCCACAACAATGATGATAATGATTTGAGCGCGGTTCGCTTATACAAAAAATACCGATATCTTTTCGAGGTATCCCACGGTTAATTTGTTATGCGTGGACGCACTATGACTGCACAGCTTATAATTATTCTTTTTACTGTATAAACGTGAACAGAGATACATTATACGAATTAATCCGATTATTCGAATATTTCGGCCTTTCATGACTGGTAAAGACGGTATTGACTAGTGGTGGGTCTCCACGCAGCTACATGCTCGATGAGCATGTTTCATCCGAGCATGGCTATCTACAAACATGCTCGACCCTGCGTCTACACGTAAAAAGCTTGCTCGACGAACATGTGTAGTGTTGAATGCAATAATGCAAAATGCTCTTCGAGCAATGGACGCGAAAACCTACGCGAAGAAGGTGTCTTCGTCGTTGGGTTAGGCCAATGTTGCAAAGAAGAGAACGTCACAGGCATGTTAATTTGATAAAAGAGTTCTTGAATTTGATAAAAGTATTATTTTAACATAGTTTTCCACAAGCACTCTTCCTCTCGGTACATATTTATAAATTGTTCAACAAAATCCCGAGAAAATGAATGATAGACCGATATTTTAGCTGCAGACTCACATCCTCTTCACAAAATTATCACCAAGCTCATATACTCATCACCATACTCGACGTCGCGGCTACACGTACAAACATGTTTGCTTCAAACATCGAGCAAGAATTATGGACGTTTGAATCTTGTTCGAATCGAACATTTTGGTTGGCTTCGAGCATTTGTCTTGAGATTTGCATGGTACACACGTTCATACTTGCTCGAGATCGAGCAAGTTTATCGAGCGTGTACGTACTTGTGTACCCTCCATAAGACTTAACAGTATTGAGGTACCGTTTAGTTATGTTTAGTTCGTTACAACCAATTAGTACTTATGTCGGTATTCCCTGTAATTAGTTTTTTATTTGTCCCAATTAAATTATATATATTTCTTTTCAGAATGATCGTGGTATTGATTGCGGCGTAAGTTTACGTAACATAGTTATTCTCCAATAAGTCATAATTTATTGTTAGTGTCCTAGAAACGGTTGTACCGTGTGAGAGCGAACAAGTGTTACTGGATGTACCCCGATGACTGTTTTGTGAACGTGCAGTATTTTGATAATAAAACATTTAATATATTGGGAAGTTTTATTTTTATATAGATTAACCTAAATTGAACGTCATTTAGGTCTGTTTAGTCTCCTACAACTGTAGGTCATCATTTTTTAGAATAAGCAATAGAATTAATACAAAATAACCTTAAGCTAGTTGTTTCGGAGGCGTTGCCAGGGTTTTAAATAAAATAAAGTACCTATTGTCTTTTAACGGTTTACTACGGACTCTTATTTATAATCAATGATGCGCGTTCATTTTCCGAACGTAAGGGATATTTCTAATAATAATTCATTAAAGATTAAGTAATACAGCTAAAACATATTTCCAGCGCAGCGTACTATGTACATCAATGATATACGCAAACCTAAAATACCCTACCAGATATATAACGGTTGGCGATCTTATGTCCGACTGATTTAAACGCGTTTGTGCAGGAATCTGCGAGCTGCCAGTGGACTGTGGACTATGTACTGTAAACTATACACGTATATTTATATATTTAATTACATACATACATACATACTTATACACTCACGCTCGTATCCCATGGGGGTAGGCAGAGACTATTGAGTGCCACAAGCTACGATCCTGACACACTTCTTTCGCCTCTTCCACATTCATACATCTTCTCATACATTTACGACGGTTGGAGGTACTTCTGATTTGCCCTTTTAGGAGAAGATCGTTTATCTGATTCGTAAACGTTCTCCTTGGGCGCCCTCTACCCACTCTTCCAGTCACATTTGCACGATAAATAGCTTTCGTAAATCGCCTTTCATCCATCCTCTCCATGTGGCCAAACCATCTCAGCATACCTCTTTCTATCTTAGTCACCACATCATTCTTCAACTCACAACGATCTCTTATCACACTATTCCTCATGCGATCAGCAAGGGTGACTCCACACATACTCCGTAAGGAACGCATCTCCACCGCATTAACTCCACTTTCATGCTTCTTCTGCCACACCCTATATATATTTAATTATATGGAAATAAAGTTGATTTTGGCTTGTATTTTTACTAACTACTTTTTCCGAACACCGGTGTTCTTGTGATACTTATGAGGTTAAATCTTTAAGTATATATGAGGTTAAATCCTTAAGTATATATGAGGTTAAATCTTTAAGTGTATATGCGGTTAAATCTTTAAGTAGGCATATAAGAGGTTAAATCTTTAAGTATATGTATATATCTTTATGTATGTATATATACCTGTAAGTATATATTATAAAGTATATAGGCTAAATTAAATATAGTTTGAAAAATGTACAAACGGTAGATAACGTAGTTGAAATAGTAACGGTTTGAAAGTATTTGAAACAGACATGGCGAATTAATGTCGCTTCTACTAATCACTACGTATACTTTTGTTGCCAATTTCAATTGCCAATGTTTTAAAACTATCTATAACTATACCAGTAGTATACTGTACCATACTTGAACATTATTAACCAAACACATATGCAAAAGTGACAAATCCAAAGACAGTTAAAAGATTTACAAAATCTGTGAGAGTCCTGGGTGCAAATAAAAATTAATCAATTGACAGCCTCCTTGGCGCAGCAGGTGAGTAGTCGGTGGTGAAACGAGGGGCCGCGGGTTCGATCCCCCGCACTGAGACAAATGTTTGTGTAACAGACAGATAGGTATTTGTTTCAGGACTGTGTGTTGGACCGTTTTTTTTTTGGTATCGCGGGGAAAGCGCTTTGTTACCGCCGTCTGTTTCGGGGGGAAGCGGAATAATGAAAATAAAACGGTTATGCTGGACTAGCCGGTCTTACAACCCAGCATCCCCCTCGCCCCGATGATGCTTATGCGGGCAGCTGGCCTGAGTGCCTACTCCGCACGACACTACAAGCTAAAACCCCGCGATGGCCTTAGGCGAGACTAGAATTGCTGCTGGGATCGCCGCTGCACGATGCCGCGTAGCGAAATTGGAAGTGCATCGATAAAGGATAAAGATAATCGATAATGTTGTGGGACCGTAGATCGTGATACCCACGATACAGTTTTGACATAGGGTTCAGAACTATGTGTGTGACTGTTGTATTTATTTTTATTTAATCCCAGGTAAGACAATAAAATTTTGTGGTTGAGAATTTTGATTGAAAAGACATACATGAGTTGCCCAGGTTGGAATTTGTGCCCTATGGTGGTAGGCTCGCTAGTCGCCACATGTCATGACATGTCCCACCATGGAGCGGAAATAAGCTTGGAGAGCCATGGGTGCAGCTCTGCCAACACCTTCGCAGAAACAGGCGTGAGCTGATCTATTCCTATCTTATGTAGATAATAAGTATTAACACACTTAAAATGGTAAGAATGGATGCGTCTATCTATCTTGTTATCATATAGCGCTGTAATCTGTAAATCCTTGGTTTATATCTTATGTTTTGTTTTTGTACAAATTTAGGTCAAAAAACTTCTGTCCTAAGAGTACTACTTCATTACAATCATTTTTATAAAATGTACTTTCATAAAAGCTACTATTAACTGAGTTGTGTTTCGAGACATTGTTGAGTAAAAATAGTGGAAACTCAGGCTTGTTCTTCCTATAGAATTTCGAAGGTATGTGAAGGCTGACAAGTTAAAACCCGTAATTTACCGGGAAGACCTATATCTCCAGGATACATCTCTATCTAAAGGATGCTCTTAATAGTGTGAAAGCAAGGAAATCAAATATAAAGCTTATATACCTATAAATATATATACAAGGTATCGGCCCTTGGTTGGTATATAGGTACAATTATGCTGGGCACGGGCCTCCTCTACTAATGAGAGGGGTTAGGCCTTAGTCCACCACGCACCTAATACGGGTTGGTAGACTTCACATACCTCACATAAAACATAAAAGTCGCATAAGAGTTCTCAGGTATACAGGTTTCCTCATGATGTTTTCCTTCACCGTTAAAGCAAGCGATAATTAACAAAGAATATGCACGTAACTTTAGAAACATCAGAGGTGTAGGTATGCATGCCATTTTGGCTCGATTCGAACATATGATATTCGTCTCAATAGTCCGTATCACTGCCAACGAGGTTATCGCTGCTATTATTAAAATATAATGGGTAAAAAAATATTGGGCCGCGATTGTATCTTTTTATTTGAACAAATCGAATTTTTATTTCTTTTACAATATTTTCAAAATACACTCATTTGCAAAAAAAACGGGCGGTTTTGATTTTAATTCTTCTTTAAAAAAATACGGTACCAAAATGATTTCAATCATTTGTACATGGTACTGGCCGGTTTTAAAAATGCCGTGGTGTTTAAAACAGTACGTTCTAAATTCAAATTTTCGTTTGATGCTCGTTTTTACAGAAAACCACTTTTTATCCTATATTTTTGGTGCGAAGTTCCAAAAGATAATATCGGTTTTCATAACTTTTAGTCAATTTTTATGAATTTATTTCATATTCTTAATTGTCAAAGCTTCATTTATTGCTGTTTAGCTGTCTCAATAATGTTAGAGAAAGTGGTAAAAGCTACCAAAATTATTGCGCTGCTCGAATGCTTCGTGGCTCAGAGGCTAAGTGTGAGTCGCTCGACGGTTCAAAGGACCTGGCAGCGGTATCAAGACACCGGTTCCGTCGAGAGAAGGCCTGGTTCTGGAAGAAAACCATGTACCCAACCACGGGATGATCGTTTTCTTGTGAGTCGCGCATTGAGAAATCGCAAGTCTTCGTATGTGGACCTTAAGAACAACCTCGAAGAAGTAAGAAATGTGCATATTAGTCTATGGACGGTCAGGAGGAAGCTTCTCGCGGCCAATATACGCAGTCATCGCCCGGCCCGCGGCCCTAAGTTACTCCGTGAGCACAGAGTTGCCAGGCTTAGGTTTGCTCGAAATTGTGAGTCATGGACTCAAGAAGACTGGAATAGGGTATTGTTCTCCGATGAAGCCAGGATATCTCTGTTCGGTGAAGATCGACGTCGGCGAGTGCTACGAAGACGAGGAGAACGCTTTGCAGAGGCTTGTTTTGAAGAAATCACACCTTATGGTGGGGGCTCTGTTATGTTTTGGGCAGGAATAAATTCAATGGATCGCACAGAGTTAGTCTTCATTGAAAACGGCTCACTGACTGGACATCGATACATAACGGAAGTTCTAATTCCTCATGCACAACCCGCATTGGCTGCTTTAGGCGAAAACTCAATTTTTATGGACGACAACGCTCGCGCCCACCGGTCTGGCGATGTGGAAGCGTATGTGCAAGAGGTCGGCATTCGTCGTTTGGATTGGCCAGCTCGAAGTCCCGACCTCAATCCTATAGAGCATGTCTGGGACGTTCTGAAACGACGCGTGAGATCAGTACAACCGGCTCCGCAGACCATCAGAGAGCTGATGAATGTGATTACCGCGGAGTGGGAACGTATTCCGCAAGCAAGTATCCGGGATATCCTCGCTAGCATACCCAGACGAATTCAAGCTGTGATTTCAGCTAGAGGGGGTCAATACTAAACATACACACTCGATACTAAACATTTATCTGCTTTTACTTTATTAAAGAAAAAACAAACAAAAATCTTTGTTAACTTTTACTTCACGAGCATTTGCACTACTAGCGAGCATACACTACTAGTGAACTTTAGCATTAAAACCCATAAATTTTATGATAATACTGACGAAAACGATTATTTGCTTATTAATTTACAAAATTGTGAAAGTAAAACTACCTATAATTATCAAACAAACCAATAGTAACATTTGAAATGGTTCATTGCTTAGGTGCCCGTTTTTTTTGCAAATGAGTTTATTTGCGAATTTCACTCTTACCTGAGTTTCATACATGCAGTTCAAAAAGTATATTTACTTTTGCTCATAACAACAAAAATACTTAGATATGTAGGTATACAGTTAGCAAGGGCCAAAATAATGCATATCGTTGGCCCAGTTGCCTTTTTATCATAACGGTATAAATATTAAACGCGAAAGAAAGGTCAGACTCGCAGCTTCGTAATATTGTGCAAATCTTGATAGCTTCTTGATTCGACCATTTCTTTAAATTCAAAGAAATAATCTGTGTCTGCCAAGTAGCATCTCGCTATTAATAGTAAATAATAGTAAATGCGATTAATTTAATTATTTGTACATACATATACACTCACGCATGTAATCCCCGAAGGGGTAGGCAGAGGTGTAACCAGTACACCCACTTTTCGCCGAATTTCGGTCCCATAATGTGATAGGGGGCGAGCCTATCGCCACACCGGGCACCATTTCAGACTCTGGGTTAATACTGAGTATTTCTAAGTAGAAAAATCCAATATTTACTTTACCCGACCCGGGGATCGAACCCGAGACCTCAGCACAGCTGTCGTGCTGTCGCATGCGCAATTACAACTGCGCCACCGAGGCAGTTCATTATTTGTCTATAGCGAATTAATAATCACGAAAATAAAACATGAAAGATTCTTGTGTTTTATAAACTTAAAAAAATCCCGGTAATGTACGGTTCGGGTTTGCACGAATAAGTTGAATTATTAAATTCTCTATAAACATGGCAACTAATTATTAAATGTATTGAATTTTGTTCTATTACGTCAGCTATGAGCGCGTAGAAATTCCACATTATATAGTATCGTTGAAATAATTTTGTATTATTCTGTAACACACTTTAATTGGTATCCCAAGATACAGGCCAAGCCTAGTTTGGGTACCCCTGGAAATTGTTTTTTATGTTTGTTTAAGTATTTTTTTGTTGTTAAACAGTGTCAAAACTAATTGTAAACAAAACTATGTTACTTCAATAAAGGATTATTATTATTAATTTTAGATTTTGAAATCCTTCTCCATATAAACTTTATCTATGCCAAATCTCCCACACTTCGGTCGGCGCAATATGCTTAAGTAACAAAGTTTTCATTTCACGTATTTATTTATAAATAAATACACCCAACAGTCACACACATAGTTCTGACCCCACACTAGGTAGAACCTGTATGTATCATGGGTATCAAGAACTACGAGGGACTAAGGTCCCACAATACCCAGACCCGAAACAAATATCTGTCTGTCACACAAACATTGTCTTGGTGCGGGAATCGAACCCACGGCCTCTCGTTTCACAACCGGCTAATCACCCGCTGCGCCACGTAGGCCGTCAACATACATATAATAAGTATATATATAAATACCTACGTATACAAATACCTACCTATTATAAAATGAAGCAAATGGTGTTAAAGCAAATTGGAAACCATTCGGTAAGTGCTCCGTTAACTGAAGCACAAGTACCTACTCGAATCGGTTAAGCAACAAGTTTTTATTTTAAATTTATAAGCGAGCAACACATAATTACAGCAAAGAAAGTGCAGCAATATGCGGATCGAAATGATCGTTTTAAAATTTCAGGTAGACACGACTGGCCCGCAACAAATCCGAAATAATTACCTACTCTTGCAGTGATCCGTTCAACCGCAATACTTGACCTAGTTCCTAGGTTTTCGTGAGATTGTAAAAATAAATTTCGATATGCTTACTAACCCGCATTAGGCGAGCGTGGTGGACAAAGTCCTAACCCCTCTCATTACTAAAGGAGGCCCGTGCCCAGCAGTGGGACAATGTTTAATACAGGGCTGGTATTATTATTATTACTCGGACCTAACAGTGCTCCCACTCATCCGCATCTATTGACAAAAAGGGAGCCTAAAAATAAATTTAATATCACCTATGTGTAAAAATTCAGAAACTACCATTGGCTTTAAACAGTCATAGGTAGCCATTTATAAATTCTGTTTACGACAGTCTTCTTGGCACAATGCAGTGAATCAATAGCTGGCTGTGAATCAACAAGCCACGCGTCGATCACCGTTACAAAACGAAGTTTGTATAACATCTGAATATTTCTTTGTGGACGTGACGACACTGGTGACGACAGTCTCTCGTAGTTCTTTAAAGCAATCTGGAATACAATAAAATCATATAATTTGGGTGCTCGGGACTATTTGTTACAACTGTTAGTTACTATTCATTCTGTGTTCTAGACCCAGAGCCGTATACACAGATGTCGTAGCAGAATTGCCTCAAAGAGATATTCATTAAGTAAGATCAAAGCAACTGTAAATCTTGAGGAGGCTTAAAAATAGACTGGCAGAGATAAGCGACACATTATCCAGATAAGGAATGAAGATAGATTTGTTTTGATCTATAATAAGCAAATGGTAATGAGAAAATCCTCCGATACTATTTTCATGCCATATCTACTATTTTTCCTGTTTACTATATTATTGAATGTCAGTCAAGACTCAAACAATCGCAAACATACATATAGCTAAGTATTGCTTCTTAAGTAAACATATACATAGGTACATATATATAATTTCACGCATATAATCCCAAAGGGGTAGGCAGAGTTGTAATTCCAGACTCCAGGCTGATACAGAGTATTTCTACACAGAAATATCCAACATAATTTTACCTGACCCGGGATCGAACCCGAGACCTTAGCACAGCAGTCGTAACGCCTGCGCAATTACAACTACGCCACCGAGGCAAGTTTTTCAATAAACCCTTAAAAAATGTATGTAATGTTTTAATATAGGCTAAAAACTAAAGCTCTCGAAACGTTATGAACCAAACACAATAAAATAAATGAATTAAATATTTACGCAATTCTAATAGGTACTAACTAGGTGCTTATTTCATGTAATTTGATTCTCAGACATAGGTCTTATTAGATTTAGCATTTCGGTATGTTACATCATTATGGTAGGTTTATATAGAATAACTAGAATTTCAATGCGTCTAAAATTAATTACAAATAAAGCTTGATCTTTATATAATATCATACAGTGTTTGCTATTGGTTGTTCATATAATAAATTAATAATTTATTTTAACGCACATACGTAAGATAAGAAAACATTTTAATTCGCATAAAACTTTCCAAGATACGTCAATACAGTAATACTCAATTATTATCAAATAAATCTACAAGATATGTCACGACCTACTTAACACGAATGGAGCATGGACATTTACCCTATCTCCCCACATTCATGTGTGCTGAAAATAGCCCGTGTAGGCGACCGCGCGAGCTATCGTCGCCCCGTAGTTAAACAGTACTTCGGTCGACTTGACTGAGTCCGCATCGCCGCAATGCGCTTATTACTCGTATTATCCGTGCTCCTTGCGCTCACTCACGATGTTTACTCCGCGCGTATATTGGGCCTGTTCCCGCATACAGGCAAAAGCCATCAAATGGTATTCGACCCCCTACTTCGAAGGTTAGCAGAACGAGGCCATCATGTCACCGTGGTCTCTTTCTTCCCTGTCAACAATCCACCGGCAAACTACACCGATGTCAGCCTACAAGGCCTCGCAAATTTGGGTGTGGAAGTGGTGGATTTATCATTTTTCGAGAACTCGAGCAAATTACTACGCATGCTAGGGTTGGAAAGAATGGTGAAGCAGATTAAGGATTTCGATCCCTTAGCCGAGATGGCACAGAGCGTGTGCTCGAAGTTGGTTGGATTTAAACCGTTAGCGGACGCTTTGAAGAAGGAATACGACTTAATAATATTGGAAAACTTCAATAGTGACTGTATGATCGGGCTGGCTCATGTGTATGGGCAAAAAGGGCCTTTCATGTATTTATCGTCGAGTGGAATGTTGCCGTGGACTCCAAGTCGTTTTGGTCTCAGTGACAACCCATCTCACGTACCAATCGCCAGTTCAGATTTCACAAATCCAATGTCTTTTTTGCAAAGACTCGAGAACACTTTCTTGAGTATCTATTACAAATTGTGGTTCCGTTATGCGATTCAGTTAAAAGAGAAAGAGATAATAGAGAAGCATTTTAGAAGGGAGATACCTGATTTGCAAGACCTGTCGAAGAATGTGTCTGCAATGTTGGTTAATGTGTATCATAGTTTATACGGTGTGAGACCGTTGCTGCCTGGTGTTATTGAAGTGGGGGGTATGCATTTAGACCACACCAAGAAACCTATACCTGATGTAAGTAAAAACTAAATTAATCTTAATATTATGAAAGCAGTTATCAAGGAGTTAACATGTATCCACATTATCATGACACTTTCGTACATTAAACTCACAGCCAATTAAAATCAAATTAGACATGCGTAAAATCTGTGTGACCGAGTAACCAGAGTCTAATGTGTATACCTATTCCAAAAACGTAAGAAAATATTGATCCAGTTTCATAAAATTAATATTTAGGTCCTAATAATTACATCTAATACAATAGAATAATAAAATGGATAAATATAAAAAAAACACTTACGTAACAAGTACGGAAATAAATTTTTATAGTTGTGAAATATGAATTTTCCCGTGTTATGGTACAAGTCGACGTTTATTCGAAGTAAACCTCGATACATAATCGAACAGAAAAACGTTGCTTTCGAATGAACGCGTTTTTCATCTGGTAAAGAAAGTATTAACTTGATATTTTGCATTGAATGCAATAATGAGATTTGGTCTAGTTTCACGCAGACAGTTCGGTAATTCAAAATATAGTTTTTAAAAAGGCGGGTAAAACTATTATTGGACGGCAATTGGACGGCACATTTTGCCGTGTCAGGATAAAAAAAAACTGAAAAGAGTGATGCCATATTTATTCTTTTCATTAAGATCCTGAGAGTTCCCGGCTACCGAAAAAAGATTAAAATGTTTAATTTATGTGTACTTAGATACTATGATATAAAGGACACTAATGGCCAATAACTCAAACGCTAAACTGGCCGACCGTCTAACGGCTACTTATTATTTAAATCGCCATACAATTATGACAAATAAGAGGGTCTCAAATGTTTAAAACGATCTTAAATGCTTGAGTTGCCTTTGAGTATAACGTAAATCTAGTGAAATAACTAGTTAAATGAGACTTTATATTAGTTTGAATGTAAGTTATTGAAGACTACCCAGCGTTGTTGCTATAGTATTCTTTGGGAGTCCTGCAATACCTTCTTTATAATTTATGGTCCCATCTTCTGTTTATAGACAACTAGTAGTGTGAAGAAGCAGGCCGGCGTGATTGTGTTGAGTAGCGGGAGATAGATCATATCTCGCTACTCGATACTCTAATTGGACCGCACTGCGCTTACCATCAGGTGGAGTGCGGCCACTTTGCCGAGCTAGAATAAAAAAAAACTTCTCTTTACCGGTAACGGTAGGTAGCGGCTCGGCTGTGCTCTGGCATTGCAGAAGTCTATGAGCGGCGGTGACTACTTGACATCGGGTGGCCCGTCTGCTCGTCTGACTATCAAGGCACTAAAAAAAAACCTATTCAGTGTTTAATAAATTAAATAATTTGCAATAGACAGAATGTAAGTAAATCAACATTAATTTAATATTGTTATATTTAGTTTTCCGCTGAATAAATTATTACACATGTAATTATTCACGTGTACTAATAACGTGTGTATAGATAATAAAGTTTTACAGTTCTTACGATTGAAACGGTCCATAAATTTTATTATAAAAAAATGCGATATATATAAAAAGTACGGTAATGGCAGTAGTCCATTATTACAAAAATACTACAATTCTCATACAAATAAGTAAAAATAAATATAATACCCTTCAAACTAATAATGAAGAATTCATGACTAGCATTTTAAACACCTGCCATCGTCATTCGTCATATTTAGTTTCAGAACGCAATTTCTTCCGACAACTAGGTAATTTCCATACGACCGCAGCGTGCTTAGAAAACATCGTGGCAAATAATACAGTCAAGTAGTACATTATAAAAATAAAGGGTATAAGATTTTGTTTATCTGCGTTCTGAAATTGAAAAAGCTTATTAACCACAAGTTTTTTTTTATAGTATAGTCCGACAAACGAGCCAGTGGGTCACCTGATGTTAAGTGATCTCCATCGCCCATGAACATCCACAATACCGAAAGTATCATGTATGCGTTGTCGGCCTTAAAGGACAAGAATAGGGATTAGGGAAGGGAAGGGGGAATCTGGGCCTCCGGTTATCTCACTTACCATAAGTTTGCAGTAACTATTTAGAATTTTAAGAGTTGACTTACCTTTTTCTAGCAAGAAATAAAATATGTTTAGAAATACCGTGTGCTACCGTGTTCCCTCCCTCCTATGATCCTGGGTCCTTTAGGCGTAACGTGAAGAAGCTAAACAGCAGGCCGGCATGATTGTGTTGAGTAGCGGGGGATAGACTGTCTCTCGCTACTTGATACTCTATCTGGACGGCAATGCGCTTACCATCAGGTGCAGTGTGGTCACTTTGCCGCGCCACAATAAAAAAAATGATTTTTTAAAATGCATACATACATATAGGTACAGGCGTGAGCCTGTAATCCCCGAAAGAGTAGATAGAGGCACAAGTAACAAGTGCACCCACTTTTCGTCGAATACATTACGCTCCCATGGTGTGATAGGGGGCGAGCCTATCGCCAAACCGGGCACAATTCCAGACTCTGGGTTGATACTGAGTATTTCAAACTAGAAAAATATCAATATCACGTTACCTGACCTGGGAATCGAACCCGAGATCTCAGAGCAGTCGTAACGCATGCGCAATTACAACTGCGCCACCGAGGCAGTTTTGAAATTCGTATAAGAAAATATGTTTAATGCCATTATGAAGTTTCTATTATGGTTAAGAAAATATCCATGAATAATTATTCTTTGACGTAAACTACGTAGTAGAATGTTATAATACAAAGCAATATATTTTACGAGTTTAATATGTTTTCGTAATCATATCGCAAGGTGAATAATTAAATGAGAAATATTGACAATACTAAAAATAAACAATGAAATTTTAAACTATTTTTAAGTACACCAATTTTCAAATAGCTGAACACAAGAATATTTCAACAGTACGTTTCCTCATATTTATTTGTTAAAACAAATTACAAGTGCTGTAAATAATTCTTGCAGTTTATAACGCTTAGAAAAGTAACTGTTACGAAAGACGGTATTGATTTAACGGTGTCTGAGTCGGGAAAATAATGTAAGAAGTCATTATAAAACATGATCCATAAAACCTAGATTTTAGATAGCCGTTTTACGTCTGGTTTCTTCTTACCGTTGACTATGGCTTTTTATAATTTTTCCTTTAAGTAATTATATATAACGCTATTGTGGGAAATATAATTGAATATGACTATTATATATCATAATAATAAGTGGGTATGTTCGTTAAAGCTGAAAAAGACAAAATGTCCAAATATTTAGATCTGGCTCACGAGGTTGTTGACATGTGGAATGTTGACTCAGCTATTATTGTTCCGATAGTCGTTACTGCCAATGGGCTGATACCAAAGACCCTCGACCAACATCTTCAGAGGCTCTCAATTGGTCGTTGGGTCAAAAGCCAGATACAAAAGGCAGTATTATTGGATACGGCACGCATTGTGAGGAGGTTCCTCACTCTGGGGTTCTAACCGCCGGTGGCTTGGGTCCTAGGCCTCGCCATCGGAGGGTGCACATTTTTATATTTTTAAATGTATTTTTTATTATAATTTATATTTAAAAATGTAAAAAAAACCTTTTAAATAAAGAGTACTGTATAGTGGGTATGTATTACTTATGTGAATTATAATGTTCGTGTTTTTTATTATCTTACACATAATATATATATACTCACGCCTGTAATCCCCGAGGGGGTAGGCAGTGGTGTAACCAGTACATCCACTTTCGCCGAATTTATTACGCTCTCATGTGATAGGGGGCGAGCCTATCGCCATACAGGGCAAAATTCCATACTAATACGTATTTATAAATAGAAAAACCCATTATCACTTTACCCGACCAGGGGATCGAACCCGAGACCACAGCAGAGCCATCGTTACGCATGCGCAATACAACTGCGCCATCGAGGCAGTGTATTATAAGATCATATTATTACTCAGTAATTATTTCCCGCTCTATAAACAGAAGTAAGTATCTGCAAACATTAAATGAAAGAAAGTCTATGCCTTCGTGATGGTTTCTAATTTTATGTCTGTTGCCGAGGAATCCCAGTTTAGAAGCCCTAAGAGTCGGCCACTATAATTATCAACTACGTATAGTTACCTATACTGGGTATATGTATGTATATAGTAAGATGTTAAGGCGGTTTATATTAAAAATATTGTAAAATATTAAAAAAAAAAAATTATAGGTGTTGCTGCATCACAACTTCTTCTGGTATTATGTTTCTTTATTGTCTATGTTGTTTTACAATTATGTTTTGTTACTTGTTCGATTCAGTTATTATAATACTACTGAAACAGTCGCTATCATGACGTTGCTTACTATATTAATATCATTTTCAATTTATTTACTAATTAAGACACAAAACAGAATACAGCCAAGAAAAACAATAAAAATACAAATTCACTAAAAATTACTAAACTAGACCACACTCCAAATCATGTGTCCTGATCCAATTCAAACACATATGCTAGTGTGTCACCTACTCAAAACAAATATAGAAAACTACAAAAATAAAACTAAAAAAAATAATAAATTTGATCGGAATCTAAAGTAACGTATAAATATAAAACCATATACGCACAAATGTAAAGACGACTACAAGAATTATTAAACAGTCTTATAACATATTTTTTTAATATCCGCAAAAAAACGAGGGAATCTGCCGTCCATGATATCGAGAGAACTATACAAGCTTGCCAACTCGTTATATAGACGACATATTCTAGCAATAGGATTGTAGAAGGAGGTGTTATTTCTATACACATCAAGCGTTATATTAATATGTCTATTCGTGTTATTAGACAATGTACAAAAAGTCTGGAAAGGAGATGGACATTATCTGGAAAACTACGTAGTCTGTTCACGTGTATTGTTATGACAAAAAAGTAAAAGATGTGTTATAACGTCTAAAAAGGAGTCCAGCAACATTTTCAATGTTTTTGAAATCACCGCTGTTTCTATGTGGCGCGGGCGGTTAGCGCTCAATCAAGGTCAAGGTCTCATTTGTGTTGGGTACAGCCTTAACTATGAAGTCTAGTGACCGACAAAAGTATCCGTTACGCCGAGCTGCGCTAATGATGCGATATAAACATGGTTTCTGCGAAAACGAGTTATTATGAACTAAAAGCGATATTATAGCAGGCACAGTATGATCCGGCCTCCGTGACGCAGCGGGAGAGCTGCCGGCTCTGAAACGAGAGGCCGTGAGTTCGATTCCCGCACCGAGACAAATGTTTGTGTGAGAAACGTTGTTTCGGGTCTGTCTATTAAATACAGAGAAAGTTGATGTTTTTTAATCGAGTCGTCTAACTTTATTTTTGGGCGCTCATCTTATTCTTATAATATAGATGATAAGAATAATATTTCAATAGTGAAATGTAACTAATTTTACGGATTCTATCGCGGTTAATTATACTCTTTTAATAAATAATATAGAATCCGTAAAATTAGTTTAATTTCAATGTATTAACTCTTATAACCTATATCAAAGTAATGTACTACGCAGTCCTAAATCTTAAACCCCATGAAAATGTCTGCAATGGTATTTGTTTAAGGTGGGCTAAGTTAACGAGCGAAGTCAGGTCGAGTCGCTAGTGTAATAAGTCGGTGCACCGCAATGCCTAAATTCAGCCTGCAAGCGCATGTACTTTCGGAACTCAATACTGCATTTAATCCTCAATCTAACCACGGTAACACACACCAACTAGTCATGCATAATAAATGAATTGAGGTAAATGCATTACTAACAGGCCAGATATAATATCTCTTCTTCTTCTTGTTTCAATGGTCTTTGCGGAGGAACAATTCCACAATGTATTTTTGCCAATGTCACGTAATAAAATTAACAAGTGCTCGGATCGAGGTAAGTGACACAAAGTATGGACACAAGTAAAGATAGTAAAATGTTGTTGAGCCTGTTATTTGAAAACCAAGATGATTTGAAGAATAGTGATGATATCAATAGCACATCACAAGACTTAAAAGTAAAATAAATAGTAAAATATATACGAAAAAAAAAAAATAGACTTAGTAATATCTCAATTAGTTAATAATGAATACGTTCCTTTTGTCAAATAACATGTGCTATGAAACAATTTTATTGTAAACTAGCCGCACGCGTTGCGATGACGCAAATCGAACAGTATTGGGCTTGATGTTCTGCAGCGCCATCTAGCAAGTTCTTTTTATTTTTCGGGCCAGAACAACGACTAAAGAACAACTCACCAAAGTTTCACCATAATCGGATGAATAGTTTACAAGTCCATAGATGACAAACATACTTACATTGTTTTTTTTAGTATAGACTAGCAATTCCTCATCGCCTCGCCTTCGTGACACCGATTTTCGCCCCTTCCGTGGGTTATAACGTAATATGACAGAATAACTTGCCCCAAACCTATAAAACAAAAAATACGTGTTAATATTTGTACACGATAATCTCCGAAACAGCACAACTGATTTTAATGAAATAAAGGTTTAAGTTTTAAGAATCATTTATTTCTCATTATTACATTAATCACTTACTGAGAAAACGTATTAACAATCAGTCCTTTTGTATGGGCGAGCATACAGAAGAATGTAATGATAAACATACATTGAAATAAAACTATAATGTTAAATAAACCGCGATAGAATCCGTAAAAATTAGTTTTATTTCAATGTATAACATTCGCGTAAACATAAGAAACCATTAGATAAACATACAATTATAAAAGTTTTGTGAATGAATATGGTCCTTTCAACTTACAAGATGAGATAGTTTTGTAGGGTGGCACTGTTGTCGAGAATAACATTTTATTTTTCATTTTGCAGCGAAAGTTCGGTCTACATAGAAAGCGGTCTGTGGCAAACAATGTCTGCCTGGGACCTCTAGTAGGATATACAATGGAAGGTGCAAATGTGTATAACAACATAATAATGGTATTATGTTGTTATACACATTTGCACCTTCTATTTTACTACCTCTACCTATATACCACAATAAAAACTATTTGTTTTGATTCGTGTCTTATAAAAAACGATGATAAGAATAAGTAAAAGTTTTTTTATTCATAAAAAGTACACCGACTTCAAAGAAAAACAAATTATGCGTCACTATTAAAATTGAGGGTTGCCCTTGATTTGTCTGAGATCCCATCATCAGATCCTGACTTGGTGCCAATGGGACCACCTGGGAAGTATACCCTTTTAAACAAAAAAAGAATTTCTCGAATCGGTCCAGGCGTCTTCGAGTTATCAGGTAACATACATAAAAAAAAGATTCCGACGAATTGTTAACCTCCTCCTTTTTTGAAGTCGTTTAAAAAGATTTCCAGAAACAGTACACTCAAGAATAATACATTACAGTCACTAATCTGAATACCTAATTAATGAAGTCGACCCTGGCCGTCGGTTCACTGGGTCTATAATATATTTATGTTTACTACACAATAGCTATTGTGTGATCTATTTTCCTTAGTGTCACATGAATGATCTTGAATTATAATTTCGTTTTACTATGAGTTTGTTAAAGTAGAAGCTACCGATAATTCGCCACGGAATTCCAGAAATACTTACCTTAAAACTAGCTATTTTGAGTAGAAATTATCTCAAAATATTCGCAAGTTGCCCACTCAACTATGAATCTAACAGCACATTTAGCAGAAAAAACGCTTAAAAACTAAAAAAGTAAAATACATAATATCTAGATAGATAGAGTAAGATTACTTTCAGTAGGTGTTATTGTGTTAAGTCAACGAATACTAAATTAGAAAAATGATATTAGGAATTTTAATTTTTACCAGAAATGTTTAAATATAGTTATTACAGACGGATATTTGTTTCGGGTCTGGGTGTTGTGGGACCGTAGTCTCTCGTAGTCCTTGATACCCAGGATACGGGTTTTACCTAGTGTGGGGTCAGAACTATGTGTTGGGTGTTGGTCGATTGGTGTATTAATTAGTCAAGTAAATCGTCAAAATAGGCGCAGCGCATGTCATTCAAAACTTGAAGGATATACGGTCACGAACATTGTCAATTTGCAAATGGTCAATATTTTCCTTCTAGTTATTTATATTTGTAGTGATACTGGTATACAAATATAAATATGTTTTATCTTTCATTTCTTATTTACTACATATATGTATGTTTGTGTGTCAGTCATTTTCAGGGTCAGGAGCGTCAGCCAGACCTTTGATCTGACGAGTAATAGCAAACTCCATAGATATACACTCACGCCTGTAATCCCCGTGTAACCAGTACACCCACTTTACGCCGAATTTATTACGGTCCCATAATGTGATAGGGGGTGAGTCTATCGCCATACCGGGCTCAATTCCATACTTATATCCGTATTTCTAAATAGAAAAACCCAATACTTATCTCAAGATCCGCAGATCGAACCCGATACTTCAGCACAGCGGTCGTAACGCATGCCATGCGCAATTACAACTGCGCCACCGAGACAAACTACTTTTCTATTAATTACAAAAAATATGAATATGTACACATACATATGTTTATTGATAGCGAATAACAAAAAACCAATCCCCGCGTCGTATGTTTTCCTTCATTTTGTACCGTTGCTTACCGATCAACAAATATTGACTCGGTCACTCGGGTGTCCAATGTGGCCATCACGTAACAGTGGCGAAGGGTTTAACACTATTTCATCCGTTAACACACATACATACATACATATACACTCACGCCTGTAATCCCCGAACGGGCAGAGGTGTAACTAGTACACCCACTTTTCGCCAAATTTCGGTCCCATGATGTGATAGGGGGCGAGCCTATCGCCATACCGGGCACAGATTCCAGACTCCGGGCTAATACTGGGAATTTCTGGATAGAAAAAACCAACATCACTTTACCCGACCCGGGGATCGAACCCGAGACCTCAGCATAGCAGTCGTAACCGCATGAGCAATTACAACTGCGCCACCGAGGCACCGTGTAACACAATAACACACTTATTTGTTAAAAGTAAATACCATTTTCCATAGCAGCAGCGATAGCCTAGTTGATTGCGGTACGGACTGTCAAGACGAAAGTCGTATGTTCGAAACCCAAATGGCATACACCTCTGACTTTTCTAAAAGTTACGTGTGTATTAATTGTTAATTATCGCTTAATTTAACGGTGAAGGAAAACATCGTGAGGAAACCTCCATACCTGGGAATTGTCATAAGAATTTCGAAGGTTTGTGGAGTCTACCAACCCGCATTAGGCCAGCGTGGTGCACTAATGCCTAACCCCTCTCATTAGTAGAGGAGGCCCGTGCCCAGCAGCGGGACAATGTTTAATACAGGGTTAGTATTATTATTTTTTTACCATTTTCCTTAACGTGTTTTTCCTAATATTGACCCAATTATTATTTTTATTATTGACCCAATTATTATTTTTATTATTGACCCAATTATTATTTTTATTATTGACCCAATTGAACTGATACCATTTAGCTCAATTATTAATTAACCAGTGTTTGCTTCCTTGTTCTAAATGTTTAACCTTCTTTGACAGTTGTGTATCTTCACTGGCCGTCGCCCTAACCTACTATAGGTACTACGGACTGCGGTCAATGACCCAGTTAAAAAGTTTCCATGATAAAATGTTCAATCATTGTTTATCATTACAATTATAGATAGTTCGACTCATTTGTACACGCCGTGATATGCGTACATAAGCTACGTTGATTTGATTTGTGTGGTAGGTACTTTCATTTAATGGAGCAATTGTCTGGCACATTGATAATATTGTTTTATCAATAGTCTCGCAGCATACTTTATTGACACGCATTTAAAGCTTAGAGTAGGCAACCAAAATACTCTAAGATTTAAAGGCGTTAGGCGTAAACAAACCGGTGTTACCAGAATTTATCAACAAAGGCGCCATTTTTTTGTATAAATACGGAATTCACTTGATAAAACCACAAAAAATAAGTTTTCGTCATGTTTGTTATGTAAATTAATGATATATTATGTCAAAACGTCCAGAAATAAAATAGAGTAATTGTGTAATTAATTTGAAGTTTTGAGAAGATTTTATGGTAATAAATCGAATTAAAAGTTGTGATATAGGCTAAATCGTTAAAACACATTGGCCTGCAAGAATTTCTTGGACATCCGATAATAGAAAAAAATATATAAAAAAAATTGATTTATTATGCAATTTACCCTTCAAAAAACCCATACTATACACGTGTATCCTGTGTTTTGAGTTGATTATGAGTCTCCCAACACTTTAACGCTCTATCAATAACAAGAACTTAATCAAAGCATCTACCATCAGTCATCACACTAAAACTGGGCCGCGCAACACCTCCGGTTAGTTTTTCTCAACCGCAGAGATGTCAAATCATTAAAATCATGGGGATAAGTTGCGGCCTGAAAATAGCGTAATATTAAATCTGTGCGCAGGACATTGTATCCTAGGTCTCAAATGCGAGAATTACTCAAAATTGGGACGTCTGGCAACACCAATACAAACATAAAATAAATTTAAATATCTATATAAAATATGTGCTACCATTGACATATTAGTCCACCTTTTTGACCTTCATTCTATTATCAATATTTCATTTAATATTAACGTGATCGACTTATATGTATTGACAATTCATATCATCTGGAGCCATGCATACCTGCTTACTAAGATTAATATTTGTAATAATAAATAACACCCGACCCTACACATAGATCTTGTGTCCTGGGTATCAGGGACAACGAGAGACTTTCGGTCTCACAACACCCAAACCCGACACAAATATCTGTCACACAAACATCTGTCCCGGCGTGGGAATCGAACCCACGGCCTTTCTTTTCACAGCCGGCTACTCGTCTAATGTGTCACCGAGGCTGTCAATATAATATTATTGACATTAAATCCAAAAGTATATTTGCTCATAATTTTATCTTAGTATTAAAATCGGTATCCATTTAACAAACCTGATTGCAACTTTATTGATGTCCTTAACATAGCTGTACTTGTATATGTGCTGTACACCTATTAGTTTTTTTTAGCTTCCGTGGTATAGTGAGTGAGTAGCCGGATGTGAGAGGTTCGATCCCCGCCGAAAAACGTTTTAGAAATCCAGAAATATGTGTTCTGAGTGTTATGAGACCGAAAGTCTTTCGCTGTTCTTGATACCGTCAACACAAGACTGTTATATTAGTGTGGGGTCTGGATGTGAGTGACTTATTTATTTCTGTAAAGCTGTTTCATGTTTTGACGACATAATAAATAGCTTCGCTTTCGGTTGGAAAAGTAATTATGTAATTGACCAATAACCTGGAGACGGTATTTGTATTCATCTGTCCATGAGAGTAATTAGCTTTTGCTTAGCGGGGTCAGGTTGAAAGTAAGAATTTCCTATTAATAAATTAAATAACAACTCTCCAATAACATTTTAACATCGTACCGTCAGATTTGATTCCATAAGCAAATCGGGGCGAGACGTATTGTTGCAGAAGTGCACAGAGGTCAAATGCCTACATAATTGACGTATGTACCATTGTTAAAGTGGCACAGGCACATAAATAACCAACTGAATGTGTATAAATGAATAAAAATATATATTTTCGGAACAATGACACCACATTGTATGAGAATGCAATGGCACCACAATAAATAAATACAGCCAGCAGTCACGACGTCCTAACCCCACACTAAGTCAAACCTGTATCGTGGTTTATCAAGAACTACGAGGGATACCCAGACACTTTTTTTTAGTGCCTCGATAGGCAGACGAGCAGACGGGCCATCTGATGGTGTTGTGGGAGCCTAGACGATCGAAGCGCTAGGGCTTGCGATCGACCTCCCGTAAGCGAGGCTGGGTGGTTGACCGAGTTACCTCGGGCGCCGGTCACCCAGCTCATGCACCTTCGCAGTGCGGGGTTGTGCACCAAGTGTGTCAACCGTACAAAGCAACACCACTGGGAGCGGGTGTGTACGGGTGTGTGAGTGTGTGCGTGAGAGAGAGAGAGAGTGAGGGTGTGTGTATATATGTATGTATGTATGTATGTGTGTGTGTGTGTGTGTGTGTGTGTGTGTGTGTGTGTGTGTGTGTGTGTGTGTGTGTGTGTGTGTGTGTGTGTGTGTGTGTATGTTGTATGTGTATGTATGTATGTGTGTAGGGTATGTGTGAGGAAAGGGTTGAAGGCAAAGAAACAACTTTTGACGTTAAGCCGTATGCCGATCACCCCTAGCCAAATGTGTCCTATACACCCGTCCTATACTTGGAGTCTTCCAGGTCTTCAGGTCTTCAGTTTCTTCCAAGTCTTCCAAGTCTTCTTGTTTTCCAGTTTGCTTTTTGTAGTTTCTTCTTTGTTCTCGTAGAGCCCATGTCGTTTCTTGAAAACCGGTTTGCTTAAGTACTTCGTGGCTATACCATAGAGAGAGCCTATGCAAATTGCCCCATTTCGAAGTCCCTTTTTACTATGGTGATCGGTGTTTTCGGCGTTTATTATTAAAAGTATCATAAGAATATACAAGTGTTATATATCAAAATAACCGTCTCGTTACGCACTATCTAAAAACATAACTAAATTTAACGATAAGGATTAACACTGTACAAAGCTATTTACAAAAAACCATAGAAAAATTCTTAAAATGTCATTATCATACCATATTATAGTGCGTAACGAGCGTGTACACATTTGATCGCGATGTATACGTGTTCCGTTAGTCATTCCTAGGCTGTTGCGTCGCTAACATCCTCCCCCTCGTGCGCAGCACCATCCTCTTGTCCTGGCGACGCCGCTGGAACCAGTAGCACCGCCTTGGAAGCTGGCCGTCGTAAAACGCCGCTCGTAGTTCGCACCTCGATGATCCTGGTTCTTCCGTCGGGTCCTTGGTGAACGGTGATGATCTGACCCCTCGGCCAGACACAGCGTGGCAGCGTGGAGTCCACGATGAGGACTGTGTCTCCGCACCGAAGGTCTTGACCGCCGGACCTCCCGTCGATTTTTCTTGGCAGCAGCGTGGGGAGGTATTCCTTCACCCAACGACTCCAGAAGTGGTCGCTGAGCCGCTGCGCCGTCCTCCAGGTCCGCTTGCCGGTCAGGTCCCCGTCCGCAAATGTACCTATCCGCCGGGCACCACAGGATCTGCCTATGAGAAAATGATTTGGAGTCAAGGCTTCTTCGGATGGGTTCTCTTCTGCGCTGACTAACGGTCGAGAGTTCACAATGTGTTCTGCTTCTGTAATGAGAGTGTGCAGAACTTCCTCTTGCGGGTGTCTATCCTTGAGTGTTACTGTTAGGGCCGTCTTGATGGAACGGACCAGACGCTCCCACGCTCCTCCCATGTTAGGCGCTCCGGGGGGAATGAATTTCCAGTGCACGCCCATCTTGTCCGTTTCGGTTGCTAACGTGTCGAAATTCAGCTCCTCCGCCGCTTCCTTTAGTTCTTTATTTGCCCCGACGAAGTTGGTCCCGTTGTCGCTGAATATCGTCCTCGGCATACCTCTTCTTGCTGCCATCCTTCGGAGTGCCAGGATCATGGAGTCCGTTGACAGTGACGCGGCGAGTTCTACGTGCACGGCCCTCGTAGTTAGACAGGTGAATAATGCTCCCCATCTTTTCTCGTGTCGCCGTCCGATGGTCACCGTCATGGGGCCGAAGTAATCCACTGCGGCGTGCGTGAAGGGTAGCTCTCCGTACCGAAGCCTTTCTTTGGGTAGGTCTCCTGTCGGTGGTCGTTGCGGCGTACCTCGGTATACTTTGCACCATTGGCAAATCTGTGCGACACGTCGTACCGCTGACCGTAGGCCTAAAATCCAGTACTTCTGTCGAAGCTCGTTCAACACCGTTGCGTGATTCCCGTGGTTCAGATGCTCGTGGTAGTGACGTATGAGTAGCTGCGCCACGGTGTGATTGCTTCGTAGGATCACCGGTCGCTTGTAAGCCTCTTCCATGCCCGTGACCGCGTCGATTCGCCCGTGGATCTTCAGTAATCCTTCTTCTATTGTTACAGTGAGTTTCTTCAAGCTGCTGCCCTTGTCGAGAGGTTTCCCCTTTTGAATGAATTCGATATCTCTGCCGAAACTGTCCTTTTGACTCTTCTTCAAAAGTAGCCTTTCAGCTTCGTCTAGCAGCTCTGGACCTAATGGCAACAGTTTCCTTTCTTCGCGGGCGGTCGGGATGGTTCTTCCTTTTTCGAAGGATTTCTTGGGATTCTTCCTCCAGGTGGGGTCTTGTGATTCAACCTTTCGACTGACGTTCACCTGTTGCTTCTTGCGGCATGCGTTGATGAACTGCAGTACCCTCGCAGTTGATCTCACTAAGCGAGTCCAGCTGGAGAATCTTTCCGGCGCGGGTGTTGGGAACTCCTTTGCTTCGCTGACGGCCGCGGCCAGATGCGTCTCCTTTTCTTCGCCCGTAGGCGCAGTTTTGAAACTGCGAGCCTGCGGCCACAGATCTTCTTCCTCTCGCAGGAACGCAGGGCCGGTGAACCAGCGATGGTTCTCGCCGAAGTCGCTTGGTACTCCTCTGGTCGCGTCGTCCGCTGGGTTCTGCTTCGTTGGTACGAGGTTTCGTCGTGTCTTCGATCTCGGCCAGTCGGTGAGCGACGAAAGGCTTGAAGGTCCGGGGGTCCGCCTTGATCCAGGAAAGCACGGTACTGGAATCCGTCCAATATGTCGTGCTTGTCACCTTCATATCCAACTCTTCCTGGATTGATTATGCTAGGCGCGCGCCCAACAATGCTGCTTGCAGTTCTAGTCTCGGGATGGAGACCGGCTTCAACGGAGTCACCCGGGCTTTGCCCCCTAGGAGGGTGACTGTGTACGTAGAAGGTCCGCAACGTTGTCTCCAGTATGCGGCGCACGCATATGCAGTCTCGCTGGCATCCGTGAACATGTGCAGCTCCCCCTCGTGACCGACGTGTGCTACGCATCTCGACAACCGAAGAACCTTCAGGAGCTGCAAGCTTGTCAGATATGCTTTCCAAGTAGCTTCGTCTTCTGGCGTGATCTTCTCGTCCCAACCGACGCCGCTTCTCCAGATGTCTTGAATCAATCTCTTCCCTTGTATCAGCACGGGAGTGGCTAGACCTAGGGGGTCAAATGTGGACATCACGGCGCTGGCTACTTCTCTCTTGGTGGGCGTTTCCTTTTGGTTGACAACGTCTTGGCCGACGTTCCTCAGACAAGTCCTGAAACCTATCTCGTCGCTGTCCGTGAACCAGCGTAACCCCAAGGTTTTCTCCTCCTTGGAGCCCAATTCCACCGCGTCCGTCGTGGTTTCCTTTACTCCGAGTTGTTCGAGTACCTCTCGTTCGTTGGATGCCCAGCCGCGTAGATGAAGTCCCGCCGCGCGATGTATGGTGTCCACTTCGCTCGCCATCTTGACAGCTTCCTGTTTGGTGGTGAAGCTCTGCAGATAGTCGTCCATGTAGTGGTTGCGTTCCACCGCGCGTGCTGCTTCTGGATGCGTACTTCGGTATTCGGCTGCGTTCTTGTTTTTCACGAAGATCGCGGCGCTCGGTGAACAGGCGGCTCCGAAGATCAATGATGTCATCCGGTATTGTCGAGGTGGTCCTGTCCTTTTGTCTTGTCTCCACAGAAATCGAAGGCTGTCACGATCCTCTTCCTTGATCTTGATTTGAAGGAACATCTCCTTAATATCTGCCACCACGGCGATAGGCCCCTGTCGAAACCTCAGTAGCACTCCGAAGAGTGACTGAAGCAGATCTGGTCCCGACAGCAGCGCGTCGTTGAGACTCTTTCCTTCATATTTGGCTGCAGCGTCGAACACCAGCCTCCTCTTTTTCTTTGTCGGATGCGTGACTGTGAAGTGTGGGAGATACCATTTCCTGTCAGACTTCGAGTCGGGACCGACTTCCTCGGCGTAACCTTGGTCCAGTAGATTCTTGATCTGCTGGTTGTATTCCTTTTTCAATTCCTCGTCTTTGTCGAGCTTCTTTTCGATGGACCTCAACCTGTTCTCTGCCGACCTGTAGTTGTTCGGCATTCGTTCGCTGTCGCTCTTCCAGAGTAGTCCCACTTCGAATCGCCCGTTCGGTAGTCGGCGACTTGTCTTCTCAAGCATTTCGAGTGCTTTTCCATCCGCGTCTGTTGTTGGTCGACGTGGTTGTACGCCCAATGATTCTACCGCGAAGTGCTCCTTGATCAGCTTTTCCAATTCATCCTCTTGAGTGGAGATGTGAGCGCACGTGACGAACCGCACCGGTTTCGAACTTCCCGCATCGAAACCGTGCAGCACCCATCCTAGCGATGTCAACGACGCCACGGGCTGACTTCCTTTTCCTTTGCGAATGCTCTTTGAGATGATGAGTTCCCAATTATCCTGGCCGATCAAGAGCTTGGGAGATTCTTCTTCATAGAACAGTTGGTCTATCAACTTTCGTAGGTGGGCGCACTCTTCGAGCCGCTCCTTCTCGATCCTCTGAGGCGTGAGGTTCATGTCTTCGATGGTCCTCGCGCCTTTCAGTTTTCTTCTCTTGCTCTGGTGGGCACCCTTAATGTGTAGATCGAGCTTCATTGATCCCTCCTCGGTGACTTGTCTTCCGCCGACAGTCTCTAGGGTAAGTCCTACTCTGGGTCCTTGGAGGCCGATCTCTCTTGCCACCGATGAGTCGAGAAGAGTTACTGTTGATCCTTCGTCCAGTAATGCTAGGATCTTCTTTGACCCCTTGGGTCCGTATACCTCCACCGGTGCCATCTTCAAATATGCTCTTGCGGTCCTCAGGGCGTTTACTGGTAGGCGCACGTTGTTGGCCACTTCCTTGTCTTCTTCCCGTTTACTTGGTTCCTTTTCGTCGTGGAGTAACGGATGGTGCCAACGTCTGCATATTTTGCATGGTGGTTTCTTGCATGTCTCCTTCCTATGTCGTCCTTGAAGACACTTGAAGCACAGTCGACTCTTTTTCGCGGACTCCCATCGTTCCTTGATTGATGCTTGAAGAAATCCCTTGCAGTTCAGCATTTGATGATTTTCCCCACAGTGCGAACAAGACGTCCCAGGTTGCTCCCGTTCCGTAGTTTCCGACGTGGTGTGTGCGACATGCCTCGCCGGAGTGTGCTTCCTGGTCACCTCTTGCACTGCGTATGGTCCGCATCGATCAGCTTCCCTGTTGAGAAACTTCATCATCATCATTAGATCGGGTTCTTCAGGCTCCTTATCCGCCGCGAAGTCGTACCATCGGTATCGTATGACCGATGGCATCTTGTCGACGATGTGCTTCAGCATTTCTGGAGAGTGCAGGTATTGCGGCTTCTTTAGGCCCCTTATTGCAGCGACAGTGTTGTTGACTTGGCTTGCGAATTTACACATGTCGCGTGCAGTTTCGTTTAACTTTGGCAGATTCTTGATCTTCTCTAGTTCTGCCAAGACCAGCGCATCTGGTCTCCCGAAGCGACGACGCAAGGCCTCCAAGACTTCTTCTGGTCGGCAGTCGGAGTATAATGAGCTCTTGACGGCTTCCCTTGCAGTCCCTTTTATTGCTTTTCTCAGCCTGGCCATATTCTGTGTGCTGGAGAAAAGCGGGGCTGTATCTTCATACACTGTCTTGAAGGCTATCCATTCGCTACAGCTTCCGTCGAAAGGCGGCAGATCGTGCAGGAACGCTGGAGTTGTCGTCTCGTGCCTCGGTGCTGTGCTGATGGCTTTCACGATGGCGTCTGCTAATTCCCGGGTGTCGCTTCTTGAAGTGTCCTTGAGGGTGGTGGCTTCAGGGGGTGGCATTGCCATATCCAGCTGCCCCTTCTCGGGCGGCTTCACTGTTGCCTGCACCCAGTTGGACACGTCGTCTTCCTTGTTGATGGGTTCTTCTACGAGGGAGTCGTCATCTTCATCTAATCTGAGAAGTTCCAGTTGCGCTCTGGCTTGTGCTGCTGCTGCTTGCGCCGCTTGGAGTTCCAGGCGGGCTAGTTCGGCCCTTGCTTCCAGTTCCTTTTTCTTCCTGCTGAATGATCGCGCCGTGCTCCCTGCTCTGACCGATGCAGCCCGAGCAGGATTCAGCTGCTCTGGTGCACGTGGAGCTTCAGTCGCGGTCGTCGTGGTGCCGTGGGTCCATGTGGTAGTAGCCGTTGACCCCGATGATTCCTCAGGCGTCGTCGTCACGGCAGTCGCAGGAACTGGTTCTGGCGGTGCAGCACTCTTGTTGCTTCGTGTTGTCGGCATCTTGATGCGGCGAAGATCAATCCGGCTCGAAGGACCAGCTGTTGTGGGAGCCTAGACGATCGAAGCGCTAGGGCTTGCGATCGACCTCCCGTAAGCGAGGCTGGGTGGTTGACCGAGTTACCTCGGGCGCCGGTCACCCAGCTCATGCACCTTCGCAGTGCGGGGTTGTGCACCAAGTGTGTCAACCGTACAAAGCAACACCACTGGGAGCGGGTGTGTACGGGTGTGTGAGTGTGTGCGTGAGAGAGAGAGAGAGTGAGGGTGTGTGTATATATGTATGTATGTGTGTGTGTGTGTGTGTGTGTGTGTGTGTGTATGTTGTATGTGTATGTATGTATGTGTGTAGGGTATGTGTGAGGAAAGGGTTGAAGGCAAAGAAACAACTTTTGACGTTAAGCCGTATGCCGATCACCCCTAGCCAAATGTGTCCTATACACCCGTCCTATACTTGGAGTCTTCCAGGTCTTCAGGTCTTCAGTTTCTTCCAAGTCTTCCAAGTCTTCTTGTTTTCCAGTTTGCTTCTTGTAGTTTCTTCTTTGTTCTCGTAGAGCCCATGTCGTTTCTTGAAAACCGGTTTGCTTAAGTACTTCGTGGCTATACCATAGAGAGAGCCTATGCAAATTGCCCCATTTCGAAGTCCCTTTTTACTATGGTGATCGGTGTTTTCGGCGTTTATTATTAAAAGTATCATAAGAATATACAAGTGTTATATATCAAAATAACCGTCTCGTTACGCACTATCTAAAAACATTAAATTTAACGATAAGGATTAACACTGTACAAAGCTATTTACAAAAAACCATAGAAAAATTCTTAAAATGTCATTATCATACCATATTATAGTGCGTAACGAGCGTGTACACATTTGATCGCGATGTATACGTGTTCCGTTAGTCATTCCTAGGCTGTTGCGTCGCTAACAGATGGTAAGTAGTCACCGCCGCCCATAGACTCCTGCAATGTCAGGGCACAGCAAAGCCGCTGCCTACCGTTACCCCAAAACAAATGTCTGTCACACAAACATTTGCCTCAGTCCGGGAATCGAACACGGCCTGTCGTTTCACAGCCGGCTACTCGCCCACTGGCCACTGTCATCATATTTGAAACTGTGTTGCAGTACCTACTCTTATTATACCCTCGAAAGATTAATTAGGGTTCTTTTCTTCATAATATAGGAGGCAGTAACAGCCAAGGGACGCCGTTCCTAATTTAGGGCAAATTCCAATCCTTACCAAGGCTGGCGTCAGGGGTGGGCGTGTTTGGGCGACTCACCATAAAAGTCGGAATCACTAAAGGGATCATACTAGAAAACGACAACTTCAGTATACTGTATAGTTTTTTGTTACTGCCTGGATAGACAGACGGGCCACCTGATGGTAAGTAGTCACCGCCACCCATAGACTTATGCAATGCCAGGGCACAGCAAAGCCGCTGCCTACCGTTAGTAGTGTGTTAACTTCATCATTTCCTTTGTTTGTTTTTAGTTTTTTCGCAGGAATTTGGATAGTGAATAGGGGGCGCCGTATAGCAACCTCACTCAGGGCGCCATTATTGCTAAAACTAGCACTAACCCTTACTCGAGCATCTGTAGCTCAACCATGAGAGTTTATATCAAAAAGTTACCATAGGTAAACGACGTCGTAAGCAATGTATAGTTATTTTTTATGTATTGAAATGTTTCGTTTTTTTTTTGGCACAGCAAAGTGACCGCACTGCACCTGATAGTAAGCGCAGTGCGGTCCAATTAGAGTATCGAGTAGTGAGAGACGATCTATCCCCCGCTACTCAACACAATCATGCCGGCCTGCTTCTTCACACTACGCCATGAGCAAGATGGTGAAGAAGCGGTCAAGGGTCTATTGTCAGAGTACTCAGAAGGCCGCAAAATGGCCAAACATTGTACCCCAACTCTGGACCCCCGAGAAAATATATATATCGTTTTTATAGTACCAAATTTCGTTTCTCACGTAACCGCTAGAGGCGTTGTATATTATGTCATATAAATGTTTTACGTTGTCGCTAGGGAATAAGCGTAAAAAACTCATGGTCGATATCAACTCAATGAGTCCCAATTTCAATAATCAGCGCCGAGTGACCAACCAATTGCGCTTCATAACTTCAATAGATCCAACAATTGATACTGTTTTATTAGAACAAAGGTCAAGGTCTTGTATTCAGGGGCGGAGCTAGAATTATGTTGTGTTGATTTTCTTGTACAGTACTCTTTATTTAAAAGGTTTTTTTTACATATTTTAATATAAAAATACATTTAAAAATATAAAAATGTGCACCCTCCGATGGCGAGGCCTAGGACCCAAGCCACCGGCGGTTAGGACCCCAGAGTGAGGAACCTCCTCACAATGCGTGCCGTATCCAATAATACTGCCTTTTGTATCTGGCTTTTGACCCAACGACCAATTGATTGATTGATTTTCTTTATTATTACACAAATCAAGTTGTTACAAATCATTATTTTGGGGTCACACACAAAAAAATGCTTCATAAAAGTATATATACACAATGAACTTGATTCGTTATCTGTATTTCAGAAATAGTGATATCTGAAATATTTTCTCCGGTAATAAAATAAATAAAGTAATACGATCCAAACAAATATGATATAGTTTAGTTAAAAAACAAAATATATTATGTTGTTTTGTTTTAAACCACCACCGTATAAACAATTATTCATGAAGTTTGAAATAAGATTGAGATAAGGTTTCCGGTAAGTGAATATGTTGACGTTAATAATTAAACCACGAGTTTTCTGGGCGATATCGGTTAATTTACGCGAGGAAGGAATAAAAGATAATACAATAAAAGAATAAATAAAAATCTTAATGTAGGTACTAGTTCTAGTCCAATGCTTCCCTGCTACCGCTTTTAAATCATCAGCACTCTTCTTTTTGTCCCACGGACACGGATTTCTCCTTTTCTTTTCCTGTCCCTTAGATACCAGTCGATTGTAGTTTTACTCAATTTCTCTCTTACTTTTAAAGGTTCGCAAATTTTTATCTTTGCCGCACCGTCAAGCGGTCGAACAGTTTGCCAGCTCCTTCCTATGAGTCCTTTACGCGTAGCGTGAAGAAGCTATACAGCAGGCCGGCATGATTGTATCGAGTAGCAACTAGCAAGGGATAGGCTCTCGATACTTAATACTCTAACTGGACCGCACTGTGCTGTGGTCAGTCAGGTGCTGAAAAAAAACTTAATTAAACACATCATTGGTCTTTTATCGACATACTTGGACGAACACCGGTGAAGTCCTAAGTTGGAAACCCATATCGGACAAACTATTTTGGGTTGAGTTTTTCAGTTTGAAATCAATATCATCTAGCTATGTCCAATAATACCATATTAAGGGGCCAGGGTATAATTACACCCTTGCCTCTGTCGTAATGCAGACGTGAAGATACGATGATAAATTTAAATATACATAGTAGGTACTTCGAAAAACATGAATTGATTTAAATATATTCATATTATTATTAGATGGTTTGGCCATATGGAGAGGATGGATGAAAGGCGATTTACGAAAGGTATTTATCGTGCGAATGTGACTGGAAGAGTGGGTAGAGGGAGCCCGAGGAGAACTTATTCCAATCAAATTAACGATATTCTCCTAAAAGGGCAAATCAGGAGTACCTCCAACCGCCGAAAATGTATGAGAAGATGTATGAATGTGGAAGAGGCGAAATAAGTGTGTCAGGATCGTAGCTTGTGGCAGTCAGTAGTCTCTGCCTACCCCCATGGGATACGGGCGTGAGTGTATATGTATGTATGTATGTATATTCATATTATGTGAGTGCTTTGGAAATGTTCACCCAGAGCAAATGCCTCATTTATTGCTTATGTCAAAGTCGTTGTGCATTGTGAATTGTCCGCTGGAACAATATTGACTACTAACCTTCCATAAATATTAACGTGAGTATGAGTAACACGATAACGAACAAAGAGGGATCAACGAACTGTTAACAATAAACTAACAGCATCTGTTTAATATAGCAATTGTTTATACTCCGTTGCATAGAAAAGTATTTTAGAGTTCCTTCTAAAATTTACTTTCAATACACATGCATATCAATGGGACAACGGGCGAGCGGCCCTGTAACTATTCCAAGCGACGCGACGGCTTAATCAAAGGTCTTATAGAAGGCGTCTTTGAGCTAGCCGTTGACAAAAGTTGCTTCTTCGGGCTGGAGCGCCATAAGCGCCGGCCACAATGTTCGCACTTGCAAGCTAACAGCACAAATCCATACGAAAAAAAAAAAAAAAAAAAAAAAAAAAAAGAGGGGCCAACAAAAAGAGGAGAGTTCAATTCTCGCACTACACCGCAATGTGTGTGATTCTTAAACGTTTGTTACGGGTCTGGGTGTTGTGAGACCCTTGTAGGTCATGATAGACACGATATAGGTTTGTTCTATGTATTTATTTATTACCGAATTTCGAGGGTATGTGAAGTCTCCCAATCAGCATTAGGCCAGCGTGGTGGACTAAGGCCTAACCCCTCTCATTAGTAGAGGAGGCCCGTGCCCAGCAGTGTGACAATGTTTAATACAGGGCTAGTATTATTATTATACTATATACCGTTACGCCCAGAGGTGGACTAAGCCCCTCGGAGACCCGAAGCGGAGAAACTAAATATAATCTGCTGAGAAATACATTTTAATGATCTGGTATTTGGGCCTCTTCCAAACACGACGCAATTTTTTTATTTGCGCGACGAATGGCCTTAAGGAAAATTACCTTTGTGTTCAAGATGGACGACTGTAGTAATGTCTTTTACTACAAGTAAATTGCAGTACTAAGACCATAACAACGTCGTACAAATGTTTGTATGTTACTAAACAAATGCTAATAACTTCGTTGTTATTTAGTAATAAAAGTCAGCACATGGTTATCAAGCCACAGTGCCTTAAATGTTTGGTGGATATTAAAGCGTGTATTTTTCTGATCTTCGCCAGTAATGTGTTGTGTTCAAATCTTAAGCAGGGAAATCAACATTTATGTCAGAGTTTATATTTTGCCCTGGATTGGAATTTGTGTCCGATATAGCGATTGGCTAGGCAGTCACTATCTATTATATCATAGAACCGAAATAATCGAAACCGTACGTGTACTAGTTGCTTCCCTACCTTTCTATCCCTTTAGAAAAACAAGCTTTTATTATATTTCTGCTACTTTGTTTCAGTACATCGAAAGGTTCATAAATGAGTCAGATCATGGCGTGGTACTCCTGAGTTTTGGATCGCTGATCAAAACTGCTACCATACCGAAATATAAAGAAGATATGTTCATCAACGCTCTGTCGAAGATTAAGCAGAGAGTTATTTGGAAGTACGAAGAGAGTGGTGAAGAAGGAACGCTCATTGGCAATATTTTAAAGGTCCGATGGCTGCCACAATATGAGTTGTTACGTGAGTTATTCATCTTTATCTGTATAAAATGTTGTTGCATTATAAAGCTTTTTGTTGAGATATTTGTTGCTCAAGATCTCTTTATAACCCACCTAAATGAAGAAGGTTCTCAATTTGATTTAAAAGTAAAGTTAATTTCTAAGTAATTATAAATCCGCAATACTCAGTACAAATTCATTCATCAGTACAAAGCTTTTAATTTTAAAGAGTCACCACAGTGCTACTGCACTGCACTCCGAACTGGCGACAGAGTAGAAAATGACATACATTTTGAATGCCAATAAAATCGGTCGGGATATTTTTATTGTTAAACGTAAAGTTACCGCAAGGTAATTTAGTTATACCTAAGACTACATGGTGTCGCGGGCGCACAGCAGGGTCTGTTACAACGCTCGTATCGATGCACTACCAATTTTGGTGAATCTTGAGACTCCGAGATTGACGGCAGCTCGGGTGGTCAGACCACGTTCGCTGTCGTTGACGCTGACGGCGTCCATCGATACGAGGACATTGTTTTCGTCATTAATATCTTTCTCATTAAGTTATACATACATATAAATGTATGAAGAAGCCTTATTACGCATTCAGATAGAATATTATACCTATTGGAAGATTTACCTTATAGATATTATAATTATGTACCTGTACGGCATCTACAAATCTATTAGCAGAAACAATGACATAATTATCTTTATGTCTTTTCATATAACCGATCTACTCGTATGTCAAAACACCTTTAGCCAATATTATTGTTTCAATTGAATATAACTTGACCTTAGAATGAGGTAATATGTCTAATTTTCTTCTAACTACAATACTTACGAATACTCATTCTATGCTTTACAGAACATCCAAAAGTCATTGCGTTCATTGGTCACGGCGGTCTGCTTGGCATGACAGAAGGCATAGCAGCAGGGAAGCCGATGCTCGTGGTGCCTTTCTTCGGAGACCAGCCCTATAATGGAGCTGCGGCAGCTGCTGCTGGTTTTGTGAAAATGGTACCATACGTAGAACTAACAGAGAAGGCTTTGGTTGAAAATCTTCAGAGCGTGCTTAGTCCAGAGTAAGTTTTTCGATTTTTCGAATTATATTGCCTAATGAATTCGATCCACAATCTCAAAAAAATGTTGCATGGTGTTATCTAATTCGTAAAACACATGAGAGAGATGGAATTGAGTTCGAAGTGGCGTAAGACTCGTTTTCGTTTGAAGTTGAAAATGTAACAATTGCGTCTCATTTCTCCATTTGAAGATATTAGTATGAAGCTATTTGATTAAAGTACGTGTATTCTTTATCACCCATTCTGTAAAAAATAGGTATTAGATGATTATATGTTACTGTTAAAAAAAAACCAGCGATAGCCTAGTTGGTTGCGGTACGGACTACCAAGACGAAAGTCGTAGGTTCGAAACCCAAGTGGCATACACCTCTGACTTTTCTAAAGTTATGTGTGTATTAAAATGTTAATTATCGCTTGCTTTAACGGTGAAGGAACATCGTGAGGAAACCTGCATATCTGAGAATTTTTCGAAGGTATGAGAAGTCTGCCAATCCGCATTAGGCCAGCGTGGTGGACTAAGGCCTAACCCCTCTCATTAGTAGAGGAGGCCCGTGCCCAGCAGTGGGACAATGTTTAATACAGGGCTAGTATTATAATTGTTTTTATATGTTACGGACTCCGACTTTAGAATACTATTGATAAATACCGTATTGGCGTGTCATCACACGGCCAATTCAAAAACCCTTGAATTCCCTGGGTCAAGTTTACAATAACATTATTTTTTACTTATCAATGATAATTATCGAAGCTGAAGTGTAAACATGCATTAAAACTAATTTATTTATTAGCAATGACATGATTTATAAACTGAATGACTAATTATGATGAGTTAATTATTAGGAACCATACTGCTTTAATGATGTGAACATATAGATGAGTTTTGAAGTTGACCAGGTAATACTCATACAATACTAGTTGTTGTTTCCGGTAAATGTTAATAACTGTTATCGTTACATAAGACAGATATCCACTTCCGTATGCATGTGGACATTAACAGCATTAAGTGGACTCATTCATGCGTTCATTTCTGTATGTTATTAATTGTCAACAAGCTGTGGAAGTTTTCCAGCTACCGTGTTCCCTTCAATGATGTATACAGAAATCTACTTATTGCAAATACCTCTCATAAGGAACCTTCTCTGATAGGGGTGTAAATGCGATCCTTGATCATCAAACTATCAAACAATTTTTATCTATCGTCTGCCAGCTGATTGGTCAGACAATTTTTTTACAAAATTTAGCTTTATATAATTCGAGGATTAATGAAATATCTGACAGCCTTGGCCGATGGTATAGAACTCGACATTAAGGATGAAAACTTTGATAAACCGTGTTTAGTCGGTTTTATTCCTTCTCAGTCACAATTTGACGAAGTGTTAATACACCCTACATATCTTGTGCATTTATGTTACTTGAGACGGATAACATATGCGTGTCCATTTAAATACTACTTATGAACATCGTCTGAATGTGGGTGTAAAGTAATAAGATCAGAAAACCTTAAGAAAGCAGTTTGATAAGATCAATTCAAGGAAGCTCTAGACATGATTAACCACCTACGTAAATGTTAAGTACATACATTCACAAACAAACCTTCACCTTGCCTTCACAATGCACTGCGATGTTTTTTGAATGTTTATTTTTCGCGACAATGACCTATTTCGGTGCAATTTACAATCGAACTTTTAAATGCGTAATAATGCGTCATTTTTATTCGTAATGAATATTTTCTGGCCAACCGTAACGTTTTTGTACTCATGTCACGTGTGTTGTTTTTCAGAATGCGTCTATCAGCGCGTCGTGCTTCGAAAATTTGGAAGGACAGACAAGCTGATCCCCTAGACACAGCTGTTTACTGGACTGAAAGAGTCATCAGATGGGGACATCACGCCCCGCTACATTCACACGCTAGAGATTTACCTTTATACCAATATTTATTATTAGACGTTGCTGCAACGTTTATATTAGGCATTATAATACTAGCTGTAATACTAAGAATAATGTTAGTTCTAATTCTGAGATTTATCAGTGGAAATGTAAACGCTAAAGAGAAGTTGCATTAGAGCGTATTTCCATTGGCCATGGTTCAATTGTAACGTCTTAAATTAGAACGGTGTTATTGGCAGGAACATATTGTCGATTGGCAGGACCATATTGTGGGTTAAGATTGTCATTTCCAAATATTTAAGATGTATGGCATGTAACTTATCTTTATGATGTTCAAAACACCATCTGTCAATCTTAAAACCGACTATAGATTGTAAAATAATACAAAAAAATATATTAGTTCTTAGTTACTAACTTAAATTCCTCGCGGGACTGTTTCGAATATAAAAGATAGAACTGGACGGAAGGTATACGGAAATTGCCAACAATTTTTGTGACTATCGACTAAATGCAGTTTGAGCTTCGAAATGGAAGTTATATACCCTTCTCAACTAAACATTAAATCTAAATGAACGTTATAATAATATAATAGACCTAACTCCATACAAAATTTAATGGTCAGAACTTTTCCGCGTAACAGAGTTCAGATGAGAAACAAATGCTGTGACTTTAGTTAATTTAAATTAGATCTATGAAATATTGGGTGCCAAATTTTACTTATACAAATTTTCTTACTTCTGCCCCACCCCTAAAAACGCTGGGTACGCCCATGTACTGTGATACAATGTCAGGTTAGACCTTTGCTTTGTGATCATGCGATTTCAAGTTTGAATACCACCTTGTGTGAGCTTTCTAACACGATTTACCCGGATTTGTAGAAATTTCAAACTTCACTCTGACTTGCTTATCTTTCGTAGTGAGACCATTTTCTATATCTTCTCGTAAAACTTTGTCTGCATTAGGTAGGTCACATTTATCGTCCCGACAAACTAGTCGGACGTATATAAATTTAAGTGGCTCTATTCACATCAGAGAAATCCGATAGACCTATCGATCACGACAAATTTATTGGAAGTATTGCGATTATTCTTTCCAAATTACTAAGGGCCGATTTCACCATTGAACATAAACGCGATCAATTCAAACTAAACTCAATTTACGTGTTTAACCAAGTTCAAAATTCCGAAGTGCATTTCACCAACATAATCTGAACGCAGTTCAAGCTAAACCTAGTTTAACTTCTGAACCGCGCATTTTCGTCGTTTAGCTCTGCTAAACGCGTTCAAGAGCTGTCGCTGTCATCAATAATATAAAATTATAAAATATTGTTTTGTTTACCACAGTGGCATATTTTTCTATTGGTACTTCGGTTTGATTCTGTTGATATTATTATTATTGTCGTCGTTTTAAAGAGCGTATCACAAAATTCTGGTGAAATCAGTTTGACGTAAACTGAGATCAAGATCGACAATTGAACTCGATTAGTCAGAACTAAGTTTTATTAAACTCGGTTCTTATTGTGAATGGTGAAATAGGCCCTAAATGACGAAGTGGCAATGATAACAGTGTAAGTGACATATATTGTGAACAGGGTAGGGCTTACGGTAGGCAGCGGCTCTGCTGTGCTCTGGCATTGCAGAAGTCTATGGGCGGCGGTGGCTACTTACCACCAGGGGAACCGTCTGCTCGTCTGCCTATCAAGGCACTAAAAAAAAAAGAAAACCAATATCCGACAAACGGGCAAAAGTGTAGATACAATCTAATGTGTACGAGAGCATTAGTAGCTCAAATATTATGTCAAATACATAATAAATTAAGTTTTTTATAAATGGAATATTTCGTTCTTATAGTACCAAATTTAGTTTATCAGGTAGCCGCTAGAGGCGCTGTATTTTTTGTCATGAAAATAAATAAAAAATGAGCGAATATATCTGAGAAAACTCATGGTTGAGCTACAGTGCTTTTTGGTCTTCCGCAGGATCGTAGCGCCTTCTATCAGGCAAGTATCTGTAATTCTATTGAATAAAAAAAAAGATGTCGACGAATTGAGAACCTACATTCTCCTTTTTTGTAGTCCGTTAAAAATAAAGACAAGATGCTTATTAACTAGTTATAGTAGAACTGTACGTATATGAATGTTATTGTTGATTTTTACCTAGATAAAATGGCGTAAATCAAAACCCAGTTATTGTTATTATTTTAGACAATCATAGATTAGGGTAGTTGACAGTGAGTGAAAACCTGATATAATTTTGTTTTTTATTGTAGATTGTAGTCTTCTAAAAATATCGAAAATTAAACCAATTTGTTAATTTATATGTTATTATTTAATATTTTCAAGAAACAAATATTTAAAAATAAAGCATTTTGTCATGTGACATGAAACATAAATCAGTCATGCATGACGTCACAGTATGAAATATTTTTAAAACGCTGAGCCAAACGTCTATTAGTTTAGCGGATGGTCACGTCACACGAGAGGCCATGACAGTTCGTAGCGTTTCGGTGGGAAAAATAAAGTTGGTTTAAAAAAATGCAAGTTTAAACTTATATTTTATGTTTTTAATAATATTTCAATAAAATAGACTATGAAGTATAAAATAAAAACAGGTTCCCAAAAACAGCCGACTATTACAATGCCATAAAAAAACCATATAAAGGTGGCTATACAGTATGTCTATTAAATATCATATTATATTGTATCATATAGTATTGTCCAGTGACGTAGCTATAGCTTTTACATGGGGGGGGTCCGCCGGTAAAAGCTAAAAATCTAACCGCTAAAATCATAGTTATTTAGAAATTACTTAAACATAGAATGGGAAAACGCTAGTTAATAAAAAAATGCTACTTGCTATTTGGATTTGGACTTCGGATGGATGAAAATCTGCCGCAGATTTTCATTCATTTTGTTTTATTGTTTACATAACAACTGTCAAAACATCAAATGTCAAGTGAAGTCAATTTATTTTTGGTAAATAACTATGTATTTTAATGTTGCTTATTACCAAGATGAGATGTTAGAACTCAGGGAGAAAATTCTCACGCACTCGAATCATCTTCGTATACGAAAAATAATTCAAATTCGAACTTTTTTCGAGTGAATGTAAAGTTAAGCTATTATGGAAATGTCGAGTCCGGTGTTTCTTGAAGGTCTTGATGGTACGAATATAGGGGGCAATTCTCACGCACTCGAATCAACTTCGTATACGAAAAATAATTCAAATTAGAAACTTTTTTCGAGTGAATGTAAAGTTAAGCTATTATGGAAATGTCGAGTCCGGTGTTTCTCGAAGGTCTTGATGGTACGAATATAGGGGGCAATTCTCACGCACTCGAATCAACTTCGTATACGAAAAATAATTCAAATTCGAACTTTTTTCGAGTGAATGTAAAGTTAAGCTATTCTGGAAATGTCGAGTCCGGTGTTTCTCGAAGGTTTTGATTGTCAGTGTACAATGTCAAATGTTCATAAATAAATTATTTTAAAAATAGAATTCGAAATCAAAATATTTCAGCTATTCTGAAATTTACCATTCGAACATTTCTCGAAGGTTATCGCTCGAACTGCTTCGACTGGTACAGACCGTCCTAGACGTACATCTCGAATTCGAACCATTCAATATTGTGTCCTAACTTGATGATGATGATGATGTCCTCCAAGAAGTATCCTTCAACGGCGAACCTTGCACTTTTGGAATAAGTTTTTCGCCAATGTGAGCATATGTGACTAGCTAGCCCTAATTTTGTTTTAAAAGCCCTGTCAAAGGACGTACAGAACAGTTGTCTAGAAGAATAGCTGTAAGAGTCAACTCAAACTGGCGCAGAGTAGAAACGTCGCGTCACGTCCTATTTTTCAACTACAATGCATTGCGACGCGCGTCGTGTACACTTAGGGCCAACCCTAAGTGTACACAGTTTTAGGTCTTATTTATTGCAGCTCACGCTGGGCGTCAAGAGATACCCTGCGACTGCTGGGAAAATCATGTGCACATGATTTTCCCAGCAGTCGCAGGGTACGCCGCAAGATGCTAAGTAACGCTTGATGATATTGTAGTAGGTAGAAAATGACATCCAGGCTTACGCCATTCTTGACAGAGTTTGCCTTAACCCACTGAAACCTAATGGCATCTAAACCATATGGCGTCTTGACAAATTTCATATGAACTGTATCAGGTGAATTCTCCACATAAAGTGGCAAGATTGTTTCCTTAACATTAATATTTTACGACGTTTATAGCTAAGCGGCATAGAGTCTATGCTCTTGGAGGTGGTGCGGTAATGTTGGACGTATGAAGGCACCCAAAGATATTGTTTTATTTTGGTCCTAATTTACTGCGTATATGATGCCATATGCTAATGTGTTTACCCATAAAAAGACTCAATCTCGTGTTTTTATTATGTTTTAACTAAAAGTCTTAGAAAGATAAAATACTTGGAAGAGTCCAAAAACATGTCCAAGAACTGGATAGTGGATGCATATTTGATGAGGCCCGTGACACTATGGATATTAAAATACTTATAGATTTTTAGTTCGAAATTATTTTTTTTAGTAGAATCTCATAGTAAAGACTCGAATTCAAATGGATATGGATGCAACATTCAAAAAAATAACTTCGTAGTTCGAAATTATGTAATAGAGAAATGATTTGAACTGTAGATTCGAGTACGAAATTATTTTGAATGAAAGGAGAATTGCCCTCCAGGTACTTATGGTACATCATATACTATCACACTCATCACTACTAAGTAGTCACTACTTAAGACTCGGTCGTATTTTTTTAAATAGATGTGCCCTGAAAAAAGGCTGTTTTGTTTTACCAGTTGATTTAAGCGCTAAAAAGAACACGAAAAAAATTAAACTAGGCTCAAAAGTCGTAGAAAAATCTGTTAATTCCAAATATGCATATAGCTGAATGCTGCAAAAATTGACACTTAAATCAAATAGCCTGCTAACCGTCTATATTATCCGCTATCAATAGTCCGCGATTTTTTATTATGTCGTATGCTAAGGGGGGTGTCCGGACCCCCTGGACCCCCCCCTTATATACGCCCATGGTATTGTCCGTGTCACATGAATCACGTTGGTATCTCCTACAGTAGCGAAAACCGATACAAGTAAATTATTTTTTAATTCTGGCGTGATATAGTGAATACTGCATCTGCTGGTAGTATATAGCGCTGCCTAAATACAATGTCGCTAAGTAACTCCAGTAATCATACAATGGTGCCGAGTCTTCTGTCACAAAATTCTCTGAACTAAATAAAACAAATCATTTAGTTCCCGTCACAGAAAGTTTAATATTTTGGCGTACCACAGCAACACAGTGCTTGTAGCCATAAAACAAATAATAAAAAAAGCTTAGTATTCTAATTTCGTCAAAGTGACAGGAAACACTAAAATATGTAACACGATTTTCGTTACTCTATTTAGATTAGAGATGAAACGGATATCCGGTAACTATCCGGCCATAAGGTTGGCCAGATCTTCGATATCCCGCCAAACAGCTATCCGCTTCATCTCAAATTTAATGAATAGTTAGTGCGGGAATCGAACCCGCGGCCTCTCGTTTCAAAACCGGCTACTCACCCACTGCGCCCCGGAGGCTTTCGATGATATGTATAGCTGCACAAGGCGCAGGTTGTAACTACAGGCGCTGATGTAACTACAGGCGCTGATGTAGCTACAGGCGCTGATGTAGCTACAGGCGCAGGCGTTTGCGCGGCGCGTGGCCGCCTTCGTGGCATTGCGGGCGAGTGCATATAAGAAATATTTGTGTGATCCACAGATATGTGTGTCGATGGGATCTAGAGTTGGTTCACTATATGTATGGCATTACAAATTATATTTTGAGAATTTTGATCCCACAGTATAAATAAAACCAATCATTGTTCACACTAGAGGATTACACAAATCATAGTTCGAATTGGGGCCATTATATACTGGCATTTTTGCAGCAAATGTTCGGTAAGATGACGTCATACATGGTACAGTGTGCGCGTGTCTAGGTTACAACCTGCACGCTTGTACATGTGTGCGTTCCGAGATCAGCCAGTGTATATCCTGTTTCTGTCGGGGGTGTCAAATGGTTACGATGTTTGACACTAGACCCTCGACCGCTTCTTCACCGTCTTGCCTATAGTGTAGTGTGAAAAAGCAGGCTGGCATGATTGTGTTAAGTAGCGAGGGATAGATTGTCACTAGCTACTTGATACTCTAATTGGAAGGCACTGCGCTTACTATCAGGGGCAGTGTGGTCACTTTGCCTTGCCTGAATAAAAAAAAACTATTGTTCTGACAGACACGTGATGCTGTCGTGATTTTCTTGGCAATCGCAGTGAGCACGCCACGAGTTCGAGTTCGCTATAGCCACATTGCGTGAACACTACGAGTTGGCCACATCCGCGTTGCGTGCACATCGTACGCACGCTCCATACTCGCTTCACTGAGTAATCACTATATAGGGGCATTATTTTCTATGTCGCTTTAAACGCATAACGAGGTGCGTTACGTTAACTCAGAGTTGTAAACCGTCCTGTTTTCCCAGGACATGTCCTGATTTTTAGAGTGTCCTAGGGTGTCCTGGATGGTTTTTAAGCGGCGTCCTGGGTTTAAAGCCCCCTGATAAGGTCCTGTATTTTAAAATTCGCACACCACTGTTTCAATCCTTACTTTAGGGGCGGCGTCTCGACTCGCAAGTGTTTACGCTATTTTAAAACAAAGATGCATCCTGTTTTTAAACTGAATTGTCCTGGTATTTCTAACTTCAAATCTTAATATTTGAATTTCGGGGTTGGTAATCCTACGTTAACTGAATGTTATTCACACGTAATTCGCATATAATGGCATTACAGAAAACCATTACCAATAACATGCAGTTAACGTAACACGCCTCGTTACACGTTTGTAAGGGACATAGAGAATAATGCCCCAGGTATACAGTATACTTGATACGCTCAGGAATTGCTAAAAACTATAGTATGTAAGAGTCTCAAAGTGGTCTTATTTTTTTTATTTTTTTTATTCTTATTTAATTTAGGAACTTTGAGTCAAGTCTGACTATGTCAGTCCCGTAATGTACACACATTAACAGCATAATACAAGAACAGTGATCCGTTAATAGTTTTTAAGTATTTTATAAGTGGAAACATAAAGCAACTTAGCTGTATCTGATATTCCTTCAGATAAAATGGCTTGAAATACACCCACATCAAACCGATTAACATTATTAGCTGTATATAACTCTTGTCTCATATTTGCACTCCGTACACTGGTCTTATTTATGACAATTTATAAGTAAAGGTTGTCGGCGATGGTGAATGCGTTGTTTTCCGCAAACAGCGAAAACTTTGGTGTAAATAAATGTAGAAAACATTTTGATTTATATCCATTGTCCATTGTTGGGAGTCCCCTAAAGCTATAATAATAGTAATATGATACCTAGCCCTGTATAAAATATTGTTCCACTGCTGGGCACGGACCTCTTCTACTAATGAGAGGGGTTAGGCCTTAGTCCCCCACACTGGCCTAACGCGGGTCGGTAGACTTTACATACCTTCGAAATTCTTATGAGGCTTCTCAGGTATGCAGGTTTTCTCACGATATTTATGCACCTATCCCGCTTATCTCTGCACCACCTTATGTTGACTGGGAGAGAATGCCTTTGGCATTAAGTCCGCCTATATACCTTGTATATAAAATGTAACTAAAAAAATATTTTCTTTCACCGTAAAAGCTATAAAATATAACGTCGGTAAAAACTGGCTTTAAACTAAATTTGATTGTTTAGTTTTAAGATTAGATTAGAAGGACGCTGTATTACGTACGTATTTACAGATAAAATCGTCTGCTTTCGATATACTCAAATTATGATATGAATGATGTCAAGTTTCTGCTACCATGATTATCAGTAATAACCACATAGATACCAACGACACGTGTCCCAACGTAACGTCACCGTATTCAATATTATATAATATTTTTAAGAAAATATAAACTTTATATACATATATAATTCTACTGTACGTGTGTATGTCACTGAACTCTTCATAAACGGCTGAACAGTTTTGGATGATTTTTTTTTGTATGCGTTTGGGTATGGGTGGCGTCCTGGATGGTTTAGATTCACAAAACAGCCCGGCAGATGGCGCTGCAGTCGGTGTGGCGCTGCTTTTACGGGCAGGACGACGTCTGCCGGGCCCGCTAGTATATTATAATACTCCGTGGCGCAGTGGGCAAGTAGCCGGCTGTAAAACGAGAGGCCGTCCTATTCCCGCACCGAGACAAATGTTTGTGTGGCAAAAAGATTTGTTGCGGGTCGGGGTATTGTAGGACCGTAGTCCTTCCTAGTTCTCAATACCCACGATACAGGTTTGACCAAGTCTGGGGTCAGCTTTGTGTGTATAATTTATTTAGTATTATATAAAATACATAGGACATACATTTTGCTTATATACCCATATAAACTGCAAAAGCAACTGTGGCCTATTTTGTATATATAGGTAAATCTTAAATACAGCTGTTTTCTTATCCACCTTTTGAAATATATTTAATAACAACAACCCTAAATATCCTGACACAAATCTCTTAATACGTAAAAATACATATTTGCTAATAATGTTTTTCAGGCGCTTTGAGACGCAGTATGTATACTTTGCGAGTTTCTTATAAATAAGTAATAAGCCATCGCTGTAGACTTGAAATATATTAGCATGGTAAATAACCTAATATTATGTAACAAATTATATCTAACTTAAATCTCCAGTCGATCAATCTGTGTAATTTGATTATATTTATTAATCGAAGGCAAGTCAGCTGAGGTAATATCTTTTTTTTTTATTCACTACGAGGCTGTGGCTCCGCAAGCCAGTACGCGTGGTTCTGGTATGGAAGGGAGAGGATGGGATAAGATCAAACAATTCTTCAGAGCATTCGCCATGATACAGATGGTAGAACACGCTAAGCGAGGTTTGCTTCTGATAAGTGGTTATTGCCGCTGCGTAGCAAACCAAGGACCTAAGCCGCTGCTCACCGTGAAATACTTATTCAAAGCCATATGCCATAGATAGCGTTGAAGAAACATTGTGGAGGAAAATTCATTTCAGAGTCTAAAACAACTTGGGACAAATGCTCCTGGAAACGCATTGTACCGAAGGTGCATGCTTCTCAGTCTAGTGGTTATTTTTTCTGGCACGGCAAAGTGACCACACTGCACCTGATGGTAAGCGCAGTGCCGTCCAATTACAGTATCAAGTAGCGAGAGACAATCTATCTACTCGACACAATCATGCCGGCCAGCTGTGTAGCTTCTTCACAATACGCCTAAAGGATCATAAGAAGGACGGAACACGGTAGTAGGCAAACTGTTCCACAGCTAGATGATGTGGCAAAAATACGATATCATTTCAAGTACACACACGTCATAAGCTACCAGTGTCGAGTCTGCTATATTATATTCACATAAAGACACAGTTATCTAATGCAATGCGTGATGTATGCGTGTGAACTGTCTGTCTAGCAAATGAATCACGACGTACAATGACTGTTCAATGTCTAGCGATAACTAAAGGTAAAGTCATTCGGGGCTACTGTGCGCACATTTGCCTTTCATACTATGTTTTATATAGGTATTGAAGCTAAGGAAACCAAAACATATTCTTTAGATAGAGCATTTATTTGTTTATAAATAAAAATTAATGAAATCAATAGTATGTAGTGTTGCAACAAACAAAAGAAAGAACTTCGGATTGCCTTCACTTGGCCCGTATTGCAGGTATCCGTGCGCACTTGTACGGAGTAAGTAAACGCATAACTTAGCACAACAATGCAACGCACCTGTTGCACCTGTATGCACCCTGTTAAGCAGAAAAGATCCAAGCAACATTTTTTATGAAACCGAGTTAAATACATAGCCATAATCCCCTAATAAAGTTTCATACTTGCACAAAAAATCCAGGTAGCCTGATGACCTTTACTCCAAAAACTTGTCATGTTTCGTTACCCAACTAATTTTCAATTAGTTACTACACAGTACTCCTGCTACTATTTTTAAATTCGCTGTCAAACTTTAATCTGTATTTACTCAAAAGTATGAAAACATCAGTTGGATATTTTCTGCTTAACAGGGTCCAATTACTCCAACTACAAAGCACACAAACAAAACATAGTACCTAGTAAAAATTGTATACCTAATGATGCAAACAAGAGGTGTGGAACTTAACGTGGTTAAATATTAAAAATGACGTTGCGTTCCAAGTTATTCGGTTCGGTTTTTGACGGGGGTCTAGAGTTGGGGTACGATTTTTGGTCGTTTTGCGGCCTTCTGAGTATTCTGAGACTAGACCCTCGACCGTTTCTTCACCTTCTTGCCCATGGCGTTGTGTGAAGAAGCAGGCCGGCATGATTGTGTTGAGTAGCGAGGGATAGATTGTCTCTCGCTACTCGATACTCTAATTGGACGGCACTGCGCTTACCATCAGGTGCAGTGTGGTCACTTTACCGTGCAGTAAAAAAATCTTCTTCTCAAACTGCTCTATAGTGTACGCATGCGCACACTTCCCGAGCACAGTTTCCCCACGCATGGGCGTAGCGAGGTACGGGCAGGGGGCCCGTTAATTTCGCGTGCGTTACGATGGCTGTGCTGAAGTCTCAGGTTCGATCCCTGGTTCGGGTAAACTGATATTGGGTTTTGCTGTTCTTTTTATATTTCTATATTTCTAGCTCATTTTATTCTACTCGGTATCAGCCTGGAGTCTGGAATTGTACGGTATGTACGAATAAAATAATTGTAGATATGGCGAAGCGTCACCGATACATGGTTGATATTCCACCATTTCGAAAGCGCGCGTCGACGGGCGATTTTAATTAACCGACTTCAAGAAAAGGAGAAGGTTAACAATTCATCGGAATCTTTTTTTTTATGTATGTTCCCCGATTACTCGAAGACGCCTGGACTGATTCGAGAAATTCTTTTTTTGTTTAAAAGGGTATACTTCCCAGCTGGTCCCATTGGCACCAAGTTAGGATCTGATGATAGGATCTCAGAAAAATCAAGGGCATTCCTCAAATTTTATAGTGACGCATAATTTGTTTTTTATTGAAGTCGGTGTTCTATTTATGATTAATAAATTATTACTTTTTAAATAAAAATAAAACCGCCTTCAAAAAAACCCAGACACAACTAAAAAGCAAAAAATAATTGGTTACATTTACATCAATCAATTACATACAATTTAAATCAATTATTTTTGGCGTCGGTGCCGGTGTTGTTTTCTTTACTTTTAGATCAAAAAAATCAAGTATGGATCTATTTTATATATTTTTGTATGCCTGATTATTCTGTTTTTTCCATATTTTGGCTGGCACCGACTCCAAATAATTGATTTAAATTGTATGTTATTAATTGATGTAAATGTAACCAATTATTTTTTGCTTTTTAGTTGTGTCTGGGTTTTTTTGAAGGCGGTTTTATTTTTATTTAAAAAGTAATAATTTATTTATAGCTTTTTAGTGGTACAAATATAAAATAGGTACGTTAGATAGAGTACCAAAAGAAAACACCACTTAATAATGCAAAAAGAACCACTGGAATACTACTTAATTTTAAGGAGTTACCCTCTCCAGCTCCGAAGATATTCATCAGATCTTCACCATATTTTTATGGGACCAAATGACAAGCACCAGCTTTCAATCAAAGAAAGAATGGTCGAAATCGGTTCACACAGTACAGAGAAACGAGGTAACAAACATAAAAAAAAAAGCAACATACAGTCGAATTGAGAACCTCCTCCTTTTTTTGAAGTCGGTTAAAAAAAACTTTTACTTGTAGGGACACATAACAATGTTGCAATTTCGTCTACGTAGCAAAATAGCGCGCAGTGCCCGTAGACGAGTCAGTTGCATTAACACCTTAGCACTGCAAGCCCGAACCACCTCCTTGGTTCAGTAGCACTAAGTAACACGTTATGTAACATTATTTTATGTGAAATAATTAATTTGTGTTATATGATATATACCAGTGAACTATTTAAACATCTTTTATTTCATTATTTACCCGAACTAATAGCCGTACATACTTATTTGCATAACACAAATTTATATCCTAATTATGAGAAAATAGAGATTAATATGCTATAGGCGAAAAACATGACGCTTCGACTCTGCGCCAGTGTGAGTTGATCCTAAGCGGCTGTATGCGGTACCGTTTGCCGGTTCGGTAAACCCTATAACATGGTTGAGGAGGCCGCTTGCTGTCCCATGTGTCGTATTCGTGAACAAACTCTATTGTATGCATTGATCGGTTCAGGCATGTTTAGATAATCAGTCTTATTATCGACTGATTTTTTTTGCTAGGTTAGTGGCAGCTACTTGCTTTGATAACTCACAGGTTACCTTAGTGACTAAATGTTGTATGCTTGTAACTGCTTGTTAATATTGGGTTTCGTGGTAGGGCTGAATGAGTTTGGCTTATTTTATACAATACTTATGGAAGCCATACCGTAAAACCTTACAAGATTGCCCATCTAATCTGACTTCGCCCAGCAAGGTGCATTTGACAAAAATTTAAATAACTGGTATCGTTTTAAGTTTAGGTTCATGATTTAATCCGAGGACGAAATTTGAATATGTCTCTGGCGACACTAACTAAGTGCCTTTTTGCAATGTCAGTTCAGTTGGATGTCAGGCTTTTTCAAAGCTGGTATTGTAATTTGAGGGCCAAAAGACATGTAAAAAACTTTCTCCACAACTCGATTTACAATTACAGCAGGTAAGTACGTTTTTAACTGCTATTGGTTTGTAAGAAATTAGGAAGAAAGAGCGAATTGCGTACGCTAAATCTGTATATATAAAAGAACAAACTGACTGACTGACTGACTGACTGATCGATCAACGCACAGCCTAAACGGCTGGGGTTAGAGACTTGAAATTTTGACAGTAGGTACCTTTTATCACGTAGGCATCCACTAAGGAAGGGTTTTTGGAAATACCACCCCTAAGGGGGTAAAATAGGGGATGATAGTTTGTATGAAAATCCGTCATTTCTGAAGTTAAAGGCATGAAAATTGGTATTTGGTCTTTCAGTTAAAAATAAAAAATATATGTTTCAGGATATTTGGAAATTCCACCCCTAACGTGTAAAATAGGGGAAGAAAGTTTGTGTGAAAATCCGTCATTTTTTAAGTTAAACGCATGAAAATTGGTATTTTGTAAGGTATACTTTTTTTCCCAAACATGACCTCCACGCGGGCGGAGCCGCGAGCAACAGCTAGTCTCTCATAGATTAGATAATATGATGGTGGGCAATGTTAAATCAGTATTTCTGAAACAGCTTTTACGACTTTGCCCACCAAAGTAATACCGGTTGTCACCTCCGTGATAATTATTAATATTTATTTCAGAATGAATAATACTAAACCTAAAAATTAAAAAAAAAAAGTATTTGTATCGAAACAATATAGGTTTTATGCAATATGTTGGGATTAGCAATCTATTAAGTAGAAAATAACAGAATGTCAAGTCGGGAGGCAGAAACAGGTTTGGGATACCTCGGCGGACTATATTGAATAAAGTAAAAAAAAGTACATATGTAACCGGGTAGGGGACAATAGAAACTCACTAGGAAGAAAAACTTGCAAACGTGTTGGCAATTTCAGCAGATTTCGACAGTCCTACGATGAAAATTGATGTAAAAATGTTATTTATACTACGTAAATAGTATGAACTTAAGGTAGAAAATACCGAAGTTATGAAAGTTTCTGCAAAATGGGCAAACTTGTAAAAAGTCGTACACATTTGGCCCGCTGTCTAAATTGAGGTCTTATAATATATACAGTCTTTGGACATTATTATACATTCTATACAAAGAACAGTGCATTTAACAATAGTGCAACACAATAAAAAAATAATAATATAATTTTCAATATTTCAAATTGAATTAGAAAACGCAAGCAATCTGGGCAAAGTCATGCGGTTTTACGGTACAGACTAATCAAACTAGTATAGTTTCTGTTAGTCGTGAGACAATATAGTTCAATATAAATTGAATTGATCTAAATTAAATAAATTACTTATTTCAACATCTTGTAAACATCCAAAACAAGGGTGGAGACCCTCTATGGTTCTGGGCTAACCGATAGTTGCACGTTGAACAATGTGCTTTATTATTTTTTTTTTTTATATCATAGTCCGACAAAGGAGCCAGTGGGTCACTTGCTGTTAAGTGATCTCCACCGCCCATGAACATCCACAATACCGAAAGTATCATGTATGCGCTGTCGGCCTTAAAGGACAGGAATAGGGATTAGGGAAGGGAAGGGGGAATCTGGGCCTCCGGATATCTCACTTACCATACGAAACGCGACAGTAAACTGTCACTTTACGTTGGTTTTCTGTGAGACAGTGGTACTACCCCGGTCGAGCCGGCCCATTCATGCCGTAGACACATATGTCTACAGCGTGGCTCTACCACTTATAAAATTAATAATAGTGTTAACTTTGTGCCAAACGTGTTCGCTTGGCTAGGTGCCAGGATCTCCGATCCTTTACTTAGACGCTTGAGGTACGCCTAGTTTTGAGCATCTTTCGTATGGAGTCCAGTTACTTTCCCACGACTTCCCTAATATTTCAATTGGGGAACAATTGTTTTGTGAAATCGTACCCCTGTATATTACGATCAACAAAACAGCAACAATAAATCCAGATGTCAATACTAAAGTTATCTTGCCTTTGGAAAGTTTATGAATTAAAAACCCACTTATCGTCATTATATGATTGTGACCGATATAAATATTTCTTAATCGTGTTAGGTACAAATAATATATAAAGATAATTGTTATCGATTGCTGATATTATAAAATCTAATATACCTACGTAGTCAGTGGAATAAGTTGCCGAACACAATCAATGGTCCACAATTAGTGTACTTCAAACATCAAAAGTAACTAATCAGCTCTCACATCAGCTTCGGTGTTGTGCTATCGTAGTCCTTCCTAATCCATACTAATATTATAAATGCGAAAGTAACTCTGTTTGTTTATTTGTTGTCTTTTCGCGACTAAACGGCTGAACGGATCGTAATTAAATTTGACAAGACTATATATTGGAGAAGGACATAGGCTATCTTTTGTCTCAAAAATAATCTTGAAGGGGTGAAATAGTGGTTGAAAGTTTGTATGGGAAATCCATAATTACTCCTAGGATACTATGCTATACTTTTGCTCACAAAATCTCCACGGTGGCGGAGCCGCATGCAACAGCTAGTTCTTGATACAATCTTAATATTGTTTAGTTTGTCCAACTTTCTGCTCAATATATCCCAATATATCCAATATAATAAATAATAGTTCACCCAATTCAAACCATATTTGCCTATAATATTGTAGGTAATATAATGGGTTAATTTTCATTATCATATCTTCAAGCATGTCAATATTTTCGTTCGGTGCTCGACAATCCTCTTCAAACAATGCCAAGTAGATATAAGACTGAAAACTGTCTTGAACCAATTCAATATAATTAGTTAATCAAGTAAATGGCTTTATTCGAATAACTATGACAACAAATCAAATAATTCACGAAAATATTTGGATACATAAAGTTTTAGTAAGTTTCGTAAGTAAAGATTTCCCATACGCACACACACCTGTATTCCCCTAAGGGGTAGATAGAGGTGTAACCAGTACTCCACAATTTGCCGAGCTTATTACCGTCCTATGACATGGGGGCCTATCGTCTCACCGGGCACAATTCCAGACCCTGGCCTGATAATGAGTAATTTGTGATAGAAAACCCCAATATGACTTTTACCCGACCCGGGACCTTACTCAGCAGTTGTACCATTTGCGCTGTATACAAATTCAAGTCGTTCAATATGCAAATAAGTATCTACTATTTTATTTTCTTATTAGATCTGGAAAAGTAGTGGAACTTGTTATCGTCAAGCATGTATCAGCAATTTGGTATCAGCAGTTTGAGTTTAGATTTTTTAAATTAATCCCAAAGATTAAAGACTATTTATAATAATAGCAGCGATAGCCTAGTTGGTTGCGGTACGGACTGTCAAGACGAAAGTCGTATTTTCGAAACCCAAGTGGCATACACCTCTGACTTTTCTAAAGTTATGTGTGTATTAAATGTTAATTATCGCTTGCTTTAACGGTGAAGGAAAACATCGTGAGGAAACCTGCATATCTGAAAATTCTTATACGAATTTCGAAGGTACCTATGTGTAGTCTACCAACCCGCATTAGGCCAGCGTGGTGGACTAAAGCCTAACCCCTCTCATTAGTAGAGGAGCCCCTGCCCAGCAGTGGGACAATATTTAATACAGGGCTAGTATTTTTATTATTTATTATATATAATAATATAATATTCTATATTTGAAAGTACGACTGACTTTAACGTTACCTATACTTAAAGTTTTTTTTAAATTAAATTATACTCCCCTGGTATGAACCGGGGTCCTTGTCTTCTTTATTTATTTATGTACTTAAAGTTAAAACCAAAAAATAATAAAAACAAAAAAATATTCAAAATTGAGAACAGGTGCCATTTTGACTTCATTCTGACATGTAGTAGTATCCAAAATTATTATTAATAATTTGATTACTAAGGATCCAACAACTGCTTACTATGAAGTTTCATTTCCAGTGTCAACATACATCATAATGTTTATATAAGTCAGCGAGAGTTCGGAGTGCTACGTCTGCTGAGACGTTAGTCGTAAATTCGGAACCAGCCCAAAATGGCATACACCTCTAACTTTTCTAAAGTTACGTATTCATTGTTAATTATCACTTGGTTTATTAACAGTGAAGGTAAACTTTCTGCATACCTGAGAATTCCCTATATGAATTTCAAAGGTAAGTATATACAGTACATAATGCACTAAGGAATAACCCCCCTCTCATTAGTAAAGGCTCGTGCCCAGGAGTGGGACAATGTTTAAAACAAGGCTATCTAATGGCTAGCAAGCTCTCGTAAGTTTCCTCGAAGTGGTAGTCAGAGTGGCAATTACTGCATCCGTAGTTCGTCAACTTATTTCCATCGCATAAATATTAACAGCCTCGGTGACGCAGATGTAATTGCGCATGCGTTACGACTGCTGTGCTGATGTCGTGGGTTTTTCTATTTAGAAATATCGGTATCAGTCCGGAGTCTGGAATAGGGTAGTTGACTCGATTTTTTTATTAATTTAATCAACAAGTTACATTACCTAAAACCTATTATCGAAAGAATTTTATGAATATGAACAAAAATAAGTAAATTAGACACCACTCAAATCTGCTGGAAGGGGTAGTTGTCAAATAACAGAACAAGGATGCATATCTGATACCGTGACGTCACGGTACTACGAATCGCCTGTACTGTACCGTTGTGCGAGGGAGATAGCGATATGTTCCCAATACGCCACCGTTTTCGCTCATGCCTGTGAGTATTTGCTCATACCAATATTTAAAATAAATATTGTGATCTCATTTTTCAAGCAATTTGCATTATGTTTTCGCAAAAGAGTTTCTTTTGCGTATTATATTCGATTTCATAGAAAATAATATACAAAATTAAACACAGGAAACTACCCTATTGTGCCTTGTGTGGCGATAGGCTTGCCTCCTGTCACATTATGGGACCGTAATGAATTCGGTGGGTGTATTGGTAACACCTCTGCCTACCCCTACGTGCATTAAAGGCGTGATTATTCTTATTTCAGCCAACATAATTGTGTTTTTTTATCAAATAATACAATCCAATGTTGACAATCCTATTTGACTACCTACCAAAACCAGAACGAACTGGTTAGCTGATAAGCCAGTGAGCCGTTATGCAATTGTGTAGATAAAATATTATGTGTATACATACCTACTGGACGTCATAAAAATTATAAGTACCTATCAGAAGACTGTTGAGCAACTCATATTTATCATATTACATATACATACATACATATACACTCACGCCTGTCATCCCCGAAGGGGTAGGCAGAGGTGCAACCAGTACATCCACTCTTCGCCGAATTTATTTCTATCCCATGATGTGATAGGGGGCGAGCCTATCGCCTTACCGGGTACAAATTCCAGACTCCGGGCTAATACTGAGATTTTCTAGATAGAAAAACCTAATATCACTTTACTCAACCCGAGACCGGAACACGGCAGTCGTAACGCATGCGCAATTACAACTGCGCCACCGAGGCAGTCAGTAGTTATCAATTTATTTAAGAAGCGAGACAGCTTAAACACAACTAAGAAAATGGATACTTTTTAAACGGTTTAATAATGTCAGATAGCTATACGACTGGCCGCGACAAATTCTAAATAATTATTAACAATACACCCAACAGTTACACACATTGTTCTGACGGCAGACAAGATCAAACATACAGGGTGGAAGGCACTAGTCGTCGGAGGAGACCTCTCGCTGCCGGCCTTGGTGTCAGCCATGGTCGCCGGAGGTCCTGGCGCGCAGTGGCCCTCTTCTGTGAGGCCGTTATCTCACAGAAGGAGAGTGCCGAGAGGGATCGGGAACGACATCATCCCTCCCGCCGCCAGAGAAGACGTAGGAGGCGCCGGATGGACGACTGACCGGCGTCTCCCGACCTGGGGTTTGGGGGCGTTTGGAGAATCCCACCATGGTATCCTCTGCCTGTCGTAAGAGGCGACTAATAGGGGTCATCGGGGGTCGCGGGCGCGCAGCGGGAGGCTGTCGTAGTGCCCCTTTCGGTGTGTCGAAATTTGTTTGTACTTAGTTTTATTTGGTATATACTTCGTCGGCACACCGGGCGACCCCGGGATGAACGGCAGCGCGGGTGGTTGGCCTCGTTGCTGCCGTGGACGCCGAGGACGTCCTTCGGTGCGCGGGGGCTTCTGAGCCCCCCTCCACATGGAGACGGGCCGCAAGACGGCACCGCGCAGGGGCGGCTCCGGTCGAAAATGGGGCGCTTCTCGCCCCGTGTGCCCGGGACCGTCTCTTATGCGCCGAAGAGGGGGCGGGGTTTTTAGTTGGTATTGCCGGTGTAGGGAATTTGTTAGGGACTCGGCTCAGCGGTCGTCCGGATATCAACGTCTCTCCCGGACGGCTTAACGCTGGGTCGTAAGGCTGGCGAGCCCAACATAACCGTCCCGCCACCCCCCCGGCGGGGCGGTAGTGATAAATCGCTTTTCCCCGCGAAAAAAAAAAGAAAAGGGTGGAAGGCACTGCGTCTATCATCAAGTGCAATGTGGTCACTTTGACGTACCAGGATAAAAAGAAATAGGTGAATATGTGTGATGAGGGTATATTTAACTATAAGTAGACTTTAACAATAGTTCAAATAAACTACGGACTAAACAATGGCCTGACCTCTCTCATTAGTAGAGGAGGTTCCTGTTCACGACAGTGTATAATAATATAATATAAGGGTAGAATTAGGTGTTATTATCATGGTTGTTGTACATGTTGCACGCATGTATGTGCATTAGGTATATAAATCATATAGGCGTAGTAAAGTCAAACAAAATTTACAGTCGTATGTCAATATTATCATAATTATTACACAAATCTAAAAAATATATCACGACCTGATAATATGCACGAACGGACCACGTACATTTGTCCTATCTCCACACATTCATAACGTGCACTGAAAGTTAGCCCTGAAGTTAGCGCTGAAAGTATTCTGTGGAGGTATAGAAAAAGCGATCTGCGCGAAACATCGGCAGTTGACGAAGAGTGCTTGACTGGTCCAGTACAGCCACAATGCGCTCGCTACTCGTATTATCCGCGCTTCTTGCGCTCACTCACGATGTTTATTCCGCGCGTATATTGGGTCTGTTCCCGCATCCAGGCAAAAGCCATCAAATGGTTTTCGATCCTTTTCTCCGAAAGTTAGCAGAGCGAGGCCATCACGTCACTGTGGTATCTTTCTACCCAAACAAAAATCCACCGGCAAACTACACCGATGTCAGCCTTGTAGGCCTCGCAAATTTGGGCTTGGAAATCATGGATTTAAGAGTTCTGGAGAACCCTAACAAATTGCTGCGTTTGATGGGATTGGATAAAATGGTGAAGCAGATTCGCGATTTCGACCCTCTAGGCGAGCTAGCAGTTGATGTGTGCTCAAAATTGGTTAAATTGCAGCCGTTGGCAGATGCTTTGAAGAAAGAATACGACTTGGTAATAATGGAAAACTTCAACAGTGACTGTATGATCGGGTTGGCTCATGTGTATGGGCAGAGAGGTCCCTATTTGTATCTGTCGTCGAGTGGGTTGTTGCAGTGGACTCCAGGTCGTTTTGGTCTGAGCGATAACCCATCTTACGTACCTATCGTAACATCAGATTTCGCAAACCCAATGTCCTTTTTACAAAGACTCGAGAACACTTTCTTGAACATCTACTATAAAATATGGTACCGATATACGGTACAGCTGAAAGAGAAAGAAATAATTGAAGAGCATTTTGGAAGGCAGATCCCAGACCTGCAAGACCTGTCGACGAATGTGTCTGCAGTATTGGTCAACGTTTATCACAGCTTGGCCGGTGTGAAGCCGTTACTGCCTGGTGTTATTGAAGTAGGGGGTATGCATTTAGATCACACCAAGAAGACGATACCTAATGTAAGTAAAAACTAAATTCAATTTAAAAAAAAACTAAAGATTTACGCCTAAGTTTATTCCCACCAATAAACACTCATTGTATATTAATAGAATCCTCAACTAATTAAATATTAATAAAACATAGTTCCAACGGCCCATGTTTTTCGACAAATCCGACGCAATTATGCATAACATATTTAGTATTTGAAATGTAAATAAAAATATTTCTTTTACTTTGTTTCAGTATATCGAAAGATTCCTAAATGAGTCAGAACACGGCGTTGTACTCTTGAGTTTTGGGTCTATGATCAAAACCGCTAGCATGCCGAAATACAAAGAAGATATGATCATCAGCGCTCTGTCGAAGATTAAACAGAGAGTTATTTGGAAATTCGAAAAGAGCGATGAAGAAGGGACGCTCATTGGCAATATTTTAAAGGTCCGGTGGCTGCCACAGTATGAGTTGTTACGTGAGTATAAATGTAAAGTTATAAAATAATTACTGAAGGATTAAAATTACATTCTAACAAGCTGCAGTTAAAACACGAAAGTTCCTTTTACAAAAAAGTTATTAATCTAAGTAAATTTTATATATCTATATGTTACGTTATCTCTCCGACTAATATGGACCAATTTTGATGATCCCTTTTGTATTTATTGGCGTTTATTTCAATGAGCTTGGCATTTTGAACGGTAACGTTCTGAAAAAGTAAAAGTTTAACTCGCGAGTTTTGGGCGCTCGAGATGCAGATATGCTTGTCTTTTAAAATACACGTGGTAAAATTAAATACCAAATATTAAGGCCTATTAGGAGACTTGCTACTAAAGATGAATCCGCTGCTAGGACATTTTTATTCTTAATTGATAGTAGTTTGTTTATTCTGGATGCAAGACGCATAGTTTATAAGAACACACCAATAGATATAATTCACTGAACAGCACTAAGAACTAAATAATCAAATAATACCATTATCAATCTTGAACAAAATCTTAAATGGAACTTTTTTGGTAATCAATGTCTGTTTTGCAAATATTTTCCATTTGCTACCACTTACATGAAATCAGTAACATATTCGATTATAATATTGAATTTAGAGTTTAAAATATAATCGTATGTAAGTAATCTTTAGATGGAAAGCTCAAAGATTACGATCCTTATCGACTTATGTAAGTATTAAAAGTCTAGACGTGCTATTCGTACTATTAATAAATAGTTTATTATCTTATCAATAGTAATCCATCAAAATATATTATTTTAATTGTGATAGGAGTTGCTCGAGCTGCACCTGCCAGCTGATAAGATATGACATTTTCCAGGTGTGCCTTGGATTTTATTTTTATTGCGTAATATGTATTCGCCCGAGAAGTTTTTTAGTATTTTACCGTACATATGACTTTTTTAGCAGAATAAATTAGATAATGGGTTAATTGGGTTTTTATATGTTAAACAAAATAATTTTACAGATTTTATCGTAGTTTATTTTACTTTTTTAAGGTTTTACTTAGAAAGGTCGGGTCGAAAAAAAAACGAAGCGGCAATAAAATCTGTAAAATTACCTTGACCTCTCGCTATAAAACTGATATATGTTATAACACTTTTGTATAATATAGCTTAGTTTGACGATTTAACTAAATCGAATCTGACCTTATTCATAACGGGTTGATCTATCGGTTTATAATTGCTTTTTTTGTTGTATAACTCCTTTACGTGTTTTTAATTTGTATGTAATCTAAAGTGTTGACCAAATAAAATTTATTTTCTTTCTTTTTTATCCTATTTACTGTACTTCTAATTAAACAACTAACGAATACTATATTATTTTGTTTATAGAACATCCAAAAGTCGTTGCGTTCGTAGGACACGGTGGTCTGCTTGGCATGACAGAGGCCATATCAGCAGGGAAGCCGATGCTTGTGGTGCCTTTCTTCGCAGACCAACCTTACAATGGAGCTGCTGCGTCTGCCGCCGGTTTTGCTAAAGTACTACTTTACACAGATCTCACTGAGAAGACGTTACTTGAAAGTCTTCAGAGCGTACTAAGTCCAGAGTAAGTTGTTTTCCTCCTTCGATTCATCATTATTGATCTATTATAATCCAATCAACTGCCTCGGTGGCGCAGTTGTAATTGCGCATGAGTTACGACTGCTGTGTTCTCGGGTTCGATACCCGGGTCGGGTAAAGTTATATTGGGTTTTTCTTTTGAGAAATTTTCAGTATTAGCCGGTGTCTGGAAATTGTGCCCGGTATGGCGATAGGCTCGCCCATTATCACATTATGGGACCGAAATAAATTCGGCGAAAAGTGGGTGTACTTGGTTACACCTCTGCCTACCCCTTCGGGGATTAAAGGCATGAGTGTATATGTATGTATAATCTAATCGTTTTCACCTGTTTTCTAATTTGTAAAACATTACAATTAACTGGAATTGAGTTCGATATGGTGAAAGGTAATTTGGGGATAAAATGTCGGTACTTCATAACTTGCGCTGTAAAAAGATATACATAATCATATCGCAAACACTCTAGCCAAGACTACTCACCATTATTACGTATTTGGCATATCGCTACACGACCAATTCATAAACCCTTGACCTCCCTTTATTAGGTTAATAATAACATTTTTTACTTCCTAATGTTAGGAACATCAACAAAACTATGCAAGATGGACATTTAAAAGGCACAAATACAATGTTTATAATTTATTGATTGATTTACACATCTCAGTGCTTATTATTATTATTAACACACGCATTCACTTACGGCTTCTCTTTATAATTAATCTACCAACATTACCCTCTAAGCTGAACTACGCGGCCATTGAACTGTTTACAAACACATTACCAAACCACGAATATACTGGCTATCGTCTCGTCTACTTCACAAAACTACTGAACTGAACACCGGAGCACGGAAGGCACCCCGTTTTATATTAAACATTTATTACTCCCACTTTGGTTGTCATTATTAATCTACCCCCAACTAGTCTCCTAAATACCTCCGTTATACCTTCGGTATTTCTAATAATAGGAAATACCCTAATACTAATGACAATATTATCTAAGCCGAGCCGTGGTAAATGAATTTTAACTAATTTGTCTATTAGCAATGTCACAATCTATATGCTGAGTGGCTAATAGAGTAGTTGACACGTTTTTTTATCTATCAATTAACAAGGTACATTACCTACCTAAAACTTAGTATCGAAAGATTATTATGAATCCGAACAAAAATAAGTAAAAAAGACGCCATTCAAATCTGCTGGTAGGGGTAATTGTTGAATAACAGTAAAAGGATGCATGCTATGAGCCGTGACGTAAACAGAGTTATTTATTAGTTAAATACTACTTCATTATTGACGTAATGATATAGGTGGGGTTTAAAGTTAAAAAGGTAAATAATATTCACTAAACAGCAGTTGTTGATGTGGGTAAATCTAGTGACCTGTGTAGTTAGTCAGATTTTGAATTCATTCCTTGTAACTACCAAACTCCATAAATTCCGGAGTTTACTTACAGTATGGTCACATAAAATTTTATTAATACTAATTATTATATTTTTTTTATAGTATAGTCCGGCAAACGAGCCAGTGGTTCACCTAATGTTAAGTGATCTCCACAGTCCATGAACATCCACAATACCAAAAGTATCATGTATGCGCTGTCGGCCTTAAAGGACAGGAATAGGGATTAGGGAAGGGAAGGGGAAATCTGGGCCTCCGGATATCTCACTTACCATACGAAACGCGACAGTAAACTGACACTTTACTTTGTTTTTCTGTGAGACAGTGGTACTACCCCGGTCGAGCCGGCCCATTCATGCTGTAGACAAATATGTCTACAGCGTGGCTCTACCACTTTAAACCTAAACCACTTTGTACCTAATTGTTGCAAATCACGGACAGATTCTAGAGGACTGGTGACATGATACGAATTTATCGTCTTTAGCCAGAAAATCCTACTAATATTATAAATGTAAAAGTTTTTATGTTTGTTCTTCAGTCACGTAAAAAGGGCTGAATGGGTGTGGATGAAATTTGGCACACATGTAGTTTAGCTGGATTAACACAAAGGATATATTTTATCACAGAAAAATATTAGTTTCCAAAAATAACTGTCACGCGGATGAAGCCGCGGGCAACAGCTAGTTATCGAGACTTTTTGCTTTCAAAGATTTACTCAGTTAAGTTTAAAATAGTGTCATGCCAATCTACAAAAAACTACTGTTATGTAATGCCATGTTATGTAAGCCTAAATTCAAGGATAACAGTAATTATAAGATTAATTTATGTAAATTCTGTACGTAATTACCCAACTTAATAAATATTACAAGCTTTCCATTTACGGATAATAAAATAATATCCACATGCAAAATACAAGTGCATAAGTCCAAAAGCTCTCTTGAATGTAAAATTAATGTTGTTTTCCTCGACAAGGACTTATTCAGTAGAATTTACTATCGGGCTTCTATTGGATGTAAAATAATTTTGATGTTATGATTACAACTGAATTTTGTTGTGGCATACCGTAACATTTGCTGTATTCATATCATGTATTTTTTTGCAGAATGCGTCTATCAGCGCGACGGGCTTCGAACATTTGGAAGGACAGACAAGCTGATCCCTTAGACACAGCTGTTTACTGGACTGAAAGAGTCATCAGATGGGGACATCACGCTCCGCTACATTCACACGCCAGAGATTTAGCCTTATACCAATATTTATTATTAGACGTTGCTGCAGCGTTCATCGTAGCAATTATAATACTAGCTGTAATACTAAGAAGAGTGTTAGCTCTAATTCTGCGATTTGTTAGTGGAAATGTGTACGATAAACAGAAAGTGCATTAGATTTTGCCATTGGCTGTGTCCAGGTGTAAAGACTTAAATTTTAAATGTGTTCTTTCAAGAATGGCAGGACCATTGTGCGTGTGCGTTAAATATGTGTGCATATCTTGAATATGCCTCTTAGTTATTTGATCTGTAATTATTATGTTGATCAAAACAACTTCAGGGAGGGATTTTTTTAATGCTACTTCGGTATTAGGTATTTACGGTAGGCAGCGGCTCTGCTGTGCTCCGGCATTGCAAAGTCTATGGGCGGCGGTGACTACTTACCATCAGGTGGCCCGTCTGCTCGTCTGCCTATCCAGGCAATAAAAACAAAAAAAGCTGGCATAATTATGACCGAACTTTAAAAACCGTCGATAGTTTGTAGAATGACATTAAACAAAAGATATTATTATACTAAAATCCCTAGGGAACCCTTTAGAAAATAAGAATAAAATAGACTCTGATATGCGGAAAAAATATACAAACATAATTAATTGGTAGTAAGAAGTTAGCTTTAAGTCAGCTTCGATTTATAAGTCTGTAATAATAATAAGATTAACAGAGTTGCCTTTAGTTATATAAATGTAACGCATCAAATCCAGAATCTTTTGTGCATATGAAATTAGATTTATATACCGAACCCGATTCCAAAAATTTCGCTGTTCCGATTTTTTCCTCGTAAGTTTTCAATTGTGAAATTGAGGCTGTGATCCTAGTTAGTTTTTAAGACGTGTGGAATGTTTGGTACCAAGCCAACCAAGCTGGTAGTTTCGATCTTAAATTTAATGATTACATGTTCCTATATAAAAATATGTAATAATTAAATATGTTAATAGGCACTACCTATGTTACGAAAACGCGAGACATTGTCAAATGATCCCAGACATTATCTTAATATATATAATTCTTCTGTACGTGTGTTTGTCAGCTAACTCCTAACGGCTGGACCGATTTGGATGAAGTTTTATGTGTATATTTCAATGGGTTCCTGGATGGTTTGAAAACACAATTGGACCCGGTAGTTGGCGCTGAAAGAGAGTTCTTCAATTCTCAGGGAAGAACAACTTCTGCCGGGCTCGCTAGTTTTATACAAAATGTAATGTTAAATCTATAGTTATAAGTATATTTTAGTGTATAAGACGATTGTAAAAACACTTTTAGCACATAAACTCAGTATGATATAACAATTAATAAATTGATTTATTGTTGAAGCCGTACTCTATATTTTTTTTTTACATTAACAAAAATTTAAAACTTACATGCTATATTGCCAAACTGCACACACAGTTTGTTGGCGAAAATAGGCGCTCTTATAACTAGCAAGCAACTTCCAACAAAGAAAAAATATATATATCTATATACATGCATAGTTACAACAATTATAAATATAAATATATATAATTATTGCAACCATCCATATATTTATCATATATATATTATTATAAATATATATATATACATACAATAAATTAGCTTAACTGGCATTTTAAATTAATTGCCGAGTCCAGAAACAAAAACAAAGCTATCACACCCGTATTAAAAAGTCAGATTCTACAATAGTAATCTGTCGATAAAAAGTAATTCTTTAGTCTTTTCTAGGTGTTGAGTCATATTTCTCAGAAAATCTATTTTGTTAAATATTACTGGAGTTAAATAGTTTTGTGTTGGTTTCGTGTTTCTAACAGACGGTATCACATAAAGGCAAGCTAGAGATGAAGAATAGGGTCTTCCCCCGGGAGCACTCAGGTACGTGGGATCGCTAATTCCCAACAGCTCGCCACAAGCTGCCCTGCGGGCACAGCTCGCCACAAGCTGCCCTGCGGGCTTATTATTATTATAACTAGTAACTAAAAAAATCTAGTCTATACAACATTTCAATATTGAACTTGAATTACTTGTATTCATTACAATTTTATATCAATATATCTACAACTTTGCTATATTAAGGCATTGGCATTTAGGAGTTCAGACGAATTCAGTTTGTCCGCAAGAATAGAACATACATTTTTGTCCGGCCAAAACAAGAAAAGATACAAACAAAAAAAGAAAGCCAAAGACGGGGAAAACCATTAATAGTCCGTCGTCTCCTTAGGCTCCTGTTCTATCTAGTGCCCATGGTTCTCGATAGAGGCGCACTAGGTCATCCGAAGTCACCTTGCCTCTCATTGGTACGCGGAAGCCATCAGTTTCCGCCGCATTGTGACATCAAGTTTTCCGCAATAGTACTTTATCCTAATAAAATGTTTTGTTCTTGCTCTATTTCGTTATCATTAGAATTATTGCACTAAAGCCTTGACTGGTCCTTGAGAATTCCGGGTCCCATTAATTCATAGTTAACATTTAAATATCAAATAAAAATAATAGTTGCAAAAATAATAAATGCGTTATGAAGACTTTATTTTGAAATGATTACTTAGTTCTAGTAACTTAGTAATTGTAAAACACAAAAATAAAGTATCACAGTTATGGCGGTGCCTAGCGTACTTTGGCTAAGAAAGAAAGTAGGTTCTGGGTGCATATCCCAGATCACAGTTTGTGTTAAAACACTTCGATTTGATAAAATCACACGAGTTGCCCGGTATTCGTATTTGTGCCTGTTATGGGGATAGGAAAACCAGAAGTATTGTCGAATTGAGGATTGTGAATTCCTATCAGGGAGTCACCGAAATCACGTCACTATAACACTTAACAATAACACCTATTTTCGTCTGTTATTCTGAGAGATTGAGATGCTACCTCATTTATTTATACTGTAAATTAAACTACAGCAAGGCTGTACCACCCATACATACATACATATTACATTAAGTAATGACATAAACACTTCTCATTTGTCATTTGCAGGCCGGCATAATAGGGTGTTTGACTGGTGTAACCAAAAAATATAAAATTGCACTAGGAGAAAGGATAGTGGGCAAACATATTTATTAAATACATTTTTTTATTTTAAATGTATTATAAACATTTTATTTTCGTCATTAAAATTTAGAATTTTTAATCTGTATCACTCGGTGCCAAAAACGTAGCAATACCGGCCGCCATTACTCGTGACGACATCGCACATAAACATTGCATCCTACGACAAATAAAATTGTAAGGAAGAACATATTTTTCGATGTGTAAACGTGTGGAAACGTGTTAATTTCGTCTTCAAGTCTTCTATAAGAATGGAAGAAGGCATTACAAGGGCTGATAGTCGAAATCTGCCACTTCTTTCTTAAAACTTTTGATTTTGGCACATGGATGAACATTTATCGGGATTTAGTGTCGAGTTTGTACACAAAGGCATTGAACAATATTTATATGCTGGCTCATTCATTTTTGTGGAAAAACTAACAGATAAATGCAAATAATTTGTTATGTTGTTAGGTGTCATGAATGTTTGTATATGTGCGATGACGTCACATAGAGATAATGTCACGTGACAACGCGTTTTAGCGCAAAATTATATATGAAAAAATTAAATCACGGATTTTATATAAATTGAGTATATTTTAATAATAAAAATATTACGGGGGGTATAAGTGAAGAGTCCTCTATCGATGTCCATCAATTTTCAAAAATTGTCAAATACCCTATTGTGTTGAGTAGCGAGGGATAGATTGTTTCTCGCTACTTGATATTGTAACTGGACGGCGATGTGCTTACCATCAGGTGGAGTGTGGTCACTTTGCCGTGAAAGAAAAAAAAATATATCTATATAAGTAAGTAATTTCTTTAAAAATTGTGTCACAAACGGATTATATCTATACCATATATAAATATACCAATAATTAGCATGCCTTGTAACTCGTATTATTCGAATATATTACTGTATTTTTCTGTTTCTATAAAGTAAGTAATATAGTTACATATCGCTACAATGGCCTCCAAAAAGGCTGAATTCAAGTAATTAAATGTATGTCTTACTGGATAAGCATTCCATTACTTTTGGCCCTGTAATCGTTTAGAAAATGTTATAAGGTAATGAATTAAAAGGAATATTTAAATGCGCCGCACAATAAAAAATACTTGATCTATGTCAAAAATCATCCTTTTGGAACCAAGGAAGGATAATTCTACATCTCATCTCATGCATGTTTTATGAAAATCTGTTATTCTTTAGATTGCTTTTTAATGACAATGTTTATGATTACATGAATCTTTTGTTATGACCAAGACTGGTAAACTACCGAGTGATACATCTGATTATAAGTAATTTCCTTCGCCCATTAACATCAATATATTAAAGGAATCATCGGTACGTTGTAAGCTTTAAAGTAAAGGAATGGAAGGAGATTTGCATCTTAGGAAATTTCATGTCATCTCACTCATGTCATACTTCAGCTAGGTTTTAATGAGGCATTTTTTCTCTCTTTTTCTCCGGTCGAACCCATTCTTGTAAAAACAACCTCGTTCGCATCGGACTCTACTACATCAAATATAATACATACATACTGACATTTAAAATTATTTTTAACATTTTTATAAATGTATAAATAATACATTTAAAAATATAAAACTGCACCTTCCAATGGCGAGGCATAGGACCCAAGCCACCGGCGGTTAGGACCTCAGAGCGCGGAACCTATCAATTCCTGCCGTTTCCAATAATACTGCCTTTGGTATCTGGGGCTATTTAAGAACACACATAAAGATTATATCGAGACGAAAGTTCTGTAATAAAGCCATATTTCACATAAATGGACAATTAATTGTTGCGGGATAAAAGACAGTTAGCATTCCCAGAGTCTCGCCGAGTTTCATTACTCAGTGTCGAAAAAATGCGTGCCATTGTCGATGCTGGCTAAACAGGAGTTACAATGGCGGGGGTGGGGGCGGGATAGTCTTTATTTCACACTAGTTGTTGCTCGCGGCTCCGCCCGCGTGGAGGTCATGTTTGGGAGAAAAAGTATACAATACAAAATATCAATATTCATGCGTTTAACTTAAAAATGACGGATTTTCATACAAACTTTCATTCCCTATTTTACCCCCTTAAGGGCGGAATTTCCAAAAATCCTGAAACATATATTTTTTATTTTTAACTAAAATGCCAAATACTAATTTTCATGAATTTAACTTCAAAAATGACGGATTTTCATACAAACTTTCATCCCCTATTTTACCCCCTTAGGGGTGGTATTTCCAAAAACCCTTCCTTAGTGGGTGCCTACGTGATAAAAGGTACCTACTGTCAAAATTTCAAGTCTCTAACCCCAGCCGTTTAGGCTGTGCGTTGATCGATCAGTCAGTCAGTCAGTCAGTTTCTTCTTTTATATATACAGATATAAGTATTATATCTTTATGGTAATCACCCTACAGGGCTGTCCCAGATATTCGTGCAGCCCAACGTCATTTGTACAATTTAGCATTAGGAACCTGTTTTTTTAACGACATTGATAAACTTGACACATGTAGGTACTTATTTATACCTAGACGTTTTGCCCCGGCACCTATTTTATTACTACACTTATGATTTATTTATATTTTTGAGAATATTAAAATTCTTTATATTTATTGGTCACGTTAATCATATTTGCATGACGAAGTCTATACCTATTGGCTGGTCGAAGATTATTCTTTAGCGACACCTCAGGAGCTTTATTTAACCGATTAAAAAAAGGAGGAGGTTCTCAATTCGTCGAAATCTTTTTTTATGTATGTTGCCCGATTACTCGAAGACGCCTGGACCGATTCGGAAAAATCTTTTTTTTTGTTTAAAAGGGTAGATATACATACCAGATGGTCTGATTGGCCCCAAGTCAGGATCTGTTGATGGGATCTCTTTTATAACGACGCATAATTTGTTTTTTATTGAAGTCGGTTTACTTTTTATGAATTAAAAAACCTTTTAATTTTTTTATACCACGATGATAGCAAACAAGCTAACGGCCCGCCTGATGGTAAGTGGTTACCGTAGTCCGTAGCCTATGGACGCTTGCAACACCAGGAGCATCACATGCGCGTTGCCGACACTACCGTGCCGCTGCTGTGGACTTCGCAATATAAGTCGAGATTGAATACTGAATAGAGTAGATTGAGTACCCCAACTCTCCCTCGACAAAAACCAGCGAGCGAGTAGCTAGCTGGCTGTGAAACGAGGGCCGTGGGTTCGATTCCCGCACCGCGACAAACGTTTGTGTAACAAACAGATATTTGTTTCGGGTCTAGGTGTTGTGAAACCGTAGTCCCTCGTAGTTCTTGATTCCCACGACACAAGACTCGTATCTTAGTGTGAGGTCAGAACTATAACACAGCATGAGTGTTGTGCTCCACAACAATAATATTATAATTATTACATTATTTTATGCCGTGCATGACCCCGCAATCCAGATATCTTAAGTACTCTCTTCAAAACGATTGTTACCTTTTCGGCAAGTCGCCACTCGGCCTACCGATAAACCCTTCACCTCTCGGTCACAAATATACTTTAACTAAGTTTTTTTAATATCTAGTGGAGTTATCAATGGCGATACGTGCTGCTTGTAAAATGTCACGGTATATAATTATTACAAATAATGACTAATCATTAAACCAATGATAAAGTTGAAGTTGTTTGAATAATGTTTATTTTTTATTTCTATACTAACTGTTGTCCGCGGCTCCGCCCGCGTTTTTTATTTTTGGGAGAACAGTATTCATAATTCAATCCAAGGAGTTTTCTCCTGCACTGACACACCTGTACCGAGCGCCCTAGCTCTTAGGTGTTTTGCTCGGCTTATATAAAAACAATGGGCAACAGCGATGTGCTGACACCGGTGTGAGAAACGTGCTTGAATTTCTTTTCGCGCGCGTAAATTTTTTGGGATAACTCCTAAGAGATTCATTTAAATTATATGGTGTTTAATTAAAATTATCATAATGCGCATAAAGTGCTAGTAACTAGCCTATTTAAATTGATAAGGATTAATACTGTATCCGTCTAAATAGCTTTCCAATTACCGCATTGTACGTGACCATTTTCTTAGAAGATAGATTGGGTATAGTAAGCTATCCTTAAAAGATAGATTTATGCCATCCCGGACTTTTTTGTAGATCTATAAAAGATGAATATCCCACCATGCACTGTTTTATTATATCTCAAAGAGGTTAGGCTCCATTTTCGATGAACGCTCCCAGACGCGTTTACTTTTTCGGACACTTCCAACAATAGGGTGGTTTCCTGTGTTTAATTTTGTACATTATTCTCTACGCAATCGAATATAATACGCAAAAGAAACTCTTTTGGGAAAACAGAATCCAAATTGCTTGAAAAATAAGGTCACAATATTTATTTTAAATATTGGTATGAGCAAATACTCACAGGCATAAGCGAAAACGATGGCGTATTGGGAACATATCGCTATCTCCCTCGCACAACGGTACAGTACAGGCGATTCATAGTACCGCGACGTCACGGTATTAGATATGCATCCTTTTACTGTTATTTGACAACTACCCCTTCCAGCAGATTTGAGTGGTGTCTAATTTACTTATTTTTGTTCGGATTCATAAAATTCTTTCGATAATAGGTTTTAGGTAATGTAACTTGTTGATTAAATTAATAAAAAAAATCGAGTCAACTACCCTATTGTCGTTATATTTCAACCAATTTACACAAAACCATGACAAATTATATACCTAAACCTTCCTCGTGAATCACTCTATCTACTATTGGTAAAAACCAAAAATCCGTAGTTTTTGAGTTTATTGCCAACAGATAGACAAACGCGGCGAAGGTCCTTGTTTTATATTAGTTAGTGATATTAGACAACGTATTATTTTATCAATGTTTTATTTAGATTTAGGTCGGATATCATAGAACAGTTCTGAAGTAAATTAAAATTAAATAAGAAGAAGAATTACTACGAAATAAATAAGACTATTTACTTCTAATTGGTAAAGTGACAACGGTATAACATGTTTCCAATTCGAATAAATAATATTTAGTACAAAATGAAATAAATGTATTCAATATCTCCTCATAACGTTACTAACGTCGAAATTTTGAACTATTTGATTCCGTTTGCCGCGCATTATTTTGTCTTTATTAAGTTTTTTTTTAATCTCGGACGAGAAAAGCCAGAGATCATTTTATAAATGGTACAGTTTTTTTTCTCATTTGCTTGAACATTTTTGAAATTGTACCTACCTGCTTATATTTCAGTTTCCTCGCAGGCAGTCATAGCTACCCAAAACTTTTACACGGTCAATCCACAAATACCTGGAATTATATAATGCTCGCTTTTAAATTAATATGTTGTATAATAACCAAATCGTGTAGGTCTGTACTTAAGTTATGATTAACGGAACAATAACGTTTCCAATTTGCTTTACTTTTACACTGATTGCATCGTTTTATCGTATTTGTACGCGTTTAGTTTGTATATTAGGTACTTATACATTTTATGTAATCTATGCATATCGCTTCATTGATCTTATCAGTGAAATCTCCATGCAAAATGATACCAAGTTACGACGTATTTAAATGACTACTAATAACAAAAGCTATAAGCCAACTATAAACAATTTATTTGGTAAAATATTACTTCTGATATAGGTTTATGCGACTTTATTGAGAGAGATTTATTTGTTTAAGGGTCTTAATTGTAGCCACTTAATACAAAAAGCGACTTTATGAGGGGTTTCGGACGCTCGCGATGCAACGTTTTTGATACTTTTTAGTAAGTGGGGGTTAGGCAGAGCGATTCGGTCCGAGTAGTAGGTACCTACTATTTGGGAACGACAAAATTTCCCTTAAAATAATATCCTGTCATCTGAAATAAACATATGAAAATCCAGCGTCTGTCCTACTCATTCATGAAAAGTCCAAGTGTATGCCATTTGGGCTAGTGTCGAACCTTTGACATTTGTCTCGGCAGTTCGTACTTCGTACCACTTCCAACTAGGCCTATATAATATCTAATAAATATAACAAATAGCACCCAACAGTCACACACATAGTCCCGATCCCACACTAAGATACGAGTCTTGTGTCGTGGGTATCGGAGACTACCAGAGACTTTCGGTGTCCCAACACCCAGACCCCGGACACAAATATATGTCTGTCACACAAACATTTGTGTCGGTGTGGGAATCGAATCCACGGCCTCTGGTTTCAAAGCCGGCTACTCGCCTACGGCGCCACGGAGGCTGTCAAATGGCTATTGTTTAAATTGAGTATACATAATTAAAAAGTTATTAGTATTTTTCATAATAGGTATTAGTTTCCCCACCTACTCAGTTTATCGTCAGTTATATATATTTCATAAACATAATAGGCACAAATAGCCTACAGTAACCTTATTATCGATCTAAAGAAGTTAAAGGTGGATTATGTGCACATATGGACACATGCACATATGTAACCCAGTGGCGAATCATATCTTATCGTATGTAATCTTCGTATTATTACCCTAACTAGTTCTTACTAGGTAAGACTTCATCCTTAAAATTATTATATCTAAAATTATGGCGAAACTGTATATAGATAATTACACTGGTAATACAGTAATAATAACAGAAATAATTAGTTATATACCGGCTAAATCCGACGTAACGGGCGAGTAGCTGGCTGTGAAACGAGAGGCGCCGTGGTTCGAATCCCGCACCGAAACAAATATTAGTGTAACAGATAGATATTTGTTTGGGTCTGGGTGTTGTGAGACCACAGTCCCTCGTAGTTCTTGATACCCACGACACGGGTTTTACCTAGTGTGTGGTCTGAACTATGAGGCGATTGTTAGGTGTAAAATTAGTTTATTTTAAAGGGTCGCAACGCCTTCAAAGTTAAAGGATCAGGCGCTATATATTTGAACTTTTTCTAAATACCTAATACATAAAAAACGATTTTTGGAAAGTGCTCACTCAATCATTTTTTTTTACAGCGAGGTACATATTTAGGCGTGAGCCCACTCTACAAGGAACGCAGGTGACAAATAATAATAACTTTGGTAAGAACGATGCCTTTTACGATGTTTAATAATTCAAATTGCAAAAATAACAGGAAATCCCGATTCATATGACGATATATTATTATATTGTCCGTTTGACGTCCAAAGTCCTTTTATGAGAGAGTACATTGTTTTCTTTCCTTACACAGCCGCTAGATTTGACTCGTTTCCGCCCGCTATACGCCTTGATCGCCCTCTAGGTAGGTAGGTACCTTAACTCAAACTATAATAATGACAGAAGCCGCCATCTTTTGCTCATTGTTGCAAAGTTTTTCAAACTGTGCACACCGTTGGATAAAATTATTATAGTGCGATAATTTTTCTTAAAATTTTCGAGATTAAAGTAGAAAATTTACTTAGTAATATTTAAAAGTGATTAGTTTCCGTCCGTTTTGTTATTGGAGTTATGCAAGACCCCGGACACAGATGTCTGTCGGTCACACTGCAGGCAAATTCTGCAATAAACTTTTTAGCCAGCCTGGGCTAGTTTATAAATTTGGGTAAATCGATCACTGCCCCGACGAGATCGATAGAATATCTGAGTTTCAATTGGGGCACAGGAAACAACAGAATCCTTGCCGCAAGATACAAGATACACCAGAGCCTGTCAACACATCCCGCTGCTGGCAATTAAGCAGGTTCAACGCCTCTTAGGGTACCTACATGATGCAATCTTCATCACCCTCTGGGGAAGGTTGCTTTTCCATTCTTTGCAGCGTCAGAACCTCTACCACAAGAAGAAACACCAGAGCCTGCCTACACGCCCCGCTGCCGGCAATTAGGCCCTCTAGCAGGCCAACGCCTCTAAGGGTACCTAAATTATGCGACCTTCATCACCCTCCGGGGAAGGTTGCTTTGCCATTCTCTGCAGCGTCAGAGCCTCTACCACAAGACACAAGATACACCAGAGCCTGCCAACACGTCCCGCGGCGGCAATTAGGCCCTCAAGCAGACTCAACGCCTCTTAGGGTACCTAAATTATGCGACCTTCATCACCCTCCGGGGAAGGTTGCATTGTCATTTTCTGCAGCGTCAGCAATTTTAAAAATACCACGCGAGCCTTCTGTATATTTCGGAATAGTCCTTGATAGATCTCAAATGGTGGCTAGAAAACATTGCTCTAGAGTCTGATACATACATAGATGCTTCCTATGACATCTATTATGACAGATGCTTCGCATAGACAATGGGGCCATTTAGTAAATTACAAAACCAGTCAGATTTATTTATATAAGAAGTGTAGTAAAAGAGCAACATCAAATTTAGCACGGTGATTGCTACAACATCAAGAAGCAGCAGCTCTCGCACACACACCAGTGATTCTTAATGAGCGAAAACAGAACAGTAGAACAGATCATAAACATTTCCTACTGAAGTTGCTGTTGAAGGACTAACCGGCTCTGATGGACAAGCTCTATATTGTACTCATCTCTCACTACTTTCCGGGATTGTACAATACGGAAGCCGGCAAACTCTCACGCAATCGCACGGGCTCCGAGTGGCACCTTATAAACAAGGCTACGTCAAAGTTTTTGAAACGATGGGAACACCAAGTAGCGACCTGTTCTTCGTACCAACATCGCATAACACTTATCGAACGCCTATTATCACGGGTCAGCTCCCAATGATCACATCAATAAAGTAAATTTCGGTTGAGATCATGCTGGAGACCATAAGTCTTATGTCTCAATTGTGATTAAACAGTCACATTCGGGCTGTCAAAATAATCTAACTTCTTATTACCGAAACTCTGACAGTGAGATAAGTGCTTAGCAAATTTGTTTTCATTAAATAAATTGCCGTAAAATTCTTATGCATTTTTCAACAAAAGCGTCAGTGTGTAAAACTATTACAGATGTAAAAGTTTCAAGTAATTTTATTATAAAACGTATTACTAACAATTAGCTAATTAACGTTGGCTAAGTCATAACCAATATGAGGGTAAAGTTGGTTAAAAATTATTTTTCATAAAAAAACACTTACCGAAAATTATATTTCAATATATACTGCATTGATTTTATTAGAATCAGACCGCAGGATACTTGGTTTAGCCTTGTTGCATTGTTATCCTGATAATTTTATCAATATCATTACATTTTATTAATCCTGTTTTTCGATCAAAGGCAATCATTTCAATAACAACATTCTGGGTTGAAATTTATGAGTTAAGGATGTAGATTTATAGATATCCAGATGAGAACACTAGGCCAAAGTAGCTACTTTGGCTTAGGACGATAGTAAATACAACTAAAGATATATGAGGTTCTATCAAAGTTTGTCTAAAGTTCCAGTTCGGACAGCCATGTCAACTATTAATGTCGATTACGTACTTATTACGATTATTAGTTGTGGCTGGAATATATGCATTACCTGGTAACAGTAGAGCAGCCGTTTCAACCTTTAACTGGGTACGAATTATCCTAATACTGAAATCCTTACCAACGCCAATTGGAAGTAGGCATGTATCTTTAGGAAATTCTATCTGAAACTAATAGCATTTCAGAAAATTATTTCTCAATAACTTTTATCTATCTGAATAAATATCTATCGTTGTAATATGTAATTACTTATGAAAATAATTATGTGAATTCAATTGTGGCATATATATTATTACGCTTTTTATTCTCACATTGTTGCATTTAAATGTCATAAGCCGCCAGGAGATAACAAACACGTCTCTCATAAAAGGTCTTTGGACGTCAAACGGACAACATAATATAAAAATTTTACCTTCCAATAAAATTTGTATTATGTTTCCTTAGACGTCCAAAGTCCAGGTAAGCTCTTCCTGGGCTTAATTAATATCATTATGAACCAAACAATGAGCAAAAGATGGCGGCTTCTGTCATTATTATAGTTTGAGTTAAGGTACCTACCTACCTAGAGGGCGATCAAGGCGTATAGCGGGCGGAAACGAGTCAAATCTAGCGGCTGTGTAAGGAAAGAAAACAATGTACTCTCTCATAAAAGGACTTTGGACGTCTAAGGAAACATAATACAAATTTTATTGAAAGGTAAAATTTTTATATTATTATAATGTGTTGATTTGGGTCGAAATTAAAAAGTTTTATGTAAGCAATAAATTTTTTCAGTTATTTTTTATTTCGTATCATTATACAGTTATGAAAGAAAGGTAATTTTATATAATATATAAGTTTTTATAAAATTACAGCTATCTGACTCACAAGACTCCTAAGACACTCTCTATTGTGAGCAATAGGCATTAAATTTTGTAAGGAAAATTATATACAAATGTATTACGTTAACACTCAATAGATGGAGTTGTAGTAGTTTTCTAATTTTAAAATTTTAATGCAAATATTTGTGTATGGTAGCGCCATCTAGCGCCGTGGTTTGTTCCTCGTAGAAATAAGATATTTCTGTATTTATTCATTTTAATCCTGGCACGGCAAAGTGACCACACTGCACCTGATGGTAAGCGCAGTGCCGTCCAGTTAGAGTATCAAGAGACAGTCTATCCCTCCTTACTCAACACAATCATGCCGGCTGCTCTGCCTGTTACATACTTAGAATGAGCAGTCAACCCCATTAGTTTTGCTATAGGATTTTTATGGGGAAATAAATTTCAGACTATAACCACTTATGGGGGTTAGCGCTCAAAAAAGCTCGTCTAGTTTATTAAATGAGAAAATGAGTACATTTCTGACTTTCAGAATAATGAACTTTTGTGCAACCACCTAATAACAATCAAATGTTCAGCATATAACTCAAGAACATGACCTTTTCTTTTTATGATTCCTTATATGAGAAAAGAAACGGTAATTAAGACATTTATGTGGTGAATGCAATGGTTATATAGCTATTTAATAACTCATTATATTAGAGTTGTAAACAAAGCAAGCATGAGTTCCACATTCAGACATTCTATACAGAAACTTCTATCTGTAACTTTTTAAGTTTGATTGGCAATATTTTCGCCATTTCATCACACAGACTGTATTCTTCATGCATCATGGCTGCAGCATCTTCGCTATTCTTACATATGTCAACAACAGCTTGATAAGAATCATAGCTTTTCTGAACATGGATCAATTGCACACTTTTGTCTACAGCAATCCTCTTCATACTATTTCTGCCTATGAACGCATAAGCGCTAACCACTGGCCTTATGAGATCTAAGTCAAGCTTAACGGGCATTGTACCATTCTTATCTTTAACAGAATCCAAGAAATGATCATAATTCTCAATACTTTTCTCACAAAGCATGTTTATCTTCTTCAATGCATGTGGTGTGGGCTTCTCTTTTGTTTTGTTTAGTTTGTCTAATTTTATATTCAATATATCTGAATATACTTCACCAAGTTCAAACCATATCTGCCTACAATATTGTAGGTAATATAATGGGTTGATTTCCTTTATCAAATCTTCAAGCATATCAATACGTCGCTTCTGCATTTTTGATCTGCGCTCATCGTCCTCTTCAAAGAAAGCCAAGTAGCTGTAAGACTGGGAACTATCTTGTATCAGTTCTATATAATCAGATGCTAATGTCTCAAGTTTATAATACTCTTTAGCTTTATTCAACCAGCTCTGACAGCATAGGAACACTTTCCTTGCATCTTCATATGTAAGCAAAAATTTATCTCCTACTTTATTCTCATATTTAGAAACGTCAAGATCTGGGAATATCAGGTTCTTAATATCACCACCACATATGTTTTCGTCATCTTCAAGAGTAAGATTGGACATATCTGTAATAAAGCAAGAATATAAGCTTATTTACAAGTTTGCTTTGAATTCAAATACCCATTCTTCAAGAATTATTTTATTACTATTTAGTATAACATAAACTTTGAAAAGGCCCTTTATTTATATGGGTTTTAAATCAGAAATATATTGTGAGAAAGGGGCATGCATACCATGTACTAAAGGTGCCCACCTTTCTATTCATTCAACTTTCTGCCATCAGCAAATTTCTCCAAACTCATAATTATAATAGGGTAGTTTCCTGTGTTTAATTTTGTACATTATTCTCTACGCAATCGAATATAATACGCTAAAGAAACTCTTTTGTGAAAACAGAATCCAAATTGTGTGAAAAATGAGGTCACAATATTTATTTTAAATATTGCTATGAGCAAATACTCACAGGCATAAGCGAAAACGATGGCGTATTGGGAACATATCGCTATCTCCCTCGCACAACGGTACAGTACAGGCAATAGGGTGTTTGACTGGTGTAACCAAAAAATATAAAACTACACTAGGAGAAAGGATAGTGGGCAAACATATTTATTAAATACATTTATTTATTTTAAATGTATTATAAACATTTTATTTTCGTCATTAAAATTTAGAATTTTTAATCTGTATCACTCGGTGCCAAAAACGGAGCAATACCGGCCGCCATTACTCGTGACGACATCGCACATAAACATTGCATCCTACGACAAATAAAATTGTAAGGAAGAACATATTTTTCGATGTGTAAACGTGTGGAAACGTGTTAATTTCGTCTTCTATAAGAATGGGAGAAGGCATTACAAGGGCTGATAGTCGAAATCTGCCACTTCTTTCTTAAAACTTTTGATTTTGGCATATGGATGAATATTTATCGGGATTTAGTGTCGAGTTTTTACACAAAGGCATTGAACAATATTTATATGCTGGCTCATTCATTTTTGTGGAAAAACTAACAGATAAATGCATATAAATTGTTATGTTGTTAGGTGTCACGAATGTTTGTATATGTGCGATGACGTCACATAGAGATAATGTCACGTGACAACGAGTTTTAGCGCGAAATTATATATGAAAAAATTAAATCACGGATTTTATATAAATTGATTATATTTCAATAATAAAAATATTACGGGGTCTATAAGTGAAGAGTCCTCTATCGATGTCCATCAATTTTCAAAAATTGTCAAATACCCTATTCATAGTACCGTGACGTCACGGTATCAGATATGCATCCTTGTACTGTTATTTGACAACTACCCCTTCCAGCAGATTTGAGTGGTGTCTAATTTACTTATTTTTGTTCAGATTCATAAAATACTTTCGATAATAGGTTTTAGATAACGTAACTTGTTGATTAAATTAATAAAAAAAAACGAGTCAACTACCCTATTGTATTATAAAAATGACATTACTACACACCTGTGATAGCATCAGTCAGTGTTTCCGCATCACTCAACAGTCTTGCCTTCGAAGCAGTCATCAGTAATATACAATATTTTGCCCAACACCTCGCTACATCTGCAGACCTATGTTTAAAGGTCTCCAACTTGGCTAAATGCGTTTCTTCATTGCTTTCTGTGGCACTCAACGTTTCCTCATACTGCTCTAGGATAGTAGAAGCTGCAGCCAAATGGTGTCTTGATTGATAAAATCCGTTCTGCTCAGCAAAAAACTGAGACAATGTGGCTGAATTTAATGCCCAGTCAATTGGCTCGTAATCTTTGTACTGCAATTGACGTCTCAACGTAATGTGGCAATAAATTGCAGATTTTAAGTTCTGTTTAAGCGCTCCAAACACTTGAGCTAAATAATACATAGTTAATGTATAAGCTTTCTCTAAGAACATAAAATCTTCCACCACATTCTCACCTGTGTAATTTATAATGTTTTCGATAGGCAAAGGCATCTGCAATGTACATTTGAAGCTTTCATATAAATCCTTAGCTTGGACCAAAAAGGTTTTAGCCTTTTCTGGCTCGTCCCTGTTTGACCATAGTATGCCTAAATTGTTGTAAACATTTATTAGTGTAACAACAATCTCTGGTTTAGAGGCATTAGGGACAAGTATATCAACAGCCTTCATCAAAATTTTTTCACTGGATGTTAGCTCTTCTGTTTCCATATCTATGATGCCTATATTTAACAAGACTGACCCAAGCATAGCATCTAACTTGCTATCGTCCAAAACAGAATCGGAACCAATTAATTTCTTCAGAGATTCACTCATGTTGGCAAGTATTTTTTTTGCTTTATATTTAGATAGGTAAGGTTCGTTTTCCGGATCATTTTTGCTGTCCTCGTCAAGCAGTTTGCGAACTCTTGTGTAATTTTCTTTATAATCATTTAATATTTCTTTAGCACTCATGTTGTCCGTCATTTTAATGTATCGTGTAATTAATGAATAACCTATCAAAATCTAATTATGATATACAGTTAATTTTTATTTACAAAAAAACTAAACAATTTAAGCTGCAACTGATTAATTCAATAGAATATTCTTCTTTTGGGTCACATAAATAATTTGTTGACGTTTTCCGATTTACCGACAATCGCCATTGACATTTACTTGACAGCGAAAACTTAAAACTTCCTTCAAAAACTTATATCAGAATATTAAAGAGAAAAAGTCAGAAATTTCATATTTAAATCAAAATGTTGAAAGTATATAACACAATATTGTTTTTTTTAAGCAATTGAGTGAGTATATAAGTTAATGTGTCCATCTATCAAACCTCTTGCATGGAGACAGTATAAGAAATACAATCTTGAATCTCTGTGAATGAAAAATGATCGTCGAAAAGTGACAAATTAGGGTGGCACCGCGCCGTAGCAAGTGATGTACTCAGCAAACTTCACTCCGTTTACAATAGGGTGTTTGACTGGTGTAACCAAAAAATATAAAACTGTACTAGGAGAAAGGATAGTGGGCAAACATATTTATTAAATACATTTTTTTATTTTAAATGTATTATAAACATTTTATTTTCGTCATTAAAATTTTGAATTTTTAATCTGTATCACTCGGTGCCAAAAACGTAGCAATACCGGCCGCCATTACTCGTGACGACATCGCACATAAACATTGCATCCTACGACAAATAAAATTGTAAGGAAGAACATATTTTTCGATGTGTAAACGTGTGGAAACGTGTTAATTTCGTCTTCAAGTCTTCTATAAGAATGGAAGAAGGCATTACAAGGGCTGATAGTCGAAATCTGCCACTTCTTTCTTAAAACTTTTGATTTTGGCACATGGATGAACAATTTATCGGGATTTAGTGTCGAGTTTTTACACAAAGGCATTGAACAATATTTATATGCTGGCTCATTCATTGTTGCGGAAAATCTAACAGATAAATGCAAATAATTTGTTATGTTGTTAGGTGTCACGAATGTTTGTATATGTGCGATGACGTCACATAGAGATAATGTCACGTGACAATGCGTTTTAGCACGAAATTATATATGAAAAAATAAAATCACGGATTTTATATAAATTGAGTATATTTCAATAATAAAAATATTACAGGGGCTTTAAGTGAAGAGTCCTCTATCGATGTCCATCAATTTTCAAAAATTGTCAAATACCCTATTGCTACAATGATATATAGCTATATATAACACCATTTGCTACGTTATTGTGTTCGGTTTTTGAATTTTAATTTGCTGTTTTATAGCTAGTTATTTTTTCAACCTGTCCACCACATAAGATTATACTCCTTATACCTACATACTCTAGTCTGTTATTTGTTCATGATCCAGAGATTTGGAAAGAGTACACTCACGCCTGTAATCCCCGAAAGGGTAGGCAGTAGTGTAGCCAGTACACCCACTTTTCGCCGAATTTCTGTCCCTTAATGTGATAGGGGGCGAGCTTATCGCCATACCGGGCACAGTTTCCAGACTGCGCGCGCGCCGGGCTAATACTGAAAATTTCAAGATAGAAAAACCCTATATCACTTTACCCGACCCGGGATCGAACCCGAGACCTCAGCACAGCAGCAGTCGTAACGCATGCGCAATTACAAGTACCGAGGCAGGCAGGCCGAGAGTTCTGTTTTTATTAGACATATAGTCACGGAGCCCGAGCCCGATCTCGGGCTCAGTGGCGCATCTTGGGAGAGGCCTACGTCCAACAGTGGACTGACACCGGCTGATGATGATGATGATGATGATAGTCACGGAGCCCTAAAATGCATTTGTTTTATCAATAATTTAATAGGTTTACGAATGTTTTACTTACAATTACTTAAATTTTAATGTCATTTTTTTATACGTTCTCGCGCACTAGGTCTTCATAGTACGCGGCGCCGCTGAAGAGAACTACCCTGGAGTTTTCAATTGGTTTCCCGGTGTAGGTAGGCCCAGCGGCCATCGCACGGGTGGCACAACGCTGGATCGTAGTACCGGTGAGCCCGATAATAAATATTTCGGCCTTGAAATTAAAAAAGCCTTCAATGTGTAACTAGTCTGTACACAAAATAATACTGCCTAGTCAGGAGACACATTAACATAGGTGCAACTGAGGACCAGAGAGTACTGATAATATTCAATACAGCCAGCCTCCAAGGCGCAGTGAGCAAGTAGCCAGCTGTGAAACGAGAGGCCGTGCATTCGACAGTTGGTTGTGTGACAGATAGATATTTGTTTCGCGTCTGGGTGTTGTGGGACCGTAGTCCCTCGTAGTTCTTAATACCCACGATACAGGTTTTACCTGGTGTGAGGTCAGGACTATGTGTGTGGCTGTTGGGTGTATTTATTTATTTACTTGATTGTAATTTTTTCTGGCTCACGAAACTCTAGATACAAGTTAACCTTAATGTGAGGTCAGGACTCTGTATGACTGTTAGAGTTGTGTGAGTATTTATTATGACTTAAACCTCATTTTATAAACAAGGAATTAGGAACATAATACACTCTAGCGAGAGTTAAATCATTAAGTTTTGCTACGAGTAATAGGATTGTTTATCACTCTTTCTTTAAAAAGACAATTTCTCTGTAGGTACTTCCATATTTTTTCCTTAATAACACTTGTAGTGAACAAACAAGACATACTTATGTAATCTTTAATATGATTACATTAGCAGTTAGTATTAATAGTAATGAAAAATTATGTAAAATTAGTAATACTGGATACCGGCATTATCAGTTGCATGACACCTGCCTGATTATAATTAAAATTAAACATATTCGTCAGCCTCCGTGGCGTAGCAGGCGAGTAGCCGCCAAGTAGCCGGCTGTGAAACGAGAGGCCGTGGGTTTGATTCCCGCACCGAGGTCCGAGACAAATGTTTGTGTGATAGACAGATATTTGTTTCGGGTCTGGGTGTTGTAGGACTATAGACCATTGTAGTTCTTGATACCACAATACAGGTTTTAGTGTGGGGGTCAGAACTATGTGTGTGACTGTTAGGTGTATTTATTTATGTTCTTTTAAATCAGGTTTGTATAGTCACCTCTGAATGTACTTAGAAACCAATTTTTTTTTTTTATTCTGGCGCGGCAAAGTGACCACACTGCGCCTGATGGTAAGCGCAGTGCCGTCCAGATAGAGTATCAAGTAGCGAGAGACAGTCTATCCCCCGCTACTCAACACAATCATGCCGGCCTGCTGTTTAGCTTCTTCACATTACGCAAATTGGCCTTAGCATATTATAATGCTAAGGCCAATCTTAATATATGAAAACAGATATTATGATAATAATAACAATATAATAGTTCAATCATTACTTTATATTACAGCTCAAATAAAATTGACAGCAAGCAACACCTACTTTTTACAAGTAAGGATATGTAATGTAAATGAATAATTAAAATAATTTTGCACTGTTTATTCTTATCAAGTACCTTACAATTCTGTACACCAACCATTTAAATCACGAATTGGTATACATAGATTAATTAGCTCCAATCTCTTATTCACAACACAATTAATATAATCATTATTTACATTGTACGGACAAAAATGTTAAAGTATAAAACATCATCTTACAAAATTCAGTCATTCATATAAAACCCCAGTCAATAATATAAATACTGTGAAAAAATTCACTAAAATAAAATATTATTTGTGAATAAGGGAAGGGACTCGGCCACACTCCTTACGTCTAGTCTGAACCAATAAAAGAGGCAGTTGTTAATCAAAACTGTAAACATAGAGAATAGAGGGAGCAATATCCTCACAAAATTTACAAATTTGTAGAAAGAGACAAAGCATCTGTGCGGCCAATATCTATTTCTTTTCGCTCCTGTAAGTCTGTGACATAGACCAATCAAAATTCTAGAAAAGATAACTGCTGGCCGCACATACGCTTTATATCTCATACATTTTTCTGCCCATATACTTAATAGCTGGATAAAGACGCTCAATCCATTCTCAATATCTATGTTTAGAAGACTGTGAGGCCACATTAAGGGAATGGTAACATTGCATAGGCTTCAAAACCTAACATCAATTGCAATTTTTTTTCTTGATCAAATAATCCAATTCTACTGGCAATCATCCTTCATCTCTGAAAGTTAATCTCATTTAAATCACTCTTATACCAGCTAGTTCAGGATATACGCAACAGTAACCCAATAAACTGTGTCTTACAAAACAATACTCTGCGAAAAAAATAGAAAATTATCTCATAATGTAAATATTATTTGTGACAACTTCCATAACATTATCCTAATAAACATTTGTAAATATTTGCCTTCAGGGATTATTTTATACTCAATTAAAAATGCAATGCATACATAACTCCATTCCCTTATAACTAAATTAAGTATGTTACAAATAGTGCATTCTACTTGACAACTCAATTGCCAGTAATACATGTATTAGGGACCAGTGTCTGGCTCTTGGTCCTCGATAGACAGTGCCTGTGGAGGTGGTGTGTGGGCATTTAGTTGTGAAAACACTTCTTTTTCACCCAGCGCTAAGGGGTCAGGCTGTGCCACAGGTGAAGGATTATAATCCATCATGGGGGAAGGCGATACAGGCCGCACCACCCCAGCTCCAGTTGCTTCTTGCTCTTCCAAGAACCTGTCCATATAATCAGTATGACCAGGATGTAAAGTATACTTTTTCTTCTCCAATCGTGCTTTATTTGCAAATATATCATGCCGTTCTGTCTTTTTCCATATGTAATAGAACTGCACTAGCTCTCCTACTGAGCGAGTCCTTACTTTGTTTTGTCTTATTAAATGAAAATCTTTCCCATGTGCCTTCAGGCCATTTTCAAAATTCCGGCACTCCTCCTCTGACCAGAGGCTTGCATGTGCCGGTGTTTGCGCTGATATGCGTCTCCGCCTCAATGCTTCTTCCACATTATGTCCACACTGCTGCAACAAGAACAGTGCTTCCTCATCATCACGTAACTGTTTCCCTTTTGGAACAGCATCGATCCCTGTACCAGAGTTCATAACACATATTTTCCTCATATAATCTTCTGTTACTTTTTCCTCCAACACAGTTGGGTTCCAAAGCAATTTATCCTCGTTTTCATAAGGTAATGCGTCATCATAGCTGCATAATCCTTCTGGTATTGCAGCTTGATAGTCACTACCAACCATGATTGTTTTTTTCCAATCATCTTCATCTGGACTATAATCATAGTCATCCTCCTCTTCAGACGGAGGGCGTGAGCCTGACCTGAGGCATCGTGTGGCCTCCGGGCTAGCTGTCTCACTGTACAACTGAGTGAGTGCAGACTCTGCCTTCTCAATTTCCTCTGGTATAACCTCGGGAACTGGTTCTGGTACTGGCTTGTCCATGTTTCTGTCGTAACCATATAATGCTAATAATTCTTCTAAAGGCATATCCCCCTCCCGCTGGAGGCTGTTTAATTCGGCCTTGGGGTCCTGTTGCTCGCCTGCGGCTAGTGCTTCTTCTTCGTCAAGTGTTCTCTCGTCGTCGAAATCATTTACCATCATATCAACAGTGGGCTCAAACAGGGACTTGTCGTTGCCCACGTCCATGCTCGCATCGTGTTCGCTTACATTGGCCACCAGCGCGCAATCTGACATGACTAACACGGTACCAATCTATCGAGATCTTATCACCACATTACAATGATATCTTTTTAGTTTAACTAAACTACATAATATAAACGTAAAATAAATAGAAATCATTACAATTATGACATAATACGCGACATTTTCCCTAAAAATACGAAGAACAAAACAAAAATATTTTGACACGAATACCACAATGTCAAAAATATACGTCATGTTCCAAAGCTAAATCCCAAGCATAATCTTAACATATTTCAAATAGTGTGTGTTGGTAGACTTGAAAGGTAGACAGATAAAAGACAAAGCTAAAAAATATTATTCATGCTTAAAATAAAAGCAAATAACTATATGGAATAAGAACGATGACTACATCTCGTTCGGATACACATAGAATTATAAAACACAAAGCAGCATGATTTAAGTACAATCTGTATATTTAAAAGAAGAAACTGACTGACTGACTGACTGATCGATCAACGCACAGCCTAAACGGCTGGGGTTAGAGACTTGATTTTTTTTTTTTTTTTATCCTGACACGGCAAAGTGACCGCACTGTACCTGATGGTAAGCGCAGTGCGGTCCAAATAGTGTACTGAGTAGCGAGAGACGATCTATCCCCGCTACTCAACACACTCATGCCGGCCTGCTTCTTCACACTACGACATGGGCAAGAAGGTGAAGAAGGGGTCGAGGATCTAGTCAGAGTTTTGACAGTAGGTGCCTTTTATCACGTAGGCATCCACTAAGGAAGGGTTTTTGGAAATACCACCCCTAAGGGGGTAAAATAGGGAATGAAAGTTGGTATGAAAATCCGTAATTTTTAAGTTAAACGCATGAATATTGGTATTTTGTATTGTATACTTTTTCTCCCAAACATGACCTCCACGCGGGCGGAGCCGCGAGCAACAGCTAGTGAATAATAAAAACAATTCGTAATCATAAAAATTATTTTAGCGAAATTCCCAGCGCACCTTGATTATTTAATAAAACTGAATACTGCATAATATTTATATTGTTTTATTTTGTTGGTTGAGATATTGTTTCTTACTACTTTATGTTGATTTTTTTAAATAGTCAGTATATTTTAGAGTGGCTTATTTTTTTCCATTTAGTTAGTGCAGTGTCGTCTATACTATTGAGGACATCAAGTGGTAATTTTACACAAAAATTGATCTCTCAGTATGTCTTGACGACTAGTTTATTAGCGAAAAAAATAATAATAATATATCGTTTATACTTTTATAGGTTTATTAATGACAAGGATGCATGGTGGAGAACCTTTGCCTTCTCTTTTATATAAAAAAGAGAGAATGAAACAAAAAAAAATTGTCAATTGTCAGTTTGTCATGTCAAATGTGTCAAGTGGGGCCTGAAAGAGCTTGTGTGTTTCTTTGCTTCATATAACAATTATGAGCGATTAAACCTTAAAAACACATTAAAATGTTACTTGGTACTGTACTGGTGATAAGTAAATAGTTCATGGTACTTAATTGTACATAATAAGCGTTTACAATGTTACCTAAAATAATTATTTTATTCTTTAGTATTATAAAATTATCACAGTGTTTTTCTGATGTCGGAAAATGGGATTTACAACTCAGCGGGGTAAGTAAATACTGTTATATTATTAAATATACTGTAAAACTATAACGCAATTTACTATTTTAGTAAGCATAGTACAAATTGCGCATTGATAAGAAACTAAGCATACGTGTCCTTTACATTTTTAGTGTAAATTATAGTATGTGAAGTGTTTATTAATTATGACTCATTAGATATAGTAACAAAAACTTAATTTAGGTTGGCCTAGAATGTAGTTGTGCTAAAATGCAAAATTTAGATTGGTTAGGGAGTTGGAATCATTAATACATCAAGTCTCTGGAAAACATGCAATTTAATGGCATGTACAGATTTTATAAGTTTTTCTTTAATAATTTTAAGCAAAAGAAACTTCCATAGAGTAAACCACATGTGTCACATTTTATTGCTTATTGTAATATTGATTCTGTCTCATTCAGTATCCTATTTAAGGTTACCAAGGGAACATAAATTGTATAAAATACAGTTTGCAAAAACTTTATTAAAAACATAAAAATATAATAAATATAAAATAAATTATATTAATTACTTTAAGGTATTTTTCATTTGATGAATAGTTTTTTCAAAGATAGTACTTATAGTAGATACATAAAAAAAATGCTGTATTAAACATTATTATTGCTTTAACGGTGAAGGAAAACATGAAACCTGCATATCTGGGAATTTTTATACGAATTTCGAATGTATGTGAAGTCTGCCAATCCGCATTAGGCCAGTGTGGTGGACTAAGGCCTAACCCCTCTCATTAGTAGAGGAGGCCCGTGCCCAGCAGTGGGACAATATTTAATACAGGGCTAGTATTAATATTATTTATTAAACATTATCACACTGCTGGGCACAGGCCTCCTCTATGAATGACCTCTCACATAAGGGAAGAGTAGTGGACTAAAGCCTAATCCCACAGTTAGTTCTTAGTCCACCATGCTGGCCTAATGTGGGTCAGTAGACTTCACATACCTTCAAAAATTTTAAAAGAATTCTATGGTATGCAGGTTTCCTCACAATGTTTTCTTCTCCATTAAAGCTAGTGATAATTAACAATGACTTAACTTCAGAAAAGTCAGAGCTTTATGCCATTTGGACTGGCCTTTACATATGACTTTAGTCTTGGCAGTCTGTTAAAACTCAAAAGTAAATGAGGTATATTTCAAATTAAGTATTTTACATCATCTGTTTTTTTAGATAATATCTAATTAATGTTTTTTTTTTCAGGAAAATTGTATGTTTACATTAGCCAAATCATTATTCAAGGATACAAAGTTAATTATAGCCAGTAAGTATTTACAAAATAATATAATTGTATATTTTACATGATATAATAATTGGTAACTTTGACCCAAGCCAAAAATACATTATGATTTAGTAATATCTACTATTATTACGTTTTATTGGTACATAATATATATCCGTTTCAGATTAACATTGCTTTACATTTAATTTAAGTTTAATTTGGTCTAATTTGCCCACAAAACTCCATATTAACCTTAAACAATGGCACATAAATGTGACTGACTGGAAGCATTTGGGTTTCAAAACCTTTGTTATACAACATATGGTGTGTTTAAAAAAATAATATCAATGACAGAATATCAAAAGATATATCATTTAAAATTGGTGCCGAAAATATGCACTGCAAGTTGCTGGTAGACCAGATTACCCTGACATTGGGAAAATGCTAGTTCCAGTCTACGAATAGAATTATCATTCTATAGACATTATAAAATAATCTTTGGTAATTTTCGTTTAACTGCAATCTTATCTTAAATACCGTATCAATATTTCGAGATCTGTATCATTTACCAGTAAGTTAAGTTCATTTTGTAGTTAATCAATATAGGCTATCGCTTATCAAGTTAGACTAACAAAATTCTATATTACAAAAGTTATATATACTTATTAATTTGTTGACATTTTAGACACAGCTAGCAATGGAAATGTCGGATTCAGCCAATGATAAATTTAATTTTATATACATTACAATATAATATACACTTTCGTGCCCTTTGCTAAGCGTATATTACCGTATACGGCGTTGATTCAATTTTGGCGCCAAACAAAAACTAACCCATTATGTTTACTGAAATCAGCGTATAGCAAGGAGTTAGCTCACCAATTGTTCTTGTATAAGGGTGTTATTCATACATTACATATACACTCACGTCTGTAATCCCCGAAGAAGTAGGCAGATTGTAACCAGTACACCCACTTTTCGCCGAATTGATTACGGTCTCATAATGTGATAGGGGGCGAGCCTATCGCCATAGCGGGCACAAATTGCAGACTCCGGGTTAATACTGAGAATTTTAGAAACCCCAATATCACTTTACCCGACCCTGGGATCAAACCCGAAACCTAAGCACAGCGGTCGTAACGCATGCGCAATTACAACTGCGCCACCGAGGCAGTTATTCATACATGTACCCTGAAAACTCAATACTTGTGCAGTATTGTAGTAAAAAAGAATAAATCTAAAATAACTCTTGCATTGAATTTGCTTACTTTTCACCCAATATCCAATTCGAGCTAGCCCAGTTAAACAATACATTTTCCTGTTGATATTACGATAACAAAAAAATATTAACACACTTTTATTGATAGTAGTAAATAAATTTTCCTGTTTAGCATAATATACCGAGCCGTTCCCTATTCTGAATTTAAACTCAGGGTTTAATATTTATTTAATAAATAAATAACACCCAACAGTCACACACATAGCCCCGTACCCACACTAAGATACGAGTCTTGTGTTGTGGGTATCGGGTACTACGAGAGACGCACGGTCTCATAACACCCAGACCCCAGACACAAATTTCTGTCTGTCACACAAACATTTGTCCCGGTATGGGAATCGAACCCACGGCCTCTCGTTTCACAGCCATTTACTCGCCAACTGCGCCGTGGAGGCTTTATGCCTGAACAATATACAACTCACAGGTAGACACATAGTCTTGACACCATTTGATTGACATGTATGACGAGGGACTTAAGGTCCCACAGCACCTAGACCCGAAAGAAATTGAAGTGGATAATATAAACATTTGAGTCAATACGTCCTGTCGTTTCCCAGTCAGTCCTCGCTGTGCCAGAGACATTATTATTTATCTAAACTTCGTAGGCACGGATGTTTTATGGCTATAAACCTCTTACAATTCTTTTATGAAAACATATTTATCATAACGAAATGACGTCTTTACTTCAATGTATTTCCATCTAGAAATTCTCAGTATTAGACCGGAGTCGGGAGTTTGTGTCTGGTAAGGCGATAGGCTCGCCTCTTATCACATTATGGGACCGAAATAAATTCGGCAGAAATAAAACCTTTGCCTACCCCTTCGGGGATTACAGGCGTGAGTGTATATTTGTTCTTCTTTAAAAAAATCTTTGGTATATTCGTACAAAATACTCGAGACTTACCCCGGGGTGTACCCCTGAAGGGAGATGGTGTTAGTACACGCAGGGTTCGCCGAGTTTGTCGTTTGCCTTCCCTTTATATGCTAGGCGATTTGTGAGGCTATCACTACAACATGTAACATGATTAATGCACACTCTGAAAGTAGTTTGTTCAGAATAAGCGACTGAATCGATATCAAAAAAAAATTAATAGACGATTTTTTTTCCAAAAAATAATTAACACTCAAGGAAATAATAGTACCTTTAATTTAACGTTCAAGACAAACGAAACTGAAACATAACTCGATGCGATAAAGTCTTTTCTAAACGCAGTAATAAACGAACACTTTAAAAAATCAAATAATTAAAATTACGAACTTTACGTGGAAAATTAGTAATTTCAACACATGAATTATGATTGTAAAAATATTTTTAAATTGGTGTGTCTGAGGATGTGCGTTATTCCCGTTACACGTAGTATATCGGACACAAAATCGAATTGCGAGCAATGCATGTATATTTTTATCGAATGTAACAACTAATATAAAAATTGTGATTGCTATCAGTCTCATCCATTATTTGAAACTGGACTTCTACATTTTCTCCCAATAATAACCTCCACACAGACGGAGCCGCGGACAACAGATAGTCTTATAATATGTATACAAATCGCGAAAGTAATAAAAAAACCTTATAATAAAAATTTATTGAAGCACAATACGTTAACATTTAAGTATTTTTCCCTACCGATGATCATTATTTAGTGAAATGATGTTGTTTCAGTGCATTGTGACTCTGCGGTGCCACTGAATATAACATACGAATGGTCGCCGACACCTTGTTCGCCCGACTACTTACATTACTTTGAACAGGCAAGTATAATAATTATTCCTAAATAGCAAGAATTACGAGAGACTACGGTCCCACAACACCCAGGCTCGAAACAAACATATGTAGGACTACTCTTGAAATCAATTCCAATCTCGGACTAGATACAGTTTCAATTCCAATATAGAAGATATTGGAACTCTAACTCACTCAACTAAATGAAATAGAATATTTACGATATTATTTTATTTAGTTACTAAAAATTCCGCCGCATTCAGTTAAATCGTGCGCTGGTATTGCGTTCAAGAGTGCCAATTGTACAGTTTTCGAACTCAATCCGATTTAAATTGTAACCGAGTGTCAAGAATAACCCTCCTGTCTGTCACCAACATTTGTCTCGGTGCGGGAATCGAACCCTTCCAGTTTCACAACCTACTAGTCACCCGTTACGCCACGGAGGCTGTTAACACGTTGTATTTAAAAATAATAAATGCTTTGTACATATGATATATTAAAATAATAATAATACTAGCCCTGTATTAAACATTGTCCCACTGCTGGGCACGGGCCTCCTTTACTAAAGAGAGGGGTTAGGCCTTAGTCCACCACGCTGGCCTTTTGCGGGTTGGTAGACTTTACATACCTTCGGAATTGTTATGAGAATTCTCAGGTATGCAGGTTTCCTCACGATGTTTTCCTTCACCGTTAAAGCAAGCAATAATTAACATTTAATACACACGTAACTTTAGACAAGTCAGAGGTGTATGCCATTTGGGTTTCGAAATACGTACCGCAACTAACTAGGCTATCTTTGCTTCGCATTCGCTTATATGAAATATTATATGAATTAAATTCAATTTTGTTGCAGCAAGTTGTGGTTTGCTCGAACATAGTGGAGAAGTCAACAGACGATGGTAACAGAACGAGCTCTCTTCAAGTGATGAGCGTTTCAGAGACAAGGACGTGTCACAGCAACAGTTCGCTTATATTCGATGGGGGGAAGAGCAAGCCATCTGATGTGAACACGGAAGTTGTCACGCAGTCGGTGAGTTAACATAACTTTTTAAAAGTTATTTTAAATCGTAAAAAGTACACCGACTTCAATAAAAAACAAATTATGCGTCCCTATAAAATTTTAGGGTTGCCCTCGATTTTTCTGAGATCCTATCATCAGATCCTGACTTAGTGCCAATATACCTTATACCCTTTTAAACAAAAAAAGAATTTCCCGAATCGGTCCAGGCGTCTTCGAGTAATCGGGGAACATTCATAAAGAAAAAAGTTTGACGAATTGAGAACCTCCTCTTTTTTTGAAATCGGTTAAAATCAACAAATAATTACACCCCACAGTCACACACATAGTTCTGGCCCCACACTAGGCTGCGTCGTGGGTATCAAGAACTACGAGCGACTACGGGCCCACCTAGACCCAAAACAAATATCTGTCTGTCAGTAGCCGGCTGTGAAATGAGTGGCCGTGGGTTCGATTCCCACACCGACACAAATGTTTGTGTGATAGACAGTCATTTGTGTCGGGTCTGGGTGTTGTGAGACCAAAAGTCTCTCGTAGTTCCTGATACCCACGACACAAGACTCGTATCTTATTAGTGTGGAATCGGATCTATCTGTGTGTCTGTTGGATGTTTTTTTTAGTGCTTCGATAGGCAGACGTGCCATCTGATGGTAAGTAGTCACCGCTGCCCATAGACTTCTGCAATGCCAGGGCACAGCAAAGCCGCTGCTTACCGTCCGTATTTATTTATTTTATTAGTACTTCACCCCCTGGTGTGCTACGTAAACTCTTGAACTAATAAACACGACTCTACAAAAAAAATTTCGTTCTTTGTCCTAAAGTTTATACTATTATTTTCCAGTTAGTTATGCACAAAAACGAAAAGAAAATACCTTTTTTCGGTATAAAGTTTGCTTTTGTGATAGTTATAATAATAATACTCATTTTTCAATTTTTTCATAAATTTTAATTGATTTTAATATTTTTAAAAAGACCGCGCGGTGAGAGTGGGGTATTAACGTTTACACTGTGCCGCTAGATGGCACCCGAGTGATAAACAACCATCAGGTGTTATTTACAAGCCCAGAATAACTTAAAATGTCGTCACAAAAGTGCAAATACGATGCTGATGCATTTTGTTTTATATGTGGTCAATTTATTAAAGTTCGAGACGTGAAATATGAACTAAAGACATCTCACGTTCTCTGTGAAGCCTATGAAGCATATTTTGACTGTCCTGTAAGGAATCAAGATAAGCCATGGGCTCCACATGTTGCTTGTAGTTATTGTAAAAGGTGTTTGGAAGGTAAGCAATTTTTATTTAATTAAGCGATGAATCCAAAATAAAATAGACATATTAATTTTTATTTTTATATTATTAGGTTGGTATCGAGGTGAGAAAAGGTCTATGAAATTTGCAATACCAAGGATTTGGCGAGAACCAAAAGACCATATTACTGACTGCTACTTTTGTATGGTGAATCCGAGTAAAAGACGTAGAGGTAAAAATGCAAAACCCATTGAATATCCTGACCTCGAATCTTCTTCTGCTCCAATTGCTCACGACCTGACACGACCAGTACCTGAGCCACCAAAAAAATTATCGCAGAAAAGTAGCTCATCTTTTAGTTCTTATAAAAGTAATTCCGATAAGGAGTTTTTGCCTACACCTGAACAACCAAAACACTATCTCATTACTTCAGAAGATTTTAACGATCTAATTAGAGATTTAAATTTGCCAAAAAATAAAGCAGAGCTTCTAGGCTCTCGGTTAAAACAGTGGAATTTGCTTGATGATGTTAAGATCACGGATCAGCGGACTAGGCATGAAATGTTTGCAACGTTTTTCACGAAGGAAGATGGACTTTGTTTTTGTAATGACATTAAAGGTATGTTTGAAGCAATTGGCATACCCTGTGTCCCTAGCGAATGGCGTTTATTCATTGACAGCTCTACAAAAAGTTTAAAAGCAGTCTATTGCACAACGGAAATAAATTTCCGTCTCTTCCAATTGCTCAGTCAGTACATCTTAAAGAAAATTATGAAAGTGTCAAAATTTTGCTTGAATCTGTAAAGTATCGTGAGTATAACTGGGAGCTGATTGGAGATTTTAAAATGGTGGGATTTTTAATGGGGCTACAGGGTGGATATACAAAGTATCCGTGTTATTTGTGCTTGTGGGATAGCAGAGCGGATTCTAAACACTATATTCAACGGTCATGGCCTGTAAGAACAGAATTGTGTGTCGGAAAACAGAACGTCAAATTTGAGCCGATTGTTGAAGCGGAAAAAGTGTTAATGCCGCCTTTGCACATTAAGTTAGGGTTGATGAAACAATTTGTTAAAAAACTGGATGAAACTTCAGAAGCTTTTGGATACTTAAAAAATTTTTTTCCGAAGTTATCGGAAGCAAAGGTTAAAGCTGGGGTTTTTGTTGGTCCGCAAATAAGACAGATTTTCGCCGATGAAAAATTTCCAACGTTGTTGAATCGTACTCAAAAAGCAAGTTGGAACAGTTTTAAAGCAGTAGTTTCTGGATTTTTAGGAAATAATAAAGCTGAAAACTACGAAAAGTTGGTTGAGGATATGCTTACAAATTTTAAGGCCATGGGCTGCAGGATGTCATTAAAAGTACATATGCTGCATGCTCATTTGGATAAATTTAAAAACAATATGGGAGCCTATTCCGAAGAGCAAGGAGAACGTTTCCATCAGGACATCATGAATTTTGAACAACGCTATCAAGGCCAATACAATGAAAACATGATGGGCGACTATATTTGGGGTTTATTGAGAGAAAGTAGCTATGAACATAAAAGAAAAAGTAAAAGTGTGCACTTTTAAGTTATTTTCCACTTTTCTGTAAGCTAATTTGATAGTAAAACTTAATAAAAAAATTTATTTCAATAGTTTTATTTTCAATCAAAAATTAAAATCCGTGATTTTTAAAAATTTCGTTCAATCAGTCTTCTAAGCACAAAAGCAAAGTTTTTCATGCCATATATTTTTTTTCCGTCTTATTACGACCTAAACTACCGAAATTTAATGCTTTGCAATCAAAGTCAAATTTCATGTTGACCTGTGTAATTGAACAGCAATTTTATATTTTAACCCCTATATAACGTCAATCAATGATTCGACGGAGTTATGCTGACTTGAAACCACTCGCGTATCAAAAGAATATTAAAAAAGTAAGGTAGTACGGAGTAAATAGAAGCCAAAATCAATTTTATTTCTATAACATTAAAGTTGAAAATAGCATGTAAGAACGGCGAGTGTTGCCAGTATTTTGTGTATGCCGGCATGCAATTGATACGTGACTGGTTAAATGGATATACACCAGCAACCAGATGGTAATAAATAAATATCTGATACCCTCCCCCTCGCATATAGTCGTTTTACCAGGAATATATTGTCGACAGAAACTGCCACCGCTTCTGACTGTCGAGAAGGAAGGTATATACTTCCTGAGGATGTCTGTCCGGAGCAACATGAAGTTCAATGCGGTCGTACGCATCGAGATGGTGGCGCCATCTGGATATATGTCCGCTGCAATATGGCCCCTCTTGCCGGTGAGTAATAATATATATTATATTAACTAGCCCTGTAAACATTTTCCCACAGCTGGCCATAGGTTTCCTCTACTAATGACATAGGGGTCAGGCCTTAGTCCTCCACTACACAAACTTTTGAAATTCGAATAAGAATTCTCAGGTATACAGGTTTCCTTCACCGTTAAAGCAAGCGTTAATTTACAATGAATATACACGTAACTTTAGAAAAGTCAGAAGTATATGCCATTTGGGCTGGTTTCGAACTTTCGTCTGAGGCTATCGCTGCTGTTAACAATAACTAGCTTAATTTAAATATAAAACGACGCGCCTGTTTTCCTGGAGGCGATTAAAGAGGTGCAGTTACTATACGCACGGAAAGATTCACCGAAAGATCAGCAATGATGAAATATAAATAATAGCAGTTAATAAATAGTTTTTTATACAAAAGATGAATCCTCTTATACAAGTTGATAATTTATTAAATGAAATAAGCTGAAAAATATTTTTATGCAGCGAGTATATCAACAAATTTCTCAGAATTTTCGTTAAACCCAACATTATTTTTGCTGTTTAATCTTAAGTCCATATATTATGACCAATATCAGTAAACAATCCCAATCCGCATCTACAGTTGTTTTCCACTATTGAGTTATTAAAAATAAAGTTTTAGTACCACGGCTCCTATAATAATAATATAAGCCCTGTATTAAACATTGTCCCACAGCTGGGCACGGTCCTCCTCTACTAATGAGAGGGGTTAGGTCTTAGTCCACCACGCTGGCCTAATGCGGGTTGGTAGACTTCATATACCTTCGAAATTCTCCGGCTCCTATGTTTATTATATTTTCGGGATCGATCTGTACATGTGGATTGAGATCGAGTTACCGTTATTCGTGTTAACTGTAAACAAACCCCATACAGATCTATAGAGTCTTTCCACTAATGACTTAATAAAAAAAATCAATACGCGTGGTATTTAATTGTTTTTCGGGATCGATCTTTACATTTGGATTGAGAGTAAGAGTGACCAATGTTGAACCATGTTGTTGGGTGTGCGTAGTTTTTCGGCGTGATGTGCGGTGTGTACACGGTGTTATGCGCGTGTTGGCTGGGTGTCTGCGCGTCGCAGTGGCGCGATCTGTTGCGCATACAGTACTGGATCGGCGCCGTCGCGTTACTCGGCATGCTCGAGAGCGCCGTCTACTACGCGGTCTACTCCGCCATCAACAGATCCGGGTAACTACCACTAGCAACCCCCCTACCCCAACACTAGTGTTGCCGTGTTACTGTTGAGTTAAATTGACACGGTAGGCAGCGGCTCTGCTGTGCTCTGGCATTGCAGAAGTCTATGGGCGGCGGAGACTACTTACCATCAGGTGGCCTGTCTGCCAGTCTGCCTATCGAGGCACTAAAAAAAGACGTATATCAATCATAAATTGTTTTTATATGTGTTACAGAATAATTTTGAATATATTCGACGGTTGGTGGGCTATTCGATTTAAGCGTAATTTTTGAAAAGTTACAGCAGAGGGGATTTTTTTTTATGTAATAGGTAAATTTTTTTAGGTAATAGGCTTGCGTTTGACCACTATCTCGCCTGATGGTAAGTGATGATGTGGTCTACGGTGGAGCACGCTTGCCTAAGATAATAAAAAAATTATGAAAACATTAATATATTACTTGTGTAAGTCCTGCTCATAAAGAAAGGAAGATAAGTTTTACGTAATACCTGAGTATCAATGTTAATTTAAACATATCAAACTTGAATAAAGGGGAAATTAGTCGACAGAGGTCGTCCCGTATAAGTCTGACTATGGGCAAGAGGGAAAGCAGCAAACTTCTTAACAATAACAACAAAGCGAAATTTGTTAAGTTTTTAAACTTATTATTCTCACATTGTATTTATTTCCAGTTACTTCAACGCTGAAGCATATTTAGTGGCCGAATGGATATCGGTGGCGAAACGAGCTTTGGCGCGAATGTTAGTAATTATAGTGTCACTCGGCTTCGGTATTGTCAAGTGAGTATAATTTCATACAATATTAAACTGTATCGTCTAAGCAATAAAGTACGTTTTAGTTTGTCTTGGTTCCATAGTTCGTCTACAGGGTGTTACAAAAACTCGGTACGCTATTGTACAAATACCCGGATGACTTTTTGTAACTTATTGACAAAAGAAAAAAGTAATTACGCTGTTTAGATTTTGTGTAATATGGTCTTTGGTCTCTTTAACTTTATTTCAGCTGATCAATGTCAACAAATTATATGTTCCTTGTCAGTTGAGTCGTAACATTTTCATTTACAATTGCTTACAGATGCTATTATAAACTGCCCCCGATTTAGGATACGTGATAACCAATTTGTAACGGTAATAAAATTAAACAACAGTTTAGCTTTATGTATGTATTAATATTTATTAATTTTAGTAATATTACTACTACGACTTGATAGAGTATTCAGTTTATCAACATGGGTTTAATCTTCGAAATTACATCAATGCCCTTATCATATTTTTCATTGCAAAATCTTGATTATTTTGAAAAGAATCATTTAAAAAATATTTTATTATTTTTATACCCTGCCTTCCCCACCATATTTTTTCCGCGTCCATGATTCTTCTAGTAATGTGAGTGTTTACGGACTATAGAGTCGAGTTGCGATCTGTAGCTCAACCATGAGATTATATCAAAAGGTTCCGATGGATAAATGAAGTCTAGCGTTGCAGCGTTGTTTTAGGTATGTAACATCTTTGCTATCAGTTTGTGTGAGTGATTTCGTGAAAAGGGACGGAAGTGTGTAACAGGAAGTCGGTGAAGCGCGCGCTATTTGATTTGAGCGCGGGCTGGTAGATTAAAAGTCACAGCTCATTAGCCTTCAGATGGTATCAACCCATTTTCTGAGAGGTTTGATTTTGGTTATCGAATGGAATAAAACGGAATTGTATGGAATCGACTGGAATAGAATGAATGGAATAGAATCGAATTAATGGAATTGACTGAATGATTTGATGAATGGAATTGAATGGTATCGAACGAATGGAGATCAATTAATGGAATCACATGAATGGAATCGAACGAATAGAATCGGATGAATGGAATCGAATAATTTATTGTTCTTATTGTATCAAATTTAGTTTCTCACGTAACCGCTCTAGGCTGTTTATTTTGTCATATAAATTTGGGTATGTGAGAAGAAGTGACAGTTGAGCTGGTGTTCCACAGACCGCGTCTCGGCCCTGCCCTGCAGCGCGTGTGCGGCTGCGGTGCGCTGTGGGCGGCACTCGGCGCCATCAACGCGTGGCTGCGGCTGCACCACAAGGCTTACGACTCCAACCGAGACCTGTTGCTGTCCGAGGTGCCGCTGTCTCTGCTCGACAGCGCCATCTGCTGGTGGGTGTTCGTCAGTCTCGCGCACACCATGCGCACGCTGCAGCTCAGGAGGTGAGAACATGAAAATTATCATCATCACCCACGTACCCATCACAATGCTAGAAATACTTAAAGGTCTATATAGTTTTTTTAGTGCCTTGATAGGCAGACGAGCAGACGGGCCACCTGATAGTAAGTAGTCACCGCCGCCCATAGACTTCTGCAATGCCAGGGCACCGCAAAGCCGCTGCCTACCTTTTCTGCTGGTGGTAGGATATTCATATCGGCTCGAATAGCGACCACCGTACTTACTTGCTCTTGACAGAGCGGTCGTGGTCATCTTGCAGTATCTTCCTCAGGGGCTGATGTGATTCGCCTCACGATGTCTTGCCATCTCTTCCTGTTGATAGAGATTCTGGTGCACTCATTCCATGGATCGCTCACAGCAGACTTGATTTGATCGGTCCATCGAATGGGTGCCCTTTCAGCGTACACAGGGTGTAAAACCCGCCATAGTGGGTTCCGGGGTGAGCTGGTGTATATCCGGTTTTTGTCGGGGGTCTAGAGTTGGGGTACGATGTATGGCAGTTTTGCGGCCTTCTGAGTACTCTGACAATAGACCCACGACCGCTTCTTCACCTTCTTGCCAATGGCGTAGTGTGAAGAAGCAGGCCGGCATGATTGTGTTGAGTAGCGAGGGACAGATTGTCTCTCTGTTTGATTACTGCCTGATTATTTAGAACTACGTTTCCCATGTAGTCGTGACTTGATAAGTTGAATTCCTCCCTTCTTATGATCCTGGGTCCTTCAGGCGTAGGGTGAAGAAGCTACACAGTAAGCTGGCATGATTGTGTAGAGTAGTGAGGGATAGATTGTCTCTCGCTAATTAATACTCTAACCGGACGGCACTGCACTTACCACCAGGTGCAGTGTGGTCACTTTGCCGTGCCAGGATAAAAATAAAATAAAAAAAGCGATAATTAACATTTATTTTTGTACTATGTTTAATACTTATAAAATTGTTTCAGAAACACGATAAAGTTATCATTGTACAAACACTTCACGAACACGCTGATATTCGCCGTGATATCGTCCGTGGTATTCATGCTGTACTCGATCAAGTCCTACAGGGTATTACAGTGTATAACCGTGAGTATTTATTCAATGCTATACAGGGTGTTATAAAAAGTAGGTAAGCCAGTGATTATTTAATATTTTCAAGAAATGCAAAAATAAAGCATTTTGTCACGTGTCATGAAACACGCATCATCAAGAAACAAATATGCAAAAATAAAGCATTTTGTCACGTGTCATGAAACACGCATCAGTCATTTATGACGTCACCGAAACATCTAAAGCTGAACCAAACGTGAGTTTTGCACACGGCCACGTCACATGAGAGACCATGACAGTTTATAGCGTTTTGGTGGGAAAAATAAAGTTGGTTTATAAAAATGAAAATTAAATCTTGAAATTACATAGAAAGACTATGATTTTAACCTATCATGTCTCAAAAGGATACCGGGTGTTCGGAAAAAGGTAATAAGTAGGGAGTAAATACAAGCCAAAATCAATTTTATTTCTATTACATTAAAGTTCAAAATCGCATGTAAGAACGTTGAGTGTTGCCAGTAATTGTCCGCTAGCCGACAAGCGAATACATACATGACTAGTTCAATTTACCAGTAAAAAAATCAAATCGACAAATGTCTATATCCATGTATTTCTTTGTAATAACAGGTTTCTTTTATCAGCTAATATGTCATTCACTAAATATACATGCCTACTGCTTATGTTACTTTAAATTAGAATTATTTATTTAATCCTCGGGCATTGCAAAAATTGTTATACTCGAAATATTTTTCCAAGGCTTGGCTTTTGTAGAGGGACAATCTGATACCCAAAATATATATCTTGCACAAACATTTTATCAGCAACAGAGTGGCCCGAGCCTGGAATGGGCTCCCAGAACACGTAGTCTCGGCCCAAAATATAAACCAGTTCAAGAATCGTCTTGAGAATTACCTCAAATGTAAAACCACATCTACTAAGGTTTTCAATGACTGTATTGTAATACTGGATACAGGCATTATCAGTTGCATGACAACTGCCTGCCTGATTAATAAATAAATAATAATAATATAATAATACTAGCCTTGTATTAAACATTGTCCCACTGCTGGGCACGGGCCTCTTCTACTAATGAGAGGGGTTAGGCCTTAGTCCACCACGCTGGCCTAATGCGGGTTGGTAGACTTCACATACCTTCGAAATTTGTATCAGAATTCTCAGATATGCAGGTTTCCTCACGATGTTTTCCAATAAATAAATAAATAATTATAATTTCCAGGAATGGAAGGAGGTGTGGATGGATGAGGCATATTGGCCGATCTTGTTTGCGAGCGTACTTACTGTGATCATGATACTGTGGCGGCCCACCAACAACAACCAGCGATATGCGTTCACACCACTACTGGACAACGCCGAAGATGACGACGGTAATTAAACATTTTTTTTTATCCTGGCCGTGCCGTCCAATTAGAGTATCGAGTAGCGAGAGACAATATTCGCTACTCAACACAATCATGCCGGCCTGCTTCTTCACACTACGCCATGGGCAAGAAGGTGAAGAAACGGTCGAGGGTCCAGTGTCAAGAGTACTCCATCGTACCCCAACTCTAGAACCCCTGACAAAAGCCACATGTATACTGGGTGACCCCGTTTTACACCCTGTGTATGGTGCTCGCTATCCGGGCGGATATGAATGTCCTATCACCACCACTACATTCAGCCTTATTTATATTTTTTATTTTTGTGTATAGTTTGGTCAGTATATATATCAATTTCTCCGTCAAGTGAAGACTGGTATATAATAGAAGATTTTCGATTAGTTTTACTTGTGAATCGATTTTATGTTTAAGTTATGGTGTCATGGCTGACTGCAAAGTATTGACTTGTGGGTTTTAAATTTGTCAAGAATGACGGAAAATATAAATTTGATTTAATAGACATATAGAGGCTTATGATCTATAAGGCTCTGGGTGTCCCAGGTCGGCCAACATTGTATTATGTTTTCAAAAATTATAATTAAAAAGAGAATAAAATATATTTATGTATTTCGTTCAGACACATATTTTCACAGACATTCAGATTCGGACAGCCTCCGTGGCGCCGTTGGCGAGTAGCCGACTGTGAAACGAGAGGTCGTGGGTTCGATTCCCACACCGGGACAAATGTTTGTGTGACAGACAGATACTTGTGTCTGGGGTCTGGGTGTTGTGAGACCGTGCGTCTCTCTAAGTCCCTGATACCCACAACACAAGACTCGTATCTTAGTGTGGGGTCGGGGCTATGTGTTCTGTTGGGTGTTATTTATTTATTAAGTTTTTTTTTTTAAATTACAGAAGAGGAAGAACAATTTGTGAACGACGCGTATGGTGTTAAAATGCGCGGAACAACGAACCACTCGATAGACCTCGAACAAAGGGACTCCCAACCGGACCCTAGCAGTAACTCCCTCGACTCGGACCTACGCTGGGTCGAAGAGAACATACCAACAAGCACGCTTCCATTACTAGACTCCGATGAAGAAATAATCAACACCAAATTCGAAGTCTCCAAAATGCAGTAAATACTTAAGCAAACTCTCATTTATAAAGTATTATTTAAACTGTGATGTTGTTTTATTTTTAATTAAAGAAATAAATTGCACTTTGTTGGTAGAATGTTAATTGTACTATCAATACAAAATATTAGTATTATCATTTTTCCAGCTTTTATTTTTTTGGCTGCCTCGGTGGCGCAGTTGTAATTGCGCATATGTTACGACTGCTGTGCTGAAGTCTTGGGTTCAATCCCTCGGTCGGGTAATATTGGGTTTTTTATTTAGAAATACTCAGTATCAGCCTGGAGTCTGGAATGCCCGGTATGGCGATAGGCTCGTCCCCTATCACGTTATGGGACCGTAATAAATTCGAAGAGTGGGTGTACTGGTTACGCCTCTGCCTACCCCTTCGGGGATCACAGGTATCAGTATATATGTATGTATTTTTACAGCTATTATTTAGCGTAGTTCTATTGCTCAATTGCGGAACTAGTTGTAACCCCAGTAAATGCGAGAGCTTGGTGAAACATGACCAAGTTCATATTATGTAAATAAATAATATGCAATCGAAAATGATGGCCCGAAAACTAGTGTCAGCTGTTCCTGTAAATACATTACAAAACAAAAGCCCCATCCCTATGTTTTGCCGTTACATAATATTAGATTAATGTTATAATTCTGGTACATTTTACTTTGGAATAATGTGTAGCACTGTACAAGTTAAACTTTAATGCTCTTCGAATTGTTGTCTATAATTACAAATAAAAAGAATATGTTGTATTTAAACTTTTATTTTTACATACATTTAAATATATTTTGTTCTTTAGACATGATCTTTGGTATATAAAATATAATATTGGTATGTATGGCCACAATATGTTGAATAGATAAAATGGAAGTTAAGAATTCAGTCGAATACAGAATACATTATGAACTACAATTAATAAAATATATTCTAATGATAATTGATTATTTGTATAAATAAAATACTTTGCGCTAAAGAGAATGAATAAAATCACTTTCGTTTCTAATATGGCTTACATTTATGCCAACATGAAAATTACTGGAGACTGGTGTTTTTATTTAAATATAAAAGCATTTCTTTGATAATAATAGAGTTCAAATGTTATTAAAATGTCCAGAGATTTGGTAAAGCGCAATTTATCCTTTATGAATAATTTTGATCAAATGTGTCACCTTACTTGTCGGATGAATATGGACTACCCAACAACCAGAAAGTGTTTATTAAATTAGGGCAGCTTAAGTTCGGTAGTGTAAAGTTAAGGCTTAAATACTTTGTAGTTTCTCAACCTTCCACTTTTCCTAATACACTAACAATAGCATTTCTATGCAAGGAATGTCTCACAAGTTGGCAGTAAATGTTCAAAAATTGTCACAACAATTAAAACTCTATTACATTACAATAGAGTAGCAAATTAAAATTATTTATATCTTTCGAGTCGCAATAACGGAGGAAGTGCTAAAATAGGATTCCCATAAATGGTTACCATACATACTTACACATTCTCATATCACCACTACTAAATATAATAAATTACATTCAATTGTCATACAGGAAGTACTGCAAAGATAGAAAGTGTTAAAAATGTTCTTGGAATCATTTTTTATACATAAAATGTCATGATTTATTTTAAACTGTAAATTGGTTTAGGTGTATTTGACATACTTTCAGTTAGTAAACACTGAAAAACTGTTCTAACAGCATTTTAATCATATTTAAACTAATTGTTGAAATATACACAATAAAAGCCTTATTATTATTTCTATTAATTGTTTTCATAGTAAAATTCATAATCATCTGGCTCATCTGGTATTTGTGGTGGATCTTGTGGAATGTCTATACCTTCAGCATCAAGCAATCGGACTTTAATATCCATAGATAACAGTGTTTGTAAATCATTCTCAAATGATTTACTACTCATCTTTTCTTTCAATAGAGCATTGATGCCATCTGTCCAATAGTCAAATATTTGTTCATCGGGAGCCAAAAAATTTAAGGAAGTCATTTCAGCTGATTTTAATATCAGCGAAAAAGCTAAATGTGGTGTGATTTTCCTCCCTCTTAAATCTTTGATATGAGGACAGTCTTTGCCAATAATTACACATTTTATATCAGCAACTACTAACTTGTTTCCAAGTTCTTCTAAACTTGGAGTGCTTTTTTCATCACAATCTCCATAGTGTAACACTTTATGGTTTGGTGATAGACGCACAAACCAAAACTTGTCTTTTATTCTTTGACCTCTTGATGAGTATTTCTTGAACCTTGTCCCACCGACAAGTACACCCAACCTTTGCTGCTGAATCAAGTCAATTATTTCAGGTGTTATTTTCTCCTTCAGTTCGACTATGGGTCTAGCGTGAGATTCCCAAACTTCTCTGTTAGTTCTTTCTTGTTGCCATATCTGTGTGATTTCAGCATATGTGAGTTGATTGATCTTTTGTCTGAATTTATCCATACCCTTTGGAGAGGCTGATAAAGCTCTGCTTATTTGCTCTCTTACAACACTGGACACCTTTATAAAATCCTCAGTGGTAGCTCTCATTTCCTTCCATGTTTTGTTTAAGACAACTATGCAGATACAGAATAATTCCTCAAAGGGATGGTCATGGGTGAAGAACAGAGGATGGTATGTCTGTCCTTGCTCACTTGGAGGATCTCCAACATGCAGTATGTCACACAACTGTTTCACCAACTCCACACTTGTTTTGCCAAATGGGCACTCATGTTCATCAGCTCTACAGCTGTTTTCTAGAACAATCTTTGTATAATCATCAGGGTAATATTTAGCAAAGTACAGCATACTATCTAGAGCCAGTATCCCTGGTGGTACTTCATTAAAGTCCTTTATAGGGTCAATCTCGCATTTAAATCCCAGTTTTTTGAAGTCTTTTGAGTATGACCCTGTAGTCCTTCTCATAGTGACTTCTATGTTTGGATTATTATCATTTTCAAATGCTATTTTCCTTAGTTCTTTAATTTTATCCTGTGACTCTTGCTCTAGTGCATCAGCCCTTTGTCTCATCCTTGGCTCTAACAAACCAAGCATTAAAGTCTGTAGCACATAAAGTTGATGAGCCAGTTCTGTGCCTAGAGCTTCTTTTGTGGTATTTTTTGAGAATTCACTGGCTCCTATTAGATTTTCGTAAATTACATTACGGACTGGTTTGGAAGACAGAGTAGCTGCTATTGTTTTTTTCTTAGTCATGTCTGCTTTTGAAAATATAGCATTAATTAGCGCTATAGCATTTTGTTGAATGATGCTATCTTGTTGTGAGTTTTGTAGATGAGCAATCAAACTTGGTATTGTGATTTCTTTTTCCACATGAGAGTTTTTGGAACTGTTGAGGACAATATTCTCTAGAATTGATAAGCAGCACTGTATCACTTTAGGGTCCTGAGTATTAGCCTGATTACTTACAAAACTGGCGACTTTATTTATAAACTGGTTTTCTAGTATGTCCCAAAAAATAATACCATGGTCCATTAGCTCTACGAATGTCACCAAAGCGTACTTTAACAGTTTACCACTGAATTTACCGTTTTGTATATTATTTATGATTAAAGACAAACCTTTTTTATTTATAAACTCGAGGGCGAATGTTAGATCGCTGCTCAGAACCGACAATTTGGATAACGCCGCTATCTGATCGGATTCCAAACCTGTGTTGATTTTAGTCAGAATATCCTGCACCGTCTTTGCTGGTGAGAATTCTAATCGCAACACAGACCCATTTTTTATCTCATTTCTGTTCTTTTCGGTGATGTAATTCTGATTGTTGCTCTCAGAGAACTGTAATGCGTAGTTTTCAGAGTCCGGCAGACCCCAAGGCTTGCACAATAGCTGAATGATACTTGATAGAGGCTGCGCTTGGTCGAATTCGATTAGCTGTGGCACCTTGTCCGGTGCATTCAGCATTTCCACTGCAATCTTCAGTATCGTTGAGTCTTTCTCTTTAGTTGCCGACGGCATTTTCATTGGTTTAGTAGACATTTATTTACCATTGGACACGGATACAAAATCCACAACACACCACACCTCGAGTTCACGGTTTTATTGTAACGTTTTTGACATTTCGTCTGGGGCTGCCAGAACTTTTATTACAAATATCAGTCATGGGCCGGAAATTGTACAAAATATATAACAAGTCTGGTATCAATCAGCCTTTTATGATACCAAACGTTAGAAATTGAAGTGATCCCACATTAAGTTTAATGTTTTAATTATAATAAAATATATTACGCTGTTCTTATACCTAAAAATATATGAAAGTTTTTACAAAACAATACAATTTATACAAAAAAATAACAAAGATTTTGTAAATTCCAATCTATTTTAAATTGGAATATAGTTTATCACTTGAATTGTTCGATTTTTAAACAACATCACCGATGACACTAGATATTTGATCTATTGAGCCATATCGTGAATGACGGTTCACATACAATCGGATAATAGGTACATATATCATTTTGGTTTTAATATTTTGTGATTTATTTATAATTGATTATTTTTTGTTTTTTTTTTTAACCTGGCACGGCAAAGTGACCACACTGCACCTGATGGTAAGCGCAGTGCCGTCCAATTATTGTATCGAGTAGCGAGGGACAATCTATTCCCCGTTACTCAATACAATCATGCCGGCCTGCTTCTTCACACTACGCTATGGGCAAGAAAGTGAAGAAGCGGTTGAGGGTCTAGTGTCAGAATACTCGGAAGGCCGCAAAATGGCCAAACATTGTACCTCAACTCTAGACCCTCGACAAAATATCATATCAACAACAACAAATTTCCTAAACCCCCTTTTAAAAAACATAACAGTCAAACTCACGAAACATATTTAAAACCTCAATTATACAACAACCAGATACACGAGAATACAGTCTATTATAGTTATTAGAATAGGGTATATTAGACTGTCAAAATATTATTTTGTTTTTGTATCCTTTCATGCCATCTGGTAGTTTTGATTTTCTTATTTTTACGTAAGTGACGTTTGTTAGCAGTCTGTGGACTTTTTCTATTATAAAGCTAAGTGCATATTTATACTATAACTATAACCAACTATAACATTTACAATAAACAATAAGCGTTAGGAATATTCTAATGTTCAATATTATAATAAGATTAAAATGGTTAATAAAAAAGGTCTTACGTATTTCTTTCACCTTTATCAGCTCTGTATCTCAACATCCAACCGCAGATCATGTGCAAGGGCTTTGTGCACTAATAAAAGGGGTTTAGGCAATAGGTAACTACAGTGTCTAATAACAACTCATACCATCAACATTGTTTTGTCCATAAGTTTATATATGATACGTATTTTGACAAAGGTTTTTTTACTGCCCGGATAGACAGACGAGCAGACGGGCCATCTGATGGTAAGTAGACACCGCCGCCCACAGACTTCTGCATGCCAGGGCACAGCAAAGCCTCTGCCTATATATTTTCCTTTCTATTTCAAAAGTTTCCAAAATAGGTTTGTTAAAATAAGCAATTAATAGACGAGATGAGAGAGAGATGAGAGATGACTACCTTGTGACCTTAGAGTAGTGTGACCTTAGACGAAAAACCGTGTGACATACAGACAGATAGACGTGGGACTGGTTCTATAACGTTTCCGCTTTGCTTTTCCGTTATTTATTCTCAGAAAACGCTCACGATAATGTAGAGTCGATATTTTCTATAGTTTTGAATATTGTCTGTTAAATTCAACGGAGATAGCCTTCCTTTGAGTTGACTGCAAGTATTTTATTTGCCAGTTGATATAAAATATACCGTACCTTATTAAATAATGCTCATACAGACTAACTCCCACCGGCATTCAGATGATGTAGAGCTCACGGTAGCGACTCAAATAAGATCCGTTTGCGAAAACAGATACTTCCTTCCTCCCCCTGCGTACTTAGAATAGTAATAAATACGTATGAGAATATACTTCATTAATATGCTGAAATGACTTATTATAAAAATAGAAATGCTATTTTAAACGGTAATTATACCCACCGTGCTAGGCCAACAAACAATTTGATCCATTTCATTGTTACACACAACCTAATTATTTCTATTTACCAAGGCGGGAACATGATCTCTTGAATTTCTAGGCTATTAATTTTATTGTTGTGTCCTAGACTCTTCAACCAGTTGATTATTTCACTAAGAGCAGCCAACACGGAATGTCTTCTTGTAAGTTTATATAATTTTTTATTCATTGTTACAAAAGCAATTAATTAATTTTTCTTTTTTAGGTTATCTAAAATGCATACTCGTCCTTTTACCAGCTGTGCTGGATGGGATAGTAGGTTTTCGTTGCGATAGAAGACCATATGGGTCGACTACTCAAGCATCTCCGTCCGATGGGCGGTTCCAGCTATCGGTTTTGGGATTAGATAACCATGCATACATACCTGAAGAAGTCTATACAGGTAATAGTTATTAAGTTTTATTTAGAATATAATATGTTATATTGCCATGCACTACATATACGTAGAGACTAGCAGTAGGTTAATTATAAGTATATCTACTAGGTTTATAAACTGTCAATCAGAGACCTTATTGGGTTCAGTATTGAAGTTTAGTATCATGTCATTATCTATTTATTATTGTAGGTAGGTACTTGATATATTTTTTTATTCTGGCGCGGCAAAGTGACCACACTGCACCTGATGGTAAGCGCAGTGCCGTCCAGATAGAGTATCAAGTAGCAAGAGACAGTCCATCCCTCGCTACTCAACACAATCATGCCGGCCTGCTGTTTAGCTTCTTCACACTACGCCTAAATGACCCAGGATCATAGGAAGGAGGGAACACGGTAGCTGGCAAACTGTTCCACAGCTTGATGGTGCGGCAAAAATATGAGTTTGCTCACTTTATATTATAATTTCTCTACCTCATCCCCAAATCTTTTGTAGATTCTTTACCACATGACCCAACACTAGAAACACGACGTAGTATTTATATTTTTTAAGTATTATTGACCGGTTTTTCGAAACTTGAATTTTTAATAGAGGATCTAACATCGATAAAAATATGTATGAAAAAATTAACTAGCAACTTTATGCTAAGTAGATATACTTACGTACTATTTTACGTCATTTTATTTTATGATTGCATCCTGATTTATGCATTCGAAATGCGGGCGAGGTCAGCTATCATCAGCTATTCTTATTCCACAATTTATTACTGAGATAAATGTGTGGGGCCGGTATGCTGTGGCCCGTACTTACCTATCACAGTATAACATAATGCATCATTTATAATAACTCGTAATGCGTATTAAGATGTTTTACAATTTTTAATAAAATCGGCGTAGAAACAAATCATTTTTTCACTGTTGAAGCTCCATTTTATAAACATCGATTTTAACACTCGAGTCTCAAACGCATATTAAAAAGTAATAAAGTAGGTAAATACATAAAAGCCAAAATCATTTTTATTTCCATAAAGATAAAGTTAAAAATAGTATGTAAGAACGGCGAGTGTTGCCAGTAGGTACTTTGTGGCGCGCCGGCGTACCATTGACACGTGACTGGTAAAGAGGGGCCTGTTGGGAATGAACTCATCAATATCTGATTGTAAGCTAGGTCAGCGCTGCCTCAAGGATATCAAGAAGGCTTATTCATTACTGTAGTTTGACAACTGGCTTCAACGTTGCCAACTATATTTACACAGCCTACAGCCTCAGAGGCGGAGTAGGCGAGTACCCGGCTGTGAAATGAGAGGCTGTGGGTTCGATTCCCATACCGGGAAAAAATATTGTATGACATACAACCCGGACCCGACAAAAATATCTAATGTCTGGGTGTTGTGAGACTGAAAGTCTTTGTAGTTCCTGATACCCACAACACAAGACTCGTATCTTAGTGTGGGGTCGGGGCTATGTGTGTGTTAGGACCACCTTTTTTTTATTTATTTGTACTTCATCCCACAGTTGTGCTGAGAAAACTCATTCGTAATATTCTCTACTTGAAGAATCTACAGTAGATACCTACCAGCGATACCTAATTTGAAACTTAATGCTTTTATGAGTTAATTCTGTGTCATGAGTTTAATGGAGACGAATATAAGGGAATTGGAACGTTGTTTCCTTATTATTTCCACGGGAACGTAGAGTCAACTGATTCATGTAAAGTCATATAAACTGATGAATGGAACAAAGAGTTTTTTGTTCATCATTTTATTTTATTTATTTTTTATTTTTATTTATTTAGGAAACATACAGTCATACACAAAAACAATATACAAATGAAAATACAAATAGACCAAAATTGTTCCATGAAATTATACAAACTAATTTAGAAAGTTGAATTTTTATACAAAGGAAATAGAACCAAATATATATAGACACACACACATACATATGTACAAATATATACATATAATGAAAAATAAATAACAGTGAAGAAACAGGCAAACAATTATTATAAATTTCGATCAAATATAATATCACCCACTTTTTAATCATATATCATCTTATATCATCTATTATAAATTATATAGAGCATCTAATAATACCTAAATTGAAACCATGTCACTGCAATAGCGACATAATAAGTGTGTCTGAATACCCAATAATAAATACACCCAACAGTCACATCCATAGATCTGACTACACACTAGGTAAAACCATATTTGAAATAAATATACAATTTTTTATATTTTTATGTAGGTAGTGACTACCTACATATCTAGTAAAAATATTCTTAGACTTTCCGTCTGGGTTACGCTCAGATATTGATAGCAAAAAAAATTTTTTTTACTTCTTGGGTAGACAGACGAGCAGGTGGGCCACCTGATGTTAAGTAGACATCGCTGCCCATAGACTTCTACAATGCCAGGGCACAGCAAAGCCTCTGCCTACCGTTGAAAGACTACTCTTTTCTTAAGCCTCGTTTAAAGAAGGACATGTCATAGCGCTCAGGGAACACCGCTACAGGGCGTTCGTGTTTGTGGCGCACAAGTCTTTAAAAATCAACTTTTTCTTTTTACTTTTAGTGCAAATCTCCGTAACAGACGGGGAAAGTACATTTACAGCCTTCATGATATCTGCGGAAGGGGACACTAAGCTAGATCCGAGAAATCCGAGGAGGACGATATCTCTATTCCCCGGGGAAATCAGACCGCGCAGCTCTGCAACGGCTAGGTACAGCAACCGATGCCTATATTCCGTTGAGGAAGCTTTTGGCTCGGTGAAGTCAAATGTTCAGGTAAAATACTCTTAGACGTTTAACTTAACTTATATTTGAAGCGGAGAGCTAGTGGGACGGTAATTAATAGATGTTATCATAGCTTGTTTCGGCGAGTTGAATTCCGGAGTCAGTCTATGTATATTATCCACTTCAGACCACTTGCCTGATGATGGAACAGCATCCAGACGTTTGAATTATATTCATATCCTTAAAACTGGAATACAACAATGCTGTTTAGTGACAGAATTAGACAAAACGATGATACCGACCAGACAGCCTCTCGCATAGAAGAGATCTCACACTGACTACTAATATTACTATTTTACTTATATTATAAATGCGAAAGTTTGGATGGATGGACGAAAGGATGTTTGTTACTCAATCACGCTACTTTTTATCCTGAAAAAATGTACAGTTCCTGTGGGATAGTTTAGTTTTTCACAGAGCGAGGGATCGACATGATATTTTGCATAGTGGCATTTTAGATATCAGAAAATGACATAAAATCATATGAATGAATCAATGAATAAAAAGTAGTCTTTTTATTCCGGAAAAATGAACGCTTCCTATGGGATTGCAAATTATAAGAAGGTGTACCTAATAGATTAAGATGCCTCCATGGATACTTTTTCTTCCAAAAAAACCTCTACGCGGGCGGAGCTGCGGGCAACATCTAATTACTAATAAGACTCACTGCAAAACCTATAGGTGTTCTGGCAAGCACCACCATCAAATAATGGGTGTGTCACACTACGCGCCGTGGTTGTTGAGAATGATGAAACGTGGTTTGAGGACGGTGCACCATTGACACAGAAGTTGTGTGAAGACTTGAGGCAGCCTGATGACATCGCTCCGGTGATCAACTATGAGTGTCAAATATGTGATGAGGCTAAGTATGAGGTGTGTTATATATAATAATAATAATACTAGCCCTGTATTAAACATTGTCCCACTGCTGGGCACGGGCCTCCTCTACTAATGAGAGGGGTTAAGCCTTAGTCCACCAGGTACCAGGCACAATTCCAGACTCCGGACTGATACTGAGTATTTCTAAATAGAAAAACCAAATATCACTTTACCCGACCCGGGGATCGAACCCCAGACCTCATCACAGCAGTCGCAACGCATGCGCAATTACAACTGCGCTACCGAAGCAGTGAGTTTTTTTAAACAAACAAATTTGATGCAAACATACTCATTTGAATTTTACCGTGCATCATTATCATCAATACGACAATTAAGAAATATATATTAGTTCGCGTGGTGCTTTGTGTGGCTATGTGCGTGGGGTATAAGAGTGTTGACGCGTTACTGCCATATAAAACACAGTAAACCAACGTAAAGTGACAGTTCACTGTCGCGTTTCGTATGGTAAGTGAGATATCCGGAGGCCCAGATTCCCCCTTCCCTTCTTTAATCCCTATTCCTGTCCTTTAAGGTCGACAGCGCATACGTGATACTTTCGGTATTGTGGATGTTCATGGGTGGTGGAGATCACTTATTTTTTTTTATAGTATAGTCCGACGAACGAGCCAATGGGTCACCTGATGGTCACCTGATTTATACATATTTACAATCTGACACATACAAAACAATGTGCAAATGTGTCGAACTAAATATTTATTTTATTTTATTTTGGACAACAAACAGTCACATACATCAACAAAATAAGTTTGATTACATGTTTACAACTTACAGACTTTGAGTGCCAACACTTTAATTTAGAAACTAATTACAAATAAAAAGATCACTCTTTGAATGACGCAAACATATCATTAGTCTTTAGTATTTAAAGTAGTTAACAAATTACAAAAATGATTACATAGGTAGTTTTCAAGTGTTTCAAGAACAAGATTCTTATAATTCACTGAAGAACAACTCTCTTAATTTTCGTTTAAATTGTGATAATGAATTATTAAACAAATCAATATGAGATATTTTTTTATTAAAAACAGTCAAACAACGACAGAAAAGTGTATTGGGGGTATAGTTGGTACTGCAACACGGAACTACTAACAAGTTATTAGTATAACGCATTGATCTAGAGGGAACTTTAAATTTTATTTGTTCAAGCATGTTAGAGGAATCAATTATATTATTAATAAGTTTATATAAAAACATCACATCCTGTAGTTGACGTCTGAGTGACAGAGGTAGCATATTATGTTTTGCCAGACAATTATTATAAGAAACAAACTGAGATCCAATTCTGTATTCAAGAGATCTAATAAAAGTTTTCTGTACTCTTGCAATTCTGTTAACATGACATGAGTAATAAAGGCTCCATATCACTGAACCAAAGTCCAATATGGACCTTACTAAACTGTAGTAGAGAATTTTGTATGTGCTACTATTTTTAAAAGGTTTACACACCCTTAGAAGAAAACCAAGTTGTCGATACGCTTTAATGATCATATGATCATAATGGTATTTGAAAGATAATTTATCGTCGAATATTACTCCAAGGTCGCGAATATGATCCACTCTGGCGAGGGTATAATTATTTAAACTATATGCATAATCTACGCGATTACGTTTACGAGTATAGCTCATAACAAAACATTTATCTTGATTTAAAAATAGCTGATTTTGGGAGCAGTAGCTAACTAAGTTATTTATATCTTGTTGAAGTCGGATACAATCAGTTTCATCTCTTATAACCCTAAAAATCTTTGCATCGTCTGCATAAAGAAGACCGGTACTATTGGTTAGGTGGTTTTCAATATCATTAATATATAGAATAAAAAGTAAGGGCCCCAGATGAGAGCCCTGCGGTAATGATTTATACAAGTCTTTGGCGCAAAGTTAAAAGTCAATAACTATAAGATAATTAGAAATGGTATTTCTCTCTAGAAATTCTCAGTATTAGCCCGGAGTCTGGAATTTGTGCCCGGTATGGCGATAGGCTCACCCCCTATCACATTATGGTATCGAAATAAATTCGGCGAAAAGTGGATGTACTGGTTACACCTCTGCCTACCCTTTCGGGGATTACAGGCGTGAGTGTTTATGTATGTATGTAATAAGTTATCTAATAGGTTTCTGGAATTTCTGGCAGTTTGATACTTACGTATCATTATTCTCTTGGAATTTGAAGGATATTACACCTGGGCAGATTCTTTGACGCGAAGAAGGAAGGGCACATAATAGAAAAATCCGCCGATTGCAGCGGCCACTAGACAGAATACAAAATACTGTGAAGTTTGTAAATTTGATACAATGCCTGACTCATTTTTTTATATGTGAATTAAAAATGCTTGTGTGTTATTTCAACACTAGGCTCAATAAATAGAAGATTTGGCATAGATATTTAATAACTGTTATTAACCTTGGTTAATTAATTATGTATAATTTAAAGAGGTAAAGCGATGTTGTATAGTTGTATACCATTTTGTCTTCAAAACCGACTGGGGTATGCTGCCTTACAGAAAACTGGCGTTAAGCGGTAGCTTTACAGTGACTGAATTTCCGAAGGCACCAATCTTCTCCCTTGACCTTTCACTATTTTAATTTCTAGATCACTGACAAGACATCCACGTTTTAAGTTATTGTCAATGTTCATGAGATGTAGAGTTCACTAACCATCAGATGACACATTTGCTAGTTTGCAGGTCTAAACATTTATCAGATCATTTACTTGCAGTGCATTTTTTAAATATTCTAAGCTATAAGAACTTCATATCCATTTTCCTCTTTAGATATCATTCACGGGCATCTGGTCACGGAATACGCATCCTCGACTATATCCCGAGAATGACTGGGTGCCTCGCTTCAGTGATTTGGTCGGCGCGTCTCATACCACCGACTACTTCTTATGGTCTCCTGGTTCCCTGGCTTCCGAGGGCTTCCGAACTCTCGCCGAACATGCCAATTCTAGCAAACTCGAAGCGGAGATACGGGCTAAGGTAAGTCGTCGCTTGCTTATATATTTATCAATTTTACAGACACATGTGACATGTAGGGGAGTGGAATGGACTATACGAAAATCGATTCTAGCGCCTAAGACTTGTTTGTTGACAATGATGCTCAGGAAACTTGAGAATTCTCCAAAGAAAATCGAAAAAATGTGAAGTTTATTTACCTGCATTACGCGAGGGTGTTGAATTAATCCTTAATCTCACTAGTAAAACAGACAAGAGAAGGGTTGGATGAACCATTCTCCACCAGTGGAGTTTATTCTATGTAGTTTGTACATATGCTTTCATTGTACTGCGTTTCTTATGCAAAAACAAAGTGCAATGCTGCACACCCCTGCTACCTTGTTGCGGTTACTTGTACTGTGCTTTTAATGATATTAGTAAATAGGTAAGGCGAAGGTATGTGATATTATAAAATTATATCTTCTATTCTCTACCAGTCCAGGCTGTAAAATATACTTATTAGACACTATATATTCGTAGCACTTCTGTGCTTCTTCAATTCTTAACTTAAACAATTTCAATTATTAGATCGGAGACGGGGTACGCACACTGATCAAAGGTAAAGGTCACGGCTATCGCAAGATGGGCAACCCTACATATGCATTCTTCCGTACAGACAAAGACAATCACCTAGTGTCCACAGCGGTGGCCCTTCACCCCTCCCCGGACTGGTTCCTGGGCGTGACAAGGTTTGAACTCTGCCAGGAAGACAACACGTGGTTGAAAGAAAGGGAATTGAACATGTACCCTTGGGATGCTGGCACTGATAGTGGTGTTTCTTATGAGGTAAATATTTCCATAATATCATTTAAGAATACACTACCACACCAAGATAGTTAGTAAGTTATAATAATAAGATTAATTGAAATTTTACGATCCATCAATCACTGGACGGACGCTGTTGTTATTCTAGACAAATATTTTCTCCAATTTACAGTCACAAAATATTGAAACGTACCCACAAGACGCGATATCCCGAGTACAGATGAGTTCGTATGACAAAAACTCTCCCTTCTATGAAATGGACATTAAAGACATGCATCCATTCGGTAAACTCCACATAAAACTCATAAGGACTTATCATAGAGACTGTGAGGAAGAAACAACAGAAAAACAAGAAGTGACAGGTGATTATTCTATATTTTTGCAGAGTAGGTGCTTTCTATAATTTATCGAAGGTGTTTTTTTGTCGGTACGACATAACTTCCATGATTCTGCATCAAATTTAAGGATTCTAACACCATATTAAAGCTTATGTTTGTCGCTATTGGCAAAATGTACATAAATGTTTTAAATAATTGTTTTTTTCCAAAAAAAGATGAAAAATGAACAGTGCCATCTATTGACATTGTAATTAAATAATTCGTGGTATTGTTAATTTACGATTACGCGCATACACGATTTTAGGAAGCGCCATTTATATTACGTAACGAAGTATTCGCACGGGTCATCTAGTTATTCTAAATTTGTAGAGTCGACAAACGATCTTTATCATTCCCATTTCGATCTAGAGACCTCAACTGAGGCAGAGAACGCTACGACAACAGAAACCACAGTCACTGAAGAGAGTACCAAACCAGACGAACCAGAGCCCCCATCCAGGTACCAAAACGTACAGATAGGTAGCGGCGAGCGAGGGGGGTGAGACCTACGATCTACTTGATTATTCACCATCAGACATTTCTCATTCACATTAGAAAGTTATTTTTATGTCTTTTTATTTTTGTGCCTAGTGCTCACATTGAAGTGAATTAATATGTTCATGACATTCATAAAGAGATTAGAAGCATGCTTTTATTAGTCGAAATTAGCATGCTTTACAACATGTATATTACTCATTTTCAATCGTTGCGACGATATCCTAGTCTCGTTAGTTTAGACTTCTAAAAAATAAAGCTTTGTTCAAGTAATTGGGTCTGGGCAAATATCAAGCAACATTGGTAGTGTAAGCTTAGTATCATTTCTAATCAAGCAATTGTCGAATGATTGCTCGTCAGGGCCTTGTTTGCCGTAAAATTATATCTATTAGTTTATTAGGACTTCGGTTACTTGATATCACTATCGGGTTAGACTCGTGGATTCATTAAAGACACAATTGTTTTCAATTATTAGAATAAACAGCGCAAGATTTAGATTGCATACATCATATCTACTTTTTATGCCAATTTGTAAATTGCAATGCATGTTACTACTTTTTTTTACTGCCTGGATAGGCAGACGAGCAGACGGGCCACCTGATGGTAAGTGGTCACCGCTGCCCATAGACTTCTGCAACGGCAGGGCACAGCAAAGTCGCTGCCTACCGTTGAAAACTATATTTCTAATGTCTGTGATAGAGATCAGTTGCTCGTCCGAATCGCTATGGGTTTTGCAATTGGCTTAAATTCAGATTATTTCACCAATGTCGTGGACTGAACACTATACTACCGGTCTACATGCCAGTCACAATTTTAAAATTTATTCCTACAACAGTTAGCTTGAATCTGTCTGAGTGTCGTTATATTAATAGCTATGAGAAAAAGCAATGCTTCTTTATGAAGGAGATCAAGCATAACCCTATGGACAAATACATCTTATATCTTTTATAAGCTAAAAAGCTTATGAAAAAAAGAGAATTATATTGAACATGACGATACCTACGAGTATTCGTAGGTGTGGTTGGGTTTTCGAACTACGATAACTGTTAACAAAAGCCAGAACCAAAATTCATCAATGGCTACTTTGTTAGTAAGCGACGTAAAATATAAATTATCTATTACATACTTCACATCGACATTTTTTGTATTTTGATGGACGTCCAGGCTATATTCTTTTTCCTTCTCCGGATTTATATTTATAATCAATAGTACCTACGAGTACAAATTTTTAGCAAAACACTTATATACCTATTAAGATCATGAGGTTTATTTTTAGTGTCCCTTTCGTCACATGCCGACAATCATGGTTAATTTAATAATAATTCAACCAACCCATACATTATCACAACGATTTGTTAACTTGTCGAAATCACAATCAATAAATAATCCAAAAACTCAACGCAAAAAACATGATTTTATAAAATGTGATAATAGTAAAAACCAAATTCCTATTCAGCGAAATACCAATAGTATCGGATCCAGAATCGTCAGAAGATTGTCCTATGTCCCAATGGCTTGAGTGGAGTCCTTGCGAAGGTCCATGTGAAGGGGATAAGTTGAAGGGATACCGGTGGAGGGAGCGATATCATCTCGTGGACGGAGTGGCTGTTGAAAAGTATGATCCTTATGTAAGTGTTGATACTAAACTTGTTTACAGGCAGTAAAGCCAGACAAAAATGAGGTAGGACTTCCTTCTGACAAACTACCTCGGGGGCGCAGTTGTAATTACGCATGAGTGACGGCTGTGCTAAGGTCGGGTTCGATCCCTAGTCGGGTAAAGTCATATTGGGTTTTTCAATTTAGAAATACTCAGTATCGGCCGAAGTCTGGAATTGAGCCCGGGATAGTCTCGCCCCCCTATCACATTAAGGGCCGTAATAAATTCGGCGAAAAGTGGGTGTACTGGCTACACCCACTTTGGGTTCACTTTGGGTCCACCTAGAGTTGGGGTACGATGTTTGGCCGTTTTGCAGCCTTCTGAGTACTTTGACACTCTAGACCCTCGACAGCTTTTTCACCTTCATGCCAATGGCGTAGTGTGAAGAAGAGTAGCGGGGGATAGATCGTCTCTTGCTACTCGATACTCTAATTGGACGGCACTGCGCTTACCATCAGATGCAGTGTGGTCACTTTGCCGTGCTTGGATAAAAAAAAACTCCTCTGCCTACGCCTTCGGCGATCACAGGTATAATTGTATATGTATATATATGTGTGTTTCTTATCTAGTACATTTTGATGTCCCAGGCTGTGCCTACCTAAAGGAAGTTTTATTTTTAATCTTTATTTTGCCATATACCTTCTATAGTCAAACCTTCATTATCTTAACTTTCTATTTGATTCTGTGTGCATAAGAAGTTATAATACAAAAGCCAACAACAATAAACCAGACACAAAAATGATCTTGTACGATGTTATCAGTCGAATGTTAATCACGGCTTAAATAATAATGTTGAAAGGATGAAAATTATAAATATATATTTACAGGCAACATATACATCGAATAAAGAAGTGTCTAAGTATTGCAAAACCCATTACGATGACTTCGAACAGGATGAATGCGAAGACGACTGTCCAGACGACGATGAGAGTCAAGAAGAAGAGGAAATTACAGGTTGCTATCGGTTTTCTGCAGGAGTGAATTTGAATAATCAAAATATTTACCAACTTGTTAGGATATCCACCATAATAACTTATATAGTTCAGCCGGCTTACAAAGACAAAGCCCTTTAAAGAAAGAAAGACATCATATGAAAGGTGCCCTTAGAATACGGAATCGTAAAGTATTATCATTAATAAGTATATTATTCAATTTTTTTTTCAACAAGCTTTTATTTAAATGCTTTAAAAAGAAGAGCAGCAGCGATAGCCTAGTTGGTTGCGGTACGGACTGTCATAACGAAAGTCGTATGTTCGAAACCCAAGTGGAATACACCTCTGACTGTTCTAAAGTTACGTGTGAATTCATTGTTAATTATCGCTTGCTTTAACGGTGAAGGAAAACATCGCGAGGAAACCTGCATATCAGAGAATTCTCATAAGAATTTCGAAGGCATGTGAAGTCTACCAATCCGCATTAGGCCAGCGTGGTGGACTAAGGCCTAACCCCTCTCAATAGTAGAGGAGGCCCGTGCCCAGCAGTGGGACATTGTTTAATACAGGGCTCGTATTATTTAGTATTATTATTAAAAAGAAGAGAATAGACATTTAAAGTACTAAGTAGTGAATAAACAAAAAGTACTTGTCAAGATAAATCTAACGGCCCTAAACTTGATATGGCTGCTGTAAGCTATTGAGGAGTTGAGTGGTCTGCAGGTGGCCCTGGCAGTAGCATCAGGTCCAGCTCACCATAATATTACATCAGGTTAATGCATGAATACCAAACAGCATATTCGTGCAACGAGAACTGGTTCAAAATTCTGTTGCAAATATGACCCAAACAAACATACGTAAACATTGCAAGTTAAACAAATGCTTGATAAGAGGCATTCTTGTTTTTTTTTACTATAAATAGGCTTGCGATTGACCACTACCTATCTCGCCTGATGGTAAGTGATGATGTGGTCTACGTGGTCTACGGTGGAGCACGCATGCCTAGAAGATACCTATTCGCTCTTGATTTGATTTGTTGTAACAGTTATTCTACATATATTTTTAATTGCAGTGGAACGTAGAATCATGCCTCGGATCACACCAGGCGGAGCTTGGACCAAGAGACGTGAAATACTCAAGCCAAAATACTTTTTACATTGATAAATAACTATAATTAGAAGTACAACTTATATTAATTACTCCAGATTGTAGAATATAATAAATATTGCCAATATCTGTGTTGTTATTTATTGCCTTCAATTTCTAGTATCTTTTTACGTAAATAAATTCCAAAAGTTGATAAACAAATGTTGTGGACGGTAATTGTACGAGAATGTGCTATTTTAGTTTGATTAATTAATCAACTGGCTGCATGTTACAAAACGAGAGGTTGAATTAACGCCTAATTTGAGTAATTATGACCATTTTGGTCACTGAGCAGTGTTGCACATTGTGTGTTTGGTATCGCTTGTGTTTATGTGCTATGAATGTTTGAAACATGGGGTGGAAGAGGTTTGTCGGTATGTTTGTTTCTAAAATGTTCTGCATTAATAGGAAGATTACCTAATTATGCTTTAGTCCTAAGTAACGTAATAACAATTGAATGTCCATTTTTAACCCACTTCAAAAAAGGAGGATATCACCAAGTCAGGATCTGATGATGGGATCTCAGAAAAATTGAGGGCAACCCTCAAATTTTATAGGGACGCAAAATGTGTTTTTTATTGAAGTCGGTGTACTTTTTGAGGCTATCATAATGTTTTTTAAAATAAATAAATAATGATTTTTAATTTTGTGTATGTAGTAATATCTCGTAGTATACACTACATATTGATGAGTTTATTTCTAAATAACCTAATTAAAGATCTCAATTATGTACGTAAGTAGCCATGTATATACTTATGTAGGTACGCAAGTCGTGCTTTTTCAATAAAGTATAAATATAAATCTACCTGATTCATAAAAATATTCAACGATTAATCTTAATCGTACTTGCAGTTGATGAAAATAAATTTTGGAAACATTTATAAGAAGGTACGTATTAAAAGTATTTTTTTTTCTAGGCTTTATACAAATATGCCTCATTTTATTCCTGCAAGACATAGTTTGCAATGACGAAGTGTGCGACAGAAGACCGCTTGGCACCAAAATAGATCCACTGCCACCAGATAATCAGTTTCTGGTTGAAATTGATGGGATATTGGATGACCAATACATACCAAAACATGAATATATTGGTAAGGATAACACTTATTATGAGTAGGTTCTATTCATAAACATAGAAAATGGACTGAGCAATATCCTCACAAAATTGATGACTTTGAAGAAAGAGACAAAGCGACTGTGCAATACTTATTTCTTTTCGCTCCTGGTAGTCTGTGACGTAGACCAATAAAAATTCTAGAAAAAGATCACTGCTGGCCGCACTTTCGCTTTATCTCTCTCACATTTTCTGCCCGTATTCACTCAATAGCTGGATAGAGAGCGCACAGCCCATTTGCTATAATGTATGCCTATAATTACATTATAGTTTTACTAGCAAAACGTCCAGAAAGGTCATACGGTAGTAAGTGATCTCCATAAATCATTGATTTGTGGCGGTTGTCCAAATTTTGATTAAACAAATGAAGATTGGGAAGGATTACACGAGGACGGCGAAAGGTGTTTAGAAGTAAAAGGCAGTTTCTTCTTGAACGTTTAATCAGTACAGTCAATAAACAAATAATGGCCGGTAATAGCGTATATGTAACACTCATCCCAATTCGGCATGGCAAAAACTACTTACCATCAGGAGGCCCGTCTGCTTGTCTGCCTATCGAGGCACTAAAAAAAAGTGGTGACAATGAATTTAGCAACAGCCGGAGGCTGTGATTGACTGTCGTCCCACCTGCAATAATAAGCTTTGATATGGTTTTTATAGTGCGATTGAAAGGGCGGGACACAAAAACGACGTTTATTGCCTTTACAATATCACTGCAAGAAGACACAATGCAGAACCGCGACAACCCACGCAAGCCTTTCTTTTTAAAGGCTGGTAGACTGGAATTACTGCCGAATTCTACCACGACCAAATACAGTCTGTTTTGCAACAATACTATCGTGGAATCTGACATAACACCGAAAAATTTTGTTGAGGTAAGTAAAGTCCAAATAGTTTTGGAGGTAAATAATGATAATTTTTTTATAGTCTTCGTGGGGTAGTAAGATTTAAGTTCACATTTAGAATAGTTTGGATGAAATTCTAGGTGTTATGGAGATCGCCCGACAAAGACAATAAATGCGTGACAGTATTTGCCGTGGTGGCCGTGAAGCCCAACGTGTGGTACAGTTTCGAAGGTCCGTTGTCCAAACGCATATGTGAGGATATGAGGAAAGCTGATGACATGCAGCCCATGGAAAATGATAAGTGCAGGGTCTGCGAAGACGCTAGATATCAGGTATTGATTGTTGCAGATTGAAGCCTACACCGATTGACATGTTTTAATTAAATAAACGAGATGTTATGAACAAAACGTATGTGAACCAGCTAATAAAAATATTAAACACTAATCCGGGTTAAAAAAAACGGGTGCAGCTGTGGTCATATATAATGATCAACTGTTGTTACTTTTTTTTTATATTTTGTTAACTTTGTATTTTTCTCAGCTAACATTCGAAGGTCTGTGGTCATATAATACACACATGCAATTCTTTCCGGCAACGCTATCGCTAGCGAGGTTCAGCGACGTCGTAGGCGCTTCGCATAGCAAATCTTTCAGTTTATATAAATACACTTCTGAAGCCACATTGGGACTCAAGATGTTGGCTGAACAAGGGAACACTACAAAACTGGAGTTGGAGATCCAAAAACAGGTAATATCGGAACGTTGAAAAAAATCTATAATATTTTACGGATTCTATCGTGGTTGATTTTACTTTTCGAAAACTCTACAGCCTTCAAGCGGACTAAGTATGTCGCCTCGAAACTTGACGTCGAAAAGTCGGGACTAGTAAAATAAACCAAGATAAAATCCGTTAAAATTTGTTTTATCTCCATCATATTCGCGTATACATAAGCACCTGTTATAGAACGAAACAAGCAAATGAACAAGTGGCTCACCTGATTACAAATGGTAAGTAATAGCCACTGCGTATAAACACATACCAGACAAACTACACTTGCGTTGCTGGCTTTAAAGGAATAAAGGAAGGGGATATTGGCCAACGAAAATCTTATTCACCGTACCAAACGCAACAGTAATGTGTGTGACAGTTGGATGTATTTATTTATTTATTTGTCTTCTTAGTTGGGTAAAACAGTCCGCACAGTGATAAAAGCAACGGCTCCACCCAGCACAAGCATGTCTACAGTGACCAGCTTCCGAGCGACAAGAGAACACCACCTTGTTTCCTTAGCCACGGGTCTTCTGCCTTCACCTGATTGGTTCCTGGGTGCTGCTAACCTGGAGCTGTGTTCAGTTCTTACCAACGATTGGGCCGAGAGCATCGTCTTTAATTTGTATCCCATGGACGCTGGCACTGACAAAGGGACAACGTTTGAGGTATAACGTGTTATTAATCTAATTCCAATTGCATTTTATTTGTATGTAAATATTAGAAAGTTTCCGAAAAGAGCAACGCAAGCGTTTCTTGACCTTTCGTCAATAACAAAACTACATTCCGAACTGGCGGTAGAGTAAAAAGGATTGACTGAATCTAATTAATTTATAAGAATTTATAGATTGCATAAATATTTTGAATTTTGAGTTGCTTTTGTATACCTGAAAGCTGAGAACTAGCGAATAGGTAACTAAAGTGGACTTGAAATTGTAGTAAGACTTTTTGAGACATTTGGCAGTCTTTCCAGACTTCCTGACCGTACGAATCGAAACCACAAATCTGTTGTTTCACATCGGTTAACTTTGAGACAATGCTGCCGTAGTGTCAGCCTATAGTAATTTTCAAAAATATAGGCCTATAGTGCGACTCTTCAAACTTGAAAATATTGTAGATTAACGTTTTTAAATCTACAATTTTTTTATAGTAATTTAGTAGATAAGTAGTAAATTATTAAGATGTCTGTTTATATTTGAACACTTCATTATATTGCATATAATGCCTCACTGTTGGGCACGGGCCTCCTCTACTAATGAGAGAGTTTAGGCTTAGTCCACCAGGCTGGCCTAATGCGTGTTGGTAGACTTCACATACCTTTGAAATTCTTATGAGAATTCTCAGGTATGCATGATTCCACACGAGTTTTTCCTTCACCGTTAAAGCAACTTACTTCATTATTTACATAATCAACAAACTGTTACCAGTCACCGAATGAGGAGATGTCGCCGCCTCAGCCGATATCACCGTTGTTGAACACAGAAGAGTTTACCAAAGGACAAGTCAAGCCTTTCGCAAGGCTGCATTTAGACTTGATTCGGACATACGACACGCCCAACTGTTCATCGGAGACCGGATTGGATGAAATGGGTGAGATTCTTATATAAATATAGGGAAGAGATAATCTTAAGATTTTTCTAACGATTTTTCATGTGAATAAATGAATTTCCATAGTTGAGGCAAGGCTGCAAAGTCTTGAACACCGACGTAAAGTTGCCAGTTTATCGGTTTTTTACCGGATACATTTCGGCGAGTGTGCCTTGCCATGGCGTTGATAAAAAGCCTAGCAATAATCTAAACGCCTGCTAGAATTTTACTGTACAAGAATTCATGATTGTGATTTTTATCCTGGCACAGAAAAGTGACCACACTACACCTGATGGTAAGCGCAGTGAGTCCAGTTAGAGTACGGTCGGTAGTGTCAGAGTACTTGGAAGGCTGCCTGTACGGTTTCGTACAGTGAACTTTGTTACCAACAGTTTGTAAGTGCTGATACGACTTTTCTGCACAATAAACATTTCTAATAATTCGCATTAGGGCGACGCCCGGTTATGACCTGCGTTACTAAGCATTTTTAGCCAACTCGGCAATTTACTTGTATCGAACATTTCTAATACATAGTGTGTGCAATATCAAACGCCGACCCGAACACTCGTCTCGCACCAGAGTAATAATCGCTAAACTATAACGGTTGTGATTTAACAATAAATCAGTGATTGTTACGACTACAAGTTTACATTTATTGAACCCCGGGATTCGCAACAACTACTCACACCACTACTCCACCGAGCTATCTAATGTCACTGTACAAACATCGTACCCCAACTCTAGATCCCCGACATAAACCGGATGTATACTGGCTGACCCCGGGACGCGACATACTTGCGTGTTCCACTATGGCGGGTTTTATACCCTGTGTACGGTGGTCGCTATCCGGGCGGATATGAATATCCAGTGCAGAAATGATATTGGTATCATCTATCAAACAATAATATGTTTATAATTAATTTTAGGTACTGAAGACAACAAGGGTGGTACTAGTGAGGAGGACGGCGGGACCGAAGTCGATGGTGGATATGCTGGTTATAGTCACAAAACCGAAGAATCTCCAAATACCAGTGAACAGACTATTACAAGGTGATAACACACAGTTTCATTAACCGACTTCAAAAAAAGGAGGAGGTTCTCAAATTGTCAGAATCTTTTTTATGTATGTTCCACGATTACTCGAAGACGCCTGGACCGATTCGAGAAATTCTTTTTTTATTTAAAAGCGTATACTTCCCAGGTGGTACCATTGATCTGCCTTGTGGATTGGGGGCTCTGAAGAATTCTACCACGGTATACCTACCTACCTGTCGTAAGAGGCGACTAAAAGGGGTCACGTGAGTCGCGGCTGCACAGCGGGGGATGTGTGGCCTTTATAAACATACTTATTTTCGTGGTGCGACTCCGAGTTGGGTGGCGACGCGATGTACCGCGCTGCTATAGAATGTGGAGGGCAACAAGCACTAAACGAGACTAGCCGTAAAGGCAACGCGCAGGGATCGTTCCGGCAGCAATCCAGAGTACACTCAGGATCCCCCGAGATCGTCCCACATTCGCTGCAGAAGGATACCGCGGGGTTTTTAGTCGGTACACCGACATAGGAAAATTGTTATGGCCCCGACCCAGTAGGCCCTCGGGTGAAATGGGCCGGAAGGTCGGTGAGTCCCCTCTCTCTTCCCCCGAGGTCCAGAAGGTATCTGAATGATAAAATGAGCAAATATCACACGTTGTAGTTGTAACCTGCCCATAACGGTACCAACACTAGTACTTTGAATTATGTATTACTGCATGTCACTGCACTAGTCAACCTGAGACATAGATGTTAGCTGGTCGACTCGACCCACGCTCCACTATATAGCAACACTTGTGAATATTTCCAAAATCGCCTCAGATATTTTATTATTATGATAATGCGATTTTTTAATAATTCAAAGGATTGATTCAACAAATAGTGATTACATCCGCACATATAACCTACATGGTAGACCCTGTAAAGTCCTAGCTCAAAGCCTATTTAAAAAACCCTTGCCTATCTTTGTTTTTAATTTAAATGTTATTTTTAGCGCGGCACCAGTGGCAGATCCAGAGTCAACGATGGAGTGTCCGATGTCGACATGGGACGAATGGCTGCCTTGCGAAGGCGACTGTGTTGATGGCATGCGAAACGGCTATCGTATCCGGTTCCGATTTCATATGCACAACGGTGTTGCTGTAGGAAAATATAATGATGAAGTGAGTCATTTTTCTTCTATAGTTTTAGGATCTTATATTCATTTACGTAAATAAATTCACTTGGCAATAATAAATCGGCAATATGTTGTTCAACGTGTACCCAAGCATGCTAAGTGAAGTTGCGGAATTTATTTTGCTACATTATCTGCCCTGGTACAAACATGATGCTACGTCATACTGCATCTGACTACTTCCCACACTGACAGCATCACCAAGCATTACTATTATGCAGTCAGCAGCAGGCTAAACATGATTAATCGCCTTGTTTATTTCTTTTTCAGGGTGCCAAGATTGATGATAGAGAAGTTCCGTCTTTCTGTAAAAAAGAATTCCCTGTCGACGATTTAGAAGAATGTAAAGAAAGTTGCGAAGAAGAAGTCGAAGGTAAGCGTGATTGTGTATTTGGTGGCTACCGTCAAAGGTTTACCTACCATAAAATATTTTATGTGCTCTAATTTTATATTTCAGACAACACTGAAGCTGCGGAATGGGAGGAATAAGCACACCAGTTTAATTTTATGCATAAATATTCATTCGGAGAACATTAGTTTATATAGAATTGCAAATAAAACACCTTTTTGTAAAATAACTGATTTATAATTTTTTTTATTTTGGCGCGACAAAGTGTCCACATTGCACCTGATGGTAAGCTCAGTGCCGTCCAGTCTATCCCTCCCTAATCAACACAATCATGCCTGCCTGCTGTTTAGCTTCTTCACACTACGCCTAAAGGACCCAGGATCATAGGAAAGAGGGATCACGGTACCTGGCAAACTGTTCCACAGCTTGATGGTGTGGCAAAAATACGAATTTGCGAATCTCTTGGTTCGGGCTGGGGTAGTAGACACCACGAAGCTGTGGCTCCGCAAGCCAGTGCGCGTGGTTCTGGTGTGGAAGGGAGAGGACGGGATAAGATCAAACAATTCATCAGAGCATTCGCCATGATACAGACGGTAGAACACGCTAAGCGCAATATCTTTATATATATAATTCTACTGTACGTGTGTATGTCACTTAACTCCTCCTAAACGGCTGGACCGATTTGAATGATTTTTTTGTATGTGTCTTGGTGGCGCCCTGGATGGTTTAGATTCACAAATCAGCCCGGCAGATGGTGCTGCAGTCCGTGTGGCGCTGCTTTTACGGGCAGTATGACGTCTGCACGGTCCGCTAGTAATTTATAAGAATCTTTACGTCGTACGTAATATATTACGTCTATATCTCTTTGGGGTAGTCAGAGGTGCAAGTCACCTATTGTGATTTGATTGATCTTCATTTGATTATCAATCATCACATGGAGTACCAATCGCGGACAAATAATAATTTTAAGAGAAAAAACTACACAAATGAGTAGGTAATTTTTTCAATCCTGAAATGATATACTGACTACACTATAATACAAATTTAGCCAATTCTTGTATTCAACGGAGACTACTGTCGAATGTTAACTTTACTAGAGACTTGGGTAGAAACACAAAAGTACAATAACATGGTACAGTTTATGTAAGTATCTTTATTTCATTGATTATGAATCAACGAAACATCAAAATGATATGAGCAGCATCCGTTGTTCAGCGAGTAGCGACATTTTTTTTTTAATTCTGGCGCGGCAATGTGACCACACTGGATCTGATGGTAAGCGCAGAGCCGTCCAGATAGAGTATCAAGCATATACAGAAGACATAGATTTATTATATCGTAACTTTTATAAGTAACCTGTGATTATATCCGATGAGTACATCGGATCAGTAGATTTCGAACAAAACCGATGATTGCCGACAACGACCGATCTGCCGTTGCCGAATGTACATTTTTAAATATGTATTTCAATGTTTATTACTTTGTCTCCTAGAATAATAACAAGAAGTTCACAATAAAAATGTGTTTTGTATAATTATTATACAAAACACATTTTTTATTTTTAGATTATGGGAGCGAAAATCGGCGAAAAGTGGGTGTACTGGTTACACTTCTGCTTACCCCTTCAGGGATTGCAGGCGTGAGTGTATATGTATCAATTATAACTGCTATATGATTAATCCACTCATCACTTGCTACGCTAGCACTATTGGGATCGGTTTTTAGGATCGGTTATCGTTTATTTTCAACATGTCCGCCATATAAGATTGTACTCCTTATACTCTAGTCTTCATGGTTTAAGTTACCAAAGATATGATTTTTTAACTCGGCATACCTACTTTACTGAGCGCTCTCTATCCAGCTAATACGTGACTACGGACAGAAAAATGTGAGAGAGATAACGCCAACGTGCGGTTCTATTTCTATATGAGAAACGCAGGGATGTGTAAACAGACTATGATCCTGTGAAGTGATTATCTCTATAGCAGTCTGTAAGTGCTGGTGAGTGCAGTCCAAACATTCTATCAACCGTTGAGAAACGTTGTGCCGATTAGCAGAATATTTTTTATTACAGAACTACTTACTTATCTAATAAAAGTGTCTTACTACAAGTGTGTGCGCCAAACTGCTAACAACGTATAGTGAAGCTCCTTGTTATAAATTCAAAAGCAGTGGTAAATTTAAACATTACAAAGTAAAAATTATTAGCATCTTAAAACTAGACAAATAACCTGTGTTTTGATATAATTGTGACTTCATAACTTCTACAGAATCAGAATCAGAATCAGAATCAGAATGTTTTTATTTTGCATTGAATGTAGGTACAAACATAGGATGTTAATAATACAAAACAATAGCTCCGATACATTCTGCCATGTGGCGTGCAAAAAAAAAAAAAATATACGTACATAATAACTCTTAATCTAAATTAATAACTATTTATGTCTATATTAAAATTAAAATTGTGACATATTTCAGAAAGTCTCATCATTTAGGAAATCTTTTACTGAGTAATAACATTTATCTATTAATAAAGCTTTTAGTTTGTTTTTAAACAAATTTATAGGTTGGTTTTTTATGTTTTGTGATATTTTATTGTATATTATTGGTCCCATGGATAAGATGCTTTTTCTGACTAATGCTGTGTTATAGCTATTTATATGTAATAAATTTTTGTACTGTGATCTTGTGTATTGTGGACGCTTCCTCATATCAGCCATTGAACTAAATAAGTTTAAGTTGGTTTTAACGAATATTGCAATTTCTAATATATATAATGATGGAAAGGTCAGTAGTTTATGCGATTTGAACATTTCTAGGCAGGTTTCTGTTGTTTTGAGGCCAAACATAGATCTGATACAGCGTTTTTGGGCTTTAAAAATCCTCTCTTTATCGTAGCAATTACCCCAAAATATTATACCAAATCTTAAAATTGAGACAACTATACAGTGATAGGCAATCAGAAGGGTATCCTCGCTAACCTTTTTTGAGAGATAGTACAGCATATATGAAGATCTACTTAGTCTATTACAAACATCGTCTGCGTGATATTTCCATGTCAACTGTTCATCAATTAGAATTCCTAAAAACCTGGAAACATTAGTGGTATCTATGTTTTGCCCATTGTAGCCGATATTATATTTTCCAATATTTAAACGTTGGTGAAAATGTATCACTTTTGTTTTTTTCAAATTTATAATTAGGTTGTTTGAATCAAGCCAGTTTATGATGGCTCTCAGAGTACTATTAATATCCCTTTCATAGTGTTCTTTGTCATTACATTTTATAACTGCCGTACAATCGTCAGCAAATAATATCATTGGTTGGTCAGTGTGGCGAGGCAAATCATTAATATATAGAAGGAATAATAATGGCCCCAGAACACTACCTTGTGGTACTCCGTATTTAATTATTTTATGTTCAGATATATACTTATATTCGCGTTTAGTTTTTAAGCTTACTCTTGATATTTCGGTATATTGTATTCGGCCACTAAGATATGAGTTTATGAGGTTTAAGATATTCCCTCTTATGCCGTAGGCGTTAAGTTTTTCTAAAAGGATGTCGTGTTTCACGTAGTCAAAGGCTTTTGTCATATCAGTAAGAATTACGCATATGGGATTTAAAAATATTAAAAAATAATTGGTTACATTTAAATCAATTAGTTATATGCAATTTAAATCAATTATTTTTGGAGTCGGTGCCGGTGTTGTTTTCTTTACTTTTAGATTTATAAAAACCAAGTCTGGATCTATTTTATATTTTTTTGTATGCCTGATTATTCTGTTTTTTCCATGTTTTGGCTGGCACCGACTCCAAATAATTGATTTAAATTGCATATAACTAATTGATTTAAATGTAACCAATTATTTTTTGCTTTTTAGTTGTGTCTGGGTTTTTTTGAAGGCGGTTTAATTTTTATTTAAAAAGTAATAATTTATTTTTTGCTTTTTAGTGGTAAATTATATAAAATCGGTTAAAAGCTGCTGAAGATATTAGAATTTACGTGTATTTTAATTTTATCACCCCCCTCCCTCACCCCCACCCCTTTTACCCTCTCTCACTGAAACTTAACTTTTATAATGAACGTAATGCAAAAAGAACCACTGGAATACTACTTAATTTTAAGGAGTTACCCTCTCCAGCTCCGAAGATATTCATCAGATCTTCACCATATTTTTATGGGACCAAATGACAAGCACCAGCTTTCAATCAAAGAAAGAATGGTCGAAATCGGTTCACACAGTACAGAGAAACGAGGTAACAAACATAAAAAAAAAAAAAAAAAAAAAAAAGCAACATACAGTCGAATTGAGAACCTCCTCCTTTTTTTGAAGTCGGTTAAAAACAATTAAAATTGCGGGTGGCTTCGCACACTTGCACAAAGGTTTACGCGGCGCTTACGCACACCGCCACAACTGTGAACACCTGCATTCCCGCTGCCGCGCACGTGCACCCGAATTCCTCACGGGGCATAGTCACGTGTGTTCAAATCCATAATTAATCGAAATTTTGTAATTTTCAAATTTTGATTTTATAATACATAACATAATCTACCCAAGAATAAAATGGATTGTCATTTATGTTCACGATGTAATAATATTATACAAACCAGAGAATTTATGGCATGTTGTACGTGTAAATGTAAATACGATCTAGACTGCGTAAATGTGTCGTACAAAAGATTCAACCTAATAAGAAATACGGAACATATGAGTACATGGAAGTGTCCAGAATGTAGAAAAGTAACACAAAATATTGACAACACTTCTTCGAGGAATAACAGCATGCTTTCACCAAATTCACTTAATAATGTGACCATTCGTTCAAAAATGAAGAACATTCAGAATCTAGAATTGAACGAGGAATTAGATGATTCTTTTAGTAGTTTTCCTAATATTTCTGTGGATAATGATGGCGATTTATTGGATATTTTGAAGACTCAACTATCACAACTAACTCAACAGTTACAAGCAGTACAACATAAAGTAGACACTCTCACAACTGAAAAGGTTACTTTGGGAAAACATATAGAGAATCTCTCCGATACACTTCAAATCGTACAAGATAAAGTAGACCGACTCTCAAGTGAGAACAAGGTATTAAAAAATCAGATAAAACAAATTACTGAGGCAGCTGGATTGGAAAATAATAATTCTGCACAAAATAAAATAAGCAACAAAGTAATAAGTGAAAAGGACAAACAAAAATATCAAGTCATAGCGAAGAAGAAGTACACCAACGATTCGAAAGACACAGAAGAAAAAAGAAAGTGTTCAACTATAGCAAACGAAGAAAAAAACATACAAGACTTTAAAAATAAACATAATTTATGTATTATTAGTACGAATAAAAACCAACAGAAAGTTTTGAACTTAATGCAACAAGAATTTGGTGAATCGTATAACTTTTGTAATTACATTACCACTCATGGAGGAATTAAAGAAGCCCTTTATGGAATTGAATCCAAATTAAGAAACTATACCATGAGTGACTATTGCATCTTTCAGATCGGAGAATCGGATTTTAAAACAACCGGAAACTATATACAACTAGTAGACCTTATCAGATCATGTTTTCAGAATATTACATACACTAATATTATTATATGTCTACCTACATATACACAGTCAGGTCATAAGTATTGTCACACAGTAAAAACTTTTATTTTAGAATGCTGGCCACAAAAAAGTTTATTGAATTCGAATTTCAAATTGTTCATGAAAATAAAAACGTATACTTTTTAGAATTTTACTCATTTTTTAATATGGAGTGGACGCTTAAAGAAGACCGTGTTGCAGTAATTGCGTTGCATCGTTGCGGTTACGCGCCAATTCAAATTTTTGACATACTGAAAAAAATTGAATATAACCAAAAGATTCGTTTATCGTACCATCAAACGATACAATGAAGACTCTAGTGTAGATGACAGGTCAAGAAGTGGTCGCCCTCGGTCTGTTAGGACTCCAGCAGTGATAAAAGCTGTGAAGGCGCGAATTCAAAGAAATCCCAAACGTAAGCAGAAACTGTTGGCCCTTCAGATGGGGTTAAGCAGAACCACGGTGAAAAGGGTGTTAAATGAAGACTTAGGGCTTCGGGCATATCGAAAAAAAACAGGACATCGTTTGAATGCCCGTCTAATGGACCTGAGACTGAAGAGATGCCGCGCTTTGTTGAAGCGGTACGCGGGAAAAAAATATCGGGAAATTCTTATTTCAGATGAAAAAAATTTTACCGTAGAAGAGAGCTACAACAAACAAAATGATAAGGTTTACGCACACAGTAGTGAAGAAGCGAGCAACCGTATTCCGCATGTCCAACGAGGTCATTTTCCATCCTCGCTCATGGTATGGTTGGGAGTTTCTTATTGGGGCTTAACAGAGGTACATTTTTGTGAGAAAGGTGTAAAAACGAATGCAGTTGTGTATCAAAATACAGTCCTGACGAACCTTGTGGAACCTGTTTCTCATACCATGTTCAATAACAGGCACTGGGTATTCCAACAAGATTCGGCGCCAGCTCATAGAGCGAAGAGCACACAAGACTGGCTGGCGGCGCGTGAAATCGACTTCATCCGGCACGAAGACTGGCCCTCCTCCAGTCCAGATTTGAATCCGTTAGATTACAAGATATGGCAACACTTGGAGGAAAAGGCGTGCTCAAAGCCTCATCCCAATTTGGAGTCACTCAAGACATCCTTGATTAAGGCAGCCGCCGATATTGACATGGACCTCGTTCGTGCTGCGATAGACAACTGGCCGCGCAGATTGAAGGCCTGTGTTCAAAATCACGGAGGTCATTTTGAATAAACTTTAGTGTCATAAGAATCTATGTTTTGTTAAGTTCATTTAGGTATATAAATGGTTACATAATGAATAAACTTGTTTCAATTATTTTATATTAAACATGTGACAGAATTTATGACCTGACTAGGTATATGTGGTGCCAAACTTTATAACAGCAGAGTTGAAATATTTAACAATATGTTACATCTAGACATTCAAACTCATCAGTATGCCTATTACTTCGATACGAACAAAAGCCTTACTTACGAAATGTTCTCCTTTAATTCAGGAAGACTTAATTATCGTGGTATAAGTAATATTATTATAACTGCAGCTAAATTAATGAAACAAGTGAGCTTTGAAAGAAATAATATTCTTAGGAACACGCAACAACAAAACATTCCAACAATTGCACCAGACAAACACTTGTCAAATAATAAGTTTTTTCTTTTATAATAGTATTTATGTTTTACATCAAAATATTGCTGGTCTTATAAATAAATCAGATAATTTAGCCATACACATAGAACAATTTAAAGAACAAAGAAAAGAACTTGACGTGATTTGTATAACTGAGCATTTTATGATGGATGAAGATAAAGATTGCTTAAATGTACCCAACTTCAGGCTCGCGGCGAACTATACCAGAGATTCGAGAAGAGGAGGCGCATGTATATTGGTTAAATATGGTCATAGTTTTAAGACTTTAGAATATATTAATGCTTTATCTGCGATGTATCATATCGAGTGTTGTGGTGTTGAATTAATTGAACATAACATCATAATAATTTGTTTATATAGGATTCCAGGTTCTGATATACATATATTTTATGATAAACTTGATTCTATATTAACGAAAATAATCTCAAAAAATAAAAAGCATGTCATACTTTGTGGAGATTTTAACATTAACATGTTGACAAAGTCTAAACAGTCTATAGACTTCGAACATTTTCTTTCTGGCTATAATTTAACATTACAAATTAGAGAACCAACAAGAATACCCAGTAACACATGCATTGACAATTTTGCACATAATATAAAAAACTGTAAAAGCGAAGTTATTGAATTGGGATTGTCAGATCATACAGCACAGATATTAAAAAGTCCAGTAACTAAAACATGTTCACTCAAAAAATGGCAAATTAAAAGACGCGAATATTCTTTGGGAAATATGGAGAAATTTAAAAACTGCTTACAAAACTTAACATTTTCAGAAATAATATTATGTAATGATCCCAATATAGCGTATGATAAATTCTTAGATAGTATTAAATGCCTTTATGACCTATGCTTTCCTTATAGATTTTTCACTAGATCCTTATTAAAAAAACCGAAATGGATATCTAGAGGAATAAAAATTTGTTCAAAAGTAAAAAGATCATTACTATGGAAGTGTAGAAAAAATCCTAGCGTAAAAAATAAACATGATCTTAAAACATACTCAAAAAAACTACGGCTTATTATAAACCTAACACAACGATCACAAAATAACGTATATATTAATAATGCAAACAACAAATCAAAAGCCACTTGGCATATTATAAACAAATCAAAATATGATAATCCAAAAGAGCCCATAACAAGAATTATAAGAGATAATATAGAAATTACAAATCCCTGTAATATAGCAAATGCCTTTAATGACTTTTATATTGAGCAAACTAATGGAAGTACAAAAAATAACCAAAGAAATCCTGTTTTTAAATCTAAAATGCCATTCACGAATAAAAATTCAATGTTTATGCGACCGTCCCTTCCTGAAGATGTACACAGTATTATTAAATCCTTAAAAAATAAAAACAGTGTGGGTTATGACGACATATGTACTAAAGTGTTGAAATATGTTTCTCCAATAGTAGCTCCACCTCTCAGTCACATAATTAATTTAAGCATATTAAATGGTATATATCCAGACAAATTAAAACCAGTTATTATTAAACCTACGTATAAGAAAGATTCTAAAGAAGCAATGAAAAACTATAGACCTGTAGCTTTAATACCAATTATATCAAAAGATTTTGAAAAATTTATATATCATGCTCTTTATAAATTTATTGAAATAAACCAAATACTTGCTAATGAACAAAAAGGTTTCCGAAAAGATAATTCAATAAACATGGCAATTTTCGATCTCGTATCTCCTGTATTAAATAAAATTGACCAAAGAAAACCTATTTGTGCTATATTTATGGACATGCAAAAGGCATTTGATTTTGTTGACCATAACACACTTATAAAAAAACTGGAAGCCTATGGAATCAGAGGTAATATTTCACAATTAATACAATCTTATTTAAGTGACCGAATTCAGTATACCGAAATAACACATATTTCTCCTAAATCAGCCAAGGAAATTAAATTTAGATCGAAAGGCCGCAAAATTAAATTCGGTGTTCCACAAGGAAGCGTATTAGGTCCTTTACTATTCTTACTGTATATAAATGATCTCCCCAGGCATATAAGTCATCAGATGGTGTTGTTCGCAGACGATAGTACTGTTTTAATTCATTCCGATAACCCTTGTGTCTTTGAAAACGACATAAATAATGCACTTAGCACAATCATTGAATGGCTTACAGATAACAATCTTTTAATTAACATAGACAAAACTAAAGTCATGTTCTTTTCCCAGCGAATAAAGTCACCTAGAAAGTAGCCTAGAAATTCTCAGTATTAGCCCGGAGTCTGGAACCTGTGCCGGTATGGCGATAGGCTCGCCCCCTATCACATTATGGGACCGAAATTTGGCGAAAAGTGGGTGTACTGGTTACACCTCCGCCTACCCCTTCGGGGATTACAGGTGTGAGTGTATATGTATGTATGTACTGTTATCTGTGTTCTTGACAGAAAAGTCGCAGAATGAATGAATTCAATTAAATCCCTCATAACATCATGCTTAAGGTAATAAACGCATTTTGGAAATTATCTCAGTTACTGAATTCGAATATTAGAGATGATAAACTGTAACTACCAGACTAAATGCGTCGTATTTAAACCTACCCATGAAAGATAATTCTTAGCAAATATAATATAGACATTTAGATCCCTAAAAAGAAAGCAGCTTACTATAGCATTGGATCCTTTAAGCGAAGTGTATTGAAGCAATTGAGAAGACCGGTGTGATGTATCTAATGGCGAGAGATAATCTCTGGTCATTCGATAGTCTATATGGACGACACTGTACTTACCATCAGGCAAAGTGTAGTCACTTTGCTAAGCCAGATACAAAAACAAGTGGAAGGTGTTGTCGAATTTCAAACAATATTTCATATGTTTACTTATAAATAGACCCCAGAACCTCATTTATTTCATAGATGGAGTACGATTACACTTATAAGGTGTTTTACATGCATATACACTCATGCCTGTAATCCCCGAAGGGATAGACAGAGGATTGCACCCACTTTTTGCCGAATTTATTACCATATCGCTATACCGGGCACAATTCCAGACTATGGGCTGATACTGAGTATTCCTAAATAGAAAAACCCGATATCAATTTACCACAACCGGGAATCGCACCGGAGACCTCGGCACAGTAGTCTTAAAGCATGCGCAATTACAACTGCGCCACCGAGGACGTCGAGGCATAAGGTTTTTAATCGAATTCAAATAGAAAGCTCTCAGTTCAGCGCATTAGTTCGTTTGAAGGTTTTGTATAGAGAGCACGTACGAGCAAACGCGTCACCTGATGGTAAGGGACCTTCATCGTCCATGACCATTATCCAGCTTAATCATGAATGTGTTGCCGGTCTTAAAGGAAAGGAAGGTGTCTTCAAAAATCTCACTTACGAGACGTATCAGCAAGAATCACATCAGTTTTCTGTAAGACAGAGGCAAAAACCCCGTCGAACCAATCCATTCTGTAACCAAAATTGACTACAGTGAGGCCCCATAACTTTCAAGTAAACTTATAAGACAATAAACCCCCACTTAAACTTAACAAATTCTATAATGGTACATACCTTGTTATGTGCTTAAGCTATTGTCAGCTAAAATAGGATTAGGCACAGGGACGGTGACGGTCGTTAGAATTCTATAAATGTGTACACAGTTCGTAATTCAGTGCTCGGTGTTAACTTACTTAAATAAGTGTTTAAGTGCCTTTAAGTTTGTATTGAAACTTGATATAAGAAGCGTGGATGAGGCATAGGGTCACCTGTTAAAGACGGAAATGAATGTGAAAAACATGTTGGCGGGCTACTTGATCGATATTGAGATATATACATAATTGTAACTGGCAATTTTTTTTGTACCTTTTGAGCCTGGTTTAAATTTTTTATGTACTTTTTTATTGCTTAATCTAGGGCATTTTTAGTGCACATTTATTTTGTAAAATTATGCTCATTAATGCATGAAAATAAATCATAAAGACGCTTTACGTTCTTATACAAGTAAAAAATTAATTCTATTAAAATCCACGCAATAGTTTAGCAAACAAAAATCTTTAAAACCTCTCGCCTGTAACTTTTATAAAAAGTTGCTTAAGTCAAATAGCCCGTCTACTGTCGGTATAATTTTAAGAAATTGTACGCGTATATCATATTTTGGCAATTGTGGTATTTCTATAGAAGGAAAAAGCTTTCCTAACTTAGGTATATACTCTACATAGAATACGAAGCATCCATCTAAACATGAAAATTGCACAAGAAAAATATTTTTATACATATTTAAAATTGACGTTTTTGCTGCGCTTGCGTTGCACGTTGCCTTTAATGACAATTCGCTTTCAGCTTTGATATCATAAGGCTCTCGTGGACTTGTACCTGTCATTGCACACTGTTTATCTAAAGCAGTCGTCAAATTGGCCACAAATTACCAAGGCCACGGTAAGTAACTAAAAATACGAATACCACATCCAATCCACGACGATCCCAACTTTCCGTCACTCCTAATACGGGCTGTGATTAATCGTCTGCCTCAGGACAAGGGTCCCGACTGTAACGGTTACCGACGTCTATATACTAACTCTTTAGTTTATATCGCTGCTGGTTTATTTTAAGAGCCTAGGAGATTTATCATTTATGTTACTGAATTCTTGGGGTTCGTTTGTAATCTCACAGTAACTTGGAAGACAAAAACGACGTTTCAAGTTGTTTTATGAGTTTTGAAGTGCAATCCGGTTACTAATATTATTAGTGTTCCTTTTTTCTGAGATGGAATTAAAGAAAGAAAGTAAAGAATTTTATTAAGCCAAAAACTTGAGATCACATAATTGTAGCTAATTACCATCTGTCAAATTAGTTCGTGGATCTCAAACAACAGTGCCACATGCATTTGTGAAAATGCTAATTAAGCTTTAAGAGGCAGTCTGACTACTGTTTGTAACACAATAGAATAATATTGGTACATAATGAATTAAAACTAAACTAACTACATTCATTATTAATTTATTAGGCAGCGGCTTTGTTGTGCCCTGGCATTGCAGAAGTCTATGGGTGGCGGTGTCTACTTACCATCAGGTGGCCCGTCTGCTCGTCTGCCTATCCAGGCAATAAAATTATTTGTCCGGTTAAGTTTTTATATATAGAATTAGAAAATAGTGTTTTCACATAAAATACAGAAAGCTTTGACGCTGAAATTGGGTTGAAATTTTTATGGATTACTAAACTACTGGACTGTATCGGTGGCCCAGCTGTAATGCGTACGCGGTAGGACTGCTGTGCTTGAGGTCTCGAGCTCGATCTCCGGGTTTGGTAAAAGTTTTTATTTTACGAAATACTCAGTATCAGCCCGGAGTATGGAATTGTGTTCGACATGGCCATATGCCCACATCATGTACCAATAACGGTAGGCAGCGGCTTTGCTGTGCCCTGGTATTGCAGAAGTCTATGGGCGGCGGTGACTACTTACCATCAGGTGGCCCGTCTGCTCGTCTGCCTATCGAAGCACTAAAAAAAAATGTACCAATAATACGCTCCAAAATGCGGGTTACTCTTCTGCATGATTTTCGGGGATTACAGGTGTGAGTGTGAATTATATATATATAGTGTATGTATATTGTATGGAGTGTGCGTTCGAACGGCAAACCGCTAACAACTTATAGTGAACCTCTCTGTTATAGAACTCAAAAGTAGTGGTAAATCTGAACTATTCAAACTTAAAATTAGTACCATCTTAAAACTTGAAAATCATCCTGTGTTTTGATATAATTTGCACTCTATAACTACTACAGAACTGTGAGTAATTACCAAAAACATTAAATATTTTTGTGTTTAAAACAATTACAATTGCGGGTGGCTTCGCACACGGGCGCAGTGGCTTACGCTTTCTTGGCTGTGTTGTTAAGTATAAAGGTAATATTGTTGAAGAAACAACTACAATCAAATTCTTAGGCTTACAATTAGATAGGGATATGTCATGGAAAACACACGTTGACAATGTTTGCAAGAGGGTAAGTAAATATTCCTACGCCCTGTATAAGTTGTCTAAAGTAGTTGATATGAAGGCCGTCGTAGTAGCGTATCACGGGTTCGTGGCGTCGACGTTGCGCTATGGCATTATTTTCTGGGGGAACTCCGTAGCCAGGGACAGGGTCTTTAAGGCGCAAAAGCGTTGTATTCGAGCTATGGTCAAGATTAAAACATCAGAAAGTTGTAAACCACACTTCATATCATTACAATTATTGTCATTTCCATGTTTATACATTTTTGAAGTGGCAGTATTTGTCAAAAGTAATACCAACTTATTTTTAAAAAACTATCAAGTATCCCACCGTACATTGCGCAATAACGAAAAACTGTGCATTATGCCATCGAACACTAAATTAAAGCATGAAAGCTTATTCTGTTTGGCACCTAAAATTTTTAATAAAATACCAAATTCAATAAAATCGCTTAATGTAGTACAATTTAAAACAAGATTTTTCAATTTACTTAAAAATAAATGTTATTATTCTGTTATAGAGTATTTAAACGATAGTAGCTTATGAATGATCTCAATGTTGTTATTTATTACTTAAGGAAATTTAAGTTTGTTTTTTTCTCATTATCACAATTTTTATGTAGTTTAGTTTAGTCAAGTAATAAAAAACAAATAACTTTATGTGATGTAACACTCAACATAAAACTAATATATTTGTACGCTGATGAACGGCAAAGCATTGTGAACAATATTTTATGTATTTCAATAACACCTGTAAACTACCTATGCTTACAAATAAAGAATTTGATTTGAAAAAAAAAAGATCAAACTAACCTGAGACGAACACCCAAAGCGTATTATAGCATAAACGGAAACGAACACCTATCGTCAAGGACCAAGGATCCTTGGTCGTAGCCTGTCGTCTGTACAGGCCTTCTATATATTTTTGGTGCTTGGTGATTGGTGGGCCATACCGCTTACGATCTCTACATGCTGTAGCTTTAAGCTACAGCTACGTAGAAACAATCTTATTGATCCCTTTACTACTTTGTTTATACCCTTTATTACTTTGTTTTATAAATATGTAATATTTTAAAACGTGGTCAGTCTTTTATTATTTAAATCTACGCAAATGTCACAAGATGATGAATTGAAAATCTGTTTCTGAACGCATCCTTTCCTTTTCCTTACGTCATCGTGCGAGACAATTGAACTCCATAAATTTTATTCATGCTATGAAGAATTTCTGAAATAGATTTTAAAATTATACGTTCCCTTTTTATTTATTATGTTAACAAAAACTCCGAAACCGGCGTACAAACGGTTCATTGGTTATACGCTGAAATCTGTATTTATCGTCGAAGCATTTGCGTTTGCTGTAAGCTACGGTCTTTGGCACAAATTGAACACCGACCGGGGTATGTTATTTTTATTCCTTTATTTATTGTTGAAATAACACCAGTTATATCCATTGTGCGTCACAGATGAAGTTTTAACAGTAATATTGTCAAAATAAGTGTTATTTGGTGTTTTATTTGAGATTTATGAATATGTGGTTAGAGTGATATCTGTATCGCATAGTTCACGTCAAGGTGGTCTATAATCATTTTATTTGTATGAGAAAGTGAACGTCTAGTGTATTATTTTTCAAATAATCCAGCATTTGTCACTAATTTAAAGGCATTGAGAAATGTAACATTATGACATCAGGGGCTGTATTTTATACATTTTTAACGATAAAATATCCATTGTCTTATGATTAAAGTAAAATTTCTTAGTTGTTTGTACGAGTTACTCTGCACACTCAATGAAGATTCTATATTATCTTTATTTACAATTCAATTTATCAGATTAAAAAATCTATTATATATATTTAAAATGTCAATCTTTGGTAAGGTTAGTTATAAAGTGAAGTGATTAATCATGTTAAGAGATTCTTATTTGATATTGAGTGCATCATTCGATTGATGTGAGCTCACAAAACAGCAACCTTACAAAAATACTCAGTTCCATAAATGTATCGGACAAACGGTAGGCAGCGGCTTTGCTGTGCCCTGGCATTGCAGAAGTCTATGGGCGGCGGTGACTACTTACCATCAGGTGGCCCGTCTGCTCGTCTGCCTATCGAGGCAATAAAAAAAAACTACCTTAGTGCAATGACCATTAGCCAGTTGTGAAATATGTGGATAAGATTTCAATCCCTGCACTGACAATATATGTGTGATCCACAAATATTTCGTCTTCATATTGAGAGACTACAAAGTTTCTCATAGTCTATGTCTTAGACCAACACAAGACTCAAATCTTAGTCTGTAGGGTCAGGACTATGTGTATGTGACTATTGGGTGCATTTACTTATTTTATCTCAACATATGAGTGAATGTTATTATGTCTGTTAATTTATTTTAGCTATGTAGATCTTATTGTCCATTCAAATAATAACATATTTGGACTATGTCTATAGTGCAATGGCATTATAACTATTACATAATATTGACGGTTGACGGGCTATTTGATTTAAGCAATTTTTTTAAAAGTTACAGAAAAGAAAAAAAATCACTATAAACATTGTTGTGTGGGTTTAGTAGAATTAATAAATTACTTTTGTAAGCACATACTGATTCTTTATGACTTCCTTTCATGCACTTCTGAGCATTTTTTTCTAAAATAAATGTGCCTTGAAAAAAGGATCCTTCTTATACCAGTTAATTTAAGCGCTAAAAATTAGTCATTTTTTTTTAACACTAAGCTCAAAAGATGCAGAAAAAATTGTTAATACCGAATATGTATATATCTCATTATTGCAAAAAATGACACTTAAATCAAATAGACCATTTCAATAATATGAAATATTATTTTTTAGAGTTCCGCTATTATATGCACAATAACTACAACTGGGTACTAGAAGGTTATTACGGACTTGGTGAGAAGATCTCTGATCAAAAGACTCGTGAACTGGACCACAAAGTGTGGTTAGGCGAAGGCAAATTATAAGCTGAAGATAAAAACTTGGTGAGATGAGTGTTGCAATACGGGCCACTTTTTGGGTGGTAACATTCGGAAGCATTGGTTATGCTTTGTTCAAGTTGGTCAAACCTGATGATGAACTGCTCAAAAAGGTCATTATACAATGCTATTATGTTTGTTATGGTCACTGATGATTTATGGTGTAGTCTTGGACTAATAATTTTGCATGTTTAAAATAATTATGTGAATGTTTTAAACATTGTGTTTGTAATTCTCATTTAAAAATCGAGAATTATCTGTGCGTTGGTTGGTCTAACAAAATTTATATGTACAAATTTTTTCTAATCATCAATAATAATTTGTTTGTAAAATATGTACTTAGTAAGATTATATGTTATTCCATTTGGTATATTCTGTTGATGAGATGTGAGTTTGGGTGGAAATAATTGATTAAGAAAGCTAAGCAAATATCAGTGTCCGAAGTCCATTCTGGTTTATCACTCATCTGTTAACAATGTTTGTAGTTTCCTAATTATTCATCAAGTTTGATCCATTTTGACATACTATCATAATAATTTAAATGTTTATTCAGTATTCATCAAATACAGTTAATTTATGTAATATTTTTTCAGTTTGACCAGGGCTCTAAAAATACAGACGCCAGGAGGCTGACTTCACAAACTATAGCCGTACTCAAAGACGCTGCAAGCCAAGATTCGGAACTGAACAAAAAGATCGACGAATTGTTAAAGAAAGGAAAATGAGTGACAAAAATTTTGTTTTAGAAAGACTTAGTAGACGAGATGCACAACGCTTAGAAAAACTACAAAAGGCTCACAAGGCTAGGGAAGACGTAGATGCTTGTAATGAAAATGAAGACTATTTCTCTGGTGCATTCAAAATCAAATCAGAATATGTAGAAGATCTTTTGAGTCAAATACCAACCCTTGAAACAAACACACTTCCTTCACATTTTGATAACATCAAACGGGAAGTCAACGAGTTACAGAAATATGTAGTAACATCTGCATTCTTCTTGAAAGAGTTCAATATGCGCAAATATTTAGGTATTGTCCAAAATTTACAAACAAAATGTTATGAATTGGAAGATAGATATATACCACGTAAGAAATTTGGATTCTCAAAGAAAAAATTACCTAGATCACACAATCAAAAACAGAACTCTTTAGATGACAGTGATGGTGCAGGGAAAAAGGATAGCAATAAATGGGAAGAGAAACTCTTTGGTTTTGATTCAAAAGAAAATATAGTGTTGTTACTTGAAAATGATGAGTTATTCCAGAGGGATGTGGCTCTACGTAACCTTAAAAACTGTACTATAGGACTCAAAGGTGTTATGGGGACCTTACACATGACTAATTTAGAAAACTGTGTAGTCCTTTCTGGACCAGTCACATCGTCTGTATTCGTTGAAAAGTGCAATAATTGTAAAATAATAGCCGCCTGCCAACAACTCAGGATGCACACATCGAACAAATGTGACATATATTTACATGTGACAAGCAAAGGTATTGTAGAAGACTGCTCGGAAATTCGGACCGCGCCGTACAATTTACATTACGAAGATTTAGAGAAGCATTTTAATATGTCATCATTAGATAAGAGTTCGAATAACTGGGACAGTCTGGACGATTTTAATTGGTTAGCGCCTGATATACCTTCACCTAATTGGTCAGTGTTAGATGTAACACAAAGGGTTACCAGTTGGGGCGACTGGTGGTCTAAGACTCCTTCATAATACACAGTCTAATAAACATTACATAAGCTGCATTTGTCCTACTGAAGTTAAATCAATTATGAGTACATATATATTTCTTGAATTAGTTTAATAATGTTCTGACAATCACTTCATGCTTAGAGTGTTGCCATTACTACTAGATTAAATTCTTATCACTCTTAATATGAAGTATCAAAATTCATGCAAGATATATTATTTCTACATAAATCTGAAGTGACTTTGTATTTCTCATGCTTTCATGTGAACTAACTTACTAATAAAATATTATGTAAAATCCAGCATATTGTTTCCTACATATCGACGGTTGACGGGCTATTTGATTTAAGCGATTTTCTTTGCCATATTGATTTATTTATTGGAAATTTTTCTGCACCGTTTTCGTGCCAAATTAACTGATAAAAAAGGGCAACATTTTTTTCAGGCACATTATTTTACAAAAACATGCCAATGAAAATATGTTATTACACAAGTAATGTATTATTTCTACTTACTACTACTATTAAATTTGACAGTCTCCGTGGCGCAGTTGGCGAATAGCCGGCTGTGAAACGAGAGGCCGTGGGTTCGATTCCCGCACCGAGACAAATGTTTGTTTGACAGACAAGTATTTGTGTCCGGGGTCTGGGTGTTGTGAGACCGTGCGTCTCTCGTAGTCCCTGATACCCACAACACAAGACTCGTATCTTAGTGTGGGCTCGGGGCTATGTGTGTCACTATTGGGTGTTATTTATTTACTAAAATCCACGCATTCGTTTTTTATAGTGATTTTTTCCGTAGGACAATAAAATTTTAAGCCTCTTCTGTAATTTTTCAAAAATGTCGCTTTAATCAGATATCCCGCCCGTGGATATAGTCTCGACATAGCATAGGTTGCACCTTCTAACTCCCATCCTTTAAAAATTCTGGAAAATGGAAAACAAAAAAATATTACAAATATTGAATCTAATAATTAGATATCTTTTAGTTTGAGTTATAAACATGAGTCGAAAGTGCGAGAACATCATTGCAGATATTAAATTTGGTAAGATATAAATGAGCCATCATAATACTCTAATGCTTAGTAATACATTATTGTAGCATTTATTAATTTGAAATTATTTACAAAGGAAATAAATAATTGCACTGATTTACGTTATTTTTGTGTCCTTTATCCAGTCCCGGATTTCGAAAGGTGGGTGGGGGGTCAAACTGTAGTACTTTTTAAATCTTTATGAATATATCTATATGGAAATTACAAACCAATATGGAAGATTATTGAGTGCAAACATTTAGCTACGTCGCTCAACGGTTCAGTATACTATGAAATACACCTATATCTACAGGATTTATATGGTACTTGCCTGAGGATGCAATTTAAGTAGGCTGCCGGCAACTTCATGTTGGGTATAATATTGAATTTGAATATTAAATATGTTGAGTGTGTGTGTGAGTGGCAACTCAGACTTTAACCAGATCGAAACTAAAATCAAATTTAAATTGCGTCGCAGCCACCTCGTAGATAGGTTCCAAGCTTTACTGGTTACAGAATACTTTTGACACTGGCGATCTAATCTAATATGATGCGTGCGCTGTTCTATTTAGAATCCACAGAAAATTAAGTGATACATTGTTTTAAATTAAATAAATCCTATACCTAAACTTGTTGAAGGTAACGTAACTAGCACCCCCGCTAATGCATTGGAGTAGAAGAGAACAGTACGATATTAGCGGATCCAGATGAGGTTCCTGGGGGTCTGGAGTCACGAGTATAAAATTATTATAACTTATTTCAGATGCTGTTGAATAGATGTAACCCTTTAACGCCATGTCATAATGCGTGTGGCGTATCTCTAGCGCCAGCAACCTTTAGGTACAATTTTGCATAATTTTGTAAAATATAGTTATCGATAAACAAATAAAATGTACACAATTTGAATCAAAGGTTTATTTCTTGTCTTCAAGCATACGTTAAGCAGTCTTGATTCTTCATAAAAAAAAATACTCTGGTGATGGACCCGGGCTGATACTATATTTCTAATTTTCTTAAATTATAATTAATTAAAGTCTTCTGCACGAGCATTACGTATTAAATTTAAGATATTTCAAAACTTATCAGTGCAGCGAAATACTCATTTCGAGGATCTCCTGGTCTTTGATAAAAAGACAATTACGAATGACGTAGCAAAATCAAGCCAAATTATTACTGAGTATGTAGACAATTTAGGTATGGAACACGTATTATTGATCAAACTATTTATAAAACTCTTTGAACGTTGCATGGTGTTACTTGTCAAACTTTACACACAAAGCGAGACTCTTTCCCAAAGAGCATTATAATACTACTGAAATAGAGTACCTACTTGTACGTTTTTTATGCCAATCGTTAAATGTCAAATGACAGAACATTTATCCCGGTCAACAGTAGGTGCCACTGGTGATGTTTTATTGCTAGAAAAATCCTGCAGGTGGCGCTACTACCAATTGTTTAATATTTTGGTTTCCAGTGATTGTTAATATACTGCAAAATAAGGGTTCTAAAAGTACATAACGTGACGATAAGCCCAATTCACAAAAATATTTCAATATCTGTCGTCGCAATGTAATCTTTTAGACCCTTTTTTAGCAGTATACAACAATCACCAATCACTTAGTATTATTATAGTGACAGTGTGGTGATAATTAGAAAAACCTTAATAATCACAATATGGATTTATTACAATACAATTTTATAATATAATAACAATGTATGTACAAAACCTAACATAAAAATAACAACATCCATTAACACAAAATAAATATATAATATTAGGTACTTAAATATATTTCAGAACTTTCCAGATATTTTTGAAGGCTTGCTTTAGAAACTTATTATAGAACATATTCCTTGAATATTCTATTACAAGCTGAAAACATCTGGAATATTCCAGAGAAGTCATAATCCTCACTATGTCATACACATATACACTTAACGTCATTCATCACAACCTCGAGTTTATATAAGTCATGCAATATGTTAGAAAAAGATAGAAACTTTCCAAAAAACATTATTGCCACCAACACCCACTTGCATCCACAATTCAAGTACAGCTAGCTCCCTACCATATAATACATGCTAACATAACACAGATAAAAAAAATCATATTATCTTTGTCCTTATTAACACACATAGTGATTACAATGTTATATCCTTCTATTCGAATATCATTATTTATAAATTTTATTTCGCTACCTATTGATATCAATCAGAGTATTTTGCAGAGCTAAGTAAATCAGATTAATCTATGAAATAAACCACATGAGCATTAAAACTTTGAAAACTCTTTGAAATTAAAAAGAAATTGAGACCGATTGTACAGTCTTCCCCCATGCGTGGTTTTCATAATGTTTTGAAGAAAAACTTGTTTTTATGCATCTAACACATAAATTAACAATAAATTATAAGATACACTAAATAATATTAAGAACTGCTTGAAACAGGTCTATGAAGATTGGAATTTAACAAGAAGCTACACAGCAGTCCGGCATGATTGTGTTGAGTAGCGAGGAATAGATTGTGCCTCGCTACTCGATACTCTAATTGGACAGCACGGCGCTTACTATCAGGTGCAGTGTGGTCACTTTGCCGCGCTAGGATTAAAAAAAAACATAAAACATCACAATAGGCTTGCGGTACTAATTGCCAATAAAATATTATACAATAACAGAGTAGTTCATAATCTAAAGTAAATATTTATAGATAGTAGCATTTGAACAATAATCGTATTAAACATACATATACACTCACGCCTGTAATCCCCGAAGGGGTAGGCAGAGATGTAACCAGTACACCCACTTTTCGCCGAATTTCGGTCCCATAATGTGATAGGGGGCAAGCCTATCGCCACACCGGGCACCATTCCAGATTCCGGGTTAATACTGAGTATTTCTAGGTAGAAAACCCAATATCACTTTACCCGACCCGGGGATCGAACCCGAGACCTCAGCACAGCAATCGTAACGCATGCGCAATTACAACTGCGCCACCGAGGCACCTTTAATAATCGTATGAAAGGCTATAATAATTTCGCCATTACATACATAATATTATCTTTTTAATAAATGGCATATTAAATACTAAAGTTCGGATCCCAACAGACAGTAAATACCTAATTATATTCTTAAATACCTTTATCGCAGGTAAGTTATACAGAAAAGACACTTGAAATAATTATAAACATAAATATATAAAACCCTTCAAACTACTGAAGCACAGTAATAACGAATCGTATCGCATTATGCATTTATTAGGCCCTGTGTATATACTATATAGCCTGATGTGTGTATGTATTGTACAAAGATTGCATAATACATTTTTGTGGAATTATATTGAGTCGTTTTTATCACTAAACTAAGTAATTGCAGTGAAACTCTTTTTTTTTTTCTATTTGGGTCTACAGTGATCATACTTTTAAGTCCTTTATACAGTGAGCCTATCGTATCGCCATGTTAATACATTGTAAACTTAGAACTTTAAACGGCTCTAAAATAACACTACCTGCAATCATGAAAATAAACTCTCCAATTTTATTTAGGCTTGCAGCGGAACATCTTATTTAAAAAAAAATGAAATTACTCAGCTCTAACGCTATCTATCAAACGCTACATATAATGCTTGCTTGCTTCAATTCTCCATATGATTTATCTGCTTCTAACACCAATTGATAATATTCCCACTATTGCTGCTAAATCGATCATGGTTTTCTTTTTTCTTAAATTGGCTATTATAATATATATTTTATTAATTATAGTTTTTATTCCTGGAGTTAACTTAATTTGGATTAATAGCCGTTTCATCGTTCTTGATGATGGCAGAGTGAAAACATTTGCTTATAAATCTGTAATACTTCGGACTCTTTTTAACACTACTTACAATGATAAAAATCTTCCCTTTGCTTTCTTTTCTGTCTGTATGTTAGCAAAGAACTGTGCTGGTTTTGTCATAATTTTCGTAAATTTCTGAAATGCCACATTATCACACAACTTTCCGGCATATTGCGGTTGGTGTTTAAATTGTCCTCTTTTACGCAATCTAGGTACATATCTCCCTGCGTGTTTTATATTTTTTTGGAATAATCTAATTTTTGTGGTGTATACCGCGTTTCGTCTAGGTCTACTTGTGTGTATATGAGCCCGACCTGAAAAATAAGAAATAAAAATAATTTGAAAATAAAAGCTAACAAATAAAATAATTTATAGTATCCTGATTTCATATATATATAAAAAATATCTACAAGCATATAAAAATGTTTCAATATTGGACATTGAACATACAATTTTCAATGAGACAGTGCGCGGCGACGATTTACGCCGCCTTACATAAAAATTCAACCTACTTTAACAATGTATAATAAGCAAAAGTGAGAGCGTATAATTATTTTCATTTATTCCGCTTATCACCGCACTGTCTATTTGACCACTAAGCAACATCCCGCCAAATCTGTGTTTCTGTTTGAAGGAATTGTAATTAAAAATTTGGTGGTTTATGTTGTTGTGGCATTTATCATCAGGCGAATGGATTTTTGTTTTATCTATACTAATATTATAAAGAGGAAATATTTGTATGTAAGTATGTTTGTAACGAATGGGCTCAAAAAGTACTGGACCGATTTTAATAATTCATATGTATAAAAGGTATAACAAGAAATAAAATATATTACGTACTTATAACATTAGCAACTGGATGATATAGGCAGCTTGCGGCGTCCTCTGATGTTGCGGAAAAGTTACTGAATTGTTCTGGAATGCAATTCAATTTTATGTAGGATGAACGTACAAAGGACTGACAGTTGGGATGGGTGGTGTGAACTGCTGCTGCAGTGCTCTGTTATTTACAATAAGCGATTATTGTGGCATCTCCAATCGCGTAAAAAACTGTTCCCGGAGTAAAAGGCCTACTGTATAATGTATGCAGTGTAATAAAAATAGCCCTTGTTCTTTCTTATAGTTCAAGCTTACTTCGAGTGTGTATTTGTGCGATATACGCACGTACAACAAAAAATCACCCTATGTAAACAATCGCAGCAGGTGAGACAGTAGCTTGCGATTCTCGTATGGCATATAATCGCATTCGAATTTTTAGTTCCTGCATGCGTTTAGAAGTTATGAATTTAATAATTTCCTGGTGAGTATTGCTTGCGTAAATTGTTTTCCTCTAAATAGATCTATCCATCTAGAAATCTTTAGGGGAGGGCTATGTTCAGCAATAGACTTACTTTGGCTGATGATAAAACACTTATTATTACACGGCTACCTATCATATTATGTACATCATATAGAAAATATGCTTAGCAGTGTTCAATGATAGGACTGCGTTTTTTGTGAGTAATCCACTGGGTGATACATACATACATGCCCTTAAAATGCTTTGAGCATAAACGAACATTTCCTTTTATATATTTTTCCGCCTTTTTTTCAACACTGTTTGATCAAGGACTTTTATCCAAATTACTAAATTTTTCACCTAAAAGTAACTGCACTGGGAAAGTAGTGAATTGGGCCTGAAATACAAAACAGTAAAGTAATATTTATTATTTAAATAATATTACCTAAATACTATAACACTAATGAGCGCTAGGAACCGGCCTCCTCCACAAAAAAAACATACATAACGACTTTTATCCCTGAAGGGGTAGGCAGAAGTGCAACTAGGGCACCTACTCTTTGCTGTGTGTGTTCCGTACCATAATGTGATAGGGCTATCACTATATCTGCACAAATTCCACGTAGAGAAAAAAAACCCAATATCACTTTACCCGACTCGGGAATCGATCGCGGGACTTCAAATTGCTGGTCTTACCGGGCACTCTATACAACTACCCTACAGAGTCAGTCCATTCCTTCTTCTCCATAACTGAGAGAGTTCACATAATACCTTCTAAACTATTTTTTAAAAATCTTAACTATGTAGATTTCCTCATGAAATAAGTAATTGAATAGGGAAGAACATAGATAGTTTAACTGACACCAGTTTTCAACAATAATCTAATTTCTTACTTACCGTCAACAACACAGCCAAAATAACATTTGCGTTTATTTTTCGGCATATTCATAATCCAAAATTCGTTTGAATATCCAAGTGTCTCCGAAAAGCAATCAAACCAAAACCAAGTCCGAGCCAGGGGTCAAATAAAATAACTAGAGTACAGAAGTCCGAAAATCAATCCAAGTCGCCACGTAATAATAAAGAAGTCGTTCAACACAATACACAAAAATTGAAAAGATAAATTTAAAATATGGCAACCAGATAACGGAAACACGACGATATTACCACTTAATTATTCTACATGGTACTATGAGATATATTATTCAGCTATTGGATAGCAAAACTTATTTTAAAATTCTGTAACTCTACATTTTTATATCGTTTATCCAGAAAATGATTTAATTCATTCATTATAAAGATCTACGTAACTTTTATGTAACACGTTAATAAGAATAATAATATACCGTTTTAATTCATTCTATTAGTATGGCAAGCTAACCAGGCACACTTCAATTTGACTTATAGTAGGTAACCATGACGATGAAAATAACTGACATTTGACTTCATCTACATAGTTCAGAAATTGGGTTTAGTTCAGTTTAATTATGATTTCTGTACATTTCTAGACGTCATTACATTCTCTTTGGATCTCAGAGTCCTCTAGAGAGTTGAAAGAAGAAACTACACTTAAATTAAGAACATTAACCACCTATGTTACGGAGTGACACGACCCTGCTCTTTCCGACATCTTTTATTTAATTTTGTATGTCTCAAAACAAGCTCTTGATTTTTTGTCTTCTATATATTCTGCCATATGGTCAGCAAAATGTTGTGCTGACAATCGTAGTGCACTTGTGGGTCGAGAAGTCAGGAGCGAGTATTCCAACTTGAATAATAATATCTAATATCTCGTATAATACTCGTCTAATATCCTCGATAACTTCTCGACACTAGGTAAGAATTAAGAATGAAGTGCGCACGTGATATCACGGCGCACGGTGGTCCCGTTCGAGAAAAAATCGGACATAGAGAATTTAAAAAATTAAAGTCGTAATTTTATAAAACTGAATATGCCGATCGATTCGTATATGAAATAGTAACTAAAATGATTTTTGCGTTTTTTAAGATTGGACTTATAGTTTATGAGTAAATCGAATAAAACCGATTTTCTTGTATGGAAAGCCACATAAAAATATGAATAACTCGTCATTTTCGTTCTGAAACTTTTACAGTAGTAACTTGTCATTATATGCCACATTTTCTTCAAAGATACATGTTGCTACTTTTTGAGATATGATGAAAAGTAGATAAATTTTAAAAAGTCGGGTCTAGATCAATATTAAGTGGATTTTATGGGAATTAAATGGGTTTTAAATTTACTAATAATAATTCAACTAAAAATACATACTCTATTTTGGAATTTTCTCAGTTTACATGTACGAAAATACCAAATAACTCAAAAATCAACAAAAATTAAATAATTCAAGTAATATTGATGACCACTGTAGTCGCAATCATAAAACTCGTGTCCTCACTTACCTATTTAGTGATTAAAAGGTACTACCTGGTAAAATTATACGTCTATTTTAGGAGTAACTCGAATAAAACTAGTTTTATTGTATGGAAAGCTACATAAAAATATGAATAACTCGTCATTTTCGTTCTGAAACTTTTACAGTAGTAACTTGTCATTATTTGCCACATATTCTTCAAAGATACATGGTGCTACTTTTTTGCACTTTTTGAGATATGATGAAAAGTAGATAAATTTTAAAAAGTCGGGTCTAGATCAATATTAAATGGATTTTGTAGGACTTAAATGGGTTTAGAACTTAGAACCCGTAATATTACGGCGATGGCGGTTAAAGGGTTAAGAATAAGGACATACCAACCATGCAAACACGTTTAATTCAATTAAAATAACCATAACAATACATTACATTTTATTAATATGTCAAATCACACAAAACGGACACTTACGGACATTTGATTAATATTTTGAACCATTGTAATGACTTTACAAATATTAAGGATGGTCATGTTTATAATAATAATATCAGTATTTTTTATTTAACAATTTTATTTTACATTTCATTGGAAGGTGCGGACGCAAAGGATTTCACTTGAACACCGCGATGAATGAAAGATTGGCTTTTTGTCTCTCATTGTATTGCTTATAGATTTTTAACGCTTACTTACTCAGGGTGGCCAAGCTCCTTGATAGTCGAGCCATTTTTCAAAAATGACAACGGTGCACCTAGTCTTTAATATTTGTTGTCAGTAATTTAAAAGACATTTTGAAACACATACGGGACGGATGAAAAAAAATTAAAAGGGAACTCGGGCACATTTATCGAGAGCCACAAATAATCCTTCAAAGAGCCGCAGGTTGACCCCCCCCCTGTAATTTATAATTATTTATCTATACTAATGTAAAAATCTGTAGCGTCTGTCTGTACATTTGAGTAATTAACCAGATGACTCACCGATTCCGATTCTGTAAGTTTTAAAATTTTTGTTTGTCCGTCCGGTTTTAACTAAATACGGCCAATCAACCACATCATCATGCCACATAAATATAACCACAAAGTTAATATTTTTTTAACCCTAACCATGTAATACCTAATGCTAAGGCTGAAATTATCAGACACAAGCCACATAATCCAGGATATGTCATAAAATTTCATACTCATGAATTACTTTATTTATATGTATTTAGAATAAAACACAAAATTACTATAAATATATACAATTTTATTATTTCAATCATTATCAATGCATTGTGACCGATTTTACAAGGTTTTTACACTTTAAACGTCATTTATTCAAATTATAATACACTAATAATATAATTATGTTTAAAGAAAACTATCATAAGATCAAAACATATAACATAACATAACATAAAAAGTAATATTACAGTAAATTCAAATAATTTCATATAAATTGTGCTACGAGTTTTCCTTTTTTACAAATAGAGTTTTGTGAACACCAACAATATTATTTTTAAAACTTAGTTTTCTATTCTTCTTCTTCTGATATTATCCAATCAATTTATAGAATTTTAAAACAAACAGGCAATTTTTCGAGCTTTAATGTGGAAAAATTTACATGGCCTGGATATATTTAGAAGAAATGTGGATGGAAAAGAAACAATTACATTTTATAATTTCTAATGGCAGTGTGATATATAATTAATAAAGTAAGTATACTGTCAAAATTCTATTCAATGTCTTTCAGTATAAGTTGAATAACAGACAGGTAGAGTAATTAAATCAGATTTTACAGATAATTCAATGTTACCTTACTGTTACGATTTCCTAATTAAAAATAAATATAACCAATTAAAAAATAATTTCCTTTTAAGTACTGAACATCTAGGGCATTACGGCAATACTTAGATCTTATTTAATTCTGTATACAATATTGATTTTCGTCAATATTTTTTTTAAATACATCCCTGTGTCTTAAACCTCATAATGAAGGAAAAATAAACCTTTCGGCGATTAATCGTTTAATAATTATGAGCATAAGTTACCTTTTCACCATTATGTTGAATTTAATTATTCAAGACACAAGAAAGTAGTTTATGTGTTACGCTTGCAAATTAATGTCTTATATATCGATTGGGATCTGTTTTGTGACATAGAAACGTTTATAAAACGTAATAATTGTAATCTAAACATTAAACATGAACCGTAAAGATTATTGACATTTGTGGCTGCATTCGAATTCCATAAAAAATATAAATTTACTAGTTTTATCCGATATAGATTTGAGGTAAACTGCAATGCATTATTAATATTAAACTTTATATGCTTGGCAAATGCACCCAGTTTAGAAATCCGAAATGCCTGAGTATTGAACGTATATTTTATGGATTTAATCGCAGTTTATTTTACTTTATAGCTTTCAAGTTACGGGGCGAACATAGACTATATCCTGAATATTTATTGTAATATTAAGATATAAAGTATTATGGATAATACTTAAACATCGTGATAGTAAAATCACAAGGCCCGCATTCAAGGGAGGTCATGGGGTCATATCCCCCAACATAAAAATAGGGAATATAAAAGTACAGTGAAGAATAAATTCATGTTACATTGGCATTTCAAAGTGCATCATGGAAACTTCAAGCTTTGAATTTAATTTACAATAATAGTTTTTGTTAATCATGAATTTTAGTATAAACATCAAATTCTCTATAATTCTTATTATCTATCATCAAAAAAAAATGCGAGTACCCTTTAAATATTTTAGAATCACACGTTTCCTAATTCCATTTTGAATCTTGTTCAGATTTGTGTTTGTTGAATAAAAGTAATGAAATAAAATATAAACGGCTTGAACAATAACATTGCTTTCAAAAATGATATCTAGTGAGATTCATTTCATTATAAATTAGTACATTTTCAGTATAATCTCATTAAATTAGAACAGATGTAAGAAATATAGTTACAAAAATATATAGGAATGTTTTAAGTACATCATGCCACAAGTTAAGGCGAGTTTACATTTGAAGAATTTTGACATACATATTATACGGAAAAAATTCCAAATGTGGCTTTCAAATTACATATTATGACAAGGTAATGGCGAAAAAAAATCCATGTATCCCCTAGTTGCACTATATCCTAGTGCGTACAACGACTTTAAAACGTCAAAAGCTAACGATAAATATAGCGTCAAATAGCTCGATTAAAGTTGTTGCACGCACTCGGTCTTAATTAAGTCTAATTTAGCAATATTAACGAAACGAAGCGTTTGTGTATGTAGTAATACTTTAAAATACTCAACATCCAATCAGCCAACTTGTTGCCCGACAGGTTTTACATATTTAAAACAAATTATGCGTCACTATAAAATTTGAGAGTTGCTTGATTTTTCTGAGATCCCATCATCAGATCCTAACTTGGTGCCAATGGGACCACCCGGGAAGTATACCTTCTCTTTTTTGAAGTCGGTTAAAAACAATCGCTTGACAAGTTGCTCAACAAATTATAAAGTGTACCACTACACACTCAAACATCTTGTTTCGTTAGTTTATTTATAATTAAGTCACATTGCATATCACCAGTTGGGTTTTTTATGCGATACGGTCCACTGTTGGAACGTGTTGTTGGGGTCACAGGGCGCGAGGCCCAGTTGTCGCGAGTGCGGCTGTAGCGTGAGACAGTGCCCATGCAGCCGGTGTATTAGCTGGTTGTGGGTTTCCTCGTAACTGTCGGAATTATTTACCATCAAATTTACTAAATTATAAAACTAAAATTTACATTTAAACAGTAGTAAGTGTTATATTTACCAGTCTAAATCTGACTTTTCTAAAGTAACATGGTGGACTTAGGCCTAACCTCTCAGAAGGCTGCTCGGTCTCTCTACTAATGTAGAGAGACTGTGCGGTCTTCTGAGTACTCTGACACTAGACCCTCGACCGCTTCTTCACCTTCATGCCTATGGCGTAGTGTAAAGAAGCAAGCTAGCATGGTTGTGTTGAGTAGCGAGGGGTAGATTGTCTCTCGCTACTCAATAATCTTGATTCTCTAATTGAACGGCACTGCGCTTACCATCAGGTGAAGTGTGGATACTTTGCATTGCCAGGTAAAAAAAAGGTATCTAGGTAAGACCTGGTTCAATGTATATTTCTGTACTCACCTCCAAGGTCCGTCCACAGTGCCCAGCCTGCATATAGCCTGTTTCACATTTTCCGTGTCAGCCTCCACACATCGCTCCCCAACTCCCAACTGACCCGCTTCGTTGAGGCGGAATAGTTGACTATTACCCGCCCCGTGACACGTCGAAGTACCTTAAAAGTAGAATAAGTACCGTAAGTACATTTAAAAATGCATTTCTCTCATTAGAATTCAAAAACCGAAGCCACTTCTCAGAATGTAGTCCACATAGTAAATTACAATGACCTTGTTGCCCGTGTTGCATTTTATAATAAAATTACACACGAAAATTCTTATCATAGTAATAAGTTTTTAACCGACTTAAAAAAAGGAGGAGGTTCTCAATTCGTCGGAACCTTTTTTATGTATGTACCCGATTACTCGAAGATGCCTGGACCGATTCGAGAAATTCTTTTTTTGTTTAAAAGGGTATACTTCCCAGGTGGTCCCATTGGCACCAAGTCAGGATCTGATGGGATCTCAGAAAAATCGAGGGCAACCCTCATATTTTATAGGGACGCATAATTTGTTTTTTATTGAAGTCGGTGTACTTTTTATGAATTATATATTTGCAATATAAAACTCACTTCAATTGCGTGTCAACATAGGTCAGTGTTGTTAATATTATTCTAATATAAATTCGCTTCCCATTGCTATTTTTGCGTCAGACTAATTCTTGTCAATTATAATAATGTGGCCATGATAAAGACAGGTACTCCAAATTTCAAGCGCTATGTTAATTTTAAGTTTACATTTATAATGGCGGAAAAAATCACGAGGGACTTGACATGTAAATTAAATCACAAATTGTCATGACAAGCCACCACCTATAGTCAAATAGTCTAATTATAAAAATAATAAAATAACTTACCTATATACGCAGGCGCTGCTTTCCCCATGGTATCAAGACAAAATCCTGTCGCTTTGTTCTTTATCATTCCCCAGTGAACGTTCTTAGGCAGTTTCGGGAACTTATCGTAGACATCGTAAGCAACATTCTCCATGAACCAGCTGAAACTCTTGCACTTCAAACGATCCTTCAACGCCACTTGTTCACTTATATCACCCATGTCCAAAAACCTCGCCATCGGCTCACGAGTGTAGAAATATTCCTTGTGCTCTTCATCGAACCAAGTCTCTATAACCCGCTTGTAGTTAATCGTGATCAGAGATCCTTTCCTATTCTTTGCCAGATTGCCGAAAGAGTACGGCATGAAGGCCCTGTAAACGTGACCCACCCTCGAACAAGGTACCCATTCGATACTGCCACCGCACTGCCAAATCTTGAAGCTTAACTCGAAATTCTCGCCACCCCAAACTAGAAGTCCTGGGTCATAAGCTCCGATTTCAAGGAAATACCTCCTATTAATCGCGAAAAGACCACCAGCATGAGTGGGACTCTTGTATGGCTCCGACTTGTGTTTGTGTAGATTTGATTCTCTGTCAGGTACTTCGTTCTCTTTGTAAAGCATGCCCCATTCGAATATGCCTCTGTAATTTGTACCGTGTTGATACACAGGTCTGTACTCGAATGTCCTATGGTCGATACCATCTATAACTGGGACAGTCATGATTCTATAGTCTCTGTATATTGGAGCTAGTAACGGTGGGAGCCAGTTAACATTGACCTCGCAGTGAGCGTCGAGGAAGACTATGACCTCTCCAGTGGCTTCCTGGGCACCTCGGGACCTCGTTCGGATCAGACCCTCACGTTCTGTGTTTCTAATGAGGCGAACTTTGCCTTTCCAGCGTTTTATATAATTGTCAAGATTCTCTCTTAAGTTATCTTTGTCTGAAAAGTCGTCGACCTGCGAGAATTGAATAAGTTCTTAAACACTTTAAAATACATTGATAGTTTAAAAATTACTTTAAGGTTGAATCTCAATTTTTCATAACTTTACTAAGTCACCATTGTAGTGTATAGATCATTATATTTAGCAACATTGGTAAATTAAAATATACGTAGTATAACCCCAGAGTAGTGGTAAGGGAAGAACAACTTAGTATATGAGAGACAGGGAACAGGGACATAATAAAATTGTTTTGTCGACAAGGTGGGCTTTGTTGGTAAATGACATGCACACACTGTCACGTTGTTCTTAACTTCATGCAGAGAAAACGTCGCAACAATTACTTGAATTATGTTTCAATTGGCTCAAATATTAAGGTATTTGGTCACTTTTATATCAATTCGTTTGAAATACTTAATGCATCAGTTAGTTAGGTCCGTCGATACGCTATCGTTCATATATCACAGATAAGTCAATTAGAAATCAATGTCTTTAATAATAGTCGGTATATAATAAAATATTTACGATGTTAATTGATGATTATAAAACATTTCCAAGGATGAGATTGATCTGCTGATTTCGTTAAATGGTTATCGTCATTCAATCATGCTGTAGAATTAAGTGTAATGTATTTATATTAAGATTATAATATATTCGCAATAACCACATATTCACTATAATTCCATATGGCAAATAAACTATTTGTGGCATACATCTGATTAACATGTAGTAAATGGGATACCGCCATGCTATAAATACGTAATATTACTTCAACTTGTTTCCATTATTGCTGAGTCGAGTAAATCCGAATAACTTTTTTGTTATTATATTATGATAAAATTATCTGTCCATCGTGAATAGAATAAAAATGCCTTGAATAATATAAAATTAAATTATCGAAGATATAAATTAAAATCATCGAAGAAAATTTGTCCCCCTAAGCGAGTTCTGTATCCGCTCCTGGTTGCTCGACATCAAATAGTGTTTAGACAACCAGCGTGAAGTAAGCAGGTAAGTTGTAGTAAAGATTTAATTTTAAATAACTGGCAAGGATGCCACTTAATACGTTACACAAATCATAAAAATTTCGTTGAAGTCCAAAAAGTCCTTAGAATAAGTATATTTTTTTTATAATTTTGCATACATCTAATACATTGATATATAGAAGGGGATAAGCACTTATTTGCCTATATAATTTCTAGTTAAACAAATATGTTGCAAATATGAACTTCACTAATAGAAACATTGCTCTCTCATTCCAACTCGTTGCAATTTACTTATGTCAACAAGAGTACAGCATACGCAATTGTTTAAAATTTTCGGTTGTCAATTTTTGATATGTCATCAAGCTCCGCCGTGAAGCTCATTTTTCGACATGACGCCATTTTATGAAAACACTTTGCTAAGTAGTTCGACTGTCATTGATGTATCGTGCGAGATTTGTTTTACGATTTCAAGTGAATTGTGCGTGTTTAAGTAATTTTTGTTGTGGTACAATAGACAATAAGATCGAAACAAATATGCATCACAATTTGCTGTGGGCGGAGTCGACGCCATTTTAGGGAAAAATTTGGCTTCAGGTCATGTGATCTTGTGTGATATCCCCTTCTTTAGGTATATCAATGATCTAATAGAACAAATGTTCTCGATGACTTGCAATTTGTTTTTAAAACTGCATTATTCACCAGTATCTATACTATACTACAAACAAGAAGCTATCACATCTTAAAAATTAGTCTCGCAACATTTCAACACTTTCAAAAAATAGCTAAAATAATAAATTAAACAGACCGCACTGCGCTTACTGTCAGGTGCAGTGTGGTCACTATGCCTTTCTACCTTTTCGAAAAAAGCTTTTTTTTATTCTGGCGCGGCAAAATGACCACACTGCACCTGATTGTAAGCGCAGTGCCGTCCAGATAGAGTATCAAGTAGCGAGAGACAGTCTATCCCTCGCTACTCAACACAAAAAAACAGATCCTACTGCACTCATCATCAGGTACAGTGCGGTCACTTAAGTAAATAAAACATAACTTACCAATACAACTTCATGCAACGCATTGGGCGGAGAGCGGTCAATAACTGTGTGCACCGTCCTCATAAGGACAGTGAAACCTTCATTGTGGAAGACGATGATCACAGAGGTCTTGGGCAGTTCCTCAGGATAATGCCAGTACTTGCACTCGTCTAGACGTGTGTCTGGGATTGATCTGTCGAATACATGAAGAACCTATATTGTGAAGCTTGGTTTTTCGTTTGAATTATTGATTTACGTTTTTTCCACAGCAGTTACTTGTCGGAAGGCTTACAGACTGATAAAAGATTATAATGTAAGGATAGTCATTTTATAGTTGACCTAAATTGCTTATTATAAGCCTCTACAAATAAATAATGAAATACGTTATGTTACAAACATCTTAATAATTGTTATATTTCAGTATTAGACAGAAACAGTATCAAAAAGTGCTAAACAAAAAAGACAAAAGTGGCGTGCTAATATTAAAATATAGGGCCTTATCAGGGTGCTTCAAAAACCCAGGATGCTGCTTAAAAACTATCCAGGACACTAAAAACCAGGTCATGTCCTGGGAATACAGGACAGTTGGTAACTCTAAATGATTAAAAAAAAACTTAAAAAAATGTAGATCATGCCTATCATTAATGCAAACTGTCTGGAAATCTTCTAACATGAGCCTATTCGCGTGGACCCTTTACTAACCTCTCGGCCGTATATGGCCGGACCAAAACAGGCGAAAGTTGCCCCTATTAGCATTCATTAAAGGCGTATTTAAGTTAATGGCCGCCGACGGTTTGTTTAAATTAAGTATTATTTCATGTTGGTATAAGTGTGGATATACGTTTCTTTCTACGTAAGACTTATTTGGCCGGCCCGGGCCCGACAGCTAAAATAACTGTTATGGCATCCTGACAAAAGAGTAGCCACATTTTGGACGCTGCATGTCGGCGCCGGAAGCCTCAGCTTCCACTAGTGTTTGTATGGGGGCTATCGGCGCGTCTTTTAAATCGTCAAGGTCATTGTCCTGGGCTATAGTCTTACACAATGAACTCGAAAATCACACTGCTGAAAATCACATTAGTTTTCTTACAGCATGAATGGCCCAGCTCTGTAATGTTATACAATTTTTCAAATATAGCAGCGACAAAATATTTATTAACTAGCTGTTGCTTGCGGCTCCGCCCCCGTGGAGGTTATTTTCGGGAGCAGAAGTATCCACCGCGGGGTTTTAGCTGGTAGTGTCCGGTTGGGTGTACATAAGTAGTAGGGACTCGGCCCAGTGGCAGCCCGGATAGCCATCATCCGGGCGAGGGGGTGCTGGGTCGTAAGACAGGCTAGTCCAGCAATACCGTTTTATTCTCATTCCGCTTCCCCCCGAAGCGGACGGCAGTAATAAAATGCTTTCCCCGCGACAAAAAAAAAGTGTTGTGCCTGAAGCTTGAGATTACATTTAAAGAATACCTCATAAGTTAACTCCTCACTTCGCCCTTTATGATTTGGTAAAAACGTTGAAACACGTATTTCTTTATTTTTTACCAAAAGCCTAAATATGAATTTTCAGATCCCTAAGTTGAAGTATTACGGATTGCCCATATAAACTTTTAACCTATATTTCACCCCTTTCAAGATAATTTTTTGAGACAAAAGATACCCTATGTCCTTCCCTAGGATATATTCTATCCCTCTACTGAATTTCATTAAGATTCGTTCACCCGTTTAGTCATGAAAAGGTAAGAAACAGACATACAAACAACAATATTAATTTTGCTGCGGAGATATTTTAAAACTGTTATATCTCCTAACAGGGGCAACTTTGTTCAAAATTAAATACTTGTGATGAATAAAGTATTTATTTGGATACGGATTAATACCATGTTTATAAAAACCCCATTCCAAATAATGCATTGTTTCAGAACAAATTCGATAACCATTAAAAAGGTTATAGTGAGCCAACCGAAATAGATAGACATATGCTATCGCGGACTTTTTTTTAGAACTTTTTAAGAGGAACAATTTCGTCGTACATGATTGTTATGTAACTTTAACCGTTAACGCAGCGTACGCAGCGGAAGCTCTCAAAAGGAATCAATTTTCCCCGTTTTTGCAACATCTTTTATTGCTGCTCCGCTCCTATTGGTCATAGCGTGATGTTATATAGCCTATAGCGCTCCTCGATAAATGGGCTATTCAACACTAAAATATTTTTTCCATTCGAACCAGTAGTTCCTGAGATTAGCGCATTCAAATAAACAAACAAACAAACAAACTCTTAAGCTTTATATAATAGTATAGATAATATGCAATGACAATTATGTTAATTAGGTAATTAAAATACTTTATAAACGACATAGAAATTTGTAATACTCATTAAGATTGCAAATTAAGGAGTAATATTTCAATTGCGTGAAAACACGTCATTGTGTATAGAAGCGTTCTTTGTGGCCAATTGATGGGGGAGTACTAGTTATTCTTAGGGTACAAACATCAATGTGTTTAAAGCCCCAATAATAATTCATATATCTAATACATGGTTGTAGGGTTTTGAACGTTAAATGTGTTTTGTGTAGATAAAAAACAAAGTATTTGAAAATCATGATAATATCTAATTACCTAATAAAACATCAGCAATATACACAAAACTGGTTTATTGTATCAAAACTTCTGCAATCTAACGGAGAAAATAATCTACTATTCTAAAATTAATTTAATTACATACAATTTAAATCAATTATTTGGAGTGGGTGCCAGCCAAAACATGGAAAAAACAGAATAATCAGGCATATAAAAAATATAAAATAGATCCATACTTGCTTTTTATGAATCTAAAAGTAAAGAAAACAACACCAGCACCAACTCCAAAAATAATTGATTTAAATTATATGTAATTAATTGATGTAAATGTAACCAATTATTTTATGCTTTTTAGTTGTGTCTGGGTATTTTTGAAGGCGGTTTTATTTTTATTTAAAAAGTAATATTTTTTTTTTTAGTGGTACAAATATAAAATAGGTACGTTGGATAGAGAACCAAAAGAAAACACCACTGAAAAAGTGTAAGAAAAGCAAAATTCGCAGTTTCGCATATTTCGACAACATATTTTTTCAAGTTATTTTGGTTTTAAAACCAAACTACTCAACCGATTTTGATGAAAATTCTATGGGACCAATCTGGAAGCATATTCCCTGTAATAAAAGAAGAATTTTCCAAATCGGTCAATAAATGACGGAGTTCTGCGGTAACAAACATAAAAAAAATATATATATGTCGAATTGAGAACCTCCTCCTTTTTTTGAAGTCGGTTAAAAATGATATGCATTTTATGCTATGACACTTGTTTGATATTTTGACCTTTTCTCGACTGACTCAGTAACTGATTATTATAATTAAATTATGTAATAAATTGTGCAATTAGCATAATTTATAATTGTTTATTCTATATTGAATAGGTTAGACTTAAAAAAATCTAAAATTATCCACACGAACAGATTAACAGTTATTTGCATAATTATATATAAATAGTATTGTCCTACTTATATTGAAATAATTATTTATCAAACACACAATAGGTTATATGTATCTAACATTTCTAAGTTTAGTAGAGTGTATTTTAGTTTACTGTTTTGTCAATTAGGAGCCAAACCGTAGCACAATCTTGTTAAGAGGGTAATAAAACTATTATCAGAAGCAAAATTCATAGTGATATTTAATAAACAACAGTTGTTTTACAGGAGACTAGCCAAAGTACAAGCATTAATTCATGAGTAACTAGTAAGTAATCTCCGCATATGAAATTTCAATAATAGAAGAATGAATAACTAAACTATTTACCTGCCTCATTGGCATAGTTGTAAATGCACATGGGTTATGTATGACTTCATTGCACAAGATCTTGGGTTCGATACCCAAGTCAGGTAAAATTATATTGGGTTCGTAATGGGAAATAAATATCTTAAACCACAGGAATTGTGCCCAGTATGGCGATAGGGTCATGCCTATTACATTATGGGACCGTAATAACTTCAGTGAAAAGTGGGTGTACAGGTTACACATCTGCCTACAATTATAAGCATCAGTGCGTATGTATGTATGTGCTATTTACCTGTTCATGGCAATGTCATCAGATGCTGCGATGTTCATGCCATATTCACTTTCTGACTCGGCTATGTCATTTGCCCTGTCTTGCGGCATGTGGTAAGGTTTGCCCTCCTCACCTGGACCTCGCACAACTCTTTTGTCTCTGGGTTCAAAGTTGCCAAGTTCTAGAAATGTATGATAATATATTTTTTTACATATTAATAAAATGCATAAACAGTTAGACCACAGCCAATGTTACTTGATTGAAACTTCAGGATATAAATTGTTCTTTATACTATTAAATATTGCATTTTTAAAGACCTGTTCTGCAATCTTATAATATGTACTAGTAAGTGGTAACATTGTATCAAGCTTCACTAAGTCAGTGGTTGAGCTGGCCTATTCATGATTTAGACACAACTGTCCACAGAGTGGCTTTAATACTTAACAATGATATAAGGACTTTTATTACCCAGTAAATACCAATGGTTTGAATGTAAGACATTTTTCTTGGACAAAATACCTATATTAAAAAGTAAAATGAAGTTCCAGACAAAAAAAAATTGTTTAATTAAATAATGTTAATACTCCGAAAAACCATAAAAATATTTGAACTACAAATATGAGGCAAGAAAATTTTATGAGATGGAAAACATAAATACATGCAAATGTCAACACGGCAATACAGTTAGCAACATGCTTTATCGACGTGACAAAAACAATGAGAACCATGTATGTTACAGACGCCGGGCGACGTACTACAAAACTATAACTATTCTAAGAAACATTACATTGTTCTAAAACATAAAATAAACATTTTTCACACATTTACCTGTCTTCAATGTAGGGTAAACATTGCGATGAGATTTGAAGTGACCGACTTCCGAGTCCGAAAGTTTTATTTCACCTTCACCAGCTACTAGGTGTTCACTAGACCACTTGTGGAGAGCATATATTAAAAGTAACAGCACCGAACAAGCCGCTGCCATGCGTATAATCCTGCCTCGTCGTACATTTGTAATTCTCATTTTTAATATTTTTATTACTAGTACATAACAATATTGCTTTCAAAAATAAGAATTCGGGAAAGCACTTTTTGTGGACAACTGGCAGACGAGTGACACTGACGACAAGTCGTGAATGACATATTCTTGACAACCGACAACGTCAACAATCACAGATAAACAATCGTTATAGCTTATGGAAAGTGATTGAATGTTGTATGAGCAATGTATTATGCTCTTTTAGCACTGACGTCTATTATATCTATTATATATTTGATCCGCGAAAGTGTGCCTATTTGATTTTCGCCATATTGGCGCTGATAGCTGTGCAGTCGAGCAGTGAGCGTCCGTGGAACTAACGATAGAGTTGAGACACGAAGGATGATATATCGACAATAATACACAACAGTCGATGGTTTACAAATCTTAACAATAATAAAAACATCGCCTTAGCAAAATACATTTTAATCTACTATATTATGTTTAAAACGCTTACTATAATATTAAACCCACCGGAAAATATTGTGGGCACACTGCCCTTTTTTTAACTGGGTCCGTGAAACATGTCTAATAAAACAATCTTCCATAAAATGTTTAGAACTTAAATAGCTATTTATGTTTGGAAACAAATTTTCAACATTCATGTTTCTCGGCCATAGTTTTTGTATCACCGAGCCAGTTGGAAACCTATAATGGAAATTTTATAATGTAATTTTATGATTTGAAATGAATATTTCCTATTCCTTAGACAGAATATATCGATATGTATTGTCGAAATTAAACTTGGGCAACTCTACCTAGATATAATTTATATATAAATTTGCTATTACAAAACAAATTAACATAAAAATATGTCTTATTAGAGTTATTTTTTGCTTACAAATTCTAATTTCATCTTTAAAATGACTAGTTACAATATACATAGCTAAAACATGATGCAAGTTTACTAACTTGTGAAATGTTACTCCACTTCCCGTTTGGTAACGGGCCATACAAAAAACACAAACTCTCATGGTTTATTAACAAAAACCACACACAAATAATTCTTCAAATTCAGGTCTTCAACGCAATAATCAGTTAAAAGCCACTGACAAGACAGACGCACTCGAAACAATAAATCGGCCATATATATATGACATATGTTAGGAATGTTGATAAAATATCGATATATCGAAATATCGATATTTATTACTAATATTTTTTTGGTCGATATATCGATATTTTTATATTGAAATATAGATATCGGAGATAGATATTTATACTCGTAAATTATTGAAACTACTACATTATCGTCAACTTAATCTACGGTACTTTATTTACACTATAATATGTGTTTCCTCTTTCCCTATTGAATTTAGTTGCTTAGTATAGTATTCACTTAAATTTTTATAATCAATATAGTGGATTATAAACTGTGTAACTAAATAATTTTGTAGCTCATTTATTTATTATGATTGTCTTTACACACTTTATATTAGCTACAATTGTATCTAAGTAGACTAAGTATATATGTAACGGAATCTTTCAACGCAATGTTCACCACCTTCAAGACATCCGATTTACTTGAATATTTACACACGTATCAAGGACCTATGATCGGTTCACCAAGATAATAAAAAATATAAGGTATCATTTTAGATCATATTTTTTATGGGGTCTTAATTTACAATCGAATATTTTATTATAACTAGGTTTGAGCTGTTTTGGGACTATAAATTATATTTAAAAAATAGCACGCTTTAATAGCTAGCCGAACTAAAAAGTAGAAATAATATTAAGTTCATGGCAAAAAATTATAATTTAAAGAAACTAAAAAATATCACGTTTTAAGGTGTCGTCAAATATGATTCCAAGATCTTTGAATCTAATAAATTCACTGGCGCCCCGATTCACGAAGAAAGGATGTATGGCGTCAGGACCAGACCCTTAGACGAGTAAATTTTTTTAATAAAAATATCGATATATCGATATTTTTTTCGGATATATCAAACTCCGATATTGATATATTTAAAAATATCGATATATCAAACTCCGATATTGATATATTTAAAAATATCGATATATCGGAAATCCGATATTTTATAAAATATCAACATCCCTATTATATGTCAAATTTAGTTTCAAATACACTCGAGAGGGGCGCTTCAAATAAGTCAAGAAAATAGCTGTCATTTTGTATTAGATATCCTGTCCATATAATATACGTCAGTGACTTTTAGAGACTCCACTGACAAACTTTCTCCGACCTGCACGTTTTATTGGAACGAAGTTCCTTACGGCAGGCTTGGAGGGGATAGGGATTTTGCTGCGCGACCGAACTGAAAAATATGTGATTGTAAAACCGTAAGAAAAAGTGCGTGGAATAAAACCGTCAAATGAGACGTGCGCAGGCGCGACTGTCGCATACACAATTAGTTCCTTACGGCAGGCTTGGAGGGGATAGGGATTTTGCTGCGCGACAATAGTGACGTCCAGTTAGAGTAGCAAGTAGTGACGTCCAGTTAGAGTGGTAAGTAGTGACGTCCAGTTAGAGTGGCAAGTAGTGACGTCCAGTTAGAATGGCAAATAGTGACGTCCAGTTAGAGTGGCAAGTAGTGACGTCCAGTTAGAGTGGCAAGTAGTGACGTCCAGTTAGAGTAGCAAGTGATGACGTCCAGTTAGAGTAGCAAGTAGTGACGTCCAGTTAGAGTAGCAAGTGATGACGTCCAGTTAGAGTGGCATGTAGTGACGTCCAGTTAGAGTAGCAAGTAGTGACGTCCAGTTAGAGTGGCAAGTAGTGACGTCCAATTAGAGTAGCAAGTAGTGACGTCCAGTTAGAGTAGCAAGTAGCGACGTCCAGTTAGAGTGGCAAGTAGTGACGTCCAGTTAGAGTAGCAAGTAGTGACGTCCAGTTAGAGTGGTAAGTAGTGACGTCCAGTTAGAGTGGCAAGTAGTGACGTCCAGTTAGAATGGCAAATAGTGACGTCCAGTTAGAGTAGCAAGTAGCGACGTCCAGTAAGAGTGGCAAGTAGTGACGTCCAGTTAGAGTGGCAAGTAGTGACGTCCAGTTAGAGTAGCAAGTAGTGACGTCCAGTTAGAGTGGCAAGTAGTGACGTCCAGTTAGAGTGGCAATTAGTGACGTCCAGTTAGAGTAGCAAGTGATGACGTCCAATTAGAGTGGCAAGTAGTGACGTCCAGTTAGAGTAGCAAGTGATGACGTCCAGTTAGAATGGCAAGTAGTGACGTCCAGTTAGAGTAGCAAGTAAGGACATCCAGTTAGAGTAGCAAGTAGTGACGTCCAGTTAGAGTGGCAAGTAGTGACGTCCAGTTAGAGTGGCAAGTAGTGACGTCCAGTTAGAGTAGCAAGTGATGACGTCCAGTTATAGTGGCAAGTAGTGACGTCCAGTTAGAGTAGCAAGTAGTGACGTCCAGTTAGAGTGGCAAGTGGTGACGTCCAGTTAGAGTAGCAAGTAGTGACGTCCAGTTAGAGTGGCAAGTAGTGACGTCCAATTAGAGTGGCAAGTAGTGACGTCCAGTTACAGTAGCAAATGATGACATCGAGTTATTATTTTGTTCAATAAAATACATTTGTAAAGAATCTATGGTACAATACAATACATTATCCTTCCTATATATTAATAATACATACATATTCAAAGGTTTTAGTTGTGGCCCCGTATACGAGATGGCGCTTTTACTTATTGACTTTAAACTCCACGAGAAGACTCTATTTCCTACATTTATGTAACCTGTTTCGCGTTGACGTTTACTGCGAAAATCAAATTCCTTCCGTTAAATTTAAAACAACAAGTCTAATTGTTTATTTATATTGGAATGAAAGTGGTGCCTATGATTCATTAATTAATGTGCTTATGATCAATAAAAACATTTTTACAACACAAGGAATATAACATTATAGTTATGGAACAAAGTAAGTGAACTAAAATTTCTTCTAAAAAAACTTGACGCTTTCAGCTTACAAAATTTTATGTTCCAGCACAAGATCCGTATTCGATAGAAACTTTCATAGGAAACTGGAATGGTTACTTCCCCGACTATCAGCTAACTGCTCCAGACTTGAAGAGTCCACATGTAGTAATTGGGGCACTGTTTAAGATTATCAAGAGACTTGGTATTGACGAAGATGCCGTATTAGCTGTGAGTACTTTATAAATTCTATAATATAATTCTGGTATTCGTCAGAAATCTAACTCAAGTGAGCATCCTGAAAAACATTACCATTCTTGAAGCTAGTGATAGATCGAGGACTTTTCTGAAGTTATTGATACAATTCTTGTTAATATTTATTGGACATTTATATCTTCTCTACTCCATAATCAAACAAATAATCATTCAAAAGACTCTATGTTTTCAAGCATTTAAACATAATTGTTCCCTTTTCAAAATAATTCACAAATGTTTATTTTTCAACATACATGAGAAAACATAAATGTTGAATTCTTTATTCGTATAAGCAAATAAGTAACTAAGTATTGTGGAACTATAGGTCCCGTGTGTCTATTGATACCTACAATGAGTGCACATCTCTGAACCTAAAGTAAGATACAATTAATTATCTTGTGTCATAGATATTGGAGACAACAAAAGGCTTTTGGTCTCATAGCACCTAGACCCTAAACAAATATTTGTCTGTCGTAACCTTCCACAGTGCAGGCTTCAAACCCACATCCTCTCAATTTAACTGCCAACTATTTGCTTGCTCAGAAAGTTGCCACTTTGTGCGATCTTTGTTCAAATTAATATCAGAAATATTGTGTGTTGGTAAACTTAACCAATTCTGATTCTCTTTTCAATATTTTTTCAGCCACCACCAGAAGAAATGCGTAATGACAACACAATGTACTACTGGGATCTGCTGCCAGTTATCAACATGACTCGAGTGATGAACCACCTGGTCTCCGACATGCCTTCTTCATTCCAAGTGTTCACGATCAGCATCATGAACCTGCTCCAACCTACAGCCAACAAGTCCTATCTTATCCTCGCACTGCTATATAACCTGATGCTGTTTAATGAAGAGAAGTTGCAACACATTGCTCCACACGAAGGAGAATTGTTTGAAAAGATCAATCAGGTACACTATTATTTGCATATTGCAGTATTGAAATATACTGACATCTCTGTAACTGATAGATATAATTTTTCTTACTGCCAAGCAGCCTTTATGGTGAATTGTGCGAAAATCCGTCTGTGAGATGAGAGGTTGTATGCTCAATCCTCACACCAAGGCAAATGTTTCCACAGTTCAAATGTGGCTACTGTGTAGTGGTATCTTATATATACAGTAGTTTTTATTATAAAGTTGGTTGGTAACTAGCAAAGAGGGTTGCTGAGTGACGACTCAGTCATGCACCACTGTGGTTAGTTAGGGTAGTTGAAACGGTTTTCTTTATTATTTTCATCAACCAGTTACATTACCTAAAATGTATTATTGAAAGAATTTTATGAATATGAACAAAAATAAGTAAATTCAAATTAGCTGGAGAGGGTAGTTGTCATATGACAGAAAAAGATGCCTGATATGAGTTGTGACGGGACCTCTCTGAATGGCCATTACTGTGCTATTGCAACGCAAGGTTGTGCAAGGGAGATAGTGAGATGTTCCTACTATGCACCCGTTTTTGCTTATATAAATATCTGTATATATAAAAGAAGAAACTGACTGACTGATCGATCAACACACAGCCAAATGGCTGAGGTTAGAGACTTGAAATTTTGACAGTAGGTACCTTTGATGACGTAGGCATCCACTAAGGAAGGGTTTTGGAAATACCATCCCTAAAGGGGTAAAATAGGGGATGATAGTTTGTATGAAAATCCGTCATTTTTGGAGTTAAACGCATGAAAGTTAGTATTTCGCCTTTAAGGCAAAAATAAAAAATATGTGTTACAGGATTTTTGGGAATTCCACCCCTAAGGGGGTAAAATAGGGGAAGAAAGTTTGTATGAAAATCCGTCATGCTTGAAGTTAAATGCATGAAAATTGGTATTTTGTATTGTATACTTTTTCTCCCAAATATGACCTCCATGCGGGCGGAGCCGCGAGCAACAGTAGTTTTAAAATAAATATTGTGAAATCATTCTTCAAGCAATTCTGTTGTCACAAAAGGGTTTCTTTTGCGTATTATATTCAGTTGCATATCGAATAATGTACAAAATTAAACACAGGAAACTACCCTAAGGTAGACTTATAACTTTATTTTTTTTAGGTAAAAGCATTGGAAGACCGAAAGAATAAACTACTGGGAATGCTAAACGAACAAGCTGAAGAGAAAGGGAAACGTGCGGAGAGATTGGAAACGGTAATTCATACTTTTGAGACAACTTCTATCATTCGTAGAGCCATGACGCAGTTGATTTTGTCTGCTGTATTATGGATCAAGTTAAATCGGACTAATGTAAACTATACGTTTTGATTTCTGGCAACATAGTTTATGTTGGATTCTTCAGGTATAGTATTTAAGAATGGTGGACATTGCTTTACCCAGCTCCATTATATAAAAATCACAACTAATTAATAATCTATTTAAATTTTCTTAGCAGATTGCCTTCTTTGAGTGGTAGGCATATGCTTTGACCACTGTTGTAAATAATAAGTGATTTGATTAGCAAGAAAAGTGCTTCAGTTTTGAATTGTATCAAAGCCATGGCTGCCCTTCTTTGAATTAACTACAATGTGAAATGCTATTCTGAAGTTGGAACTCTAAAAATAAGTTATCTAAGTATTTATTTTTTGTAACACAAACATTGCTTTGTCTTCAACGGTATTTTTCTTATACAAACAATATTTAAAAACAATTTATATTTCTTGCAATGGTGCTTAATATATATTTTTTAATTCCAGTTTGAACATGACATAAAGCAGCTTGAAGAAGAACTGAAACAAGAGAAAGAAGTACATGATGAAGAAAAACAAGAATTAGAGGCGCTTATAAAAGAGAAAAGACAGACGGATATGTTACTAGACCAAAAGAAAGGCCATAGAGATGCCTTGCTAGCCGAAATAGCCCGGAACAGAGCCCTAAGGGTGTACGATGGGGAGGATATCAAGGCTCAAGTAGAACAAGTGGCCCATAATGTCAAGGAAGCAGAAGAGAAACTCGAGACTCTCCGGGCAACGTTAATGCAGAAAGAGACCAGTCTGAAAAACTTGCAGACCATAAAACCCAGTTTGGATGTGGCAAATAATTTGTTACACGATATCATGAAGCTGTCAGATAGTTTGAAGTAAGTTTTATTGTGATATAGCTCTACAACTGTGCTTGAGATAAATATGGTTACCTGTCTAGTCTGCAAACGTTTAAGTTTTTTCTTTTATAAAGTTTTGACCACATCCAATTTTTGTTAAATTTAAATGACAAAGGTGTATGAGCCTGTTAGTCAAGTCAAAGCTTAGCACTACTCATATATTATGTATCAGTCTTATGAGATTGAATGTTTTTCCTACACGCTGATATCCAATGACATAAATTCCCAGACCCAGACCCCCAGCTTATGGGGTATCTGGAGGAGCACCAGCTGATTAGCGATCGTCAGTACGGTTTCCGTCAATTATTTTCTAATTATTAACTAGGTATTTTTATTTATTTTTCGCACAATGGTATCATTAAAGGTTGGAATTCCCAAAATTTAATGATAATTTGTTTATTGCCTGTTAATAGAGATATAGAGGGTGGCGACCTGGACTCTGACAGCAAGGAGGGTGAGTTGGAAGTACTGAGCACTGAGCTCAGTGAGTTACAAGTGCAGATGAGTGAGTTGCAGACCGCGAGACAAGAGGCCAGCCTCAAACGACAGGAGGCGCAGGCCAAGCGGCACGAGGAGAAAACATTTGCATTGAGGTACTATCGTACTATATCCATACTAATACTATAAATGCGAAAGTAACTCTGTTTGTTATCTTTTCACAACCAAATGGCTGACTGGATTGTGATGAAATGTGGCAAGGATATAGATTATATCCTGGAGAAGGACATAGGCTATTTTGTCGCAAATAACAACCTTGAATGGGGTCAAATAGGAGTTACAAATTTGTATGGGAAATCCATAATTCCTCGACTTAGGGATCTGGAAATTCATATTTAGGCTTTTGGTAGGAAATAAAGAAATACAGGTTTCAACGTTTTTAAAAATCATCCCTAAAAGGCAAAGTGAATTTAAACTTATGAGGTATTCTTTAGATGCAATCTCAAGATTCAGGTACAACAACTGAGAGGTTGGACAATCGCTATAGGTGCCTCAGTACAGAGGACAACTCCTTGGATTGTATACTTCTGCTACCGAAAAGAACCTCCACGCAGGCGGAGCAGCGAGCAACAGCTAGTATATAATAATAATCCTACTAAGATTATAAATGCGAAAGTTTGTATGGATGGATGTTTGTTACTCAATCACGCAACAACGGCTGGACGGATCTGGCTGAAATTCGGCACAGAGATAGATTATAGTCTGGAATAACACATAGGCTATTTTATATCCCGGAATTTTTTTAAGTTCCCGTGAGATAGATCTTTGTTTTTCACAGAACAAGGGATCGACATGATTTCTTGCATAGTGGTTGTTTAGGGATCAGAGAATCACGAAGGCAGCTTTTATCCCAGAAAATGTAAGGTAGCATAATATAGAAAGATGTAATAGATGAAGATATCTCCTTGGATTTTATATCTTTTCTTTCAAAAATAACTTCGACGCGGCCGAAGCCGCGGGCATAAGCTATTAATATTATATAGTGTGAAGAAGCTAAACAGCAGGCCGGCATGATTGTGTTGAGTAGCGAGGGATAGATTGTCCCTCGCTACTTCGTACTCTAACTGGACGGCACTGCGCTTACCATCAGGTGCAGTGTGGTCACTTTGCCGCGCCACGCGCCAGAATAAAAAACATATTGATATCGACAATTGGCTATCTATTTGATTTAATACATATTTTCGGAGTCAGTGAATTTTTCTGCAACTTTTGAGCCTAGTTTAAATTTCTATACACACACATACACTCCTACACGTTCACATACACGCCTATAATCCCCGAAGGGGTAAGCAGAGGTGTAACCAGTACACCCACTTTCGCCGAATTTCGGTCCCATGATGTGATAGGGGCGAGCCTATCGCCATATCGGGCACAGATTCCAGACCCCAGGCTAATATCAGTATTATAATTCTCAGGAATTTCTAGATAGAAAAACCCAATAATACTTTACCCTACCCGAGGATCGAACCTGAGACCTCAGCACAGCAGTCGTAACGCATGCGCAATTACAACTGCGCCACGGAGGCAGTCAGTAAATATCTAATACAAAAATTAACTTTTTTTCAGCACATTACGAGAAGCAGAGGAGAAAGTTAAGAAATGTCGCGAACTTTCCAAGATGGAGACGCAGCGCATGGAAGATATCAAGGAGTTGATGATCAAGTACGAAGGAGATAAGACTAAAGGCATTGAGGAGCTGATGTCGATTAAGAATCATTTTTCTAGTGAGGTAAATCACTCAATTTGTTTTGACCACTTATAGGCGTATACACTGCTGGGTAATTATTTTTTATATCATGATGTTAAATTCATTGTTTAAATGACACATCAATAGTTAATAGACCAGAAATGCTTATTTAAACTTGTACAATATAAACAGAGTCCGTGGAGACTGTAAACAATCTGTCTGACTGCGATACAGTGTTATTGGTTATTTCTATCCAGAAATACTCAGTCAGCCTGGAATCTTGAATTGTGCCCGGCATGGCGATAGGCTTGCCCCCTATTCATAATATCGGCTAAATATGTGTTTTCTGGTCACACTTCTGCCTACCCCTTCGAGAATTACCGGCATGAGTGCGCAATTTTAGAAAACTCGGAAGGAATATAAACAGCAATAGAATACGTATAACTAACATAGTAATGTGGATTATATTTATTATTAAATATTTTGCTTTGTTTCCAGTTAAAAGCAGCAAACGATATTCTGATAAACAAAGCAAAGACCGTGGAAAAGAGGATCGAAGAGAAGATACGCCGACGACACTCTTGAAGCTTGATATGTCAAATGTATTATGTTTGTTACATGAGAAATATTGATTAAACAGTACTTTTTATTTTTACACGGCTTATATTAGCTTCACTTGTATGTATCCATGTGTGTATTTATTTACATACATACATATACACTCACGCCTATAATCCCTGAAGGGGTAAGCAGAGGCGTAACCAGTACACCCACTTTTCGCCGATAATGTCCCATAATGTGATAGGGGACGAGCCTATTGCCATACCGGGCACAGGTTCCAGACTCCGGGCTAATACTGAGAATTTCTAGATAGAAAAACCCAATATCACTTTACCCGACCCGGGGATCGAACCCGAGACCTCAGCACAGCGTTTGTAACGCATGCGCAATTACAACTGCGCCACCAAGGTAGTCTGTGTATTGTATGCAGTGTATTTATTTATTTATAATTAATTAACACGAAAGCTTACAGCAGATATTTCTACTACCAAGACGCTTAACTGTAAGAATGATGTACTACGAAGTGCTAATATTAACTCTAATAATAAGTATGTGTATGTATTTTTGTATGTATCGATGTATGTATCTATTTATGTATGTAACGGATCTTTCTCCCAGGCGTCCGATTTACTTAAAATGTGTATAGGTGTCAAAGACAGATGACAATACAATATTTTCATAACTTTGGCCTTATATCCTAACCAGGAGCACCAGGATAATAAAAAATATAAAAAGATCGTTTTTTTTATCATGTGGTCTTAATTTGAAATCGAGTCTTCTAATTATAAGTCCTTTTGATGCTGTTTTGAGACTAAGAACAATAAAATAAATTATAGTTTTAAAAAACTAAAAAAACGCTTTATAGCTAGTTGTAAAAAAGGTGCGGAGGTAAAAGCACCCTACTCTTTTTTACAATCAAATTAATGTAATAATTTAATACTTTTCACTTCAGCTAACATTAAAGCGTGTTTTTTTAGACTATTATTTACGCTCATCTACACTTAGTCCTGACACCACACTGGGTCAAACCTATATCGTGGGTATCAACAACTATCAGGGTATACGGTTCTACAACACTCAAAATAGGTATTTGTGAAACAAAAATTTATCTCTGTGGGGGAATCGAGCACCCGTCATCTCGTTCTACAGCTGACTATTCGCCCATTGAGTAACGGTATTCCTTTATTTTGGCCAGCTGGTTATCTCTTATTCACCTAGACTGAAGATTCATTATTTACGTAAGAACGATTTTGGCAATGTTTAACCTCACGTAAGGAAACATAAGATTTCATGGACTCTCCCTCTCCCACCCACTTCTTATGTAAAATAAAATTGTATATTAAAATGATGAAATATATCATTTTTTTAATATATTATTTTTAATTTTTTATTATTTATTTATTAATTTATTTTGTACTTATAAAACTAACTTAATTTTCTGTGCGATTTTTGTTTCCTGTGAAATTGCTGTAGGTATGGACATTTTGTCAATCAGCCTCCGTGGCGCAGCGGGCGTGCAGCCGGCTGTGAAACGAGAGGCCGTGGCCGTGGGTTCGATTCCCACACCAAGACAAATGTTTGTGTAAAAGACAGATATTTGTTTCGGGTCTGGGTGTTGTGGGACCGTAGTCCCTTCTTGTTCTTGATACCCACGATACAGGTTATACCTAGTGTGGGGTCAGAACTATTTGGATGTAAAAAATAAAAAAATAAATAAATTCCGGTTTAAAAAATATTACGTAAGAATGACTTTTACCCCCCTATTCCCCGAAATAAGGTCACTTAGAGATTATTGAACACCCCGCCCTCTTCCTTCCTTCTTTCCTAACCTTTATGTAAATAATGAATGGTCCATTAGTATACCTTCCCACTCACTTAATATCTTTACTCAATTATTTCCAAGATCAGCATTATACGATTTCTCCTGTATTACATATCTCTAATATAGAATCTTTTTCTCTGATATTTCATATCTTTAGTTCATTTGTTACATATAAAAATGCGTCAAATGGAGAAAATTATCTTTAAGTAATTTTAGAAGTTTATCGTACTGCCATTACATATCAAGTTTGTTTTATTGTGTTAAGTGATAACACGTAAAAAACGGGGAAATACTGTTCGCTACTTAGTGATACTGATATCAGAGTTCATTTCAAAGGTGAGTTAATTTCTTTTGATAGATCACTAGTGAACCGCCCCGGTGGAAATTCCATCCAAATCGCTCTAGCCGTTTTGGAGGCCATAGGGACCTTACACACACCGATTTATATTTAATCTTAACGACGATAAATTCACTTTTATATTGTTTTATAGTAGGCGAGATTCCCATATAGTAAAATCTTATATGTGTGTTTTTAGTTGCTACAACATTATTAATTATTCTAAACAAATAAAAATAATACCTAATTTTCAACTTGCCCAGAAAATAAACGTACTTTTCAGTTTGTATAAATTTTTGAGCTATTGGTACTTCGCCGTCAATATATATATGTTGACTAAGATTTTAAGTCCTTACTAGACATAGTCTTATCTCCCCTTTGCAGAAATCGTTCCGTGTTATGTACCGCATTGGTCTAATGGATAGCCTAGTCCATTCCTCCCTATACTGTACTTTATTTATACACACACATAAACTTACGCCTGTAAACCCCGAAGATGTAGCCAGAGTTGTAACCAGTACACCCTCTTTTCGCCGAATTTATTACGGTCCCATAATGTGATAGAGGCGAGCCTATCGCCACACCGAGCACAATTCCAGACTCCGGGCTGATACTGAGTATTTCTAGATAGAAAAACCCAATATCACTTTAACCCGGCCAGGGGATCGAACCCGACCTCAGCACAGCAGTCGTAACGCATGCGCAATTACAACTGCGCCACCGAGGCAGTCTATAGAAGGAACTAAGTAAGTATAGATCGAATGAACATTCGATCTATACAGTACACACCTTTATCATGAAGTTAATAATCTCATAATATTGTGTTGATAAGAATGTAAATAGCACTTGATTATGTATAGGATATTAGCATAACATAACGATATTACAATAATGCATTCCTTGAGCCGGGTGTCCTTCGACCAGTCTTTATGGTCACGTCTCACGACTGGGGGCTCGTTATTCCCATCGAGGCATGTTTGTGTACCTAAATCATAAATTTGCATAGTGAGACTGAAAGTCCTACGTAGTTCTTGCTGCCCACAAGATAGAACTGGGCCAGGACCACTCCGCGTTGAAAGCCTTTTTCCTAGTATTTAGAATAAATAACACACAGATAACAGAAAAATCCGAATGCGAATCTGCAGATTCTTTGATTTCAGTTTTTCTCTTAATTTATGCATATTTAACATTTTCCTCAGAAAGCAAAAATATTTCCAATATCAAGAGTATATTAGAATATAGCTGCTAAAGAAAATTCTTGCAAAATCGGTGCAGTCGTTTCGGAGATTAGCGCACATAAACAAACAGATATACAGACAAAAAATCGTAAATTCGTTTGCATTATGTCCAATGCAGGAAACTCAACTTTGGATGTTAAGGGAATTACGTAGTCCAATGACTTTGACGATTCGACCTTCAAAAAGCTAGCCGTGCTACTCTCTGATAGATGGCTATAGATAGTATACGCCAATAGATGGCATGATAAAAAATTTTAAACATCACCGTAAACACGAACGACTATAGAGTAGAAAGAAAATCGATTTATTTGGCACAATTTTAAGTGTAGTTACTTTTTAATTTCGTGCATGATTCGGATACTAACGAAATAAAAATAAAGTATAATCACATTGCACGATGGCTGGAGATGATTATTGTTTTGACATATTCAAGGCTGCATGGTGTAGAACCGTTGCCTTCTCTTTTATATAGAAAAGAGAGAATGAAACAAACATTTTATGTTCATAATATTTCGTTCTCAGTAATTAGGTACTTTTTGAACTACCGCTGGCTCTACGTTTTTGCTTACATAGTCAAATAATAAATTAAATGTTTTTAAACGGTTATATTTAGCTTGCTCTGGTTGTTTGTTGTATTTATTTGGGTCAAATTTACTAATTGAAATTTTAACCCCTATCGCTGCTTATAATAATTATTTGTTATTATGGTTTTATAATTAGTAAAAACAAATCGTGGTATGTATTTAAATTCTTACAACTTGCACTGATAAGTAGGTACATATCTGTCATTGGCAATTGGAAGATTCAAAACAACCAGCCACGAAATGAAGGAAAATGTGCTTTAAATTTAGAGTGTTAGAGTCTATTATACTCATGGACAAAGTGCACTTGAGAAATTTTATTGTATTTTTATATAAACGCTGATAAGGTTCAATGTGGTTATTGCTGAACAAGTAATTTATAAAATTATGACATCGGGAGCAACAGGAAGAAAATAAGATTTAAAAAAAATATATATTGAAAATATTACGTGCGCAGGATTTGAATCCCTGTCATGATTTTAGTATCAGGACGACGTTTACCCCGAGACCAATGTCTGTTTTATAATACCTGTTGAAATTTTATATTAGTTTCTATTTATACTAAATGTTTACAATCATAATAAGTAGGAGGAACATACAAGCCAAAACCAATTTTATTTCCATAATATTAACGTTAAAAATCGCTTAACACGTTGACTGCGGCGCCAAATAAATCGTTCGTTCGTTCGTTAGTAAAAATATATAGCTGTGTAATATATATTCACGCGGACAGATTTTAGCTTTGAGTTTATATGTGACCCGTTATCTAGTTGTATTGTTGATCGAAGGTCCATTTGATGTGCCGCGCGGTGCCCGAGTCTCGAATTATCTACCTATTGGCTATTATATAGTGTTTGCTAATTTCTTCACTCACGCGAGGCATGGCAACGCCGTTGGCGATTTTGATTTTTTTATTTTATTATTATTGTATTTATTTGCTATAATAGCCTATTGTAATGTGATTTATAATAATGTTTGGGATTTTCCATGGTTGTTTTAATAATATCATTGATATGCATAATTTTAATCTTAATGCATATAGTATCATGAATATAGTCTATTTGTAAACGGATGCCCACGACTAGGTAGTCGGTAATTATATTATTTGATTAGGTTCCAGGCTCCGAGATAATACTGAGAATTTCTAGTTAGAAAAACCCAATATCACCTTACCCGACCCGGGGATCGAACCCGAGACCTCAGCACAGCATACATAATTACGACTGCGCCACCGAGGCAAACTATTTAAACAATGCAAAACCAAAATTCAAAATCGGCGTACAAAACGTAAAGAAACCGTTTCCAAAACAAAATAATATGTTTGTTCATGCAAATCTACGGCTTATGTATGTGAATCTAAAGATCATTTCAAATTCGACGAATCTCACAACTACGCTGGCGGGGGTATCAAACCAATTCAATGTAATAATAATACTTGTCAGTAAAAAATCTTTGACGTATTAAGCGATTTTTAACGTTAACATTATGGAAATAAAATTGGTTTTGGCTTGTATTTTCCTCCTACTTATTATGATGGTTAAACATTTAGTATAAATAGAAACTAATATAAAATTTCAACAAGTATTATAAGAAAGGCATTGGTCTTGGGGTAAACGTCGTCCTTATACTAACATTATGACAGGTGTTCAAATCATCTACACGATTTATTTTCAATATGTATTTTTTTAAATCTTATTTTCTTCCTGTTTACACTGATACTGAGAATTTCTAGATAAAAAAACTCAATATCACTTTACCCGACCCGGGGATCGAACCCGAGACCTCAGCACAGCAGTCGTAACGCATGCGCAATTACAACTGCGCCACCGAGGCAGTCAATTTATAGGGTAGTTATTGGGATTATTATTTTTATAAGTTTATCTCATTAGTTAATGTTAGTAGTTATACCGAGTGAAATTGAACTCATAAGAACCCATAAAACATGTTATTTTACTACATAAGAATTACGTAGGAAGCAATATATATCAATAAACGCTAGAAATAAAAAATACAAAATATACCAAGTCTCAAATAGTTGTGCATCGGTGTGTCTAGCAAAGGTACATACACGCGTCAACTCCCTTGAACCCTATGACCCCGATCGTCTGCGCACATGTGACATGATTTTTTTGTGATTTTATTCAAACTTTCCCTTCATACTTCAGGCTTAGTACGGTCAAAATATGTAAATGAACACTAATTACAACTTAGATGTTTAGGTTCGCAATTTATTAAAATAATGAAATAATTTACTGTACCTAGTTTCGGCGTATTTCAAAAGTTGAAATCTCGATAGGTATTTACAATAATTGTTCAGGAATTACATATTGTATTTACAATAATAAGTAAGTTGATTTGTGTACATAGGTTGCACATTACGCGGTCCAGACATTGCATAATATCGGTCCACTAAAACACTAAATGCACTGCAGTCCAAAGGTTAGCGACGAAAAGCGCGCGCGCAATTAATTTTGAATCAAAAACATGCGTCAACGTACCCTTGTAGTCGTTACGTCACGGGCATGCCATGAAGTATTATTATTATTAATGTGATAGGGGGCCTATCTATAGCCTATCGCCATACCGGGCACAGGTTCCAGGCTCCGGGATACTACTGAGAATTTCTAGTTAGAAAAACCCAATATCACTTTACCCGACCCGGGGATCGAACCTGAGACCTCAGCACAGCATACATAATTACGACTGCGCCACCGAGGCAAACTATTTAAACAATGCAAAACCAAAATTCAAAATCGGCGTACAAAACGTAAAGAAACCGTTTCCAAAACAAAATAATATGTTTGTTCATGCAAATCTACGGCTTATGTATGTGAATCTAAAGATCATTTCAAATTCGACGAATCTCACAACTACGCTGGCGGGGGTATCAAACCAATTCAATGTAATAATAATACTTGTCAGTAAAAAATCTTTGACGTATTAAGCGATTTTTAACGTTAACATTATGGAAATAAAATTGGTTTTGACTTGTATTTTCCTCCTACTTATTATGATGGTTAAACATTTAGTATAAATAGAAACTAATATAAAATTTCAACAAGTATTATAAGAAAGGCATTGGTCTTGGGGTAAACGTCGTCCTTATACTAACATTATGACAGGTGTTCAAATCATCTACACGATTTATTTTCAATATGTATTTTTTTAATCTTATTTTCTTCCTGTTTACACACATAGTAAAAGAAAAAAAAATGGAAAGAATTTGCTCCCGATATCATAATTTTATAAATTACTTGTTCAGCAATACACAAATAAATATATAAAAAAAATAAACACAAAAAACGACCAGGGCAAGCTAAATATAACTGTTTAAAAACGTTTAATTTATTATTATTGACTAAATTTTGTTTGTCGGTGACTCTGAACAAATGTTAAAGGTTTAACACAGTCTATTATTATTTAAGCACTTTTGTTTTGCAATTAATTGTAATAATAGTCATTTTTGTTTGGAATCGAGTCCAAGCGCAAAAACGTAGTGCCAGCAATAGTTCAAAAAGTACCTAATTACTGAGAACGAAATATTATGAACGTGAAATTTTTGTTTCATTCTCTCTTTTTTATATAAAAGAGAAGGCAAAGGTTCTACACCATGCAGGCATGCATACTTCAGGAAACTGACAATTTTGCCATCTATTGCATAGTAGTGAGATTAATCTTCAATTTCAGTTGTGCTTTTAAACAACAAAGCGCTAGTTGTCGCATACCTCGGTTGCGGCAAAATTAAGGTTTTTATTTGTTATTTACACATTTTGTTAGAAATGTTCTAAAAGTAATAAGACTCGTCTTTTTTATTGATAACAAAGTAATTATTTTGATTAGAATTAATGTGAATCGATAAGCCCTATTGGAGATATTGTATTTTTTATTTTTCATGTTTAGGATTTTATTTAAATAATTTGAGGGCATTTAAACAAATTCTGTATAGCTTTAGAGTTGCGCAATGAGTCTATATTTAACATATATTTTTAATATAGCGCTTGGTTCAGCAGATATCTCAGAATGTTCTTCGAACTCAACTGAATTCTAACCGCTTTGCGTGCCCTTTCCCCTTAAATAGCGTGAAACATATAAGGAACGCCAATGGTACTACTAACCAAATTCTGAAATAGTACAAAATTCATGAGATAACAGAAGAAAATCAACTTAAATTTTGGTTTTTAGGAATGACATTAAATCGACAGCGGCCAGAATCTAAATATATAAGATTTATCTATACTATGTAGCTCTACCTTTGCCTCATGGAAAATATGGAGGATTTGCCTCATGGAGGCTAGAGTATATACTCTAGCCTCCATGCTTTACCTACACAGAACTCTTGCGGGTCATCCCCAGATATTTTGGAACACTGACCTTCGCAGACAGACTACCTTGATTCAAATAGAATGAGTCGTGACTAGATTGTAAAAATAGTATATAACACGTTTTTTCAGTGATGATTCATTTATCAAGCCTTTAAATAAATCAGTTACATTTTGTTTTAAGGATAGACGGACAGGTAATCAGTAAGATTGACAACTGATGGCAATCAGATTATCAGCTCATGAACAGCCCCGATGAAACTGACATCCTAGGATCGAAAGAAAGGAATGGAGTTACCTAAGCGAGGGATGGCGGTGTTAAGGGTTAGGTAGAATAAAAACTATGTTTGCGGATCTTCGCGTTTTTTGCTGTTTTATTGTATTACGGGCTTTACTGCGGCTAAGAAATCAATTATTCACAATAACTATCTTATTAGTGATAGGTTATTAAAACATATTGATAGGTATGTAGGTAGCTACTCTTTATATGACGTTTTCTTTTGCACAAGTCCATATCAGTATTTGGATTAGTTATCATATTGATGTGCACTCGCAATATTTATATTTGAAATATCTGAATATTATTGAATAATAACATCTTTTAAACCTAATTTTTAGGGTTCCGTAACACATTTTAGAAAAATTTGGTCTCTTATAGGATCACTGTATGGTCTTACTGTCGATGATTTTTTTCTCAAAAACGAATTGATATATTACGCAAAATTAAGCCCTGCCCACACCTCTACTACTACTTTTTTTTACATGAATAATATCCAAAATGAGTTCAACGTCTTCGGTTGAATTATGTTTTCTTCAATCGAAAACTACGATAGTTACAGACTTGGATGGTACGGTCGCGCCATCGTTTGTATGAATTTTTCGTTTGTTAAACATACCCGTGATTTTTATTCACGAACTCTATTGACGTTTCTATTTACGCCTTCAATGTATTGATGTGTGGTATATATACATAATACGTAAGCGTTTGAGTTCAGATAGTGCCCTCACAATGCGGTGCGTCATCCGAAAAATTAACCGCTACAGTGGAGTCAGTTATTTCCTGTTTTTTTGTTAGAACGCTTCGGGGATTTTTTCTTTGTAACATCTTCAATTTAGAAAAAGTAAACATATTGAGCCACTCACTTCTCACGAATTTTCAAGAACACAACGCCTGGTTAAAAAAATCTTTCACCTATAGAAAGCTACATTATTCCGGGGTAACATGAGCGTTATATTATTGCTATACGAAAATAGAAATGATGTAACACAAGGTATCAAAATTTACGCGAAGCTATATATATATATATATGTCTAACTATTATAGTTGCGCAAGAATAACCCTTTTTGTCCAAATTAGTCCGTGAAAACATGATTACGGTGGAAGGGACAGAAGCCGGGATGAAGATATTTTGAAGGCGAAACTGAGTTCGCGGGGACAGCAAGTATTTAATAAAACTGTGTTAGTGATTAAGCGGCACAAATAGATCAATATCTTGTGATTGATATCAGTCATAATCTATTGAAAATGTATTAAATTATTTAAGAGATACTTCGATATGTAATTCGCTATCGAATCAGGCGTGACATGAAAAGTCTAATTTCAAAGAGCTGAACGGTATCGGTAATAAAACTGTCTACAATATTCATATCTATGCTTCACTATAGATTCAATTTCACGACGGCCCCCGTGGTGCAATAGGTGGGTAGCTGGCTGTGAAATTACAAGAAGTCGGTTCGGTCCCCATATGCATGTGTATGTTATCTACAATTATTTTGGTTCTGGGTGTTATGAGACCGAAAGTCTGTCATGGTTCCAAACAGCCACGAAATAAGAATATACATATTACTGTGGACTTAGGAATGTCTGTGCGATTGATAAGTTTTGTTTGTTAAATCTGTAGAAGCTACATAATTGGTAACAGAAACATTACCACTTATAATGTATATGTATGTATATATATGATTGGTAATTACAATCTCACATCCTCAGGAGAAAAAGGAAGTGATGTTTTAATTCCACAAACAAAAAACCTAAACTATTGCGCTTCTAATTAGGCTTCCTTCAATAATTCCATGTACAATAATGCATTGTTACGGTAATAATTTCATGAATAGTATAAGGAATTATGTTATTGTACGTGATAAGGTCTGCCTATTTCTTTATCACTATGTTTGCAAAGATAAAGTTTTTTTAACTAGGCACACGTATATTCCTGACCCTACACTAAGATACGAATCTGTATCGTGGATATCATGAACTGAAAGATACTTTCGTTTCACAACACCCAGACCCCAAACAAATATTTGTGGATCACTCCAACATTTGTCTCAGTGTGGGGATCGAACCCGAGGCCTCTCCTTTAACAGTAACTCACCCACTGCGCTGTCATTTTGCATTATAAAAAAACTTTATTGATCATGACATGTAGGCATGGTATAAAATACACAAATGTAAATTCTCGGAAAATACGGATTGAATAATTATGGTTAATGGCGTATCAACTTGGAAACCACAGGGATAGGCAGGGATACAACGACGAGGATAGGACTGGAAAAGGAGAAAAGAGGATGACAAATATTATACCTAAACATCATTTAGAGAACTACTTCTTAGTTACTGGGACACCAGAGCAGTGCAACCAGAGTTTATTTATTTATTTTATTTATTTGAAAAAGGTTCTCCAACAGTACACACATTATTTTTTAAATCTAATATAAAATTACAAAAAAATATATTCTGATGTGTATACCAATTACAGGAGTACACAACATTGGCAAATCACACGCATCTATACTCAAAAACTAAATACTTAAAACTAAAATTTGGCACAATCCAACAGCACAATACTTGTAATCCAACAGCACAATATTTATAAAAAAAAACACATTTATATAATATACATACATACAATTACACATATAATATAAACATACATACATAGTACATACTTAAAACACACTAATATTTATCTGCAATTATTATTTCAATTGACATTTTCTTTTTAATTAATTTCTATAAGCCATATAGTTTCTATTGGTAGGTATGCAATGACTGTCATTTTCGTTTAAATGTTTTAGGAGATTTTTCTTATACATGATATGGGTATCATAAAATATATCTATGCTAGGAGCAATTCTACAAAGGGAATTATAGGTGGTACACATTCTAGTATTAGGCACCTGTAAGCCTAGATTAGTTCTAGATGATGGAGGGCAGAATGTGTTCGTTATTGGGTGTCTGGGGATTTTAGACGGAACCGAAATATTTAACTTAGATAGTAGTAAGTTACAGTCCAATTTAGAGTTTACTATTTTGTGCAAGCACAGCAAATCATGGTAACTTCTGTGTTGGCGGAGAGACATCATCTTAAAAAAGGTTATGCGTTGACTGTAGGGAGATCTATGGGATATACCAGGATGCGCAAAAGCTAAGTATCGCGTGAAGGAGCGTTGAATACCTTCGTTGCGCTGTCACATACAATTTTAATATGGGTTATTAAATTATTAGTTCTCGATTTGTTATTAAAATAAGTAGGTACGTTTTCTTGACAGTTATGATTGAACATCATTAGTGGCTATGTTTTAATATTGACGGACACAAACTGAATTCTGTTCAATCAACATGTTTGGAACGTTTCTTTGATATAAAGAATCACTGAACCCATTAAATTCCTGCTTTATCTCATTCAGACTGCATAATGTAAGCTTTCACTAGGAGTTTGCTAGTTACCACACGAGTTCATCCGTTTGTCTTATCTTCCACGAGGAGGGACATAACCGCTCATTGATTTATCAATTGGAAATTCTAATATTGTCTATTATAATATATACTGGCTCGGTGGCGCAGTTGTAGCTGTGCATGCGTTACGACTGCTGTGCTGAGGTCTCGGGTTCGATCCTCGGGTCGGGTAGTTATATTGGGTTTTTCTATCTAGAAATTCTCAGTATGAGCTCGGAGTCTGGAATATGTGCCCGGTATGGCGATAGGCTCACCCCTTACATATTATGGGACCGAAAAATCGAAAAGTGGGTGTACTGGTTACACCTCTGCCTACCCCTTCGGGGATTACAGGCGTAAGTGCATAAGTATATGTATGTATGTATAATATATAGAGTAATTTTCAATAGAAATTGTAAACAAGCTATGTTTTTCTTACCGTAAAATGGGGTAATTTTGGACTGAGATGTTAGGTGATCTTATGTGCATGTTGTTGGCACATTAGACAAGTACTCAGACTTTGGTAAAGCCCTTCCTGTGCCACCGTATCCGTCTCTATAATTATGTGGGTGCGCTCATAAGCCGCCATGTACCTACTAGGTCACCCTCAGCGTCGAAAGTAGCAGTGAAGCGTACTCCCAGGGATGTCGCAGTGGCACAAGTTGTGGAGAAGAAGGAACAAAATGTACTAGCACTACGACAGGTCATTGCTTCGCGCCATAGACCTCCGCTAACTTCATGAATCATCTCTCATGTCAGGGTCTCCGAGAGAGAAAATCATCATGGAGATGGGCTGCTATGTGGCACCACGCAGGGGCCGTTCCGTTAGCAATTCTAGCACTCCTTAGAATACCCCGGGATTGCTCCGTAAGCGCCGAATAAGGCCACCGCGGTTTTAGGTGGTAGTGTCGGGTGGGGTGTATATAGGGTTTAGGGACTCGGCTCAGCGGCTACCCGGATGGCCATCCGGACGAGTGGGTGCTGGGTCGTAAGACCGGCTAGTCCAGCATTACCGTTTGGCAGTAATAAAATGCTTTCCCCGCGACAAAAAAAGGCAGCTGATACCGCGATGAAATTCTTCAAAAGCCTGTAAACCACAGAGCACCTGTTATTTTATTCTGGCATTACATTGGCATGGATATGAATCGTTTCGATCCGTGTGGATTTTAGTTGATGGCAAGCTGTATCTTTAGAACCTACTCTTTGAGTACATTATCTGATTCTGTTAGAAAATACATTAGTATGACAGGGGTCTTCAGAGTTGAGGCGACTAATTGGGGCCATCGGGGGTCGCGGGCTCGCAGCGGGGGGCTGTCAGCCTGAATCGATGCACTCCCAGTTTCGGAGCATCGTGCGACCCCGAGATGGACGGCAGCGCGTGTGGTAAGGCCTTGTTCGCTGTCGTTGTTCGGTGCGCGGGGGCTCCTAAGCCCTCCCATGGAGATGGACTGCAACGTAGCACCGCGCAGGGGCGGTTCCGGCAGCAATTCTAGCACTCCTTAGAATACCCCGGGATCGCTCCGTAAGCGCCGAAGAAAGCCACCGCGGGGTTTTAGCTGGTAGTGTCGGGTGGGGTGTACATAGGGGGTAGAGACTCGGCCCAGCGGCTGCCCGGATAACCATCATCCGGGCGAGGGGGATGCTGGGTCGTAAGACCGGCTAGTCCAGCATAACCGTTTTATTCTTATTCCGCTTCCCCCCGGAGCGGGCGGTAGTAATAAAACGCTTTCCCCGCGACAAAAAAAAAAAAAAGGGGTCTTCAGAGTTGATTGTCCCGATACATGTTGCTTGTTATATTGTTGTGGTTTATATTGACTGCGGTTTTTTGTACGACCAATGCATAATAATATTAACAATGTCTTTCCTTTTCAAATTGTAATAAACAAATTTACTGTACACAAAGAAAAAACAAATAGTACAACAAAAAATAAAACAAATTTATTTATAGAACAAGATTTAAAAATGCAGTACTGCGGCGCCTATCCTAAAAACAGTAGTTATATATGATTTTTGGTTAACCAGTAATATTTTTATAATATAACGAATAGACGAAATTAAAAAACCAATTAAAAATATGCACGAAGCTAAATTCAGTAATTATCAGGCGTTTTTTTATCCTGGCACTGCAAATTGACCACACTGCACCTGATGGTAAGCGCAGTGCCGTCCAATTAGAGTATCGAGTAACGAAAGACAATCTATAACCCGCTAGTCAACACAATCATGCCACCCTACTTCTTCACATACGCCCTGGTTAAGAAGCGGTCGAGGGTGTAGTGTCAGAGTACTCAGAAGGCCGCAAAACGGCCAAACATCGTAACTCTAGACCCCCGACAAAAACCGGATGTACACTGGCTGATCCCGGCTCGCGACACACTTGCTTGTGACACTATGGCGGGTTTTACACCCTATGTACGGTGGTTGCTATCCGGGCGGATATAATTATCTTACCACCAGCATAGCGTTTACTTCACATACTTATAATTAATGTTAGTGTCGTCTTTCATTATATCAGTAGCGGTTTGGAACAATGGGTGGTAGAGCCATGGTCTAGACAGTTTTGCCGCTTCAACTGGGCTATAATCATTCTCTTGAGAAAACTGTAAAGAAGTAGGTAACGTTGTTTCATTTCATACAGAAACATTTTAGAGACCTGAAATTTCGACACCTGTGCTCCTATTCCAATAATCATTCCTTTCCTTTAACGTCAAGTTTATTTTTAACCGACTTCAAAAAAAGGAGGAGGTTCTCAATTCGACTGTATGTTGCTTTTTTTTTTTTTTTTATGTTTGTTACCTCGTTTCTCTGTACTGTGTGAACCGATTTCGACCATTCTTTCTTTGATTGAAAGCTGGTGCTTGTCATTTGGTCCCATAAAAATATGGTGAAGATCTGATGAATATCTTCGGAGCTGGAGAGGGTAACTCCTTAAAATTAAGTAGTATTCCAGTGGTTCTTTTTGCATTACGTTCATTATAAAAGTTAAGTTTCAGTGAGAGAGGGTAAAAGGGGTGGGGGTGAGGGAGGGGGGTGATAAAATTAAAATACACGTAAACTCTAATATCTTCAGCAGCTTTTAACCGATTTTATATAATTTACCACTAAAAAGCAAAAAATAAATTATTACTTTTTAAATAAAAATTAAACCGCCTTCAAAAAAACCCAGACACAACTAAAAAGCAAAAAATAATTGGTTACATTTAAATCAATTAGTTATATGCAATTTAAATCAATTATTTGGAGTCGGTGCCAGCCAAAACATGGAAAAAACAGAATAATCAGGCATACAAAAAAATATAAAATAGATCCAGACTTGGTTTTTATAAATCTAAAAGTAAAGAAAACAACACCGGCACCGACTCCAAAAATAATTGATTTAAATTGCATATAACTAATTGATTTAAATGTAACCAATTATTTTTTGCTTTTTAGTTGTGTCTGGGTTTTTTTGAAGGCGGTTTAATTTTTATTTAAAAAGTAATCGTTCCACAAATGTCTTAAACTATGAATTAAGGTTGAGATCTCCTAGTAGGCTTATAATATGCCTGTGGTAGGTGGTCCCGCTCTCTTGTAACAATCATTTTACTTAAAAGTTTAAATCGGTAACTTAACACTATTTCGTATGTGTGTATGTCTTTAACGCAAAGTTACCCAGGCTTATGGTATTGTAATAAGTGTGTATTGGAAATCACTTATCATTACACATTAGCTCGTTTACAGGCCAATGTTTAAAAAAACAATAAGGCAATATTTACCATTCCTCTGATGATCTGATCGTATTCCTCAAATGCATACAAGGGGTGACTAGCAACTGTGCGCGATCTCTAACCAAACATTGGGGAATCGTCCTCATGTTTGCATAAAGATTGCAATATCGACCGATTAAAGTTTTCTATCAATTTAATAAAAAACCAACACCCATAACAAATGTTTACAGAAAGTTTGTTGATAGTTATATAATCGAGACGTATACAGGATGTAACGGGACCACAGCCTCGAAAAAGAAGACATGATGTTTTTGGTGATGGAAAATATATTTCTAGGAAATTGTAAAAAAAGATGCATATTTTTAATTCTGGAGTATCGTGTTTCAATACAAAATACAAAAAATATATATTATCATTTGGTATAATTCGAGCCAAAGCTTTAATAAGGTTGCGAACAGAATTTAAAGTAAATAGGTATTGCGAATCTATTGTTTCTGATAATTTTCAGTACACCCTGTGTTTTAGCAATAAAATCGAATGATCTAATCCTTTAAACTATATCTTATTAGTGCAATGTTTATCAAGACGAGATCGAAACTGCCTCGGTGGCGTAGTTGTAATTGCGCATGCGTTACGACTGCTGTGCTGAGATCTCGGGTTCGATCCCCGGGTCGGGTAAAGTGATATTGGGTTTTTCTATCTAGAAATACTCAGTATTAGCCCGGAGTCTGGAACCTGTGCCCGGTATGGCGATAGGCTCGCCCCCTATCACATTATGGGGCCGAAATTCGGCGAAAAGTGGGTGTGCTGGTTACGCCTCTGCCTACCGAGGCATTACATTACCTTGCTATTACAGGCTTGAGGGTATATGTAAGTATGCTTATCAAAATATATTCTAGGCAGGATAGAGTATATATAGGAGTACTTAAACATTACCTAAATTGTCGCACCATAATAATAGTCATAAAAATAAATAAATATACACTCACATAAAACCCGTGGGTCCTGTCGTGGGTATCATCCCACAACCAGACCCGAAATAAATATTTGTGAATCAGACCAACATATTTTGTGTCGGTGCGAGTATCGAACCCGCGGCCTCTCGTTTCACAGACGGCAAATTTATTAGGTAATTTGTTAGGTAGGTATTTTATTTCATTTAATCTGATTGCATGAGCAGGGCTATATGTGTGACTGTTGGAAAGATTATGTTATTATTAATATAATTAGTTACACTATAATTTTACTAGTTAACTATAATTAGTTACATATTTTTATAATCTTTACTAATAATAAAGCTGAAGAGGCACTTAGTCTGTACATTAAATATTTCATTCATCATTAAATATATGCAAAATTCCGATAGTAACGTGTTATATTATCGATATAGAACCCAAAACAATTGTTTTTGGAATTATTGTCTGTCTGTCTATCAAGGCATCACGGCCAAAGTACTGTATTACGACAATAAAATCATAGGTATCTCGAGGCAACATTTAGTCTTTATTTTTTATTTCATTTAAATCGGCGCATTCAATCAAAAGTTATACCTGTTTGAACGGATATCTGTATTATGCAAAGAGTAGTAAGAGAGAAGAGAGAAAAGATATGAACTAATTTTATAAATAGTATAACATAACTTCCACGCGGGCGGAGCCGCAGGCAACAGAAACTAATAAATTTCCTCATCTATTGTTTTTATTGTTTAACAAAGCACATCACTGTACCGTAAACAAACAAGCGATATGAAGGAATCCCCTTTTACAAAGCACGCCCGACCACATACGAGGACAATCAACTATCAGTGGATGGATATAAAAGCGGTCCAATGCGATCAATTACTCATACGATTGACAGACGCTCTGCGAACGCTACACCATGCTCAAGTTAGTAATATTTGTCTCGTTCCTGGCATTCGCTTGCGAAGCTAAACGGTTCGACAGATGTGGACTGGTGCAGGAGTTGAGAAGACAAGGATTCCCTGAGAATTTGATGAGGGATTGTGAGTATTTTTTTTATGTATTGTTTTATTTTGTTATCTAATAACGAGTTTCGATTACTGCCCGATTATTTAGAACGACGTTTCCCATGTAGTCGTGACTTGATAAGTTGAATTCCTTTCTTCTTATGATCCTGGGTCCTTTAGGCGTAGTGTGAAGAAGGTAAACAGCAGGTCGGCATGATTGGGTTGAGCAGCGAGGGATAGGCTGTCTCTTGCTACTTGATACTCTAACTGGACGGCACTGCGCTTACTATCAGGTGCAGTGTGGTCACTTTGCCGAGCCAGAATAATAAAAATAAATTAATATGATTTAAAGTAATTTATGTAATAATCAAGTAGGTAATAATTGGATAATTTTCACAATTACTTTATGATCTTGAGACAATTTTGGTTATTGTTTATACCGCTTGGATCATCGTAGGTCAATACATATATAGAAGTAGATAGTAGAGTTACAGAGTTTATCATATAAATGAATACATTTTGTATAATTAAAATGATCATTTCAGAATGTATTAACGTACCTGTCCAACAGAAACCTTTGACATCACCCAGTACTGCTGTTTATGAAACTTATAAAAATTCTATGTTTTCAGGGGTGTGCCTCGTAGAAAATGAGAGTAGCAGGTTCACAGACAAAGTCGGCAAAGTGAATAAGAACGGTTCCCGGGACTACGGCCTCTTCCAGATCAACGACAAGTACTGGTGTAGCAATGGATCGGCTCCCGGGAAAGACTGCAACGTCAAATGCAGTGGTGAGTTCATTTTTAACCGACTTCAAGAAAAATGAGGAGGTTCTCAATTCATCGGAATATTTTTTTAATTAATATTCCCCGATTACTGGAAGACGGGCGGACCGATTCGAGAAATTCTTTTTTTTGTTTAAAAGGATACGCTTCCCAGGTGGTCCCATTGGCACCAAGTCAGGATCTGATGGTCTCAAAAAATTGAGTGCAACACTCAAATTTTATAGGGACACATAATTTATTTTTTTATTGAAGTCGGTGTACTTTTTGCGAATTAAAAAACTTTTTCTTAATATAACAGACAATCGGTCGAGTGAGTTAGTTACTTTAGGATAAGTGATAGCCGCCTGTGAGCACTAATAGATAATGTAGGAGGAGTCTTGGTTGCCCTGTGAAGATGACTTATCTGTGTAACTTCACTATTGATCACAGTCTTTACCTAAGACACGTCATTGAGCCTGATCTCTGGTCTACCAATTGAATCTGCAGTTTAATTTCAAGTTTTTGTATACACTGTAGCTATTAAAACATTCAAGAAATTGGTCTTATTTCTTATTAGCCTATTTCGTACCAGTTCGTGTTAAAATTTACTTTCGATTAATGCGCGAATAATGTCGTCGATGCACAATGTGAACAAGAATCGGAAATGCTTAAGCAGATGCTGATGTTGGAGACGATGATAAAAGAAGAATTATCGACGTTAATATTTTTGGCTTTAAAATTGTACATTATATAATAATAATACTAGCCCTGTATTAAACATTGTCCACTGCTGTGCACGGGCCTCTACTAATGAGAGGGGTTAGGCCTTAGTCCACCACGCTGGCCTAATGCGGGTTGGTAGACTTCACATATCTTCGAAATTCTTATGAGAATTCTCATATATGCAGGTTTCCTCACGATGTTTTCCTTCTCCGTTAAAGCAAGCGATAGTTAACATTTAATAACACGTAACTTTAGAAAAATCAGAGATGTATGCCATTTGGGTTTCGAACATACGACTTTCGTCTTGACAGTCCGTACTGCAACCAACTAGGCTATCGTTGCTAATTTACAGTACATTAGATCTTTAAATATACTGTTATTTATGAAATATTATTAATATAACGTTTGTAATTCCAGACTTGTTGACCGATGACATCACAAAGGCCGCAACCTGCGCCAAGAAGATCTACAAGCGTCATAAGTTCCAAGCGTGGTACGGATGGAAGAACCATTGCCAAGGCTCCCTTCCCGATATCAGCTCCTGCTAAGAATCTCCTTTTAATCAGACCAGTGTCAACGCTAGATATTTTCAGCGTTATTTTTGCCATCAAGCGTTTCCTTAGCTCTTTCAATGAATATGGTAAAATTGAAGTATTGTTGCGCTCAGTTTGTAAATTATCTCTGTCGTCTCCACTCGCTCTATTAAATAGTCGGCTCTGATCTACATCTTTTCTAATCTAATTACAACACTGTAGAAGCAGAAATAAATGACCTTTTGAAAACGCTTATTATGCAGTAATTAAAAAATTGAATAAAAAATTTATCAATGCACTATTTGGTTTTGCTTTATATATCTTTCAGACTTTGCTCTGCGCAACACATCTTACTAATCCATGTTGTTTCAACCGTAGTCAAGCTATAACTATTGTTACAACTACACACGCTGGTATTATATATTAAAAAGTGGTGTTATAGAAAAACAAGTGGTGTTTTAACACCAATTTAATTATATATGTGTATGTCATACATCAATTTTATTTTTGCTTATTCGTATTCCACTCCACAAATTTAACTCATTGAAATAAGCATCATATATACACTTAGATGATTTTCACTTTGTTATCTCGTTAACACTTTAATATTAATTCCGGAACACAAATTATGTTAAATAACTTTAAACAATTTTTTATACAATTTATATCCGATTATAACCTATTTTGTCTGTAACAAATAAATAAAATAAATCTTTAATTATCTTAAAAATATATAATAAATCTATTTTTAAATAAATTATAACACCCAACCGTCACACACATAGCCCCGACCCCACACTAAGATCGAGTCTTGTGTCGTGGGTATCAGGGACTACAAGAGACTTTCGGTCTCACAACAACCAGACCCTGGACACAAATATCTGTCTGTCACACAAACATTTGTCCCGGTGTGGGAATCGAACCCACGGCTTCTCGTTTCACAGCCGGCTACTGTCTACTGCGCCATGGAGGCTGTCAAATAAATCTAAACATTGATATAAACTCATTTGCAAAAAAAACGGGCACCTAAACAATGAACCATTTCAAATGTTACTATTGGTTTGTTTGATAATTATAGGTAGTTTTACTTTCACAATTTTATAAATTAATAAGCAAATAATCGTTTTCGTCAGTATTATCATAAAATTTTGATAAAATTTATGGGTTTTAATGCTAAAGTTCACTAGTAGTGTATGCTCACTAGTAGTGCATATGCTCGTGAAGTAAAAGTTAACAAAGATTTTTGATTGTTTTTTCTTTAATAAAGTAAAAGCAAATAAATGTTTAGTATCGAGTGTGACCCCCTCTAGCTGAAATCACAGCTTGAATTCATCTGGGTATGCTAGCGAGGATATCCCGGATACGTGCTTGCGGAATACGTTCCCACTCCGCGGTAATCACATTCTTCAGCTCTCTGATGGTCTGCGGAGCCGGTTGTACTGATCTCACGCGTCGTTTCAGAACGTCCCAGACATGCTCTATAGGATTGAGGTCGGGACTTCGAGCTGGCCAATCCAAACGACGAATGCCGACCTCTTGCACATACGCTTCCACATCGCCAGACCGGTGGGCGCGAGCGTTGTCGTCCATAAAAATTGAGTCTTCGCCTAAAGCAGCCGTCTCCCCCGTGACCATGAAGGCTGTAAAGTCTTCGAAACGTCGGGTTAAAAAAGTAAAATAAACCGCGATATAATCCGTAAACTTCGTTTTATTTCAAAGTAATACGTGTTTAAACATTTTTTGTATAACCACCACTAAAGGGGGTAAGGTAAGGGGTTAAGATTACGAGGTATTCATTATATGTACTCGCAATGTACTACAGTCTATGGACTCTTAGTAAAATAAATTATGCTATCAAGGTAATTTTATGTAGATAATATTTGCCGTTTATCTATACTAATATATAAATCTGTAGCGTCTGTCTGTACATTTGAGTAATTTTCCCGATTTTGCGTGAAATATTATTTTATGACTTACTGATCCCGATTCTGCAATTTTTTAAATGTTTGTCTGTTTGTCTGTTTGTCTGTATGTCCAGGTTTAACTCAAAAACGGTTTGACCAATTATCATGAAATTTAGAATGCAGTTAGATCATTCGATCGCGTTAATCGATGGGCTACTTTATATGCCGGAAAAATGTTCGGGTTCCCGCGGGATCGTTTTTTTTCTTTTTCACAGAGCAAGGTATCGACATAATTTTTTTCATAATGGCGGTTTAGAGTGATCTCTAAACCGCCATTATGCAAAAAATTATAGTAATTATTATAATTATAGCCTAGGTCTGAAGACCTAGGCTATTTTTTCCCGAAAAAAATGCATGTTTCCTATGGGGTAGCAAAAGATAAAAAGATGAAATATCTTACGATGACTCCAGGGATTGTATACCTTTTCTTTCAAAATGACAATTACCCGTTCCAACAGATTTGAATGGCGCCTTTTTACTTATTTTTGTTCGGATTCATAAAATTCTTTCGAAAATAGGTTTAAGGTAATGTAACTTGTTGATTAATTTAATAAAAAAATCGAGTCAACTACCCTATTAGTTATTATTCGCTGCATGATTTTGGATATCATTGACGTTATGGTGATAAGCCGATAATTGTGTATTGTTTGACCGGCCAGCCTTTTTGTGGATCAGCTGCACGTTGGCCTCTCTTCAAGATTCAGGCAGAACACCTGAGAGGTAGCGATCGGTACAGGTGTGTCAGTGCAGGAGACAACTCCTTGGATTGTATATTTTTTCTCTCAAAAAATAACCTCCACGCGGATGGAGCCGCGGGCAACAACTAGTTTACAATATTGATAGGTACCTATACGATACGAATGAAATGCTTCGTTATTGGTATTATTATATAAAGTTTCTTTTTTCTACCTGTCTATAGATATTGTATCTATCTAATCAAGGCACCATTTTACCAATACTACTAATATTATAAATGTTTAGATGCATGGATGGATGTATGTAACTCAATCACGCTACAACAGCTGGACAGATCTGGTTTAATTTTGGTAAAGAGATAGATTATAGTATGGAATAGCACATAGGGTAGTTTTTATCCCGGAAAAATGTACAGTTCCCGTGGGATAGTTTAGTTCTTCACAGAGCAAGGGATCGACATGATTTTTTGCATAGTCGCAGTTAAGAGATCAGAAAATGACATACGCCACTTCTTATCCCGGAAAAATGCACAATGATTCTGTGGCGTAGCAAAATATAGAAAGGTGTAATAGCTTAAAACACCTCCATCGATTGTATACCCTTTCTTCCAAAAATATCCTCCACGCGGGCGGAGCCGCGGGCAACATATAGTAATTCGAAAGTAAGAAGTAGGAAAATATTAATGGTTTATAAGCCAAATATATATAACCCCTCTCATTAGTAGAGGAAGCCCGTGTCCAGCAGTGGGACAATGTTTAATACAGGGCTAGTATTATTAAGTCAAATATTACGTACAAGGCAATTTCAAACAAAGAGATTTTTACAAAGTAAACGCAAAATATAATACTCTGTTTAATGTATAACCTTTGTGTAAAAACAGATAACATAAAAGATATTTCAAGCTTCCTAATATATATAATTCATGTGGTAGCCATTATAGAGCGCCTTTGTCACTTACATGTGCAGGGTGACTAGGCTTCGATGACAGTATATGAATGTTATCCGCGCGCCATTTGAAAGTAGGACACTGTAAAAAACAAAAACCCCCGTTTACAAATTTGGTTTAAATACGAAGATACAATTTTATCAATGAATTTGTACATCATAATCTACTTTATAGATCATAATCTAGATATTAATCTATTACCGGGCGCGTATAAAAGCGAAACGTTACGCTTAAATACTTAAACGATCGACAGACACACTACGGACACTTTTCAAGATGCTTAAGTTGGTAGTTTTCGTCGTTATCTTAACTTTCGCATATTACTGCGAAGCTAAACGGTTCAGCAGGTGTGAATTGGTACGTGAACTTAGAAGACAGGGTTTCCCTAAGGATCAATTGAGAGATTGTAAGCATATCATTTATATTACGATAATTATTTTTATTTCTGAAAGGTATTTTGACGGTACGCTATAACTTCATAATTATTCATCAAATTTAATGAAACTATAGTTTTTCCAAAAAAGGATGAAAAATTAACAGTGCCATCTGATGACCGTTTTATTAAATAATTTGTTGTATTGTTAATTTAGGATTCCGCGCATAGAGGATTTTAAGAAGCGCGATATATTGTGGTATAAGACTACTTTCGATACTATTTTGTAGATTAAAATAATAAATATTTATAGCTACTTATTCTACTTTATTATATTCGTAACAGACCATTGTCGGTGCGAAGTATTCGCACAGGTCACATAGTATTACTAAATACTCTACGATTCTCTGATAATTTTTAAATTAGTGCCATCTAGCGGTACTTTTAATTTTTATTAAGACAATATTGAACTTCATGGTTTTATTTATAATAATATTTCTGTTCCAAATAATTTCTAATGATTGTAGGGGTATGCCTCATCGAGAGTGAGAGCAGCAGGTTTACAAACAAAGTGAGCAAGATGAACTCCAACGGTTCCCGGGACTACGGCCTCTTCCAGATCAACGACAAGTACTGGTGTAGCAATGGATCGGCTCCCGGGAAAGACTGCAACGTCAAATGCAGTGGTGAATATATTATAACATAGACATCTTAGTATGCACCTGTTTAGAGTTCACTGCTTTAATGTTAGAATTTATCATATATATAATACCTACATGCACTCATTATACATGTAATTCAACTGACAGCTTTGCCACATACGTTTAAACCAGAGGCAGTGGGTTCGATTTCCGCACGTTTACAAATGTTTGTGTGACAGACAGAAATTAGTTTCAAGTCTGGGTGTTGTGGCACCGTAGTCCCTAGTAGTTCTTGGTGCCCACGTTACAGGTTCAACCTAGTGTGGGGTCAGGACTATGTGTGTGACTGTACGGTGTATTTATTTATTATGTAATCCAAAGAAAAGTTTTTTTTAAAGTATGTTATTATCGCCGAGATAAAAATTTAAACCACACTGCACCTGATGGTAAACACAGTGCTGTCCAGTTAGAATAGTAGTAGTAGAGAGTACTCAAGTAGCGAACTCGACTTGCGCTAAGAAGATCTACAGGCGCCATAAGTTCCAAGCATGGTACGGATGGCGTAACAAATGCCAGCGCTCGCTTCCTAATATCATGTTATGCTAAAATTCTTATTGCAAAGAGACCAAACCCAGTCCTTAACATTTGCAAGCCCTTTGGTGTTGCAGATGTTCATGGGCGGCGGTGATCACTTTCCATCAGGTGAGCCTCCTGCCCATTTGCCCACTTTTTACATAAAAAAAACAATCTAACCATCGCTATTCAACACAATCATGCCAGCCCGCTATTCAGCTTCTTCAAACTACACCATGGGGCAAAAAGGTGAAGAAGCGGTTTAGGGTCTAGTGTCAGAGTATTCAGATGGCCGCCTTAATTAATAAAACGCGTATAATTCCAGACTTATTGACCGATGACATCACAAAGGCCTCGACTTGCGCTAAGAAGATCTACAGGCGCCATAAGTTCCAAGCGTGGTACGGATGGCGTAACAAATGCCAGCGCTCGCTTCCTAATATTGTCTTATGTTAAAATTATCAATCGAGACCATTGCTAGCTTTTAATATTTACAACTTTTTATTGTTGTTGGGATGGGGAAGAAGCACTGAACCCGCGTGACCATCGAGATTATTTTACTTTCGATATAAGCAAGTCTATGAAGTTTTATAATTATGGACAAGCAATCATTAACAAAAAAGTAACTGCTTCATGGATGCTTTTTCAAAAAAGAACACATCAATTCTAAAGTTTTCACTTGTGTTGATAGTACCCATGACTGCCTATGATTTTTTTTGTTCCTGAATATAGGTACATTATCCTGCACGGCAAAGGGACCACACTGTACCTGATGGTAAGTGCAGTGTTAGTGTATCAAGTAATGAGAGACAAATATACCGAGATACTCATCACAATCATGCCGGCCTGCTAAGTAGGCTCACATTACGCGTAAAGGACTCATAAGAAGGAGGGAAAGAAAAGAAGGATCTAAGTTGGATTAAAAAAATAGATGAGGGTAAAATGGTGTAAATTCGGATTAAATATCGCTTTGTAACAGGGCCGGCCTTAGGTCTTATAATGTACTCTTATATAAGTGTATTAGAATATATAAAGACGGATATTATTACGGCTTATTCTAAGTAAAAAGTGATTTATTAAAAATATTTTTAACAAACTTGTGTTTCTTCTCTTCTAATAAATAACTAACCTCACTTAGCCTTTATACCATCCATATGCATTGTACACTAGATGTTGCCCGAGGCTCCGCCCGCGTGGAGGTTATTTTTGTAATAAAAGGTATAGGTACAAACCAGCCTTAGACGCATCTTAAGCTATTATACCTTTCTGCATTTTGCTATTCCGTAGTAAGCGTGCATTCTTGCGGGATAAAAAGTGGCCTATGTCATTTTGTGATCCCTAAACAGCCACTATGCAAAAAACATGTCGATACCTTGCTCTGTGAAACTAAACTATCCCACGGGAACTGGCAATTTTTCCGGGATAAAAAGTATCCAGACTATAATCTCTCTCTGTGCCAAATTTCAAGCCATTGTAGCGTGATTGAGTAACAAACATCCATCCATCCAAATATTCGCATTTATAATATTAGTAGGAAGTAGGATTGTATTACTGTTGTGTGGCCTATAGTAATGAGAGGAGCTAAAATATAAATACATTTCATTGGTTCTAATTCATGTCCAAATTCTTTCTGCTTCATAGAGCCAGTTCTTAAAAACGACGACATTCTCATTCTATGGCTACATTGTGGCACTTACTTTAATTACTCAAGCAGCCTTACACTCAGAAGGAAATGAGTATTCTGAGAATTAGCTCAGCGCCTTAATTTGAATAACAAGGGTGAGGTAGGCAATAACAAAAAAATAGTACCTATAGTGAAGCGGAGGACACAGAAAGTCTCTTATAGTGCTTGCTACCCATGTCACAATATAAATGTATTTTGGCAGCCTCTATGTCGCAACAGGCGAGAAGCCGGCTGGGAAACGAGAAGCCGTGGGTTCGATTCCCGATAATTGTTTGTGTAACAGACTGATATGTTTCAGGTCGGGGTGTTGTGAGACCGAACACCTCTTGTAGTCCCTGATACTTACGATACAGGTTAGACCTAGTGTGGGACTATATGTGTGCCTATTTTACTATAATGTCACGACTAGGTACTTCTGTTATTTATTTCGTTTAAAGACAAAAACACAGTGTCCTGTGTGTTCCGATCTACACTGATTCTAGGATCGAATAAATAGACTAGTTGGTGGACGCACAACTTGTGTCATTTGGGTGAAAGTTAAGCCCTTTTCCCTCAAAACAACCAATGCTTATATACCTAATTTTTCCAGAAGACTTTAACTCTTTTTAACCGGCTTCAAAAAAAGGAGAAGGTTCTCAATTCGTCGGGACCTTTTGTTTATGTATGTTCTCCGATTACTCGAAGACGCCTGGACAGATTCGACTGATATTTTTTTGTTTAAAGGGTATACTTCCTATGTGGTCCCGTGGTACCAAGTCAGGCTCTGATGATGGGATCACAGAAAAATCGAGGGCATCAAATTTTATAGGGACACATAATATGTTTTTTATTGAAGTCGGTGTACTTTTTATGACTTAAAAAACTTTTTATACGTAGACTTAACAGTCGTCTTCGCCACATTATTTATTCCGAGGCAGAGACATAGTATTTAAGAACCTTCGCGTTTCAGAAGCCTTTTTATCTACATATATTTTCTGAGTATAACGTAATTACCAACACAAACGGACCTCCAAGTGACCCTTCAGACTGAAATATAAATTGTAAACACAAATTCAAACTTAATTACATTTGTTTGTGGTCATTAAAAGATAAACAGGAGTGCTGGATCTGAGAATACAAAGATGGCGTCGTGTCGGCGCGCATGCGCGTACCATAGAGTTGCCAACCGTCCTGTTTTCACAGGACATGTCCTGATTTTTACACTGTCCTGGGGTGTCCTGGATAGTTTTTAAGCAGCGTCCTGGGTTTTTAAAGTGCCCTGTTAAGGTCCTGTATTTTAAAATTCGGATGCCACATTTGCAATGCTTATGTTACGGGCGGCCTCAAGGCTCGCGAGTGCTCGCGCTGTTGTAAAAAAACGCGTCCTGTTTTTTAACTATTTTTTTTTATTCTGGCGCGGCAAAGTAACCACACTGCACCTGATGGTAAGCGCAGTGCCATACAGATAGAGTATCAAGTAGCGAGAGACAGTCTATCCCCCGCTACTCAACACTATCATGCCGGCCTGCAAATTGTCCTGGTTTGTCCAACATCAAATCCTAGTTTTTAAATTTCGGGATTGGTAACCCTAGCATACCATCGACTCGTACCCCGGCCAGTATCGTCACTCGTGTCACAGTCGCTCTGTGATGTCCGCGCTCGAATGGGCGGTGCGGGATGGGCGCGCGGCGAAGCGCGCGTCGCCGATGACTCCGACTTCGAAACATTAAAAAGTCTCCTAGCTTCCGAAGAAGGTTGGACCCTGGAGTATGAGAAGGATGGCGTCAAAGTTTGGGCCGAGGATGCCGCGCACGGAGCTCTTCGTACAGTCAAGGTGTGTTTGTATTCTTTGATGACACGTTTAATAATAAATGTGTTTTGAATTGCGAAGACACGTATGGTTGCATTTTTTCGTCAAATATAGAGTTGTTATTTAAGATAGTTGGAAAATTCCTAACTGGCTGCCTAGATAAAGTAAAAACTTCGAAAATAGTTGGAAAAATATATTTTCACATATTTTTTTAAGTAGACTCGCCTACGTTTGTGCAGAATGTGTTACTAAGCTTTTATCTATGTAACAACCGGCAGAATTTTATATCAGCGCTTTTAGTTATCACAATATGTGTCGCTATTTACGTAAGCTCGTTAATTATGATACTTGATTCAATGCTTTATTTTACGAATACTCTAACAAATATAATGCAATAGTATCTATAGAGCTATGGTAGAACAGCTGCATCGGAAAATTGGAAACAAAGAAATTGTGACTCATAGATACCTATAAATCTTAAGAAGATTTCTCTATGATGCAAATTCTTTTTATAAATAACCGATTGAAGATCATAATCGTGTGGTAATTTTAGCGCTAACCAGCCTGTGTAAAATTCAACTAAAGCGGGTTAGGGCGCCGGAGCTTTAATTTTGATTTGATATTTTAATAGGAACAATGAAAGCAGCGATAGCCTAGTTGGTTGCGGTACGGACTGTCAAGACGAAAGTCGTATGTTTGAAACCCAAATGGCATACACCTCTGACTTTTCTAAAGTTACGTGTGTATTAAATGTTAATTATCGTTTGCTTTAACGGTGAAGGACAACATCGTGAGGAAACCTGCATACCTGAGAATTCTCGTAAGAATTTCGACGGTATGTGAAGTCTACCAACTCGCATTAGGCCAGCGTGGTGGACTAAGGCCTAACCCCTCTCATTAGTAGAGGAGGCCCATGCCCAGCAGTGGGACAATGTTTAATACAGGGCTACTAGTGTTATTACTATTTATTATAAATGAAAATTTTGTTAGACTGGTGTTTTAGGATATCTCAACACTTTTAGTATAGGACACACGTCAATGGAATAATCAGTTTAAAAGACAATTTGTATTAAATCCGGTATCATCGTTATTGCTCTGTTATGATTTTTTTACTCTAATTAAGAAGACGTCCAAAAAAATAGCGACAGTAGGGGAGATTTTGGGTGCTCGAGATGCAACTTTTTTTATTGATTTTACCCGTTTTTTTTAGAAAAGTTGAGAATTTAGTAAGACCAATTTTTTCAGGATGTCATAAAAAATCTTTTAGCGTAGTGCTTCAAAGAATTTGCATTAAAAATCTGTACCATATACTTGTTAAATATTTTGTATATTGTGTCTTTAAACTCGACGCAATTTATATGATTTTAGCGGCCAACGGCCTTCCATTAGGTTCAATGTTTTATATTAGTAGAGGAGGCCCATGCCTAGATTTAGATATAGTACTTACATATACATTCCCGTCTGTAATCCCCGAAGGGGTAGGCAGAGATGTAACCAGTACATCCACTTTTCGCCAAATTTATTTCGGTCCCATGTGATAGGGGGCGCCATACCGAGCACAAATACCAGACTCTAGGATAATACTGAGAATTTCTAGATAGAAAAACCCAATATTACTTTCCCCAACCCGGGGATGGAACCCGAAACCTCTGCACAGCATGCACAATTACAACTACGCCACCGAGGCAGTCATGTATAGTATAGTGCGGGGGGAGGGCAACCTGCGGCTCGCGAGCCACATGCGGCTCTTTGAAGGATTATTTGTGGCTCTCGATAATTGTACCCGAATTCCCTTTTCATTTTTGTGTTATTAAAAATAAAATTATCGTTCCGTATGTGTTTCAAAATGTCTTTTAAATTACTGACAACAAATATGAACAACTAAGTGCAACGTAGTAACAAATTTAATTTCCGTCCAAGTTTAATTAAATACGAATTTATTTGCGGCTCGCATAAAAATCAAATTTTGAAAAATGCCTCGACTATCAAGGAGCTTGGCCACCTCTGGAATAGTGTATCTTTAAGACAGGGCTGATTTTAAAATGGAACTGCTAAAAAGGCCCTCGAAAAATCTTCAATGAATCTCATCCGTAAATTGCGGATGAAACTTTGAAATTTTCCAAGACCGCTAACACTACATAAACTGGTGAAAATGGGGGTACTTTTAAACATGGTCGTGTAAGATCGTTACATTTTCCAGTATCATAATAATTTATTCAAATCGGTCCATTAAGTCTCTTTATGAAAAATAACGGTGTCGCTGTTATAAAGTTAGACAACTTTTAGATTAAAAAACATGAACAAACGAAGTGCGATATTTTGATATTAAATATTTAAGACGGTTGTCAAAAAGTCGCTATTGTCAAAAGTTTCGCTTTTTTCACATTAGTATGGATAACTAGTGATAAATATATACACCCAACACTCACACACATAGTTCTGACCCACACTAGGTAAAACCTGTATCGTGGTTATCAAGAACTACGAAGGATTACGGTCCCACAACACCCAGACCCGAAACAAATATCTGTCTGTCACACAAACATTTGTCTCGGTGCAGGAATCGAACCCGTGGGTTGGATTCCTGACTTTGCATATGACCATAACCCTAGCGAATTTTATAGGCATTATGAGAAATAATTTTTTTGGCAATTAATTTGATGACACGGAGAGCAATATTGTTTTATATAGACCAGCCTATTAAGTACCTACATAAGACTATGAGGTAATGTTTGTCTCAAGACATTTGGGTCATGTTTTATGACCAGTCTAGTATTTAAGCCTTCTTTCGTTTTTATCTCGTAATTTGGCTTCACTATTTGGGTATAAAATTATTTTACGTAGGTCGTACAAAATCATCACACTGAATATGCGTTATAGATTTATTAAATACATTTTTATGTCATACTTAATTCGTTGGGGTTTATGTGTTATCTACATATATAAATTTTAAGTGATGTTTGTTGGTAAGGCGATTTTTTTAGTGCCTTGATAGGCAGACGAGCAGACGGGCCACCTGATGGTAAGTAGTCACCGCCGCCCATAGACTTCTGCAATGCCAGGGCACAGCAAAGCCGCTGCCTACCGTTAAAATTATATACCGCGATATCAGAAGCTAGTACTAGTAGCTTAGCCCGAATAAAGATCCTCAGAAAATTCGGAAATATAGAAAGTGTTTTTTCTGTGATATTTCAGTCTCCTACGGTATTGATAAACATAATCATACATATTCACTTTGAAGTTATATTTCAGAGCTCCTGAATTTGTTACTCTTATTCAAAGGTTCATAAGTACTTCTATCAGAACATGTTAGTTCTTCTTTGAAATCAACAGGCAGAGGAACCATTTTATTAACCAAATAAACAGCGTTATTACGGATACCTAAAAACAAAACAAAACGTCTTTCGGTGACCACAGATACGTACAAAAAATATTGATTTTCATTACAGGCACAACAAACAAAGGGACGGCTATGTCGTTTGTGTTAACGGTCCATGGAAAGGGTCCTTTGGTTTTTTTTGGCAGAAATACTTGCCTTTTTGTAACTTATTTATTTATAAAGATATTGAGACTATATACTAGGTTTTTGTCTTTGATTTCTCTAGAACTTTTTGTTTACCCAAAAGCCTCAATCAAATAATAATAAATAAATACAACCAACGGTCACACATATAGTCTTGACACCATAGTCCAAAATTGTATCGTAGATATCAACAATTACGGGGAGTCCTAGGATTACAGTCCTAGTACACTCAGAGTCTAAATAAATATTTGTGGATCATACAAATATTTGTCTCGTTGCGGGGTTCAAACCCGTGTACTCTAGTTTCATAGCCGGCTATTCGCTCTACTGCATCACGGAAACTATCAAAATCCACCAGCACAACGACTATTCATTTTTGATAGCATATGTAGTTTTTTTATCTTAATCGGCAGAAATCGGTAATTTTTTTATTTTTTTAAATCGGTAGTTTTTTTATCTTATCACGGCAATGTGACCACACTGCACCTGATGGTAAGCGCAGTGCCGTCGAATTAGAGTATTGAGTAGCGAGATACAATCTATCACCCGCTACTCAACACAATCATGCAGGCCTGCTTCTTCCCACTACGCCAATGTCTAAACTTTATACATAATTTGGAATCATATACACAGCTTGACCCTCTGGCGCCATCAGATACTCTGGATGAGACCTGGGTCTCACCTGACCTAACCTCTCATAAGACTCTGGATGAGAACTTAAAATGGAAAGAGCAGGTCCTACAAGTGATTTTCAAGTGGACACGTAAAAGCTAATTTACTTAGATTTTACGTAATGCATGGAGTCTTCATTTGGTCACAAAGAGTTTTTGGTTTCGAAAGCATATAATATCTTACTCCCGATATGCAAAGAATGATAAAACCGAGTACTATATCTCATGAAGCCTGTTGCTTTAGTCAAAATGTAACGTAAATATTCGAACTTAGCGCGAACAAACGACGCGATGATCGCGTGCTTGCCTTTATTTGCAAATCGCGTGAATGTTCTTTAGGACGCTCTTTCTACGTCAGCATTTCATCGCATGTTCGTTTAATAATCTTACTTATGTTTTAACAATCATAGTTTAACTTTTATTTCTGTAGCCAACAATTATAATTATTAACCTTGTGTTGTACAATCCCACTGTTGGGCATGTGTCTTATCATGATATGGGTTAGGGATAACTATACCATACTCACCGAATGCTCACAGTATTTTCCTTTGCCGTTACGATAAGATACATGTGGCTTGCGGAGCTACAACTTCATGGTCTTCTCGGGCCGAACCAAGAAGTTCGCAAATTCGTATCTTTGCCACACCATCAAGCTGTGGGACAGTTTGCCAGCTACCAAGCAGCTACCACCTTGTTCCCCCTTCCTATGATCCTGGGTCTTTTAGGCGTACTGTGAAGAAGCTACACAACAGGCCGGCATGATTGTGTTGAGTAGCAAGGGATAGATTGTTTCTGGCTACTTGATAATTTGACTGGGCAACACTGCGCTTACCATCAGGTGCATTGTAGTCATTTTTCCATGCTAGAATAAAAAGAAGTTCATATATATTGGCCTAGCCAGTGCTTGAGACGCCAATATTATATGAGGTTTTCTCTTAGATATATTTGTTGTTTCTTAAATACAACCTACCCCTTCGGGGATCAAAGGCGTGAGTGTATGTATGTATATCTTAAATATAATTTATTTACATAGACTTTATTACGATCCTCATTTCTCCTGCATATAAAAAAAATAAAGTAAAGAGTTTGCCAACACAATCTATACCGCAGTAAGCCTGAATGCTAGTGGTATGGTCATTATATTTGACTTAATACACTGTTATTGAGGCCACTACGAGTAAATCAGTCCAGAACCGGCCTAAATGTTGAATTTAATCGGCAATGATTCCGTCTGGCGTACATTTCATAAATTACTCGATGGACTATTACGAAGTGCCGGCTATGGAATTGGTAACCACGGTTATTTCCATGACAACAGGATCAAAGGAGAATCAAAGACAGCTATGTATGTCGGCGGTTGATTGCCAGGGTTACTGTCACCACGGAAGCCCATAATAAAACAATAAATAACACAATTTTCTAGTAGATATTTACTCTTTCACTAATAAAGATAGAATGCCCCTCGATCATAATCTCGGGCGTATTTATACAAAAACACGTAATCAAATCAGTTACTTTTTAAACTAACAGCGGAAATAATTACACACGCACATATACACTCATGCCTGTAATCCCCGAAGGGGTAGGCAGAGGTGTAACCAGTACACCCACTTTTCGCCAAATTTCGGTCCCATAATGTGATAGGGGGTGAGTCTTTCGCCATACCGGGTACAGATTCCAGATTCCGGGCTCATCATCGTGTAAATCATGCCTGTACCGACAAATGTTATGTTACTTGAGCCCACATGTATCAACAAGAACATCAACATTGAACGCCCATAGAAAGGCTATGACTATTTATATCAGTCTTAGCGTGGCCAGAAGAACATGCCTCGCTAAATGAAATCAATCAATCTGAACAGTCTTTAAGGTTGCCTTCACTTATTCCACAAGACCAGAAGCATTTCACACATGCTCAAAAAGTTAAATCATCTACTCCGATTCAAGAACCCATAACTACCCAACTTCCTAATGAGCTACTGCTTCAGAAGTACCAAAAAAATAAGGTATTTGCTGGGACATCTCCTTGTTACTATAGTGACTAGATGTGTGCCGAATAAGTTTTGTTTTCATTTAATATTGAATCTGGTCAATGACATAAAATGTAGGATAGACACCAAAACATAATCCATACTAATAATATATATAACAGTGAATTAGTTTATCTCATGTTTCACGACGAAACAGCTCAATCAGTTTTGATGAAATTTGAAAGTAATTGAAGTACTGGAGATGGACATAAGCCATTATTTGGAAAACCTCTATACGCGGGCGGAGGTAAGAAGAAAAACTAAACTCTTTTTTATATTAGAAAGTTAGTTATATTAGAAACAAGAGTAAGAACAACAGAAAATACCCTTTTGTTTTGTTTACTCATTCTCACGAGGCGCCTGTAGCTGAAACCGCCCCGACTTTACAATGTACGTCGAGCGCTGGTTAGGTACACTGTGCTTTAATATTAAGGGGGGGGAAATCCACAATGACAAACAATATGCCAGGTTATTCACTTTGCGACAAAAATATTCTTTATTAAAGCGTATCGTGAAATCTTTTGCATTCCAAGTATTACCATCTAAACGACTCGGATAAAGAAATATTCGTCCATATTAAAGAAGTAAAAACAAGGCTGCATGGTGAAGAACCGTTGTCTTTTTTTGTTAATAAAAAGGACATTAAACAAAAATGCAGAAACATATTTTTTACAATGTATACATTTCTATATGTAATTAAAACGACTATGTCTAACGCGAAAACTAAAATAAAACCTATACAAAATTAAACGCCCAAAGAAGAGGCGAGGCTTCACTTAATATCGTTCTTGATTATAGGCATAGTTATCCTAGGTCCGTAGGCATGATAAAATATCAACTAGTTGCTATGTTATAGTAATTTGTTGAAATAAACCACAGGTTAAAGTTCGTCTAGATTTTTTATAAGGGCTTAAGTTATGTTTAACGTGATGTTTTAGAATACATACAATTTATAAAAATAAGAAAGGCTCTAATACCAACATACATAACATATTGACTGTAACGTATAGGTTGATCTTAAATGCAAGGAATAGGGAATTTGGAAAGAATTTGGCTTCCGGAAATCTTACAACATATGAGGATTTTTTTTTTATTCTTAAAAGTATACCGACTTCAATAAAAAACAAATTATGCGTCTCTATGAAATTTGAAGGTATGCCTCGATTTTTCTGAGATCCCATCATCAGATCCTGACTTGGTGCCAATGGGACCACCTGGGAAGTATACCCTTTTAAACAAAAAAGAATATTTCGAATCGGTCCAGGCGTCTTCGAGTAATCGGGTAACATACATAAAAAAAGATTCCGACGAATTGTTAACCTCCTCCTTTTTTTGAAGTCGGTTAAAAAACAAACAATATTCAGCGAAGACCATTAAAATCACATTAATATTTAACAAAGATTATTTAGCTATTGTAGAATATGTTTGTTTTAATAGTATTTTCTACTAGCTCTATATTAAACATTGTCCCACTGCTGGGCACGGGCTCCTAATGAGAGGGGAGAGGCCTTAGTCCTCCACGTTAGCCTAAGGCTGCGTTTCTACCAGAGATGTGCGACTTACATACCACTGAAATTCGTATAAGAATTCTCAGGTATGCATCTTTCCTTCCTTTTGTTTTCTTTCACCGTTAGAGCAAGTTAATTAACAATGAATTTACATGTAACTTTAGAAAAGTCAGAGGTGTATGCCATTTGAGCTGGTTGCGAACATACGACTTTCATCTAAACAGCCAGTACCACTTCCAACTAGGCTATCGCTCGTTTAGTAATGGGTTTACAAACTCAAATTAATATGCAAAGCTCGTAACAGCTCTCGACTTTGTTTACGCCTATTTGTAATTATTGTTACCTACCGTTTTAAATAGTATATTTAGTGTATCTCTAGAGAAAACTTCAATAGAACTTGCAGATAGTAACGGATATTTCACTATGCGGTTTGATTGTGTATTTACATAATAATACCAGCCCTGCATTAAACATTGCCCCACTGCTGAGAGGTTAGACCCTACTCTATTTAAGTGATATGCCTATAAATATAAAGCCTCGTGGTAGAACTATTGAAAACCATTAATCAATCAGGTTTTATGCGAAATAATTCAAATTTATTTAATGTTGAATTCAGATCTAAAACGCTTAACAAAACCGTATAATTTCTTATGTAAAACAAGAAAAATTTACAAAACGCAGCAAAAAAAATGTTATATTTAAATTCTCTAATGATACATTACAAAGTAAATAATATCTTCAAAGCGTTAAACATAATTTACGAAATTACGATTACCATTGAATAGGTTTTCAAGGTTTTATAGAAATCTATAATCTATATTATTATAATCCTTTTATCTGTTTAGAGTTTAGAATGTATGGTTCACCGATCGCAGATTCTTTGATCTACAAAGGGTCTCCTTTATATATAGTCATTGCTTAATTCGATACAGGCTTACAGTTCAATAATCTTGAAAAAAAAATTAAATATATTTGAATTTGGAATCGACATTTTCGTAGTGCTGTTTCTTTAGCTGGCTGTGAAACAAGAGGACACAGGTTCGCTAATATAATCGTGTCTTACTGATATGTGTTTATTGGTTGTAATTCATTTTTGATTTCATTCAAATTTAGATATGAATTCGTAATTAGGTTCTATGATGTATTTAAAACACATGATACCTTCTATGCTTTTAGACAAAATATATGTCAACGCAAAGTTTAATGACTTTATGGGTTTTACAAATCAACTAACTCAGGATTGGTTTTCTACGAGGTATACATACATATACACTCACGCCTATAGTCCCCGAAGGGGTAGGCAGAGGTGTAACCAGTACACCCACTTTTCGCCGAATTTCGGTCCCATAATGTGATAGAGGGCGAGCCTATCGCCATGCCGGGCACAGAATAACGCATGTAACATGATTAACGCACACTGTGAAAGTAGTTTGCTCAGAATAAGCGACTGAATCGATATCAACAATTTTTTAATAGACGAATTTTTTTTCCAAAAATTATTAACACTTAGGTAAATAATGGTCACCTTTAATTCAACGTTTAAGACAAACGAAACTGAAACATAACTCGATGCGATAAAGTCTTTTCTAAATGCAATATAAACGAACAATTTAAAAAATCAAATAATTTAAATTACGAAGTTCGAGTCAGCTGTGTACTCGTGTGACCTTCACCTACCTATGCGGCTGTGGCTGTTCGGGTGCGCGCGCGGCTGTGTCATTCACCTTTTCGTCGAGTGCCCATAATATGCGCGCAAAATTAGTACAACTAATTTCAGAAAAACAATATTTAGATTCATCGCAGTCTAATTTCAATACATGAATTATGATTGTAATAATAATTTTAAATTGGGGTCTCTGAGGATGTGCGTTAATCCCGTTACACGTAGTATAGAAAAGCCCAATATCACCTTACCCGACCCGGGGATCGAACCCGAGACCTCAGCACAGCAGTCGTAACGCATGCGCAATTACAACTGCGCCACCGCGGCACCGAGGCAGTCCGTCTACGAGGTATCTTCGGGCGAAAATAGTGCTGAGCTGAGACTATATTGATCATGTCAAATTGTTCTACTTTTTAGCCTACGCACATGGTTTAAAAATACTATGCATACGAATGAATTGTATTTAGCCAAAACTCAACAACTCAACCTCTCAACATGCAGCATCAACTTTGCCTCAGAGTGGCGAGCGCTGTGCATGCCACGTTATTATGTGGCACACTGTACGATTCTAAACGTTACGTCAATCTTAAATCGCGATAGCAAAGTTTACTCAACGCTATACAAATAGAAGCTCCAAATGCCTCGGTTGGATGAAGTTCTTCCCCTTAGATAGTGGAACACTATCATACGTTCCTCTACATACTTCATAATTGAAAATAATATGGACTTATGTTACTATAGGCGAATGACGTGGTCGTCTAGTCATCTAGGCAAATAAAAAAGAAACGAAATTTCACGAAAGGTGCGGACATGACAATTACAAAATATGTTAATTTAACGCTGACTGCTATAACGTGTTTTATCAGCCATTCGCGAACAGCGTTTGTGCATATTTGGCTATTTCCAGCACTATTTTCAACCTTAGAAAATTGTTATTATAGTAGATATTACATTGGCGTACTCCCTACAAAGAATAATTGTAATGCAACATTATTGTTCAGTATCCTTTCGTCATATCGAATAAATACTATCGCAAACTTCGATGCTCTCTCTTAGGAATCGAGCCCAGAACGTACCCTACTTAGACAACTGTAATAGTGATTTGAGAATATTTGATTGAATATTAAACATTTTAAAGATATGATTATGTGTTAAATTAGATACTCAAAACATATTTGTAAAAACAAAAATCCATAATTTAAATATTTTTTTAAACTTAAATAATATGATTTATTGCATTTCAGTTAAATTTAATTTAAAGTAACATAATATAGCACAATAATTGAAGTCTGAATATCCCGCATAATATTTTTTATTCCTGCGTTCAGTTCACGTTTCATTGCTTCGCTGGATATCAGTGGGTTTCGTATTTTATCAAGAGGATTGAAGTACTGCAGAGCAATAAAAGCCGTAATTCAGGATCATGCTTTTGCTTAGAAATATTGATTGAATTTACTTAGAGAAATTACGTACCAAATTATCATTGGTACGTAATTTCTCTAAGGAGTAATAGATGGTGGTGCGAGATTGATATGGGAATAAAGATAATTAAAGTAGAATTACTGTAGTAGACAATTTGTTTCTAGCATGTATACTCTGCTGTGTTACTATTGTTGGAGTGATAACTGTTCTGCGTCATATAATAAGTGAGATTACCCAAATCTACCTCCACTTCCTAATGCATTAAGCGGGCAATGAATATTTCCAACCCCTCCCTATATTTCCATTTGATTAACTGTGTTAGGGATAAAGGATAGTTAAACATTCCTAGAGACTTGCAAAGTTTCATTGCTCGGTGTAGTAAAATGCGTGACATTGTCATTCCTGGCTTAACATGAGTTACAATAGTGTGTGTGTGTGGGCGGGAAACTCTCTAATCCCTATTCCATCGGAATGTCGGAAACACATCCATGATTCGTCTGGTATTGTAAGTGTTTATGGGCGTTGAGAGATTTTCCATCAGGTTACTTGTGGCTCATTTGCAGACCTTTGAAAAACAGTAATAGCTTCAGTTTTGCGTTTTATTTGATAAAATTGGCAAATACTTAAAAGTTCTCCTTCTATTTCTCCAAAGTGACTTCACACCAAGTTTATAGTTCGGATTACTTATCATCACATGATCCAATTGCGTTTAATATGAAACGAGCATATGGGCCTGGTGATGTGTTTCATAATAAAAATTACGCTATTCTGGGTACGGGCCTATCATAAATGGGAGGTTAGTCCTTAGACCTGGCTAGAACCGGATGGGAAGACTACATATTCTGCTGAAATTATTTTTTAGTATTATTAGGTATGCAGGTTTCCTCACGATGTTTTCTTAGCTATCGCTGCTAGTAAGTACCTATGCTAAACAATGAATGTAGCAACACCACCCAGAACTTATAAAGCACTCTATGACATTCCACTGGGCTTATCATTCCAAGACACGAAATGTCCAAATCGTAATATGTCATCATTTTATTAATTGTATTGTCCTCTTTCCTAGTAAAAATAATACTCAAAAACCCTCAGTGTCATTGACTCGAAAAATAGCGTTAACTGCTAAGTTATTATTTGAATTTTATATTAAGGCTCTTGTTAGATTTTGCCTTCGATAGAAATGTAATAGTCAAGTTTATATCAATGTGTTGAAGGAATTTTATGAAAAATTCAGTTTCGATATATTTCATTAATTTTATTGCGAATTAACGTCAATTCTTCAGAGTAAATATAAAAGACTAGCTGTTGCTCGCGGCTCCGCCCGCGTGGAGGTCATGACAGAGAGAAAAATTATACAATACAAAATACCAATCTTCATCCGTTTAACTTCAAGAATGAAGAATTTTCATACAAACTTTCATCCCCTATTTTACCCCCTTAGGGGTGGTATTTCCAAAAACCCTTCCTTAGTGGATGCCTCCGTCATAAAAGGTACCTACTGTCAAAATTTCAAGTCTCTAACCCCAGCCGTTTTGGCTGTGCGTTGATCGATCAGTCAGTCAGTTTCTTCTTTTATATATACAGATAATATAAATGTGTCGGGCCTGAAATTACGTTATATTACTGTTTGCGCTGACTGTAGTTAATTTTAACGGCGCAGAATTATTGCCGCCATTAAGGGCTTGATCTTTTCGTTTAATAACGTTCAGATACAAAGGTTTGTCGTAAAAAATGAACATTACGCTTGTTTATAATTCGCGAGCACTAATTCTTAATGATTTTGGCGTTAAGTATTAATTACGTTCTAAAATTTATGGCTCTTCATCATTGGGATTATAATAAAGAAGATTATTTCAATACTTTGTAAGTAATATTAATTTATTTATACAATTTATTTAGAAAAACTCAATATCATTTACCCGACCGGGATCGAACCCGAGACCTAAGCACATCAGTTATTAATTTATCCTGATTATTAAATGTCATGTATGCCTATGATAAATTAATAATACTAAGACGATATGTAATTAAAACTAGTATATAATTATTCTGTTGGTATGCTTAATATGATAAAATGAAATATTGATTTAGGATAAAAATTATCTGATCGTTATCTCCTCTCCTTTTTAACCGACTTCAAAGAAGGAGGAGGTTAACAATTCGTCGGAAACTTTTTTTTATGTATGTTACCCGATTACTCGAAGACACTTGGACCGATTCGAGAAATTCTTTTTTTGTTTGAATAGGTATACTTTCCAGGTGGTCCCATTGGCACCAAGTCAGGATCTGATGATGGGATCTCAGAAAAATCAAGGGCCACCCTTAAATTTTATAGTGACGCATAATTTGTTTTTTATTGAAGTCGGTGTACTTTTTATGTATTAAAAAACTTTTATTCTATTGCATCTATTCCAAGCAACCCTATTAGGTAAGGACGGAATTGAAAACGATTTTTTCACTCCGCCTACTAAGTCGGATGTTGAGTTGTGATTGCCAATTCGTTCCAATTGAAGTGATCTGTAGCTGTCATAGCATTCGTGATGAGATGGAAATGTCTGAAAGGTAATCAACATTCATTATTTTAAGGCCAATAATAATTGGAATAGGTATTTATATTTTGATATTTCATAACAACTCGATACTCTAATTGGACCGTACTGCGCTTACCATCAGGTGAAGTGCGGTCACTTTGCCGTGCTAGGATAAAAAAAAACAAGTTTTAACGTAAGTATAATTCGCGAATCTCATGCCCGTTTGTAATTGCCTAAGTTTTTTGTGTTTTTGTTGATGAGTTTAATTTCTTTTTTTACTGCCTAGTACCCATTTAGTTATATATATGCGCCTAAAGTCTAAGTATATATAAATAATATGAACATCACATTTCAGATGGGCTTTGTAAATGAATTGCATTAACACTGACACCAGCTTTAGTGTAGAAAGGTATGAGAGATTTTTTGCACTCAACATTCACACATATAGCTCAGACTCCACACTGGGTCAAACCTATATCGTGGGTAGATCTACGAAGGACTATGGTCCCACAACACCCAGACCCGATACAAATATCTGTCTGCCACACACACATTTGTCTTTATGCGGAAATCGAACCCACGGCCTCTCGTTTTACAGCCGGCGACTCGCCCACGGAGGCTGTCAAAATCATTTATGGCTGATCTGTATAATTATTAGGTATCCAACGCCCTTATTAAACTTTTAAGTTTATCATATTATAAATTAAAGTTATTCAAATAGAAACGTTCCCGTTACGTCTAGGAGAGCGTTACACATTTACCGCCCATCGTATTGTTTAACAGTATTTTGTTTTTTATTTTATAAAATTATCAGGTATCCGACCCGTCCGTTTTGACGTTGGATGACACGAAGGAAAATAATGCGAATTTTAACAAAAATATTTTCAGTAGTAGCCATTTAAGTAATAAACCGACGTGGAGTAACATTTTGCTGTTGTATTTCGTACAGTGAATGAGATTAGTGAATTTATTGAATATTAGTTATAGCTTTTGCTCGCGGCTCCGCCCGCGTGGAGGTCATGTTTGGGAGAAAAAGTATACAATACAAAATACCAATTTTCATACGTTTAACTTAAAAAATTATGGATTTTCATACAAACTTTCATCCCCTATTTTACCCCCTTAGAGGCGGAATTTACAAAAATCCTGAAACATATATTTTTTATTTTTAACTAAAATGCCAAATACTAATTTTCATGAATTTAACTTAAAAAATGACGGATTTTCATACAAACTTCCATCCCCTATTTTACCCCTTTAGGGGTGGTATTTCCAAAAACCCTTCCTTAGTGGATGCCTACGTCATAATAGGTACCTACTGTCAAAATTTCAAGTCTCTAACCCCAGCCGTTTAGGCTGTGCGTTGATCGATCAGTCAGTCAGTCAGTCAGTCAGTCAGTCAGTCAGTCAGCTTCTTCTTTTATATATACAGATTATAAAAAAAAAGAAAAAATAACCCTCAAATCGCCCACCTCGTCACAATCCACATTCTTGTTATAAGTCTGGTTATGTATGCATTACTCTTCTAATATTGTGTGGGCCGATGATCATTTAGCATTAGGCGACCCACATGCTATACACCGGGATCGCTCTGTAAGCGCTGAAGAAGACCACAACAAGGCTTTAGCTGGTAGAGTCAGGTGGGGTGTACATAAGGGTAGAGACTCGGCCCAGCAGCCGCCCAGATCCATAGCCATCATCCGGGCGAAGGGAATGCTAGGTCACAAGACGGGCTGAGGGTCGCGGGCGCGTAGCGGAGGGCTGTCAGCCCGTATCGATGCACTCCCAAATTCGGAGCATCGTGCGACCCCGAGATGGACGGCAGCGCGGGTGGTAAGGCCTCGTTCGCTGTCGTTGTTCGGTGCGCGGGGGCTCCTTAGCCCTCCATAGAGATGGGCTGCTACGCAGCACCGCGCAGGGGCGATTCCGGCTGCAATTCTAGCACTCCTTAGAATACCCCGAGATCGCTCCGCAAGCGCCGAAGAAGGCCACCGGGGGGTTTTGCTTGTAGTGTCGGGTGGGGTGTACATAGGGGTTTGGGACTCGGCCCAGCGGCAGCACGGATAGCCATCATCCGTGCAAGGGGGATGCTGGGTCGTAAGACCGGCTAGTCCAGCATACCCGTTTTATTCTTAATCCGCTTCCCTCAGGAGCGTGCAGCAGTAATAAAACGCCTACCCCGCGACAACAAAAAAAAAGATCATAAGACGGGCTAGTCCAGCATAACTATAAAATACTGGTGTACCATCTCATACCTAATAAACAGTGACAATTAATTGTTGTAAAACAATTTATTGTGTTAAGCAGTGTTGAATTACATTTGTTTTTTGTGTTTTTTTCTCATTAATACTTTTCTCGTACCGACAATGTTAAAATGTTATATATATGAATAGTTGTTATTGGCTGTAATAATTACCCAATATTGTAAAAAGCTGTAACTATTCTTCTCAATAAATAAATAAATAACCGGTTTATTCTTATTTCCCCCGGAGCGGGCGGCAGTACTAAAACGCTTTCCACACGATAACATAAAAAAGGTGATCCACTCGTTTACAGGCCGAAACTAGTTCTGGCGTGGCAAAGTATTGTAAGGGTACATCGAGTGTGAGGATCAGTGCAATTCCTATACTGCCGACCGCAACGTGACTTGATAGCTGAATGATGAAGTAGCTATTACCCCAGATGAACCCGGAACGTAACTCGCCAATGTGCCATTATGGCGGATTTTCATAGTGAAAATTGTTTACGGCGGTCGCTATGCAGTCGGTTATGAATAAAAATTCAATATCCAACATCCGGCTCTATAACGGTTTAAATTTTCGCGATTAAACACATTGAAATAAAAGCCCCGTGATCATAAAGGCTGTAAAACATTCGAAACGTTTGGATTAAAAAAGTAAAAATACATCTTATTTATATAGAGCTCAATAATATTATTTTTGTTTACCTTCTTCCTGTATATCTTTATGCACCTACCTTATTCATCTTTTTTGGGGGTCTAGAGTTGGGGTACAATGTTGGCCATTTTGCGGCCTTCTGAGTACTCTGACAATAGACCCTCGACCGCTTCTTCACCTTCTTGCCCATGGCGTAGTGTGAAGGAGCAGGCCGGCATGATTGTGTTGAGTAGCGGGGGATAGATCGTCTCTCGCTACTCGATACTCTAATTGGACCGTACTGCGCTTACCATCAGGTGAAGTGCGGTCACTTTGCCGTGCTAGGATAAAAAAAAAAAAAAAAAAAAAATCTCTGCATCACCCTAAGGTTGACTGGGAGAGAATGCCTTTGGCATTAAGTCCACCTATATACATTGTATATGAAGTGTATAAATAAGTAAAAATTAAATTCGTAAAAATTGTTTTATTTTAATCCAGCTGTGGGTAATGACTCAAAAATTTAAATAAATTTTAGAAGTGGACTTGTGGTTCGGACATGAAAGTGTAATGAAACGATTGGCCGATTTAATATCTGCTGCAACCAGAATATTTTTTGTACATTTCTTCTGAATTTGGAAGACACTCAGAATTAAAGTATAACACCTATAATATAGTTACATCCAAATAATCCAATTATTTATTTATGTAAGTATCTATCGATATAACTTTAATCATAATCGAGTAGTGCAGCAATCGTTATCGAAATAAATTCAAAGAATTGGGTTACCAATTCCATTTGATTGATTACATTGGAAATACAAATGTTTTCATAAAAATATACGAGGTCTAAAACAGATTTATTATTCAATACCAAAGCCTTTACATAAATAAAGCCAATATTTATTTTATTTTAACTCGATTTATTACGAACAGTTGATAAGGCCAGCGGAGCGTGGATAAAAATAAATACACCGCCCGGAGGCAATCACGTCCCTAATAAATGAGGTTATGAGCTTCGCTGCGATGAGAGATTAAATGCCGCGTTAAACACATCTTGTGGTAGGGAAGATGTATTATAGAATTGGTATTCGTTGGAATCGGAATAGGTTTTGGTTTAATTGATTAATTTAAACTTATCATGGGACATAACACGTCGTTTAGTATGGGATAGACTTCGTTTTCCATATAGTATTGAATGTGAGTATCATTTACTTTAAGATTTTTGGTTAACACTGCTGGTAGTAGGATATTCATATCCGCCCGGATAGCGTTCACCGTACCCAGGGTGTAAAAGCCGTCATATTGGCACACGCAAGTGTGTCGCGTTCCGGGGTCAGTCAATGTACATCCGGTTTTAGTCGGGGGTCTACAATTTGGGTACGATGTTTGGCCGTGTTGGGGCCTGAGTACTCTGACTACACTAGACTGTCGACCCTCGACCTTCTTGCACATGACATAGTGTGAAGAAGGTACACAGCATGATGATCTTGAGTAGCGAGGGATATATTGTTTCTCGCTACTTGATACTCTAACTGGACGGCACTGCGCTTACCATTAGATGCAGTGGGGTTACATTACCGTGCCAGGATAAAAAAAATACAAAAATTCTATGGAGACAGAAAATTTTAAGTTATTTTTTGATACTGGTTTCTTATATTACCATATTATTTTATAGCGATTGGTTTAGGAAGGAACACACAGGAATTTCTTGGGCTTCAACGACATTTTCATGATTTGCGTGACGAACGGCCTTTGAATAACGACTAATAGATTTGCGGAGGCATAAATAACCCCAATTTTCAATCCCCATTTATTTCCTTTAAGTGTCGATAACACATGATCCTTCTGGATGTGAAGATTACATTCCAGCAGGTGAGCCAGTTGCTTGTTTAATGTTTTTTTTTCATGGCACGGCAAAGTGACCACATTGCACTGGATGGCGCAGTGCCGTCCAATTAGAGTATTGAGTAGCGACAGACAATCCCCGCTACTCAACACAATCATGCCGGCCTGCTTCTTCACACTACGCCATGGACTAGAAGTTGAAGAAGCGGTCGAGGGTCTAGTGTTAGAATACTCAGAAGTCCGCAAAACGGCCAAACATTGTACCCCAACTCTAGACCCCCGACAAAAACCAGATGTACACTAAACTGTTGATCATGCAGCGTAAATTCGGTGAAAATTAAAAGCTCAAATTCATACAAAAGTAGTATTTTAAGAAAATTCCTGTTTTAATTCAAGGTTGAGCATCAACTTCATTTCCATAACACAATTTAGTTTCATACATATGTAACACACACATATAATTTATTTTCAAACGGCATATTCAATTCTAATATATAAAGAAAGCAATTTCAACAATTTTATGATCCTATTATTACAGCATCGATCGGAACTCTTCGTAGTAATGATAATAAATCGCATCAAGTGGCGCCGATGCGATAAATTGTTACGCAATATCGAGCCTTTTAGAAGATTACTGATAACGTCGTACTATGAAAAGGGTTAATATTTTTTAACCGACTTCAAACAAAGGAGGAGGTTAACAATTCGTCAGAATCTTTTTTTTTATGTATGTTACCCGATTACTCGAACACGCCTGGACCGTTTCGAAAAATTATTTTTTTGTTTAAAAGGGTATACTTCCCAGGTGGTCCCATTGGCACCAAGTCAGGATCTGATAATGGGATCTCAGAAAAATCAAGGGCAACCCTCAAATTTTATACTGACGCATAATATGCTTTTTATTGAAGTCGCTGTACTTTTTATTAACTATATCAAGTACATTTAGAGTAGGTATACGATCATGAAAGTTTGATGAAATAAATTGGTTTCTTGCAGGTATATGACAGCCTCCGTGGCGTAGTTGGTGAGTATTCGGCTGTGAAACGAGAGGCCGTCGGTTCGATTCTCAAAACAAATGTGTGTGTGACAGACTGATATGTGTTTCGGAGTACCGTAGTCCTTCGTGGTTGTATACCCACGATATAGGTTTTAGTGTGGGGTCAGAACTATGTGTGTCACTATTGGGTGTAAATAATAATATTTTTCACATTTTTAGACTATAGTCTAAAACCAATAGATAGATGCTTGATGTCTTTAGTTGAAACTATTATTGTACCGAATACCTGTGTTAAAGCTACAATTTACAGGGCGTAATCACTACATAGTATAAAATAAAGTCGCTGCCGCTGTCCGTCCCTATGTATGCTCAAATCTTCAAAACTACGCAACGGATTTTGAAGCGCTTTTTTTAATAGATAAAGTGATTCAAGAGGAAGGTTTATATGTATGATACATGCATAATATTGTAGAGAAACACTGATGAATTTACAGGTTTCTGGATTGTACACCTTTTCTTACAAAAATAACCTCCACGCGGGTGGAGCCGCGAGCAACATCTAGTTAACTATATTTCAATTCATTTAATTACACCAAACGCGTCCATTTTATAGTACTAAATGTCATAGGTATAATGTGACCCGAGTGAACCGTGGGTCACTCCAAGTAGTGAATATGCTAATTTGATATACTTTCTAGCAAGGTCAGTTGTAGCAATGTTGACACGTTTTTTTTTATTAATTTAATCAACAAGTTACATTACCTTAAACCTATTATCGAAAGAATTTTATGAATATGAACAATAATAAGTAAATTAGACGCCATTTAAATCTGCTGGAGGGGTAATTGTCAAATGACAGTAAAAGGATGTATGATATAAAACTTGACGTCAGGGTTCTCAAAATGGCCATTACTGTGCCGTTTTGCGACGGAGATAGTGATGTGTTCCCACTTCGCAACCATTTTTGCTCATACCAATATTTAAAATAAAGTTTGTGATCTCAATGTTCAAGCTATTTTGATTCTGTTTTCAAAAAATAAGTTCAAAAACTAAATCCCGACTACTAAAAAATCACGCTCTAAAAAGTATAAAACAAGAATGTAATAAATATTTTATTGTATTTCATACATATTCATAGTGGTGTTCAGAGGACACCCGTGGTCGTATGCCATCTTCCGTAACAACAGGTTCAATACATTCTGCAAAGTTTTTAGAGCGTGATTTTTCAGTAGTCGGGATACAGGTCATTACGGGGAGAACCACTGGTGCCGGAACATATCGATAAGAGTATGTTTTTTTAAGTAACCAGAAACCAATGACTTTACGTAACTTTTTATTTTCCATCAAGAATAAACGAATTCTTCTCTGGCTTGAAATCAGCATCTCCTCAATTGAATTGTCAGGCCGAGTTTGAATGTATATATGCACAATTTCAACGTGGAATTATTTACGACTACAGGCCCCTCCAAAGAACTTGACCATTAAGCATGACTTTCGTGTTGTCAAGTTTCATTATCCTGAGATCAATATGGTTTGAAGAACGGTCAAGGCGGTATAATACTTTTTCTAAATCCTGCAGAGTTTCTGCCATAACGTAAATGTAACATGCAAATTACATATGTGAAAATTATAGGTCGTTGATGTTGATGCTCCGCCTTTTCAATGAATAAGGAATTTTATGAAGATGTATAATTTTAATCTCTTCCCGCCGTTCTTCTGTAAGACAGTCTTGCGTACTACACAGAATCATATATTTTATTTATTTTTATTTATTTAGGAAACATACAGTACAAACCATAAACAAATCGATCAAAATTGATCCATGAAATTATAAATCTATAATGGGATATATTATATTATGTATATCCTATAGACAACACTATCTTCAGCTTGGCATATTAATTTTTAACATTTAGCTTGTCTAAGAAGCGCGTTTGGCCATGTGTAGGTATACTTAACTTTGGGCAATAAGTTGTATACATCACTTTGGAACGACTGGTGGATGCATTGTTATGGAGCGGCCGGTGTGTACATCATTATTGGTTGCGACTGTACATACATACATCAAGAAACACTTTGCGCCGCCGTAATCAGAAAAAAATAGTTTCTACTACTTTGACGGGATATATCTCGCAAACGGTACGCTTGACAAAAATATGATGTAGCAAACCTTACCTTCATTTTAAAATACCTGTTCAATGATACTACACATGATGAGGTGAGACAAAACAAATTATTTTTTTCTTGACTTCGTGCTCTTTACAAGGCGATATATTCAATTTAATGTGACGTCACATAGCCTATAACCAGCGGACAAACAATACGCTTCCAACAACACCTCATTTGTCAAATTATGATCGGTAGTTTAGAAGTTTTGAGGGAACAGATGAACATACATACATACCCAGATACCGGTCAAAAACATAACCCTCCCTTTTGCTTCGCCGTAGTCGGGTAAAAAAGGGTTTCTTTTGCGTATTATATTCGGTTGCATATCGAATAATGTACAAAATTAAACACAGGGAACTACCCTGTTGTAATTTTAACTACAGTGAGACTTTAAATATAGGATCATTGTGTTTTTACAGCGCTAGTCAGAATTGATTATATACTATTTTTATTACCAGTAGGTAAAATATAATAGGCTCGCCCCCATCACATTATGGGACCGTAATAAATTCGGCGAAAGTGGGTGTACTGGTTACACCTGTAGCTACCCCTTGGGGGATTACAGGCGTGAGTGTATATGTAGGTACAATAGTTATGTGTGACTGTAGCTGGAACTAAATGATGTTATATTTAACTATGAAATGAGACTTTAACAATAGCCATTTGACCTAAACCCTTTCACTCATAGCGGGGGCCCGTGCCCAGCAGTGGGACGGTTTTAATATAAGGCTGATATTATTATTATAACTTAACCAAAGTTAAAATAATAAGGCCATAGTTACCAGTTTTAACAGAAATTAATTACTTCGACTAACAGTAATTGTATTCTAAAAAGCACTTCAATAGAAAATAGATAGGTACATGTTTTTTATTTTCCACATGCCCAGGTCTCTAATCTATTCTCTATCCTCTTAAATTCCAAGACAAAAATAAAATATTATCCAAATATTGCTTAGAATAGCGCTCCTATCTAAATTCCCATTTTCATGAAAGCTAGGTGCGGCGAGATAGTGTTGATGATAAGGCCGTTAGTTCACGTCATGGTAATGAGATTTTGGATATAGCATGTGCTAACAGCGTATGAGATTAGGCCCGAAGTGAGATGGGAATTAGGCAACCTTTATATTAAAGTGGTCGTTTAAGCTGAATTTCAAATACCTTAAATCGTGTAGAGTGTATTAATATGGGTTGAATATTGGTGACTTTACTTGTTTTTCTTCACTTTGAGTAATAAAATAAATCTAAAATTATCTAAATGATAGTGAAAAATGTATCAAAACCCATTGCGTGGTTTAGAACTGATCCGCTAACCTATTTTTTATAACATAGTCCGACAAAAGAGCCAGTGGGTCACCTGATGTTAAGTGATCTCCACCGCCCATGAACATCCACAATACTGACAGTATCATGTATGTGCTGTCGGCCTTGAAGGACAGGAAAAGGGATTAGGGAAGGGAAGGGGGAATCTGGGCCTCCGGATATCTCACTTACCATACGAAACGCGACAGTAAACTGTCACTTTACGTTGGTTTTCTGTGAGACTGTGGTACTACCCCGGTCGAGCCGGTCCATTCATGCTGTAGACAAATATGTCTACAGCGTGGCTCTACCACTATCAAAACCTGATAATAAAAGATCAAATAAAAGCCTTATCTAGATTTTTAACAGCCATCAGTATAAAAAAACATTCAAAGGAGTTTAAGACTTTTATCAACTTTCACTTAGGAACACAACTCAGTAATACAAGCTACAATAACGTAAGGACCTCTATAAGTTTTCCCTAACGTAATTATAAGTTTTGCAACATGCTAAAGAAGTTTTATCGAACATTCAAACAGACCCGAAGAAATAACTATTCTTTGATTGGTTTCAAAGTTTTTTGTAGAGAACTAGGGATATGGAAAACGTATAAAAGTAGCGATATCGACTTCGATAAAAATAAATATATTCAAGAAAAAATATATTAAAATACTAGATTTTTTACTTATTCCGATACTAATAATCTGCGTACTAGAACCACGCGTACTGGATTGCGGAGCCACAGCTTCGTGGTATCTACTACCCCGGCCCGAACCAAGAGGTTCGCAAACTCGTATTTTTGCCGCACCATCAAGCTGTGGAACAGTTCCGTGTTCCCTCCTTCCTATGATCCTGGGTCCTTTAGGCGTAATGTGAAGAAGCTAAACAGCAGGCCGGCATGATTGTGTTGAGTAGCGGGGGATAGACTGTCTCTCGCTACTTGATACTCTATCTGGACGGCACTGCACTTACCATCAGGCGCAGTGTGGTCATTTTGCCGCGCCAGAATAAAAAAAAAAAATTGCAGATTACAAGGAGTCGGGCTGTTGTATTCAATTTATCGAAATTACTTAGCTAACGAAAATTTTATGAATTTATTTGCATGAGAAATTCAATAATTTATTTATTTAAGAAAATTTAATCAAAAATGTGTTATTCTAATAGCATGGTAAACCGGCGTTTTAACATAGTATAGCTAGTTTTCCTTGTCAGTTCTTCTGAACGTCTATTTGGAACTAATGGTAGAATAGAACATTATGATGGAATCTAATTAAATAAATCAACTTTGAATTTTATACATCGGACCTCCACGTAGTTTATAAATCTATACGACCAACTAACCATTATTTCGAGCGCCAATACAACGTATAAAAACCGTGGTAAAAATACCAATTACAATAATTATACCGATTACAAAATTATATTTAAGCGTTTTGGACCGTAAACTTCAAGTGAAAAACTTGTAAACGAAAAGTTGGAAACGAAACGGGAATATTAAAAAAACTAGACAAGAGTTTAAATTATATGCAAATTATCAAATATTATTGCATAAGTCATCCCGTTATTGATTATATTATTTAAACATTTAGCCATAAATATTTTTTTGTAAAATCTCGAACAGTTACACTGGTTATTCAACTTATGATATTTTTTATTGTATATTTCCACAAGTCAAAAGTCGTAACAACTAAATTAATTATGTTGGTTTTTCCATTTTAGAATACTTTTTAAATTATAACATTTCCCCAGTGCATTAAACTTGGAGGGTAACTTTATCTGCTTTGTAAATGTACATGTAAAATGCGTTAGTAGTTTTAAGTTTAATTCTACTGAGTTTAATGCAAGAGTAGCGTACAATATCTGTGAAAGAGTCTCTGCTACATGTATCAGTAAATGAAATGAAATGAAATGAAATCGTTTATTGATCAAGTAGGCAATTACATAGCTCTTATGACAAGTCAGAACATTAAAAAAAAAGTAAAGAAATTTTAAGAAAAGCATATCAGCTTATGTATACATAACATACATAGCATCATCAATACACTAGCAATTAATTATTATAATTTATATTATATATATATAATAAAATTTAATTCATTCCATTGAACTTTTTCATTAATTCTTTTTCATGAATTCATTATGAGAAATAAGTTTATTAAAATTTCTGTATGAATTAAAACATTGTGAATATAAATTATAATACTGTAAGTATAAAAAAATTATTATAAATCCAAATAAAAATATTATAAGTACAAATAAATGTAACAAATCTTGTTGGAATTAAAAATATATTATGAAAATGTAAGGAAATAGCAGCGATAGCCTAGTTGGTTGCGGTACGGACTGCCAAGGCGAAAGTCGTATGTTCGAAACCCAAGTGGCATACACCTCTGACTTTTCTAAAGTTATGTGTGTACTAGCTTTTGCCCGCGACTTCGTCCGCGTGGAATAATGACTTCCGGAAAAAACAATTTATCCCCCTTTTCTCCCCGTTGGGAGGGAATTTCCAATAATCCTCTCTTAGTGGTAGCCTACTCCTCCCAACAAACACACAGGCCAAATTTCAGCTCTCTACTGCCAGTAGTTTCGGCTGTGCGTTGTTTGTCAGTCTAATAATAAAACCTACTTCACTTAAAACTAAATACCTATGGTTACACAAAAATAATCCTTATAGCATGATTCAGTATTCACGCGCGATGGCTTATTAGCGTATTTCATGTATAACTTTGGTGTTTATGTACCTATTTCTATAATTCTTTTTTTATTAAATTAATAAAATAGGTAATAATGTTAACATTTATTAATAAGGGATGATTGAGAGTGTTATAAACGTAAGAGTAGACAAATATAATCAGAAATCTCTGAACTGCTAAGCTATCGGGAGTTACACGTGTTATTGTGAGTCAACCATAAAATATAGACATTTGCTGTCGTGGAATATTTTTTATATAATTTTAAGGAGAACATTTCCGTTAAACATGATTTCTGTGTAGCTTTAACTATTAAGGCTGCACACGCGACGGAAGCTTAAAAAATGGAGTAAGTTCTCCTGTTTTCCCAACATTTCCCTTCACTGCTCTGCTCCTATTGATCGTAGCGTGATGAAAAGTATACTATAACCTGCCCAGGAGTATGAAGAACAATTGTACCAAGTTTTGTTGAAATCCGTCGAGTGGTTTTTGTTTCTATAACGAACATACAGACAGACAGACAGACAGACAGACAAAAATTTTACTGATTGCATTTTTGGCATCAGTATCGATCACTAATCACCCGCTGATAGTTATTTTGGAAATATATTTCATGTACAGAATTGACCTCTCTACAGATTTATTATAAGTATAGATTAAAATGTTAATTATCGCTTGCTTTAACGGTGAAGGAAAACATCGTGAGGAAACCTGCATACCTGAGAATTCTTATAGGAATTTCGATGGTATGTGAAGTCTACCAACCCGCATTAGGCCAGCGTGGTGGACTAAGGCCTAACCCCTCTTATTAGTAGAGGAGGCCCGTGCCCAGCAGTGGGACAATGTTTAATACAGGGCTAGTGTTATTATTATTATTATTATAATGTAAGGAACATGAAATATAAGATCTTATTTGTACCCCCAAAGGAGTAGAGTAGATAGGAGTACTAGAGTACATACACGGTTCGACATGCAATTTTTGTCCCATGTGAGCGACCCTATCATCATGTGGCGCACCAAGTTCAGCTCATGGATGTTATTAGAAATTTTCTGTATTCAGTTGATTGAAATTCTCGATTTTATGGAGGCTATGCTACTAAATAAATCCAATGACAATGAGAATATAATTTAATGAAATCTCGCATAGTGTTTGTTAAGAATTCAATACTTCATTAATTACTTTATTTTTTTTTCATTTTCGTATATTTATATGTCAAACCATGGAGACGTGTTATAAAGTGAAAAATGGAACACGTAATTAATTTATTTGTGACATTTTTTAGCTATTAAGCCAGTTCAACCCCGTCAATCAGAATACAGTTTGAATCTGAAAAGTGAATCTTTCTCTCTTTATTGTCTTCTTGGTCCTTAATTGGTCGCCTTCCATCAATAGCATTTTAAACCGAACCGAGGTTTAGTTTATATAGGTACTGTAAACATGGTTATATACATAATTTATGCTTATTTAGTTAGTTCAAATGAGACAGGTTGGCGGCGAGGATTCTAGCTACAGCGAAAATGGTTGTGATTTATATGTGTAATATTATTTGTAATAAACAAGAGTGTTGCCAGATGGCTACAATTGTTACTTTGAATACTCGGAATTATATTAAGATTTTTAACTTGAACTTGAATTATATTGAGAATTTGCCTCACCGATTTAGTATTGACAACCCTATTTTCAATAGTATTTTTAGTGAAAAACGAATAAAAACTGGTGGTTTTTAGTACCTACACAGACGGATTAGCATAAGAGGAACCACTAAGAAAAATACTTGAATAAATGATACCAAAACCTTACTTGATATTTCGAACAATTTAATAAATCTAAATAATTCAATTAATCTAAAATATTCAAATATTTCGTTGGCTTGCTTAATTAATCACACACATAGTCCTGATCCCACACTAGGGTACGTAACTTGTGTCGTGGGTATCAGGAACTACGAAAGACTTTCGGTCTCAACACCCAGACCTGAAACAAATATTCGTAGATCACAAACACTTGACTCGGTGTGAAGATCGAACCTGCGCCCTCTCGTTTCACAGCTACTCACTCACAGAGCTACGGAGCTGTCATTAAGGGAGATTGTTTAGAATTTGATATCTCAAGTCCTTTCGCGTCGAGAGAGTTAATTATACTTGACGGTTTACTGGTCATAAAGCTAATTTATTTATTACTAGTGGGTCCGGGCAGACGTTGTCTTGCCATAAACCGCCTTCTCTGTGGACCGAAATTTCGTTCAAAACTAAGAAATTCAGATCTCGACAACAGCACCACCTATCGGATCGTAACTAAACTTTACAGGAACATTCTCTAGGCTAATCTGAAGATTGCCTAAAAATTTAATAAAAATCGCTCCCGCCGTTTTGGAGTCTATAGAGAACAAACATACTTACATTGATTTTTATTTATACATATAGGTAAGTTGAAAATTCTATAAACAGGCAGAAGATTAAAAAATTTAGTAAATTTAAAAGGAAAACTTTATATTTACTTGACAGCCTCCTTGGCGCAGTAGGCGAGTAGCCGACTGTAAAACGAGAGGCCGTGGGTTCGATTCCCACAACGGGACAAATGTTTGTGTGACAGACAGATATTTGTGTCTGGGGTCGGGATGTTGTGAGTCCGAAAGTCTTTCGTAGTTACCATACCCACGACACAAGACTCGTATCCGAGTTTGGAATCAGGGCTATGTGTGTGACTGTTGGGTGTTTATTTATTTTTGTTTTTATTGTGTTAGATCACTGCTGACTAAGAAACTAATATTAAGTTGTCACACTTACTAAAATAACATATTTAGTAGCTCATAATTCTAAAGGTTGCTATTGCTTAAACTCATTAAAACAATTTAATACATTTAAAATTCACCCCTTTCACATCAAGTTATAAATTGTGTGTAACGTAGCGTAACCGTAGCAAATCTTGTAGCTATACCTACGTAGAGGTTTTCCCATCGAGGGGGCCCGCGTAGCATTGATCGGCGTAGCTTTTCGTAGCGCATGACTTGTCAAAGCTAATATCGGTTGAATACGAGCGTCGTATTCCGCAATCTTGGTTGAGTTTAAAATTGAGTTTTTTTTTATGTTACGTAATTTTTTGACGATCTTTGTGTACGATTTTACCTTTATTCTGTTAAGAGCTTATAAATTTTCCTTGAATATTTTATACGGCTTTAAGGGAACAAAGGATAATATTTTGTATCAGACAAATAATTTCAAAAGTAGCAGCAATAGCCTTGGTTGCGATACGGACGAAATTCGTATGTTCGAAACCCAAATGGCATACACCTCTGACTTTTCTAAAGTTAGATACGTGTGTATTTAATGTTGTATAATCAATTATCGCTTGCTTTAAGGCCTAACCCCTCTCATTTGTAGAGGAGGCCCGTGCCCAGCTGTGGGACAATGTTAAACACAACCTAGTATTATTTTATAATTTCAAAGGTGCCATGTGATGCTCCTGGTGTTGCAAGCGTCCATAGGCTACAGTAACTGCTTACCATCAGGCGGGCCGTAAGCTTGTTTGCCAACATAGTGGTATATAAAAAAAAAGATTTATAAGGAAAATTAAGGACTAATATTTTTTTTGCTGGTGCCAGGTGGTTTCGGAATTTGAAGATGTGGAGCCAGACGCATTGTACGACGTGCTCCACGACCCAGAGTACCGGTCCGTGTGGGACACACACATGCTCGCCGCTGAAGACGCGGGTCACATCAACGTCAACAACGACGTCGGCTACTATGCCAGTGAGTATATTATATTGCTGTCTCCATGGCGCAGCGAGCGATCCAGATGTGAACAAGGCCGTGGATTTGATTCCCGCACCGAGACAATTTTTTTTATCCTGGCACGGCAAAGTTACCACACTGCCCCTGATGGTAAGCGCACACACAAACACATTCACTCACGCCTGTAATCCCCGAAGCAGGCAGAGGTGTAACCAGTACACCCACTTTTCGCCGAATTTCGGTCCCATGATGTGATAGGGGGCGAGCCTATGGCCATGCCGGGCTATGGAATGCGCAGTCCCGTCCAATTAGAGTATCGAATAGCGAGAGACAATCTATCCCCCGCTATTATACACAATCATGCCGGCCTGCTTCTTCAAACTACGCCATAGGCATGAAGGTAAATAAGCGGCCGAGGGTCGTGTGTCACGAGTATTCAGAAGGCCGCAAAACGCCCAAACATTGTACCCCAACTCTAGATCCGCGACAAAAACCTCGAATATAATTGTAAATTTATATTCCAGAAACTTGGTTATACAATAATAAATAAAAAACATTGTATCTAAAGCCTAATTCAATATATAAGTGGTGAAAGCAGTTCTGACGTTAAGCGTATTAGGGCTGCCTATAAACTTATAATATTTAAGATCGCTTCTACGATCCAATATTCTTTCACACAATTATAATTTTTATTAATCTCTGATATATTCGCTATTCTTCCAATTTCCGTTCTGTAAAGGTACAGAAGAGTTTTCATAAATACTTCTCGTAATATTGAATAATAAAATTTTATTGTGAACTCATTGTTTTGCTAATTAATATATAAAATAAAATAAATTTGTATCTAGGAGTCTCTTATGTACTGACTCTACAGTAAGTTAATAAATAAGTATTCGTAGATCACACAGATAATTATTTTTTTCGATCGAATCAGCGTACCCTTGTTTCAGAGCCGGATCCTCTTGCTCTGCGCTACGATGGCTAGAATATGTTTTGTTTGGAGTTCACAATTCACATCCCACGACGATGACCCTCTACGTCACATTAACTGACCGTGCCACGTTGTTCTCCAATTTTCACCAAATATTCTTTTTCTTGATTTAATTTGCAGTGATGACTTTTCTGATTATCCGCTCCGTAAGACCATGGTGGGGAATGGCGTATTCAAGAAAATAATTTAAAAACAGCTTCCGAATTGAAGAACGTGTAATTGCAGTTCACAATGAATAGTGACCAACTAAATACAAATTAAAAATTACAATTATGTCGGTAGAAATTAATAATAAGCGCCTATTCTTCTTGACGTGATCGGGATGCGGCTTTTTGCCGTTTGCTTGTCATTTGTTGCCGTTGAACGTGAAGCAGGCGTAGGCGGGAACAATGTTATCCCAGCTCAAATATTACAAAGCATTTTACATCCCAAAATTATTGAAAATCATAACTTAGGTACTGCCTATGATAAATACGCTCCAGGTCTCGACTTCAATTAAACTAAACGATAATTCATGCATAGAATGTTAAACAAATATTCAAAACCAGAATACCATCGCCGAACTGGAAACAGCTAGATTGGACGGAGTAGAGTGGAGAGATATTGCCATAATATTTATATTGGTTATAAGTCGAGATTGTAAGCTACGTATTTTATTTTATGATAAACTAGCGCTTGCCCGCATCTTTGCATACTTTATTACGCTTGTCGACACAGTAAGATACTGAAATTTCATAAGAAAAAGTACTTTATTTTTTCCAGAATTTACTTGTTTTCTGGGTAACATTGCAAATTTTATTTCCACAAAAACCTTCTTCGAAGTGCTATGAACATTTAAAACAAAAAAATATCCGAATTTGCCAGCCCATCTTTAAATAACGCGCTTACCAAAGAATAGCATTTAATTTTTATTTATATACATGTTACGCTAGTAAAACAAATAAAATCTAACAGTTCGTCGTGCTCTTATTCATATGTCTGAGGTGTGGGTTATATGTACCTACTACTTACTGCCATCTGGTCCAGAGACAATGGCAAATAAATATACTCTTTCTTTCCTTCTGTATACCTGTACTTGTGTCTTTTATGTGCAATTGAAGCGTGTAACTCTTTACGCACAAAAATGATTGTGTAGCCAACCCTACTGTGTGCTAGATTCCGTACCTTTGTATTCCGTCGGGTACACAGCCGACGCCTTTATGGCTACTCACACGCCGCGAATATGCCACTATGAGGCGTTGTCAATTTCCAGCTACTTCACACGTTCTTCGCTACTGTTATTGAGTACTAGATATTTATTCATTTAGTTAGGTCTGGGCCGCAGCTTCGCATGCTTTTCATCTAAGAGACTGAAATTTCACATAAAAAGTATTTTCAGTTATTCTTAAATTAACAGCATTGTGGGAAACTTTTATAATTTTCCTTTACATAAAGAGGTTAAAGATATTTACGGATAGTTAGGGCCGTTTCTGCCTTCATTATCGGTTTAGTAGTAAGTCTAAAAGCCATAATGCTAGAAGCTATTTCTAAAAAATCAAAACTATTAAATTGACATGTTTAATTTCACAAATTATTATCTTCTATTCCCTAAACTAATTATGTAACTGTTATTTCTAATATTGCATACATTGGCATATCAATATAGTTATCAAAAGTAGCTTGATCAGAATATTTTGTTGTTATAACATTTTTGAAGTTGATTACATTATTACCTATTATAGTCTAAAAGTCACTAATGTATATTATCAAATTACAAAACGGGTCTTAATCGCGCAATATTTAATCTTTTTATTTCTCTGTTTATTTATTTTATTAACGTATTTATGAGAAATAAATTGGTATAATATATATTGTATCATTAAACACTGCACGATTAACGCCCTAACTTGGTAGATCCTGGGTCCTTTTGGGTAATGTGAAGAAGCTACACAGCAGGCCGGCATGATTGTGTTGAGTAGCGAGGTATAGATTGTCTCTCGCCACTTGATACTTTAACTGGACGGCGTTGCTCTTACTATCAGGTGCAGTATCGTCACATTGCCGTGCCAGGATAAAAAAAATGTATACAAGTCGTGAAAGTCTAAAAACATTTTTGTCACTGTAGTAGCCTAAAAATATAATTATTATTTAGGTTAGTTCCGCTGTAACTACCGTGACTGATCAGGTACTTTACCAGCATGATATGATGTAATGAGGGGGCGAGCATATCGCTTGTGTTTGTTGAAAGTGCGGATCATTCAAACCGTGATGTCATAGACAAGAGTAATCAGCGTACAGCGTCATTATCACAGCTTCTACAAAACCAATGACGTATATTATAACGTCAAAAGAATTTCGACGTTTAAAATTGAGTAGGTGCTTTTTTAACCGACATCAAAAAAGGAGGAGTTTCTCAATTTATCGGAATCTGTTTTTTTTATTTATGTTCCTCGATTACTCGAAGACGCCTGGACCGATTCGAGAAATTCTTTTTGTGTTTAAAAGGTTATACTTCCCAGGTGGTCCCATTGGCACCAAGTCAGGATCAGATGATGGGACCTCAGAAAAATCGAGGGCAACCCTCAAATTTTATAGGGACGCATAATTTTTTTTTTATTGAAGTTGGTGTACTTTGTATGAATTAAATAACTTTTTATGTAGTTTATAGACATACAGAATGGACTAAGCAATATCCTCACAAAATTGACCACCTTGCAGAAAGAGACAAAGCGACTGTGCGGCCAATACCTATTTCCTTTCGCTCCTGCAAGTCTGTGACGTAGACCAATCAAAATTCTAAAAAAAGAACAGCAAGCCGCACGTCCGCTTTATCTCTCTCATATTTCTCTGCCCGTATTTACTTTAATAGACGGATAGAGACGCACAATCCATTCTATATGACTATGGTTTAATCTTTATAGAAATGAAATATGCGCTTAGTAAAAATAATTTAATTTGTGATAATACGCACTCACTCTCCTGTAATCCTAGGTAGGCAGAGGTGTAACCAATAAACCCATTTTTTGCCGAGCTTATTACCGTGCCATGATGTGATAGGGGGCGAGCCTATTGCCGTACCGGTTACTATGTTACTTTTCATTAATAAGGGATAACTACTATCTTAGCTCACGTTTTTAACTTCGGTAAATAGCTGATTACTTATTTGATACTACACGCGCAACATTTTCTATTCGAACGCAAATGACAATCAAAACTGAAAAAATTTAAAAAAGAACGTAAAGTGAGAAACAACAAAACGCAATCGATGTGTCAATACTAAAAAAGTGAGGTGGATGGTGGATGTGATAGATGAAAATGTATTTATATTACTAGTTAAATCGGATTTTATCGCCGCATTTGTAATCCTACTAATATTATAAATGCGAATGTTTGGATGGATGGATGTTTGTTATTAAATCACGCCAGAAAGGCTAGACGGATCTGGCTGAAATTAGGCACAGAGATAGATTATAGTTCTGGAATACCACATAGACTAATTTTTATCCTGGAAAATGTGCGGTTCATATGGGATAGTATGGTTGGTAGGATATTCATATCCGCCCGGATAGCGACCACAATACACAGGGCGAAAAACCCGCCATAGTGGCACACGCAAGTGTGTCGCGTTCCGGGATCAGCCAGTGTACATCCGGTTTTTGTCGGGGGTCTGGACTTGGGGTACAATGGCCATTTTGCGGCCTTCTTAGTACTCTGACACTAGACCTTCGACCCTTTCTTCACCTTCTTGCCCATGGCGTAGTGTGAAGAAGCAGGCCGGCATGAGTGTGTTGAGTAGCGGGGATAGATCGTCTCTCGCTACTCAGTACTCTATTTGGACCGCACTGCGCTTACCATCAGGTACAGTGCGGTAACTTTGCCGTGCCAGGATAAAAAAAATATATAGAAGGATGTAATAGCTTAAGATGCCTCCATGGATTTTATACCTTTTGTTTAAAAAATAACTACTACGCGGGCGGAGCCGCGCGTAAAGGCTAGTACTAAAATCTACCAACTGGCATTAGGCCAGCGTGGTGGACTAAGGCCTATCCCCTCTCACTAGTCGACGAGGCCCGTGCCCAGCTGTGGGACAATATTTAAAACAGGGCTGCTATTATTTTTATAATCAAGCGAAAAGTAAATCGTAAATAATAATTTTCATAAGAATCCGCAATAAAAATTGACAAAATTTAACGCAACCTTTTATAATTGACAAAGTTCTCCTACTAAATACTAAAGAATCTTTAACCCTTTTGCGAGAGGTTTGATGAGAAACGGAGTTTACGGGCAAAATAGGAAAGTAATTTCCCGCCATCTTGCACATAAATATCTTGGTGGTTACGCGTCAAAGTTAGTAAATGGGTCAAATGTCAAGAATGTGGCGCGTTGCAGACAGTTCACATTTGGTAGGTTTCTGGGTTATAATGTAAAATATGAGGACATTACTATCCATTTTCGGGGGTTGAGATTTTTGCATGTAATATAAAAACCACGTGTTATGTATTCGTACGTTATCTCCGAAACCGCCTAATCGATTTCAATTTGGGTTATAATGTAAAATGGACATTAGTATCCATTTTCGGGGATTGAGATTATGGGCTGTAATCTTAATATATAAAAACCACGTATTCATACGCAACCTCCGAAATTGCCTAATTTCAATGAAATTTTGATAGGATTTGTTTTTTTTTTATCCTGGCACAGCAAAGTGACTACAATGCACCTGATGTGCGCAGTGCCGTCCAATGAGTGTATCAAGTAGCGAGAGACAATCTATCCCACACACTTGCGTGTGCCACTATGGCGGGTTTTACACCCTGTGTACGGTGGTCGCTATCCGGGCGGATATGAATATCCTACCAGCAATTTCTTGGAACTGACTTAATTTTCACGATCGGGCGTTGAAAGGCCTTAACGCAACAACGAAGACCTCTCAGTGCGATAGTACTTAGAAGTATTATTGAAAAAACGTTATTTAAACAATGGGCTCGCTATGAATAACGAGTCAAGTTTTACTTCATGTTAAATCGATACTTGGCAGCAGTTAACTGTTGCGTTGTTGCCTTAAAAGTTTTCTACGTAATTTAGCTCCTTTTTAACCGACTTCAAAAAAGAAGGAGGTTAACAATTCATCGGAATCTTTTTTTATGTATGTTACCCGATTACTCGAAGACGCCTGGATCGATTCGAGAAGTTCTTTTTTTGTTTAAAACGGTATACTTCCCAGGTGGTCCCATTGGCACCAAGTCAGGATCTGATGTTGGGATCTCAGAAAAATCAAGGGCAACCCTCAAATTTTATAGTGGCGCATAATTTGTTTTATATTGAAGTCGGTGTACTTTTTATGAATTAAAAAACTTTTATATTCATAAATATTTTCTATAGAAATCGTTTATTGTTTGATTTATCAATACATGTCTTTATTTTGCGCCTTGGAAATGTCTTTTTGATGGTAGCTATCCCTACTTGAATGTATAGTGATAAGTGACCAATTCTGTATGAATAATTTAACTGCAGACCTGAAAATCAATAATTTTATATTCACTAATGTAGTGGAAGTATGTTATATATTCGATCAAGCGACATATTTTGCGTCATTGGTTTAGTGGCAGTGTACTTAGACTGAGAAACCGGGGTCCTGGGTTCAAATCGGATAGCTAACCTTGTGTTTGAGGTTTTAATTTAGAAAATTAGATATGAGTTACTCGAGATTGATATTTATCCCAATATAGCAATTGGATTTCCACCTATCACATCATATGATGGAAACAGTTCAGCGAACCATGAGTGTATAAGTTGCACCTCTGGATATCCCTTTGGACGTGAACTTACATAAGTTTGAAATTACATAAATATACACTCACGACTACGGACTGCCTCGGTGGCGCAGTTGTAATTGCGCATGCGTTACGATTGCTGTGCTGAGGTCTCGGGTTCGATCCCCGGGTCGGGTAAAGTGATATTGGGTTTTTCTACCTAGAAATACTCAGTATTAACCCGGAGTCTGGAATGGTGCCCGGTGTGGCGATAGGCTCGCCCCCTATCACATTATGGGACCGAAATTCGGCGAAAAGTGGGTGTACTGGTTACACCTGGATTACAGGCGTGAGTGTATATGTATGTATGTATGTATACACTCACGATCAGCAGCGATAGCCTAGTTGGTTGTGGTACTGACTGTCAAGAAGAAAGTCGTATGTTCGAAACCCAAATGGCATACACCTCTAACTTGTATAAGTTAGAGGTGTATTAAATGTTAATTATCGTTTGCTTTAACGGTGAAGGAAACATCGTGAGGAAACCTGCATACCTGAGAATTCTCATAAGAATTTCGAAGGTATGTGAAGTCTACCAACCCGCATAAGGCCAGCGTGGTCGACTAAGACCTAACCCCTCTCATTAGTAGAGGAGGCCCGTGCCCAGCAGTGGGACAATGTTTAATACAGGGAACATCGTATCATACAACGCTATCGTTATATGACGATAGCTTTATATGATATAACGTTGTGATAATTTAACGTTCGTAGAAATAACCATAGCAATAAGTTCCAAAATATTTGCAGACACACACTACAGACAATTCTAACCTAAATTTCTACAATATCCTCAATCAGGTATGAACAGAGTACAACATGTCATATTTTCTGGAGCTAATTTGGTCTATTTCAATTACTACTTTGCTTCATATAATTTTGCCAAGATCCGTCTGTCTCTTAAGTCAGTACATTAAAAAAGAAAGAACTTTAACAGAAAGCATATCGGCTTATGTCGAAATATGAGCTTTTACATAAACAAATGTATGAATTTCTTATACATTTACTCATATATTCTGGAAGCTACATTATTAGTTAAAAATCTATATCGTCACGGCAGACAGACTTCTTCTTCTTCTTCTTGCTTTAATGGCCTCTGCGGAGGAACAACTCCACAATTTTGCCAATGTCACGTAATAAAAAGTTAAATAAGTAAATAAAATTTATGTGATGATGTTGATGAAGGATGACAAATCCCGGCAGACAGACAAGAACATATTCAAATATACGACAGATGACATTTCTTATATCTTCATAAAATACAAATAAGTTTTGGCTTTACAAAGAATCTATTTCTCAATAATTCTAACAGCTTATGTATACATAACATCATCAATACACTAGCAAATTTTTTATTAATTTATTATAATGTTTAGGTTTATTGTTTTTAATATTACTCAAGGAAATAAAAATATAATTTTCAATGTTTTGATATATATGTATAATTGGTATATAACAGAGTAAGTGTAAAATATAAATCGCCTCAATAACCTCTCATGGCGACCTCGGTCATTATTCTAATATGAATGTCATAAGATGAAAAATATCTGCAGAATTGCAATAACTGAAATAATTCATATTATATTGCGGGGTTATATGATACGACTTGTGTGCGGAATATATTATAACCAAATGAGATCACTTAGAGTGTCTTCACATAGGCAGTATGAAGTCATTTCCTTAGCTTTCGGCGTTGCCATCAAATTTTCAATGAATTTTTGATATGATTATAACGTTATGTATATGTAATTTTTTTATGCAAACATTTTAAATGCAAATAAAGGCTTTTGAGTATATTGAACCATGGCAGATTTCAAGCGGTAACGCGGAAAAAATCTTAATAATCAAGACAGCCTCTGTAGCGCAGCGGGCCGGCTGCGAACCGAGTGGCTGTAGGTTCTATGCACGTACCGAAACAAATATTTATGTGTAATATATCTGTTTCGGATCTGGGTGTTGTGGTACCGTAGTCCCTCGTAGTGTTCTTGATATCCACGATACAGGTTTGACCTAGTGTGGGGTCAGGACTATGTGTGTGAATATTGGGTGTATTTATTTATTTGAGGTTATTAATTTTCTATATAACGCATTTGAATGTTTAATGTTAATGCTCCTGTTTTTGGTTATATTGTTTAGAAAAGATTTACTACAATAATTCCGACTAAGTGAAGTTTGAAATGAATATGTAGCAAGTCAGAGTTACTGCCGATTTGCTTTTACTATTCCGCAAGGTATTGAATCTGTTCAATTTATGGGCGGCAATCGAGAGCAGATTGTAGAACTATTCAGTGTATTTGTAGGGGTAGAATTAATGTTAGGCCTAAGATGGGCCTAAGTTATCATTTTACGATGGCAGTCAATATACTTTACTTTACAAAACTTGTACCTCAACTAGGTTAGTCTTATAAGTAAGAAAATTAGTTAAAATATAATAATAACACCCAACTGTCACACACATAGCCCCGACCCCACACTAAGATCTCCTATCTTGTGTTGTGGGTATCAGGGACTACGAGACACTTTCGGTCGCACAACACCCAGACCCCGGACACAAATATCTGTCTGTCACACAAACATTTGTCCCGGTGTGGGAATCGAACCCACGACCTCTCGTTTCACAGCCGACTACTCGCCAACTGCGCCAGGGAGGCATGTCATGTCAAATATTGTTTTACTATCTACAGTTTTTTTTTATTTAAGAATCATAATAATAATTAATTAATATTGCTTGTATTTGTTGCCTCTGCCATTTGGTAACGAAAAAATATTTAAATAAGTGTTTTTCGTTGTCTAATTTGTTGTACTATGATAAAGCTACATGGGGTCCAGCTATAAATCAGTGCTGTGTTTTAACAGCGAGTACTTATGTATTTTTTTGTTTCTGTATTTATGTGTGTGGAAAAATAAATGGTTTAAATATCAAAATGATAAATTCCAGTAATTTGTTTTGAGTTTTAGATTATATTTAAAATATTTATGTGTCTCGGTTATGAAACAATATTGCGCAATGATTGATGAGCAAACTAAGTTTCAACATTTTCGTCTCTTGTTGGAAATTAAGTTTTATTACGCATTTCTGAAGCTTCCAAAATGATGATATAAAATAATAAAAATGGTATTAAAAATAATTTTAATATATTAGTCAGTTTGGGAGAAAAAGTATGCAATACAAAATACCAATTTTCATGCGTTTAACTTCAAAAATTACGGATTTTCATATCTTTCATCCCCTATTTTACACCCTTATCTGGTATAATGTGTAGATGGTAATGTGTGGTATTTCCAAAAGCCCTTCGTTATTGGATGCCTACGTCCTAAAAGGTACCTACTGGCTAAATTTCAATTCTCTAACTCCAGCCGTTTAGGCTTTGCGTTGATATGTCAGTCAATCAGTCAGACAATAAATCCAGCAGTCACACATAGTCCACATACTGAGTGAAACCTGTATCGCGAGTATCAAGAACTACGAGATACTATGGTCCCACAACATCTATACCCGAACATTTATCTCAGTGTGGGAATCAAACCTGCGGTCTGTCGTTTCACGGTCGGCTCCACGCGTGCTGCACCCTGAAGACTGTCAAAATTATTTTATGTTTACAGAAACGGAATATTGCAATATACATAGTGATAAAATAATAAGTCTAGACTATGTCTAGGGTCAGGAACACTATGTCCCATTAGATGAGACCTAGATCAAACATCGTAAAATTTTGATTATACAGAGCTAAAAGGCGAAGTTGGCTCGGTTTCAAATGCAGGCGTTTTTAAGCTTTGACATGAAGAGAAGCGAAACTCATCAATATTAGAACCTAGATCAAAGATGCTCAATTCTTATCTGGTGGTTATAGCACACACAGCGCACATTGAAAAGTATTATGTGTTTGATTTAAAAGTATCAACAATGGAATGGAATAGTGAATCGTTAAATTAATTCTGATAGATATGCTTAATACCTATGTCTTGAGCACGATGTAAAATACTGGCAAAGAACCCACATCTAAAACAATTTAGGATTGAGACGAGACCTGAGATGAGGTGATGACAAACCTTTTCAAAGTAATAATACTTGCCGTGTATTAAACTATCCTCTACTAATGGGAGGGGTAGTTTCTTTTTCATTCAAAGTATTTTTATAAAAATACAACAATGTCTCACGTTTCTTTTCTTGTTCTTTCACTAACATCTTCACTTCGACAGTGTTTTGATCTCGCTTCTTCTCAATCTTACGATTTTCCTACGTGATGCATGCCCATCAATCATCGTTGTAAAAGCTATAACCCGTAGCATTATTAGAGGAGTCCCGTGTCCAGAAGTGTGTTAATTTAATATATGATAGATATTACATATACCACATGATTTAGGTTTCCTTTATTTACGCGAATAGTACACATTAAAATAAAACAAATTTTACTAATTTTATGACTGTTTATTTTACCTTTTAAAACTAAGAGCACTTTTTACATGTCAAAATTATATTAAAATCTACCGGTGCTTCGGAAATGCGAAGAAACTTATAATATATTTGGATCCCAAGCTTAGGTTGGCTTCCAACCATCTTCTGTATTGTTTGTGTTTTTTTTAATTTCAATAGCCTAATTGGAATCTATGTTCTTTGGATTCCTTACCTTCATGGTTGATGTTTGCAGTGTCATGTCCGGCGCCCCTCAAGAACCGCGACTTCGTGCTGCAGCGCTCGTGGCTCGACACGGGAGACGAGAAGATGATCCTCAACCACTCCGTCTTTCACAAGGACTACCCGCCCAGGAAGGGATTTGTCAGGTAAGCAATACCCCTCCTTAGAATTCCCCGGGATCGCTCCGTAAGCGCCGAAGAAGGCCACCGCGGGGTTTTAGCTGGTAGTGTCGGGTGGGGTGTACATAAGGGGTAGGGACTCGGCCCAGCGGCAGCATATAGCCATAGCCATCATCCGGGGGGATGCTGGGTCGTAAGATCGTTGTCCAGCATACCCGTTTTATTCTTATTCCGCTTCCCCCCGGAGCGCGCGGCAGTAATAAAACGCTTTCCCCGCGACAACAAAAAAAAAGGTAAGCAATACCCATCACTAAACATACTCTCCCTATTACTGTTTGGAGATTCAAATTATACTGCTATTAGTACCTACTAATAGCAGTATAAGTTAACGTAGTAAGTAGGTATACTTATACCTACTTATTACGTTAACACTTTGTTTATTTTGTAACAAAAATTGATTTTTTTAGATTACTGCCTCGGTGGCGCAGTTGTAATTGCGCATGCGTTACGACTGCTGTGCTGAGGTCTCGGGTTCGATCCCCGGGTCGGGTAAAGTGATATTGGGTTTTTCTACCTAGAAATACTCAGTATTAACCCGGAGTCTGGAATGGTGCCCGGTGTGGCGATAGGCTCGCCCCCTATCACATTATGGGACCGAAATTTGGCGAAAAGTGGGTGTACTGGTTACACCTCTGCCTACCCCTTCGGGGATTACAGGCGTGAGAGTATATGTATGTTTTTTAGATTACACTGGTTTTAATACTGAATATCATCGTTACAGTTTATATTTATTACTTTTTAAAAACGAAGCCGGACATAAAAGGATTGTTTTATATAAACAAAACACGCTTAAAAAAGCGTTAAAATTTTGTATTTAGACATAATTAAAAAATTCTCCCGTTTTTTATTTATTATTATATTTAGACTTACCGCCACATAATATGTAGCCACTTTACGTTCTAAGACAAAAAAACTGATTCTTATGTTTATAATTTCTCTGGCCTATCATTGCAAAATTGTGAGCCGTAAAGAGTTTCTTAATTTTCCGGGCTCCAACAAACTTCGCCGAAAGCTTTATACATTTGTCCAGATTTTTTTACAAAGTCCTAATTTTCTACATTCATAATTAGTATTATTTACAATTTCTAAGTTTAAAGTGAAGGCATTTTTCCGATGGTTGCATTAAGCGATAGACATGCGCGTCATTAAAGCAGGGCGTCACTGGTGTCTTTAGTGTGACGTTGACAAATGACGACGTAATTGACGATCACGTCAGCCGCTGACGCGACCTTCGGATTCTGTCTTTAAGCAACTTTTCTGAATTATCAGCATAAGTCTTAACATATGAATTTGAGTAGTCCTTAAACGGTAGGCAGCGGCTCTGCTGTGCCCTGGCATTGCAGAAGTCTATTGGCGTCGGTGACTACTTACCATCAGGTGGCCCGTGTGCTCGTCTGCCTATTCAGGCATTAAAAAAAAAATGGCTACTATAAACATATAAAAGGAGAAAAATAAATTTTAAGTTAGCAGGAGTGCAAAAGACAAGTTCAATTTTAAGAAAAGAACTTCAAATTTTTCTTGACTCATCGATAATTAATAAATATCGTTTTTGTTTGGACTTTTTTTACACGATTTATATTAGCTTCACCTGTATCTATGTATGTATTTTTATATGTGCTGAAATTTTCACCAAGTTCCAAATGTCCAATTTACTTGAAAATTTGTATTAATATTAGTCGTATTTGTGGTGATTTTTACTACATCCTGATAATAGCCACATGCTTTTTTACAATCAAATTATTCTATACTTTTTAGTACAGCTGGCTATTAAAGTGTGTTTTTTAGTTTTTTTTAAACTATAATTTATTTTATTCTGGCACGGCACCACACTGCGCCGAATAAAAAGCACAGTATCGTACAGATACAGTATTAAGTAGAGAGACACACTATCCCTCGCTACTCGATATAATTAGTTCGAAGAGAAGATTGGTTTCAGAAGATCTGAGAGTTCTTTATAAGATCCACAAAATCCACGTTCTAAAAATATATAACAAAAGTATCAAAGAAAAGCAATAATATTGTATAGTGCTGTATTTATTTATACACAGTCAGGTCATAAGTATTGTCACACAGTAGAAACTTTTATTTTAGAATGCTGGCCACAAAAAAGTTTAGAATTTTACTCATTTTTAAATATGGAGTGGACGTTTAAAGAAGACCGTGTTGCAGTAATTGCGTTGCATCGTTGCGGTTACGCGCCAATTCAATTTTTGACATACTGAAAAATTTGAATATAACCAAAAGATTCGTTTATCGTACCATCAAACGATACAATGAAGACTCTAGTGTAGATGACAGGTCAAGAAGTGGCCGCCCTCGGTCTGTTAGGACTCCAGCAGTGATAAAAGCTGTGAAGGCGCGAATTCAAAGAAATCCCAAACGTAAGCAGAAACTGTTGGCCCTTCAGATGGGGTTAAGCAGAACCACGGTGAAAAGGGTGTTAAATGAAGACTTAGGGCTTCGGGCATATCGAAGAAAAACAGGACATCGTTTGAATGCTCGTCTAATGGACCTGAGACTGAAGAGATGCCGCGCTTTGTTAAAGCGGTACGCGGGAAAAAAATATCGGGAAATTCTTTTTTCAGATGAAAAAATTTTTGCCGTAGAAGAGAGCTACAACAAACAAAATGATAAGGTGTACGCACACAGTAGTGAAGAAGCGAGCAACCGTATTCCGCGTGTCCAACGAGGTCATTTTCCATCCTCGCTCATGGTATGGTTGGGAGTTTCTTATTGGGGCTTAACAGAGGTACATTTTTGTGAGAAAGGTGTTAAAAACGAATGCAGTTGTGTATCAAAATACAGTCCTGACGAACCTTGTGGAACCTGTTTCTCATACCATGTTCAATAACAGGCGCTGGGTATTCCAACAAGATTCGGCGCCAGCTCATAGAGCGAAGAGCACACAAGACTGGCTGGCGGCGCGTGAAATCGACTTCATCCGGCACGAAGACTGGCCCTCCTCCAGTCCAGATTTGAATCCAGATCAGTTAGATTACAAGATATGGCAACACTTGGAGGAAAAGGCGTGCTCAAAGCCTCATCCCAATTTGGAGTCACTCAAGACATCCTTGATTAACGCAGCCGCCGATATTGACATGGACCTCGTTCGTGCTGCGATAGACAACTGGCCGCGCAGATTGAAGGCCTGTATTCAAAATCACGGAGGTCATTTTGAATAAACTTTAGTGTCATAAGAATTTATGTTTTGTTAAGTTCATTTTGGTATATAAATGGTTACATAATGAATAAACTTGTTTCAATTATTTTATATTAAACATGTGACAGAATTTATGACCTGACTAGGTACATAGGTCTGTTCCTACGTAGTCATTAAACTATTCTTTAATTAACTATCAGGACATTTAGTATATTCTATTTACATACATACATATACACTCACGCCTGTAATCCCCGAAGGGGTAGGCAGATGTGTAACCAGTACACCCACTTTTCGCCGAATTTCGGTCCCATAATGTGACAGGGGGCGAGCCTATCGCCACACCGGGCACCATTCCAGACTCCGGGTTAATACTGAGTATTTCTAGGTAGAAACACCCAATATCACTTTACCCGCCCGGGGATCGAACCCGAGACCTCAGCACAGCAATCGTAACCCATGCGCAATTACAACTGCGCCACCGAGGCAGTCATCAGTATATTTTATTTCAATGTGTAATTTTAGATAACCTACCATCAGTGACATCTACATCTGGTTAGATCTTCCACAGTTGCTCATCTAAATATACAGTTATATTTTAATAATTCTGTCTGCGTTTACCAACCTACTATTATGATATTTATCGAAACCTATTATTAGCTTTATGTTTGTTAAAATATTTTCTTTGTATTGTATGTTTGTAACGCCGTTGGTTTATTAATAAATAAATAAAAAGAGTATGAAATGCATTAACTCTACCAACCCAAATTAGACCGGCGTCACAACAAAAAAATTATAAAAATACAAATTTAAATGTAAATAACACAGACTGTAATTACCTAGCCCTCGTAATTTCTCCTGGGACTTTGTTTCTGGAATACGCGGCTGGTGTCACGAATGACGGTCCTTGCACGCGACGCACGAAGCGATCAATATATCTGTCAACCGGCTTCTTGGCCGGTGCGTAATCCTGTTCAGGGATCAGGATCTGGTGGTACGATATTCATATCCGCGCGGATAGCGACCACCGTACACAGGCTGTAAATAGTGGCACACGCAAGGTCATCAGGTGCAGTGTGATGTCTTTGCCGTGCCAGGATAAAAAATGCAAATCTATGCACATGAGGGTAAGATCGACTCTCTAAAGCGTCATTTCCATGAGCTAATGTTAACACTCTCACTATGTTGTCTACACATAAAACAAAAAGAAATAGCCATGAAATTATATTATGAAAATTAATTCTCTGTAAAAGATCCCTGAGCATCTTAATTAAAAAATACGACAAAATTTTAGCTGGCTATTAGACAGCCCAATTAAAGCTAAAGCCTTTTGAAATTCCAGTATGAATTTCTCCAAATTTAGAATTAGGTGCCGCAATAAGGTCTAAGAATTTTCAACGGGATTGATGGTACATTTAGAATATCAATTTAATTGCGGTAGCGCGCCGGCGGAAAGCTCCCTCGAGAGTTGAGCTTTCGCTTCACGCCTCGCTTTATGAGCTCTATAAGGTCGGCGAAGTATTCTGAAGTTATTTAGATTGACTGAAAGCGAAGTACGTGAAATATCAATGAAGTTTTTTTTGTTTCTTTCGCAGCACATACTTATTTGATTTATGGCATAGAGTATTAGATTTTTAGCGTCGCTATCCGTCTATGACACACAATGCTTGGGATTATCGAAATTGTGATATTATTTGTAATCTGAGATGGCAGAGTTCAATTCTTGAATGTCTTGAGTACGGATAGTTGGCAAAGAGACAGCAAATATTGTATAAGCCCAGTTACTTACACAAATTCATTAAGTATGAAGTGCATGAAGTTAGCATGAAGGATAACACGGTCAGGAAACATGCATACTTAAGAATTATAAATATCTAAAAGATATGTAAATTCTACCAACCAGCAATAGGCCAACGTGGTAGACTAAGGTCTTATCCATGTCATTAGTAGGGGAGGCCCGCGCCCAGCAGTGCCCCAGTAAATAAAACAGGACTGGTACTATTATTACCTATATACAACGCATGTGTATTTATTGAGTAACTTATACGGATTGCTTAAAAAAGCTGAAGCATTTGGAAACTTCAGACATTGAAAAAAATAATCAACGGTCATAAATATAGACCCGATCTCATGCTAAGATAATAATAATAAATACACTTCTGATTTTTGTATTAAGCGGTATGACATTGTCGCCACCATAATGACGCCTTGCGTTAATGACTCTACCGTCGAATGATATACTGTAACTACGTTACGTTTTATAGTGGTAGAGCCACGCTGTAGACATATTTCTCTGCAGCATGAATGGGCCGGCTCGACCGGGGTAGTACCACTGTCTCACAGAAAACCAACGTAAAGTGAGAGTTTACTGTCGCGTTTCGTATGGTAAGTGAGATATCCGGAGGCCCAGATTCCCCCTTCCCTTCCCTAATCCCTATTCCTGTCCTTTAAGGCCGACAGCGCATACATGATACTTTGGGTATTGTGGATGTTCATGGGCGGTGGAGATCACTTAACATCAGGTGACCCACATGCTCGTTTGTCGGACTAAGCAATAAAAAAAAACGTGGTCCATAGTACCAATTGGCGGTTATTGATGCAACCATCGGAAACATTTCTAAAGTACAAATAATGTAGCTTTTATCGCTAGGAGAAAATGAATGTGTCTAAAAAAAATATACTAAAGTCCTATTCTCTGTTACTCTGTTAGTAATGTCATGTACTGTACAATAATTTATCTAAAGAATAATTGTCGCGTAACACGAGCAAACTTCATTTAGTGCTAGTGTTAGTGGTCCTTTTAGCGTTTACTGTATTTTAGTCTGAGTACAATACGCCGCGCTCGCTTTTCGTCAGTGAATTAATTCGAATGTACATACATTTTACCACTTTCGGAGAGTAATGGAACTGTGGGGCACATTTCGTATAGGGATTACTAAAAGCGCAACCATAGTCTTTGCTTCATCATCATCATCATGTCAGCCGAAGGACGTCCACTGCTGGACATAGGCCTCCCCCAAAGAGTGCCACAATGACCGGTCCTGCGCCACCCGCATCCAGCGGACTCCCGCGACCTTTACCAGGTCATCAGTCCACCTTGTGGGGGGTCTACCCACGCTGCGCCTTCCGGTACGTGGTCGCCATTCGAGAACCTTTCCACCCCAACGGCCATCGGTTCTACGCGCAATGTGCCCCGCCCACTGCCACTTAAGTTTAGCGATTCGGAGGGGTATATCGGTTACTTTGGTTCTTCTTCGGATGGCCTCATTTCTTCATAGTCTTTGCGTATCCTTAATAATTTTTTGGAATAGTCTTTTGTCACAGTATGCATAGTATTCATTATATTTACCTAGTTACGTGTAAAGGAACTATTGTAACAATATCCTATGTTTTGATAATAAACTTTGTTTGATATTTTGCATCGATTTAATATAAAAAAATATATAAAAATGTGCACCCTCCGATGGAGAGGCATCCAGAATGAGGAACCTCCTCACAATGTGTGCCGTGTCTAATAATACTGCCTTTTGTATCTGGGTTTTAACCCAACGACTAATTGAGAACCTCTGAAGATGTTGGTCGAGGCTCTTTGGTATCAGCCCATTGACAGAAATGACTATCCGAACAACGATAGCCGACACATTCTACATGTCAACAACCTCGTGAGCTAGATCTAAATATTTGGACATTTTGTCTTTTTCAGCTTTAAAGAGGTTATCGTCATGTGGAATGGTGACATCAATAAGTATTGCATATTAAGTATTGTATTTTCATTATTATTATTTCATAATTCATTGTACAAATATTTCAAACTGGCTGGCTGTGGTCTCCTATAATTAAGGAGCACGTCATAATTATCTCAATAATGTAATTCTTACCACTGTTTTTATATATGTGTATCCTTTGTTGGAGGTCCTTAATCTATTTTATAATAAAACTGAAGAGGCACTTTGTTTGTACATTAAATATTAATGCATAATTTAGATTGTAACGTGTTCTAGTATCGATGTAGAACCCGAAAACATTTTTTTTAATTATTGTCTGTCTGCCTGTCTGTCTGTCTGTCAAGGCATCACGTCAAAGTATTGTATTACGACAAAATACTCGACAATAATTTTATAGAGTGTATCTCAAGGTAACATTCAGTATTTATTTAATTTAAATCGGTATCTGTATTATTATGCAAAGAGTGTTTGTGTGAGATGAAATGATTTTATTAATATTATAAGATAACTTTAACGCGGGCTGAGCCGCAGACAACAGCTAGTAAATAAACAAAAGCAAGTTTGCCAAGAGTTTTTCGAGTTAAATATGCTGCAGTAAAACGGGGCATGCTTTTCATTGCTGTTTGTGGCGGCCGGCGCGGTGAGACGCTCTACGCCCGAATGCGCTGAATGGAATCTACTTTAAAAACAATTTTGTTTTTGTAAAATAAACAAAATCACAAAGACTATGTTAAAAAAAATACTGTCTTGGTGGCGCAGTTGTTATGCGCATGCGTTACGACTGCTGTGCTGAGGTCTCAGGTTCGATCCCCGGGTCGGGTGAAGTGATCGATCCTTGGGACCCTATCACATTATGGGGCCGCAATAAATTTGGCTAAATGTGAGTGTACTACTGGTTACACCTTTGCCTACTGCCTCGGGGATTACAGGCGTGAGTGTATATGTATATATGTAAAAAATTACACACAGGTACTTAAATCGCTGACAATTGTACATAATAATAATAATCGCTAATCGCTAGCTCATCATTTTTTAATATACAATATTATATTTAACGAACAGAATATGCAGTGGAACGTAAGCGAACTGTGTGAATTCGTCTCATTAGTATATTTACATAATTTGCACCCACTCCGCAGATTAGATAATAAAATGGCGCGTCAAGTCGTAGTCGACTGTGACGCGATTTTTGCTTGTATCGTGAACTATGCTTATGTCATAGATAACCGTTAATATAATACGTAAAGCCATTAACCATACAACTATCGTTTGAACATATTTGACCACGCCAAACTGGCAACACTCCCCTTATTGATGTGTGTATTAAGCGTATTTGTAACGTTAATATTATGAGAATAAAGTTGATTTTGGCTTGTATTTTTACTCACTATTTATTACCGTTTTTCGAACACCGGTGTCGTTGTGATAATAAGAGGTTAATCAACACACAACTTTGTAAAATCGATGGATTTACTCAAGGAATTTTGTGTAATCAACGGACGGGTCTTACCGCATTAAACTTTGACAATTGAAGCCACGAGCAAGACTCCGCGGTGTTTAAAATACGGTTGTGACTCATTTAAAGTGATTTTTTTTATTCGTATAAATTTCTTTTCCGTGATTTCATATTGTATTATCACAGAAGATCAGTAGCAAAAAAATGTTTCAAAACACATGAAACAACAGAGTCAGGATTTAGGAATGAAAACTATAATCCCGAGACATAGGTTGTAAAGTACGCAGCGACCCTTTACCATTAAATAGCATTTCTGATTATAATGGAACATTCTTTAAAATAATTTACGATTCTACAATAAAAATCGATTAGCTTTAGCATACTTAAACACTCTGGCCTGTAATCCCTGAAGGGATAGGCGAAAAGTGGGTTTACTGGTTACACCTCTGCCTACCCCATCGGGGATTACAGTCGTGAGTGTATGAGTGGGAGCGTAATAAACATGTATTACTAAATAGAAAATCCTCTTTACCACTTTACCCGACCCGGGGATCGACTCCAGCACAGCAGTCGTAACGCATGCGCAATTACAACTGCGCCAACGAGGCAGTTTTAGGAACGCTTAGCTTTTATTATAGAGAATCGGTAGGCAGCGGCTTTGCTGTGCTCTGGCATTGCAGAAGTCTATGGGCGGCGGTGACTACTTACCATCAGGTGGCTCGTCTGTATATCGACACAGTAAAATAAACCACTTTCATACATTTGATTCCGGATATAACTCATTTTATAATGCGCACGAGGACAGAATTTGTATGGAAAATACAGAAAGTCGATATACAGAAAAAACGTTCAAATGAAATTACTTTATGTGGAACCCATTTAAGGAAATTCGTCGAAAGAAGTTCACGTTTTATTTCATTTGAACTGTTGATTTACAACTACAGATTTTGCCGTGTGCCAAAAATTGCTAAAACCAATTTTGGTCACGTCTTCTTAGAAAATACGAAGATTCTATGATTTAAGAAATAATATATAGGTAGGCACAGCCGGGAAAGTTAACATCTGGTAAAGAATATACGCTTTCTACGGCAAAATGTGGCATGATTTTGTTTTATGAGTAGGTAGAGCAAATATTCGTTATACAACATTTCATGAAAATAATAAACACGACCTCCTAAATTTTCGATATTACATTGTATTTTAAGTATCTTTGGTAAGCAGAAAAATCATATAATATATTAATCCTACTCAGCGATCTATATGTACTACGTACTAGATGTGGTGACCAGAACACACATTATGTTCCACAGAGTCGCGGTGTATACACTGCACCGACGTTAGTATGCTTCATGCCACCTTTTTTTTTTTTTTTTTTTTGTCGCGGGGAAAGCGTTTTATTACTACCGCCCGCTTCGGGGGGAAGCGGAATAAGAATAAAACGGTTATGCTGGACTAGCCGGTCTTACGACCCAGCATCCGCCTCGCCCGGATGATGGCTATCCGGGCAGCCGCTGGGTCGAGTCCCTAACCCCTATGTACACCCCACCCGACACTACCAGCTAAAACCCCGCGGTGGCCTTCTTCGGCGCTTACGGAGCGATCCCGGGGTATTCTAAGGAGTGCTAGAATTGCTGCCGGAACCGCCCCTGCGCGGTGCTGCGTAGCAGCCCATCTCCATGGGAGGGCTTAGGAGCCCCCGCGCACCGAACAACGGCAGCGAACGAGGCCTTACCACACGCGCTGCCGTCCATCTCGGGGTCGCACGATGCTCCGAAACTGGGAGTGCATCGATTCGGGCTGACAGCCCCCCGCTGCGAGCCCGCGACCCCCGATGGCCCCAATTAGTCGCCTCGTACGACAGGCAGGGGTTACCGTGGTGGAATTCAAACGCCCCCGTTCCACAGGGCGGGAGACGCCGGTCAGTCGTCCACCCGGCGCCTCCTACGTCTTCTCTGGCGGCGGGAGGGATCATTTCGTTCCCGATCCCTCTCGGCACTCTCCTTCTGCGAGATGACGCTCTCGCAGAAGTGGGCCACCGCACGCCAGGACCTCCGGCTGGCGACCATGGACGACACCACGGCCGGCAGCGAGAGGTCTCCTCCGACGACTGCTCTGAGAGCGCTGCGCTCTTCGTCCCAGGCTGGGCACTCCTCCAACGTGTGTTGGGCCGTGTCCTCGTGGCAGTTGCCACAATGGTGGCACACGGCAGACACCTCCTTTCCGATCCGACACAGGAACGAACCGAAACACCCGTGGTCCGTCAGTACCTGCGTCAGCCGGAAAGTTGGCGCACCGTGGCGCCTGTCTAGCCATCTCTTTAGGACAGGACGCACTGCCGCGACGGTCCTCAAGCCCGCACTTGGGCTTTCCAGCCTGGTATGCCACTCCTCCACGGCGGTTCTGCGAAATCGGGCCGCAATCTCCCTCGGGGCCAGTCTCACCTGACGGCGACTGGACGCCTCCTCCCGCCAGAAGAACGCGGACGAGAGGAGTTTTGCGTCCAACTCCCAAGGGAGGGTGCCGGCCAATACGCAGGCCGCCTCGTGGGAGACCGTGCGGTAGCCCCTTACTATTCGCTGCGCCAACAAACGCTGCGGTTTGCGCAGCAAGGCGACGCAGCGGGGTTTCAGGGACTGGGCCCATACGGGACATCCGTACAGGGCCATTGACCGCACGACTCCAGCGTATAAACTTCGGCAAGGGCTATTAGGTCCCTCCAGGTTCGGCAGCAGGCGTCCGAGCGCGCCCGCCGCCCGCACCAATTTCGGCGACAACTCCTTGAAATGGGCACGAAAATCCCACCGGCTGTCAAGAATCAATCCCAAGTACTTCATTGTACAGCCGATGGGAATCCGCACCCCCTCCACATTGATGTGGGGCATTAAAGGTGGCCGAATCCGAGGACCGTGAAAGTAAAGGGCCTCGGATTTGTTCAGGGCCACCTTAAGGCCCAGTCGCCGAATCCTGCCCACCACCTGTTCGGTTGCGAACGAGGCGAGCAGGGTGGCCTCCTGGAAAGACCTGGCTGTCGCTGTTACTAGCGTGTCGTCTGCATAACAGACGACAGCGACGCCTCGCCGGGATTGGTACCACGGAGCACCCAATCGTAGCCGATGTTCCACAGGAGAGGGCCCAGGACTATGCTTCATGCCACCTAAGAATGCACACCACATTGCATCTTTCAGTGTCGAGTTAATTTTAGTTATTTGTAGCGACATTCCCGAACAAATCTGCCTTAAATTGATTTACAGTGAAACTGTTAATAGTATATAAAGTAAATAACATAATTTCATAACGTTTAGAACGTAATATCAACAAACATAAATTAATTTCTATTCTGAATACGGGAAGTCTATATTTCACAACAAAATTCATTATTTAGTTTGTCCCGTTTTGGCGCGCGGAAAGTCCCGTTCGAGAGAAAGTTATAACTTCCAAATAGTTCTTAGTAAAATGAATAGATGGCATTAGTGGGCAGACAAGGTTTTTGGAACATCTTTTTTCTTCGACAGTTCGTGTCTATAGAATATAAGTCAATGATCCTACTATATTATAACTATAATATTATAAATGCGAATGTTTGGATGGATTGATGGATGTTTGTTACTCAATCACGCTACAACAGCTGAACGGATCTGGTTGAAATTTGGCACAGAGATAGATTATAGTATGGAATATCACATAGACAAATTTTTATTCTGGGTGAAGGTACAGCTCCGGTGGTATTTGTTTTTCATAGAGCAAGGGATCGACATGATTTTTTGCATATATGTAGTCTAGGGGTCAGAGAATGAAATGGGCTACTTTTATCGCGTATTGTTAAAATATCTCTATCTTCTCTCAAAAATAATAAACACGCGGGCAAAGCCGCGGGCAAAGCTAAATAGGACAAAAAATACATTAAAATGTCTATGTCATGATAAATGTTTAGCTACGGTAGTTGCTATCCAGATTATCTAGAGAAAAGAAACAGACGCTTATTTTTTTACTGTCTCAGAAAGGAGGGAATTTTGTATGTCTATTTCTTTGGCATGCTTTTCAGTCTTAATAAATAGATGGATAGATTTGTCTTGGTTATGAGAGGGTATAATTAGTTTAATATTAATTTAAAGGACATATTTTTTAGTTATATCATCATAAAAGAAAAGGAGATATATTTTTTATTTTAACAATACGTTTTAGAAATGAAAGCTATTTGATACGACAGGTTCCATGGCAGACAATTATTTTCACACACATATGTTACACAAGTATATTCTCGTAAATTACGCTTTAGTTAGGTGCTTTACTGAAATGAATAATGTAGCCAATTATATGGTTCTTATAACAATTCAGTACATTAACACAGAAAAAAAGAAATAAATTTTATAGAAAGCTTATTAAAATACTTAGCATCATTAATACGCTAGCAATTTTATTTACTTAAAATTTATTTAAAATAATTCTTAAGGGTATTATTATTTTTATGTAACTTTTTCAAAGTTTCTCTCTATATAAAGTTTTATTGTGATATTCATTTTCGTTTCCGGTGAGCTTTTGGCTAAGCGGAGAACGTCCTTGAAAAGGTAAATACAGGTTGGGTTATTAATTTGCTATTGATAAAACTTTCTAACTATTCTACATGTATTTAGTATAACTGCTTTTTGTAACTGTATATATGTGAGGCAGCACACGCTGTGTGAAGCAGCAATGGCCTAGTTGGTTGCGGTACGGACTGCCAAGACGAAAGTCGTAGTATGTTCGAAACCCAAGTGGCATACACCTCTGACTTTTCTAAAGTTATGTGTGTATTAAATGTTAATTATCGCTTGCTTTAACGGTGAAGGAAAACATCTTGAGGAAACCTCCATACCTGAGAATTCTTATAATAATTTTGAAGGTATGCGAAGTCTACCAACCCGCATTAGGCCAGCGTGGTGGACTAAAGCCTAACCCCTCTCAATTGTAGAGGAGGCCCGTGCTCAGCGGTGGGACAATGTTTAGTACAGGGCTAGTATTATATATGTATGTGAGGGGATGCGTAACAAGGGTTTTCAGACTATCGTGTAATGAGTGTATAATAACACATGTGGATGAGAGGATGATAGGCATCGTTTTGACTGTTTATTGCTATTATTTTTATTATTATTCACAGAAATACCAATCTATTAACAATAAGTAGGTTTGATATAGACCATGGGTTACTTTTAGCAAAGTCTTGGAAGTTTTCGTGATAATAAGAGAAGTAAAACATCTATTTTAAAGATTATTTTGCTTTATGGAAAATACCTACTAGAAAGTGCACGAGTAGGTTTCTCAGCACACGCCACATAAAAGTGCTGAAAAGATGTCGGTTTGCCGTTTTAATGGGCCAAATCTATTGTCCAGATTATCATTATGTGTACGAAGGCTAGCAAGAATAACTCTTGAGAAAAGGATTTGTGATTTATGTTGTTTTGGATAATAATTGCTCCTAAACGTTCTTCTTTAGTTACTTGTGTAATTACCATGACACTATCGGCCGATAACTTTTATACCATCAATATTGTTCGCAAATTTTTGCCGCACCATCAAATTGTGGAACAGTTTGCCAGCTACCGTGTTCCCTACTTCCTATGATCCTGAGTCCTTTAGGCGTAGTGTGAAGAAGCTAGACCGGCATTATTGTGTTGAGTAGCGAAGAATTGATTGTCTCTCACTACTTGATACTCTAGCTGGATGGCACTGCGCTTACCATCAGGTGCAGTGTGATAACTTTGCCGTATCAAAATTAAATTGTGGACAGATAAGTGTATCTTCGGCAAGTCAAGTTCCTAATAATTTGCTTGATAGAACATCGGTATACATTTTCACCCAAAACGCGGGCACACCTAGTTACCAAGATAACCGTAATTAAACGTTGATAGCTTTAAACGCTCGCAAGCGCCCAGCTGATAAATTGTTTCGCCAGAAACCGAAGCACGTAGGGCAGCTTTCAATTACCGAACAACGGCCGTGTGATACTAATTAAGATGAATTAGAGACTATTTACTAAGCGATGATGTTCATGATGCCGTTTATTTAGGGCAACTTCATGACCAGAATGATCATGATCAGAATGTCACGGATTTATCGGCCAGTCACATAATTTCAGACAGCTTACGTCTGGTCACACTTTATAGAAAAGGTATCACCGTTTTTACATTCTAAATTTGAAATTGCACGAATTGTGGTCAATGTTTATTTACAATTATTATCCGCTACTGAAAATCTTTCTGATAACAGCGGTACGTTCGACATGATTTTTTTAGGGAATTTATTAAAGTACTATATTAAGATACTATACTTCGAACTATATTGAGTATATAACATACAACACTCTTATTTGTTATTGTTTTTAGTATAGTTATATAAAGTATTTTTTTTCTTTTCTTGTTGGTTTTCTTTCACGTTTGAAAATGTAACAATTATGTATTCTGTGAAGAACATCGTAGGTTGTACATTTGTATTTTTTAGATATATAATTCCTTTAATATTATCACAATGTATAACTGTTTGTTTTTCCTAAGTTAAATTAAAAAAAACAGATTTCTGATACTTTTACTACTACTACTTTAATTACTATACTGGTTTGCTAGTAGAAGCTCAAAGGAGCAAGTAGATCACGTGATATAAGCGTTGTCATCTGCTACGAATAACACATAGGTACCAGAAGAATCATGTGTGTTTTGACCTTAATTAACACAAATATGGGGTCGACAAGGATAGCCAAATGGAAGCCCAAATGGCTTGTGAAAATCCACCAATCACTAAACGAAACATATATATTTACGAATAAGTGTCCTTAATTCGCGACAGAAAAGGGAGAAATAAGTGATGTAGCGAAATTCAATTGTTTGCTTTTGCTCAGTGTTTAACGAAAACTCTTTATAACATAATAAAATATACATGCCATAAGCTCAAGCCATGATGTTAGGTCAAGCTGTAAAAGCAACTATGAGCTAACAGCAGTGGATAGTGGTAGAGCCACGCTGTAGACATATTTGTCTACAGCATGCATGGGCCGGCTCGACCGGGGTGGTACCACTGTCTCACAGAAAACCAACATAAAGTGACAGTTTACTGTCGCGTTTCGTATAGTAAGTGAGATATCCGGAGGCCCAGCCTCCTTTAAGGCCGACAGCGCATACATGATACTTTCGGTATTGTGGATGTTCATGGGCGGTGGAGATCACTTAACATCAGGTGACCCAGTGGCTCGTTTGTCGGACTATGCTATAAAAAAAGCACAAATCGTACGAAAAACAAAACAAAATATACAGTCCCTTCAATTTCGTTATATAGGGTTTGCACTGAATTAACACCGAAATTCTAGCGAAAGGATAATTCGTCTCACTTTTATCATCTAAGATAAACCAGAAAATCCCATTTCATCATTTTTCACGTCTCGCGATATAAGTACTCTCGGTATTCGTCAGAATAATGATGTCGACGTTAGCTAGGAAAGTACACTGATATTTACTGTGTTAGCGACTTTATGTAACAGCCCTGTATTAAAGTATTATCCACTGCTGGACACGGGCCTCGTCTAATAAAGAAAGGGGTTAGACCTTAGGCCACCACGCTGGCTGAATGCGTTAGTAGGCTTCACATACCTTTGAAATTTATATGATAATTGTTAGGAATGTAAAAACAAACCTAAAAATTGGCTGTTGAGTTTGGACTATAATGATACGGAAATCTTTTGACATAGTGTTCCATTAACAAACTTACCAAGCACTACTTACAAACACAAAGACATACGCACACACTTGCACACATACCCACACACAAACACACGCGCTTTTTCAGTTATACCTACCTCACGTATAGTATTTAAGTAGTATGTACACGGGTTGTGCCCGGAAATTGTTTAAACAATAAAAAGAGTCCCTCAACATACAAGCTCTTAGCTTAGTTTGAGGAACAGAGATCATTAATTATGTACCTGCAACCTGTATCATGTAACCTGTATATTTATTTTAAGCTTATATGTCAAATAAAAAATATTACTATTAATGTATTAAATATACACAAGTAAATTTAGAAAGTCGGAGGTGTATGCTATTACGGCTGGTTTCGAACATAAAACTTTCATTTGTTTTGTACACCACTCCCTACTCTATCGCTGCTTTTCTTCACTTTGATACGTGACATTTATTTTCTCCAGTCAATTTACATGTACTGCCCAATTTTCAGGTTGAAATTTGCGTTATTATCTTTTGGTGTACTGTGTTATTTGAATTTCACCCGCAATGCAGATCTCGCCTGCAGCCGTTGAATGCCCGCAGCATTTATGTATGATTATTCTCTATAAGCCTTTTCTAGTTGATGAACGTAACCTCACGCTTATGTCGCAAAAAGGTGACTAGTGATGGAAATAGACCCACGGAGCATCGACCATATTTTCATTTCATGTGAAAGGCTTGATAGAGTGATGGTCATGTATGGCACATATTTTAATTCCGGGTGAAATTAGCGTTTTTCAATTAGAAATACTCAAAATAAATCCTTATCCCACACTAAGTGGGGTCGGCACAAACGGTTTGAACTCTCCACGCAGCCCTATCATCCGACAAATCTGCATTCACTCCTTTCATTCACGCAATCCATCCATCTCTTTTTTGTTCTCCCACGACTCTTTCGTCCATCCACATTCATATTGACAATCAGTTATATCACATGCCCTTCATCCCCCCTCATCACCTGCCCATACCAAGCATACGTAACACATTGTTGTTGTTTGATTACTTGATGTATTTTGAAAATATTGTGATTTTACTGTGGCAGGGCTTTGTCACTTCTCACTGGCTTCGTGGTGCGCACAAGGATGGGACCTGGCAGTTGGCTCGGCTATGTTTCAAGATCTGATCCCCGTGGCGCATTACCAGCATGGTTGGTTAACAGGTGAGTAGAGAGAATGACAAGAGGAATGATACATATTCTTACCATCACGTGATTTATTTACTCTTTGATCAGCATCTGCTGTAAAATGTAATTCAAATTAACCTGGCTTAAAATTGTATTATACCAGATCATTTTTTAAACTCAACCAGAATTCTTAAGGTATTGGATGGTACCATAGGTTTGTATTGTTAACCGGTATTCAAAAAGAGCAGCGTTAGAGTTTATTGCCTGTTCTTCTCTAGCGAAACTGCATTTTGAACTGGCGGTAGACTAAGCAAAGATTTATTGAATCTAAATAATCTATAGCAATTCATGGATTCAATAGATATTTGATTTTGATCCAAATACTACCTTAGTTATAATCTGGTGGATCAAACATGAAAGTGCTCCCGTGATCTAGCCAAACAGCTATAATGTACATTAAAACGAAAATCTTATGTAGATATATAGATATAATAAGCCGCGATCGTCGCTAGGCAGTTAAATAGGAGTCTATGGTCCCCGCTACCCTTCAGATAGCGACTCTGATTAAGATGTTACTTATCCAGGGTGACAGCACAACTGGCACCTCGTCTGGTACACCAGTTGCACGCAGCAGCACGACGCTACACTGGTTGGAAGGCGCTTACAGACCTGCCCTACCACAAGCCCTGGAGACACCCTGAACAAGTCCCACCCAATAGGATCTCTTTAGCTGATGTAAGTATACATTTCAAAATATTCACGAAGGTGTTGACATAAGACTTACTTTTCAGTCGAGAATTCGACCACTATAACTGTAGGCCTACTCTACTCAAATCAATTCCAATCTCGAACTCGATACAGTTTCAATACCAATCTAGAAGATATTGGAACTCTAACTCACTCAACTAAATGAAATAGAGTATATACGAACTAGCGATCGTAAATACTCTATTTCATTTAGTTGCGAAAAAATCCGCCGTATTCAGTTAAATCGTGCGCTAGTGTTGCGTTCAAGAGTGCCAATTATATTTCGAACTCAATCCCAATTTCAAATTAGAATCGAATGTCATGTGTAACCCTCCTGCTACTGTAAGGATCCCCCCTGCTGCCAGGATCGACAAAAGAATACATATTTTTTTATATTGAGGTGAAGCTCGGCGAATCTCTAGGAATTCAAAGATGTCTTTATGACACAATGATTATGGAATAGATGCAGTATACAAAATTAATATCATAGCTATAATTATTAATCTGTTATCCTTTTTGAACTTTGCAGTGCGTAGATCCCGATGCTCCACCCCCTCCCGAAGACCCTAAACCAGACACATCAAAATCAAAACTTGGAGTCCCACATCGTAAGGAAGTAGAGAGTCATAGTGTTGAAGACCTTGGAGATATATCCTCAGAGTTCAGCGTAGAAGTAGAAGAAGATATACCAGATCCACACGACGTTAAGAAGAAAGGCAAGTTCTACAGACTCGTGAAATCTATGAAGAATAGAAGGAAAAGCGTACAAGTAGCTAAGAGTGCTGATTGTCTGATGGATGGTAAGCCAGAAGAGAAGCCAGAAAAGAAGAAGACCTTCAAATTCCATAGAAGATTCAGTCTTAGTAGAGGAAGGGAGGATTGAGCTTAAATGTGTTGTGAGTATGGTAAAATGATTAGGACTAAGGCAGCCATCTAATGCCTGTTGTATAGGCTAAATATTGGATCGTTGATGTTTAAATTCTTTATTTATGGAACAATATCAAATTAGGTTTTGAAGGGCTTGAAGAGACGTTTCTCAAAAACATTTTGCATGGTACAGTCACCATCAAAATGTGAAAAGTACATTTTGAAACGATGCAAACGAATAAGAAGTTCCAATTATGGAATTCTGACGTTTTGCCTTAGTTTCAGTGGAAGAAGGTCGCGACAGATGTTACTCAAAAACATGTCACGTGAACTGTTGTGGGTAATGATAAATAAACGATTTGTACTTATTGGTCCGCTATAGCTGATATAAAGCGGGACTGTAATCTATATAATAATATTATAATAAATATTATATTTAGAGTTCTGCTATAACTCGTATGTTAAAAATGTATCATTGTTATCGCTAGACGTTAATAATACAATTTGGAAAATCTGGTTATATAATAATTATAAAATATATTTGTTTATTGAAATGTTGCAATTATAGTACAAAATAGAAACATTTTTTATTTCTTCTGTAAAAGGCGTTGTCTAGTTTTTTTGTCATTAAGTTTGCAACTTTATATTACATTTCTTCAAAGTAACTAAAACAGTAGTTTCATTTAAGAGAGAGATCATTAGAGAGCAGAATAAGTATTGTATAAATAGTTGTAAGTTGTTGGAGTAGCTAATGTTATTGTAGCTTAATGTACTTTTCTTTACTTCTTAAGTAGGTATTGCTAGATTTAACGAAGCATTGTATTGGATAGGCATTTCTGGATCCTACGCTCACTTCGAAAAAAATCTATTTAATTATATGGAATTTATAAATTGAAATCTATTCTAGCTCAGGCAGAAATATTTATTTCAAAAGATAAAGCAGTTCAGGTGTTCGAATATAAAACTTAACATTAAAAAACTGTCAATAACTTAAATGAAATCCCACGGATAAAATGTGCTGTATTAAAACTATAATCGATTTGAGTGAATTTTATAAAAGTATCCAAAAATGAAATGCGCACAAATCGAGCAGATGACGTGCGAAATATATATAAATAAAAATCGATGTAAGTATTTTTGACCTCTATGTACTCCTAAACTATTCATCAGATTATGATGAAACTTTGGTCAGTTGTTCTTCATACGCTCGCGATTGTGCCTGCAACCTGGCCCAAAATTAAAAAGAACTCGCTAGATGGCGCTGCAGAAGTCAGAACATCAAATTCAATATCATTTAAACGATTGCAATTAATCAAATTTACTTTACGTGTATCAGAATAAATTTTAATAACGTTCAGCAAGTCTTCCGACAAAAGTAGCAAGAAACAATATTATTCCTGTATAAAAATTTGTGGAAAAATTCGTACATTTTATAACAATAAATAATCGTTCATCATCTCTATTGATATTTAGGAACTAATCTTTGGGAACTAAGAATTAAAGGTTTCAAATTTCGAACTCGTGATTGCTTGCTTGCTTCGTGATTCAAAACCAAAAACAATCTCGCTTACAGAGGTATTATTTAAAATTTTAAGAGTTCAATAATTCTATTGTAACGTATATGGTTTTGTAAGAACTTTTAGTATACGAATCACTCACTTTCATATATTTTTTTTGATTTTCATTTAAGGTAAACGATAAATAAACCCTATTCAAATTGCCTTGCGGACAAAGCATAAGAAACAGGCGCCATTTTTAATTCCAAACTAAGATTATTTACAAACAAATAGGCTATCAAACAATGATCTAGGTAAAAAAGCTAATAGCTCACAAGAAACACTGCGAAAATCACGTAATTCTTAACATTACAATAGATTTTTTCAATTCATTCCACTGAATTCCGGCTTATATGAAAAGATTGAGTATAAAATGCCTGTTTTTGTCCTGTGATAGGCAGAGATTTTTTGCTGCCAAGTTCAAGGTTAACCATTATTTGGTTGTCTACGTGCTAGTTTCTTGTTTTTAATGAGGCTAAGATTTATATAATCTGGGACAAATATTTTGGACCTGTGGTTGCAGGATACATTATCTATAACTTTTTTTTTATATAGTATAGTCCGACAAACGAGCCAGTGGGTCACCTGATGTTAAGTGATCTCCACCGCCCATGAACATCCACAATACCGAAAGTGTCATGTATGCGTTATCGGCCTTAAAGGAGAGGAATAGGGATTAGGGAAGGGAAGGGGGAATCTGGGCCGCCGGATATCTCACTTACCATACGAAACGCGACAGTAAACTGTCACTTTACGTTGGTTTTCTGTGAGACAGTGGTACTACCCCGGTCGAGCCGGCCCGGCTCTACCACTTCCTAAACTTCTTAACTAGATGCATTTAAGCCAAAAATGTAGTCTAATATGCTTTTGATGTGTGTTTAATTGCTTTACCCATCTTGGCAAAAAATAGTGTTTTATATGTTTACGCGAATATTGCATTGGAATCCCATCATGATGCGTAAAATTAGATTTATTTAAAAAAATATGTGATGCGGAGACTATGGAAATTAAAACCAGATATTTGCAGCAAATAAAGTTGTCAAATTGTTTCAAATTGTGGCATCGTTGTTTAGTCTAAGTTATATTTTGCAAAATTGTAAATTCATGAATAATCTAAGGGTAAATCATAATTAAAACTTTGGCTAAAATATTTTAAATAACACATATTTAAACATTTTGCGTTTTAATATAAAGATTAAACACGAGCGCTCTTATATACTCTTTTTTGCCAAGCTGTCCTTGTGTATCGTATGTATAATAATAATAGCCCTATATTAAATATTGTCCCACTGCCTCCTCAACTAATGAGAGGGGTTAGGCCTTAGTCCACCACGCTGGCCTAATGCGGGTTGGCAGACTTCACATACCTTGAAAATTCTTATTAACATTCGTATTAGAAATTACTGTATATTAGTTGACAGCCTTCATCGCGCAGTGGCTGAATAGCCGACTATGAAGCAAAAGGCCACGGGTTTGGTCCTCGCGCTGAGACAAACGTTTGTGTGAGCCACAATTATTTGCTTAGGGTATAGGTGTTGTAAGACCGAGACTGTCGGTAGTTCCTGATACCCACGACACAAGACCCCTATCTTAGTGTGGTGTCAAGACTATGTGTGACCGTTAAGTGTTATTTATTCATTAAACTTTTCTACGCTGTACTTAATATTTTCCATCAAATCTCAAATACGTTTATAATGTGTGCCTTTATCTATATCTGTATTCTATTAAATATATTTAAACATAATCTTTACTTCGTTTAGTGATTATATTACAAATTAATATATGTTAATAACAAGTTTCATCACCTATGTTTACGACTCTATGTTCAGTTTGCGTAAAACCTTAGCGACTCTAAAGCATGGTACATAACGTCATATGACGGTATGGACAATTTTGTATCTAGTATTCCATTGCAATGACAACCGATGTTCGTTGCGTTTTATACGTGGTAATGTACGACGTCCTTTACTGTTATGACTTCATTTATGTAAAACACATATTTGATAGAGATAATAAATACATTTCTAACAGAATAGGTTAGTTGACGCTAAACTAAAGAAATAAATAATTAATTAACCAATGATTCTTTATTTTCTATAAAATTTTCATTGTTTTCATAATTATTATGCAAAGTAACCGACTCTATCGGCAAAATATTTCACATAATCTTTGTATATAATAAGGGAATAATGTGTGTGGTCTGTCTTTTTGATAATTTATTTACAAGTTTTTAACAAAAAACTTATTTCCACGATAGGTAAATTCCAAAAAAAACGTCAGTAAAAGGAACTGCGAGCAAATTCTAGCAATTTAACATTATTATGTACAACCTTTTGAATTCGATATAATAATTTCATTATTGCATTTTTATTAAATATCTAAAGTATTTATGTGCTCAATTTTGTGTAGTCATTTTATCAAATCGCTAGAATACTATCTAATTGTAAGGTCTATACGCAGTTATTATGGTTGGTTATTTACCGCAGTGACCGGACACTTTTAATAAATGTGTATTCTTTCTATTTTTAGTTATAGTGATGTTACAAATAGTAATTGATAAAATACAGTTTTTTTAAATTTTTTTACGTCTCTGGATACAAGTCCTTTGAGACATTATCTCTGTTTATAGATTAATTATAAAATAATATTCACAAGGTAGTTGATTTTCATACTCTTTATTTATTTTACTTGCATGGATACGAAATAACTCAACGATACAATAAAACTACTGTTCTTAATAGTATCTTCTTTTGAATACATTTTACCTCTACTGGAGTACACAAATTTGATAAAAAAAACCGTTAATAAAAACAACAGATTGTAATCATAGATAAAAAGCTTGATAAAAACGATATGTATGAAATATAATAATTAACTAAATATTCCAGAAAATCATTTTTTTTGTACTCATAGTTTTATTGTTGATTTGAATTGATGGCAAACACAATCAACTCTGGGATGTATTAAAAATTAGAATATCAAGACAAAGCGAAAATTGCTTTTTAAGAATTGACTTGATACTCAACTGTGACGAACTGTTTAATGAGAATGCCAGATGTCGGCAAAAAAAAATTGATGGTAATTTAAATACGGGTAGCTCAAACTTTTCTGTACTGAGTTACGTACGTATGGAATTTCGGCTTTTTCGTGCATATTTTGCTAAGTGTTTGTGTACAGAAAATGACTATGTGCATCGATCAATAAATATAGGGCGATAGCTGATGAGCCACAAAAACCAAACAAACTTTACAATCTCACCCAAACTCAAGTTGTATACATATGAACTGAAATATCATGGTTGTCTACTTCAACTTACTCAAACTTCTTAAATTGCAATAATATTAGAGCAATTTAGAAAAGATACCATAATGTATGATATATCCGAAATGGCCATTTGCATAAATGCGTTAAAACAGTGTGTAAATAAAAAGACACCAAAACAACTGAAAATTAGTTTGCAGGTTTGAGAATACAAGACCTTAAAAGATATATTTGGTTGGGCTTGGCTTTACATACTTCTTTTCTCCCTCGTATAGAATTTTTGTCTTTTAAATGTTAGAACTTCTCTGATTTGTGTATCTTTGGAATGTATGTCATTAAATGAAATCAATATAGAAACTCATACGGTAATTGTGTACTCGTACCTTTATGTTATGAACATAGGGTAGGGTTACCACGAGTTGCGAGTTAGACACATGTTTATAGCCGATGTTCATGTTTGATATGTTATGTTAGCTAACGTTGTATAGATATAATATAATAAAGTACAATGTAACAGCTACGTATGAGTGTTATTTCTCTCCTTTGATATTTGTCTATTTTTAGGGTAACACGAACATGGAACTCTTGTTATTACCATAAGGCAATTTTAGCAATTTACCCAGAGAGTATTGGCGTACATAGGTGAATTTTGGAAAGTCTAATTTAAGGACCGCTGGTCAATGGTGAGTCAAATTATGAAGAAATTTAGGGTATTGCTTACATATAGGTGAAGACTGCCTCGGTAGCCCAGTTGTATTGGGCATGCGTTACCACTGCTGTGCTGAGGTCTCGGGTTCGATCCCCGGGTCAAGTAAAGTGATATTGGGTTTTTCTATTTAGAAATACTCAGTATCCTGAATCGGAATTGAGGCTGGTGTTGCGATAGGCTCGCATTCTTCCCAATCACATTATGGGACCGTAATAAATTCTCCCTTCGGAGATTACAGGTGTGGGTGTATATGTTTTTTTTTTTTTTTTTTATCGAAATAGGCTTGCGTTTGACCACTATCTCGCCTGATGGAAAGTGATGATGTGGTCTACGGTGGAGCACGCTTGCCTAGAAGATACCTATTCACTCTTGACTTGAAGATACCCAAGTTATAATTTTCGGGAAATATAGACTCCGGCAAAGAGTTCCACTCTCTAGCGGTGCGCATGATAAATGTACTAGCAAAACGCTTCGTGCGCGCTGGTGGAATATCAACCATGTATCGATGACGCTTCGCCGAGTCTCTTGTCGTCCGATGATGGAAAGGGGTTGGGGGAATTAAATTATGTAATTCCAAGGCACACTCGCCGAAATGTATCCGGTAAAATACCGATAAACTAGCAACTTTACGTCTGTGTTCAAGGCTTTGCAGCCTTGCCTCGACTATGGAATCGTTGCCTACGAGTCTCTTGGCGCGTCTCTCGATTGCCTCCAATGCCTCAAGGTGGTACTTGGCTGATCCATCCCAAAGATGAGAGCAGTACTCCATGCACGACCGGACTTGCGCTTGATACAGATCAAGGAGCTGTCCCGGCGTGAAGTACCGTCTCACCTTCGCAAGGATAGCCAGCTTTTTGGCAGCCAATTGAGCTTTATGCTCAATGTAGGAGCCAAAACTGAGAGTTGGAGACAAAGTTACACCAAGAATCTCTAGGTGGTCAGTTATCGGTACGGACACATCTCTGAAAGTAGGAGTCAGTTCGAAGGGACTCCGTTTAGCAGAGAATAGACAAGCCTGGGTCTTAGTGGCATTAAACTTGACCAGGTTGGCATCGCCCCAATCGGAGACTGCCTTTAAGGACAAGTTCAAGCGTTCTACCAAGGCCTCCCTGAGGGCCTGGACTTGCACTCCACTGGTTCGTGCATTAGATATGTAACTTTCTACCACTGTGCTGTCATCAGCGTACCCAAAAGTACCGGGCTTAAGCAGATCATTGATGTGCAGCAGGAATAGAGTCGCAGAAAGTACGGACCCCTGAGGTACCCCGGTATGTATAAGTGATGAATGAAAAAATACAATACCAAAAGGGTCTCATTAGTCTTCAAAAAAGGAATGAACTTTTCTTATTTATGTCAATATTTAGTGAGATATGCGCTCCAAAAGTAGTGACCTTCTTTTATACTATAGAGTTGAAACATCTGAAAAAATCCAACGTAGTAGAACTCCAAAATACTTTTAATCAAAACTGTTTTTAATGTGATGGGTTGGATATTTTTTGTAATAATATGGTATAATTTTAATTATACCATACGACTGCCTCGGTGGCGCAGTTGTAATTGCGCATGCGTTAAGATTGCTGTGCTGAGGTCTCGGGTTCGATCACCGGGTCGGGTAAAGTGATATTGGGTTTTTCTACCTAGAAATACTCAGTATTAACCCGGAGTCTGGAATGGTGCCCGGTGTGGCGATAGGCTCGCCCCCTATCACATTATGGGACCGAAATTCGGCGAAAAGTGGGTGTACTGGTTACACCTCTGCCTACCCCATCGGGGATTACAGGCGTGAGTGTATATGTAAGTATGTATGTATGTAATTTTAATTATTATTATTTAAATTCAAATGTGAACACTCACAAGTACGAAACTTTTCAGTGTATTCGCTTCGTTATACAGCCAGTATTTTATCTTTATTTACTCAATAACCATAATAAGTTCAAATTAGAACAGCTTCTCATTTTGCAGATATCATTTCGGAGGAACGCAGCATTAGCGTATCTTTGTAAATACAATGTAGACGAGATGTGTAAATCCTTTTTTATTTACATAGATTTATATTAACTTAAGTGAAACAATGCTCTTTATATATAATGTTAATCCATACTCGCAATAACATTCTTAAACAAAACAGATTAGATAGATGTAAGTGATGTTTATTTATCACTTAACATACATTAAAGTGAATCTTTTAAATTAATTCAACACACTGTTACTATGAACTGTTTCCAATGCACTTAATATAATAGGAAAAGTACATATTGTCGAATAATAACAGATGTCTAGACCAGCAATTTGCAAAAAAATAGGTCATAAATTTCTTTGGAGCAGTTTTTTTTAATTCTGGCTCGGCAAAGTAACCATACTGCATCTAAATGTAAGCGCAGTGCCGTCCAATTAGAGTATCAAAAGCGAGAGACTGTCTATTCCCCGCTACTCAACACAATCATGCCGGCCTGCTGTGTAGCTTCTTCACACTACGGCTAAAGGACCCAGGATCATATGAAGGAGGGTTACATAGTAGCTGGCAAACTGTTCCACAGCTTGATGGTGCGGCAAAGATACGAATTTGCAAACCTCTTGGAGCCAAGGTAGTAGACACCACGAAGCTGTGGCTTCGCAAGCCAGTTCACGTGATTTTGGTGTATCGATTAAAAAGTAAATAAATTAATTCAATTTGCAAATTTCTTGGCTCCGGGCTTAATGACGTCAAAATGTGCATTTTTTTATCAATGCACATTTAATGCTAGCATCGCTTTGTCGATTGAACTACGTAATACGTTCACAACTCTCGAGCATTTTACTAGGCTCTTCTATCTAGTGCATTAGCCAGTTTGCTGTCATAAAAACTATAACGTGTCAATGGAAACAGCGCGTGCGAAATCAACTCACTCACAGTCGATTATCTAGCAATTAGTTTTCAGGATTGGCGTCATTTAAATTTGTCGCGGTTCGGAATCGGTGGTCAGTGTCCTTCAGGTTGCCACTGAGTTATACAGTCACAACCCTAGTGTGCAGTGTTATTGGCGGGAAATATTTTTTTTTATGTTTGAAAATCGAATTGTGTGATGCATTTATTTAATTAGGATAATAAAGGTACATGATTAATGTTTTTTATCATATTAATAAATAAGCAATATCTAAGTTTACATTATTAAATTAGTAATGTTATTTATATGTTAATAATAATATGGAAAAAATTATAATTAAATACAAATAAATTAACGAGAAGTGCATAAATATAATAAAAGGAACTGGACGTTATTAACGCAATTAGCATTTTGAAACAAACCAAAAAAATTAACTTGCAACAGAGCAACCGTTTGATAAAATAGGATTACACTTACTCATTGTATTAAATGTTATTATTATATTTTCTGCGTTTTGCGACATGTTTAGTAACATGTTGAGTTAATTTAATTAAGTAATTACGGTACAAACTATTATAATAATAATTTTTGAGATTTTAATAATATGATTCGACGGATGGCACGCTATTCAATTTAAGCGCCATTTAATTTTTTTTTACTATTGGCGTTTAAGTAAAATTTTTGGGTTCAAATAATTCATAAAAAAAGCTATTCCGTGGAATTGAGTAGAATTAATATATTACTTGTGTAAGCACGTACTTAATCTTAATGACTTAATTTCATGCATTCATAAGCATTATTTTCTAAACTAAATGTGCCCTGAAAAAAATGAGCATTGTTTTACCAGTGGAAATAAAGTACACAAAAAAAATTAAACTCGGCTCGAAAGATATCCGAATATTTATATATCTCAATATTGACAATAATGTCACTTAAGTCAAATAGTCCGCCAATCGTTGATATGTATTCATATTGGCCATGAAAATGGCAGCCTCCGTGGTGCAGTGAGCGAGTAGCCGGTTGTAACAAGACGCGGGTTCGATTCCCGCACCAGGGCAAATGTTTGTATAATCCACAAATATTTGTTTTGAGTCTGGGTGTCGTAGGACCGTAGTCCTTCGTAGTTCTTCATACCCACGTGGGATCTGGACTACGTGTTACTAGGGACTATTGGGTGTATTTATAAATTGACTTATTTTTCTACTCGCTGTTGCCAGCGGCTCCGCCCACGTGTAGTTATTTTTGAAAGAAAAGGTATAAAATCCATGAAGTCATATTAAGCTATTTATTACAACTTTCTATGTTTGGTATCTCAAAGAAACCGTGCATTTTTCCGGGATGAAAGTAGCTTATGTGCTATTCCAGTCTATAATCCTCTGTGCTAAAATTCAACCAGATTCGTCCAGCCGTTCTGGCGTGATTGAGTAACAAACATCCATCCATCCAAACATTCGCATTAAGAATATATTACTTTGCAAGATTTGAGGTAACGACTATTCTGTAAGACATAACGCTGAGTGTTTTGGTGTTTCTTCTCAGACCAGTGGGCATTTCCGAAGCAAGCAAGCAATAAGTTTGTTTGTTTATTTGAACGCGCTAAGCTCAGGAACTACTGTTTCGAATTGAAAAATTCTTTTAGTGTTGGATAGCCCATTTATCGAGGAACGCTATAGGCTATACGCTATTTATTGGGTTTTTCTATCTAGAAATTCCTCAGTATTAGCTCGGAGTCTGGAATCTGTGCCCGGTATGGCGATAGGCTTGCCCCCTATCACATTATGGGACCGAAATTCAGCGAAAAGTGGGTGTACTGGTTACATCTCTGCCTACCCCTTCGGGGATTACAGGCGTGAGTGTATGTGTGTGCTATAGGCAATATAACATCACGCTATGACCAATAGGAGCGGAGCAGCAATGAAAAATGTTGCAATAACGGGGAAAATTTATTCCTTTTGAGAGCTTCCTTTGCGTGCGCTACGTAAACGGTTAAAGTTACGTAACAATCATGTATGACGGAATTGTTCCTCTTAAGAAGTTCTAAAAAAAGTGCGTGATAGCATATGTCTATCTTTTTCGGTTGGCTCACTATAACCTTTATAATGGTTATCGAATTTGTTCTGAAACAATGCATTATTTGGGAAGGGGGTTGTATATAGATACATTGTATTAAAATTATATTGTATTAGGTGAGCACTTAACACCTAGTAACAAATCACTCCATGCAGCTGCACGTCTGAAGGCTAAAGAACTTTCTTATAAATTTTTGTGGGTACGAAACGGTAGAATATTTTTGCGAAAAGATGAAACGCACCAGGCTATTTTAATTAACTGTGTAGATAGCTTGAGGCTTATAGTGTAATTGCTTTGTCTATTTACTAAACATTTGTCAATGGATTTGATACCCTCTATAATTTTCGATATATATTACCAAAACGTCCGTGGTACACGGACCAAAACTGACAAACTATACAACAACATTCTACAAAGAAATTACGCTGTTATAGCTCTTACTGAGACCTGGCTAAACGCAAGTATCAATAATCGCGAGTTAATCGACTCGAGATACACAGTCTACCGTAGGGACAGATGTTTGACGAGTGGATCCAAAAAGGATGGAGGTGGCGTTTTATTAGCAGTATCTCGAAATATCCAATCTTTTCGAGTACAATCCTGGGAAACTGATTGTGAAGATCTATGGGTCACGCTTCAACTAAACATTAACAATGTTCCAACTAAAGTAGCTATATGTGTTGTTTATTTGCCACCACCTCTGAAATTGTTAACCTTAAACAGATTTCTGGATAACGCCACCAACAACGTAAGTCGTGTTCACAATGTTATCATTTTAGGCGATTTCAACATAAATTTTATTAAATGGGTCAAAGACGATAATCATCACCTTACTCCCATCAATTACGATTGCGCACTTGGCTACTCATTGGTGGATTTTATGTCAGTAAATAATCTTAATCAAGTTAATGACATCAGCAATGTAGACGAAAATTTCTTAGACATTATTCTTACTGATATGACCGAGGTGACCACCATGGCCCCTCCAAGCGTTTTAACTAATTTAGACCCGAGACATCCGGCGCTATTACTTAATGTTTCTGTTGACTTCTCCCATAACCATCTTGACCCAAAACCTAGAAATGATTTTAACTTCTTTAAGGCTGACTATAAGAATGTTATAAAGACGTTGAAAGAAATTGACTGGAATGATAAAATCGCCAATGTTAAAAATGTAAATGATATGGTTTCAACATTCTATGTAATATTAAGAAATGTAATAACACAATATGTACCCAAGCGTAAGTTAAAGTCGTCCGAGTTTCCGCCATGGTTTGATTATGTTTTGATTCGGCTTTTATCGGAAAAAAACAAATTACGATCGAAACATTCTAAGTACAAGAATCCTCGCGATAAGTTGGAATATGAACTACTGAGAGATCGTTGTCACAAACAACTAAAGCAGTGTTACAGTAATTACATCTATCGCATAGAATCTAATATAGCCAAAAACCCAAAGTTAATATGGAGATTTATTAAGGATAAACGCAAGGGCGACGTATCACTTCCCGGTGTGATGCATTGTGATGGCGATTACATCGAAGGAGGTTCAGGCATAGCCAATCTTTTTGCAAAGCACTTCTCATCTGCTTATGAAAATCATGATGCTCTTAAACAGCCTAAATGTGTTACTCCCGATTCGGGTCCTAATTTCTTAAGTCATCTCAGTTTTACTGAGAATGAAGTTTTGAAGAAGATTAAACAATTAGATGTTGCGAAAGGTGCTGGTCCAGACGCAATACCCCCAGTCTTCATTAAGCGTTGCAGTTCTGTTCTTGCATTGCCTCTATCCATGATATTTAATAGATCATTGCGCGATGCTGTATTCCCGGATGAATGGAAGAAGGCTCGCATTTTACCAATATATAAGAAAGGTGAACAAAATAACGTTAAAAATTATCGCCCGATATCAATTATATCATGCTTCTCAAAATTGTGTGAATCTCTAGTATGCCCTGTCCTTACACTTCATTTAAATACCTCTATCACAAATGCACAGCACGGTTTTAGGATTGGTCGTTCGGTGAACACGAACCTGCTCTCATTCATAACTGACTTAACGGCAGATGTCGACTGTGGAAGATAAGTGGATGCTGTTTACACAGATTTTTCTAGTGCGTTCGATAAGGTAAATCATCACTTACTGCTGGCAAAGCTTGAAGCAAATGGCGTGGGTGGTAATTTGCTAAGATGGTTTAAACCTTATCTTGCTAAAAGACCCCAGTCAGTGGTCGTAAAGGGATATTAATCTACTGTATATTTTGCCGACTCTGGCGTGCCACAGGGATCACATCTTGGACCAGTTCTATTTTCCATATTCATTAATGACATAACAGACAAAATCAAATACTCAAAGTTCTCCCTATTCGCTGACGACCTTAAGATATACAAGACAGTTAATAGCCTGTCTGATGCACATCTAATCCAATGTGACCTGGACAATATTGGGCACTGGTGTAACGAGAATGGTATGATGCTGAATCCAGGAAAATGTTCACACATAAAATATTGTAGAAAGAAAATACCAATACAATCGAGTTACAGCATCGACGGAGTATCCCTACAGGAAGTGAGCGATATAAGAGATCTGGGTGTCAATTTGGATAGTAGCTTAAGATTTACCCTACACATAAACGCGACAGTAAAAAAAGCTGCCCAAATGTTAGCGTTCATTAAACGCAGCCTTAAAGACTTTCGACGTCCACAAACCAGGATTTTATTATATAACGCCTTGGTGCGAAGTCATTTGGAATTCGCTTGTGTGGTCTGGTGCCCCTCTTACGCAGTACATTCGCAGAGAATTGAAGGCATCCAGCGCGCCTTCACAAGGCATTTGGCTTATATGTCGTCAGGTATTTCACATAGGGCTCCTTACAATGAAAGGCTCAAGGCTTTTAAAATGTTGTCACTTAACAATCGTCGCATCATTCAGGACCTTTTGTTCCTCTACAAAATCCTGAACGGTCAGGTAGATTGTTGCCAGTTGAATGACAACATAAAACTTTTAGTACCTAGAAGAATTCCAAGATATCCCCTTACTAAAACGTTTTATATTCCAACTTTTAAAACGAACCTCGGTCGATACTCTCCATTAGCTCGAATGTGTGGCCACTATAACACCGTTTGCGGTGTCCCGGACGACACTGACGTTGACATCTTTCATGATTCTTTCTTCCAATTTAAAGGCAAGCTTGTCAAACATTTCAGTCCCTGATTGAAGTGTTTGTCGAGTATCATGAATGAGATACAATATGGTGACTGTTTTTAATTAAATTTTGGCGACATTACCTAATTAATATAATAACGTAATCTAACCTAATCGAATCTAATTTAATGTAATTTCATCTAATGTAATGTAATTTCGTCTAATTTAATGTAATTTTAATGTAATGTAATTGTGTAATCTATTATGTGTGCTATTTTCGGTATAATTCTATTTCTATTTCTATTGTCGTACTCTTTTTTTATGAATGCTGTGTATGTCTTTAATTGATATTCATAACTGTTCTTGTGCTGTGATAAATAATAATTCTATGTATATTATGAATATTGTTGACGTACCTTAATAAATAAATAAATCCTTATCCAAAAAAATATGACAAGTATTCAATTTTGAACAAAGTTACGTCATTTGATTTCAATGAATATCTTAGGAGATATAACAGTTTTAAAATATCTCCGCAGCAAAATGAATATTGTTGTTTGTATGTTTGTTTGTTACCTTTCCATGACTAACGGGTGAACGAATCCTAATGAAATTCAGCAGAGGGATAGATTATATTCTGGGGAAGGACACAGGTAAACTTTTGTCTCAAAAATTATCTTGATGGGGGTGAAATAAGGGTTGAAAGTTTGTATAGACAATCCGTAATACCTTTTTTTTGTTGTCGCGAGGAAATCGTTTTATTACTGCCGCCCGCTCCGGGGGGAAGCGGAATAAGAATAAAACGGGTATGCTGGACTAGCCGGTCTTACGACCCAGCATCCCCCTCGCACGGATGATGGCTATCCGGTGCTGCCGCTGAGCCGAGTCCTTACCCCCTATGTACACCCCACCCGACACTACCAGCTAAAACCCTGCGGTGGCCTTCTTCGGCGCTTACAGAGCGATCCCGGGGTATTCTAAGAAGTGCTAGAATTGCAGCCGAAATCGCCCCTGCGCGGTGCTGCGTACCAGCCCATCTTCATGGGGGAGCTTAGGAGCCCCCGCGCACCGAACAACGACAGCGAACGAGGCCTTACCACCCGCACTGCCGTCCATCTCGGGGTCGCACGATGCTCCGAATTTCGGAGTGCATCGATACGGGCTGACAGCCCCCCGCTGCGCGCCCGCGACCCCCGATGGCCCCAATTAGTAGCCTCGTACGACAGGCAGGGGTTACCGTGGTGAAATTCTCAAAACGCCCCCATTCCACAGGGCGGAATTCCACAGGGCGGGAGACAATCCGTAATACCAGAACTTAGGGATCTTAAAATTCATATTTAGGCTTTTGGTAAGAAATAAAGAAATACGTGTTTCATCGCTTTTACCTAATCATCCCTAAAAGTCGAAGTGAGGGGTTAACTTATGAGGTTATTCTTTAAATGCAATCTCAAGCTTCAGGCACAACACCTGAGAGTCAGAACGATCGCTATAGGTGTCTAGTGCAGAAGACAACTCCTTGGATTGTATACTTCTGCTCCCGTAAATAACCTTCACGCGGGTGGAGCCGCGAGCAACAGCTAGTTAAGTATAAAATGAAACTGATTATTTTATACGCTTGTTATACACGCAGTAGCTTTCGCATTTATAATAATAATTAGTATGTAGATACGTATAGCGATACTTTATCGATGCTCATTATTTATTAAAAATAATGTTAAAATATAATTAATACTCTTGATAACACGATATATAGTGTGCTATTCATTTATCCTTACATATTATAAAACAATGTCCTCCGCCGCGTCTCTCTGTCGATTTGTTCGCGATAGTCACAAAAACAACTGAACGGATTTTTATGCGGTTTACCAATAGATACAGTGATTCATGAGGATGGTTTCGGTATATAATTTGTCAAGGTTTTGTGTCAATTGGTTGAAATATAACGATAATTGTTGGAAGTGTCGGAAATAGTAAACCCGCCTAGGAGACTTCATCGAAAACGATGCCTCATGCCTTTAAGATATAATAAAACAACACATGGTGGGATATCCCACTATTTTAGATCTACAGAAAAGTCTGCGATGGCATATATATATATTTTATCTATCTTCTAAAAAAATGGTCACATACAATGCAGTAGTAGGAAAGCTACTGCATTGTTTATTATTTTTGAAGTGGTAGAGCCACGCTGTAGACATATTTGTCTACAGCATGAATGGGCCGGCTCGACCGGGGTGGTACCACTGTCTCACAGAAAACCAACATAAAGTGACAGTTTACTGTCGCGTTTCGTATGGTAAGTGAGATATCCGGAGGCCCAGATTCCCCCTTCCGTTCCCTAATCCCTATTCCTGTCCTTTAAGGCCGACAGCGCATACATGATACTTTCGGTATTGTGGATGTTCATGGGCGGTGGAGATCACTTAACATCAGGTGACCCACTGGCTCGTTTGTCGGACTATGTTATAAAAAAAAAAAGCTATTTAGACGGATACAGTAGGTATTAATCCTTTTGAACTTAAGTACGTTGGTTACCTTAAGCATTTCATGCATATTATTATAATTTAATACACTATATAATTTAAATGAATATCTTAGGAGTTATCGGAAAAAAATAACGCGCGCGAAAATAATTTCAGCATCTTTCTCACACCAACTTGCTTGATGTGATCCGCCCACCACGCCGCGCGGCACCCACCGCTGTTGCCCAATGTTTGTTTGCCCAATGTTATGACGATTGGGCGATTTTTGAGGATCAGCTGTATCGTTGGCCTCTCTCAAAGGTTCAGGCTCGACCCCTGAGTGGTAGGACGATCGGTACAGGTGCTTCAGTGCAGGAGACAATTCCTTGGATTGTAAACTTTTTCTCTCAAAAACGCAGGCAACAGGTAATCTGTATATATAAAAGAAGAAGCTGACTGACTGACTGACTGATCGATCAACGCACAGCCTAAACGTTAGAGACTTGAAATTTTTACAGTAGGTACCTTTTATCACGTAGGCATCCACTAAGGAAGGATTTTTGGAAATCCTAACGGGGTAAAATATGGGAGGAAAGTTTGTATGAAAATCAGTCATGTTTGAAGTTAAACGCATTAAAATTGGTATTTTGATTTGTATACTTTTTCTCCCAAATATGACCTCCACGCGGGTGGAGCCGCGAGCAACAGCTAGTTTATAATAAAGTAACAGTTAGAAAACGAAAAAAGTACTTTCTCGGTAACATTTAGTCTTTATTTAATTAAAATCGGTTTATTCAATCAAAAGTTATGAGAATGTATAGTTCACAAAAACTATATTACGGGGATAAAGCGTTGTGAGTTATAAAGTGATATAATTAGTATAAGCTAACAAGCTAGCTCACAAAAATTAAATCCACGCGGGCGAAGCCGCGGTCAATAGCTAGTCCATAATAGCATTTTAACATTTTGACAACCTCCGTGGCGCAGCGTGCGAGTAACCGGCTGTGGAACCAGAGGCCGTGGGTTCGATTCCCACCGAGACAAATGTTTGTGTGACAGACGGATATTTGTTTCAGGTCTGGGTGTTGTGGGATCGTAGTCCCTCGTAGTTATTGATACCCACGATACAGGTTTTACCTAGTGTGGGGTCAGAACTACGTGTGTGGCTTTTGAGTGTATTTATTTATTTATAACAGATGCCGCCGAATGTAAACGACAACTTATTGCCAGAGGCGCCGAGACACATAGAAATAATAGCGACTGAAGAGTCGATTCATGATGAAGAAATCCAATGCACCTGTGATGAAACTAGCTACGGTATAGGTATATTTTAATAGAATGGACACCAGACCAAATTTGAGTTTAGAAATGTATACCCTGATAAAGACGGATATATGGAATAACGGCTGTGATGGATGAATGGCTGAGATCTGTAAATCCAAAATAAGTCCTTTAGAAACAGACCTTACGTAGCAAATTTTAACTAGTTAGCGTTCCCGTGAATTAAATTTCGGAAAGGTATAATGAAGATGCAGGAGTGTGAAAGACAAAAATCCTTGACAGGGCAGAGAAGTTATGTTTAAACACAACTCAGTCAAATCAGATAATATCCTGGCACGGCAAAGTAACCACACTGCACCTGATGGTAAGCGCAGTGCTGTCCTATGAGAGTATCGAGTAGCGAGAGACAATTAATCCCCACTACTCAACACAATCATGCCGGCCTGCTTCTTCACACTACGCCATGGGCAAGAAGGTGAAGAAGCGGTCCAAGGTCTAGTGTCAGAGTACTCAGAAGGCCGCCAAATGGCCTAACATCGTACCCCAACTCTAGACTCCCGACAAAAACCGGATGTACACTGGCTGATCCCGGAACGCGACACACTTGTGTGTGGGTGGGCACTATGGTGGGTTTTACTCCCCGTGTACGATGGTCGCTATCCGGGCGGATATGAATATCCTACCACCAGCAAATATTATAACAAAAGCTCTTGTATAAGCTTTGTAAACTGCCATTAGCTCAGTAAGTTACATTAATAGAATTAAATAAAATTTCAGGAGATGCGGTATTTTCTACTTTCATAGTTGCTCCACTAGTGGTGTCGGTATGGCGAGGAACATGGGGCATCATGGATATACACAGAGAACTGTTCCCGTACGCCCAGATATATATACTGGGCATTATAATACACTGTTGCTTCGCTTTGCTCAGGTGCGAATAAAATTAAGATTTTCGGCCTAAAAAGTGTGATGACTCGATCAATATACAGAATTTTCTAAAACATTATATCAATAAATGGGATCATACACATGAGGTTCTGTTAAGGTTTGCTAAAATACATTAGGAATTAGGATTTCTCGTGTGAAAGTTCAAACTCACTTCAAATTATTAAATGGAGGTATTTGATAAAAAAAAACTTACGTGAACTTAATCGAAAACGACTCGACGATTTTGATTTAATTTTCAGACAATCTTCAGATTAGTCAAGTAGGTAACGTTTCGTAGCGATCGGATCAACTGAGTTTTAAGATATTTGATAACTTTTGTGACATATTCTCGATGGAGTGATGAGAATAGTGTTTTAACGCACGCCTTAACAACTATTTGTAACAGTAAGATCATAGTTGTGATAAACGTAATCCTCCCCCTGGACGTCCCCCTGCAAGGTGGACAGAGGTCGCAGGACCCCGCTGGATGCAGGCCGCTTCTGACAGGTTGGTCTGGAAATCTTTAGGGGAGGCCTATGATCAGCAGTGGACGCCCAAAGGCTAAAGAAGAATCACGGACGCTAAGCTGCGAGCAAAAGCTCCCAATAATAAGTAAAAGTTTTGTGTAGGTCTCATCTCCTGACCCGTTCAGAAGGCGCTTGGAGTCGTCCCAATGGCGGGGCTGGTTCTTGGATACGAGAACGACTCCTGTCAAAGATCTACACGTACATATTCATACTATCCTGCATCATGCACTGGCGAGGCGGCTGGGGACTGCTGGACGCTGTTGTTGCTATGATAGTGCCCAGTGCTGACGATCCTCATCGGTAAGTAATTATAATAAATAACACCCAACAGTCACACACATAGTTCTATATAACCTGTATCTTGGGTATCAAGAACTACGAGGTATTACGGTCCCAACAACAGGTATTACGGTACAACACTCAACGAAACAAATATCTGCCATACAAACATTTGTCCCGGTGGGGGAATCGAACCCACGGCCTCTCGTTTCATAGCCGGTTACTCACTCATTGCGCCACGGAGCTGAGGCTGTCGATTGGATACATCCACACATACACATATACATACGACAGAGACTCGTTTTCCAGCTAATGCTACTCAAATTTGACAGGTTTTGTCCAACTTGGTGAAATAGTATATCAATTTCACCAGTCGCAACCATTTTTTTCATCTAAATGACGAGCAGCTTTTTGGCCTGATAGTAAGTGCACATGGCAAAGTTCTGTATTCATTATTTTGACACATAAGATTATAAGTCTCATTATAAATAAATAAATGACACCCAACAGTCTCACACATAGCCCCGATCCCACACTAAGATACGAGTCTTGTGTTGTGGGTATCAGGGACTAAGAGACACAAATATCTGCCTGTTACACATACATTTGTTGTGGGAATCGAACCCACGGCCTCTCGTTTCACAACCGGCTACTAGCCTACACGGAGGCAATTAGGCCCAAAGCGTTGTTATTACTGTGAAATTTTCTGCCATTAAATATTAAAATGTTGTCACCAGGCCTGTGTTAATAGCAGCATTCACACTTGCCTTCTACGTGTCCATCGCTCTGCTAAGATCTGCGCGGAATCTCCTCGCGCCGCCATACTTCCTCGTCACTGACGGGAAGGAGCCCACATACATATTCACTACGAGATTTAAGATGACTGTAAGTAGCTTTCCTTATACCATGGCCGGAACCAAGAGCAGAGCAATTTCGTATTTTTGCCGCACCATCGAGCTGTGGAACAGTTTGCCAGCTACCGTGTTCCCTCCTATGATCCTGGTTCCTTAAGGCGTATTATGAAGCTACACAGCAGGCCGGCATGATTGTGTTGAGTAGCGGGGGATAGGTTGTCTCTCGCTACACTGCGCTTACCATGATGTGCAGTGTGGTCACATTGCCGAGCCAGAATAAGAAAAAACACCCGAAACTCCTTGTCTATTAATAGATTTTTTATGTAAATTACGCGATGTATTATCCTTCTAATTTAAATAGAAAGCTCATAGTGAAATTATGTGATCAGCTGATCCAGGAGTGTCTCTCGTTGTAATGGTTCGTCTTCGTGTAGTATGAGGACATATTAGTTGGAGCGGTTGTTCAAATGGTGGAACCATGCTGAAGACCGGTTTATCATTTACGAGTCAGTTTATCGGATTATCACCACCACTGTCTTACAGCTTACTTAATTTTACTATTACCACCACTGTCTTACTTAGTTTCAAAAAATAATTTCAAACTAGATGTACTTACATCGATACCGAAATAAACCAATCAAATAATGGCGTGGCATTGAAACTTTATTCTTATTGGCTCATTTCTAGAAAGGATCTGTAGAAGAAAAGAAAGAAGAAAGAAAATAAATTTTATTTGGTCAACACTTTAGATGACATATAAATTAAAAACACAAGGAGTAATACAACAATAATAAACCCTAAGTACACTCGCTGCTCCTCAATTTGGAACACTTGTGCCTAAAATATGACAAAAAGGCCATAGGCTCAGGTAGTAAAATACTGCCTGGCGCTGATATACTGTCTAGGCCTTACGAATGTTGTAGACCGAGATATAAGAAACGAAAATAAGTAAATTAGACGCTATTCAAATCTGCTGGAAGGGGTAATTGTCAAATGACAGTAATATGATGCATTAGGTATATGTCCCGTGACGTCACGTTTCTCAGAATCGCCAATACGGTTCCGTTGTGCGAGGGAGAAAGCGATATGTTCCCAATACGCAACTATTTTTGCTCATACCATTGAGTATTTGCTCATACCAATATTTAAAATAAATATTATGACCTCATTTATTAAGCAATTTTGATTCTGTTTTCGGAAAAGACTTTCTTTTGCGTATTATATTCAGTTGCATATCGAATAATGTACCAAATTAAATACAGGAAACTACCCTATCATCATACTTCGAGATTAATGGTACTGGCGTATGACACAGAAAAACATTACCAAGTACCAACGCATAATCCCAGATGCCGATTATGAGGACAATTCAAATGACCATCGGTTAACGCGTGGTCAGTTGACGTTCCCTACTACAATCCTGATTTGTAGACTATTATCCCCATTAGTTCCAGGGTCATGTTTACATATACCGACGTGTACAGGATCAAACAGGTTCACATAATAACAAGTGTGTAAAAATTGCATGTTTATCTGCAAAATTTGCTGCATGCAAGCAACGCATTATTGTACATGGACCATAGACACCTAATAATTTTAAAGATAATAAACAAGCCATAATGAATGAATGAACACCCAACAGTCACACACATAGCCCTGACTCCACACTAAGATACGAGTCTTGTGTTGTAGGTATCAGGGACTACGAGAGACTTTCGGTCTCACAACACCCAGACCTCGGACACAAATATCTGTCTGCCACACAAACATTTGTCCCGGTGTGGGAATCGAACCCACGACTTCTCGTTTCACAGTTTCGGCTACTCGCCAACTGCGCCACGGAGGCTGTCATTAGTATAATGTCAATATTAATAACGAACATCTTATTCTTGAAGACAAACAAAGTTATCTTGAACTAATCACAGTGAAGCCTACAATAATCCCGACAAACAAACGCGACGTCACAGAGCACAGTGCGGGACGCGATGATAATGCAATTACTAGAGGTAATCTGTAGTGGCGTAGTGACTAGTGGAGTAGCGCTGTGGGAGCGCGCGGGAGCGGTGGCTCTGTGGGTCTGTGACTCTGTGGCTGGGTAGAGTAGTAGTCATCAGTGTACCGTGAGAGATGCGCGGAAGCACCGCGGGTCTCGCCGACACGCTGGCGAGCGGGACGCGCACACACGCCGCGCTGCTCGAGGCGGCCGACGCCCTGCTCGCGAGCGCACTAGTCGCGCCCGCCGTCGTCACCTACTGGAAGTCCACCTGGACCCTCATGGACCTGTACGTGCTGCCAGACAACCAAGTGAGCAGCGCCGCCGCGTGCGCCGCCTTCGGACTGTGCTGTGACTTCTTGTTTTGCGTGTTCCAAACTCAGTTGAGCAAACACCTCAGCCCGGACCGTGGGCGGCTGACGTATTACGTGTTGTCGAGGTTGTATACGTGTGTGGCGGGGGTGGCGTGCGTGGGCGCCTGGCGGGGTGTGTGGAACCTGTTGAACGAGTGTACGGGAGACAGCGCGCGGACGCTGCTGTCGACGACGGCGGCCGCGACGCTCTCGCTGGCGGCGCTGCGTGCGCTCAGGAACATATGCGCAGCGCCGTTCGCGGTCGCCGTCGATACTCCACAGGACTATTTCGATGTGCCTACCATGTTCCGTACGGTTAGTATTACAAGAACATATAGATGATAGCTGTTACTCGCGGCTCCGCCCGCGTGGAGGTCATGTTTGGGAGAAAAAGTATACAATACAAAATACCAATTTTCATGCGTTTAACTTCAAAAATGACGAATTTTCATCCCCTATTTTACCCCCTTAGGGGTGGTATTTTCAAAAATCCTTTCTTAATGGATGCCTACGTCATAAAAGGTACATATTGTCAAAATTGCAAGTCTCTAACCCCAGCCGTTTAGGCTGTGCGTTGATCCATCAGTCAGTCAGTTTCTTCTTTTATATACAGAGATTTACCATTTAAAAAAAAGGACATTACAGCGTCCCAGGCTGTTGTTATATGCTATTTTTATAGTGATAAAAGCACACCGACTTCAATAAAAAACAAATTATGCGTCCCTATAAAATTTGAAGGTTGCCCTCGATTTTTCTGAGACCCCATCATCAGATCCTAACTTTGTGTCAATGGGACCAACTGGAAAGTATACCCTTTTAAACAAAAAAGAATTTCTCGAATCGGTCTAGGCGTCTTCGAGTAATCATACATAAAAAAAAGATTCCGACGAATTGAGAACCTCCTCCTTTTTTTTTAAGTCGGTTAAGAATCTTTCTTGCAATCTCCACTAAATCTTCCACCGTTGTAAGTTTTGAAGCAATGTTTGTAACGTTGCTATGTTGTACACAGCTATAAAACACTATTACACTAACCTCACTTTCCGCTACATCCGAGTTCAGTGTCATTTGGGACGCTACACTATGCCACATTAAATTGTTTGTCACTTCCAACTGGATCAAATCACTCAATGCTGCTCTCTACATCTCGGCTATGGAAGTGATTTCTTTTAGCGTATCTTGGGAAACCGTTTTGTTGCTATGAGTAGTATTATGTATAAGATATAAAACGTACGTAATGTAGCATAATTTTCTGGGTTTTTTAAAAAACGAGAATGTAAATATTGAATTTGAAGATTAAAAATGATAAGGTACAAGTAATTTGATCTTAGAATTCAGCAAACATATTACTAATAGTAAGAGGAATAAGGGAAATGCCGGTCTACTCTTGCACACAATTCCGATCAATCGGTATTGGATTTGAGAGATTTTGTATTTTTGAGCGCCATTTTTTTTTCAATATTGTGTAGCCATTAATATGCAGTAATTGGAATTAAGATTATCATATGAATGAAATGATACCGATTGATCGGAATTGTGTTCAAGAGTAGACCGGCTGAACAACTAAGAACATTCTTTCAAATAGACAAGGAGAAATTATATGGCATTTTCAAAAAAACTCTTATGTTACATGGTTCTATCATCGTTTCGGAGCCTAACAAAGTTGACTTTAGTACCACCTTACACCTTATTCAGCATCTTGAATTTTTATGTTGTTATAAATTTTTTCTTAATTAAAAAATAAAATAAAATATGTATTCATTAAAGAATTAATAGCCTACCAGACAGGGATTATAAATGTGGAATAAATATAAAATCTGAGACCATATTAATATAAACACCACAGACATCGAGTACTTATTTATACAAAATCTTCTTGATTTTTCTTACGTAGCGAGAAACAAAGTCTAAATATAACACACTAGCTGTTGCACGCAGCGCCGCCCGCGTGAAGGTTATTTTTGGGAGAAAAAGTATACAATCCAAGGAGTTGTCTCCTGCACTGACGCACCTGTACCGATCGTCCTATCACTATCACTCAGGTGTTGTGCCTGAAATATAAAGAGAGGCCAACGTCGATCTCTATTTAGAGGGTCCTCTTAAACGGTGACCGGTCAGACAATATACAAGTATCGTCTTTACGCGGCGCACGCAACGGAAGCTCTCAAAAGAAATAATTTTTCACTGTTTTTGCAACATTTTTCATTGATGCTCCGCTCTTTTTGGTCGTAGCGTTATGTAGCCTTCCTCGATAAATGGGCTATCCAACACTAAAATAATTTTTCTATTCGAATCAGTAGTTCCTGAGATAAGCGCGTTCAAACAAACAAACAAACCCTTCAGCTTTATAATATTATATAAGTATAGATAGGCAGTTGAAATGTTTACGAAATAATATGTTATTATTTTGTAGTGTGACGTTTACAAAACCTGTTATTGGTCACCTTTAACTATTTCCTATTTATATGAATTATTTATTTATTCGAATATCACAATAAAACTTGACTAGCTTTAGGCCGCTGCTTTGCATGCGTTATTAGGTTTATCGATACTTTTAGACTGTTGTCCTTCTTCACAAAAATTACGTCAGTTTACCTAAAAAATACCTAATTATTTATCCTAAAAAACAATTAATAATTTATTATATACTAATTATTGCATGTTCGATTTTTAAATATTAATATTATAATATTTATAAAGATCGCCTGCCTGGCAATCGTGAAATTGTGAAATGAGGTTACACGGGTCCTCACACCAACATACATATTTATATTATCTACGATTAGTTGTCGATGGTCTGGATTTTGTGTACGATGTTGAGCCTTCTGAATACTCTGACACTAGACCTTCGACCGCTTCTTAACCTACTTGAGAAGCTGCACAGCAGGCCGACATGATTGTGTTGAGTAGAGGGGGATAGGTTGTTTCTCGCTACTTGATACTCTATCTGAATGGCACTGTGCTTACCATCAGGTGCAGTGTGGTCACATTCCCGTGCTAGGATAAAAAAATTGTTGTTTTACTCTAGCCAGTGTTATTTCGACTGTAATCAATTTTATCTATTGTTAAAGTTTTTATCTATGGTCAAACATAAGATTATAGCGTTGTTTTTACAAATCTCTATTTTTATAAGAAACAGTCACAATTGGCTGAAAAAACAGCCTAATTGGTACGAACTGATTGAGAGACGGGTTCGAAACCTGCTCAAATCGCATATACCTCTAACTTTTTGAAGTTACGTGTCTACTCATTGTAAATTAACGCTTGTTTAAACGGGGAAGGAAAACATCGTGAGGAAACCTGCGTGGTTGAGGATTCTAAAGACTAAAGCCACCCTCTGATTAGTAGAACAATTAATAAGTAACACGGGGCTGATGTTATAACTTGAAAAATCATTTAATAAATATGTTTTAATCAAGAGTCTCCAAGTTATTCTGTTTGGAACGGTGCTTCATCACTCAATATTGGAAAGACATATTGGGGTACACGAGTAATTGATTATGTGCATAACTTTTAAACTTGAAGAAAAGCAAATTGAGGTGGTTTTTAGCCTTTAAGGTAAATCTTTTTTTTATATATGATAGTCCGACAAACGAGCCAGTGGATCACCTGATGTTAAGTGATCTCCACCGCCCATGAACATCCACAATACCGAAAGTATCATGTATGCGCTGTCGGCCTTAAAGGACAGGAATAGGGATTAAGGAAGGGAAGGGGGAATCTGGGCCTCTGGATATCTCACTTACCATACGAAACGCGACAGTAAACTGTCACTTTACGTTGGTTTTCTGTGAGACAGTGGTACTACCCCGGTCGAGCCGGCCCATTCATGCTGTAGACAAATATGTCTACAGCGTGGCTCTACCACTTCTAAACGTACCTCCACTTCTTCTTTTTACTATTTTAAAAGTGTTTAGACCTTTTCAAATATATGTTACATGAAAAAACATTGTTTGGTAAGAAGTATATTCTTTCCTTAACTTTACTTTATGTTTAACGAGCTATTACAGAACCAGGCACCAAACGGACATGATTAAATAATTGCATGCCGACGTCTACAATACGATAAACAGCTTGCGAATACCATATAAACAGCTTGTTATGATCAAGATATACAAAGTGGATTAATCATTTCGTCCCTTGGATGCAGTCTGTGGCTTTCAAGATTCTTTAAAAAAAACATGCCATGTAATACTTTGTGTTGGCTCGCACACCAAAACATATCTTTATAATTTACTCTCTTTAAATATATTTCCCTGGTCACGGAAAGAAGATGGGCGCTCCTATTTATTTTCTTTATTTTCTAAACATTGATTACAATCACTTTAATCAATACCATCCCATTACCATCTTTATTCCAAATCCAATCTTGTAGCTTTTAGATAAATAATATTTGAAACTGATGCTTCCGGGTAGACGTTGTCCTGCCATAAACTGCCTTCTTTGTGGACCAGTCTCGACAATAGCGCCACCTATAGGATTGCTACCAAATTTCACAGGAACATTCTCTGGGCTAATCTGAAGATTTCCTGAAAATTTCATAAAATGAACACCAGCCGTTTCAACGTAACTGACATAAGTGGTAGAAACCAATGACGAAAAACCTGTATAGTTACATTCGTCATTGGTAGAAACATTTTTTGTGTTTTATTTATATAGATGAATCAGTTAAGTAACAAATTAATCAGAAAAGCAAATATGTGAAGTCAAATCAGCAACGTTTTCAAACGCAAATAGCATTTACTAGTCGCTCATATAATATATAGACTCAGTGCTTATTATATTATCCCATCATTATTATATTACATTATGTAATTTATCGTAAAGGTTAACATTTATAATTCTAGTTTTGAGGGACTAATTATTTATGAACAACTATAGAACTTGCTATCACCTTTTTTTTTCTCGCGGGGAAAGCGTTTTATTACTGCCGCCCGCTCCGGGGGGAAACGGAATAAGAATAAAACGGGTATGCTGGACTAGCCAGTCTTACGACCCAGCATCCCCCTTGCCCGGATGATGGCTATACGTTCTGCCGCTGGGCCGAGTCCCTACCCCCTATGTACACCCCACCCGACACTACCAGCTAAAACCCCGCGGTGGCCTTCTTCGGCGCTTACGGAGCGATCCTGGGGTATTCTAAGGAGGGCCAGACCACCTTTCCACCCGCTCTCGGCGCAGGACGTCGGTCAGTCATCCACCCGGCGCCTCCTACGTCCTTTCTGGCGGCGGGAAGGATCATTTCGTTCCCGATCCCTCTCAGCACTCTCCTTCTGCGAGATGACGTTTTCGCAGAAGTGGCCCACCGCACGCCAGGACCAGCTGGCGAACATGGACGACACCACGGCCGGCAGCGAGAGGTCTCCACCGACGACTGCTCTGAGAGCGCTGCGCTCTTCGTTCCAGGCTGGGCACTCCTCCATCGTATGTTGGGCCGTGTCCTCGCGGCAGTTGTCACAGTGGTGGCACACGGCAGACACCTCCTTTCCGATCCGACACAGGAACGAACCGAAACACCCATGGTCCGTTAATACCTGTGTCAGTCGGAACGTAGGCGCCCCGTGGCGCCTGTCTAGCCATCTCTTTAGGACAGGACGCACTGCTGCGACAGTCCTCAAGCCCGCTGTCGGGCTCTCCAGCTTGGTATGCCACTCCTCCACGACGGTTCTGCGAAACTGGGCCGCAATCTCCCTCGATGCCAGTCTCTCGTGACGGCAGCTGGACGCCTCCTCCCGCCAGAGGAACGCTGACGAGAGGAGTTTGGCGTCCAACTCCCAAGGGCGTGTGCCGGCCAATACGCAGGCCGCCTCGTGGGAGACCGTGTGGTAACCCCTAACTATTCACTGCGCCACCAAACGATGCGGTTTGGTGGCGCAGTGAATAGTAGCAGCAGCGCGACGCAACGGGCGTTCAGGGACTCGGCCCATACGGGACATCCGTACAGGGCCATTGACCGCACGACTCCGGCGTATAAACTTCGGTATGGGTTACTAGGTCCCTCCGGGTTGGGCAGCAGGCGACCGAGCGCGCCCGCCGTCCGCACCAATTTCGGCGACAACTCCTCGAAATGGGCACGGAAATCCAATCGGCTGTCCAGAATCAATCCCAAGTACTTCATTTTACAGCCGATGGGAATCCGCACCCCCTCCACATCGATGTGGGGCCCTAAAGGTGGCCGAATCCGAGGCCTGTGAAAGCAAAGGGCCTCGGTTTTGTTCAGGGCCACCTTAAGGCCCAGTCGCCGAATCCTGCCCACCACCTGTTCGGTTGCGAACGAGGCGAGCAGAGTGGCCTCCTGGAAAGACCTGGCCGACGCTGTCACTAATGTGTCGTCTGCATAACAGACGACAGCGACGCCTCGGGGGTTAGTACCACGGAGCACCCAATCGTAGCCGATGTTCCACAGGAGAGAACCCAAGCAAAAAATAAATTATTACTTTTTAAATAAAAACAAAACCGCCTTCAAAAAAACGCAGACACGACTAAAAAACTAAAATAATTGGTTAAATTTACATCAATTAATTACATACAATTGAAATCAATTATTTGGAGTCGGTGCCAGCCAAAACATGGAAAAAACAGAATAATCAGACATACAAAAAAATATAAAATAGATCCCTACTTAGTTTTTATGAATCTAAAAGTAAAGAAAACAACACCGGCACCGACTCCAAAAATAATTGATTTAAATTGTATGTAATTATATATATTAATAAACGTAACGAATTATTTTTTGATTTTTAGTTGTGTCTGCGTTTTTTTGAAGGCGGTTTTATTTTTATTTAATAGTATTAACCCGACGTTTCGAAGGCTTTACAGCCTTCATGGTCGCGGGGTACCTACATTGAGTTGTATGTCGTCACGAAAGTATAGTGCAATGTTTCTACCCTCCATATAGTTGAAATTACATTTTTTATTTGTTGTTGTCCGATCTACGCCGAAAGAGCTCACAGTGTCATGCAGTTGGTCTTTTGGGAACCGATTTAATTAAATGTATAATTGGATCCCAGGCTGGTGCTAGCTTCCAACAATCTTCTCTATTGAAATTTGGATATTTTTTAATTTCAATAGCCTCGCGAACCATGGTAGGTAGGAATCGGTGTTTCTTGGCCGGGACTTGTGGTTTATCAAATTAGAGATAATGTCTGGAACATTTTTCTGAATGATCAGCAACTGCAGACGTATTAAAAATGTAAAATAAACTGCGACATAATCCGTAAAATTCTTTTTATTTCAATCAAGTGACGTAGTTACACATCTTGAGTGTTTTTTTTTGCTGTCGCGGGGAAAGCTTTTTATTACAGCCGCCCGCTCCGGGGGGAAGCGGAATGAGAATATAACGGTTATGCTGGACTAGCCGGTCTTACGACCCAACATCCCCCTCGCCCGGATGACGGCTATCCGGGTTGCCGCTGGGCCGAGTCCCTATCCCCAATCTACACCCACCCGACACTACCAGCTAAAACCCCGCGGTGGCCTTCTTCGGCGCTTACGGAGTGATCCGGGGTATTTTAAGGAGTGCTAGAATAGGGTAGTTTCCTGTGTTTAATTTTGTACATTATTCTTTATACAACTGAATATAGCAAAGCAATTTCGATTCTGTTTTCGCAAAAGAAAGTCTTGAAAGTAATCGAAATTGCTTGAAAAATGAGGTCACAATATTTATTTTAAATATTGGTAGGAGCAAATACTCACAGGTATGAGCGAAAATGGTTGCGTATTGGGAACATATAGCTATCTCCCTCGCACAACAGCACAGTAATGGGGATTCTGAGAACCCTGAGGTCACGATACATATTATGCATCTTTTTACTGTCATTTGACAATTACCACTTCCAGCAGATTTGAATACCGTAATGTACTTATTTTCTATCGGATTCGTCAAATTCTTTCGACAATAGGTTTAAGGTAATGTAAATTGTTGATTAAATTAATAAAAAAAACGAGTCAACTACCCTATTGTTGCCGGAACCGCCCCGGCACACATCTTGAGTACTGCCATTTCGACGCCAACAATTTATACTACGCTAACTCGAATTTTAGATAAATTCGGTACTTATGCCAAGTTGCTTAAAATGTGGTTATTTATATGTAAGAAATATACATTTATATTGTCGTACATTTTACCGTAAATAACCACAATATAAGCCACTTGGCAAACGAATTTACCTAGAATTCAAGTTAGCGTAGTATACATTGTTAGTGTAGATTTGTTCCCCAGTGAGGTGTCCCGGTTGTGTTACAGAACAGCAGAGAGACGGTGCTGTACGTGTTGGACTGCGTGTTCTCGGTGAGCGTGGTGGGGTCACTGGTGGTGTTCGTGTGGCGCGGCTCCTGGGCGCTGCTCGACATCTTCCTCTACCCCGACGACCAGGTCCGCTCGTGTTGGACCTCGTTGGTGAGTTTTTTAACAATATATAAATATCGGACTTCCTCGGTGGCGCAGTTGTAATCGTTCGTGACTATGAAGGCTGTAAAGTTTTAAAAATTCGATTAAAAAGTAAATCGTGATAAAATACGTAAAATAAAAAAATATTTTAATATGTAAAAATCGCCTAAGAAACCATCGTAATATTTTTATTATACAAAGAAAATTAAATTATAATATTGAATATTTTTGGGTCGTATTACTCGTCTACCACCGGAATACTTTCTGGAACTTTCTGGTAGGAAAAACGATTTCACAACCCTCGTCCAAGAGGCGGAATGTTTATGTTGTGGTCGCCGGTTGAGCAACTTGTTATTCAGCTGATCACATAAAATCTAAATAAAACAAAACAACTCAGTAGATCCGTTGTTATACTGGTTATTTTAATTCATTTCTTGTTTGATTACTTATAATGTCAATCGTTATTAAAATGCCTATAATAACATTTCTAATCAAGATGATTGTGTGTTGAAGATTTATCTTTGTAAATACAGGAATAAGTATATTCATGCTTTTATTTATTCGACTATCTCTTAGCGTAATCAAACTGTTCCGTGTACTTTCTATTTTAAGACGGAGGTTATGATATGATTTGGTTTTCCTGTGATATTTTGAATGTACTAATTATGCGAGAGCGGGTGGAAAGGTGATCTGGCCCTGCTTAGAATACTCCGGGATCGCTCCGTAAGCGCCGAAGAAGGTCACCGCGGGGTTTAAGCTGGTAGTTTCGGGTGGGATGTACATAGGGGATAGAGACTCGGCCCAGCGGCTGCCCGGATAGCCATCATCCGGGCGAGGGGGTGCTGGGTCATAAGACCGGCTAGTCCAGCATAACCATTTTATTCTTATTCCGTTTCCCCTCGGAGCGGGCAGTAATAAAATGCTTTCCCTGCGACAACAAAAAAAAGGTGCTCTGTCCGAGTTTAGAACTGCTGACCAATATATAGACGCTAGCCAGCCAACATAAGCTTATCTGTGTTTATGATTAATCCAGAGCAATAATTTAAAATGTATCTATGACAAAACGCGACAATTTTTTTTACATTTTGTTCGATCTATGTTTCCAAATTTTTGGGACTAGTCAACAGTATCTATACCCATTACCTATCTATACCTACCTGTTATGACTTTAGTTTAGATTCCTTAAAATTTTTCTAGACCTATTATTGTCTCTATATTTAATAAAACTAAGTTATTATATAAAATAGTAGTTTGTTGCTTGGTTATTATATTTTAGGTTTGTGTGGTTTTTCTATAGTAAAACCTGTATATTTTAGAAACCTTACTTAATTATACTGTGTTTAAGCACATTCATCGTTATATTCCATTATTTTTTTTTATCCTGGCACGGCAAAGTGACCGCACTGTACCTGATGGTAAGCGCAGTGCGGTCCAAATAGAGTACTGAGTAGCGACGATCTATCCCCCGCTACGCAACACACTCATGCCGGCCTGCTTCTGCACACTATGCCATGAGCAAGAAGGTGAAGAAGCGGTCGAGAGTCTAGTGTCAGAGCACTCAGAAGGCCGTAAAATGGCCATTGTACCCCAACTCTAGACCCCCGACAAAAACCGGATGTACACTGGCTGATCCCGGAACGTGACACACTTGCGTGTGCCACTATGGCAGGTTTTTCGCCCTGTGTACGGTGGTCGCTATCCGGGCGGATATGAATATCCTACCACCAGCATGTAAAATTCCTTTTCGCCACTTTAATCAACAATTATTTATTTAAATCATGTAAACCATTACTAAATGTACATCCAAGAGAATATTTTTCCGCATATCGGCCATTATATATAACGCCATTGAGTCAGTGACCACTTATGGAACGCAATTGCCTCTTCCTTTCGCGTCCGTCTTGTGTCCCGTGTGTCCCCCATCATGCATACAATATTGTACTACGATGTTATTACGATTTAGAATTGTGCTGAATTTAAACACTAGTATTATCAGCTGATCTATTATATTGTCGTTCTTTAATTTAATTACATTTGGTTTGATATTTACTTGGTGTATTGAAAAGGCAGCGATAGCCTAGTTGGTTGCGCTACGGACTGCCAAGACGAAAGTCGTATGTTCGAAACCCAAGTGGCGTACACCTCTGACTTTTCTAAAGTTATGTGTGTATTAAAATGTTAATTATCGCTTGCTTAAACGGTGAAGGAAAACATCGTGAGGAAACCTGCATACCTGAGAATTCTCATAAGAATTTCGAAGGTATGTGAAGTCTACCAACCCGCATTGGGCCAGCGTGGTGGACTAAGGCCTAACCCCTCTCATTAGTAGAGGAGGCCCGTGCCCAGCAGTGGGACAATGTTTAATACAGGGCTAGTATTATTATTTATTTATTATATTTGGTGTATTGGCAGCACGTAGGTATAGCTGAATTATCGATGTACACTATACCACTTATCTTGTAAAGTCTTGGGTTATACCAGGTTAAGTAATCACAATTGACAGCCTACGTGGTGCAGTAGGCGAGTAGCCGGCTGTGAAACGAGAGGCTGTGGGTTCGATTCCCACACCGGGACAAATGTTTGTGTGACAAATATACATTTGTGTCGGGTCTGGGTGTTGTGAGACCGAAAGTCTCTCGTAGTCCCTAATACCCACGACACAAGGCTCCTATTTTAGTGTGGGATCGGGGCCATGTGTGTGACTGTTGGGTGTTGATATATTTTGGGATTTCATATGTGACTTTAGATTCATCATGACCTTCATGATTAAGCCGGTAATCGATCATTACCGGCTTAATCTATAAAATTATATAAGTGCCTGTGGCGAGGCGATAGGCTGATCTCATATTGGAAAAACATAACCCTTCCTTGGCAGTTGGGTAAAAAAAAACACGAAGTGAAGTTGCACTAATTGCACCTTTGCCTGTCGCTTTGGGAATATAAGAGTGAGCTTATATATGAAACGGGTTTGCTAACTAAATTAATGCTCTTTCAAGCAACCCAATTTCAAATAGCTGCTATAATAACTACGCATAAGAAGAAAAACTGTGAGTGGTATCAACGGTAGCTAAAACCAATGCTAAATCCGAGCTAATAAGATATTTTGTTTGAAATGGCGATAGTGATATTTGTACTACCTACGTTAAGTTTTGATTTTGAAGACCCAAATGGTGAGACAATCTACTCATCCGGTTCATAAGCAACCATCGAAAATTCTGAGGAATCAGCTGGTTCAAACATGGTCATTTTCGATCTTAATGTACACCGGTGCTATAGTAGCAAATTGTATTAATATCGTGATATCCTTTAATTGGAGTTATATTACCTAATTTGTTACTTATATTTTTTTATATGCCAATTTAATGGTTGTCCAGAAAAAAAAATATTCGTCAGTAGAACCATGAACTATTTACTTTAATCAATTAGTTTAACCTTCAGGAAAGTTACTATGTATTTGTTACTATTGTAATTCTGATAAAATAAGTAAATTAATAAATACACCCAACAGTCACACACATAGTTCGTAGTGGTATAAACCATGTTACGCAAGCGAAGACACATGTAAAAATAAATGATAGGATATAATTTATTGATATTTATATTAGCAATGCAATAAAACAAGTTATTTCTGTGATGTATGCCGTTTATACAAACTTTATATATAATGTAGATCTGCCTAAAAATAATTTACTTCAACTAAAATCAAAGTGATAGAGCTATGCCGTATCCAGTTTTTTTACAAGAATGAGCCTATGCAACAGCGTTGTGCAATTGTTATAAAATCCTGATACCTTTGCTGGTACCTTTTGTACTACCAGCTTAGCTAAAATAAATATTTCATGAAAAACAACACCTTAAGTCAATTCACATTCCTTTCCTTAAAAAATCGGTAACATACATTTTATATACAAACACTCACGCCTGTAATCCCCGAAGGGGTAGGCAGAGGTGTAACCAATACACGCACTTTTCGCCGAATTTCAGTCCCATAATGTGATAGGGGGCGAGCCTATCGCCATACCGGGCACAGATTCCAGACTCCGGGCTAATACTGAGAATTTCTAGATAGAAAAACCCAATATCACTTTACCCGACCCGGGGATCGAACCCGACACCTCAGCACAGCAGCGGTCGTAACGCAATTACAACTGCGCCACCGAGGCAGTCTAAAAAATCGGTAACGCAATTACAAAACAAAAACGGGAGGCCACGGTTGTGTTCCACACCACGAGGCAAATGTTTATGGGTCTGGGTCCGTAGTTCCTTGTAGTTTTTGATACTAACGATATAGGTTTGATATAGATATGTGGTATGCGGACTATGTGTGTGACTGCTAGATATTATTATTGTAAGTTGTGTATTATCATTGTTGTGTGTGAGCGGTGGTAATCATCAAGAGCTTGTTTCCAAAGATCATATGTACGAATGTTTTCTTTAAAAAACTAAGTGTGAAGAACTTGCTCACATATATGCAGTCAGAAAAGCCAATGTTAATTAGTTGTAAATAGGAGACAAGGATAATCCAATGAGTTGAAGCCTTTTTTAGATGGCAGTTTTGTAGAACCGTGATGGATAAAATATTAAGTTATATAAGAAACTTTACCATGAGATGTAAATGACTTACTGACCTTATTTATACAAGTAATTCAGAATAAATATAACATGATAATTAAAAACCAAAAATCTTATATAAAATCGGATGACAAGCTCAACTTCATTCGAGATCATTCCATCATTATCATTACATAAAGTCGCTAAATAATACTAAATTCTACGAACAAAAGAAACCATATTATTAAACTTTAGACAGGACCTTAAAGTCTAACCATACCTACTTCGTTTCTGGTTCGATAAAGGATAAGATTCACGTTCAATAGCAAGGCGACATTGAATTAGAGGCACGTGTATTGCACAGACGGACAGAAATATCTTGTTTATTAGTAAACAGCGGAACAGCGCGGTTGACGCATTTACCTCAACAGGTCGGTTCCTGATACTGGAGACTGTACCTGTTATGGGTAATTGGATAATTTTGGTTCTATATGTGGACGGTGATGGTATAATTTGAATAAGCTCCTTTTCATTATGCATGATTTGGATGATGTCATTGTTTATTCTGTTTTATTGCTAGAAGATAGAATAAAATATCTTAAGATTAAACATGGGACTGTGGTGTACGGCTTACATAATCTAAAATTAGCATTTTATTCTGGCACTGCAAAGTGACCACACTGCACCTTATGGTAAGCGCAGTGGCATCCAATTAGAGTATTAAGTAGCGAGAGACAATCTATCCCCCGCTACTGAACACAACCATGCCGGCCTGCTTCTTCACACTACGCCATGAGCAAGAAGGTGAAGCGGTCGAGGGTCTAGTGCCAGCATAACCAAAGTATATTCACAACCACATTCTTACCATGATGTAAGTGGCTTCATCAGTAAACAACAATCTTGAGACAATATCTTGTCACATATATTTTGTCCAGAAAAACCCATAAAACCAGATTCCCTGGGAACTCACCTAGAGACTGCATTTAAATTTCATCCATCTATGAATTTGCGCAATTGTTACGGAATGCAGCAAAGTTAAACTAATTTAATTATGCTAATAGTTAACGTATGTAATACAACAATCTATTTATAACATTTATCTATTGACAGTGTATATCTGGAGTTATTTCTCAGGGGAGTTTCCATTCTCCGACACGATCCGCATTAGTGTTTACTAACAAACCGGTTGTGAGCCTTTTATTGGGGGATTTGTACATCCCTATTGACTGTTTGTCTGTGATAAGAGATTATATATGTGTTGTTGAAGCTGCACTTATTTGCTATGGATTAATACAGGCGCCGCCGCCTACGTGATGTCTGTCGATTGCATTTGGTAAAATTGATAGATAGAGAACAATTTGGAATTATTTTCAATAACCAGTAGTTAAACCAAATTAATAACTAGAAAAAACTATTTACATACACACATATACACTCACGCCTGTAATTCCCGAAGTGGTAGGCAGATGTGTAACCACTACACACACTTTTTCGCCGAATTTCGCTCCCATAATGTGATCGGGGGCGAGCCTATCGTCATACCGGGCACAAATTCCAGACTCCGACACCATGGCTAATATTGAAAATTTCTAGATAGAAAAACCCAATATCACTTTACCCGACCCGGGGATCGAACCCGAGACTTCGGCACGGCAGTCGTAACGCATGCGCAATTACAACTACGCCACCGAGGCAATCTAAAAAACTATTTAGATAAAGAATAGGACGTCTAATCAAATTTCTTAGCATATGCCCAGTCACTACATAAATTGTAAAAAAAAACTGAACTTATGTCTGAATTTGCAATTTTTTTCTTGTTAACAGATAGTAGGGTATGCGCTAGTAGTGGTGACATTCGCACTACAAGCCCCAGTGCGCTGGGCAGCCGCACGACTGCACGGCGCGCCACGGCTACTACTGGCTGATGTCTACCACCTCATCTCCTTCATCGCCACCGTCAACGTCTGGAGGGGTGTATGGGGCTTGCTTGATGTATACTTTTTTCCTGGTGAGATGCTGTAAACCTTTTTGGAGGCTTAATAATTTTGATTTAATTCTTAAAATATATTGTCCATTAATATGAACAAACTTAATGGGAACCAATGGTCCAGTCTTCAAATTTTTCTCAGCATCATTCTAATAGCTTGAAGGTCCCTAAAAGGCAACGTTTACAATCTCTTACTCTTTACGAACCATCCGGTAGTGGATTATTTTGGGTTTACGCAGTTGTGATAATTATATCGTATTAACCATACTGGATATTACTAGCGATCCCTACTCTCTAAAGGTATAAGTCCTGAAATGGGCTGCTACCTAATTGACCATGAGCTGCTTAGCAGATGCCGTAAATAGTCACATAGTCTCTACCCTCTTAATGTCGATAATGACCTCTAAGATCCGCATCTATACCCATTTGCGTGGGCTATAAATGATAACTTCCACTCTCAATTTGCGTAGGTGTATTGTCTACAGACTTTGCATTAACAGTTTAGAAAACGCTAGTTTCCTTCTACCTGACGTGGTGGAAATATTAGCCAATAGGTTGTTTATAAACTAGTGTCTTATCTTAACCATTCCTTTTATAAAATCTTGAAACCTGAATTCATTTATTCTTACCAATGTTTCGTATTACATGCTTATTGATGAGATCACTTACATGATGGTACGTGCCGTATCTCCGGAAATAAACAGAACTTGACAGAGTAATGTACTTCTATACGCTCATGATCCCAAGAAATGTTAGTAATTTTACTAATTTCAGTGTCCTTAAATTCGACATGTAAAATTTGCATAAAGTGCTAAGCTGTAGTATCTACCCAGACGGACTCTCCAATGCATTGCAGAATCTTAATTAAATCATTTATTTAGTAAATTAGGCCACTAGGGACACTTTATACAGAATTAAGTTTATCGATATTATAGATAAAAAAGATAGTTGTAGTAGCAGAAACCTTCGCACATATAAGCTAGTGGTGAGACTATCCCGCCCACACACCCGCCATTGTAACTCCTGTTTAGTCAGGATCAACAATGGCACGCATTTTTTCGACACCGAGTAATGAAACTCGGCGAGTCTCTGGGAATGCTTCATAACTGTCTTTTATCCCGCAACGAAATTAATCAAATAGAAATATAGGGAGGAGTTGGAAATATATAAGCTAGTGGTGGTAGGATATTCATATCCGCCCGGATAGCGACCACCGTACACAGGGTGTAAAACCCGCCATAGATACACACGCAAATGTGTCGCGTTCCGGGATCAGCCAGTGTACATCCGGTTTTTGTCGGGGGACTAGAGTTGGGGTACGATGTTTGGCCATTTTACGGCCTTCTGAGTACTCTGACACTAGACCCTCGACAGCTTCTGCACCTTCTTACCCATGGCGTAGTGTGAAGAAGCAGGCCGGCATGATTGTGTTGAGTAACGGGGGATAGATTGTCTCTCGCTACTCGATACTCTAATTGGACCGCACTGCGCTTACCATCAGGTGTAGTGTGGTCACTTTGCCACGCCAGTATAAAAAAAAGCTAACACCTCTTATTGTCCACAGACACCCCAAAGCTCAGCAACTGGTGTTCTCACGCCATCAGCCTCGCCTTGCTCATACTCTTGAACTGCTCCAACTCAGTCCTGGTCCGAGGGGTCTACATCGATGCTGAGGAGCCCGCCGGTGAGTGCGTGGTCTTCCCCTGCCACTACCTCAGGCTATTCTTCCACAAAGAGCGGACCAAGAAGAGACATAGACGAGCATTGCAGGCCGCAGCGAATGCTTCGAGAAAGTCTGAAGATGCGAGTCTGCCTCTACAGATTCCAGAAGAGAAAGTGTAGTCTTAGTACTCTGAGCTGGATGTCCAGCTCCAGGTATCAGGTATAGACTGGTTACACGATTAATATCGGTTGGGCTCATTGATTTAGGCGCCATTGAGATAAATACATATTTAGAATCAGCATTTTATTCTGCATCTCTTGAGTGTAGTTTAAATGTTTTCACCTCTTTTTTGGCGCTCAAATCAACTGGTAAAACCGGGAATTTTTTTTGCAGTGCATATTAATTTTAGCTGCAGTACGTGCTTACACAAGTAATATATTAATTTTACTAAAATCCACGCCATAGTTTTTTTGTAGTGAATTTTTCCGAAAATCAAACACACTTTAAACCTCGCTCTTGTAAAATTTCAAAGCTGGCGCTTATATCAGTGAGCCCGCTAACCGTTGATATTAAAGTTAAACGATGGTTGTCGCCATGGCGAAGTAGGCGAGTCTGAACGAGAGGCAGGTTCAATTACCGCACCGAGACTAAATGATTGTGTGATCCATAAATATTTTTGGGTCTGGGTGTTATGGGACCGTAACTTCCTCATAGTCTACGATACTGGTTCTCCTAGTGAAGTCAGGACTATGTGTGTGACTTTGGGGAGTATACTTTAAGTACTGATCGGTAGCCCAGTATTTCTAAACAATCAAGTTTCTTTAGTCATTTGCTGTTTTTGCATATTTATTATCTAAATATAACGGCGGTAAGGCAAAGCCTGGATTGTAAAAATGTAATGCCTAGTATTTAGAAATAAGCGTTTTGATAAGATATGTGTTGATAACATTTCGATGAACAAATCATAAAGGTCATTAACCTTTGTGATTTGATCAACTTAGTCTTCTTTAACCATTCAAGTATCACCTGGACATATTTTGCCACAAACTGGCAATACTCGCCCTTATTGACGTGCGTACTAAGCGTATTTGTAACGTTAATCTTATGGGAATAAAGTTGATTTTCGCTTGTATTTTTCTCACTACTTATTACCTTTTTCCGAACACCGGTATCCTTGTGATACATGAGAGGTTGAAATATATGATTACTTTCAATTTATTTTATAGTATATTCTGATTACCGAATTATTACGCACAAATATTTATATCTATTATGAATATAATGTATACTTTGTAACTTATTATTGTTCGCAAATGTTGCTAGTCTGCGAGAAGCCTTAATTGTTGATCTGTGAAATCCTTTGTCTAAGTCAACGCATAATAATTGAGCATAAGGGCTAATCCACACTGAAACCGTCGCCCGGTAAAATATCACGTTTGTTACTTCGGTTTACTGTGGTATTATCGTCCAACCGATAAAACGCCATTAGTATTTTATGTGAATCAATAGAAATCTATTTATATAAAATACAAAAATTGTTTCTACCTATATCTGTTATGGACTTTGAAACCACTTTTTGTTTTTTTTTTCAAACTCGACCGATTTCAATGAAATTTTGTGTATGTGTGTGGTTCGGTTCAACTTAAAAGATCCGATAGGTGGCGCTGTTGTCGAGATCTGAATTTCTTAATTTTTATTCGGTCCTCAGAGAAGGCGGTTTTTGGCAGGACAACGTCTGCCCGGGACCAATTAAAATTGGGTTCGAAAACTGTACAATTGACACTCTTGAACGCAACAACAGCGCACGATTTACTGAATACGGCGGATTTTTTTAGTAAATAAATTTAATAGCACGATCGCTAGTTAGTAAATATTCTATTTAATTTAGTTGAGTGAGTTAGAGTTCCAATATCTTCTAGATTGGAATTGAAACTGTCTCGAGATCGAGATTGGAATTGATTTCAAGAGTAGGCTACAGGTCACCGGTTTCAGAATGTGGATTGTCCTTTATAATATAATAAGTATACTGTGTAAATAAGTGTTATTAATAGATATATAAGATGTAGTCGGAGGCTGTTGTTAAAATGTCTGCTGTCCCGCGGCGGATAGTACATAATAAACGGATTTATTGCTAACATTTGAATTGTTTTATTAATACATACATACAAAAATAACCCAAAAAGAGATAGGCCAAGGTGCAATACGATGACGTCAATCGAGGGACCACCTAGCTTTTCATTCCACCTAGCATAAATTCCAATCCCAGGCAATTTATGTGTAATTGTTTGAATCGAAAACACATGTAGGCTTTATTTAATTCTGGACATTGCTAAGCAACAAAAAATATAGGAAAAAGAACATTTTGCACAATAAGGCAAAATCAAAATGGATTCAAAACTGATAATATTAGTATGAGTACGTGCTTAGTGGGAACGTCTATCTCCCTCGCACCACGTTATGGTCATTTTAGGTGTTGACGTCATCTGTATATATAAAAGAAGAAACTGACTGACTGACTGACTGACTGATTGACTGACTGATCGATCAACGCACAGCCAAAACGGCTGGGGTTAGAGACTTGAAATTTTGACAGTAGGTACCTTTTATGACGTAGGCATCCACTAAGGAAGGGTTTTTGGAAATACCACCCCTAAGGGGGTAAGATAGGGGATGATAGTTTGTATGAAAATCCGTCATTTTTGAAGTTAAGTTTATGAAAATTAGGTTTTGGCCTTTTAGTCAAAAATAAAAAATATACATTTAAGGATTTTTGGAAATTCCACCCTGAAGGGGGTAAAATAGGGGCAGAAAGTTTGTATGAAAATCTGTCATTTTTGCAGTTTAACGCATGAAATTTGGTATTTGGCCTTACAGTTAAAAATTAAAAACACATATTTCAGGGTTTTTGGAAATTCCACCCCTAAGGGGGTTAAATAGGGTAAGAAAGTTTGTATGAAAATCCTTCATTTTGAAGTTAAATGCATGAAAATTGGTATTTTATAGTGTATACTTTTTGTCTCAAACATGACCTCCACGCGGGTGGAGCCGCGAGCAACAGCTAGTAATTCATATTGTGCATCCTTTCCTTTCGTTTGAGAACTTTCAATTTATTGATTATTAATAATATTCTTGCCATAGTTAAATATGATATGACGTAGAATTGAACCCAGCACTTCACAGGTTACTTTACCTAAGTACGTTGCCACTAGTCGATCTGTGTTATTAATAATTTATTGAATTAAACTGATATTACAATTTACGATGTTGAATGACCGCATTACGTTACAAAACAACTGGCGTGTGGTAGATAATATTGCAATATTTATTGTAATAGTTTCCACTACCTTTTGAAAATAGCTCCACGATATTATGGATTGTTTTTTAACCGACTTCATTAATTAACCGCCTTCATTAACCGACTTCAAAACAATTCGTCGGAATCTTTTTTTTTATGTATGTTACCCGATTACTCGAAGACGCCTGGACCGATTCGAGAAATTATTTTTTTGTTTAAAAGGGTATACTTCCCAGGTGGTCCCATTGCCACCAAGTCAGGATTTGATGATGGGATATCAGAAAAATCAAGGGCAACCCTCAAATTTTATAGTGACGCATAATTTGTTTTTTTATTGAAGTCGGTGTACTTTTTATTGTAATAACAATTTGTCTATGTGAGATTATTCGACAGTAGCGCTATAACAGACGACATCACTGCCTCTGGCAGTACATACATACATTCACGCCTGTAGGCAGAGGTGTTACCGGTACACCTTTCCGCCGAATTTAATGTGTAGGGGGCGAGCCTATCGCCATACCAGGCACTGGTATCTGACCAGGCTGATACTGCCATGTTCCCTCAAAAATTCTTTTTTTTATGTCATAGTCCGACAAACGAGCCAGTGGGTCACCTGATGTTAAGTGATCTCCACCGCCCATGAACATCCACAATACCCAAAGTGTCACGTATGCGCTGTCGGCCTTAAAGGACAGGAATAGGGATTAGGGAAGGGAAGGGGGAATTTGGGCCTCCGGATATCCCACTTACCATACGAAACGCGACAGTAAACTGTCACTTTACGTTGGTTTTCAGTGAGACAGTGGTACTACCCCGGTCGAGCCGGCCCATTCATGCTGTAGACAAATATGTCTACAGCGTGGCTCTACCACTTTTATAATATACTTATCATAATTTGATAAAAAATGAGATGGGGGAGCCCCAGCAAAATCCAAAAATACTATATAAAAAATAAGCTCTAAAAGTAAAACTCGACTACTGACTAATGACCACTATTATCCTCTGAACACCGCTATGAATATGTACGATATACGATTCATGTCGAATAGTTTGTACATAACAATTTTCAGATTAGAAAATTTTCTTATTTCATACTTTTTAGCGTGACTTTTCAGGTGTCGAGTTTTAGTTTTTATGTATTAGTATGGATCTTTTATGAATGTGTTCCCTACAACCATCTGGACCAGAGAAAATGGCCAAATAAAGTTATTTTCTTTCGCAAGTAAAAACTATCACAAAAGATTACAAATTACTGGTGCATTGATCTTAATTTATGTTATGAATGTGGGGCATACGTTATTGCATTATTTGAGTATTTATTGACTCAAACATTAAATAATTCAATATAAATAAACATTGGGAGTAAGTGGAAGAAGACTAAAGTTCCTTGAACTATGAATTGAATTATCATTCCACGATAATCAACCTTGTAAACTACAATATAACGTCCCAAATGCAACTACAAATATTACTAAAGAGGGTATTATAAATTCATTGAGACGCACTAAGATAGCCTTATCATTGAGTTACGCGCGTCTATATGAATTCACTATTACTCTGGCTACTCAGAAATATACTAATTTTCTCAATTTCAGTCTTTAAATAGCACAAAATATTCCGGTCTCTGTTTATTATTACGAAACTTTGGAACCACAAGTTCTTGATAAATTCCAATCAAAACATTCGCAAGTCCCTACCTTCGGCATTGTCAAATCAATTAAGAGGTAGATCACCTCACCTGCTCTCAAAATTCGGTACTGCCCAGCCAATTCACAAAGAAATACAGATAATGATATATTATATATTGGTTCCAATTACTGAAAAAATAATAAAGTATCGCAACGTTTGATGACAGGCCTGATATTAGTATTTCTAGGCCGCACCGCGTTTACTTTTTCTATTGTGGTTTGATTTGAAGGATTCCAAGACAAATTGCTAGATTGCTTTGAGATTTCACATCTGATAGCTCAAGGTGGGGAGCGCAGTACGCAAATAGGTGTATTGTAAAGGTCCTGAGTTCCATCCATTTGTATTCTATCAGGTGAACCATTTGGAATCTCTTCCCCGATAATGCTTTGTAATTTTGTTGCAATTGGATTTTGCACTGATTACAGATATTGCATTTACTAGATCCCTGTCATATCATGTGACAAAGATATCTTTTAATGTTATCCTATCCTTTCCCTTCCATACCAGAACCACGCGTACTGGCTTGGTGAGCCACATCTTCGTGGTGTCAACTGACACTACTACCCCGGCCCGAACCAAGAGGTTTGCAAATCGCCTTCTTGCCGCACCATCAAGCTGTATAACAGTTTGCCAGCTACCGTGATCCCTCCTTCCTATGATCCTGGCAGCTTTAGGTGTGGTATGAAGTAGCTACACAACAGGCCCGCATGATTGATTGATGATGATTGATTGTGCTGAGTAGCGAGGCATAGATTGTCTCTCGCTACTGGATACTCTAGCCGGACGGCACTGCGCTTACCATCAAGTGTAGCACACTGGTCACTTTTATGTGCCAGATTAAGTGCTGTTCCGGTAAATTTATTATAATCATAGTTAAAATCTTATAATCGTATATACAAGTCTTAAAAATTATGTATGAGTGTACCAAAAATTCCTGCGCTGGAAATTTTATATCGGTGACATACTTCTAATATTTACTTTTGTTTGATAACAATAGACGCTCGTCCGTTTATTTGGAAGCGTATATAATATACTCCCTATCCATACCACCTGGAAACGATTCCGTCTAGCACGGTTCGTTTCCAGCGTTCATTTTTACCACGTACGTGCAAGATCTGGAATGAACTTCCTGCAGCGGTGTTCCTTGAGCGCTATGACATGTCCTTCTTTAAACGAGGCTTAAGAAGAGTAGTCCTTCAACGGTAGGCAGCGGCTTGGCTGTGCCCTGGCATTGCAGAAGTCTATGGGCGGTGGTGACTACTTACCATCAGGTGGCCCGTCTGCTCGTCTGCCTATCAAGACACTAAAAAAAACTCCCTATTGTTTTAACCGTAGTTCGTAGCTCAACCGTGAGTTTGTGTCAAAAGTTACGATAGGTAAAGAAGTCGCTAGCGTTGTAGCGTTTTTATGTATGGAATGTTTCGTTCTTACCGTATCAAATTTAGTTTATCATGTAACCGCTAGAGGCGCTGTGTCTTTTGTCACATAAATATTTTGAGTTGTCGCTAGCGAATATTTGTGAGAAAAGCTCAAATTGTTCATAGTTAAACATGTATTGTTACTTATTTACAATCAATCATTGTAATTATCTACATTAAATAAAAATCACTGTCTGACAGCCTCGGTGAAGCAGTTGTTATTGTGCATGCGTTTAGACTGCAGTGCTGAGACCTCGGGTTGGATACACAGGTAAGGTAAAATTATATTGGGCTTTTCTATTTATAAATACTCAGTATCAGCCCGGAGTCTGGAAATTTTATAGGAAGTCGGCCCAAAAAGCGCATGTCAAGATAACTCGTATTGAAAGCGTTAAATATTTATCATGGTGTAAAATATTTTATAACATCTGCAAGTTCGACGGAAATAAATTTTAGTTTAATTCACACATTTTATATTATTTATCGAAACATTGTGTTCTTTTTGTTGGATGTGCAAAATGAAAGAGAAAGAGAGAGATTAATTATGTATTTAAAAAAATATTTATTAAACATTTATATAAAATCCTCACATCCAAGTCTAGAATCGTACGCTAAAGTCCGTGTACGCTATCTTCGCTACATATTCCCAGTTGGTGAGGTCACACTTCTCAACCTTGCATCCAGGCGAGCCTGTAGTTCTTAACCACTCGATCCTAAAAAAGTTGGTAAATTTAAGTAAATTCTTCGTTTTAGGACTACAAAGCCATTTAGATAGAACTCTTATATATTTTTTTATATCTGTTTGTCCGATCGTCTGTACGTCGAAGCCATTTTATTCGGATATTTTCCAGGGAGGTTTTCTGTTAAGTTGACCATCGACAATCTGAAAAATACAACATCAAAACCCACGGTAGGCAGCGGCTTTGCTACGGTAGGCAGCGGCTTTGCTGTGCCCTAGTATTGCAGAAGTCTATGGGCGGCGGTGACCACTTACCTTACTCAGGTAGCCCGTCTGCTCGTCTGCCTATCGAGGCACTAAAAAAAACTTGACGTTTGTTTTTTGTGGGACCGTATTACTTCGCTTGGTTACGCCTAGTGCTACTTTACAAAATTGGCTACAGCGTTGATGTATTGTATACACGTCGTCCTAAAAAGTCCTAAAATCAGGTACAGATACCAATACGACGTAAAGGAAAGGTGATTTGTAACTTATCTGAATAATTTATAGTGGTAGAGCCACGCTGAAGACATATTTGTCTACAGCATGAATGGGCCGGCTCGACCGGGCTAGTACCACTGTCTCACAGAAAACCAACGTTAAGTGACAGTTTACTGTCGCGTTTCGTATGGTAATTGAGATATCCGGAGGCCCAGATTCCCCCTTACCTTCCCTAATCCCTATTCCTGTCCTTTAAGGCCGACAGCGCATAAATGACACTTTCGGTATTGTGGATGTCCATGGGCGGTGGAGATCACTTAACATCAGGTGACCCACTGGCTCGTTTGTCGGACTATGCTATAAAATAATATTGGAAATTGAAATTTGTATGTAACCATTTGTTTTGTGAGCCCTGAAGCTACTAAAAAGTTTCTAAGTATATTTCATGCTCAGATAATTGGTTGATACTAGGAGTGGGCATTGAATCAACGAACCGTTTTCTAAACTGTTTTTCTACTGTTAACAAGTCAACAGTTTTCTCTTTGAAAACTATTTGGTTTTATCAACCTGTTTCATTCAACGTCGTTGAATCAACGACAGAAGCTAACAAAACGGGAAATTAACGTATTGATCTGTAGACGTTTCAGCAAACCAGTTAAAAACGTCAACTGGTTTTTCAACTAGTTGACCATTTATAGGTAACGGTTGCATTTCCTTAACGCAGAAACCGACAACGACCCACCTCTAGTTGATACTTCATCGGGGATTTTAAAAGTAACAATTTTCAGTACTATTATCAATACTAATGCCAAGAATTTACTTTATTTTCATTTTTGCACTTTACTAATAAGTTGCTAATCGCAAACTCGATACATGTACCTATCTTAACTACCACCTTTCTGCAACTTGCTGCATATTTTTTAACCGACTTCAAAAAAGGAGGAGGTTAACAATTCGTCGGAATCTTTTTGTTTGTTACCCGATTACTCGAAGACGCCTGGACCGATTCGAGAAATTCTTTTTTTGTTTAAAAGGGTATACTTTCCATGTGGTCCCATTGGCACCAAGTCAGGATCTGATGATGGAATCACAGAAAAATCAAGGTAAACCCTCAAATTTTATTGTGACGCATAATTTGTTTTGTATTGAAGTCGGTGTACTTTTTAAATACACAATACCCATATCAATTGGTTGTTACTTATTAAATTCTTGGCAAAATATGATATGGAGTTTGGATAAGTTCCAACTTATTATCAACAGGAAGAGGTAATTCCGGATTATTCTAATTAATTTGCGATGAGATTGTGTCAGTCAGTTGTTTGATTGGACAGGTCATTGCCAAGTTAATTATAGGCAAACTAAAAAACATCCGGGCTATGTCGAATATACATATTTCGTACGAGCTTTCCTACAAAAAGCTGTTGAACGGAAGGTTTCGTACGCCCACGATGCAGGGTTTTTCGTGGCTTTTATTTACTATTTCAGTTGTTACAATGTTCCAAATGGAGCCAGACGTCTTTTTAGGAAGTCACAACACAACAATTTTATCATTTTAAGACTTAAGTGAATAGAAATAGTAGTTAAAAGATAACACATTGAAATTGGTAGATATCTACTCCTTTAAATGAAATTCTACATTATTTAAGCAAAGGTTCGTCAAGGGGATCGTGATTTTAGACAGGTCTTTGTCCTGTGGACGAATACAGTATGAAAGATGGATTTATATTAAAATTATATTATTAAAAAAAGTTTCGTAATGCCATATTTACGTTTTATGTAGCGATTAAGTCAGCAGAATTCTCAGAAATTTCTAGAAATACGAGGTGATTTTTATGATTTGCGTAACTTACACCCTAAATACGAATTATTCCATTATGAAGGAGAGCACATATGGATTGTTAAACAAAATACCTTACGGCAAACCCAAAGCCCCAATTAGTGATAGATAAAAACTACTTACATTTGGTCCAGTTGTGCTTTAGTTCCTTGAATTTTTCCAACGATGGTTCCTTTCTTAGAGTTCTTCACCCAACCTCCGATGCCGAGCGCTTCAGCCATCTCTTTGCAGTATTTTGTGAAGTAACAACCTGTGGGTAATATTTATTTCCCTTTTAGAAAATGGGATTTTCTATTGGCCTGTTAAAGTATAGGACAAAGGGCTCTCGTCCCTTTGAAGGTAGGGATCAATAATGGGCAATGATTGGTCCCTTCCTTGTTTGTCGGAAGCCTAGAGTTGGGGTACGATGTTTTGCCGCGTTGCGGCCTTCTGAGTTCTCTGACACTAGACCATCGACCGCTTCTTCACCTTCTTGCCCATGACGTAGTGTGAAGAATTAGGCCGGCACGATTCTGCTGGGTAGCGAGAGATAGATTGTCTCTCGCTACTCGATGCTCTTATTCGACGGTACTGCGCTTACCATCAGGTGCAGTGTGGTCACTTTGCCGTGCCAGAATAAAAAAATCCTACCGAGGTAACTTTATTTTGTTTGACATACAACATGTTAATCACCTCATTGTTTTGGGAAACGCACATAGACCAAGAAACAAGTGGGGTCCTGGGTTCAAATCCAAGTCAGCACAATTGTTAGTTATTTGAGGTTTTTCTTCGAAAATTAACACACGAGTCGGCATTTTCATGCTATAGAGTGAAGACTAAATTAGTTACAGCGGGCTCTATCACTTTCAACAGTAACTTTGGACTGTATACCAGGGGTGTAACCACCCCTGTATAAGCCGTATCAATGATACGGGGCCCACGGGCTAACCTTCATTTGGGCCCCCGAAAATTTTTAATACAATTGTATTAAATTTTTTTGTATTTTTGTTATTGTTGTTTTTCCTTAAAACTATTGTGTACACAGTCTGGCCTCCCCTCTTTCTTTTCCCTTTTCAAATTTTCCATCCCATGTTTGTCTTGAATAAAACCGCCAATTGTATTTTTAATTTTATTTTTTGTGCGTTTAATATCATGTATTCCAGTGTACAATAAAGAGTATAAATAAATACAGGGCCCGTCTAAGGTAAACTACGTCATGGTTGTATGCCTAACTGAAATTATCGTTTTTATCCCGGTACGGACAACATAAACTACTCTGCAGGTTGTAATATAAATAAATAAAAAAACTAAATATAGATTTACAGTCACATAGATGACACTAAATAGATGCCTAGCCCAAACGAATCACTCATACGTTATATAAATAGACGGAATGCTGCATATAGGTCGATGTCAATATATTTGGACGCGAAACGAGCCATAATAGACTGATAAATCGTTTGTTACCACTGGTCATAGGTATGATAATCCTATTTACATGTTTATGTACATAGAAGCTCTGCTGAATTGAAAATAAATAGAGTGGATGTAGGTCTGTTTCAGGGGTTTTTACAAAGCCAAAATCGGAGGCAAAAATTATGTCGTTTAGTAATGTTTATGGAACAGTGATTCGTCATAATAATAGTAGTAAAAATTAAGATAATTTGTAACTAAAATTGCTTATTTGTAAAGGCATGATGGGGTTGGCAAGTCCATTATGGATAATAAATAAACACAGATGAAAAAAATGTACATAGAAAATATCAAGAAACTACCCGAAAGATGGTATGTTTTTGAAACAAAGAACATATTAATGTAAAAAATTTCAATATTCAAGTTTAATGAGAATTTTCTATACCAGTCTATACTAACATATAAATCTGTAGCGTCTGTCTGTACATTTATGTGAATTACCCGATTTTGCGTGAAATACTCATTTTTAATTCGCTTAATTCAGCATTTTTTTTATTTTTGTCTGTCCGTCTTTCTTTCTAATTCAAAAACGACTTGACCAATAATCCTGAAATTTAGAATACTTACAGTTAGATCATTCGATCGCGTGGTAAAATGATAAGATAATAATGATAAAAGACAGGCTACTTTTTATCCCGAAAAATGACCGGGTTCCCGCGGGATAGCTATTAGTTTTTAGCAGAGCAAGAGAATGACATAGGCAACTTTTCATCCCGAAAATATGCGCGGCTTTTATGGAATAGCAAAATATAGTAAGATGACTCCATCGATTTTAACCCTTTTCTTTCAAAAATAACTACCATGCAGGCGGAGCCGTGGGCACCAGCTAGTATATAATAAAAAACATTACAAATTTTAGGGGTCATGAAATATAATACTGTGGTATATAAAATATTTTAAAGATTAGATACTAAATGTACCTTAGCATTAAGTATTATTTAAATATCTAGCATATAGCAAATAACTCACAATATTTATACATTTTCAACATTTTAATAGTGTACTCTTCAAAATGTAATAGCATAAAACTGTAATCCCACCTTGCACTTGCCCGTACACCTCGAATTCCACCATAGCCAACACATTACCATCTTCAGCACCCATCACAAATCACTCCAAATGTATCACACGACGGAACTTTTTGGTCAGGTTGAAGGCGGCAAACTGGCAAGATTCGCACCGCCCGCCCTAGATATCCGTTCTCTAAGTATCCGTTGTACATACAGATTATATCCTATACATTAGTGAACGTAAATAAAACTGACATGGGATCGATATTTATTGCTTATTTCAAATCATTCTTGATCGAGTCTGTTGCAATTGAAACGATAACATTATTCATTCCTTTTTTACAACGCTTGGTCTAAAATACATTTAGAGATATATTATATTTTACCTAAGATCTATATTGTTTTATATAATCTTAAAATCTGTGGATACATTATGTTATTTAAATGCTTTATGAGCTATATATACATAAAAAAATTTAAAAAGTATTTTAGAAAAGTATCTATTTGCGAGAATGTGACTGGAACAGTCAGAAAATCGCGCATGAGGAGAACGTAGATTAAACAAAGCTTTTCTCCGGAAAAGGAAAATTATAAGTACCTTTATCTATAGAAAATGTGTTAGAATGTGTATAATTCAAGGTCATATTTCAGCGTTAGGAATATTGCGTAGATATAAATTAAAACAATAACAGTCGATGAAGAAGGAAGCTGCCCCCTCCAGGAGCCAGGGCCGGGGCTCGGAGTGGACGGTTCCGCCGACATAACAATTACAATTAGATGATTGGCCACTGATTGCACAGTTTCCTAATCAACTAGGCAATGGCGTCATTGCGAATGTGGGTTAAATATTTATTATTTAAACCAACATGGACTAGGGCCTAACCCTTCATATAAATAGAGTTACTATTCCCAGCAGTGGGATAGTATGTCCCTATTTTATACAGCATGGACATACATTTTTTACATGGTAAATTACCAATGACGAAAGAAAAGGTTTTTTCGTCATTGTAAATTAGTCACCAACGACATATTTTATTATAACCAATATTCAAAAACGTTTTGACATTTGATTGCGTCCGATTTTTTACGTAGGTACGAGTCCCGATTACTTACCCATCACATATTTTATGTATTGAGGACCAATAATTTAAAAAAAAATACAATCGATTGTTCTATTTTCAATTGTCATTTTTACTGTACAAGTACGTAAATATGATGAGTTCCGATATCCCGATGTAGAGATCTTCATTGTGCAGAAGAAAACTCATACGTATCCAATTTCGAGTAATAATAATAATACTAGCCCTGTATTAAACATGTCCCACTGCTGGGCACGGGCCTCCTCTACTAATGAGAGGGGTTAGGCCTTAGTCCACCACGCTGGCCTAATGTGGGTTGGCAGACTTCTCATACCTTCGAAAAATTCTCCGATCTGCAGGTTTCCTCACGATGTTTTCCTTCACCGTTAAAGCAAGCGATAATTAACATTTTAATACACACATAACTTTAGAAAAGTCAGAGGTGTATGCCACTTGGGTTTCGAACCTACGACTTTCATCCTGACAGTCCGTACCACAACCAACTAGGCTATCGCTGCTATTAATTTATTGCTGCTGCCAATTTCGATTAATGGGCAGAAATTAATAAATGTCTTTAAATTTAGAATTGTTTATATGTTTAAAATAGTAATTATAAAAACCCGGTGGACCAAAATTAAGATAGAGTCGCAGTTATTGCGTTGCACCGTAGCGGTTACGCGCCTGGCAATAAAAATAACGAAGGTATTTTGAACAATTGTAATAAGATTAAATTATTTTCTTATTTTGACAGCCTCCATGGCGCAATTGGCAAGTAGCTGTGAAACGAGAGGCCGTGGGTTCGATTCCCACACCGGGACAAATGTTTGTGTGACAGACAGATACTTGTGCCCGGGGTCTGGGTGTTGTGAGACCGAAAGTCTCTCGTAGTCCCTGATACCCACAACACAAGACTCGTATCTTAGTGTGGGGTCGGGGCTACGTGTGTGACTGTTGGGTGTTATTATTATTTATTTATTATATATTCTTTTCGTGAATATATTCTTTTCGTCAAATCCTAAAAGTACGTCGAGTTCCAAGAAATTCCTAAGGAATCTGCCAAAGTAGTGACTATAATATTATTATATAAGTATAACGGCACGCGATATTATTAAATAATGAAAATCAGTCTATTTTGAGAATTATCCATTAACTTTATTGTTTCTAAGGAATTATGGTTTTGTATTCGATTAAATGCTATTTGTAATTAAGAGCGGGTAACCCCGAATGGAGTTGCGGCTGTCATGGCGCGCGAATGGCTGGTCAGTTAGTTCTCTGGTTGACATAAATAATATTATTCTGGATGACAGCGTTTGCGCGTTGTGGTGATTCGCAAACCCATTTGCTCTAAGTCGCTAATTAATATTGTAATCCCTAATTGTCTAAGTTATTGAAATGTCTGTATTATTAAAATATTGTAAAGTCAAGGCCATAGTCCACTTATTGAAACGATTCCTGAAGTTTAACGCCTACCATAGAATTCCGTGATACAAGTTCATGAACAAGCAACAGCCGGCTATTCCGAAGTTCCGACATCAGAAGTGGCATAAAGGACAACGCTCACTATCGTAAATCAGGTGATGTAATACAGTAAATGGTTACTATGTTATAATAAATAATAATAATACTAGCCATGTATTAAACATTGTCCCAATGCTGGGAACAGGCCTTTACTAATGCGAGGGTTACTATGTTATTTTTGTTAATTGAAAGTTTAGAGAACATTGGTAGTTCGCACATAAAGTACGTAAGTACTTTGTTGGGTTGTACAAGAGGCTATCTTTGATTGGTATTCTATCATCAAAACAATAGTGATGGTATTGAGTGGTATTCTACGGCCATATATGTGGTAAAAAGGACTTAATGCACTGTAGTCTATTATATGGGAACGGTTTCGAGGATTAAGATCATTTTAACATGCCATGTTCACAAATTGTAAAAAGACTAACGTTATAGTCTTGTTAATATACATGGTTCTATCAAATTATTAAGGAATGAAGGGCATCACATAATAACATCTTCAGTTTATTTAAGAGAGATGAACTATATTCTAACTATCACATTTCTTTAGTGCAATACATAAGAAGTAAAATTAAATTTTCTATTTATTGACAATGACAATGTAAGATTGACAGCAATCCAAATTTAAATCTCTTAAGGCACTGGCCAAATATAAACCTCCTTGGTTTATTATTTATAAAAATCATTACCTATTTCAACAAGTCCTTATATGAACATCATAAAATACATCTAGAAAATATGAAGCGTCAATGATAACTGTGTTAATGATTTTGTATTCATTTCATATGCTGTGGATGGTTTTCCATGGAGCCGTGGTGGAGCAATGCCCAGTGAACACGTTTATGTAAATATGACATCAGTATGATGTCGTTCAATATCATGCTTTACATAACATAAGACTAAGGACTGACTCATAAATGACTCATTATTTCGCACTTAGTGACGTCAGATAGTGACGTAAGTCACGTGACAATTATGATGTCAACCTGACATCCTTATATACTCAGTTTTACGTACTACTGACGGAATAATGACGCTTCATTTATTTAGAAATTACATTGATGTCGCTTTTTATTTTTATTTAATTATTGATTTTTAACTAATTAAAACAACAAATTATTTCTTATTTTTTATTTCACAAGTATTTATACATTACATAAGAAATCTGTTACAATTTCTGGATAATAACCATCCAAATAATATATTAAAATAAAATTATTGACTCCTTACTTTGGCTGTTGTTTGCTACAGTTTAGCTTTTTTTTGTTGACCAAGTTGTTCCACTGCGCGTCGGTTACTAAGTCGTAATTTGAAAGCCAAGTTGGTTACCAGCGATTTTTTCCAAATTCGGCAGAACCCCAAAAAGGAAATTTCGTCAATATAGTTTCTGGAATGGAAAAATTGTTACCTTCATTTTATATATTAATAATAAATTTTAAAAAAATGGAATAGTGTCTGCACCTTGATTTATATTTATCAGAGTCAAATCTTTAACAGGATATTTTGAGATTCTCCCATCCCGTTCTCCCATTTGGCAAACGGTGAATTTTTTTAAATATTCTGTCCATATACTCTTTTCCGTTAGACTCACCGATTTGCAGTATAAGTTTGATCTGAAAATGATTATACTATAAATTTCTCATTATCTAAAACAGACACGTCTAAATATATTATTATTAACAGTCACAATTTTAAATTAAAAATAATAAGGATACTTATACTTATTCCCAGGTGATATTACAAATAGGCAATAATAAAATAAAATTTGTCGTTATGTTAAAAACTTATTATGCGATGTAAAAAATCATTTGTAATTACTAACCAAGACACTCGCTCGTCTATGTTCAGTGAAAATGGCGCCATCATTGAGCGGCGTGCGCGCCAAATTTGAAGGCAAAGGGTTCAATTCATACAGCCTCATCAATCGTAGTATATTTAACATGGAATTATTTGCAATAAAGCCTAAGCCCAGTCTTCGTTTTATTTAAAATTGTTGTAAAATTAACATTATTTTATTAAAGTAAGTATTAAACTATTTCTTTAATGCTATAAATTCATTTATAACGTCTTATGTCAATATTTTCCCGTGCATATTATTACTTTTATTAATAAATCCAAGTCATTACATCATAATATTTTCATTATTAATGGTAAAATATGACTTCACTTTAAGATTTAATTCTTGTAATTTAAATAAGTTATTTTCAAGCCGACAATTTATTAGTTATATTTATAAATAAAGATCACGTTTATCGAACGGCTTAGTAGCTTCTTTTAAAAAAGTTCTGCAACAAACTGTTAAAAACAAAATATATTTTTTAAATTAAGGTGTTAATTTTTTTTTTCGGGGTTAATTAAAAATATCAGCATGCCCAACCTTATGCTAAATAACTTGTCTAAGCGGAGGATTCAGCAGATGATCAGAGATAAAGTTTAATAATGCACGAATAAATGTGTAAATAATAATTGAAACATTTAGGTATAATTATTATCGGGCAGTTAGTATCTTAGGTCGTTATTCCGAAATAATGTTTGACTGACGTTACCTAAAAACATATTAAGTTTAGAATAATTATGTCTTAAAACATTAGTTTTGCGTGAGAAAATTAACATCATTGCTACGTCAAATGTACGTAGAAAAGGATATTAATATTATATCGTTATGATGTCAGAATTATATCATAAATAATACCAATAAAGGATGTTACTTATACGTTAAAATTACATAAACGTGACATTATCTAACTATGACTTATCTGTTATATCATATCAAGGTCATGTGTTCACTGGGTGCAGGATCAGTGCCGGATAAGTGCCGGAGCCGTGGAGGTGCTAAGGAGGCATGGTGCAGGTGTAAGTGGTGTGACGGGGTGTTGATTGTGTGCTTCCATATGTCTTTGGATGCGCATGGATGTAGGTATTTAAAATTTGGTGAGTCAATTCTGGTTTGGTTTTTGTACCTATTACTAAATTGAATTAGTTGGGGAGAAAATATGACAGTTTGGGTTTATACCAATGGTTCATAATATTATTGATAGCTTGCGTCCGTAGCCTATTGTATACTCAAGATCTCTTGGATGACAATGGGCGAGCGGTCCGCTCTGAAGGTATTTGATAATCTTAGTGATGGTGGTAAATGAATTATCTGTAATTGAATTAATTATATTCTGTTAGTGTTTATTAAAGAAACGGTCACATCCAAGTTTTGTGGAAAACATGAACAAGACATAGTAGTTAGTATAGAATTAGACAAGATTATTTATTCATTTATAATTATGAGTTTACAAAGGAGAATACACATCACATTCACAGATTAAAATATTATAGAATGGACAATAGTGCTTCTCCAATTATAGTAAACTACAGCATTCATACATGATATAAAAAGAAACACAATTTAACCTAAATATCTAAAACAATATGGTTAAGAAATTAGTAATTGAACTTATTAATAAACTTAAATTATGCAACACTGTTTACATTTCTTGTTGTTAAAGGAGATTGGTAGATTTGAAACAGCATGGACAAGATATTCGTAATAACAAAAAAAAAAAAAAACATTTGTATTTTTTAGACTTTATTTCTCATTTTTATTTCATCCTACACCGATGCAATCAGATTTAGGAGAAATATAACGATAACACCAAAATAATTTTACTATTTTTTATTGTAAATGATCGTGGGGTTGCTATCGATTTGCAAATTAAACTAATATCGATAATCGATATTCTTTAAATTTTTTGTTAAACAAAATTGAATTTTGGCAATAAACTATAGAAGCATAATATTGCAAGTATATTAGAAAGGCATTTGTTCAAACATTTCTTAATCAAAAGAAAATACACTAAAATAAAATGACTCTGGAGGTTCATCGATTTTATTATTGCAATATTAATCGAATGATAATTGACACTTGAAGTTTTTAACAGCTGTCCATTTTCATTCACTAGCTTGCCACTAATACTTAATCAGTGGTATGTGATTTGTCGCGAGAGGAATGTGTTATCATTTTGTGGTGCCGGTTATTTTGTGTTTATACTTTACGACGACCCTTGGCTGTTATAACGGATTAATTATTTCTATTGGCGGATTTACATTATACAATGTATTCCCATCTTGAAGGGTGATTGGTGGTACGGTAAGGTAAGGCACATGGTTATTTATAATTATAATCATTAAAGGTGACACTGGCAGAATCATGTATAAGTGGAAGCCATAAATTTAAAAAAAAAAGAAGAAGAAGAATCATTAAAGAGATCATGTCTGATGAAAATCATATTCATTGAAGATAGTAGAAAATAGTAGTTTTTTGTATAACTTTAAGTAGATAAAACTTCGGAACCCTATGGCCTAGCTCAAAAATACTTTATTGTAGTTAAAGTGTGTCATATCCTTGTTGTTAAAAACCATACCCCATTTGTGTTTACCACCTAGCCTAGTTTACTTAGGAAACCTGCGGATCTCCTTTGATGGTGATTTACAAGACTATAATATCATGTATTGCTTAACCTTTATTTACGCTGTGATATTATAACGAAATACTAAGTGTGATTTAGTGTTACCGTGACCGCGACACAGTTTAATAATTCCTTGAGTTCACAATGTGAAGAATCGTAATTTGCAACTACTATTAGTCGACACCGAAAGTGTATCATGTTGCAGCCTTTAGTACATAATATTGCGGTTGTTAGTAATGATGGGTCAGTAGAACATACACCAGCTATTATTTGTGTTACTTAGTTCACGAGCTATATTTTGGATCAGGAAATTTGCAACTACCATTAGTTGCCATCAAAATGTAAAAATGCGATTAGGCTAATTAATCCTAGTTTGACGGTTTAAAAGCATCCTTATTGTCATAGAGAAAATAATAATGCGAAACAGTGTTGACTAGTTCTTAGTTACGTGCTAATATCATTCCACCGATTAGACCGCATTTTGAGTTTCATTTGACTCTGGCGCATCTATACAGTATACAGTGTTTATGACACCTGATGGTCGTTACGAATACTTAACAATTGCGTTTTGGCTTAAGAATTCCATATCGGGTTTTCAACGGGATCGAACGACCAGGTAGAGCGCGACATGAGTATCCTTAGTCGATGCTAACTGCGATAGAGCCTAGCGATGCGGGTTTGGCCTAGTGTGGGGTCATAACAATGTCTGCGACTGATGGGTGGGTGTATTTATTTATTAGGCCACATGGAAAATGAATGTCTGTGCAAAGACTTTCGGTTTACCAGTATTAATTACAAACCTCAGTTTTCAACAACTAACAAACAGCAAGAGACCCAGGACAGCAATGTACAAAACATCCTCGCCTACGTGTTATTGCTGCAACGAGCTAGGTAACATTGCCGCTCGCTGCTCGAAAAGAAACATTGAGATTAGCGTCGGTAACGTAGAACATAGAATGAAAACCTGTACTATGAAATCAGAAAGCAACTTATGACCTAATGATTGAACTCGGTGAGATCCCAGTGAACACATGACCTTGATATTATATAACAGATAAGTCATAGTTAGATAATGTCACGTTTATGTAATTTTCACGTATAAATAACATCCTTTATTGGTATTATTTATGATATAATTCTGACATCATAACGATATAATTCTGACATCATAATGATATAATTCTGACATCATAATGATATTTTTCTTACATCATAATGATATAATATTAATATCCTTTTTCTACGTACATTTGACGTAGCAATGATGTTAATTTTCTCACGCAAAACTAATGTTTTAAGACATAATTATTCTAAACTTAATATGTTTTTAGGTAACGTCAGTCAAACATTATTTTGGAATTACGACCTAAGTTACTAACTGCCCGATAATAATTATACCTAAATGTTTCAATTATTATTCCACATTTATTCGTGCATTATTACACTTTATCTCTGATCATCTGCTGAATTCTCCGCTTAAACAAATTATTTAGCATAAGGTTGGGCATGCTGATATTTTTAATTAACCCCGAAAAAAAAATTAAAACCTTAATTTAAAAAATATATATTGTTTTTAACAGTTTGTTTGTTGCAGAACTTTTTTAAAAGAAGCTACTAAGCCGTTCGATAAACGTGATCTTTATTTATAAATATAACTAATAAATTGTCGGCTCGAAAATAACTTATTAAAATTACAAGAATTAAATCTTAAAGTGAAGTCATATTTTCAGTAATAATGAAAATATTATGATATAATGACTTGGATTAATATATATAATATATTAATAAAAGTAATAATATGTACGGTAAAATATTGACATAAGACGTTATAAATGAATTTATAGCATTAAAGAAATAGTTTCATACTTACTTTAATAAAATAATGTTAATTTTACAACAATTTTAAATAAAACGAAGACTGGGCTTAGGCTTTACTGCAAATAATTTCATGTTAAATATACTACGTTTGATGAGGCTGTATGAATTGAACCCTTGGCCTTCAAATTTGGCGCGCACGCCGCTAATGATGGCGCCATTTTCACTGAACATAGTAGAACACGAGCGAGTGTCTTGGTTAATAATTACAAATGATTTTTTACATCGCTTAATAAGTTTTTAACATAACGACAAATTTTACTTTATTATTGGCTATTTGTCATATCACCTGGGAATAAGTATATCCTTATTATTTTTAATTTAAAATTGTGACTGTTAATAATAATATATTTAGACGTGTCTGTTTTAGATAATGAGAAATTAATAGTATAATCATTTTCAGATCAAACATATACTGCAAATCGGTGAGTCTAACGGAAAAGAGTATATGGACAGAATATTTAAGAAAATATTTTCACCGTTTGCCAAATGGCAGAACGGGATGGGAGAATCTCAAAATATCCTGTTAAAGATTTGACTCTGATAAATATAAATAAAGGTACATACACTATTCCATTTTTTTTAAATTTATTATTAAAATTAAAATGAAGCTAACAATTTTTCCATTCCAGAAACTATATTGACGAAATTTCCTTTTTGGGGTTCTGCCGAATTTGGAAAAAATCGCTGGTAACCAACTTGGCTTTCAACTTACGACTTGGTAACCAACGCGCAGTGGAACAACTTGGTCAACAAAAAAAAGCTAAACTGTAGCAAACAACAGCCAAAGTGAAGAGTCAATAATTTTATTCTAATATATTATTTGGTTGGTTATTATCCAGAAATAGTAACAGAGTTCTTATGTTATGTATAAATACTTGTGAAATAAAAAATAAGAAATAATTTGTTGTTTTAATTAGTTAAAAATCAATATTTTAATAAAAATAAAAAGCGACATCAATGTAAATTCTAAATAAATGAAGCGTCATTATTCCGTCAGTAGTACGTAAAACTGAGTATATCAGGATGTAAGGTTGTCATCATCATTATGTCACGTGACTTACGTCACTATCTGACGTCACTAAGTGCGAAATAATGAGTAATTTATGAGTCAGTCCTTAGTCTTATGTTATGTAAAGCATGATATTGAACGACATCATACTGATGTCATATTTACATAAACGTGTTCACTGGGTATGTTTTCATTTTGTTATGATTCCAATGCTTGGTGCTCTCTAGCTAAAGAAAGTTTGCAAATAAGTCCCCGGTAAGTGTCGACGTAACGGCACAGATGATTTGTATAGCTAATTAATTTGTTTAAATTAATAAATAATGCGAAAGCTCTTCATAAAATAACTACCCAGTGAACACATGACCTTGATATGATATAACAGATAAGTCATAGTTAGATAATGTCACGTTTATGTAATTTTCACGTATAAGTAACATCCTTTATTGGTATTATTTATGATATAATTCTAACATCATAATGATATAATTCTGACATCATAATGATATAATTCTGACATAATAATGATATAATTCTGACATCATAATGATATAATATTAATATCCTTTTCTACGTACATTTGACGTAGCAATGATGTTAATTTTCTCACGCAAAACTAATGTTTTAAGACATAATTATTCTAAACTTAATATGTTTTTAGGTAACGTCAGTCAAACATTATTTCGGAATTACGACCTAAGTTACTAACTGCCCGATAATAATTATACCTAAATGTTTCAATTATTATTCCACATTTATTCGTGCATTATTAAACTTTATCTCCGATCATCTGCTGAATCCTCCGCTTAGACAAATTATTTAGCATAAGGTTGGGCATGGTGATATTATTAATTAACCCCGAAAAAAAAATTTTAACCTTAATTTAAAAAATATATATTGTTTTTAACAGTTTGTTTGTTGCAGAACTTTTTTAAAAGAAGCTACTAAGCCGTTCGATAAACGTGATCTTTATTTATAAATATAACTAATAAATTGTCGGCTCGAAAATAACTTATTAAAATTACAAGAATTAAATCTTAAAGTGAAGTCATATTTACAGTAATAATGAAAATATTATCATATAATGACTTGGATTTATTAATAAAAGTAATAATATGCACGGGAAAATATTGACATAAGACGTTATAAATGAATTTATAGCATTAAAGAAATATTTTAATACTTACTTCAATAAAGTAATGTTAATTTTACAACAATTTTAAATAAAACGAAGACTGGGCTTAGGCTTTACTGCAAATAATTCCATGTTAAATATACTACGATTGATGAGGCTGTATGATTTGAACCCTTTGCCTTCAATTTGGCGCGCACGCCGCTCAATGAAGGCGCCATTTTCACTGAACACAGACGAGCGAGTGTCTTGGTTAATAATTACAAATGGTTTTTTACATCGCATAATAAGTTTTTAACATAACGACAAATTTTACTTTATTATTGGCTATTTGTTATATCACCTGGGAATAAGTATATCCTTATTATTTTTAATTTAAAATTGTGACTGTTAATATTAATATATTTAGAGGTGTCTGTTTTAGAATGAGAAATTTATAGTATAATCATTTTCAGATCAAACTTATACTGCAAATCGGTGAGTCTGACGGAAAAGAGTATACGGACAGAATATTTAAGAAAATATTTTCACTGTTTGCCAAATGGGAGAACGGGATGGGAGAATCTCAAAATATCCTGTTAAAGATTTGACTCTGATCAATATAAATCAAGGTACAGACACTATTCCATGTTTTTTAAGTTTATTATTAAAATTAAAATGAAGCTAACAATTTTTCCATTCCAGAAACTATATTGACGAAATTTCCTTTTTGGGGTTCTGCCGAATTTGGAAAAATCGCTGGTAACCAACTTGGCTTTCAACTTACGACTTGGTAACCGACGCGCAGTGGAACAACTTGGTCAACAAAAAAAAGCTAAACTGTAGTAAAAAACAGCCAAAGTGAAGAGTCAATAATTTTATTCTAATATATTATTTGGTTGGTTATTATCCAGAAATTGTAACAGATTTCTTATGTAATGTATAAATACTTGTGAAATAAAAAATAAGAAACAATTTGTTGTTTTAATTAGTTAAAAATCAATAATTTAATAAAAATAAAAAGCGACATCAATGTAATTTCTAAATAAATGAAGCGTCATTATTCCGTCAATAGTACGTAAAACTGAGTATATGAGGATGTCAGGTTGTCATCATCATTATGTCACGTGACTTAAGTCACTATCTGACGTCACTAAGTGCGAAATAATGAGTCATTTATGAGTCATTCCTTAGTCTTATGTTATGTAAAGCATGATATTGAACGACATCATACTGATGTCATATTTACATAAACGTGTTCACTGGGTATATATGTGTGACAAAAACCTGTGTGGAACTAGCCTGTGTGGCATCAGCCTGTGTGGCACCAGCCTGTGTGGCATCAGCCTGTGTGGCACCAGCCTGTGTGGCGCACCAGCCTGTGTGGCGGTGATCAGTGGGACGGGAATCTGTGTGACGGGAATCTGTTTGACGGGAATATGTGTGACGGGAATCTGTGTGACGGAGACTGTGTAACGTGGTCTGTGTGAAGGGGCCTCTGTGGCAATGACTTATGTGGGACTAAACTGTGTGGTAATAATGAATTGTTTTGTGTTATCCGATAAACTGTAATAACTAACTGTGTAACTGTGTGTATAACCCTCTGTGTGATATTGTGGTCAGAATGACCGAGTGTTAAGTTGTCTATTTGCGCTGTTTTATGATTGTCCACAGATGATGAGATAAACTAAACACCCGAGGACGTGTGAAGATGCAGAATGGCCGTAACGGCACGCGATATTATTAAATAATGAAAATCAGTCTATTTTGAGAATTATCCATTAACTTTATTGTTTCTAAGGAATTATGGTTTTGTATTCGATTAAATGCTATTTGTAATTAAGAGCGGGTAACCCCGAATGGAGTTGCGGCTGTCATGGCGCGCGAATGGCTGGTCAGTTAGTTCTCTGGTTGACATAAATAATATTATTCTGGATGACAGCGTTTGCGCGTTGTGGTGATTCGCAAACCCATTTGCTCTAAGTCGCTAATTAATATTGTAATCCCTAATTGTCTAAGTTATTGAAATGTCTGTATTATTAAAATATTGTAAAGTCAAGGCCATAGTCCACTTATTGAAACGATTCCTGAAGTTTAACGCCTACCATAGAATTCCGTGATACAAGTTCATGAACAAGCAACAGCCGGCTATTCCGAAGTTCCGACAAGTATAATATTTTCAATGTTCTCAAATTATTCTTGAAAGAATCCTGAAAATTATACCGGGTTTTCATTGCAATTTGTCCCTGAAACTGATATATATATTGACGTGTGAAAATAATCAAATATTATAATAATGCCCTTTATATAATAGAAGACAATATTATAATATTTGATTGGTATTTTTTTGTTTGTTGATGGTATAAAAAGATTGTGACGTCCTAAATATAAGCCTAGCTACATTTCAAAGTTCTAATAAAAAAAACACTAAAAATGATGCATATCGAGTGCGTAAAAAAGGACATATATTGTAGCCTGTAGGTATTTAGAAAAAATATAACGTGTCCATTTCCGTCTATAATACTGCGCCTGTAGCTGTTAAAATTGCTGTTATTGTTATAAATATTGCTATTTTAAATCAACAGGAGTTTGGTGGCCGCCTGTCGCGTGGGCTATTGCGGATAGTTGTGACTCAATGTATACCTGTTTTTTGGCAGTGAAATCATACATAAAGAAACATAATCAAGCGTACGAAGTTGCAGGCGAAATAAAGAAATATAATGAAACAAGACAAAATATTTGATTAAAAATTACATAATATTCAATATTATTATTGTAAAACGAAAATTGAATGTATTTATAAATTCTATCATATAATATCCGAACGTATTTCAATTTCTAAATATTTTGGCATTTCTCAGTTTTATGTCTGTCGGGGACAAGGTCATCAAGTCGAGGCTGAGAGATGGCTCATGCATCGCTCTCCGGTCACCAGATATAGTCAGGATGCATATCGTATGGTCTGGTTAGAAATAAAACAAGTTCATCACTTCACTAGTTTAATTAAGCCACTACCAGTTCGGAATGCAGTTATCCTATGAGGAAGAACTGACAAAAACCCCATGATCGCTCTTTTTAACACATGACACTTCACATTACAATAATCTATGCACAGTTACCCTGTACACTGAGACGCATAATATATTTACTTATTACTTTAGTTGTAGGCAACGTCAGTCAAGCAGTATTGCGGCATTAAATTACGACCTTTAATTTATCAGACTTGAAACCTAATGCTGAATACCGTGTTCCCTCCTTCCTATGATCCTGGGTCCTTTAGGCGTAATGTGAAGAAGCTAAACAGCAGGCATAGGCATATTTAGCACCCGCAAAATAGTAAAATGACTGTACAGTCGTATAGTGTACATACACACAATTTACAATACATGGAGACTAGAGTATAAGGAGTACAATCTCAAATATAATTTAAATATAGCGCCAGAAGTCATTAGAGTTTGCCTCAGCACACTTCACTCCGTTTACAACTGCTACATTCATATCATAAAGCGACCAATTAGATATCACACCACTTGCTACGCTAGCTCGCTATTGTGGTCGGTTTTGAGTAGTAATTTGATGTTTATAAATGGACACTTTTTTTACTTCTTCTCCATATAAGATTATGTTCCTTGTACTCTAGTCTCCATGTTACTAATAGATTGATTTAATGGAAAGTTCGATTCAGTATTCGTATCCATTTAGCTCCGACAATCTGATGCAAAACTAGGCAGTATGGTCGAAAGACTAGAGTCTAGCTTCTGGGCGCTTAAAAAAAGTCTCACTTCTGTCAACGTCGTTTTGTACAGAAGTCAGAAAGGGAATACGTTAGGAAACTTTTATTTTTAATAGCATAAAGTTTCTTTTTGTAAATCAGACGTAGACATAAGACATTTTAAATTATAATCTCGTTCAAACATCAATGATTAATGAACTTTTCACTTTTCAGTAGTATTTTAAATGCTCTTTTGATCATATAACAAATATTTGCGTGAACTCACTGACAAAACCAATAGATTTTGGCAGTTGGCTGGTAAAACAAAAAGTAAAGTCCACCGTAGACGCAGGTTGATTAGAATTTATTTGCGCTAAACCTTATATATTATACAAGTTTATAAAACATTACCGGTTAACTGTGTGAATACCTATTTTGTGATTTTTCTCCTAAAATGTCTGAGTGTAATAGCGGAGACTTGAAATTAGATGCGGCAGTTAGTAGTTGGTTCAAACATGACAAGGTAAGCAGGATGTGGTTACGTTATTTCCATAAATTTTTCTCTTTCAAAACTTGACCTTGACATTCGAAATAAAAGCCGGTTTTAAGCTTATTTGATCAATAAAAACATTTGTTTCTAGAAGATTTTCTTTCTAATATGATGTAATGCCTGTAGTCTTAATTTTCAATACCTTAAGGTCATATCACTTTATATGAGTATGTGGGTTGTGTCACATTAATTTATGAATGTGCATTCAGTAATGCATAATATGAACTCTTGATTGCATGCATTATTCTCAATGTAGGAATAGTTTCTAATGATGTTATTTGTTATGTTTTTGTATAGGAATAAATGAAATATCAGCCTTAAATATACATCCCCTACTCATGATGTGTCGGGTCTTTGAAAACCAGACTTGCCTGACACTAATATTTGTCTATGGTAGAAGGAATGTTGAGGTGTCAGGTCTTTGAGCCCCTTGCCCCATACCAATATTAGTCTGTGGTAGAAGGAAAATATTTAACTATTAATAATTAATTAACTAATAACTAATAAAGGAAGCCCCTACTGAGCCATGGGATGTATAAAATAAAGGCTTCATATTATTTTTGTTACTTAATACATATAAATAAAATAAAATATGGATATTACAAAGACCTAATAATGACATACCATTTCAATAATACATATGTGCTACATAAGTATTTTTTATTAATTATTAAAGAAATTAATTATTTGAAAAAACAATATTAAAATTGTATATAGCAACACTTACATTTATTTAACCAGAACCCAACAACATGTCAAGAAGTAATAGACGACGTAGCTAACTCAAGATGGGAGAAGCTCAAGAAGACAATGCTCCATCGCCAGAAGTTTGGCACGGCTGGTCTCCGAGCCCCCATGGGAGCTGGATACATGTGCATGAATGATGTGGTTGTGTTGCAAACTGCTCAGGTAATTTTCTGCTTATCTTTATATAATTCTACTGTATGTATGTATGTCACTGAACTCCTCCTAAACGGCTGGACCGATTTGAATGTTTTTTTTATGCGTTTGGGTAGTGCCTTGGATGGTTTAGATTCACAAATCAGCCCAGCAGATGGCGCTGCAGTCGGTGTGGCGCTGCTTTTACGAGCAGAACGACGTCTGCCAGGCCCACTAGTTGCCATATAAATTATTGCTAATAATTATATTGATAATAGCTAAGATTTCGATAATAAGCAACCCAGAAATGAAATATGTAGCCAGATTCCTCCACAAAAATATTTTACATTACATTCTTAATGAAAATGGGTCTCTAATTAAAATACAAACATAACTAAAGATGAAGTAAATATTTTTTATGAATAAATGCTCCTTTTAAAGATCAAAATTCATCATCTGTTTGTTTCAGGGTCTGTGCTCGTATATAAAAAAGTTATGCAGTCAAACACCACTCAATAACGGCATTGTGGTGGGATATGATGGGCGGCACCACAGCAAAAGGTCAGTATAGCTAATGTTTAGTATAAATCATCGCGTGGATGTGGATTGAGTGAGCACCTTCCAAAAATCGTTTTTTATGTATTAGGTATTTTAGTAAAAGTTCTAAAACAATTGTAAAACCAATCCTGGAATTTGTAAAAAGATAAAACCGAAGATAAATCAGTTAATGTCTGCTCACTCAATCCTGATAAGCGGCAACCCAGATCTACAAATGTATCAAGTTTACATATAAAATTTGGGTTCTAGGATTTAGTAAAACCTTAGTGAAGTCACAGTATTTAATTTCAGATCACCTAGTGCCCTATTCAAAAAGTTATAAATTGTTATTGGTGCTCACTCAATCCACATGCTTTGAAAAGTCAAGATTTCTTACGAATTACCTATAAAATCAAGTTTAATTATATTTCTAGATTTAGTAAAAGTAGAATAGAAATTTGTAAAACACAAAACGAATCACTATCATGCTTCGTTTTTGAAAACATAATTTTTATAGGTGCTCACTCAATCCACACGTTTTTGTAAAGTTAAAATCTTTCATATCTTTAATTCTGTAAGCGCTACAAAAAATGTGAATACGTCAAGATTTAGTAAAAAAATTTACTAAATATTGGCTATTTCACATTTTCGATTTTTTGCTTACTTAAAGAGATATTACTTTTTTAATGTTTCTATACAAACTTACAATGTAGGGTCGCCACACGTGTCAAAATACAGGATATTCTACGAAATTAATTTGTGTTTGCCTATATGTAAATAACTTTTTTTTTAGTGCCTCGATAGGCAGACGAGCAGACGGGCCACCTGATGGTAAGTAGTCACCGCCGCCCATAGACTTCTGCAATACCAGGGCACAGCAAAGCCGCTGCCTACCGTTAAAATACCTAAGGGAAACACGCACGGGCCGGTAATAAGCTCAGCGAAACGTCGATTTTTTTATTGTGAAATAAAACTTATTACAAGGCTTATTGTTGCACATGACCGCCGTGAAATAGATAAAAATCTCGATTTCTTGAGCAGTTGGTCCTTACAGAAACAGTCTGAGTAGACCAGTCCACAAGAGCAGCACCCGTTCACGATTAATGACGCATGTGCCAGCCGTCGACCTCCTCAACCATGTCACAGGGACGTGACCGATTCCGCACATGACGCCGCAGCAAGCACAGACAGAATACAACTATTAAAATATTAGACACTAAAATCAAGTAAAGTCATGTAAGGCATACTGTTCACATAAGTTCGCAATGTTAAGGAAATTAAATATATTATATATAAGGTTCCTAATTAGCATTTAATGGCTACACTTCTAAGTAATAGCATAATATATTCCGAAGCCTTTCGGTCATCTAAATATTCAGAAATGTTGTAATAGGCTAAATAGTATCATTAAAATATATTTTATTTTGTTCTTTAAAATGATTGGGAACCTTATTGTAAAAGCGTATACAAAGCCCCTTGAAAGAAGAATTTTCCTCCCCAAGAACTTCTAGAACTTAGCGATAGATCTTATAGCTCGCTTTTGGAGAGTAAAATGATATTCTTGTCAGCAGCACCACCCCATAGTAGAGTCCCGTGACACATCAAACTATGGCAATATATAAAACCTAGCCATGTCAGCGTTGGTCAGTTGTCGTATTTCACTCTCAGCATAAGTTTTGGCACTTTGTTTTTTGGCTAATAATGATATTTGGTATAGCTGTCCTCGCGAACTTCGCGAACGCCTTAAAAATATGTTTGTCCCGGCCCGTCTATCCCACGAGATAACATTTTCAGGAATAAAAATTAGCATAAGAGTAGTCTATAGCACTCAGGGAACTCATTAAAATACCTTTGTAACAGTGAAAGATTTTTCAAAATCGGTTCCGTAGAACCATAGATTACCCCGAACATTCAAACTTACAAATTTTACCTCTTTTATATATTAGTACAGATGCCTTTTATTTATACAATAACACCAAATGTCAATAGAATATTTTTAGTAACTACGCAGATTTATTTAAAGTAACTAAATTAATATAACTTTTATTTAGATATACTTAATAGTCACATTTGTATTTAAGCTTCGTGCCTAAATATTTAAATAACACGTTAAAAAGAATAAATTCAGATATCAGTATGTTTCAACTATTTTATATAATAAGTAGGAGTTCAGAATTCCCATATGAATTTAATTAGTAAATTGGTGCTAGGTGGTATTGATAATATTAATTTGGGTTCCTATAAATAGTTAAAAATAAATTAATTCAACCATGTGTCGCTGATCTTATTACACTCCCATCATATTATTATCATTTATATCGTCGTGATTCATATAGGCATAACAAGAGGTAGGCAAATACAAATTATTTTAGTAGAATATCCTGTATTTTGACACGTGTGGCGACCCTACATTGTAAGTTTGTATGGAAAACATTAAAAAATTAATATCTCTTTAAGTAAGCAAAAAATCGAAAATGTGAAATAGCCAATATTTAGTAAAAAATTTTACTAAATCTTGACGTATTCACATTTTTTGTAGCGCTTACAGATTTAAAAATATGAAAGATTTTAACTTTTCAAAAACGTGTGGATTGAGTGAGCACCTATAAAAATTATTTTTTCAAAAACGAAGCATGATAGTGATTCGTTTTGTGTTTTACAAATTTCTATTCTACTTTTACTAAATCTAGAAATATAATTAAACTTGATTTTATAGGTAATTCGTAAGAAATCTTGACTTTTCAAAGCATGTGGATTGAGTGAGCACCAATAACAATTTGTAACTTTTTAAATAGGGCACTAGGTGATCTGAAATTAAATACTGTGACTTCACTAAGGTTTTACTAAATCCTAGAACCCAGATTTTATATGTAAACTTGATACATTTGTAGATCTGGGTTGCCGCTTATCAGGATTGAGTGAGCAGACATTAACTGATTTATCTTCGGTTTTATCTTTTTACAAATTCCAGGATTGGTTTTACAATTGTTTTAGAACTTTTACTAAATACCTAATACATAAAAAACGATTTTTGGAAGGTGCTCACTCAATCCACATGCACGCTAAATCATCTAGCTATCTCTCTGTTTTAATTGGTGAGGCGGTAAAGTGTAGAATAAACAAGGAAATTAATGGATATTCCATTAATATTTCCTTATGCAAACTGATTTATTTTGTTATTGATTAACCTATTGGTAGAGAATGGTCGCTATAATTAGTAAGTTATCAAATTTACAACTGATAGACCTAACACTAAAGTCCGCAGAAACTTATAGGGTGTAATAGTTAGGGGCCATCCATAAATTACGTCACACGCATTTCATGATTTTTGGGACCACTCTCTCGTCCTTGTGGAACATTTGTGGAACACACACATTTGTGGAACTCTCCCTCCCTAGTGTGACGTCACATAATTTTTGCAATTTTACATCTAGACATTATTTAATGAAAATACCAATTTCGAAGTTAGTTTAATTTCCATGTATTTTTTTTATATTTATCTAACACATTTGGAAATGTGACGCCACAAAAATTAGGACTCGTCCCACCGTCGAAAATAAATCAGCTCGTTTTAATATTACGTAACTTAGTGTAATTATTTGGACTTACGACTACAAATATAGTAAAGTAATGTTTTTTTGTGCGATACGACGTAATGACGTAATAATATAAATGTGATAACGATGGATATATGTGTGATAAACGAATATATCTACAAGACGGGGGATCTATAAGTCACGGGGTCACGGGGTCACCGCGTCGGTCTGATTACAATCCTGTTATATGATGTAAGATTAAGAGTATGTAATGTTATTGTTCAACTCTTTTTTATATTTTATATGTGTGCGTATAGACAAAACAGTTGAATTATATTTTACGAATTGCATTCATATTTCGATCAATTTTCGACCTGTTTTACGAATGGTACGACTCCAGTTATTTCTCTAACATGCAACCTTGCTTGAGAGTGGCAGAGATTGCGTGATAGTTTTTCTAAGTTTTTTTCTGGAGGCAAAGGTATATTTCGTGGCAGACCATGACACAAATGATTCGCTTTCTATATTCGACAGCATTACAAAGTGCTGTTACAAAATTAAATCTTTATGAAAGTGTGATACTAGGATTTGGCTTTTAAGGTGTAAAACTACCAAGAAGAGTCCACAAAATAATAGTAAGTAGATTATATTATGATTTTATTTTTAATGACGTTATGATTATACATTTTCATTTCGATATTGCATTACTAAACGAAACTATTTACCTGTTCGTTGTGACCTCTGCTAACACCGTGTAAAATATTATTCATAAATAATGAATAGTTTCGTCAAAAATCGTGATTTTGGATTTAAGATTTTTTGATCACGCTAAGTTTTACCGTGCTTAACTTTATTCAATGAATTACGTTACAGCTGACGATATTATCACAGAACCTATAGGGTTAATTAAGAAGGTTAGTTCACAAATGAACTCTAAATTCGTTCATTGACATTGTTGAAGCAGTTCATTGAGACATGAAATTTGAAATAAGATACGCAAATTATTACAAGAACGGAAGAACGGTCCCTAGTCCCCAACCAATAAGTGATAATAGAACAACATCAGATAAAATAAAACAACATTACGTAGTGGTTATCAAAAGAGAATGAAGAATCGCGAGGAACTCCTGCAAATAATTGATGACCAACACATTCATGCAATCTTGTAGGAGACGATTAGCGAGTCGTAGAGTTTATAGACTACCCACCCCATCCGCCAACACCAGATTTGCACCAAGGTTTGGCAAATTTATAAATAAATAAAATAAAATAAATACACCTAACAGTCACACACATAGTTCTGATCTCACACTAGGTTAAATCTGTATCGTGGGTATCAAGAACTACGAGGCACTACGGTCCTACAACACCCAGACCCGAAACAAATATCTGTCTGTTACACAAACATTTGTCTTGGTGTGGGAATCGAACCCGCGGAGTCACGGAGTCTGTCATAAATGACCTTAGTGTTTGAAAATTGACATCCATAAAAAAGACGGAAAGTGACCATACTGCATCTGATGGTAAGCGCAGTGCCGTCCAATTAGAGTATCGAGTAGCGAGAGACAATCTATCCCCCGCTACTCAACACAATCATGCCGGCCTGCTTCACACTACTTCATGGGCAAGAAGGTGTAAGATGTCGGGGGTCTAGTGTCAAATTACTCAGAAGGCCACTAAACTCTCAAACATCGTACCCCAACACTAGACCCCCGACAAAAACCATACATTATCATACATTTCCCTAGAGTATTAGAGTACATACACTATTGTATGTTCTGCGAAAGTCTATTGCATGCATGTGCAAAGAGTGCTAATTAGTGCTTGAAGTGTGCACTTATTGCATATTCCGGAAACACGTTCATAATCATGCCATTGCAATGCATCGCGCACGAGCATCTCTTGTCACGTTTATTTATTTTACGACATACGTCGCGCTATATACGTAACTATATGTTATAATTTTGCGAATTTTATAATGCTGTCATAACAGGCATATATATTAGTTTTCTACATCTATTTAGATCTATGTAATAATATAGATATAGATGGAAGTAGATGTCGCAATAGGGTAGTTGAAACGATTTTTGTATTAATTTAATCAACAAGTTAGGTACCTACATTACCTAAAACCTATTATCGAAAGAATTTTATGAATCCGAACAAAAATTAGACGCCATTAAAATCTGCTGGAAGGGGTAATTGTCAAATGACAGTAAAAGGCTGCAATATATGTCCTGTGACGTCACGGCTCTCAGAATGGCCGTCACTGTGCCATTGTGCGAGGGAGATAGTGATAAGTTCCCACTACGCAACCATTTTTGCTCATACCAATATTTAAAGTAAATTTTGTGACCTCAATTTTTAAGCAATTTTGATTCTTTTTTTTTATGTCAGTCCGACAAACGAGCCAGTGGGTCACCTGATGTTAAGTGATCTCCACCCCCCATGAACATCCACAATACCGAAAGTATCATGTATGCGCTGTCGGCCTTAAAGGACAGGAATAGGGATTAGGGAAGGGAAGGGGGAATCTGGGCCCCCGGATATCTCACTTACCATACGAAATGCGACAGTAAACCGTCACTTTACGTTGGTTTTCTGTGAGACAGTGGTACTACCCCGGTCAAGCCGGCCCATTCATGCTGTAGACAAATACCTAGTCAGGTCATAAATTCTGTCACATGTTTAATATAAAATAATTGAAACAAGTTTATTCATTATGTAACCATTTATATACCAAAATGAACTTAACAAAACATAGATTCTTATGACACTACAGTTTATTCAAAATGACCTCCGTGATTTTGAATACAGGCCTTCAATCTGCGCGGCCAGTTGTCTATCGCAGCACGAACGCGGTCCATGTCAATATCGGCGGCTGCCTTAATCAAGGATGTCTTGAGTGACTCTAAATTGGGATGAGAGTAGTATAGGGATTCGACGACTGCATAGTCGCAGGTCCAACTGGATGTGGAAAATCTAATTTTGTTACAAATTTCATTAAATATATTAAAGAAATATGTAATAAAAACTTCAGTCAAATAACTTGGTGTTTTGATGAAATGCAGCCTTTGTATAATCTACCAAACGTGAATTATTATCAAGGCATACCAGTTGAATATGTTTGATGGAAATGAACCAAACCTCATTATTATTGATGACCTTATGAGGGAATCTGATGGTCGTGTTGTTGATATATTTACCAAAGGTAGTCATCATAGAAACTTAAGTGTGTTTTACATAACTCAAAATTTATTTCACCAAGGTAAAGGTCAAAGAGACATTTCGTTGAATTCAAGCTATATAATTTATTTCAAAAACCCTCGCGACAAAACTCAAATTCGTTATTTGGCACGACAAGTTTCACCGGAAAATAACAAATTTGTCGAAGATGCCTACAGAGATTCTACTAAGGAAGCACATGGATACCTAATGATAGATCTAAAACAAGATACCTGCGATATTTGTCGAATAAAAACAAAAATATTTCCATCCGATGGTTATTGCACGGTATACATCCCTAAAAAAGAGTTTAAATATATCAAGAATCAACAAATACCCGTCATTTACAAATGATGGATCGACACCTCAAGACGCATAAAGATTTATTAAACGCACTGTATAAACTCAAGCCGAAACATCAACAAGCTCTTTTAAAAGCCTGTAACGAAAAAGAAATTAATTTTATTTGTGAGTGCATTCATAACGTTCTACAAGGAAATATAAAGCTTGAAGAAAAATCTAAGAATAAGCTACATAAATTTAAAAATATACTTCGTAAATTAGTACGTAAAAGCACAAATAAAATAAGAAAGAATATAATAGTTCAAAAGGGTGGTGCTTTTTTACCGATTATATTGGGATCTATTTTAAGTGGTTTAATAAGTGGTCTTGTTTAAAATGGATCATGCAAAAAAAATGTTATTAGTTGAACCAGGTTTAATAGATAAATTAAATCAAAGTAGAAATGAAAATCCTACCACGCGGTTGGATGCTGAAATGCAAAACATTTTGAATAGTAATATGGAAGACCGAAAAAAATGTAAATTGTACTTACAAATTTTACAAAGGTATCTCCATTTCACGGAAGAAGATCGAAAACCGTTTGAGCTCCCTATAATAACTCAAAATAATGATTTTACTGAACCAATGGATAAAAGTGAAAATCCAAATATAAATAACGACATCAAAATTAAAGATCTAGTTGCCAGTCAGACATCACGTAACCAAGAGAAAAAGCAAGATAATTGTGTGGATGAAAAAAATCCTCTCTACACAAGAAATCAAATTCTAAGCTTGATACCTAAATCATACGTAAAAAGAGGTGAGTTGTTATTGGATTCGCTATCATTGAGTAAAAACAAATTTTTTTGGAACGATGATGGTACGGTAATTATAGACAACGAAGTAATTCCTGAAAGTAATATTATAGATTTAGTAAATGATACACTGCGACCATTAAAAAGAAATGATCCAATTGGTTGGGAAAAATTTGCTAAAGCATTGAAGGATTTAAAAATACCATTAACCTATATCGGAAATCCCAAAAGACGTGGGTACATAGTGCAACTTCAAAAAGATATTGAAGATTCTTCACCAAAACATAAAGAGCTATATTATACTCCAAAAAGCGACGACAAGCATATAAGAAAAATAAAGAAAAAGATAGATTGGGAAAAATGGACCCCTTATTAGAAATAAATAGACTATATTATGATGTGTCACACCCAGCTGGATATAGCAGTATTGATAAATTATCACAAGCTATGAAAGGTAAAATGAATAAAGAAGATGTTAAAAAATGGTTGCAAGCCCAGGAAACGTACACGCTTCATAAACCAGTACATAGAAAGTTCCCACGAAACAAATATATCTTATCTAATATAAATGAACTATGGCAAGTTGATTTAAGTGATATGAGAACTTATTCTAAAGATAATAAAGGTTTTAATTATATTCTTTGTGTTATTGATGTCTTCAGCAAATATGCATATGCTAGATCATTGAAAAAGAAAAATTCAGAAACTATAAAAACTTGTTTCGAAAGTATATTTAAGGAAGCTAACATAACTCCTACACACATACAATCTGATAAAGGTACTGAATTCGTTTCAAAAGATGTACAAAGATACTTGAAATCTAAAAATATAAATTACTATACAACAAATAATCCAGATATTAAGGCAAGCATTGTAGAAAGATTTCAAAGAACGCTAAAAATGAAAATGTGGCGTTATTTCACACATAAGAATACACATAAATATATTGATATTTTACATGATTTGATTTACTCTTACAATCACAGTTTTCACTCTAGTATTAAGATGTGTCCTTGTGATGTGAATTCCAGTAATATAATATCCGTGTGGACAAATTTGTATGATAAAGGAAGTACAAAAAAATCACTTAAAACTACGTTACCTAAGTTTTATATTGGTGATCATGTAAGAATAACCAAGTATAAACATATCTTTCAAAAAGGTTACGAATCTAATTGGAGTGATGAAATATTTGTGATATCCTCTATAATAGACCGATCTCCGTGGTCTGTATACACTATCAAAGATTTAGAAGGGGAAGAGGTAGTAGGAACATTTTATGAACGAGAGTTACAGAAGGTGATTTATGACCCCACCATAGAACATAAGATAGATAAAATAATTCGCTCTCGCTACACGGGCGACAGACAAGAACTGTTAGTTAAGTGGAAAGGTTATCCGAATAAATTTAATAGTTGGATTTCAGTTTCTAGTTTAAAACAAATATGAATAAAGACTTTTATTTAACTTTACTTAGCAATAGTTCAATGGAATATTTTCCTGACAACAAATCATCTATTTTTTCAACTAAATTACCGAAAGCCATCATACTCGAGGGGGAGTGGTGTGTGGGAATTGTTGAATTTCAATATCCATGCACTATGTTTACTGTTCAAGATCATGAGAATATTATGTACATAACGAAATTGATGAAGATGCCTAATGAAGTAAATCCTTCTACAGTGTACTATAAGCATTATATACCTGCCACAAACTATGATAATATCAACCATATTTTAACAGCATTGAATAGTATTAGAGAAAAAATTAAATTTACCTATGATAATATATCTAAGTTTGTATACGTTTCTGTGTTAGACGAATCGATAAAATCTGTAACATTATCACCCAAATTAAGTTTACAATTAGGATATGAACCAGGTAGAAACCTTGCTGAAAAAAATTTTGCAAAATGTCCAGCTAATTTGCATTTAGGATTGCCATCTCAGTTATTCGTTTATTGTGATATAGTTGAACCTCAAATTGTTGGTGATGTAATGACTCCTCTTCTAAGAATCATACCATTGGACCCTTCAAAATACATATATGGGGCCAATAAAATGCATGTTTTTTCACCACCTCATTATTTATCTGTAATGCGTAGAGAATTTGATACCATTGAAATAGATATAAGGTCAAGCACTGGTCAAAAGATACCATTCCAATTTGGAACAGTGTGTGTTAAACTACATTTCAAAAAACTATAATGTATTCTCAACACAAGAACACATGCCCTTACGAACGCTATTATTCTCATCAAGCTGGGTCGGGTATAGGAGTGATTTATAAAGGAGCACCATATCAAAAGGGTCATGGGATTGGTAGTTTTCTTGGGGGTTTATTTAGATCAGTTTTGCCATTACTATCTAGTGGTGTCCGCGCTGTTGGTAAGGAGGCATTGAGTGCTGGTGTAGGTCTTTTAACGGATATGGTTAGTGCCCGACCTATGGAAGATTCAATAAAAGCACGTCTTAAAGAAGTCGGTTCAAATTTAAAAAGAAAAGCAGATGAAAAAATAGATAGAATTAATATGTCTGGATCGGGATATATAACAAAACGAAAACGAGTATCTGCATTCAGTCCATCGCTGACTGCGAAAGGGAAAGCTATAAAAAAATTGAAAATTAGATCCAAACAAATTAAAGATATATTTTGTAATTAATCAAAATGTCTTTTTTACATAGTCATTCCTGTGAATGTATTAAGTCGGAATTGGATTTATTTGCATTACCATCTACTCAGACTAGTATTGAAAGTGGAATATGGATCCACTACAAACCAATTTCATCACTTGCTGATGATGGTCCCATAGAATTTCAAGTACCTGGAGCAGGTGACGACTACATAGACCTATCACATACATTAATTCACATAAAAGCTAAAATATTGAATCAAGATAACACTAAACTAATGTCATCTACAGTTGTAGCTCCAGTTAATAATTGGTTACATTCACTCTTTAATCAACTTGATGTTTACTTAAATCAAAAACTTGTATCACCACCCAATAACACATATGCCTACCGTGCTTACATAGAAAATTTGTTGAACTATGCTCCGGCAGCTAAGGAATCTCATCTTACTTGTGCCCTATGGTATGAAGATACAGCTGGAAAAATGAATTCTACCGATGAAACTAATAAAGGATTTGGTAAAAGACAAGAGTTGGCTAACGAAAGTAAAGAAATTGAAATGATTGGACACCTACATGGTGATTTGTTCAACCAAGAAAAGTTTTTGATAAATGGTGTTGATATGTGTGTTAAATTAGTTCGTTCTCGAGAAAATTTCAATTTAATGGCTTCTACAGTTGATCTTAAATTAAAAGTGTGTATTACGGATGCAACTTTGATTATTCGTAGAGCCCGCATCAATCCTTCTGTTTTACTTGCCCATCAAAAAGTCTTAGCATCTACAACTGCCAAATACCCAATTACACGTGCAGAAGTCAAAGTTTTAACTATACCATCAGGAGTTCAAGGAAAAACTCTTGATAACATTTTCCTTGGTCAAGTACCTAAAAGATGTATAGTTGGATTTGTGAATAATGCCGCATTTAATGGGAACCTTACTAAAAACCCATTCAACTTTGAAAATTACAATATTAATACATTTTGTTTGTATATAGATGGTCATCAAATACCCTCAAAAGCTCTACAACCTTCGTTTGATAACAATGTTTATACTACAGTCTATCATACTTTGTTTTCCGGGACTGGTATACATTTTCTTAACGAAGGTAATGGAATATCCCGTGAGAAATATGCTAATGGATACTGTATGTTAGCGTTTGATTTGACGCCTGATTTATCAGCAAACTCTTCTGGTCATTGGAATCTTATAAAGCATGGGAGTGTGAGATTAGAAGTTCGTTTCGAATCAGCTCTAACACAAACTATTAATTGTATTGTATATGCAGAGTTTGATAATGTTATAGAAATAGACAAAAATCGCAATATTTCGGTAGACTATAGTAGCTAAGAAAAAAATGATTGTATTATGTATTGTATAATAATATGTATAATTGTATGGTATATTTTTATTATGGTTTGTTTGTTTATTGTGGACTAATCAATAAAATAAATATAAATTATATTAGTTTTTTATTATGACTATTCTTGCAACCCTCTTCAACTGGTTACTTTAATTATGAAGTACTATAATAACCTATTTCACTGTTATTCCATAACACTACTTCTTTAACATTCGACCGGATAACGCTTCTTTTTTTTTATAAAATGAACACAACAGAGATAACGAATTACTTGAGGAAAATAGATTCATCCATCCAATATAATGTGTATGCAGCCAATAGATTACCAATACACGTAGTAACTCCTACTTACATAATAAGCAACCTAGATCCAGATAATAAACCGGGTTCTCACTGGATCGCCATACATATAGATAAAAACGGGATTGGTCAGTACTTCGATTCATATGGTCGACCACCTCAAGGCTATCATCGAATGTTTTTAGCAAGGAATTCTAGGATGTGGAATTATAATACTAATCGAATCCAAAACGACTTTACAATCGTTTGTGGAGAGTATTGTATAATGTATTTATATTACAAATATCATGGTATGAGTTTAAAAGATTTTCAAAAATTATTTGATACCAATACAATGTGTAATGATGTATTATTATCGGGATTGTTTAAGTCATGTTTTAAAATAAATAAATAAAATACGAATAAAGAGTTTATTATATCTTTTATTCATTACTAATAACCTTACTTAATCATATATACAAATTCTTACAAATAATTCTTAAATGTTTACAATTAATTTACAATTCAAATTATGATCATGACCAAATATTAATTTTCTAGATTAGTATTAACATGCACAATGAGTTATAATAACTTATACTACAATAACACATGACCTTAAACACTCACTTACAACACTAAATGTTTACAATTAATTAAAATCCAAATTATGATCATGACAAAATATTAATATTCTAAATTAGTATTAACATGCACAATGAGTTATAATAACTTATACTACAATAACTCAACGTCCTTAAACACTCACTTACACATAAGCTTACGCACTATCTTATTTATCAGTGTCTATAAAATATTTCACACAGTCCTCTTTCGTAGCCAAGTGCTTGGTGATATTAAATATTGTATCTCTCACTGACTGCAAGTTTTTGTCTGCGTCGGCTTCTGCGTAATATTTAACACGCACCTCAGCATGTTTCCAGTGTTCCATCGGAGCGATATTTTTTATCTTGTTGACATCATATATCTCAATCTTTATAAGATGAGATGCATCGGCGATGTCGTCCTTATTCGACGTGATGTATGAAACTCCACCACTGGAAGAGCGACCGACACTTGACGACTTTTTTGCCACCTTCTTTTTCTTCTTAGGTTTTTCGAAGAAGTCGTCGATGCAATTTGATCTCTTTGCTATTGCTTTTTTAACTTTGTATGCCAGGGTGCCTTCCTCGTCGCTGGGCTGATCATCATCGTCGTTATCTGCATAATAATAGTTTTTGAAAGTATTATCAGCGAACTGAAACAAAAAGTAAACTATTATAAGTATTGGCATAGAGAGGAGTGTAGGAATATGGGATACATAAAAATATATACATCATCAACAATTGATTACAACAATCTGAGGTCAAAACACAATATTAACAGTAAATAAAACATAATTAATATTATATTACATCGAATTATACATAGGTACTTACATTCATTTTGCAGCAGAGTCACTATTTAAAAGTTCACTGTACAAAACAACCGGAGTTCATTTGTGGTGTAGAGCACACTGTGGAATACGGTGTAGTATAATATTTGTCATCGCTTTTATACGGCAGCTAAGGGTCATTTTGCTGTAGCAAAAGCAAAAACTGATACGATAGACAGTTATTCGATTTCTCTTATGGACAATGGGTTCCCAAAACTCATTGCTTAGGGGTGACATTAGCAACCCCATGTGGTCTGTTGTTAATTCAAACAATACGTGTACCGTAATAAATTTTAACACCGCCCATATGAACAATGAAGCTTTGAACAATAGGTAATACTGCTTTGTCATTACATTTGATTGATGTACCTAATAAATTACCCGATTTCTCTTATGGACAATGGCTACCTAAAACTTATAAAGAACCGTGTGGTCTGTTGTTATGTTCAAAGAATACATACCATCACTAATTTTAATAGCTGTCCCTTATGAACAATGAAGCTTTGAAACGTAGGTAAAATTAAGACTACTACTAAGAAATTATACAGACACGTTGAGACATGACTATTACCGTAGGAAGACAAGCGTAACTTCATAGAATTATTAGTTTTTAAATAAAAATAAAACCGTCTTCAAAAAAACCCAGACACAACTAAAAAGTTAAAAATAATTGGTTAAATTTACATCAATTAATTACATACAATTTAAATCAATTATTTTTGGAGTCGGTGCCGGTGTTGTTTTCTTTACTTTTAGATTCATAAAAACCAAGATTATTCTGTTTTTTTTCCATGTTTTGGCTGGCACCGACTCCAAATAATTGATTTCAATTGTATGTAATTAATTGATGTAAATGTAACCAATTATTTTTAACTTTTTAGTTGTGTCTGGGTTTTTTTGAAGACGGTTTTATTTTTATTTAAAAACTAATAATTTATTTTTTGCTTTTTAGTGGTACAAATATAATCATCTTTTAGCCTAAAACCAATAGTTTCATCGTCAAATTTTACAATATTTCATATTTTTTGAAGAGTTCTACACTCCAGGTCCGATTATGATCATCAGATCTTCATGTTGTGTTCCTGGGATCAACCTGTCAATACGTTCTTTCCAATGAAAAAGAAATCACTAAAATCGGTTAAAAGCTGCTGAAGATATTAGAATTTACGTGTATTTTAATTTTATCACCCCCCTCCCTCACCCTCTCTCACTCTCACTCTGAAACTGAAACTTAACTTTTATAATGAACGTAATGCAAAAAGAACCACTGGAATACTACTTAATTTTAAGGAGTTACCCTCTCCAGCTCCGAAGATATTCATCAGATCTTCACCATATTTTTATGGGACCAAATGACAAGCACCAGCTTTCAATCAAAGAAAGAATGGTCGAAATCGGTTCACACAGTACAGAGAAACGAGGTAACAAACATAAAAAAAAAAAAAAAAAAAGCAACATACAGTCGAATTGAGAACCTCCTCCTTTTTTTGAAGTCGGTTAAAAAGGGATTCATACCTGCATACAAACAAAGAGACCATTCCTCAAGCTGGCTGACAAACGTGCAAAATAAATGTAAAATGTCTAAATATAAATTAAATTCGAGACAGGTATAAAATCGCCTTTAATATAAATCTAATTCGCGTGTGATATCAATTTTATTCGCGGCTGATATTAATTTAATTCGCGGTTGATATAAATTTAATTCGCGGTTGGTATAAATTTAATTCGCGGTTGATATAAATTTAATTCGCGGCTGCCGAGTCCTGTTCGGGAACCTATTCGCGGGTAGTAGGGTACCTGGATTCTGGAGCAAGTCTAGGGACCCTAGCTCCCTAGCTCGACCTAGATCGGGCCTAGATTTGTGCTCAGGAATCGTCGAATCCCTATACTACTGATGAGGCTTTGAGCACGCCTATTCCTCCAAGTGTTGCCATATCTTGTAATCTAACGGATTCAAATCTGGACTGGAGGAGGGCCAGTCTTCATGCCGGATGAAGTCGATTTCACGCGCCGCCAACCAGTCTTGTGTGCTCTTCGCTCTATGAGCTGGCGCCGAATCTTGTTGGAATACCCAGTGCCTGTAATTGAACATGGTATGAGAAACAGGTTCCACAAGGTTCGTCAGGACTGTATTTTGATTCACAACTGCATTCGTTTTTATACCTTTCTCACAAAAATGTACCTCTATGACCTCTGTTAAGCCCCAATAAGAAACTCCCAACCATACCATGAGCGAGGATGGAAAATGACCTCGTTGGACACGCGGAATACGGTTGCTCGCTTCTTCACTACTGTGTGCGTACACCTTATCATTTTGTTTGTTGTAGCTCTCTTCTACGGTAAAAATTTTTTCATCTGAAAAAAGAATTTCCCGATATTTTTTTCCCGCGTACCGCTTCAACAAAGCGCGGCATCTCTTCAGTCTCAAGTCCATTAGACGAGCATTCAAACGATGTCCTGTTTTTCTTCGATATGCCCGAAGCCCTAAGTCTTCATTTAACACCCTTTTCACCGTGGTTCTGCCTAACCCCATCTGAAGGGCCAACAGTTTCTGCTTACGTTTGGGATTTCTTTGAATTCGCGCCTTCACAGCTTTTATCACTGCTGGAGTCCTAACAGACCGAGGGCGACCACTTCTTGACCTGTCATCTACACTAGAGTCTTCATTGTATCGTTTGATGGTACGATAAACGAATCTTTTGGTTATATTCAAATTTTTCAGTATTGCAAAAATTTGAATTGGCGCGTAACCGCAACGATGCAACGCAATTACTGCAACACGGTCTTCTTTAAGCGTCCACTCCATATTTAAAAATGAGTAAAATTCTAAAAAGTATACATTTTTATTTTCATGAACAATTTGAAATTCGAATTCAATAAACTTTTTTGTGGCCAGCATTCCAAAATAAAAGTTTTTACTGTGTGACAATACTTATGACCTGACTGTGTATGTCTACAGCGTGGCTCTACCACTTCTAAGATTCTGTTTTCGCAAAAGGGTTTCTGTTGCGTATATTGTCGAATAATGTACAAAATTAAACACAGTAAACTATCCTATTAAATGTGAAAAAAAATCAAACGTTTCATATTTTAATAGATGCTGGTGGTAGGATATTCATATCCGCCCGGACAGCGACCACCGTACACAGGGTGTAAAACCCGCCATAGTGGCACACCCAAGTGTATCGCGTTCCGGGATCAGCCAGTGTACTTCCGGTTTTTGTCGGGGGTCTAGAGTTGGGGTACGATGTTTGGCCGTTTAGCGGCCTTCTAAGTACTGTGACAATAGACCCTCGACCACTTCTTCACCTTCTTGCCCATGGCGTAGTGTGCAGAAGCAGGCCAGCCTGATTATGTTGAGTAGCGAGAGATAGATTGTCTCTCGCTACTCGACACTCTAATTGGACGGCACTGTGCTTACCATCAGGTGCAGTGTGGTCACCATGCCGTGCCAGTATAAAAAAAAAGATATCTATCTACTGTAACATCACAAGAGTATAATAATTAGAAACGCACCAATCTTGCGCAAGATCTCATAGTCCCTCTGAGCACGCAGTAGGTACACCTGCTCACATCCTCGCATACGTTATTACGTTTTAAATATAATCTCACTGCTAGTAATAATTTTTTAAGGCATTATGTGCTAGAAAAGTGAGTTACACTTATAAATCGTCATCTAGCAAATTTATATATAAACTAATATTTTTTGGGATAAAACATATCCTATGCGTTAATCCTAATAAACGAGCTGTGTGCTAAACATCTTAATCCATTCAGACGTTTGAGTAACAAACATACAAACTTCCACATTTATAATATTACTAGGATAACGACACCGCAGCAGCGATAGCCTAGTTGGTTGCGGTACGGACTGGCAAGACGAAAGTTGTATGTTTGAAACCCAAATGGCATACACCTCTGACTTTTCTAAAGTTACGTGTGTATTAAATGTTAATTATCGCTTGCTTTAACGGTGAAGGAAATCATCGTAAGGAAATCTGTATTATAAGAATTTCGGAGTTATGTGAAGTCTACCCGCATTAGGTCAGCGTGGTGGAATAAGGCCAAACCCCTCTCATTAGTAGACGAGGCCCGTGCCCGGCAGTGGGACAATGTTTAATACAGGGCCAGTGGCGTAATGACACCGCAGTCCGCAAGGAATGGTGCGTTTTTCTTCGCGGTGTCTATTCCGTTACATAACAATGATTGAGAAATTTCTGCAGTACGTGATCAACCATTCGTAATAATTTTGCTAATATTGATGACACACGTTCGTAAATTGAGACACATTAACACATTCTTATTGATTTATTTTGCTTACGTACTCCTACGTAAAGTTGGCGTAATATTTCTCGGTACGTCTATATTATTAAACATGTTGCAGATACGCGCGGTCCGTCTGACGTCACTGCATTCTAGAAGGTTCCAATTGCGTATGTAAAATACGCACAATGTTTCTCAAAATTAGGATCCAAACAAGATATTTCGATACATATCATTATTGTCTTTACACCAAGTAGGTGCTAATTGATTTATTTATGTGGCTTTAAATATCTATATTTCAACCGGACTGAAGCGCTTATGACGTCTTCAAGTGTTCTATTTTTAAACTTCATCCATAGATTTACCGACTACTTTGAATCCGTTAGTTTCTCTATACAACATACAACTTCAGATTTGTCGTAATAATGCGGGACCCATAACGCAATGTTAATAATTAAAACATTAATGAAAGTAAATCAACTACCGAGTGAATTGTAAAAATAAAATGATCTCACCAGTTGAATTAAATTCGCCCGGACATATAAGTGATGAATTGAATGATCGGTTATTACCAGTTACAATAAACAGTTGTTTGCTATCCTAAGACTCCTGTAGTATAGTTGCATTTGTAATGTATTTGCCATACATACATATTACTGGTGATAGCATATTCATATACATCCGGCTTTTGTTGGAGGTTATAAGTTGGGCTACGATGTTTGGCCGTTTTGCGGCCTTCTGAGTACTCTGACACTAGACCCACGACTGCTTCTTCACCTTCTTGCCCATGGCGTAGTGTGAAGAAGCAGGCCGGCATGGTTGTGTTGAGTAGCAGGGAATAGATTCTCTCTTGCTACTCGATACTCTAATTGGACGGCACTGCGCTTACCATCAGGTGCAGTGTGTGTCACTTTGCCGTACCAGGATAAAACATTTTTTACAGTTACGGTAGGTTTATGTCATGACATGGAAGCGCGCATCGCGTGATTTTCAAACGGAACGTCGATCAATCCTGAATCGCGGTAGCAAAGTTTGCGCAATACTACGCATATGCGTATATATATATAGAAGCTCCAAATAACAATGAATGGAAGTTCCACAGCCAGAGGCATCCACCCGCCTGACTGGTTCCCCTTCGTAGAGGCATACTAACACTTGTTACGCTTCATACGTTTAGAGATTAGCGCCTGTAATAACAAAGGATATTTGAGCAATATACATAGATTTATGTATATGATAGATGCGGTTTTATTTTATTTATGGGCCAGGTATGTCCTATTTCAGGGCAAAGGCTTTCCGTCTTCCCATTCAATTTAGTGGAGGGTCTGTCTGTGTCTTTGCAAACTTACTCCGCATTTATTCTTGCCCAGCCATTTCTCACTTGATATCGACTTATTCGACATCAGTGAGATGTATTTTGTGCGCATTTTTCATTATTTCAACACAAACATGTTGTGTTACCCTCATAGCGAAACACAATTCTATTGTGTTAATTGTAAACCATTTTGTTTAAAGCCTTTTGGTAGATTACTACCGGAGGGGGGCGAATTACGTATCAAATCACGAAATCTCGCCCCCTCTGACACCCCTACTTTGTGAACTAGCTTTTGCTCGCGGCTTCGCCCGCGTGATTGTTATTTTTGAAACAAAGTTATAAAATCCATGGAGATTTAGTAAGCTATTACAAATTTCTATATTATGTTATCCCACAAGAACCGTGAATTTTCCGGGATAAGAGCCATTGTCATTCGCTGACCCCTAAACTATGAAAAAAATCATGTCGATCCCTTGCTCTGTGAAAAACAATAATAAATGTATCCTTCGGAAACCGTAAATTTTTCAATCAGATCCGTCCAGCCGTTGTAGCGTGATTGAGTAACAAACATCCATCCATCCAAACATTCGCATTTATAATATTAGTAGGATTATCTGAATAAAGAAAAAAAAACATGTGTTTACAGTGATAGTAAATATTTAGAAATCTACTCTTAGTAAAAAATATTATTAATATCGTTTGTGATTACAAACGTTGATTACCTCATGTTGAAGCTACGTTCGGCTTCTAGTATTTATAGCCCTTGTGTTGTGGTGAGCACATAGCTATAAATCAAGAAATCGTGATTTTAGTGTAAACTTTTTTTTCTACTACCTGGATATGTAAATAGCAGGCGGGCCACCTGATGGTAAGTAGCCACCGCCGCCCATAGTCTTCTGCAATGCCAGAGCACAGCAAAACCGCTGCCTACCGGTAATAACCAATATTACCTAATTTCGTGACAAAGTGTGTGGAGAAATCCTAAAAAGGGGTCTAATTTTATTATTAACAAATATTACATAAAAAACATATTTACTAGTAGATTAGTGTGAGGTCAGGAATATGTGTGTGACTATTGGGTTTAATGAAGAAATCGTTATGATTATACTTCTGTGGCGACATACCACTCAGTCCGCCCCGTGACCATGATGCTATAAAGCCTTCGAAACGTCGCGTCGGGTTAAAAAAATTACCGCAATAAAATTCGTAAAATTTGTTTCATTTCTAGTTTAAGTTTTAGTTCTGCTAAACTAGAAAGATGCAGATTGTTTTCCTTACCTCTAGTATTGTCTATGTGCCCAAGTACCATCAAATAATATTAGTTCATGTATATTCTTATCAAGAATTCTTAGAGCTGCAATTATCAAGATGTTTTCCTTCACTGATAGCACAAGCGATAATCAACAACATTCATAACTTCGAAAAGCTAGAGCTGTGCCCAGGTTGAGAATCGAACCCGTCTGACTTCTGTCTCGGGTGTCTATTCTCCTGTACGTTAGGCTACGCTTTTTAACCGACTTCAAAAAAGGAGAAGGTTAACAATTCGTCGGAATCTTATTTTTTATGTATGTTACCCGATTACTCGAAGACGCCTGGACCGATTCGAGAAATTCTTTTTTTGTTTAAAAGGGTATACTTCCCAGTTGGTCCCATTGGCACCAAGTCAGGATCTGATGATGGGATTTCAGTAAAATCAAGGAAAATCAAATTTTATAGTAACGCTTAATTTGTTTTTTATTGAAGTCGGTGTACTTTTCATAAATTCATTTTCGTTGAAATTACCAAAGTGCGAAGTGTTTTATGAGCCATAAATAACAGCTCCCATTTCAACCTATAACTCGAATTAGTCAGTCCTGAAATGATATGCAATAACAGAGCACTGAATAATGAATTGAATTTGCATCAATTGGTTCGCTGCATCATTACCTACTGCATCATTGGTACTGGCCTTCAATAATTTAGCTGAGTTGTATGAGGTCATTCCATCATATATTTTTGTCATAACGAAACAATAGTTGAATGCAAATCTATCTTCGGAACTGCGTAAGTCATCGGACACTATGGACCAAAGACTTGGGTCTGTGGATTCCACAAATATTATCAACGGAATTAAGACTAACGAGTAATGATAACAAACACTTTGTCATATTTAATCTCCGAGTGCCAATACTTTACTTAAGAACTGAAAGACATACAAATATTATCATACCCAGAAAGATCATAAAATTGTGTAATTTTCTGTGTTTCATTTTGTATAATGTTTTTTATACGAAGATATAACGATTAAATAACTATTTTGTGAAAACAGAACTATTCCAAAATGAGTCATAATTATTGTTTTAAATACTGCTCCGAGCAAAGGTGGCCGTGTTATGGGAATATCTATCTCCTTCGCACGACTGCACCGTAATGACAATTCCGTGTGATGACGTCATTAATCATATCTTGCATCCTTTATTTGATTGACAGTTACTCCTGCCACTAAATTTCAATGGCTTCTAACTTAGATTTGAGAAGCTTTAAAAAATAGTTTCGTTATTAGGTTTTAGGGAACTTACCGATGAAATAGTGTCAGCTGTTGGAGTATCTACTGGCTAACCCAATGTTAGCAATTTAAATTCAATAGTAGTAGTTAGCAACGCCGTAGCTAGTTCCGTCTACAGAATATGATAAAGATTTCCAGTAGCCCATATAAATTTTCCGCCCGTTCTTCCCAATACACATTTACCTCCGTGGCGTACCTAGTCGGCTGCGAAATGAGGGGCCGTGAGTTCTATTTTCGCACCGTGACAGACTTATATTTGTTTCGGGTTTGGGAGTTGTGGGACCGTAGTCCTCGTAGTCTTGATGCCCACGATACAGGTTTGACCTAGTGTGGGGTGAGGACTATGTGTGTCTGTTGGGGTGTATTTATTTTTACCTTAATGTTCGGCAACGGTTCAAATATTCTTTTGGTACTGTAGTTTTCATTGGTGGTGGGAAACCACTTACCATCACGATGTTTGGGTTGCGAGATTCCGTGTAGGTACTGTCATTTACTTATTTTATGAAAGATATGGAATCGACCAGGCATTTTACGAAATAGTGATTTCGCGAGCGTTTTCAAGAACAGCTAAAAATACAAGAAATACTGTGTCGCGACTTTTCCTGTCTCCTAGCAGTTCGTATGTTAGCACTCTTATGTGAAGGACATTCAATTCATAAAAATTAATGGACATTACGTGGCTTAAATCTTATTTCGAGATAAAGGTCATACAGTACCTTGCAGTTCTTGGTAATGTAAAGTTTTTAAAAGGTTAGCTACAGTGTATGGGCACACATGTACATACACTTATCCAGCGTTGGATTTACTCTATAGGCACGGGGGCTAGCGCCCATGGCGGCAAAATTCGGAGGGTGCGAAAAAAAAATCTTTCGCGTTATCGAAAATGGTTTAATAATTAGAAAAATTCAACTACCTGCCTCGGTAGCGCAATTGTAATGGCGCATGCGATATGACTGCTGTGCTGAGGTCTCAGGTTCTATCCCGGATCAAGTAAAGTGATATTGGGTTTTTCTATTTAGAAATACTCAGTGTCAGTCCGGAGATTGGAATTGTGCCGGGTATGGCGATAGGCTCGTCCCCTATCACATTATGGGACCATTATAAATTCGGTCTAAAATGGGTGTACTTGTTAAACCTCTGCCTACCCCTTCGGGTTTAAAGGCGTGAGTGTATACGTATATATGTAAAAATTTTAATAATACATTTTTCGATAAATTAAAGACATCTGTTAATTGATTTATGGAATTTTAAAAAAAATAAAATTTTAATAATTACATTAATGTTTTTTTTAATTGAATAATATTGAAGCGAAATGAAAAATATCGAAACTATGTCTATTTTATGGAAAATTTCGATGATACGGCCTTTTTACAGCGGCCAGGTGCGTTGGTACTGCTCATCATTCAGAAAGTTAACACACAACAGCCTCCGTGGTGCAGTAGGCGAGTAGCCGGCTGTGAAATGAGAGGCCGTGGGTTCGGTTCCCACACCGGGACAAATGTTTGTGTGACAGACACACATCTGTGTTCAGGGTCTGGGTGTTGTGAGACCGAAAGTCTCTCGTAGTCCCTGATACCCAAAATACTACTCGGTATCTCAATGTGGGATCGGGGCTATGTGTGTGACTGTTAGGTGTTATTTATTTATTTTATTTCCTCCTTTACCTGTAAACATACCTAACGCAATAAGACCGCCAATTTGCAACACCTAAATAAGCTGATGTGACCTTTTTTGTATGATGTCGTGTAACAATAAAGTGTTAGGTATATTATTATTATTTGTTTCTCTTCGCATAGAAGGGTAAATGATGCATGGGCCAAAGCCAAGCGTAAATGAATCTTTATCTATGAACCCTCACTGTTAAAAAATTTGCGTATTAAGCGACAGCTATTTAGTATTACTGCCTTTTGCAGCTGCAAGTATGTTGATGGATGGATGTGCAGAATGTTAACAATAGTATGAAGTGACTTCGGGATGATGCCCGTGTTGACACTATTGGGTCTGTTTGGAGGTTGACTTGCCATTGGAATTTCTATCGAGAATTCAGTATACTTGGCAATTTTTTCGGCATGTGCTGTAGCTAGATTGTGATTTCATACGGCTATGTCTATGAGAAAAACGGTTTTATTCTGTTTGTCTAGCAAGGTGATGTCAAGTCGGTTGTTATATATGGTTTAAATCCGTTGTGATGGTTCTATATAGTATAGTTTAAAGTTTGTGTGTCCGAGAACGGTCTCGGGTTTATATTTATAATATAGCCATCATCGATTAAACACAACCTAAACTGAAAACGAATGTACACACACTGATTAAAACCAAGCAGCACTTCCGCTAGTTTCGTATAGACTGCCCCCCGAGCGTTCAGGCTTTCCCTTTTATAACAAATCTTCCCCACCGAGTATCCAATCTACCCACAAATATTCCGTAAGTGACCCCCAATATTTCCATAAAAATCTAAAGTACCCTTACAGCTCGGCCATCCTGCTTCAAGCGAGTCCCTTCGCTTTGTATATCAGCATCAACATCAACATTATCACTCGATGAATCACCAGATTCGTTATCAATTTCAGTCCCTATATCTTTAATGCATCACTAATTGGCCCTTTATCGCGAGCACAATCACTAATTGGCCCTTTATCGCGAGCACAATCACTAATTGGCCCTTTATCGCGAGCACAATCACTAATTGGACCTTTCTCGCGAGCACAATCACTAATTGGCCCTTTATCGCGAGCACAATCACTAATTGGCCCTTTATCGCGAGCACAATCACTGATGGTATCTTGCTCTCGGGCAAACTCATTAGTTGGCCCTTAACCCCGGGCACATCCATCCACAAGCCCTTAAGCCCGGGCACATCCATCGACAAGCCCTTAACCCCGGGCACATCTATCCACAAGCCCTTAACCCCGGGCACATCCATCCACAAGCCATTAACCCCGGGCACATCCATCGACAAGCCCTTAACCCCGGGCACATCCATCGACAAGCCCTTAACCCCGGGCACATCCATCGACAAGCCCTTAACCCCGGGCACATCCATCCACAAGCCCTTAACCCCGGGCACACTCATCCATAAGCCCTTAACCCCGGGCACACTCATCCCCAAGCCCTTAACCCCGGGCACACTCATCCACAAGCCCTTAACCTCAGGCATATGCATTCATAAGCGCTTATCATCGGGCGTATCCAACCAAATGCTCTTCATCTCAAGCACATTCAATCGCAATTCATTCACTCCGTTCATCCTGCCGACTTCCAATTTACCCATTCATCCATTCATCCAATTTCCATTAATCATATTCATTGTCGATCTTTGCATTCAAATCAAGTTCAATTCGCTTAAACATTATCAACATATAACAATACCATCCATCAATCCATTGTGTTTTAGCATACTCCATAATTGGGTTATCGCCCTCCTGTGTATGCAAACACTCCAATCCGTGTAACCATCAAATACTTCGCAAGTTGACCATCACACACATCTTCACAATGACCATAAGACACTCCTCCGACAATGGCCTATTGGCCTCCTGCGCTTCCGAAATACAATCAATGATACTCGTCAATTCAATACTCAAATAATTACGAAACACTAACAAATTATCAAAGAATTCATTATATCAAATCAAATTAATTATTAACATTTTTATCCATAATTAGATTTTTCAATATCGAGAACATTTTCTTTGTTACTTCGTCCCACAGCCAAATCATTATTACGTATAGAAAGGTCATCATCGCTATCAATCACTTTATACATATTCACTCACCCGCAATACCCGAAGGGGCAGGCAGAGGTGCAACCAGCACACCCCGGCAAACCCATCACGGTCCCACAATGCGACAGAAGGAGAGCCCATCGCCACACCGGTCCAACTCCAGACTCCGGGCTGACTCCGTGCACTTCCAAATAGAAAATCCCAACATCACTTCACCCGACATGGGGATCGAACCCGAGACCACAGCACAACAGTCGCAACGCACGCGCCTATCACAACTGGGCCACCGATGCAGTCACTATCATGTCTACATTTTTATTCTCAATCGCTTTCCATAATGTTCCTCACTTGACTCGTCCTGTTTACATGAACCATGTGAATGGGTTCGTCACTTTACCGGATTGAGACATCGGCACTTTGCACGTTCGCAAAGAGGCTATGTACAAATTGTCATAAGTCACTCGCGAAAACCAATAATAATCATAAAACCAAAAATAATAAAGTACAGCTTCAAACCGTCAAACTAGGCCACTTAGCCCAATCGCATACTCTCCTGTTTCCACACCAATTGCGGCTTTCCAAATATACCTAAACCAAAGCTCAAGTAGTTATTTAACACAAATAATTGCAATATCATTTAAGGAGGATTACAACATTATAAACTTTCCGTAACAACTAAGGGTAGTTGCAAATTACGAAACTTGTAACAATTTTCATCATCATCATCATCAACAAAATCTCTGCAATAATATTTCCACACCTTATAATATCACAGTGTGGATAAAAGTTAAGCAAAACATGATCTCGATCAAATCACTATCAAATTTAATTTATGACAACTATGTATCCCTTGCAATCCCTTTAAAGTAACCAAGTTATGTTCAAGTTTACAACAACACTTGGATGTACCCCTTTCTTTAATCAATAAAAACTAACTGAATATAATCGGATTAATTACGTATTATTAATTTATCACAATCACTTAAGTTTCTCATATAGGTTAAGCACGGACTACTCAGAATCAACTAAAAGACCTTGAGTATACAAAAAACAGGCCACGGACAATCTTATGAACCATTGGCATAGATCCTAACTTTGATCTAAACAGGTTATTCAATAAGATGGGACACACACAACCTCATATTCTCACCTTGACTAATTGCACAGTTTAACTGTTATAAAATTCATTAAATACTGGGTAGAACGAATTAAAACTCAAACTAATATATAATTACCACCGGCACAAATATCGATATTCCTTACAGACTGGAGTCGAACCAGAGCCAATTCAATTTTATCAAGAAATCCTACGCATTATGCGTTACACATTGTCACTACCAACTAATATTGGTATCTTTATTCAAAGGTACAAAAATAAAACCAGAAGCGACTCACCGAATTTCTAATAAATCCATGCAGCATCGTTGTTCCAAACATCGGGTTTTCATATTATTCACTATTGTGGGTGTTGATTCACTATCTCACTTCTGAACTATAGCCATCATCGATTAAACACAAACTAAACTGAAAACGAATGTACACACACTGATTAAAACCAAGCAGCACTTCCGCTAGTTTCGTATAGACTGCCCCCCGAGCGTTCAGGCTTTCCCTTTTATAACAAATCTTCCCCACCGAGTATCCAATCTACCCACAAATATTCCGTAAGTGACCCCCAATATTTCCATAAAAATCTAAAGTACCCTTACAATAATAAGTAATTTTTTCTTACTATTACCTTGTTACAGGTTCGCAGAGCTTACAGCTAAAGTGTTCATATCAGCTTCCATCCCAGTACACTTGTTCTCTGCGGTGTGCCCCACGCCGCTGGTGTCTTTCGGCACGATACTCTACGACGCCGCTGCGGGGGTCATGGTGACAGCGTCCCATAACCCAAAAGAGGATAATGGATATAAAGTGTATTGGGGGAACGGTACGCAAATCATATCCCCGCATGATAATAATATACTGGACGAGATTCTGCAGTGTTTGGAGTGAGTATTACGTGATTGTGAAGATAGATTAGTATATTATTGTGAAGGTCTAACAGTGTGGAAGTCAAAAACTCTCAAAAAGGGAGAATATAAAAATATAAACAAAGACAAATCAAAAAAATATAAAATACTATATGTTGCCCGCGTCTCCGCCCACGTGGAGGTTATTTTTGGAAGAAAAGATATACTATCCAGTATCCATGAAGGCATCTTAAGCTATTACACCTTTCTATATTTTGCTATCCCATAGGAAGCGTGCATTTTTCCGGGATAAAAAGTGGCCTTTATCATTTTCTGGTTCCTAAACTGCCACTATGCAAAAATCATGTCGATCCCTCGCTCTGTGAAAAACTAAACTATCCCACGGGAACTGTATATTTTTCCGGAATAAAAAGTAGCCTATGTACTATTCCAGATTATAATCTATCTCTGTACCAAATTTCAACCAGATCAGTCAAGCCGTTGTGGCGTGATTGCGTAACAAACATCCATCCTTCCAACCATTTGCATTTATAATATTAGTAGGATGTGTTTTAACACTACGTTATTAGTAGGTGGCCCGTATACTTCGCACCGATAGTGTTAGGAACATCAACAAAACTATGCAAGATGGATATTTAAAAGGCACAAATACAATATTTATAATTTATTAATTGATTTACACGACACTGTTACACATCTCAGTGCTTAATATCAACACACACGCAGTCAGGATTCACTTAAGGCTTCTCTTTATAATTAATCTACCAGCATTACCCTTTTCAACTGAACAACGCCATTGAACCATTTACAATTACTTACTGCCCCGCGAACGAACCACGAATGTTCTCACTACCAACTCACTGCTACACCACTAGTCTTCTAAACTGAACCAACTGAACCCCGGAGCGCGGAAGTCACTCTGTTTTATATTAAACATTTACTACTCCCACTTAGGTTGTCATTATTAACTACCCCCAACTAGTCTCTTAAATACCTCCGTTATACTTTCGGTATTTCTAATAAAAGGAAATATCCTAATAATAGTGGTCAGTTATAACGGCTGAGTTTTGACCAATATCTTTCTGGCCCCAAGGCAAAATCATGGTCTCGTTGAATACTATCATTCCCACCAAACAAATTATATATAGCGACTCAACAAGCTAAACTCAACCAAGCGTATTGGGGTTACGGTCTAATTTCCCCATCCATTGATGAGGGAGATCTTTGACCAGCATTGATACAAGAAAATTAAGCTTTTAACAGTAATAGGGTAGTTTTCTGTGTTTAATTTATACATAATTTAATATGAAACTGAATATAATACGCAAAATAAGCCCTTTAGCGTAAACAGAATCAAAATAGCTTGAAAATTGAGGTCATAATATTTATTCTAAATAATGGTATGAGCAAAAAAGCGTAGTGGGAACATATGACTATCTCCCTCGCACAACTGCACAGTAATGGGCATTCTGAGAACCGTGACGTCACGGGTCATATCATGCATCCTTTTAGTGTCATTTTTCAATTACCCCTTCCAGCAGATTTGAATGGCGTGTAATTTACTTACTTTTGTTCGGATTTATAAAATTCTTTCCATAATAAGTTTTAGGTAATGTAACTTGTTGATTAAATTAATAAAAAAAATCGTGTCAACAACCCTATTCTTGACTATTTTTAACCGACTTCAAAAAAAGTTCTCAATTCGTCGGAATCTTTTTTTATGTATGTTACGATTAGGTACTCGAAGACGCCTGGACCGATTCGAGAAATTCTTATTTTGTTTAAAAGGGTATACTTCCCAGGTGGTCCCATTGGTATCTACTTCAGGATCTGATGACAGGATCTCTGAAAAATCTAAGGCAACCCTGAAATTTTATAGGGACGCATAATTTGTTTTTCATTGAAGTCGGTGTACATTTTATGAATCGAAAAACATTTATTTGTAGTATACCAGACGAACACTGGGACATCTCAGAGATCCGCTCTCACGAGCTAGTCAAAGACTGTCACGAGGAGGTGATGTCCAAATACATGGAGTACATTCGTGACAGCCTCCACGCCGATGTGATGGACACTAACAAAGCAGCCGCCATCGACACGGTGTACAGCGCCATGCACGGCGTCGGCTATGAATACGTTGTGAGGGCTTTTGATGCCGCCAATTTGAAGGTGAGTTGTACTTAATCTACCTTTGATTAGCACTTATATACACTCACGCCAGTAATCCCCGCAGATGGGTAATCACCACCCACATTTCGCCGAAATTATTTGGGTCCCATATTGTGGTGGGAGGCGAGCTTGTTGTCTACCGGGCTAAATTCCAGACTCCGGGCTGATATTGAGTGTTTTTTAAATAGAAAAACTCTAAATCACTTTCGGGCATCGAACACGAGACCTCAGCACAACAGTTGTAACGCAGGCGCAATTACAACTGCGCCACCGAACCAGTGCAGTGATTGGCACTTATTTACCAAAAAACCATTTGGCCCAAATCCAGAAAATAGACTAAAACTATTATTGAAATGTGAACGAACTCCACTGTCGAATATTTTCCATGCTCACTTCATGTTTTATTAGAAAACTAGCTGTTGCTCGCGGCTCCGCCCGCGTGGAGGTCATGTTTGGGAGAAAAAGTATACAATACAAAATACCAATATTCATGCGTTTAACTAAAAAATGACGGATTTTCATACAAACTTTCATTCCCTATTTTACCCCCTTAGGGGCGGAATTTCCAAAAATCCTGAAACATATATTTTATATTTTTAACTAAAATGCCAAATACTAATTTTCATGAATTTAACTTCAAAAATGACGGATTTTCATACAAACTTTCATCCCCTATTTTACCCCTTTAGGGGTGGTATTTCCAAAAACCCTTCCTTAGTGGATGCCTACGTGATAAAAGGTACCTACTGTCAAAATTTCAAGTTTCTAACCCCAGCCGTTTAGGCTGTGCGTTGATCGATCAGTCAGTCAGTCAGTTTCTTCTTTTATATATACAGATAAGCTAATAAGTTTTTTTGAAGTGAAACTTCTTTAGAATCGTTGTGATTTGAAACTCGACAGTAAAAATAGATATACACATAAATCTATAGGACCAAGCCTACGAGAGAATAAGACAATATATATGCGAGGGGATTCGAGTGGGAAGCTCTAATATTAATTAAGTAAACACTGTCTTGATTGTTTCAATGCTTTAACGACGTCTAAATGATTATTCGAATACTCAATTGCATAAAACAGATATCATTACTCACGGTTCGGCTTCCATAGATTGCAGGCGGGCGACATAATTCGACGTAATGCAAGTTTCATTTCTGCCGTGTATGAATTGCACACACACACACACACACTTTTTTTTTATTCTGGCGCGGCAATGTGACCACACTGTACCAGATGGTAAGCGCAGTGCCGTTCAGTTAGAGTATCAAGTAGCGAGAGTCAGTCCCTCGCTACTCAACACACTCATGCCGGCCTGTTTAGCTTCTTCACACTACTAAAGGACCCATGATAATAGGAAGGAGGGAACACGGTACCTGGCAAACTGTTCCACAGCTTGATGGTGCGGAAAAAATACGAATTTATATAATAATCTACCGAACGATATAAAAGAATGTGAATCATTAAATATATTTAAAAGTAGATTAAAAAAATATGTCCACGAAAAAATATTTGGTTAAGCTGTTACGAGATTTTTTTTTTATATCTTATTTTGCTTATGTAAGAATGATTGAACTAACCCTATTATATACAAAAATAATTTATTTTTACTAATACTCATTGTAAGTGGACATTTTGTCTTTTATGAGTTAATAAATTCTTTAAACACATTTGCGATGTTAAGTATATGATTGCACATTACAGAGACCGATAAGTGTGAAGGAGCAACAAGAGCCAGACCCCGAGTTCCCCACCGTCTCATTCCCCAACCCTGAGGAGTTGGAGTGCCTGGAGCTCAGCATGCAGTTGGCTAAGGAGCAGGGTGCGAGGCTCGTGCTCGTCAACGACCCTGACGCTGACAGGCTCGCCGTCGCAGAGCATAATGTGGAGTGAGTAACTAATAGAATACGATTTTTCCCGTGTTTATTTTTGTACATTATTTCATACGCAACCGAAAATAAAAAAGATACGTATGAACATATTTACTACTCATGATTTTGCAGTGCAACCTAGATTACTAACTAATTACTACTCCGTAAAATACACGGAGTCTCCACGTAATTTATTTATCATTTGATTGTATTCTGTAGTCTTTAATAAATAAAATAACCCTTTGGCGAAATATGGGGCCCGAGTTATTAGTTTAAACATTGGTATGAGAAAAAATGTGTGCGTGGTGGAACGTCTTAATATCTCCCTCGCAAAACTGCACTATAAAGACTATTGTGGGTGGTGACGTTATAAATCACATCGTGCATCCTTTTCCGCCATTTGACAATTACCCATTTTACCAAATTTAAAAAAATAACATATTTATTTAATCTTTATTGTACACTAAAATACATAAATTCAGTCAGGTATCATTCGGTAGCCGGCTACCGGACAAATGCTCTATGTTCTTACGTGCGATTTTAAACTTTAACATTATGGAAATAAAATTGATTTTGGCTTGTATTTGCTCACTACTTATTACCTTTGTATATATATGTACTTGTGATACACGAGAGGTTAACATACTTTTTGGATGGTTAGAGGGAAAGTCGAGAGACAATGAAAGATTTGTTTTCCAGAAATAAATCATGGAAGATCTTCAGTGGTAATGAGATGGGAGCCCTCCTCGGCTGGTGGTTACTGCAACAGTACTACAAGCGGTGTCCGGAGACGTCGCCCGACCACGTGTATGTGATCGCCAGTATCGTCAGCTCGAAGATGTTGCGCGCCATCGTGGAAGGGAAGGGGCAGTTTGTCGAGACTCTTACTGGGTTTAAATGGATGGGTGAGAGATTTTTTTTATTGCTGCTGAAAACATATTTATCTACAGCATGAATGGGCCGGCTCGACCGGGGTAGTACCACTGTCTCACAGAAAACCAACGTAAAGTGACAGTTTACTGTTGCGTTTCGTATGGTAAGTGAGATTCGATGGCCCAGATTCCAGACAGCGCATACATGATACTTTCGGTGTTGTGGATGTTCATGGGCGACGGAGATCACTTCAGATCAGGTGACCCACTGGCTCGTTTGTCGGACTATGCAATAAAAAAAAAATACTGCACCTGATGGTAATCGCAGTGCCGTCCAATTAGAGTATTGAGTAGCGAGAGACGATCTATCTCCCGCTACTCAACACAATCATGCCAGCCTGCTCCTCCACACTACGCCATGGGCAAGAAGGTGAAGAAGCGGTCGAGGGTCTTTTGTCAGAGTACTCAGAAACGGCCAAACACCGTACCCCAACTCTAGACCCCGACCAAAACCGGATGTACACTGGCTGATCCCAGAACGCGACACACTTGCGTGTGCCACAATGGCGGGTTTTACACCCTGTGTACGGTGGTCGCTATCCGGGCGGATAGGAATATCCTACCACCAGCAAATTCATATTCACCCTCTTAAGCAGAAAAGATCCAACTGACGTTTTCATATTGAATAAATGCAGTTTAAAGTTTGACAGCGAATTTAAAAATATTACGTAGTAAGTATTTGAAAATTGGTTAGGTAATGAAACATGACAAGTTTTTAGGTTAATGTCATCAAACCGCCTGTATCTTTTGTACACATATGAAACTTGATTAGGAGATTATGGCTATGTATTTAACTTGATTTCATAAAAAAATATGGTTGGATCTGTTCTGCTATGATCATGGTTTGGCTTGATGCTATTCAGAATCTTATGGTGTCAAATAACTTCTCATAGATTATTGAAATAATGTTTTTTTTTCGTTTTTATAAATTGCCATGGTGCCTAAATATTTATCTCGGCTGTAAAGTAAAGCCAAGTTTTACTTGTAATTTATTTATAAGGCAGGCAAGTTCTTGAACAGATAAAAGTACCTTAATGTGCATTAAACATTTTTAGTCATTGGTCAAGGTAACTGGAATGTACAGCCAAGTTCAAGATTTTTTTTACATGCAAACAGTTGTTATTCAACTAACGGTGCTTTTATATTGCACTACAGCTATAAAATTTCTAGGTATATTTTATATATTACATTTAAGATATTATCAAGAAAATTCTTAAGAAAATAAATCTTAAAAAGATTGAACATACAATAATTTGTCTATGTGTAACTTGCAGGTAACACGACGCTGCTGTTATCGCAACAGAATAAAGAAGCGGTGTTCGCGTTTGAAGAGGCCATCGGTTACATGTGTCATAATCGCGTACCCGACAAGGATGGGGTATCCGCTGCTGTGCATGTGAGTATGAATGTACCACTATATAGGGTGTTACATTAACAAGGTATAAAAAAGCAGTGTTCGTATTTAAGCATTCGGCTATATGTCATCACCGCATGGCCAGATAAGTATAGAGTATCTGCAGCTGTGACTAGAATATAGGGTGTTACATTAATAAGGTATAAAACAAAAAGCCAGTGTAAATAGCCAGTGAATTTTAGGAGGCTGCATGTCACATTGTGTGTCCATTAAGGATGAATCGAAGGTGTTTAAATAGGCATAACTAACCAGAACACAATCTTAATATACAATAAATTTCCACATATACAAGATTGGCACCAAGTGTTAATTTATATTGCCCTTTTTACTTAACAGGTTGCTTCTCTAGCTTCGAACTTGTACTCGAAAGGTTCATCTCTGGAGCAACAGTTGCAAGCACTTTACGCCGAATATGGATACCACGTGTCGCACAACGCATACTACATCTGCCACGACCAAGCCATCATACAGAAAATATTTAGGAGGATAAGAAACTACCATGGGCCGGGAGAGGTATGATGGTCAATTTATATACTTTAACTATAAAATAGGTTTAAAGACAAAGCAAGCAGTCATTGTATCCGTTTTTTAGCAATGTTATTTATCATTATTTACTAGCTGTTGTCCTAACTGCGCTGCGTGGTACTTATTTGTGGAAGAAAATGTACACAGTTTCCTGTATCTTCGTAGTAATGTATTTATAAAGATCCTAATATTTTAGTGGGATGAAACATATCCTACGTGTTGAAACAGCTAATAAATTATCTGTGTGCCAAACTTCTACGAAATCCGTTCAGCCGTTTTTGCGTGATTGAGTAACAAACATACAAATTTTCACATTTATAATACTAGTAGGATTCCAGTATATACTTAGAATCTTTGTAACCTTTTACCACTGAATGCTTTAACCTACAGGAAATGTACACTGCCACAAAATCAAAGAGCGTATTATAAATAATTAAAAAACTAATATCTTTCTTTCAGTATCCAAGGAAAGTGGGCTCACAAGAAATCGTGTTCATAAACGATTTCACGGCAGGAGTGAAACTACCAGAAGAGACTAATGGCGGACCGCACCTTAGTAAGTAGAAAACATGTCGATCTCGTAAATTTACTCTTATTACGAAATATTGATAGAAGCCTTTATATATAAATTCATTTTTTGTACGATGTCTAAATATGATTACTCTTATTTATTAAAAATGTACCATATTTTTGAAACACCTTGTATAGTTGTATTTCTGACATTGGTTTAAATATTGTTCATGGGCTGCTTGGTGAGTCCCATCAATGATTATTTAAATGTGCACCAAGCAGTGCGATGTGATATGTCGTCAAACGTTTCCTACTAAAGCACACGACCTGAACAAATGTTTTGTTGTCAGATGTCCTGGGCACTGGACTGGACCAGGAGTACACCAGTGGAGAGATGATCCTACTGCGCACGTCAGCCGGCCTGGACTTGACGGTACGGACTAGCGGCACCGAGCCCAAGCTCAAGTACTACAGCGAGCTGGTCGCCATCGCTCACACCACGAGGTCAGTACCTCTATCATCAAGTGATCCTGCATCAGTCGAGTCCTTGAAAGGCATTTCTTATAAAGGATGGAATAGGGGCATGGGCAAGGTCATTTCCAAATTCTTAACCCAGACAATGTTGGTGCAATTTTTTACGGTTCAAAGTTATGACCATACTTCCAGGGACACCCTGTATACTGGCACGGCAAAGTGACCACACTGCGCCTGATGGGAAGCGCAGTGCCGTCCAGTTAGAGCGAGAGACAATCTATCCCTCGCTACTCAACAGTCATGCCGGCCTGCTGTTCAGCTTCTTCACACTACGCTTAAAGGTCCCAAGATCACAGAAAGGAGCGAACACGGTAGCTGGCAAAATCCTTGGCTTGGTGGTTCGGCAAAGATGTGTATTTGCTCTGCTCTTGATTCGATTCGGGGTAGTAGACACCACAAAGCTGTGGCTTTCGATGCTTGTTGTTGACGTTTTCACTTCAAAGTAAAAAGTAGCTCAAAGTTAAGTAAAGTAAGAATTTCGTGTGTTAAATGTTTCGTGGTACCAATTAGGATTCAGCCAGGTAAAAAAAATAAACAAGCCATTTTCAAATCCAATATAAACTTTGCGGAGGAAATCAAACCTAATCCAGCTAACTCGTGTATTAATAAAAAAATCCTACCAGAATCATAAATTGAGGCAATCTTCTCGGAATAAAATATCAATCACGGGTCATTTCATATCATTATACAGAATGTACTAATAATCTATTTCATTTGCAGCGAACAAGAGCAAATGAAAGAAAAACTGAAGGAAATGGTCAAAGAATTTGTTGAAGAACTTCTGGAACCTAAAGAGAATGGTTTGATAGGTTAACTTATATACATTACAATTATAATAATAGTATGTGTTACTGAATGTTATACATTGTCTAATATATATGAATATTATATGCACCAATTGTATCCGATTATGATTAATATTTTAAACAATTTCTACCACTGAATTAAATGTTTCTATTTTGTGGTATATCATTTTAGTTAACAGGTACAATACGAGATTAAATGAGACAAAGTAGCTTGAATCGTGATTCCAAAGCATACGGGCATTTTAGGGTCTTAACACATATACAGGTTGTTTCATAAAGTCGGTATCATTTATTAACATACACGGTAAATAGTTGAAATGTAACCAATTAATGAAAAAAGTATCCTCATGGTATCTTTCATTATTTATATTTAGTTTTTTCTTCGTTGATATACAGAGCATTGTTTCGTCATTTTCTTATATGATTAAATAAAAAACAAGACAAATTAATAATAAAGAAGATTCTGCTGATGTCAGATTGATCTTTGCATTTGTAGTAATCTTCTGAGTACAATAATATTTGTATTGTTACGCTAAGTAACATTTTCTCGTATAATTTTCACGACGTACATTGAAAGATATTTTTATACTAAATAGCACAAATTTTATTTCTTATACCAATATTCTTGACTTTTCTTTTGTATAACATATGAAAAGTCATAGCTTAAGTATCGAAATCTATATAAATATAGATTTTGTTTTTTTTTACTGCAGAAGTGCATGTACTAGATTGTTATTTTATAAATTCCAAAATCTTGGAACCAAGTGTCTATCCTAAAGGAAACACGATTTGCCAAGTTAATATTTATTTTCTTTGTTAAATTTCAAGAATACGTGCAGTAAATTAGCTGCGAAGGGAACTGTAGCAAATACACATTTAACTATTTATAAAAAACAATATTTTAGGCCGTAAATTGTTATATCACTTAAAATATGTACCAAAGAAGTATGTATGATAGAATCATTCCGTTCTGTGATAGGTTAATTTATGTGATAGATCTATTATCCAAAGAGATCTTGTATTCCTTTTACAGTTTGTATGAGAATAAACAAATATTAATAAAACACTGTTGTTTTATTTCCATATATTTTAGAAACTTTAAAATTTACAAGACAAATATCCGAAATATACAATTGTTTGATACTACATTAGTTTACTCTACCAATGACCCCACTTATATTCATTACAACAATTTTCATGTAAGAATAAAAAATATATAAATAATTTATTGCAATAAAACTAATTTTAGGGGAATTTATTGTAATTTATTTGACGGTTTGTTTTGGTCACGGGGCGGACTGTAAAGTTGTAAAGTCTTAGTAATGGGAACATATCACTATCTCCCTCGCACAACGGCACAGTAATGGCCATTATGAGAACCGTGACGTCACGGGACATATCATGCATACTGTTACTGGCATGTTCAATTGCCCCCTTCCGGTAGATTTGAATGGCGTCTAATTTTTGTTCGAAACATCGGGTTCGATGAAAAAGAAAAATAAACCGCGATAAAATCCGTAAAATTAGTTTCATTTCAATGTGCAATTCACGTAAATATAAGAACCATGAATAATTTAGTTTCTTAAGGAGTTTCTTCACCGACCTCTCCCTCCCTCATTCGCTCTGTCTCCTTTAGATTCAACTCTATGAGGTTGTCCAACTCTGGACTCAGCAACACAGTAAGGCCCGCAGTAGCCGGTACCTATGTAAATATTTAAATGTTATACGGCCAGCTATAATCATATACGCCCGGATAGCTCGCATCTAAAACTGCGGCACACGCATGTGTGTCGCGTTCCGGGATCAGCTAGTGGACATCCGGGTTGTGAAGGTCTAGAGTTGGGCACGATGTTTGGCCGTTTTGGGACTTCACTAGACTCTCGCTCGCTTCTTCACCTCCTTGCCCATGGCGTAGTGTGAAGAAGGAGGTCGGCATGGTTGTGTTGAGTAGCGGGGGATAGATTGTCTCTCGCTACTCTAATTGGACGAACGACTGGATCTATTAACATACTAACTATATTTGAAATGTTCGTAATAGTTCAAATAAGGTTTTTAGGAAAAGAAAATATGAGAAAAACTAAATACTTTTTTACAGGACAGGATAAACCTAGTCACGGCGCGAAGCTGCAGGCAAACCAGCTTACGATAACAATGTCATAGCCGACGAAATTAAGCAGAGTACAAGAAACGTGAATTGAAGACATTTTCAGAAATGATATCCTACCAGTTCAGTTAGCCTGTTTGATTCAGAGCAAGATTTAGTTTAAAACGTATGTACCTACCTCAGCAAAAATTGTCTTAGCAGCCTCCCATCTTTCGATATGGTTCTCTATGATCTTCACGCATGGCGCTGTTTTTGGAATAATTCTTCCTAAAATTCTATAAACAAGAAAATATTTTTAGTAACGGGAGACGAAATAATGAAATAAAGGGCTATTAACCTCTAACATGAAGCCATTTATGGGAATAAATATTTATGTGACACACAGATATTTGCTTCAGGTTATATTTTCACATGTCAGCATTCCTGGTGTTTTATTAATATAAACATAAAATACAATAGTCCTTACAGATATTTCCACGTAGGTTAAAGTTTACATTGAATCTATATAACTCCCGGCATACGTCCTGTATGTGTGTGGCCGTAATGCCACACATTATTAGGTATTAACGTAAAGTACAGATGGCGGCACTAACTCAAAGAGTGGTACGCAAGTCATCTGCAGGAACTGTATCTCCAGCTCAGGTATGAAGCACTTGTCGCGGTCCATCATGAGAGGCGGCAGGTCTCCACGACTCTTCTCCACGTCTCCTTGCTTGAAGAACTCTGTTAGCACAGCGGCCTGTGGCAATGGAAATTGTAACCAGGTATTTCGAATATATTGTCATGATCAGTCAGTGATAGTCTGCTGGTGAAGATATATCTGTTAAAATAGACCATGGAACCTAATTCTCAAATACTACAAAATATACACACCGCGTCGCTTTATAGCTGATGTAGAGGTCAGATTAAGGAATCACGGGGAAAATTAACAGATTTCAGCACAGGCAACCCGTTTCAAGGAAAATGTTGTAGGTAATATTTTTCTATTGTATTCTAAGAATCATTTGTCACACAGGAAGCACTAACGGCAGTTTTCTTGACGCTGCTCCAGTCCTTGAGCTGGTCGCTGAGGTCCGCGGCGTTCATGAGCAGCGCCTGCAGACACGCGCCGTGCGTGCGGTTGCCCTTCTGGTAGTCGTGCGATATCCACTGGTATTCGTTCAAATTCCTGGACCGACCGGGAGGGTTACTCTTGACACTCGATTCCAATTTAAAATTGGGATTGGGTTCGAAAACTGTACAATTGGCACTCTTGAACCCAACACCAGCGCACGATTTAACTGAATACGGCGGAATTTTTAGTAACTTAATAAATATAGAGTATTTACGATCGCTAGTTCGTAAATATTGTATTTCATATAATTGAGTGAGTTAAAGTGCCAATATCCTTTAGATTGGAATTGAAACTGTATCGACGAGATTGGAATTGATTTCAAGAGTAGGCCTACTGGTGCTATTAACTTTGATAATAATAAAAGCTTTACTTTAAAAAATGAATATCGTTCATTTAATACTGAAGCCGTTAAACTGCTAATTGTGATCTGATGGCAAGTGGTCTACATCGCCACCCACATTACCAGAATAATCCTGGAAAATTATTAACATTAAAGGAGTGGAATGTGGATTGTGAAGAGGAGAGGATATTTGGGCTTCCGGGAACCTCAATCATCGTTCAAAATGTTTCTTCAAGATTTCTATGACTAGTTCTTAACCCGGTCGAGCCGGCCCGATTATTCTCGAGACAAAACTACGCATAGTGTGGCTCTACCCCTTGAAAAGTATTTGGACAGACTACGGCCAAGTTGACCGATGTCACCCGACTGCCCACCACCCATTACAATAGGAGGGATTACCAATGCACGAGGGATTCATATGATTTTATTTGTACGATTGTCGTGACTGTTGACAGTTTCAAAACAAGTCAATTTATTACACTTTCTGTAATTTTGTTTATCGCTATAGTAAAGGTATCTAATCTAGCAACCAACTGGTAGATTAACTTCGTAAAGCGTATATTCAGACAACAGCTTAGTTAATTCAGCTAAACTCAACACTAACTTGAAATAATTAGTTAAATCCGAAGCCAAAATATAGTCTCTGAGCAGCATGATGGCTCTGTCATACTCTCTCCGCGGCAACGCCTCCAGAATATCACAACCTTCCGTGTTGAGGATGCACATGGCTTGGGCGAGGTGATGTCTCTCCATCACACTGCCTTCGCTTGAGTACAACGCGGCTAGGGTTGTTTCTGATATGGAGAGATTAGTAGATATAAGTAATTCCCTGTAACATGGTTGAGGAGGTCGATGGCTGACACATGCGTCACTACTCGTGATCGGGTGCGGCTCGTGTGGACTGGTCTGCTCAGACTGTTTCAGTAAGGACCGACTGCTTTAAGAAATCGAGATTTTTATCACTATCACGACGGTCATGTGTGGCACTAGGTCTTGTAATGAGTTCTATTTCACAATATTTCAATAAGGCAACTTAACATACATTGAGCTGCTCTAATCTAAGGTAATTAAACTTAAATCGTATATATTATATGACCTATGATTATAACTATATGACCAAATATTGTTAACCGGTGTGAAAAGAGCAACGCTATAGTTTCTTGCCCGCTCTTCTCTAGCGAGACTGCATTCCGAACTGGCGGTAGAGTGAAAAAATTGACTGAATCTAAATGATGTATATCATTTTATGGATTCAATAAATATTTGATTTGATTTGATTTGAATAGATGACGCTGTTGTTGAGATATGATTTTTTTCAACAAAAATTCTGCCTACATCTACAGGGAAAGCGGTTTGTAGCAACAACCACTGCTCGGGCCCACTAGTCTTTATATATGTAATTCTACCGTGCGTGTGTATGTCACTGAACTCCTCCTAAACGGCTGGACCGATTTGAATTATTTTTCTTATATGCGTTTGGGTGGCGCCCTGGATGGTTTAAAATCACAAATCAGCCCGGCAGATGGCGCTGCAGTCGGTGTGGCGCTGCTTTTACGGACAGGACGACGTCTGCCGGGCCCGCTAGTAATAATATATAAAGAGATAAAGTTGGTGAGTTTGGATGTTCGGGGTAAGCTCCGATTCTACAGATCCGATTATGAAAATTCTTTCACTGTTAAAAAGGTATATAGTGTTGTGGATTGTAAACTCAATAGTAATCTTAAAAAGAAAAATATAGTGACATCTGTCTCTCGGTATCTGTCTAGCTTGTTTAACATGTAACCCTGCGTAATCCGATGAAATCTATCAGAATCCGATACGGACTTTTGCTGATCCAACATATAGTCCCTCAGTGCTATAGACTACTTTTTTCAAAAATAACTACCATGCAGACAGAGTCGCAGGCAAAAGGTAGTTTAAAAAACTTGAGAGGTGTCAAGGGACACCCGGATGGAACGAAGTTCCTTTTGATTAATTAGTGAAAAATTAATTATTAAACATTGATATATAAACCTATTAAAACGAGAATGGTTGGTTAAATATATTAAATAATAATAAACATCACACTCACCTCACTTTAACCTCAATTAACGTCTGCAGCATGTAAAATTACATATAAACATAATGACAGCTGTTAAAATACATTTAAAAACGTTCCAATATAAAAGTGTCGTGACAACTTTTCGTAAGAATTTTTTCCGTCTAGCCCTCTTTCACAACGCGCGATAAGGAACTTCGTTCCAATAATTAAAATAGTATCTCACGTCCTTGTATGTGGAAACTATTTGTGGTCCCGCGATGATCCAGACCATGCATCAACCCGGCCACCAAGTACATGAAGCCTTGTAATTCACTGTCAAAGAAAATATCCTGTATTTTATATTAGCAAACAAATGTCGACAGCTTTCATTGGCAGTTACCGAGTAGCCGGCTGTAGGATGAGAAGTCGTGAGTCCGATTCCTGCACCAAGGCAAATGTCTGGGTGACATTGTGTGCTTCGGGTCTGGGTGTTGTGAGACCGAAATCTTACTGTGTGTGAAATTGTTGAGTGTGATTTATCTTAAAGACACGTAGCACTGTTTTGTGCACGCTAATCTCCCGAAACCACCCGATTTCAAAGAAATTTCGTGAATGGTTTTGAGCCCGATTGGTGGCTTTTTATCGAGATGTATTTTTAATACCCAACAGTGACACAGATATAGTTATGACCCCACACTAGGTAAAGCCTGCATCGAAGCAGCTATTAAATAAATATATAGATCAAGTAGATGCTACCCGCGGCTCCGCCCGCATGGAGGTTATTTTTGGAAGAAAAGGTATAATCCATAGGTATAAGGACAATCCATTGAGGCATCTTAAGCTATTACACCTTTCAATATTTTGCTATCCCATAGGTAGCGTCCATTTTTCCAGGATAAAAAGTGGCCTATGTAATTTCCTGATCCCTAAACTGCCACTATCCCAAAAATCATGTCGATCCCTTGCTCCGTGAAAAACCGGGAGCTGTACATTTTTCCGGGCTAAAAAGTAGCCTATGCACTATTCCAGACTATAATCTATCTCCGTTCCAAATTTCAACCAAGCTGTAAATTTTTCCGGGATAAAAGTAGCATATGTGCTATTCTTGACTAATCTATCTCTATGCCAAATTTCAACCAGATCCGTCCAGCCGTTGTAGCGTGATTGAGTAACAAACATCCACCAATCCATCCAAACATTCGCATTTATAATATTGTTAGAAACATAACAAAATGTTAGAAACATAACAGAGTGCTATTTAAGGCGGATGTGCTATTTTAGACCTTAAATGGCACATAAACGATGATTACCACTGTATTGATCAATTAATGATCACAGTTACGCATCTCAGTGCCCACCGTTAACAATAGTCTCCAGTACGCACTGACAGCATAACCCTCTATACTGAACTGCCACCAGACCAATAGTGGTATAGGACGATGTAAATTGATTGCACACCATACGTCCGTACCATGGACAGTCCCAGAATGGACTGTGCTCTGGAGCGCCCGAGAGCTCTCTTTTATTGCAAGCATTCACCCCCACTCAGCTGGTAATTATCAATCTACCCACAGATATTTATGAAATACCCTCGATATGTCCAATAAATGGGTCTTACCCTAACAATATTAATATTATAGTAGGATAGAATGAGGAATGTACTTGAAATATCCGTGATATATGAGCTTGTAGTTGATGAGCGCCGCGTACGCCCACTGTCCCACGTTGAACGCGTGCATCCAGCTGTGGTAGGGCACGTCTCGGTAGCCCTTCTTCACGTACAGGATGAAGCGGGCTAGCTTATGTTGCTTTATTTTGAATCTATTGTAGGATAACAAAATGAATATATTTGTTCTGATCGGGGTTATGTTTAATTATTTAATTCAGCTAATGTGTTTTAATATTAGAAAGAAAGAAGTAAGAAAGAAAATCGATTTATTAGCACAGCTAACAAGACGCACATACCATGGGACAATAAACAATTTTATTATAATTAAAACTAATACTAATAGCACTTGCTTGTCGCAACTGTGATAGGTAGGTGATCACTCAGTATACTGCTGTGCTGTGGCACGTACATAGTACATACCACAACACAGCGGTGGTTTCCAGTGGCTACCTTAAGACACGTACGGACGTCAACCAGCTATATCAGCTGCATTACCTACCTAAAAGAACCATACAAACCATAATACTATACTTATACAAAAAAAAACAGAAATAAGAAGTACCAATCTTATTTATTACAAATCGGGATCCTTAAAAAGCACATATAGAACCGTTTATCCTTAATTTTATCCCCTTAGGAGTGAAATTTCCAAAAAACCGTCCTTAGTAGATGCTTCCAACACAAAAGGCATCAACTGTCAAAATTTCAAGTTTGTAGCCCCAGCGGTTTCGGCTCTGCATTGATGAATCAGCCAGGATAAGTAATTATATATGTATATACCTACATACACATTAGAAGTAATGAAAAATCTATAGTACAACATATAGTGAACTCTATTTATTATTAAATATTTTATTGCCCTTACTTAGTATCAAAGCCTAGATCACAGAACATCTTCATGACGTAACAAGGCAACTCTCGGAGCGGTAAGGCTCTCGGGTTGAAATGCAGACTAGTCATATGAGGATGATTGTGGAATCCAGAACATTCCAGCATCCGCACCACTTCTGCGTCACCCACCTACAATATTATGTATGACATACAGTTATAAACTTGGTTCCGAGACCATAGCAAAAACATCTATAATTAAAGATCTCGGTGTCACGTTTGACCGAAAACTCACATTCCACGACCATATTATAACATTGACACAGGAATGTTTTCGTCGTTTGGGATTTGTGCTTCGTAACTCGCATGATTTCCACAATATTAATGTGATTAAGATCATTTTTTCTGCATTGGTTCGTAGCAAAATTGAGGCGAGTTCATGCATCTGGCACCCTTATGAGAGCACTTATGCACTTATGCTCGAGAAAATACAAAAAGCCTTCTTAAGATACATATACAAGAGGATTTATGCATACTATCCTTACATGTACCCAACTAAATTTCTTTTAGGATGTCTTGGCTACAACTCCTTGGAGGTCAGGAGGTGGAATAACCAATTAGTGACCATGTGCAAGATATTAAGAGGGACGGTAGATGCTCCCGATCTGAATAACCAGTTGTGTAGATTATTCGTGCCCAACAATTATTGTCGTAGTAGGAAGCACAAGTTGTTTGCTGTCCCGACGTGTCGCACTGTGGCTCGTTCTGGATCTCCGATACCGCGAACTCTCACTACGCTCAATGCTCTCCTGGACAGTGCACCACATCTTGACGTGTTCGCGGATGAATGGACGGTGATCCAGAGTGAATGTTTGCACTACTGCGAAACAAATGCCTGATGCTAATTTGTATTTACCTTATTTTATATTTTTTAGTTATGATATTGAATGTTTAATTAATTTAATTTACTGTAGTTATAAGTATATATGTTAATTAGTGTAAATGGTTTTACCGTACTAATTAATAAATAAATAAATAAATAAATAAATGACTTGATGATGAAGCTTATATGAACACGTTCTATTTCGACTTTATCTGAATTCTCCATCTGTCTCTATCTTTAAATTATCATAACAAATAAACCACTTGATGCGTCGTTATCTGCTTCCAAATCGAGAAAAATGTCATATATCAACTAAAATATATACTCAAGAGAATATTATCGTTCATTTTTATCTAATTTTTAAGCAATAATATGGAACTTTACCTTCATATGATACATGACGAGTTCATTCGCAAGCGTGTTCCTGATATGCGCTTCCTGAATCTTCTGGTACACAACTGAATGCATGATACACACTCCGCAGTAAATGCTGAACGCAAGCGCCATTTCCTCATCCATGCCGTCGAAGTAAGGGTCCCCTACCTTATTGATCAGTTGGCCCACGCCTATGATACCAGTCTGTTCCCTTATTGGGAAGCAGAGAATAGTCCTGGAAATTGTTATATAAAAGGTAGATCGTTATAGCCAGTTCTATCAGGGTGATTAAGCCAGCTTGCTAGTAATATCACTACTGATTCACAGGATGACAGGCACCTACTGTTACTGTTTTATGCTGGTGGTAGGATATTCATATCCGCCCGGATAGTACACAGGGTGAAAAACCAGCCATAGTGGCACACGCAAGTGTGTCGCGTTCCGGGATCAGCCAGTGTACATCCGGTTTTTCTCAGGGTCTAGAGTTGTGGTACAATGTTTGGCCATTTTGCGGCCTTCTGAGTACTCTGACAATAGACCCTCGACCGCTTTTTCACCTTCATGCCCATGGCGAAGTGTGAAGGAGCAGGCCGGCATGATTATGTTGAGTAGCTGGGGACAGATCGTCTCTCGCTACTCGATACTCTAATTGGACCGCACTGCGCTTACCATCAGGAGCAGGTGCACTTTACCGTGCTATGATAAAAAAAAATCCTTTGGGTTAGGTTATGTTAGAAAAGTGACCATTAATTAAAACCATACCCTCTATTATTGGTTATCATTCAAAATAATTATTCGATGTATTGAAACTAGGTATTTTGAGAATAAAATTATAAAAGTTAGGAATATTAAAATTTCGGAATTATAAAAATAGGATGAATGATGATAACATCAGAGTTGTTATATTAGGAAGTTGGAACGCTAAGGAATTTTGAAAAACGGGTATTTTGATATTCTTGTGACTGTTGTATTAGGGTATTTCCTATTATTAGAAATATCGAAGGTATAACGGAGGTATTTAGGAGACTAGTTGGAGGTACATTAATAATGAAAACCTAAGTGGGCGTAGTAAATGTTTAATATAAAACAGAGTGCCTTCCACGTTCCGGTGTTTAGTTCAGTTGTTTTGTGAAGTAGACGAGACGATAGCCAGTATATAATCAGTTCAATGGCCGCGTAGTTCAGCTTAGAGGGTAATGCTGGTAAATTAATTATAAAGAAACGCCCTAAGTGAATCCTGACATGCGTTTATGTTAATATTAAGCACTGAGATGTGTAACAGTGCCGTGTAAATCAATCAATAAATTATTAACATTGTATTTGTGCCTTTTAAATATCCATCTTGCATAGTTTTGTTGATGTTCCTACCAGTTGGAATAATTATTTTCGCATTTTTCTAGAGTACCCCTTCAAAACGTATACAAACTTGCAGTCAATTCCTGGTACGCTATCAATGCTGGGATCAAATTGGGGATGCTCTTCAGGACGCTTCGCGTTGATGAGAGTACCCGTCTTGATCACTTGACCAGCTATACCCAGGTTAAGAGGGAACCGTCGTTCATTTTCTTTATCCTCCTAGAAAATGGATAATTATTAAGGTGAAAATTAACGTATGCACCTCAAATTGGACCGTTCTAAAATGGTCAATGAAGACTGGACAAGGAATTACCGGAAACCTAATGCTAAGAGAGCAGTACGATTGGAAAATGACAACGACCAGAAAAAATGGATATCCTTCATCCAAAACTCACTAAGCAAGGTCCTACCTATGGTGACTTATTTAGGATATGGTGGTACAGTTAAATATTTAAAAAAGTTCCAGCTAACAGACACTTACGTTTACTCTCATTGATACGATTTAATAAAAATAATAAAGGTCATATGTAGAGCATACTAACGTAATATTGAGCATATATACCAACATATACACTCACGCCTGTAATCCCCGAAGGCGTAGGCAGAGGTGTAATCAGTAGACCCACTTTTCACCGAATTTATTTCGGTCCTATTATGTGATAGGGGCGAGCCTATGGCCATACCGGACACAAATTCCAGACTCGGGGCTAATACTGAGAATTTCTATTTTTAAATAACACCCAACTGTCACATACATAGCCCCGACCCGACACTAAGATACGAGTCTTGTGTTGTGGGTATCAGGGACTACGAGAGACTTTCAGTCTCACAACACCCAGACCCCGGACACAAATATCTGTCTGTCACACAAACATTTGTTCCGGTGTGATCGAACCCACGGTCTCTCGTTTCACAGCCGGCTATAAGCCAACTGCGCCACGGAGGCTGTCAAATATTATGGATATCCCATACAAATTTTGACCCCTTTCATGATTTCAAAAAATATTGAGAAAAAAAATAGCGTATGTCCTTCTCCGGGATATAATCTATGTATCTCCTTGCCAATTTTTCATCACAATCCGATCAGCCGTTTAGTCGTGAAAAGGTAACAAACAAACAGAGTTACTTTCTCATTTATAGTATTAGTATGGATTGTCATTTAGTTTCCACTTGCCTTCCATGCTGAGGATGAATCGACCAATTCCATACGTTCAACATCCACCAGCAGCACGGAGCAGTGCTCCGCTCGGGTCAGCTGCTTCGCTTGTTCCATCGCTATTTGTAGCAGAGTTTCTAAAGATGCTACCTACGAACATTGCGTTGAAGGTAGGTAGGTAAACTGTAGGCAGCGGCTTTGCTGTGCCCATGAGGCATGATTATCTATGTCCTTACAAACGCGTAACGAGGCGCGTTAGGTTAACTGCATGTTATTCGCGTGTTATGGTATTCTGTAATGCCATAACATGCAAATTACATGTCAATAACATGCTGTTAACGTAACGCGCCTCCTTACCCGTTTGTAAGGATATAGAGAATAATGCCCGGCATTGTAGCAGTCTGGGCGGCGCGGGCGGTGACAAATACCATCAGGTAGCCTGTCTGCTCGTCTGCCTATCGAGGCACTAAAAAGGTTTAATTTATTTATCTATTGGAACAGATACATACAACAGATTAAATTTTACTTACTGTTACATTCCAGACATGATATAAATCTGGCGTCCAATTACTGTACACAGCATTCTAATAACATAGCTTCGTTCTTATCAAATAAAATCTTATCAAATTGACAGTAAAAAATACTAAATTTACAATAAGGCTAGAATACATGCATTTACAATAGAACTTGCTTAAAATCGTACGGAAAGAAAGAGATAGCATTCCAATCTCTCGTGAAAGTGGGTCAAAGTTCGAAGAGGTCTGTATCTGTATCTTATGAGACGCAGATTGAAGATCAATAGAAGAAAGTGGGGTATTATAGGTGGTTTCAGCTGTTTATGGTCTTTAATAGCGTTTTTTGTATATGAATAAGATCTTGGACATAAAAAAAATAATATTCTTCGTATAAATTATGGGATACCTGCGTGAACAGCCGTCTCGCGACACGCAAAAGCTGTTGGCATTTCTGTTTCAAAGTACATTCGTATTCATAGCAAATTGATTTCTTCAAGGCAGGCCATGAAAATCTGTAATAATTCAATTTTGTTGAAGGTTATTAATTATGTCTAAGCTGGTTGTGGTACGGACTGTCAAGATGAAAATCGTATGTTCGAAACCCAACGAAAAGTCGTTCTACAGATACGACAGTTTATGACTGGACGTCTGCCCGGGACCACTAGCTTATAATATACGTACAGGAAACATTCATGTATAACAACAGGTACATGTTCTTCCAGAATCTTCGGCGCGACTACACATACTATTACAGCGAATGGTTTGTCAACCACCGGGAACAGAACGATGCGTTTCTTCGGGTTGTCTTTGTGTACAAACTGAAATATGAAAACATTTTTTTTATTTGCAAAAACCGCAAACGCATGTATAAAAAAATAGGCCTCTTGATTGTAAGCATTTCCACCGCTTATCAACAGATTTTTTATTCTGGCACGGCAAAGTCACCACATTGCACCTGATGGTAAGCGTAGTGCCGTCCATTTAGACTATCAAGCAGCGAAAGACAATCTATCAACACAATCGGCCTGTGTAGCTAACATTACTATGGGTCAAGGAGGTGAGGAAGCGGTTAAGGGTCTAGACCCTCGGACATTAGTGTCAGAGTACCGACTCAGAAAGCCTCAACACCGCCATACATCGTACCCCAACTCTAGACCCCCGACAAAAATCGGATGTACACTGGATGATCCGGGAACGCGACACCCTTGCGTGCGCCACTATGGTGGGTTTTGCACCCTGTGTACCGTGGTCGCTATCCGGGCGGATATGAATATCCTACCACCAGCAAATATTCTTTGCCTACAGAAAAAAAATAGAAATTTAAAAAAACGAATCCAATACGAGTATAAAAGTACATCAGTATGTCCTTGTTACAGAAAAGTGACATACTGAAGATTATGGTCTTACAGGCGTTACAATAGCTTGAAAGTCTGGTTCAAAGTCTGACAGGAGATCTGATTGTTCCACTGTGGTTTTTAACGTTTCGCAAAGCTTCGGTGACATCTGAAATATAAAATTACTAGAAGATAATTAATCTTTTCATAATATAGAACGATTCATAGTAATACTAGATGTTGCCCGCGGCTCCGTCCGCGTGGTTGTTATTTTTGGAAGAAATGGTATAAAATCCATGGAGGCATCTTAAGCTATTATGCCTTTCTATATTTTGCTATCCCATAGGAAGCGTGCTTTTTTCCGGGATAAGAAGTAGCCTATGTTCTTTTCTGATCCCTAAACTGCCACTATGCAAGAAATCATGTCGATCACTTGCTCTGAGAAAAACTAAATTATCCCACGGGAACTGTACATTTTTCATGACATTTACATTCCAGACTATAATTTATCTCTGTGCCAAATTTCAACCCGATCCGCCCAGCCGTTGCACCGTGATTGAGTAACAAACATCCATCCATCTATCCAAACATTCGCATTTATATTAGTAGGATAGTACGGCTATAAGCAGTGAGGTATAAAAATGATTTTTAGTACCTCGATAGGCATGCGAGCAGACGGGCCACCTGATGGTAAGTAGTCACCGACTCACCGCCGCCCATAGACTTCAGCAATGCCAGGGCACAGCAAAGCCGCTGCCTACTGTTGGCCGTACTTGGCCATAAGAAGAAAGGTTTTAAAAATCATACATTGATTTTATGTTTCCTTGGTAACGTAGTAGTACCGACTGCCTCTATAGATGCCTCCATACGATCACCGTTAACTATAATCTGAAACACTAGTTCTGCTTCGCATTCTTCACGCAGCTGAAAATGAAATTATGATTAAAAGAAAAATCATGCTTCGGACTTGTTTCTTCCATACTTTGATATAGCGCTGAAGAGTTTTTTTGTTATTTTGAACGTGCAAAACTAAGGAAATAGCAGGCCGGTGTGAAAAATATTTTAGAGTTAATAAGTATTATCTGTTTGTTGAGGAAGGCTAATGGTTATAAAATACCACGCTACGACCCATATGATTAGAGCAGTGACCAGAAATGTCAAAAAAGCTGGCACAAAATAATCCAACGCAGTGAGGGTCGCTTTGAGGTCGGGATGACCGTATGAGTTATGAATGCTGAATTCCACAAGATATTAATCGCGCGACTCAGTAGTTGTCAACATTTTTTCAAATTTTTTGATGAACCGATGGTGCTTTAACAGAAAAAGAGAGTGTTTTTGAATTGAGAAAGTAGTAATTTGTTGTTTTTTTTTATTTAATGGATGTCTGTTCGTGTATGAGATTAGGGTGTAAAATTATAATGATAAAGCTTACAATAGCTCAAAATACTAAGCTCTGGAACTAGCTGTCTGATTTGAAAAAGTATTATATTTATAGCCTGCTTCTTCAGGAAGGATAGGCTATCTATCGTTACGATGGGAGCGGAGTAAATGGCTGTCTGCCGCGAGTAACAGTTTTATTTCATAGTATTACGTAATATTATGTGGAGTTTACACAGCCACATAATATTTCGTAATGCATATATATATAGTAGGTACTTCATATACAATTATAGATAACTTAAATTTATCTCTTCTAGATTCGCATTTAAAGGTAAAACCGTTAACGGTTTATACTTTGCTATTGTATTCTGTATTGTGTTTAGTATTATGTTGCCAGCGTATAAATCTGCTGAATATTTTTAAAATATGATTTCAAATTTAATACCTAGATACTTACGTAAGTATTTATTTTTATTTGCAGTTCATAACAATTATCATCACCTAAGCTCATTACTAAATCCAAAATCTTTCCAGGATCACTGCGTTGGATACTTTTCCTCCTATGCCTTTTCTGAGTAGCCATGTTAAATATTATTTTAACATTAAAATATTTCTAAAAAGCGATTTATTATCCTTTATGTAAAATATTTCTAACGATGTCAATGACAATGACCAAAGGACAATGACTTTCAGTTGTAATAAAATGCTCTTTGACAATGACATTCAAAGTGGCGAAATAATTTTATTATAGATCAAAGAGCATTTTAATACTTAGTTTTTATATGACTGCAATGAGGATTTTATGAAAAAATGTTTTATGATTTTTGAATGTATGGAAAGTACAAAACGTATGTTGGGCCGTTTATGAAACTACGAGACATACAGATATACACGCGTAAGTTGTCGTTCCAAATCTAACCATTTTCCACCTATGAAAGTGTATCCGAACAAAAAGCATATTATAATCTGTGGTAAAAAGTAAAAAAATACATACTCCGAAACAGCTGATAAGTGATGAAAGAAGACTTATTAAATTCTTTTCGATTATAGCATAATAACGATAAAATACCATGGCTGAAATACAAACGCTAATTGAAATGGGGTTTTCGAAGGAACGAGCGTGAGTATCCATTCAATATCCGGACTCCGGTGTTTTGTTAGGTTATGATGATGATGTTTGATTTTAGCGAAAAGGCCTTGGCTGTTACGAACTACAAAGGCGTCGAGCCGGCTATGGAGTGGCTGCTGGCACATGCAGATGACCCTATGTTGGAACCAACGGGTGGGCAGACCGTCGGTGGCAGTTCTAATACCGAATCACCGACCGAAGCACCCGCGCCTGAATCATCGGAAGCGGAAGAAGCCGCCGACGCAAAATCATTTAAATGCGACGAATGCGGTAAACTACTCAAGGACCAGGATGAAATGGAGTATCACGCAGCTAAAACTAATCATAGTAGCTTCTCAGAGTCCACTGAGGAGAAGAAACCGTTGTCTGACGAGGAAAAGAAGGCGCAACTAGCGCTGTTGGAAGAGAGAATGAAACAGAAAAGAAAGGAGCGAGAGGAGAGGGATAAGGTGGGATGAAGTAGTATATCCTCTCATAGTCAGACTACGATCTACTATCAGATTCATTTTCAACTTTTTATAATATCGACATGTGTTCCTAATGAGATATTTACTGATATTTTTCATTTCTGTCATAACAACTTTGAATAAACTAATTTAATAATAAACTTATGCAGAGAGTGGAACTCTTTGCTGGGGGCTATATTTCCTGAATTATAATCCGAGTGTCTTTAACTCAAAACTGAATAGATATCTTCTAGGCAAGGTTGCTCCACCATAGACCACATCATTGTTTACCATCAGGCGAGATAGTGGTCAAACGCAAGGCTATTGATAGTAATAAAAATAAGAAAATTTCCATACACCTATTATTCAGAGATCTTTCTTTAATTAAACTTTGCAAATTTAATGAGAATGTCTAGCTAGAGCAGTGCTTGTTATTTTTTTCTATTTTATAATTACTTTTTCAAAATTATAGGCTGAAGCTCTGGAGCGTGAAAGGATCCGTATCAAGTCTGGCAAAGAGCTGCAGGACGCACGTCAGAGGTTACAGGAACAAGAGATGCAGAAACTTGTGGAACAGAGACGAAGGGAGAAAGTCGAGGATCAGAAGGCAAGAGAAAGGGTCCGTGCACAAATTGAAGCTGATAAACAAGCTAGGAAGTAAGTTGGTTTCATTTTATTAATAGTCTGAATGTGAGAGATAAGGTTGACCAAATACTGTAACTTTGAACAAAATAAACAAATTTTCAAGTACTATCAATTTTAATGTTTGGACCTGCTGTGCTGAGGTTTCAGGTTCGATCTTCGGGTCTGGTAAAGTGATATTGGGTTTTTCTATCTAGAAATTCTCAGTATTATCCCGGAGTCTGGAACCTGTGCCCGGTATGGCGATAGGCTCGCCCCCTATCACATTATGGGACCGAAATTCGGCGAAAAGTGGGTGTACTGGTTACACCTCTGCCTACCCCTTCGGGGATTACAGGCGTGAGTGTATATGTATGTACAAAAACTCTTAAAAACAAAAAGGCCGCATTCGAATGAGGCTCCGAGAGACAACTCTGGAATCCAACATTCAACAGATTTATGTTTAGTGTTGTCATCAGAACCTCACAAGTATTTCTGGTCCTGACACATTCCTACAAGTGATAGACATCTTCGACTCTACCACTATCTTCACAGTTTGGATTGTTACTTAACCACTCGAGTCTCAAAGTATATTAAAAAAGTAAAGTAGTACGGAGTAAATAGAAGCCAAAATCTATTTTATTAACATAACATTAAACTTGAAAATAGCATGTAAGAACGGCGAGTGTCGAACAGCGGCAGTATTGTTGGCGCGCCGGCATACCACTTGAGACTCGACTGGTTAAGCCTGCTATGGAGGTTGTCATACGTGATTACTTCCAGATTAGCAGCGTCAGGTCAGACGGCGGCCGCTACCCCGGCGCCCGCCCCCGCCCCCACGCCTGCGCCCTCCACCGACGCCTCCCCAGCACCCAAGGTGGCGTACGACCAGGCCAGAATCCAGATACGGCTCCCCGATGGCAAGGCACTGGCACACACTTTTGGTGCTAAGGAGCAGCTAGCTGCTGTGAGGTAACATATATTTTTGTACTAAACCCGATAAGCAAGTAACATTTTTTTTTGTTTATTCTGGCATGGCAAAGTGACTACATTGCAGCTGATGGTAAGCGCAGTGCCGTCAAGATAGAGTATCAAGTAGTGAGAGATAGGCTATCCCTCGCTATTCAACACAAATAACGGCCTGGTTTAGTTTTTTTTTATCCTGGCACGGCAAAGTGACCACACTGCACCTGATGGTAAGTGCAGTGCCATCGAGTTATAGTATCAAGTAGCTAGTGATAATTTATCCCTCGCTACTCAATACACTCATGCCGGCCTGCTGTGTAGCTTCTTCACACTACGCCTAAAGGACCCAGGATCATAGGAAGGAGAGAACACGGTAGATGGCAAACTGTTCCACAGCTTGATGGTGTGACGAAAATACGAGTTTGCGAACCTCTTAGTTCGGGCCGGGGTTTTCAGTAAATCTTGATTGTGTATTACTATAAAATCATTTTTATTATGTACCAATGAGCTTAGCTTATCTTTCATCCATCCTTCAACTGTGAGCCATGGCATGGCAGGAATTGCGATGGATAATGGCTATTCTGAGAGGTGACGTCATGGCTCATATCATGCCTCCTTTTATTGTCATTTAATAATTACCCTTTCCAGCAGTTTTAAATAGCGTCTAATTTAATTATTTTTGTTTGGATTCATAAAATTCTTTCATTTATAGGTAAAAGGCCTTTTAGTTAGTGTAACTTGTTGATTAAAATAATAAAAAAAACATGTCAACTACCGTATTATATGCATGTCGAGTTAAGAGAGTTTATAACAAGACAACATTAAATATTTAACCTCTCATCACTCAAAATGTTCGGAAAAAGGTAATAAGTAGGGAAGTAAATACAAGCCTAAATCACTTTTATTTCCATAATGTTAAAGTTAAAAATCGCATGTAAGAACGGCGAGTGTTGCCAGTATTTGCCGCACCGCCGGCAAGCTTATGATACATGACTGGTAAGAAAAATCTATAAAGGACAATGGCAGGTTCCCATACATGAAATTAGTTGACATAAATATGTAGCGTTTAGAAGTGAAAAAAATATCAAAAAATTCAGCAGCAATTCCTAAACAATAATGTATTAGGGATTTCTGATGAAAAAGTCTAATACTAAAGATATTTCAATTTAAAGATTTTGAGGTTACGATCTATTTGACATTTCTGAATAAAATATTTTTATCTATGAAGCTGATAAAAATGTTATTTGCCTATTTTCCAAAGAGCATTATAATACTACTGCTATTGTCACCTGAGGCAAGGTCGTGAATTAAACATGTACCTACTGAACTTGACTTATAACTATTGTGGGGAAGGATGATCCGCCACACCGTAGGTACTTACACAAAGTGTTTACATTCGTGTTTACGTTTACATGTTCAGATATGAACACATTATACTTAATTATAGGAATAATTTGTTTATTTTTTGGAAATCGATAAATCCTTTAACTTATAAACTGCTGAACCGTTTTTAATAATTCACCATTAGATTTATACCAAAAGTAACATAACCCACATAAAATTAATTTCAATACAAGCTAAGTTGGAATGGAAGACACAGAGTTTGTCAATAGTTGTGCAGAAAATATCTTCAGACCCTAAATCCTGGACTTAGAAATTAAATTAGAAAATAAAAACGGGTTCTAAATAAAACACTGTTTTTTTTAATGTTTATTCATCTTCATAATTATCCTATCTTATGTATCTAAAAATGCTGCAGGGGCAGATATGTCTTGATGTCTAGCCCGTCCCAAATACCAGATTACTATCATGGTATGAGCGCAGCAGCCCACTGTACGACGCACAACCAAGCAACTACAATAGTATTCTATAATGCCTGCTCGACTAGCCTAAACAGAATTAAACATAATACTGTTTATTTGAAACATGGTGTGATTTTATTTTACCTCTTATCAATAAGGTATCTGAACTGCCTCTTAAATTAAATTAAGATAAACTAATTGTTTCTTTGCACACTTCAATTATAGAACTACCGTGGAAACGTAAATGTTCACCATAATAGGAACGTGTTTGTCGAATTTGGTACATTCTCACGGCAAATATAGCATATTATATCGGTCTGCTATGCTTTGGAAATTAGCCGATCTCCAAATCACATTTGTGGCCACAGTCATGTTTGCTAGATTATTTTCTAAGTGAAATCTTTCAAGTATTCGTGTATTTAAATTATGTCACAATATGTCAGTATGAAATGACGAAAGTGGCTTTTTTTCCTAAATAAGATAAGCTATGGTCGTAACTATACAGCCAAATAACAGACGATACAGTCATTCACTAAGTTGGTAAAAAGTAAAGCTGGTTTATTTGTAATTGTAGGGACACACACACTTGCATTGATTTCATAGTTTTTTTTTAACGGCTTATAGAATTCTTATGAAACAGATTTTTCTTTGGCCCAAAAGACCTTAAGCCATTCATTAAAAAAATCTTACGACCATAACACGTTACAAAAAAATCAATTGAGATTTTTAATAAATTTTACAACTCATCTATACTTATACAGCTATTGTTAGTATGCTGAAAAATCGTGCAAAATAATAATATTTAGATCACAAAGTATGAAATTCCTAAACGCAATTTTTTTTTGTAACTACGATTTCGCCATTGTCCTTCAATTCTACGCATTTTTTTTATTTATTAATATGTTTTGGTTTCAGATTGTTCCTACAAATGAACGCTCAAGAGTACGCCCAACAAGATGGCTTTAAATTAATGACCACATTCCCTAAGAAAATATTCACCACTGAGGATTATGATAAACCTTTGGAATTATTGGGTAAGCTAAATTTTTATGAGCTTCATGAGTTATAATAAAAAGTACACCGACTTCAATAAAAAAACAAATTATGCGTCCCTATAAAATTTGAGGGTTGCCCTCGATTTTTATGAGATCCCATAATCAGATCCAGACTTGGTGCCAATGCGACCACCTGGGAAGTATACCCTTTTAAACAAAAAAAGAATTTCTCGAATCGGTCCAGACGTCTTCGAGTAATCGGGGAACATACATAAAAAAAAAGATTCCGACGAATTGAGAACCTCCTCCTTTTTTGAAGTCGGTTAAAAAGGGTACTGTTTGACGAAACAGCTTTTGAAAGTATTAACCGTATTATACTTTTAACAATGATATTGTATATAAAGATATGCTACGTTTATACTGAGCGGCATTCAGTATTGTTGCGTTATTATTATACGTACTTACTTATAGGTGTTTACTAGATTTCAACTAGTGACTGCGATAGATAATACGGAACGTATGATGCAGAAAGAGATAGCTATCTGTGGTGTGTTGCGCTTGAAGTACAGTAGGGAATCATGTAGTATGCGAAATTTCAAACAGAAGAGACATTGAATATAACAATAGGCATATTACACTGATTGGTGTTATGATTAAATAAAATATTATATAAAAATACAAATATTTTTTCTATCTATTTATTGACAATCACAACGAAAGGTTTCTCATAATCACAGTGGGTATTTATTATTATTAATTATATTAAAGAAGACTGTTGCCTTTAAGTACGAGGCCTCGGAGCTAGACTATTTTTCTATCAGTTTTATTTTATGCAGTCGGGTTTTTATCAGATCTTTAATTTGCTTTATTTTTAATTATTAAATTTGTTATTTACCCTCAAATAATCTGTCCATCACACAAACATTTGTCCCGGTGTGGGAATCGAAACCACGGTCTCTCGTTTCACAGTCGGCTACTCGCCAATTGCGCCAGGGAGGCTGTCGTAATCTTAATTATAAAACGTTTAAAGCGATAACTTATTATGATCATCATATTATGTAAGAAAGACGCTCGCTAACTAACAAGAAAAGAGAAAACTCCCGTTGGATATTGAAAAAAAGGGAGTTTATTCTCTTTGCGCAATCAAGCGGAAGGATGATATGTATTATGCCTACGATTTCGCTTCTGGTTGTTTAATCTATGACGCATGCAACGCACTGTTGTCCAATGCTATTTGTCCTTGTCGCGCTGCAGTTGCCAATATATTCTCTATCCTTTTCTAACCATCATGTTGAAAGTTCGTCAATTATTTATTAATTTCGGTAAATGAGAAAAACAATGACAAAATACAAATATGACGTTCTTTTATTTAACACGTTGACTGCGGCGCACACACACGGTGTGTTTTTGATTTTACTACGCGCATGCGGCCGTCACACGCTAGGTGCGTTTTAAAAAAATCCATACAAGGATGCGGGCGCACACGCTAGGTGTGTTTTTTATTGCGCGACGCCAGTGCGGCCGGCACACGCCAGGTGCGTTTTACAAGAATATATACAATGATGGTGGCTTCACCTACATTATTTTATGTAATATTTTATTACTTGTCTTGGATAGTCATGGTTTGATTTATATTTATAGGAATGATTATTCTAAATGTAGCTTTGAACATTAAGCGAGTTATTTCGATCAATCAATTGCATAAATAACATTTATTATAAGAACAATCAAGATATATATTTTTATATTACACTTAAAAAAGAAACACAAATTTATACAAATACAATAACAGCTTTGGTAGTTGTTATTTTAGAGCATGGATATTTAAAGAGTAACTTTGTACAAAACTATGCGAAATTACTGTGTTGCAAGTAACTCACCAGTACCCTAAATATGAGGAAAAAATCCTTCTAAATCTTTTAAATACCAATAAATATTCTTTAGTAATATTGTAGTGTAAACCGGCATATGTACTTACCTATCGTATTTTTATTAGTGCACGTGTGAAGCGGCTCATTTTGTGTACATGCCGCGGCCGGTGAAATGAACCCATCGTTTAACTTTATTGTCTTAGAGCTATAAATCACGGTGTTATTTTTATAGTTACATACGTACTTTTACTTAAAAGAATATTGAACATTGAACTGGGTTTTAAAAAAAATCATATAATGGTAATATTTTCCTTTGTAATGGTTTTATGTTTATACGAATATTACACATTGATATAATACTAATTTTACAGATTTTATCGCAGTTTGTAAAATCCGTAAAATTAGTTTTATGTCAATTTTAATACCTATTGTAGGTTATTTTTATTAAAATAATAATGCACGTATTTTGTTTACCGTTTTATTTAAAATAAACTATTTTTTTTAAAAAACACACCGTATGTGTTTGGCCGCATGCTCGTAGCGCTAATTAAACACGCCCGGCGCGTGATGCCGCACTGGCGTTCGGGATTGTTACGCGAGTGCGGGAAACGCACCTAGCGTGTGCTAGCCGCATAGGCGTATCATCGCATTATTTCGCGCCGCAGTCAACGTGTTAAACTGCGGCTCACACACACGGTGTGTTTTTGATTTTGCTACGCGCATGCGGCCGGCACACGCTAGGTGCGTTTTAAAAATCTCTATACAAGAGTGCGGCCGGCACACGCCAGGTGTGTTTTTATTGCGCGACGCCTGTGCGGGCGGCACACGCTAGGTGCGTTGTAAGTAATATATACAAAGATTGTGGCTTCACCCACGTATTTTTATTTAATATTTTATTACTTGTCTTAGATAGCCATGGTTTTGTTTATATTTATAGGAATGATTATCCTAAATGTTAAAGCTAACTTGAGCGAGTTATTTCGATAAATTTTACGAATATAAGTATATACTCAAATTTTATACATAAAATTTATTTCAAACACGTAAAAGATCTACCTTTTTATTACATCTAAACAGGGACACACATTTTAACAAAATACAGTAACAGTTTTGGTAGCTGTTGCTCTAAATAAAGAATGGTAATAATATCTAAAGTTTTATTTTAAGTTTTAAATTAAAACGATGCGCAATTACTGTATTGCAAGTAATTCAACAGTACCATAAACACGAGGGAAAAAGTGGCTTATAAATTTGCACGGCCAGACATGGTTTTTAGCTTAGCGATATATACAACACGCCCTGCGCACTGGCGTTCGGGATTGTTACGCGAGTGCGGGAAACGCACCTAGCGTGTGCCAGCCGCATAGGCGTATCGTCGCAATATTTGGCGCCGCAGTCAACGTGTTAACTTAAGTTGACCCCTAACTGCTTACACAAATTACAGCAGACCTTAATATGGTTGATGAAAATATATCTTCCTATTACAAATTAGTAGGAAATTAAACATTAATCCTTTATTGCAATAATATAGGACTACCTCGGTGGCGCAGTTAAAATTACGTAGGCGATACGACTGCTGAGGTCTCGGGTTCGATCCCTGGTTCGGGAAAAAGTGATATTGGGTTTTTCTATCACGAAATATTAAGTATCAGTCCTGAGTGGGACGGTAATAACCAGGTGAAATGGTGGTAACTAATGGGTAGGCAGAGGTGTAACAAGTAGGTACTGGGTGTACTTGTTACACCCCTGCATATTATTTAATATTAATATTTTTGATTACAGGTCTGGTGCCTTCAGCAGTGATCATAGTGTCTAAAGGACAGTAACGAGGAGGTATAGGCATTGCAAGGGTTCCATATAATCGGCGCATGTGCACAAAATTACCGATTTACATTATAAACTAATTGGGGAATAAATGCTGCGTCGACACTATTTGTTTTATTATCCCAATTATATGATTGCATATTTCAAATGGCAACCAGTATAACAATTTTTTATATCCATAAACTTTAGACTGTATGGAAGATGCTAAAGTGAACTCTTTGCATGTGTTCTGTAGATATACGTGATTGTTCAGTTTTGGTCAGCGATCTATATGTACTACGTAGTAGATGCGGCGACCAGAACAAACATTATGTTCCACCGAGTCGCGTTGTATACACTGCACCGACGTTAGTATGCTTCATGTGAGTAAGCACACCACATTGCATCTTTCAGTGTCGAGTTCATTTTAATTATTTGTAGCGACATTCCCAAACATTAGAACATTTCATTTTGTTGCCTTAAATTAAACTTTTAATAGTATATAAGGTAAATAACATAATTGTATAACGTTTAGAACGTAATATCAATAAATATTAATTAATTTCAATTCTGAATATGGTAAAGTCTATATTTCACAACAAAATTCATTATATAGTTTGTCCCAATTTGGCGCGCGGAAAATCCCGTTCGAGAAAAAGTGACAAAGTTTTCTAAATCCGTCACTAAGCTAAGTATAAGCGACGCAGGTTCCGGTAAAAACGGCGGTTATGAAAAACTAGGTACATTTTATCCCAGTAATACGGCTGGAGTCTCAAGCAGAACCTGACATTAAGATTTACCTAATGTAAATACCTAAGTAGGGTAGGGATATCTCTATGCATATAAAAATAGTAGAAAATCTTAATTAGATTGTCTCGGTGGCGCAAGTGATATAAGTTTTTCTATTTAGAAATTCCTCAGTATTAGCCCGTAGTCTGGAACCTTTTTTTTTGTTTTTTTTTTTATATTATATTCCGACAAACGAGCCAGTGGGTCACCTGATATTAAGTGATCTCCACCGCCCATGAACATCCACAATACTGAAAGTATCATGTATGCGCTGTCGGTCTTAAAGGACAGGAATAGGGATTAGGTAAGGGAAGGGGGAATCTGGGCCTCCGGATTTCTCACTTACCATACGAAACGCGACAGTAAACTGTCACTTTACGTTGGTTTTCTGTGAGACAGTGGTACTACCCCGGTCGAGCCGGCCCATTCATGCTGTAGACAAATATGTCTACAGCGTGACTCTACCACTTTTGGTAGAGCCACGCTACACTTTTTCTTTTACCTGTGCCCGATATGGCGATAGGCTCGACCCCTATCACATTATGGGACCTAAATTCACCGAAAAGTGGGTGTACTTATTACACCTCTGCCTACCCCTTCAGGGATTACAGGCGTGAATGTATGTGTGTTTGTGAAATCTTAATTAACCATAAAGAGGGTAAACCTAAGCCAGTCAATATAGGTACATCAGCAGGCCGGCATTATGTCGAGTCACGTGGGACAGTTGTCTCGCTACTTAATACTCTACCTGGACGTTGCTAACCACCAGGTGCAGTGTGGTCACATTGTAAGATTAAAAAAATTACAGTTCTCTTAAATTAAACCAGAAATCGTTTTAAACGAATAAATAAATTGGTCTTATCGACAATATTTCACAGTTAATAAAGTTTATCTTATTCTTATGTTATAATCTAATGAGAAGTGAAAATGGTAAATCAATAACATTTTGAATTAACACGGGATCTTGTTTTCCATAATAACCATAGCTTGTTATCAGCAAAAATAATTGGCATGCTGTTTTTACAATAGGCTAGTTGACAGGATTTTTTTATTAATTTAATCAACAAGTTACATCATTTAAAACCTATTATCAAAAGAATCTTATAAATCCGAACAAAAATATCTAAATTACGCGCCATTCAAAACTGCCGGAAGGGGTAATTGTCAATTGACAGTAAAAGGATGCATCATATGTCCCGTGACGTCACGGTTCTCAGAATCGCCATTACTGTGCGGTTGTGCGAGGGAGATAGCAATGTCTCCAATACGCAACCATTTATGCTCATACCTTTGAGTATTTGCTTATACCAATATTTAAAATAAATATTGTAACCACATTTTTCAAGTAATTTTGATTCTGTTTTCGCAAAAGTTTCTTTTGCGTATTATATTCGATTGCATATCGAATAATGTACAAAATTAAAAGAAATTACCCTATTACCTACATTCAAAAACGATTTCATTTTTGAAAATACAGTTCCGAACTACTTTTCTTAATTGATACATATTCTTCTGTAGACATACAGTTTTAAATTAAAGGACAAAATAACAAATGAATAGTCAAAACATTAGGTAGGTATAATGTGTACTCACAAAAATATAAATTACATGTTACATACATAAATATTGCACAAAATCATATTACATTTTAAATATCAATACATTATATCTTCATTCTATTGCCCCTACAAGGGAAAAACTTAAATAGTAAAAACTCATTGTAAAATAAAAGAAACACATATAGTATAAGTAAGGGGCCGTTTATAAATTACACCATGAATAATACCTGTCTAAACCCACTTCCTCCCTTCATCACGCTGTCACATTTTCTGCGACCCCAATTAATATTGCGTCACAAATTATAGAACATTAAAGTATTCTAGATTATTTATGTAAGTACAAAATTGCGATCTTTAAGCTCTATATAACTTTTTTAACAAAATAACTGTCACTCTATTTAAAGACGGATTTGACAAAACAATTCCTTAGTTCATTAAGGTATCTGCTGAATCCAGCAAATCCATTATGAATACAGAACCCTAAATTAAAGTACGTTGCGTAACAAACCGAGGGTGATAGGCCGATATTGCACTATCAAATGTTGAAAGAAATCACGATACAAGAGAGAAATGCCAAACTGCGAACGTGACAAAAATAATCACAGGTCCTGATGCTACAACGATCTTACGCATTGGTTTAAGCAGGTCAAGGCATTACATATTGCATAATCTCCACTTATTTTGACACGGAAAAATTGCCGATTTGTTGCATTATTTGCTGGACGAAGCAAAAGTTTCAGTTTTGAAATAAGTAAAGGAGTCCATCAATTACCGTTTTACTGAAAAGTGTATTCCCTGCAATTTTTTTTTAACCTAGCACGGCAATATGACCACACTGCACCTGATGGTAAGCGCAGTGCCGTCCAGATAGAGTATCAAGTAGCGAGAGACAGTCTATCTATACAAAAGATATTATATATGTTGCTTATTAAAGGGTTCTGTATAGTTTAAGTTTCTGCTGGTAACTAGTAAGGAATTATTTAAATATGACATTTAATGTCACAGTGTCAACCACTGCAAAAGCGATGACAGTTTGTACAACTGCACCAAGACCTTCGCAGGAGGTTCCACACTGTACGGATATAAAACGTCATGCGCCGGATTACAGTTCGTCATCACATTCACTCCATCAATCTCGTGTACGGGACTCAGGACCCCGTCACAATCGACTAGTTGCAAATTTTTACTGAAGCAAACACGCAACTCTGACAACAATTGCAATCCCTCTTTGGAATCGCATTGTATAGTTGGATTTACTTTAGTCTTATTCTTAATAGCGTAGTAAATGTCTATGATTTTGTACTGTGTTTTGTCGGAGGGCACGATGCCAGCGTCTTGGAGCATGGCGGTTAGTGGGATCTTTTTATGCCAATCCAGTCCTTGGGAGAAATACTTGAGCTCAGAGTCTAATGGCTGAATACTGGCCGCGCATGTGCCATGTTTGTTCCACTCGTGGATCCAAAAACTGTATAAAGATGTATCTGCAATGAAAATAGGTAGTAAAGATTTTGAACACAATACACACGATTTTGTAATTCGTCTAATCAACAAGTTACAAGTTAAAATATATTATCGAAAGAATTTTATAAATCCGAACAAAAATAAGTAAATTACACGAGTATGTAAGGGGAAGTCTGAAAGTAGCACCAATTGTAGAAAAGATGAGGAGTGCTAGGTTAGCTTGGTTTGGGCACGTGATGAGGAGGGATGAAAGGCATGTGACAAGACTAGTTGTCAATATGAATGTGGATGGACGAAAGAGTCGTGGGAGACCCAAAAAGAGGTGGATGGATTGCGTGAATGAGGACATGCGCGTGAAAGGAGTGAATGCAGATTTGACGCATGATAGGGCTGCGTGGAGAGTTAAAACCAATTGTGCCGACCCCACTTAGTGTGGGATAAGGGCAGGTAAATGATGACGCCATTTAAATCTGCTGGAAGGGGCAACTATCAAACAACAGTAAAAGGATGCATGACATAACCCGTGACGTCACGGTTCTCAGACTGGCCATTATTGTGCCGTAGTGCGAAGGAGATAGTCATATGTTCCCACTACGCAACCATTTTTGCTCATACCATTATTTCAAATAAATATTGTGACCTCAATTTTCAAGCAATTTTGATTCTGTTTAGGCAAAAGGGATTTTTGCGTATGATATTGTTGTTGCATATAGAATATAATGTACCAAAGAACACACACAAAGAATACACAGGAAAATACCCTATTTATGGACTATTTAATTCTACATAGTAAGGTAATATTTAGACAGCGATAGCGAACTTCGATTGGTACTGATTTCTGACAAGAAAGTCCTCACCTCTCGAGTTTTAAGAAGGAATTCATCGTTAATTTGCTAAAACAGTAAAGGAAAACATCGTGAGGAACTGCATGCCTGATTCTAGATAAAAATTTAGAGGGTGTGTGAAGTTTACCAATACACATTTCGCCAGCGTGGTAGTCTAAGGCCTAACTATTTCATTGTTAGAGAAGGCCCGTGCTCAGCAGATACAATTTTTTTTTATAAAGCAATATTTCACGTGTCAAACTGTACATAAAATCATGATTCCTGGTGTGATTATTAGCTTTATACTGCCAGGTTAAAGACCTTTCAGTTCTCATATTGCATCTTACAAAAACAGACTATAGAATGACACACGTCGACTCTCTACTTTGAATGTTATGTTGAATGGTGCTAGCCTTTAATTGGTCGTGTCGTCACACTATCACGTCATATTGTTCATACTAGATTCTAGTCTATTGTAAAACGGCTGCGGGAATAGTGACGAAGTCATTTAAACCGTGTACCTAGTAGGGGTTCAAATGACGGGAAAAGGATGCCCAACGTGAGCTATAAGATCTATCTACTCGCTAAATTCTAGGAGTTCTTTGAGAGAAAAATTCAAGGAAATTAATATAATGACAGTAGCATCACAATTTATATTCGCTAATTTAATGTATGTTCATAAGAATATACAACAATTTCCAAAAATTTGTGATGTCCATAGTGTAAATACTAGAAATAAAAATAATCTTGTTAGTTATAAAACAAGGCTCCACAAAATCGGCAACTCTTTCAAGGGTCTTTGTATACGCTTCTACAATAAGGTTCCCAATCATATTAAAGAACTTAATGAAAGATGCTTTAAAGCTACTATTAAGCGAAAACTAAGTAATAAAGCCTATTACAAAATTTCTGAATATTTAGATGACCGAAAGGCTTGAGAATAAGTTATCCTATTACTTAGAAGTTAGTCATTAACTTATTATTGGGAACTTTATATGTTTGTATAAGAGTTATATATATTGAGTTATGCCAATATTTTATTTGCTTAACATTGCGAACTTATATGCCTTACATGACTTTACTTGATATTATTGTGTTAGTATTTAATTGTTGTATTTAGTCTGGGTATGTCATGCTCGCTAAAGTGTCTGTGCTTGCTGCGGCGCCATGTGCCAGGTCGGTCTCTTCCCTGTAACATGGTTGAGGAGGCCGATGGCTGACACATGCGTCATTACTCGTGATCGGGTGCGGCTCGTGTGGACTGGTTTGCTCAGACTATTTCAGTAAGGACCAACTGCTTTAAGAAATCGAGATTTCACTCTCACGATGGTCAAGTGCGGCACTAGGTGCTGTAATGAGTTTTATTTCACAATCTTGCAATAAGGCAGCTTAACACACATTGAGCTGCTCTAATCTAATGTAATTAAATTAAAATTGTATAATAATTGTATTACTAAATATTGTTAACCAATGTTGAAAAAGAGCAACGCTAAAGTTTCTTGCCCGTTCTTCTCTAGCGAAACTGCATTCCGAACTGGCGGTAGAGTAAAAAATTTACTGAATCTAAATAATGTATAACATTTCATGGATTCAATAAATATTTGATTTCATTGATTTGATTTGAGTTGTGATGTCACAATATTTATTTTAAATATTGGTATAATCAAAAATGGTTGCGTAGTGGGAACATATCACTATCTCTCTTGCACAGAGATCTAAAATAAGTTAGAAGTCATTTAAACCGTACCTAGTACGTGTACCTAGTAGGGGTTCCAATGACAGGAAAAGGATGCCCGACATGAGTAGTGATGTCACCTCCCAGAATAGCCACTACGGCGAAGTCGAACGAGCGAGATAGTGAGATGTTCCGACTACGCGCTCACATTTGCTCATCTTTATTGGGATGAAGAACTGTCTAAACTAATAATTTGGACCTTATTTTATATTCTATTTGCCCAAAAGGCGTTCTTTACATCTTATTTTCTGTTGCATATCAAAAAATGTACAAAATTTACTAAGAAAAATGAGCTTTTCAATTAAATGTATTCATGTTTTCTTCCAGTTGTACTTTCCAATAAAGCGGTTGCAATAAATAATTAGCTACCTACTGTTTATCAAGAAATATTGACGTCACTTTAATCGTAATGACGCATGTGTCTTCATGACCATATTTAATTGTTAACTGACATTATTAATTCAGAGCATATAAAGGTCCTTTCGTTTTTGCTGTATAAATACCAAGTTATGTGTATTCTTACGCAACCAAATAGATGGAAACTCAAAAGCAAACAAAATTAAATTTCCTTGATAGCAAGAACAACATCCTTACTTAAGCTAAATTGTGTACATAGCATGTTGAGAAAAATTTTAGGTAAATAAAAATAAGTAGTCATGTAGAATGTAAAATCTATCTTTTAACACTTGACTTCGAGTTCGAGTTCTGGAGTGTTCTATTGGAAAAAAATATTTATTAATGCATTTTTACTACTATTGAGTACTTGAACATGCCTTCATAAGTGTGACCAATATTTAGATATTCCGTCACATACATTCAAACAACCAATCAGCTCTTAGAAACTCTTAGAGTTACCATGAATCGTTAATGATTAATAATGGGTTCCCTCCCTCCTATGATCCTGGGTCCTTTAGGCGTAATGTGAAGAAGCTAAACAGCAGGCCGGCATGATTGTGTTGAGTAGCGGGGGGTAGACTGTCTCTCGCTACTTGATACTCTATTTGGACGGCACTGCGCTTACCATCAGGTGCAGTGTGGTCACTTTGCCGCGCCAGAATAAAAAAAATAAATAAAAAAAAAACAAAAATGGATTAACATCAATTTTTTGCATTGTCCATTGACTACCATCTAACAAATTTATCTTATATAAAACAACCCTTAAAGTAAAATTACTTACCAGTTTCTAAATTAGTCCAACGTTCTTCTAAATCTTTTTCAATCGTTTTCACTTGCTCAGGGTCAAAGAGCCATGTGCTATTGCATTTCACTGGGCCTAAAGTACCATACTTTGTTGGCCACACACCATGAATAATCCAAGTTTGATTGAACTTTTTGCATTCATGAGTCCAGCTTCTACACAGTGTCACAGGCCAGTGTTGTGAGAACAGAAGCACATCCCAGTAATGTTTATCATTTGCGTTCAGTAAATCATTATTGAAACGGTGAAATTGTGTGTGATAGTTAAACGTATTCACACACACGCACAGGCTGTATGGAAAGACAAATTTTAAAAATTAAATCATCATTACGACTAAGATCTAACCTTTTTCATTATACTTTATTATTATTAACGATTGACCCTTTGACCCTTTTGTGATCAACCCAACACCCCACTATGTGTTTCAAATAGTGTCACAACTAAAAAAATTCAAATCTCTTTTGTGTACCATTCGCTTGAGAAAACTTAAAAAAATTATCTTAATTGTCTATTAACATTGTGTTAATAGACATATAATAATTTCTGTTGATTTTATTTAAAAAAGGTATTAATGTGTTAATAAGAGACACATGTTTAAGTTCCTATTGTATTTCATAAGAATAAAATATTTACATACATATACACTCACGCCTGTAATCCCCGAAGGGGTAGGCAGAGGTGTAACAAGTACACCCACTTTTCGCCAAATTTCGGTCCCATAATGTGATAGGGGGCGAGCCTATCGCCATACCGGGCACAGATTCCAGACTCCGTGCTAATACTGAGGAATTTCTAGATAGAAAAACCGAATACCACTTTACCCGACCCGGGTACCCGGGTAATATTTACAGTTATAAGTTATAGTCATGAGTTTCCTAATTTTGTTTTTATTCTTAAAGTGTCGCAGCTCAAATTTTGCTTTTGATTTTACATTTTCAGAATACATCATAACTCATTTTGTAGAGTTTCAAAAACCATTGTAACTTACTAAAACACTTAATGATCTATGTTTGTGAGTTTTTGAATTAAAGCCGGAAAAGTGAAAAAAAATGTTACAATTTTCAAACACCTTTTTGTTTACTTATGCCACTATTTGAGCAGACATACAATATGTAATACAGTTATAGACCTATTTTTTGTAAAAAAAAAAACTTTGACAGGAACAGTAATTCCAAGTGACAATATAAATATTTTTAATTCTGCTAAATGCTCTATTATCATTTTATAGTTTACTTTATTTAAAAATTACAAAATTGTCACATACTTTTTCTTAACATGAGTAGATTGGTTAATTCAATTTAAGTATAAAATTATAGTTAAAAGGATTATGCAGCAAAAAACACAAAATATGCTAATTAGCAAAAATATAAGATACGTCATAATATTTTAGGTTATTGAGAGATATTATTCTTCTAATATTGTTTTGTAATTACAGCTGTATCTTACGAGATTTCTTTATTTAAAATGTACATGATTTTGCCTGGTCTTTGGTATGGTCTATTCTATGTTTCCTTTAGTTTTGTACAATCCGCATACCAACTGTTTAATTCACAATTACTCTTTTTTGGAATGACTAAATTTGCAAATTCAAGGTGAACAGAAAGTTTTAAATTCTTACCTCGATAACAAAATTAATGCAAAACACAACTTATTCATGTTGTTTGACTAAACTACGTTCTAATGAAATACTGTAATATTCGTAGGCCCTTGTCCTTTTATAACAAATTTAACTACATTCCGTACGGCAAATAATTTGCTATAATATGCGATAACTGCAAATTCTGAGCTAAATACTACTAGAATTAAAGAAATGTCATTGTCATATTTGTCAAGAGTGGCTGACATATGCTGACATATTTTATTTGATATTGTGTTCGGATACGCATACATAGTAAGCATGGTTAGCAACTCCAGTTGACTCGAGTTGCGCTTAGATCGAGTTGACTCGAGTTGAATTCTTCCTAACTCGAGTTGGATTGCTGCGATAAATGAAGAAGAACTGATTGACGCACTTATTCTGTCTCATTCTTATTCGCGTGCAGCGATCATTTGTGTGTGACTTTATTCATTAGGCTAGACTGCCTCGGTGGCGCAGTTGTAATTGCGCATACGTTACGACTGCTGTGCTGAGGTCTCGAGTTCGATCCCCGGGTCGGGTAAAGTGATATTGGGTTTTTCTATCTAGAATTTTTCAGTATTAGCTCGGAGTCTGGAATTTGTGCCCGGTGCAATTTTGACTCGCCTCCTATCACATTATGGGACCGAAATAAATTCGGCGAAAAGTGGGTGTACAGGTTACACCTCTGCCTACCACTTCGAGGATTACAGGCGTGAGTGTATATGTATGTATATGCTACAGACGTATTATTATGTCAATGACACTTAAAGTCACTTCAATGCAGATTTGAGGTTAATTTTTGAGTGCCGGTAATGCTGGTTTGATTTTTTTTATTAATTGCAAGTGTCATTACGAATCTGTTACATTTGTTTAATATTATCGCGAAACAGAGTCATTAAATTGGAAAAAAACTAAACATACATTTAATTTCATCTAGTTAACTCGAGTTACGTAACTCGATTAAACTCGAGTTGTGTTCAAACCCGAGATGGCACATCTATACGCATACATATAAAAATCTCATTTAACAATAGAAAGTAGCGACATCTATTAAAAAAAGTAAATTTTATTTATAGTTTTAAGTCTGTACGCTAGATGTCTGGCGTTTACTAAGTAAAAATTATTTAGTTGTTTAACCGAATGTATTAAAAATAGTTAAGACTCTCTCTGTGTGTACCCTATGTCAATCACCTTAGCAATTTGAACCCTTACTGCATCGTATAAGCAATAGCTGAATTGGAGGATTCATGGCAAATCTTTTTTGAAAAAAGATGGAAACAGGCAGCTATCTATATGTACTACGTACTAGATGCGGCAACCAGAACAAACATTATATTCCACCGAGTTGAGGTGTATACTCCGCACCGACGTTAGTTTGCTTCATGCCACCTACGAATGCACACCAGTTAATTTTAGTTATTTGTAGCGACATTCCCGAACAAATCTGCCTTAAATTGATTTACAGTGAAACTGTTAATAGTATATAAGGTAAATAACATAATTTCATAACGTTTAGAACGTAATATCAATAAATATTTATTAATTTCAATTCTGAATACGGGAAGTCTATATTTCACAACAAATTCATTATATAGTTTGTCCCGTTTTAGCGCGCGGAAAGTCCCGTTCGAGAGACAGTGACGGGAGTTAGAACTTCCAAATAGTTCTTAGGAAAATGATAGATGGCATTAGTGGGCGGACAAGGTTTACGGAACATCTTTTTTGTTCGACAGTTCGTGTCTATAGAATATAAGTCAATGAGTTAAGACTGTATTGTGTGTACCATATGTCAATCACCTTAGCAATTTGAACCCTTACTAGCTCAATTGGAGGATTCAAGGCAAATCTTTTTTGAAAAAAGATAGGAACAGGACCAAAATAGGAAACAACGAATAATACTCTATACGACTATAATATTTATTTATAAAAAAAAAACTACCAAGCGCCATAAAATATCAAAGTTCTTACTCGAGGAAATAAGTACTGAAAACAGAAAAAATCAGAACTTTTTGTTCTTTATGCCATCAATATAAAAAAATACTTACTGCTACGCTGATACACAAAGATTGGCATTGTATTATATTTAATGGTATTTAGTGGTATTACTCTTCAAAACATTGTTTATGAATTGAAGTAATAAAAATTGTTTTTGTGTGTGTTTTTATAGTCATTTTCAAAGTATTTTTGTTATTACTGGGTTTAACTTAGGCATGTAATGTTATTTAAACCTTTATCATTTGTATTTAATATCTTTATTTTAGCGTTGTTTTTACAATTTTTTATAGTAGTACACATAGTATTACAGGCAGGACAACATTTTTTGTAGTTAATTTTGTTTTGTTACGCCAAAGAAGTATAACTTCTTACGTGCGTACGTAAGTACACACACACACATTTTTTTATGTCTTAAAACTGGTATAAAGATACATCTGGACAGCGTCCGTGGCGCAGCGGGCGAGTAGCCGGCTATGAAACGAGAGGCCGTGGGTTCGATTCCCTCACTGAGATAAATGTATGTGTGAGAGAGATATTTGTTATATTTTGTGATATTTGTCTATAATATCATTTGAGGACACTTACAGAAGTTCTATTTAGGCTAAGTTATGAAACCTTGTAAACATATATTTTTAGGAAATTCTTGAAACTCGCGTTTTCAACGATTTTTCATCGTTCCTTTGGCAAAACCTATAATTTTTAAACATTTGTGTATTTTTTGTTTCAGGTCTATAGTTGTGGGACACTGACGTTATAATAGACGTCAGTGTTGTGGGACCATAGTCCCTCATAGTTCTTGATTCCAACAATACAAGACACGTATCTTGGTGTTGGGTTAAGACTATGTGTGTGACTGTCGGGTGTTATTTATTTATTTATCTAGATATTTCGTAGTTCGTCAGTATATTTGCATGAATATCAGTACCACCTACTTTTTAAGATTTCGTCTATAATATCATTTGAGAACACTTGCAGAAGTTCTATTTAGTTCTGTTTCTATTTAGTTATGAAGCCTTGTTAACATATATTTTTAGGAAATTCTTGGAACTCGAGTTTTCAACGATTTGTCATCGTTTCTATGGCCAAACCTATAATTTTTAAACATTTGTTTTTTTCATTAAATTTGATGAAGGATTGTGGAATTTATGGCGAACGGACAAAAATCACTTTTGAGAAATAATATATATACATGGTTGACGCTGTAATGTCACATAAATTAAAACTGGCTTTTTTAATGAAACTATCCTATCTTTTAAGTTGGACCCAACCACACATACACTAAGTTTTTTTTTTTTTATTCTGGCGCGGCAAAGTGACCACACTGCACCTGATGGTAAGCGCAGTGCCGTCCAGATAGAGTCTCAAGTAGCGAGAGACAGTCTATCCCCCGCTACTCAACACAATCATGCCGGCCTGCTGTTTAGCTTCTTCACATTACGCCTAAAGGACCCAGGATCATAGGAGGGAGGGAACACGGTAGCTGGCAAACTGTTCCACAGCTTGATGGTGCGGCAAAAATACGAATTTGCGAACCTCTTGGTTCGGGCCGGGGTAGTAGACACCACGAAGCTGTGGCTCCGCAAGCCAGTACGCGTGGTTCTGTTATGGAAAGGAGAGGATGGGATAAGATCAAACAATTCTTCAGAGCATTCGCCATGATACAGACGGTAGAACACGCTAAGCGAGGAAATATCCCTACGCAGCTGTAGCGGCTCCAGGTTGTTACTCACGTCTGCATCATTCACAATGCGGATGGCCCGCCGCTGCAACCCATCCAAGGCATCGAGAAGGTATCTTGCGGAACCGTCCCAGAGGTGCGAGCAGTATTCCATTCCCGGCCGCACCTGCGCTTTATATAAGCGGTAGAGCTGACCAGGCGTGAAAAACCGCCGCACCCTGTTCAGGATTCCGACCCTGCGTGAAGTGGCGGATATTACGCCCTCGATGTGGCTCCTTGGATTAAGATCGCAGCGGATGTCCATACCTAGGACACTAAGGTCATTCCGCATTGCGAGTGGAACACCCTGAAGAACGGGGATTGGAGAAAACGGAGACTTCTTGCAAGAGAACGCGCACACCTGGGTTTTCTTGGCATTAAACTCAACCCGATTCCTGGTACCCCATGATGAGATGAGATCCAAGGTCTGGTTGAGCTCAACGACAAGATCCTCTCGTCTCCTCTCAGTATCCGCCCGGCAACCAGGAGGCTTGCTGCTATAACGCCCATGAACCGTGCTATCGTCTGCATAGCAATGAATGTTGCCAAGCGACAAAATATCATTGATATGCAGAAGAAACAAGGTGGGCGAAATCACAGAACCTTGTGGTACTCCGGCATTTACTGACATGAGCTGCGAAGCGTGTCCATCAACGAGGACACGCATTCTACGCTCATGCAGAAAGCCGGAAATCCACTTGCACAGTTTGTCGGGCAGACCGTATGCCGGGAGCTTGGAGAGAAGGCCACGATGCCAGACCCTATGCCTTGGCTATGTCGAGACTCACAGCCAGAGCCTTGCCATGCTTGTCAATTGCTTCCCCCCAGTGATGTAATACGAACGCTAGAAGATCACCCGTTGATCGGTTATGACTGAAACCGTATTGGCGGTCATTGATCAACGAGTGATCCTCTAGGTAGCGAACTAATTGGCTGTTTATCAGTCGCTCCATGACTTTACACATCACTGAGGTTATGGCGATTGGGCGATAATTGTTAGGGTCTGACCTATCACCCTTTTTGGGGATCGGCTGCACATTAGCCTCCCTCCAAGATTCAGGCACAATACCTGAGAGGTAGGACGATCGGTATAGGCGCGTCAGTACAGGAGACAACTCCGCTGCACACTTTTTAAGTACAAGCGCTGGGATACCATCAGGACCACCAGCCTTCCGGACGTCGAGAGACTGCAGCTCACGCCGCACATCACAATGCCTGATACGGATATCAGGCATGTATATTGAAATCGGTTGAGTGGTTTCAAAGTCTGTATCGGACATAAGTAGAAACAATTTTTGGGTTTTTACCAATTACCGCCTTTCACACTATATAATGTACCTACCTACACGTTTTATAATATTTCTATACCATAAAGTTAAACATTTACGAGTTTCATCAAAACACCATTAAAATTTAATGTCAGAGGTTGTAAAATATAATACAAAATTCTACTTCACTAATTTACCTACTTCATAATTAGTTTGTCATGTTGATAACATGGAGGGGAATTAATTTTGCATACGTAATAAACTTCTAGAATTGAAAAACGTCAAACATAATGTTGATGTTTTATTATTGCTCGTTCAGCAGTGGATAGTAAACAGCGGACGCTGACCTAAGCTTTTTACAGCTCGCGTACCGTTCTCGAGTAACCTCATTCCACGTTTTTCTCCAACCGTCACTCGCTCTGATGCACCTATGAAAAACAGTCGCGTGCGTCACGATATACTGGTTAAGTATCGCTGTAGTAATTATAGTAAATGCATTATGGAGCTCAGTTAAAGCTGTGATCGTAATTAGCGCCACCTAGTCCGTCCTGACTGTGCCACGCGCTTATGCCGCGTGTCTGTATTGCCAGTTCCATTTTTAAATCGTACTAGAACCTCTGCGGGTTTTATTATTATGATACTGGCTTTCCTAATTTATTATTTTAAACTGCCTGTTTTGCCAGCTCCATTTTGTTCATAACTCATTAATTATAGTAATTTTTTACTGATAAGTAGTATGTCCTCTTTATTTGTATGAAGTGTTCACTTTTTTATGTTGTGCACTTAGTTTATTTATGTAGTGAATGTATTTTGTATTGCAAATTGTTTGTGAACCTTTTAAAATAAATAAAATAAATCGTACTAGAACCTTTGCGTGTTTTATAATTATAATACTAGCTTTCATAATTTAAAACTTGTTTAGAAAGGTGGATGCTTCGTTTAAGTTAGTTACAAATCACGGTGAAGTTACGCATAACTCAAGTTGTTGGAATGCAGATTCTCTGTAGACACCTCTGTATTTTATTGTTCTAGACATTCCACGAAGCAACTTATTAAAAACTTCAGCAAGTACATTTTTATTTTATCCGCTCGACATTTACCTGTGTATAAAGACGTAATTTCATAACCTGGCAACACTGATCAATACTAATAAACTATCCAAAGCTCGTTAATTTGAAAAAAGGAACCGATATGCTCACAATAACTCCACGCGCCACAATTATTTCCATTTACCGTGCACGGGGATCATTTATTAAATCTTGAGAACATTAAGCCTGCTGGCGGTAGGATATTCATATCCACCGAGATAGCGAACACCGTACACAGGGTGTAAAACCCGCCATAGTGGCACACGCAAGTGTGTCGCGTTCCGGGATCAGCCAGTGTACATCCGGTTTTTGTGGGGGTCTAGCGTTGGGGTACGATGTTTGGCCGTATTCCGGCCTTCTGAGTACTCTGACACTAGACCCTCGACCGCTTCTTCACCTTCTTGCCCATGGCGTAGTGTGAAGAAGCAGGCCGGCATGATTATGTTGAGTCGCGGGGAATAGATTGTCTCTCGCTACTCGATACTCTAATTGGTCGGCACTGTGCTTACCATCAGGTGCAGTGTGGTCACTTTGCCGTGGATAAAAATCCGTGCCAGGATAAAAAAAAGCCTATTAATACGTTAGCAGCAGCATTTAATACATTACTATGATATAATAAAAGTAAAAATACCTTCATATGAAATATGTGTACTTATTAAAACACAACCTAAGCTCACGCATAAGCTTTTAAAAGAGCTAGACAAAGGTGCAGCTTGCCACGCACCCTCATTGGAGCTTATTTCCGTCACATGATATGACAGGTGGCGATCTACTCCCATAACGAGTATTAATTTCGATTCCATGCATGTGATTGAGTCTTAGTTATCAAAAGGTTATTAAAAAGTTAATAAAGTAGGGATCAAATACAAACCAAAATTGATTTTATTTCGATAACATTAAAGCTAAAAATTGCATGTAAGAACGGCGAGTGTTGCCAGTATTTGTGGCGCGCCGGCACACCATTGACACATTACTGGTTAAGAACTTAATGCATAATTAGTAATTACTCAACCTAGGTTATCGGTTTCCCAGCCTAAGTATAATATTAGCCCTCTTTAAAACATTGTCCCACTGCTAGTCCTCTACTAATGAGAGGGGTTAGGCTTTAGTCCACCACACAGGCCTAGTGCGGGTTGGCAGACATCTCATACCTTCGAAAAATTCTAAGATATGTAGGTTTCCTCACGATGTGTTCCTTCACCGTTAAAGCATTCGATAATTAACATTTTAATACACACATAACTTTAGAAAAGTTAATGGTGTATGCCACTTGGGTTTCGAACCTACGACTTTCGTCTTGACAGTCCGTACCCCAACCAACTAGGCTATCGCTGCTTCCCATGAAAATTTAAATCGTTTTAAATATTAAATACTTCAGTATAAATACACCAAGAAACGCGTAATTTATATTAAAATAACCACCAGCGTCCATACGTCATTGCAGTGAAAGTAACAATCAGGAAAATCAAGTTATAAACGATCAAGAACTGAATATGTTACGTCCCTTACCGGAAAGTTGCTATGAACATTCGATTTTCGTACTATTGGTCGTAAATTAATTGTTCTTTTAATTTTTGATTACATATTTTGGCAGTATGTTAGTTTCCTTTGCTTTATTGTTTCTTATTTATATTATAGAGTAAGCATTCAAAAATATATTAACAATTGTTGTATTTCAAGCAATACTCTATTCAGAAATTAGCAAGTAATTAAAAGGCCTAGAAAGAGTTATCATCCATATTTTGTTATTTTGGAGCCCCTGGTTGGGAAACGAGAGTCTAGACCATATGTGTGACTGTTGGGTGTATTTATATTCAATACAAATGAAAATACAAAAAAATACACAAAAGGGACGTTTTAACCTGTATAAATCACATATACACTCACGCCTGTAATCCCCGAAGGGATAGGCAGAGGTGTAACCTGTACACCCACTTTTGGCCAAATTTCGGTCCCATAATGTGATAGGGGCGAGCCTGTCGCCATGCCTGGCACAAATTCCAGACCCCAGGCTAATACTGAGAATTTCTAGATAGAAAAACCCAATATGACTTTACCAGACCCGGGGATCGAACCCAAGACCTAAGCACAGCAGTCGTAACGCATGCGCTATTACAACTGCGCCACCATAATCATCATCATCAATCTGTATAAATCATTGGTTTATTTTTAGCGCCATGCAAAAACTGACTAATATCGTATAAAGAAATTAAAGCATAGCAAAGAGGCAACCTCTATCTGCCGCGCCATTATAGTCTCCGGTTGATTCTTCACTTTTAGTATCCTTAGGATTTTTACATGATTTTTGCTGGCATTCTGTGTCAAAAAAATAATTTTCCTTACATCAAATGATAGGCACACGAGCGGATAGGTCACTTATTGGTAAGTGATTACCTACAATGTCAGAGGAATTGAGGATGCAGTGCCAATAGACTTTTAAGAAAAGAAATGGAGATGCAGATATATGTTGGGAGTCCGGGAATTGCTACTAAATTATTTTTTTCCTTAACTAAAAGCATTAGTTATCGAATAATTAATTGCTTATTTATTAATTATTTATATTTTTTCTACACTTATTCAGAACAATTCGAATTTCAAATCACATCCAAATCCAAGCTGGCCAGTAAATACGTAATTAAAAAGAAGTTAATAAATAAATTATGCCAACGTATTTCATTACAAGGACAAGTTATCCAATTTAAATTAACCTCCTTTGTCTAGACAAAAAAACTGTTTTAAAACTCCGTAATTTAATCTAAATCTATTTATTTAGATTTTAGATAATGAAACGTCTAACAGGTTGGTGTTAGTTAGTGATCTCATTTATTTAGTACCTATACAAAAAAATGGTAGCACAAGCAAACAGACAATTGGGTTCCCTGATGATAATTTTTAAAGCCCACAAACCCTTATACTAGGACAATCAAGCATCATTCAGAGAGGAATGAGGGTTTTAAAATGGGGGTGATTTAATTGTGTCCCCGAAAATTTCCGTTGGCTTGTAAAACAGCAAGCTGCTTTTCTCGTGTTTTTTTTAGAGAGACTGACTGTGTTGACATTCCGAGTAGAGTCGACCATGTTGTCAAAACTGGCTGCAGTGAGATTAAGAAGATAAAAGGGATTCTACTCGTCAATGTGTTGGAGTGCGCGCGTGTTCGGTCGGAGGTTCACATGTTGGAGGATAACCTCTAATATATGAGCCTCTGGCCGAGCACGTGTGTGTCCCGGCGCATTGACGAGCAGAATCAAGTAAATACTTGAAAGTTGAAATTCCTACTGACAACTAAAATACCGAATAAAATACTGACTTACTTGACATTGGCGGAATAGCTACTTAGTTAAGCTCGTCGCCATCAAACAAAGAAGAAGAAGAAGATAAAAGGGAAAGACACAATCTGTTGCAATTGGTATGACGGGCTACAGTAAAGCCTGGGTAAATTACAAATATTATAAATAAACTTACATAAGTAGATTATGGTGTTCACTAACAATAATTATATATTTTTTTAAAGTATTACCAAGTAGAAAAAATATGATATATTTTTATCTTTATCTAAAATTGACCAATATTATTTGATAACGATCAATATTGAAAGAGTTATTATGTAATAAGGTACTTTGCCGCTTGGCTGCTTGCCCCTAAAGCATATCGAACTAAGATACGAGCTCTATAAAATGGAATTACATTCAAATTAAGAACGTATGAAAGTAACGGTTCGAATGTTCTTTCGGAGCAGAATACGCGAGGAGATTATTGCGGGGCACCTTGCGGCGGCAAAGTCACTGGTTCAACGACACCTGTCCTTGTGACCCCCGGCGAGATAAGCCGCCAGGGGCGCACTTATACGCTCGACAGGGCACGCGCCCTTTTATTATTGTCAATTAGAATTTTACTGAAACGCCTTGGCTTAATCGTCTCACTACAATGGCGAGTGCTATAAATGTCAAAGTATATTGTGCGATCATGGATACTTGGAAGGACATATAGTAGTCGTAGAAATGATGATCAACGAATTGACGGTGGACACTCAAACATATTTGTTTATCTGGATGACAGTATTATATTTCTATGTGCTACAAAAAAATAGCTAATTTAAATAGCTAAATTTAGATTTTTTGAAATTTAGCAAATTAGTAAACTAGTTCTCCGTGGTGCAGTGGGCGAGTAATCAGCTGTGGAACGAAAGGCCGCAGGTTCGATCCCCCACGAGATAATTTTTTTGGTGATCCTATATGTATTTATTAGTTTCGGGTTTGGGTGTTGCGAGATCGTAGTCAGTAGTCGTAGTAGTCGTAGACCGTAGACTCATGGTCATTAACACCCTCGATACAGATTCGATGCAATACTGGGTATGGCATCAGGCCTGTGTGTGACTGTTGGGTGTATTATTATTATAATAATACTAGCCCTGTATTAAACATTGTCCCACTGCTGGGCACGGGCCTCCTCTACTAATGAGAGGGGTTAGGCCTTAGTCCACCACGCTGGCCTAATGCGGGTTGGCAGACTTCTCATACCTTCGAAAAACTCTCAGATATGCAGGTTTCCTCACGATGTTTTCCTTCACCGTTAAAGCAAGCTATAATTAACATTTTAATACACACATAACTTTAGAAAAGTCACAGGTGTATGCCACTTGGGTTTCGAACCTACGACTTTCGTCTTGACAGTCCGTACCGCAACCAACTAGGCTATCGCTGCTATTATTATATTATTATTATAATTGGTTATAAATCATAAAAAATCAACAATACTATTTGAATACACTCCCAGTCTTGACAATTTAATTTCCGCCGCATACTTTCACATTTGTAGGGCTTCGGGATTTCCGTTTACTTATGACAGTACGTTTAAATAATACACGGCTTATACTTGACTCACAAGTATTTTAATATATCGTTGGCTTATTTATAAAGAATATTCCACCGTCACACCCGCCACTGTGGCCTTTAATGTCAAGAAACAAGATCCATAGAGGCAAGCATATCGAGGAGTGAATGTCATCGAAACAGAGAATGGGAAGCTTTTTATCACTTTTAAGATAAGGAAGAGATGGAAATATCGTTGTCTTGAGAACACTAACTGTTCTACAGACATGTTCATTAAAATCTTCTGTATTTTTAATCATTAAAGATAAGTTAATATTTTGCAAAAAAAACACTGCAGTGTCCTAAAAGATGCAACATACAACTTTCCTATGAAGCAGTATTTGTATAAGATCCCTTATAAAAAAAATTAAGCACTCTATTTTTTTATAAATTGTTTCAATAAATTAAGGATTTTGATTAACGATTCACGTTAATCTATAACCGATAACAAATTGAAAAAAAACCACTGTATTACAATATTGTATACAACATTCTAACATGCTTGATGAGCCAATATGGTGGATTTCCAACGTACTGTTTACTTACTAGGAGAAAGATACCTTGATAGTTTGTTCACCTACCCGTAGGAGCAAGATTTGTGAATACCTTCAAGCTAAATAAAAACTTACGAAAATAGTAAAAATTGTTAATTTATTTATAATTTTATTGTATCTCAGCAATACACACAATTTATGTGAATAAATAAAGAGTATAAATGGCGGCGTTATCGAAAAAGGGAATCTCTTACAGGCAAATATGGTATGGATACTTACAAAGGATTTTAATAAAATTATTAGTCAAAAAACTATTTAGCATGGTGGATAAAGAGCCTATTCCGCCCACACACCCGCCATTGTAAATCCCGGTCAACCAGGATCGACAATGGCACGCATTCTTCGACACCGAGTAATGAAACTCAGCAAGTCTCTGGGAATACTGAACTGTCTTTTATCCCGAAACGAAATTAATCAAATATAGGAAGGAGTTAGAAATATAAAATTGTGGTGGATAAGTGCTAATTTTTTTCAATAATATGGCGCAAATCGTAGATACATACATATAGGTCAACTAATACAGAGAATGGCAGACTAACAACCAACTACTAAACGGAGTTTATTTTCCTCAAGATCAGTGAAGTTCTCCGAATTTGTCTGCTATTGTATTTCTCACAGCATTAGCTGGCAAATGGGTTTATAGGTCACCTGATCTGGATAAGTAGTTGTGTGTTGCTGATAGCTACCTCCCATGAATGCTTACAATTTAAAAATCATGGTTACACTGCTGGCCCTATAGGAAAGAATTAGGGTAAGGTTAGATTGGAATAGGATTTGGTCTTGGGGAATCTCCATAATAGAGAGTGAAACACAAACAGCTGTTATTTCACGACTGATTACGGTGAGAATTTAGTAATAACCAAGTCGAACTGGACCTTTGCCAACTAAACTGTCTACAGCTTAGCTCTACCACTTGAAAATTGTTGAAAGCTGCATTAATATACTTACAGTTGTCACAAATCGATTCACGACAAAAGCCGCACCATATTGATACCAGAATCCACCCCTGTCCTCAATTTAAGTGAGTAGGTGTCACAGTGCAGAAACTCGCTAAACAGTGTAACTTGTTTCTTAACTATGTTATAATGGCTGCTTATCGCTACATTGCACTTATGGGATTGTGTCTTATACCCTTTTTCACTTGACTAAGTAACGATCTACTGTGGCTATTTTTTAATAAACCTATTGACCTTTAATTGCTTTTACAGTTTAATCTAAACAAGTTGATCAGCATTTATGTCGCTCCAGAACAAATAAATATTTCTAATTACAATAATTCTGGCTAGCTGAAAATAACGCTAACGGTGCGGGAACTTAGAAACCAAGTCAAGGGCTGGTAGGCAAGGATACAACGACGAGGACGACTGGAAAAGGAGAAAAGAGGAAGACCATTAAATGAAAGGATCGTGATCTTCGGTAAAGGACGTGAAGGAAGATGATGATGAGAAGGAGCAGGAATGAGAGGGAGAAATCGAATGTGAGGTAAGGACTATGTTTGCAACTGTTGGGTGTTATTTATTTACTAGCTTTTGCTCGCGACTTCGTTTGCGTTAAATGAGTTTGTCGCTATCCTGTGGGACAGAAACAATAATTACTCCTGCACAAGAAGTATATTAAACGGTTACTTTCATTCCCTATTTGAATGAATGTGATCCCCTAAGAGATTGATTCCACACAAAATTTCATCCCCCAGTTCACCCCTCTAAGATACGATTTAAAAGTAATAAAGTACCCTATGTCCGTCGTTGGGGTTATAGGTAATCCTAAATCCTAATCCTAAATTTCATCAAAATTAGTTCATTAGTTTAGCCGCGAAAAAGGAACAGATAGAAAACTCTCTCACACAAAAAAATCCGCAAAATTCGTTCTTAGTGAGCGTCTGAATAGTGAAATGAGTAACTATGCTAAATTTCAAGTCAATAGTGTATACTTTTAGATATCTCGTGATGACTCAGTCAGGGTATTTCGCTTATATATATTTAGATTATTTGGCAGCGATCAAGCTCAAAGTCATCCTCTATAAAGCTCGGACCTCAAATCAAACCGTGCTTTGTCAAAGTAGAGACTTAAGCTTTGGTATCTTGATCATAACGCACATGCGATTGCTCCAACGCAGCGTCATTATTGCCCTTACCGCTGACGCCTACTACGACGGAACAAGAGACCATTCTAGACGTTTTTCATACGATTATGTGTCCGACACCGGATACCGGAGCGTTGTGCGTTATAATAATAATAACACCCAACAGTCACACACATAGCCTGACCCCACAATAAGATACGAGTCTTGTGTCGTGAGTATCTGGGACTACGAGAGACTTTCGGTCTCACAACACCCCGACCCCGGACACAAATATCTGTCTGTCACACAAACATTGTCCCGGTGTGGGAATCGAACACACGGCCTCTCGTTTCACAGCCGGCTACTCGCCAACTGCACCACGTAGGCTGTGTTATGATAAAAGCACCTAAAGCTTTAGGGCTATATCTCAGTAGGATGCCATGGCAGCGACGCTAATCAAAATATGTCAAATTCAATTCAATGTAATCTAACCCTATCTCACTTGACGAGAGAGAGAGACAGAGAGAGAGGCCGTTTCCATACACCATGTCGAGAATCGAACTTCTTCGGTCCAGACGAGTCCTACGTTGGGGCCGTGTTACCGCGCTCAACTTACTTTTACTGGGACTTGGTAAGGACAGAGATGTTTTTATAGCTAAGGTTATGGAGTGGATTATACTTGGGGTCTTTGGATTGGTATCCCAAAAGGTGTTTCAGGTGATCGGAGGTTGGCTCGATCTGGGGAATCCCAGTTTAGTATTAGCTGGTGTATATCCAGGCATAATTCTGGTGGTCATTGCGATATGTATCTAGACCTCTAACATTATATTATTGTAACAACACTACATAATGTGCTGTAGTATAGTGACTTTGCGCCAGGATAAAAAAATATGTTACAAGTCTGCCAACCTACAGTAGGCCAGCGTGGTGGACTAAGGACTAACCGCTCTCATTAGGAGAGGAAGCCCGTGTCCGTGCTAGGTGATTATAGAACAAAACTTATTTAAAAAATAACTTAAACAAAATAATAACTTTAACACACACACACACGCGCAAACATGAACTGTATTTTAAAATGTTGTTTTTCTGTTTTAAATTTAATTTTTTCAAAAATCTTTGTTTATATTGTAGTTAAACATGAATTTATTAGTAGAATCTGCTTAAGAATATCATGAATATTAGATATAATAAAAATAACTTGTGACATATGTGATGCTACGTCTTAAATTTATAAACTTGTTTTTGGAGGAACACTGACTCCCAAGATACAGGTTATACCTAGTTTGGGAGCCAGGGGACCTACATATGGGCCTCTAATCTTGTGTCCATATAGTATAGTGCCTATTTGTTATAAATTTGTATTTGAATTTGAATAAAGAATTAAAGAACTTTAATCACTTTTAAATTAAAAGATTTGTTATAGTCGAATTTCGATAAGTGAGCGATGTCTAGTTTAATTAATAGCAGAAGAGGAGGAAACGTCGCAATGAATATGCAGGTTACCTGAGAGCTTTTTAACAGAAATTCTAACGTATATGGCAAGGTAGACCTTTCTAATAGAGAAGACTCGTGCCTATACGGTAGACAAGGCTGACTAAACAATTAGATGGATAATAAAAACATTTTCAACTAAACTGTTTGAAGGTACATTAACCCATTTGAATGACATTGGTCGCAAGGTTGCGTTAGCGTAGGACACAAGTGGATATAACGTTGTCTTAGATAATTTTAATAATAATAGATTTTTGTTTGTCAAAACTCACAAGTACGAAACAAATAAATAAATACACCCAACAGTCACATACATAGTTCTGACCCCACACTTGGTCAAACCAGTATCGTGAATATTAACTACGAGGGACTTTGGTCCTACAATTCATGACCCGAGACAAATGTCTGTCTGTCAGACAAACATTCGGTGCAGGAATCAAACCAACGCCTACTCGTTTCAAAGACGGCTACTCGCATGCTGCGCCACGGAAGCTGTCGAAAATAAAATCAAATTAGTGGTTAAATTATTAAACTATTATTATCTGAACTAAGCGAAGGCTGTATCTTGAACATCATTTGTTAATGGTAATATAATTGCTAATGTTCATAATCGCTTTGGAAACATTAACTTTTAAAATACTGCCGCGCTAGAATGAAAGACTGCTGGTGGAAGGATATCATTCATATCCGCCCGCATAGCGACCACCGTACACAGGGTGTAAAACCCGCCTTAATGGCACACGCAAGTGTGTCGCGTTCCGGGGTCAGCCAGTATACATCCGGCTTTTGTCGCGGTTCTAGAGTTGGTTGTTTGGCTGGGTTGCGACCTTCCGAGACCCTCGACCGCTTCTTCACCTCCTTGTCCCATGGCGTAGTGTGAAGAAGCTACACAGCAGGCTGGCATGATTGTGTTGAGTAGCGAGGGATAGATTGTCACTTGCTACTTGATACTCTAACGCCACTGCGCTTACCATCGGGTGCAGTGTGGTCACTATGCACCTACACCTAAAGTACCTACACGATAAATGTAACAAGCAAGTACGTTTGTACCTACTGTATTGGAACGAAGTTCCTTACGGCAGGCTTGGAGGGGATAAGGACTTTGCTGCGCGACCGAACTGAAAAAAATGTGATAGTAAAACCGTAAGAAAAAATCCGTGGAAAAAAGTGCGTGGAATAAAACCGTTAAATGAGACGTGCGCAGGCGCGACAGTCGCATACACAAGCGAGTAGTGTATAATACCTTTCTCTTTCTCCCTCTTTCTTTTCGTTCTCTCATCCCTTCTCTTTCTATTACCACTCCACCCCGCCAATGCATAGTATATACTCATGAATTCATGGACAAGCACGTGGCGAATACTGAATTGATCAAACCTACATAAAATTGAGCACGATTTTTTTAACCGACTTCAAAAAAGGAGAAGGTTAACAATTCGTCGGAATCTTTTCTTTTTATGTATGTTACCCGATTACTCGAAGACGTCTGGACCGATTCGAGAAAATCTTTTTTTGTTTAAAAGGGTATACTTCCCTGTTGGTCCCATTGGCACCAAGTCAGGATCTGATGATGGGATCTCAGAAAAATCAAGGAAAAACAAATTTTATAGTGACGCATAATTTGTTTTTTATTGAAGTCGGTGTACTTTTTATGAATTAAAACAACTTTTTTGCAATTTGTGTCGATTGTACATTAGCCGAAGGAACTTTTTTTTTATCTTCGATTGTTTGACACCAACCATTATAATATCATTCAATCATGACGGAATCATCATCTATTGAAATCCGTACAAAATATTTACTTACAAAAAAATCACTTGAACTTGACATCACATGACTTTGAAAATCATTTATGCATTATTTATTCTATATTTGTAGGTGTTATATATTTTTTATACTATCGTTGATATACGCTGTTGTTGAGATTTTATAATTGAATAACAAAATCGTTTATTTTTTCAAGTTTTTTTTATACTGGCGCGGCAAAGTGACCACACTGCACCTGATGGTAAGCGCAGTACCGTCCAATTACAGTATCGAGTAGCAAGAGACAATCTATCCCCGCTACTCAATACAATCATGCCTGCTTGTTCACACTACGTCATGGGCAAGGTGAATCGAGTATTTTGTATGAAACTATTCTGACTAAAACATGGGGTAAGGGACGGTAGAGTCAACGGCCTGCGAGTTAGGGTAGGTCACACGGACGCTAGGGTTCATACCAAGTGGGTGGTGAGGGTATCGCCTCTCGGCCGTGCGTGAATGAGTTATGTAAGCGGGTGCCGAATTTAAACCGTTTCCAATATTATTTTTTACAAGTTTTTGTGTCTGTGGTTTCTACTAATCTCGCGGTTTAGAAAATTCGAAATATTTTTCTCTTATACGATACAACGGAATATGGAACGATATGAAGTCAAACATCAATAAATAATAAAATATATTTGCAATAATTGTTACTACTAATATACTTGATTAATCATAGGCAGGAAGAAACTAGAAGTCAATGAACTTATTAAATATCAATATTAATGTAATCTGTGGAAACTGATATGGAATGTGTATTATTGTTTGTTCATTATTATTTTATTTATGTATTATTACTTCTGTTGTTTCCAAAATAAAAACAAAAAAAAAAGTTTTGATTCTTTGCTATATTAATCATTGTTTTAACTTTACTGGCATAGAAATACCAAGAGTCAGTGACTCCTTTTCATTTCCCCAAAGGTTGGTAAGTTATTTGTGATTTGTTTGGTGTAATGAGAACTCATTATACCAAATGAAATGAAATAAAATGAAATGAAATGAAATCGTTTATTGATCAAGTAGGCAATTACATAGCTCTTATGACAAGTCAGAACATTAAAAAAAGTAGAGAAATTTTAAGAAAAGCATATCAGCTTATGTATACATAACATACATAGCATCATCAATACACTAGCAATTAATTATTCATATGGTATTTAACATTATTATTATTTATTTATTATTAATTATTTTTTATTTTTATATTATGAATTAATATTATTCAAGGTAATACCGGTCAAATATATATATATATTTAAATGGGTTTGATATGGACCATGGGTATTTCCGAGACGTCGCTTGTTTTAAAAGCTACCACCGGATCCAAACGCGCAAATACCATTATATCAGCACCGATGAACATGGGTGCTGATCAAAATCAAAATGCTTATTTATGATATCGGGTACATACATTGGTGTTAAGTTATAAACACCTAATTTTTGAAGTGAAAACTTCTTTAGGCACGTTACGCACTTTTGGGACGAAGGAAAATCACGCTTAGACTATTTTACTTTTGACATAAGCACGCCTATGAAGTTCTATAATTATTTATCAATAAATATAGAACTTTATAGACGATAGCAATAATAAACAAAAATACACTACTTCATGGACGCTGTTTCAAAAAGAACACAGTAATTATTAAACTGGATAAACAAATACAGTAACACATATAGTTCAGACCCCACATAAGGTAACCTGTATCGTGGGTATCAGGAATTACAAGGGACTTACGGTTCCACTACATCCAGACCCGAGACAAATATTTGTGACCACACAAGAGTTCGTACCCGCAGTTCCTCGTTTCGTAGTGTACAATGTAAGGTACATATTTATTTAAGGTACATATTACTTACGCCTGTAATCCCCGAAGAGGTGTAACCAGTACACCCACTTTTCATATGTGATAGGGGGCGAGCCTATCGCCATACCGGGCACAATTCAAACTCCGGGCTGATACTGAGTATTTCTAGATAGAAAAACCCAATATCGCTTTACCCAACCCGGGGATCGAACCTGAGACCTCAGAATTATAATTGCGCCACCGAGGCAGTCAGTTACAATGTAAGGTATGCAGGAAATACATTTTTTTATAATAAATATCATACGAGTGTATTTATAAATAAGTTCACTGACTTCTAGTTTCCTCCTGCGTATGATTAATCAAGTTAGCAATGATTGCAAAAAAAATTTTGTTAATTAATTATTGATTTATATTAAAAAGCAGCGATAGCCTAGTTGGTTGCGGTACGGACTGCCAAGGCGAAAGTCGTAGGTTCGAAACCCAAGTGGCATACACCTCTGACTTTTCTAAGGTTATGTGTGTATTAAAATGTTAATTATCGTTTGCTTAAACGGTGAAGGAAAACATCGTGAGGAAACCTGCATATCTGAGAATTTTTCGAAGGTATGAGAAGTCTGCCAACCCGCATTAGGCCAGCGTGGTGGACTAAAGCCTAACCCCTCTCATTAGTAGAGGAGGCCCGTGCCCAGCAGTGGGACAATGTTTAATACAGGGCTAGTATTATTATTATATATTATTGATGCTTGACTTCATACCGTTTCATATTCCGTTGTATACCTAGTATAAGAGAAAAAATATTTTAAAATATATTTAGTATTTTCGAAACTGCGGGATTAATAGAAACTATAGACACAAAAATAAAATAAAAATCGTATTGAAATGTCAAATAAAAAAAAACTTAAACGAATGTTTTTAATGTGAATTATTATTTGAAAGCTGCCTATAAACGTAAGACTAGACAGTATGGTCGATTGACTATAGCCTGTCCTTTGGACGAATAAAAAAATATAAAGCTGCCTAAGTAGGTATGTTAATAAAAAAGTTTTTGAAGAAATAAAAATGTGTGTTCTTAATACAATTGAGTGCGACATTTTAAGTTATCGTTTGAATTGGAATTCAATCGGAGTCCGTTACGCAAATTGTCGGCGCGTTGACCGTCTTCCCTCGAGGGCGATCTAAAGTGAAAACAATTAGGCCCTATCGAATATCTTTTCTACGACTTTTTACATTTGAGCTGTGGTGTGGTTGTATATTTATTATCCAATTCTCGTTAGATATTAATTGCTCCTGGTGTTGCAAGCATCCATAGGCTTACGGTAACCGATTACCATCAGACGGACCGTAAACTTTTTGCCAGCATCGTGCTATAAAAAAACATACCTTTGAAATTTTTATTGAAAATTCTCAGATATGCAAGAAAACGTATTGATGAAATCATGGTATCTTTTACCGTAAAAGCAAGCGATAAACAACAATACATACACACGTAAAGGAGAATGCCTATTCTTGGTACTGCTTTTTCTCGCGCCTCATGATAAAAATAATATTTAAATTAATTTCTTTATTTTTGAAGTCGTCTGGCAAACAGAAGGTTTATGTTGTATAAGAGATTTCTTTTAAATCAGACATATTATGATGATTAAAAATTACTACCAGTTTTCATGACGTAATGATACCTACAGGCTACAGTTTATTTATTTTTTTATTCGTCCAAAGGACAGGCTATAGTCAATCGACCATACTGCCTAGTGTTACGTTTAAATCTTTATATACTTACAGTTTACACAAATTATTATTATTACACAAAAAACATGGAAACCCGCGTTCGAATTCCAAAAATGTAAATTTTAGATAGTATTTGGATACTTTATAGACTATTTAAAACAACTTTGGATTTGACGCAAACTTGTACTGTGGTCCATATATTCCTGGTAATTCTCCTTTAGATAAGTCAGAGGTGTTTTAGTTGGGCTGATTTCGAACCAACGACTTTTGTCTTGAAGCTAACTCAACATGAGCTAGTCCCCAGCGCTGGTCTTCCGTTGGTTTGCCAAATTTCTTCCTTATTAGGCCTATTATCTTAACAGGTCAAAGTCATCTAACCGTTTTCGACTGATGCCTACTCGACCCTAAAGAACAGCATTTAATTATATTGATTCATGACTTCGACAAACGATAACTTTGAATGTGCTACATTTTCCAGTTCCTGAACACAACGGAACATATAAACACAATCACGATTGGGTTTAGAAATTATTACATCGGCGACACGCAATTTCCTTTACAGATATGTAGGCGGTGGGGGTATATGGGTGGGCAGTCTAAAAAGGTCAAAAAAACTCACTGAGTGCCTCCGTGACGCAGTTGTAATTGCGCATGCGTTACGACTGCTGTGCTGGAACTCGGGTTCGATCCCCGGGTCGGGTAAAGTGATATTGGGTTAGCCCGGAGTCTTGAATCTTTGCCCGGTATGGCGATAGGCTCGCCTATTACATCATGGGACCGATAATTCGGCGAAAAGTGGGTGTACTGGTTACACCTCTGCCTGTGAGTGTATGTAAGAAAAACTGACTCAACCTTGACTACTGCTAGTTGCCTTCATCGATTTTTGGTATATTACTATTTAGATCTTAACAAAAGCGCCACTTATCGGGCCCAAAACTATATATTCACAAAATGTCATTCAAATCGATCGGTTTCGGAGTTCATCCCGAACCAACATCGTGACACAAGAATTTTGTAATAAAATTGTAGTTTCATATTGCGGTTATACGAAATAAATAAGCTGAATGTCTGGTGTATCATAAAGTTTTAACAAAAAATACTTATTATTATTAAAATAAATATAATAACTTTTTTTTTTATTTCTTAAAATTTTAATTTCTAATAACTTAATAATAGAAAAAATATAAAAAAGTTACATTTAGGGATTATTTATTTCATATTTAAGTATAGAAATTGTTATTTTCGCATGCTGTGTCTCCTTAGATTTAATTAAGATGCACAAGGATCATTTATTTCTGGCAATTTGTTACACATTTAAAATGTGTTATCTTTGTTGAAGAACTTTAATGAATACATAAATATAATTTAAAATAAGTAATTGCGAAATAAATGATTGTTGAATCAGCTTTTCATATATTATCCACGGATAGTAAATTTCAAATAATTAGCGACTTTCTGTACCTTTTAGATATAAGCCTGGTTAAAATGGATTAAACAAAGGAAAAATTACACCGAGCGTTCTACAAGGCAGATTAATACAAACGGCCATTGCTCTTGTTGGCATTAAAAATTAATGCATTTGTGGTAAAAAGCGACGCGAGCACAGGCGCGTGCGTTTCCGTACGGCGCATGCGCGGGAAAAAACAGCGCGCCCGCCTCAAACACCGTGACGCGTTTTTCTGATTAATTAATGAATAAAACGAGCCGATCACGCCACATTTTGCAGATATTGTAGACTAATGCAGCGGCTAATTATATAATAAGCACCTATGTAGTTTTTTTTTAGTGCCTCGATAGGCAAACCAGCAGACCGGCCACCTGATGGCAAGTAGTCACCGCCTCCCATAGACTTCTGTAATACCAGGGCACAGCAAAGCCGTTGCCTACCGTTATTAAATACACCAAAGAGCCAGACACATAGTTCTGACCCCACACTAGGTAAAACCTGTATCGTGGGTAAGGACTACGAAGGACTACGGCCCCACAACACTCAGACCCGAAACAAATATCGATAATAAGAGCCCCCGCGCACCGAATAACGACAGCGAACGAGGCCTTACCACCCGTGCTGCCGTCTATCTCAGGATCACACGATGCTCCGAAATTGGGAGTGCATGCATACGGGTTGACAGCCCCCCGCTGCACGCCCGCGACCCCCGAAGGCCCCAATTAGTCATCTCGTACGACAGGCAGGTTACCGTAGTGGAATTCAAACGCCTCCATTCCACAGGGCAGGAGACGCCAATCAGTCGTCCAGCCGGCGCCTCTTACGTCTTCTCTGGCGGTGGGAGGGATCATATCGTTCCTGATGCCTCTCGGCACCCTCCTTCTGCGAGATGACGCTGTCACAGAAGTGGGCCACCGTACGCCAGGAGTTACGGCTGGCGACCATGGACGACACCATGCTGGCAGCGAGAGGTCTCCTCCAACGACTGCTCTGAGAGCGCTGCGCTCTTCGTTCCAGGAAGGGCACTCCTCCAACGTATGATGGGCCGTGTCCTCGCGGCAGTTGCCACAATGGTGGCACACGGCGGACACCTCCTTTCCGATCCGACACAGGTACGAACCCAAACACCCATGGTCCGTAAGTACCTGCGTCAGCCGAACGTAGGCGCACCGTAGCGCCTGTCTACCCATCTCCGATACAGGTTTAACCAGTGTGGGGTCGGAACTACATATGTGCGTGACTGTTTGGTTGTTTAATTTTTTAACTATGCCAAATTTAACACTCTTTGGTGGGCGCAATAAGCTTAAAAAGGGATACAAAGTGTTCCCTTCACCTATTAATATAATCTATATCAAATGGTAAGCGCATCGTTAAGGCTGGACTAATTTGGTTATTGACCATAATAGTCTGAATATTGGAAAAGTTCACCGAGGATTGGAAAATTCGGAACAACCTGAAAGTCCTTTTTTGATAGGATTTCATTTTCAAACAGCACCCATTAACGTAATATTGCAGGTGAAGCTGCGGTCAAAAACTAGTTATCTAATAAAAACATTGGTAATTCATAAAGTATTGAATGGGCTTGTTCAATCTACATGTGCTATTAAGCAATGCTTTTGTATTCTGACGTCACAAAACGCACAATTGACGTTCACAACACAAAGGTCGATGGCTTGTGACGCACTGACGCATATTTTTATAAACATGGTATTTCCCCGATACTCGAACCTTGAACACATTAGCCGTAAGTTTACTGAGCCGAAACCCTAATTTTCTGTTTGCTATGTGTAAGCAAGTAAATCGTTCTACTTAGAAACCGGTTTTTTCACAACGCCCGCCGGTTGTTCGTTTAACAGGAAAATATAGCAATTATAAACAAACCATAGAACTGCTCTGCAATTATTTAACAAAAAATGTATAAATCTTTTTCTTAAGTCTATTTCTTTTGCGAAGCTTGCGAAGTGGATAGGCTGTTGGAGTTAATATACAGGTTGATGAATATATTTTATGATAGATAGCTGTTGCTCGCGGCTCCACCCGCGTGGGTATTTTCGGGAGCAGAAGTATCCTCCTTGAGCTCCTTAGACTCGCAGGCGAGTCCTACGTCGACGTGCGTTCAGAGTACAGCTTCGTGGTGTTTACTACGCCGGCCCTAAACAAGAGGTTCGCAAATTCGTATCTTTGTCGTACTAACAAGCTGTGGAACTGTTTGCCGGCCCACGTGTTCCCTCCGACCACCATCCTATCCATATCGAAATAAAACCATTATGATAGGCTCAAAAAGTACACCGACTGCAATAAAAAACACATTATGCGTCCCTATAAAATTTGAGGGTTGCCCTCGATTTTTCTGAGATCCTATTATCAGATCCTGACTTGGTGCCAATGGGCCCACCTGAGAAATATATCCTTTTAAACACAAAAAGAATTTATCGAATTGGTCCAGGCGTCTTCAAGTAATCAGGGAACATACATAAAATAAAATATTACGACGAATTGATTTTGAAGTCGGTTAAAAACAACTTAGCAGACCGGCATCATTGTGTCTAGTACGAAGGGAAGGTTGTCTCGTTACTTGATACTCTACCTGGCAGCACTGCGCGTACCATCCGGTGCAATGTGGTCAGTTTGTTGTGGCAGGATAAAAAATGTAATTTGCATAAATTGTATATTGTTACATCTTTAAAAGGTCGTTGCTAATAAATGTTAATTAGTAACGGTGAATTGTGCAAATGTTGTAACTTCAACGCCCATTACTATTGTAATAAAGAAAATAAAAAACGTATTTTCTGATATTACACATTTGAATCCAACGGTTATATATGAGTCAACCTTAGGACACAAACATGCCTTCGCCGACTTTTTTTAATCTGCATATATACTCACGCCTGTAATCCCCGAAGGGGTAGGCAGAGGTGAAACCAGTACACCAAATTTTCGCCAAATTTCGCTCCCATAATGTGTTAGGGGCGGGCCTATCGCCATACCGGGAACAGGTTCCAGACTCCGGGTTAATACTGAGAACTTCTAGATAGAAAAACCCAACATCACTTTACCCGACCCGGGGACCGAACCCGAGAACAGCAGTCGTAACGCATGCGCAACTAAAACTGCCCCACGGTGCCTCCGTGAGAGTGGTGGCCAGTGAGATTTTCTTAGACCTTTTTAGACCGCCCACCCATATACCCCCACCGCCTTCATAAATATAAAGGAAATTGCGTGTCGCCGATGCAATAATTTCTAAATAAACCCAATCGTAATTGTTTGCATATGTTCCGTTGTGTTCAGGAACTGGAAAATGTAGCACATTCAAAGTTATCGTTTGTCGAAGTGAGAAATTGGTTGAGTGGTTTCAAAGTCTACAACGGCCATAGGTAGAAACTATTTTGTGTATATTATATGGATTAACTAATTTATTAATTTTACTTTCTTTCGAGTTTGGATAGATTTTTCTCCAACTCACATCGCAAGAGACTGAAGTAGGGTTGCCAAAGTTTAACTAGTTGCATGGATGAATTGTTGACTTATTATTAGCAACAGAATGTTGGAATATAAAGTAGAGCAAGAGACCCTTAATATATCCATTAATTCCACACTCCAGTAAGCACTCAAAAATAGACACAACGATAACCTAAATTAGGTCTTCCTGTGCAATTAATATGTGCCTAATTTCTAGAACTGTACTGGGGAAGAATATACACTTAGTTCTTAGGTTTCGTGTTAAATCTATACATTATAAACTCACGCCTGTAATCCCCGATGGGGTAGGCAGAGGTGTATTGGTTGTGGGCTCCTTTCTCCGCACTTAGCCCGTTAAACGTCGAGCCATTGTGCGTGTAGGCAGAGGTGTAACCAGTACACCTACTTTTCGCCGATTTTCGGTCCCATAATGTGATAGAGGGCGAACCTATCGCCATACCGGGCACAGATTCCAGACTCCGGTCTGATACAGAGAATTTCTAGATAGAAAAACCTAATATCATATCAGTCGTAACGCATGCGCAATTAAAACTGCGCCACCGAGGCAGTTAAATCTATACTTATTATGTTTATTAAAATTCAACGCCCTCATGACGATTCTTCTGCTACTTTCGTATATTGTCAGCCAGATTACCTATTTCTCGATAAACAGGACAACCTTTTTTTCCCCGTAAGTGTAGAAGGTGACTAGACTAGGCGAGATTATAATAATAATAATAATTTTTATTAGCAAGTACCAGTGACTCATAATGTTAGTTACAAAGGGCTTATATACTATGTTATATTTGTCAATTTTGGTCTAAACTAGTCATATTACTTATTCTTAGCACGGAGCTTATTAAGCCAAAAAGATTAACTAAGGAAGGCAGCCCTGGGATCCAGTATCATCAACTTCCTCATGAAAATCTATCATCTACATCTTCTCACCTCACGAAAAAATATAATGTTTACTGTTAGTTGTACGTTTGGTTCATAGACCCCTAATAACATTTAACAGACAATGACATGACCTCTGTTATATTTTATAAGTTATAATATAACCAAGTAGCTGTTGCTCGCGGATCCGCCCGCGTGGTGGTCATATTTGGGAGATAAAGTATAAAATAAAAAATACCAATTTTCAAAAATGACGGATTTTCATACATACTTTCATCCCCTATTTTAGGGGTGGTATTTCCAAAAACCCTTCCTTAGTAGATGCCTACGTCATAAATGGTACCTACTGTCAAAATATCAAGTCTCTAACCCCCGCCGCTTAGGCTGTGCATTGATATGTCAGTCAGTTTCTTATTTTATGTATACAGATGATATTATAAATATTACGTCATTAATTTGACTTTTAGTTTAGATAGTTATGTTATGGACTTCTGCGACTCGGTCTGTGACAGTAGTCTTTGTCCGTCTACCGCTTTAAAACTAACACACAAACGCTTTTTTAGGTATGACAATAGTTTTAATATTAATTAAAAACCAATGCGATATACATAAAGAAATCAATAAAATATCAATTTCTACAGTTGTAAAGTTAAATATTTTTTCGAACGCATTCGACCAATGACAGTACTCGATTCAAAAATGGAATGCGTTGTTAAAATAGCGTCGCGCCGTTGGCTGTGCGGGCGCAGTGTGTGGCACACGCCACCCCGTGTGACGTCACCGCTCACCAGGAATCCGACTCGGAAATGAGTCACGAGCCGCCTGAGTCACAGGGAATGTGGTCTCCACGCAGGCTCAAATGCTTTTTACATGTCACGACTTTGCGGCTAGCTGAGTCTTGGAACTACTATTTCTAGGTAAGATGGTGCTAATTTAGAAAATATGCGTTTATTTATTTGGCTTAATGACGATACCGTGTTTCTGGTTCATATGTTTTGTAAGTATTTTGTTTCCTATGATTTTTTTTTTTTTTTATCCTAGCACGGCAAAGTGACCGCACTTCACCTGATGGTAAGCGCAGTACGGTCCAATTAGAGTATCGAGTAGCGAGAGACGATCTATCCCCCGCTACTCAACACAATCATGCCGGCCTGCTCCTTCACACTACGCCATGGGCAAGAAGGTGAAGAAGCGGTCGAGGGTCTATTGTCAGGGTACTCAGAAGGCCGCAAAATGGCCAAACATTGTACCCCAACTCTAGACCCCCAAAAAACCGGATGTACACTGGCTGATCCCGGAACGCGACACACTTGCGTGTGCCACTATGGCGGGTTTTTCACCCTGTGTACGGTGGTTGCTATCCGGGCGGATATGAATATCCTACCACCAGCTCAATATGATACAGTTAGCGTTATAAAAGTCAGTGTTTTTTTATGTTCTGACTACTAACAAACTATTGGAACGAAGTTCCTTACGGCAGGCTTGGAGGGGATAGGGATTTTGCTGCGCGACCGAACTGAAAAAAATGTGATAGTAAAACCGTAAGAGAAAATCCGTGGAAAAAATGAAAATTTGCGTGGAATAAAACCGTTAAATGAGACGAGTATAGTAATGTGAGCATGTAACTTTCAAACTTGTGTCGATTCTACATTAGCCGAAGGAACTTCGTTCCTACCTGGTGTCCCACGACACCACATCATTTTTGTTTCTGTTTCCGCTTTAGTAACTGCTTCCATTATGTCGCTTCTGTTACATTTCCACTTGGATTGAGATCATATCTGCACTTCCGTACAAATTACTTCTTAGAGCTGATATATTGTTGAATTTATCATTTAATTAACATAAATACATATACACTCACGCCTGTAATCCCCGAAGGGGTAGGCAGAGGTGTAATCAGTACACCCACGTTTCGGCGAATTTTGGTCCCATATGTCCCGGACTCCGGACTGATACTGAGTATTTCTAAATAGAAATACCCGATATCACTTTACCCGATCCGGGGATCGAACCCGAGACCACAGCTCAGCAGTCGTAAGGCATACGTAATTACAAGTGCGCCACCGAGGCGGTCTAGGCTATTATTTTTTAATCGCATAGTAACACTAAAAACCCTAGATTAAATACGTCCCGATTATCTAACAAGTCTTATGTTATAAAGAGGCTTATAATTTATATCTCCAGTGTAACTAGGCCTCCCTCGACCCCCGCATAGAGACGTAAACGTAACAATTGCGGGTACACAAAATTAGCAATCGCGGCTCCTATTACACTGGATGGTGACGCGAGACAATGGACAAAGATTGTCTACTGAATAAGACACGTTTTTATACCATTTTGGGATGATTTGCGAGAAACCAAGGTTGTGGTTATAATATATTTATATGTTTTTTTGTGGACGATAAAAAATGTCGGCCGATACGCGTAACATATTTGCCAATTAATTGTTGGGTAACGTTTAGTTTTTTCATTTCACACATTCAAAATATTTTGTTATTTAGAATTTCATTCAAGCAGGTTTTCATCTATTTTTTACCTATGGAAATAAATCAGTGTGATGGTAAATAACTGTTACAGTATAATGGCATGGCGCTTACTATTAGGGGAGCGTTTAATTTACCTATTTTTCAACCGACTTCAAAAAAGGAGGAGGTTAACAATTCGTCGGAATCTTTTTTTTATGTATGTTACCTCGAAGATGTTATGTTATGTGGACCGATTCGAAAAATTCTTTTTTTGTTTAAAAGGGTATACTTCCCAGCTGGTCCCATTGGCACCAAGTCAGGATCTGATGATGGGATCTCAGAAAAATCAAGGACAGCTCTCAAATTTTATAGTGACGCATAATTTGTTTTTTTATTGAAGTCGGTGTACTTTTTATGAATAAAAAAACTTTTACTTATTATGCTCCTGCAAGTCTGTGATATAGACCAATCAAAATTCTATAAAAAGACAACTAAAAGGCCATACTTTCGCTTTATCTCTCTCACATTTTTCTGCCCGTATTCACATAGTAGCTGGATACAGAGCTCAGTCCGTTTTCTATGTCTATGGTAAAAACAGAATCGGCACCAATATCTAAGTCTAGTCATTTATCTTTGTGTGACACACGCGTTTTTTTAGGTTACTTTTTCAATGTCACTATGTGTACTTATTATCAATTGTAACTCCAAGAGGGGGAGCCAGGAGACCCTTAGCATAGGGAAACCTTATTTGGGCTCCTGACTCCCACAAACAAAATATATACTTACTTTTATACTACCTTATCTATATTACTAGTTATTATAAAACCATTTTGTATGTGGGAGCAAATAAATATTTATTATTATCTGTAACCTTCGAATACACCTATCGACTACTGGTATGGAAAAATGGCACCAAATCGGCTTATTAATGCTGTACATAAAACTGGTGAGACTCTAAAACTTATTAATTTAAAATATTGTGTAAGAAAATGCATGTCTTCATTTAACGACGCCAAACCAAACTGAACCAAGATAGCTGTTTTTGAAAGTACTAAGCCAGCCAAGCTGTAATAAGTAAAGGTTCTTGGATCTTCCATCTCGAAATGAATGAAAAGGGGTAAGAGTGTTTGTATGGAAAATAATAATAGGTATTTACCTATGATATTGAATTGTACTGGCCATTTAAAATCAAAATATTTTTTGCTAAGAATTCTAATTTACTTCTACTTTTCCCAGAATTTGGATAACTTCTTGGCGGGAAAAAAATTCAATACCCGAGAAGCAGTACTAAATGCATTTGAAGAATTTTTTGCCTCCCGTCCAGCTGATTTCTTCAAGAAGGGCATCAATAAACTGCCATTGCGTTAGCAATGAGCGCATTGATTGCATGGGTAATTATTTTGATTAATATAAATAAAACATATAGGAAAAACATTGTTTGATTTTATTAAAATTTTAATTAATTTAAAACGGCAATTTTATAGGAAATTCTAGGATCTTCAACAATAAACGCATATTTGTTCCTTTTCAAATTCAAAACTCAGGTGGTGTGTTTGTGGGTAATTAAAACATACCACTGTGGGTGGTGTTGCTAGCGGAAAATTAGTTCTCAAAATAGCTTGATAATGTTGAACTTGAACGGCGTTTAAAGTTTAACAAGGAATTTATGGAATTTATGTCTACTCACACGGACAGAATTTTACTTCACTACATACTAAGCGGCTAATATCCTTGCTAGATTTTCCTGAACAGAATTCCAAACATCTTTTCTTTTAGTGCCTGTATAGGCAGACGAGCAGATGGGCCACCTGATGGTAAGTAGTCACCGCCGCCCAAAGACTTCTATGCCAGGGCACAACAGAGCCGCTGCCTACCGTTAATACCGTCATCTACACAGTTTCTATCATTCCAGCTTGCCAGTTACATGGAGAAATCTGAATCGTAAGTATTTTTAGTACAATCACGCGATGCGGATAGCCCACACGTTCGCGCATCATTGGCGAAGTCGTTGCTCTCTGCGCGATGGCTGGAACAACGATATTCACAATGGTGTAATAAAACCGTACCGGATCTGGGACGTCACTGGAATGTGTAGAAGAAACCATGAACAAATAATAATACCAGTATCACTGCCCTCTCTACTAATGAGAGGTCCACCTGGTCTAATGCAGGTTGGCTTGATAGTTAGAAATTCTTATTTTGAATTTCCAGACACAAGGGTATCTTCACGATGTTATCCTTCACCGTTTAACGAAGTGACAATTGATAATATAACTACAAAAATTTAGAGGTGGCCATTTGAGCTGGTTTCGAAGATGTAACCTTTGTCTCGGTGTTTACTTATTCCAACTAGGCTATCGCCACTTTTTTTAACATTAAACATGCGAGATAAATTTTAATTTTATCGTAGTTTCGTAGTCGTAGTAAAAAAATCCAAAATAGTTTTGTAGATAAAACCAAATATTTGCTTCTGGTCTAGGTGTTTTGGAACCGTAGTCCTTTGTGGTTCTTGATACCAACGATACAGGTTTGCCCTAGTGTTAGGTCAGGACTGCTGACTGTTTGGTGTATTTATTTTCTTATTGTATCCAATTTTGTGTACAGCGTAAGATAGGAAACCTCATTGACATCATAGGATGGAAATAAACTCGGGGTTTTGGGTGTATACCTCTGCCTACCTCTTCAGGGATCAGGCATGTTTATCCATATATGTATTAGAATAAGAATAGTGCGACCGTCTTTCAGAAAACTGACATGATCACTCGGTTGTTGATGATTCGTACGGGCATTAAGTTAGCGGTTAGCCGGATGCCAAGAAATTACAATATTCTGTACGCCGTAGCGCAAATCGTAAAAATTATGTTGAGTTCAAAGAAATTCCTGAGAACTGAGCATCAAGTCCGCCTGTACATGTATATTGTATGAAGTGTATTAACTGAAAAAAAATTAATATATATGGCTTCATTATTAAACGTTCTGTGTCAATAATATTCCTATAAGTGTTTTAAATAATAATCTATAATATACTATTTTAAAGGTGTTTTTTGTATGCCATCATACTTTATCAAATTAAATTATTCAAACACCATTTTAAATCTTATATTTGCCGTTATTGAAGAAAAATACCACAAATGTTTAAAATTATAGGTTTGCTAAAAAATATGAAATATTAACAGCGCTATCTTAAATATTAAAATATCTAAAAAGCAGATGACACCGGATTTTAATGAAATTTTCTTTAAAACTACCAATTGTATTGTGTGCTCACCATTAAAAACAGCGTTGACACCCTAAAAAGGAGTCCAGCATCATTTGTAGCGTTTTGCTTTTCGGGCCCCCGACACTTCTGCTTCAGCCACTTTTTATATGGAGCAGTAAGCACTTCAACCGTCAAGGTCATTGGCGTGGAGTACAGCCTTAATCCGTTTTTATTATCCTGGCATGGCAAAGTGACTACACTGCACCTGATGGTAAGCGCAGTACCGTCCAATAAGAGTATGGAGTAGCAAGAGACAATCTATATCCCGCTACGCAACACAATCATGCCGGCCTGCTTCTTCACACTACGCCATGGAAAAGAAGGTGAAGAAGCGGTCGTGGGTCGCGTGTCAGAGTACTCAGAAGGCCGCAACACGGCCAAACATCGTACCTCAACTCTAGACACCCGACAAAAACCGGATGTACACTGGCTGTGTATGGTGGTCGCTATCCGGGCGCATATGAAAATTCTACCATGAGCAGTTTTTTGGGTTCTATTCACAATTTGAGTTTTCCCAGGCGATGAAGAACCCGTTACTTGATTTTCTGTCTTCTGTTTTACAAATCATTACCACTTACTTATAAGTGTTTTTTTAATAAATGTCCGCCGACGTCACAGTAACTCAGTGTTAATGACGTGTCACCGTTTGGCGCGGTGAATGATGGCAGCTATTTTCGGTCTGTTTTCTAGGCTATCGCGGGGTGCCTGCGTTGGATCTAGGTTACACGCGTTGTCGTGACGTCACTCCATCGCTCCTTCTAACGACATGTCACCCTGATCTGTCAAATGACGTTACGTTATTATGAGTTTCGGGAAATATTTTATACATAAATTATGAGGTCAGTGAACCTTTTTATAATACTAGCCCTGTATTAAACATTGTCCCACTGCTGGGCACGGGCATCCTCTACTAATGAGAGGGGTTAGGCCTTAGTCCACCACGCTGGCCTAATGCGGGTTGGCAGACTTCTCATACCTTCGAAACATTCTCAGATATGCAGGTTTCCTCACGACGTTTTCCTTCACCGTTAAAGCAAGCGATAATTAACATTTTAATACACACATAACTTTAGAAAAGTCAGAGGTGTATGCCACTTGGGTTTCGAACCTACGACTTTCGTCTTGGCAGTCCGTACCGCAACCAACTAGGCTATCGCTGCTTTTAAACCTTTTTATACGTAGTAAAAATTATATTGTCGCATTGGTTCTAGATCTGAACTGCAGAATGGGAAAATATTTATGTTTCAGGTTTTCATCAGAAAAATGTTGGCTAGGTTCGGTAATTAGTAACCGATATAGTGACAGGATCATATCACATCAAAGGGTGGAAAAGCTTTATGAATGGGTACATTATTTACACCTCTGCTTACCCTTTCAGTAATACAGGCGTGAGCTAATATATGAAAATTTATATTACGTAATACGAAAATTTATGAAAAAACATATTTTTTGGTTTGAATCTTAATATACATATAATTCTTCTGTACGTGTGTTTGTTACCTAACTCCTCCTAAACGGCTGGACCGATTTGGATGGGATTTTGTGTGTATACTTCAATGTGTTCCTGGATGATTTGAAAACACAATTGGAACCGGTAGGTGGCGTTGCTGTCGGTGTGGCGCTGCCCTTCCGAGCACGACGACGTCTGCTGGGCTCGCTAATTATGTATATAACTTTTAATCTAAACAAAACCTATGTGATAAAAAATGTGTATCTTAGATCATCTTGGAATACCGCGTTTTGTTTAAACACGTGACGCACACCTTATCATCATTACGTGCTTCTTATTGCAGTGGTGGGTTTTCACCAACAAGTGTTCTTAATCCCGTCGTAAACTATGAAACACTTCGCTGCAACATACAAGAATTATGTCAACGGTACGCGATAAGATATAATTGCAAAGATATATGCAGCGGTGTGATGTCCTGTTTGACCGTACTATGTCGCGTTATTCGGAGGATATTTTTAACCGACTTAAAAAAAAAAGGAGGTTAACAAGTTGTCGGAATCTTTTTTTTATGTATATTACCCGATTACTCGAAGACGCCTGCACCGATTCAAGAAATTCTTTTTTTGTTTAAAAGGGTATACTTCCCAGGTGGTCCCATTGGTACCATGTCAGGATCTGATGATAGGATCTCAGAAAAATCAAGTGCAACCCTCTAATTTTATAGTGACGTATAATTTGTTTTTTATTGAAGTCGGTGTACTTTTTTGAATTAAAAAACTTTTATATTTTTAAAGCAGCGATAGCCTAGTTGGTTGCGGTACGGACTGTCAAGATGAAAGTCGTATGTTCGAAACCCAAATGTCATACACCTCTGACTTTTATAAAGTTCCGTGTGTATTAAATGTTAATTATCGCTTGCTTTAACGGTGAAGGAAAAAATCGTGAGGAAACCTGCATAGCTGAGAATTCTCAAAAGAATTTCGACGGTATGTGAAGTCTACCAACCCGCATTAGGCCAGCGTGGTGGACTATGGCCTAACCCCTCTTATTAGTAGAGGAGGCCCGTGCCCAGCTGTGGGACAATGTTTAATACAGGGCTAGTGTTATTGTTATTTTATTTTAAGTCGTAGCTAAGGAGGCAGACACTGCAGGGACTCCGTTGCCACCCAAATATCATGGACCTAAAGGGCATTGTTTAAAATAGGCATAACTATAGACATAACGGGTTATGATATGCTGTTATGTGTAATTTTTCCAAGATCCTCTGGAATTATGAATACTGTAAAAAATAATAAAGTAAATTATATCGCGGTTTATTTTACTTTTTTAACCCGACGTTTTGAAGGCTTTACAGCCTCCATGGTCACGGGGCAGACGGAGTTGTGTGTCGTCACGAAAGTATAGTGCAATGTTTCTACCATCCATATAGTTGATATTTAATTTTTATTTCTCGTAGTCAGAAGGAGCTCACAAAGTCTTGAGGTCTGGCAGTTATCAATCATTTTCCAGCTGCAAGATTAAATGATGGTACGTATCATGGACCTTAATCGATTTCCTACAAGAATCAAATAAAATGCACGACTTTTTTATAAATCAACGAAACCTAAGTGATGTCAGCTGGCTAAATATACTTATTTAGGACGTTGATCTCTCGCAGTTTTCTAGATACGCTATAGGCATATGTAAATAATTATTAGGAATTAACACCTGCTTTTTTTCTGATCAAAATACTGTAAGTGTTTGTTGGCAAATGTTTGCACAAATTGAATGTGAGGGGAACTATATGGATATGTTACAACGTGAGTTTACCTAGAAATCGTACATACATATAACATGATTTCATGATGTTAACATTAAGTGGCTAAAATCCATACATACACTAATGTTACGTCAATTTATAATTTTGTTATTGTTAATGTACCGGTGCGTTTTGTTCCTTAATCTCTATCTACATCTATCTATAGGTACTATAAATAAAACACAAAAATGTTTCTACCACCTATGTCCATTATAGACTTTAAAACGGTTGGAGCGAGTTTTATGAAGTTTTCAGGCAATCTGCAGATTAGCCCAGAGAATGTTCCTGTGAAGTTTGGTAGCGAGCCGATAGGTGGCACTGTTGTCGAGTTCGGAATTTTTATTTTTTTTTACGAAAAATCAGTCCAAAGAGAAGGCGGTTTATGGCAGGACAGCGTCTGCCCGGAACCACTAGTATTATTAGTAGTATTCTTAACATACTCATATTAAAGTAGTAACTTAGAAAAATGTTTATCCTATTATTAATTTTTTTTTTCAATTATTGATCATTATACAGACATAGTCTAGCGTGGAGTCCACTCTGCAATGTATTACATTATTCTACGGATAATTACGCAAGTGAGTAATACGAACTAAAGTAAATCAATTAAATAAAACGAATTATACGGATTATGTCGCGGTTTATTTTACTTTTTTAACCCGATGTTTCGAAGGCTTTACATTCTTCATGGTCACGGGGCGGATTGAGTTGTATGTCGTCACGGAAGTTGTTGCAATGTTTCTACCCTAGTTTATTATAAAGTTTATTTGTTTATTTCAATTTGTAAATTGTAATATTCGCGTAAACATAAAAAACCATTATAAAAATAAATTAATTAAATTTTAATTCAGTTTTAGCTCAATGTCAATCTACATGCATGTGTATCTGTCAGTCCATTAATTTCCAGTTATTAATTATGTAATATTATTTTCTTACCACCAATTTAATAAGGCCAAATTTATATTTTAGTTTACTACAGAATTCAAATTATAGATCAACTGTAGGTAGGATTATTTTTATAACTAGTGTAACTAGTGGTTTCTGACAGACGTTGTCCTGCCATAAACCGCCTTCTCTGTGGACTTAATTTTTGTTGAAAAAAAAAGTAATCCAGATCTCGACAACAGCGCCACCTACCGGATCTAAAACTGTCCCATCTTTAAAGTTGGACCCATTGAAATCGGTTGAGTGGTTTTTAAGTCTATAGCATACTTATAATAAATTTTTGTGTTTTTATATACATACTTTTTTAGTTACTTTTGACGCATTATGCCTATTTGAATTTATGAGATGTGCTTCTAACTACGCCATAGCATTAAATGCCATAGTATTAAGGTGTTAAGTAAAGATTATGGCTTTTTTTCATTACTTTTTTACGCATATTTAATTCATTACATTTTAACGCATTATGTTTAGCTGAATGTATGAGATGTGCTTCTAACTACGCCATAGCATTAAATGATATAATAGTAAGTTATTAGATAAATAACAGTATATGGAATCTGTCTCTCGATTGCAATCTACTTCGGTATAACATGTCAAAGTTACCCGTTAAACATGAAAGTCCCAGCATATGTTGTTAAATAATCTCCCCATATTCAACCGTTTGGATATTATAGTCTGGTTCTAAATATAGCCTCGGGATGGCCAGTTCGCGAACGCTTTGCAACTCTCCGATTGATTTTTTGCCCATTTTTTGACTCTTGCAAGTTCTCGATATAAACTACTTGGTTTCTCAGGCCCGTATTACTCAAGTATTACGAACGATACTCAAGTATCGTTTGATCTCCGAGCAGCCAAAACTAGATATAAGTACAGATCAAACCTCAAGCATAGATCCCATTACAGAACGTGATTTAAATCAAACTCAGCTGAATCTAAATTCAAGTATAGATTTGACCTTGAATCCATTGTCTTTAGCTACAAGTATGTTCTCGTTCACAATATTTTATGAATAACAAATTGTATTCCGTTTCGCGTAGAATCAAGTTACAAAGTAATGAAATCTTGTAGAAATATGCAAGTAATGGCAAAGTAAAAAGGAATTAATTAGACTATTCTCAAAAAAAAACTTTACAAAAGTTTAATTAATTATAATGATTCCTTTTATCACAAAACTGAATGTATATAGTTTCAATTACTAATTACTGTAGACTGGTGAAAACGCCATCTAGTGTCATGAATACAAAGCCGCCTGAAGTGTTTGGTTAATATTTCCGATAAACAACGGAGTAATTGCCTTATTTATTTTTTAATTCGCAGAATTTATTGAAAAATTAAATAATTCCTGATGTTACCTTAATTATTTTTGAATTTGGAGAATTTATAATCACTGATGTATTAAAAATGTAAAAACAATAATTTTAGTACTAAGTATAAAAGAATAAGAACAAATAAAGAATAGTAATAATAGTATAATAATCCATAATATCGAAAATATTAATTATTACTGAAGAATTCGACTTCTGACTTATTGTCCTTGACGAACATAGTTACGTTAATCTATGCCCAAGACTCCTATTGACCATATTTACGTAAACTAAGATCAAATCGATACTTGAGTAACGATCTCGTATGAAGTATCGTTCAAAAATAAGAAACTACTCAGCTGAGTACTGATTGACGAACTTCGTTTTAAGTACGTAATACAGATTTAAAACTAGATTCACGACTAAGTGTCGTTCTGTAATACGGGCCTCAATGTTTGATCATTAGAGCATTTGGAAAATAAATATTCATTTCTCGTTTATTTTAATTGCTTTATTATTGTTCTTTTTTTAGATTGGATAGGATTGATAGAAAGAAAGAAAGTAGCACCAATCGTAGAAAAAATGAGCAGTGCTAGATTAACTTCATATAGGCATGTGATAAGGAGGGATGAAAGGCATGTGATAAGACTGGTTGTCAATATTAATGTGGATGGACGAAAGAGTCGTGGGAGATTTAAAATAAAATGGATGGATTGCGTGCATGAGAATTTCGGTAAATTCTACTGTCATTTACAAATTTTTAGTAAGATTAAACGGAGGGAGTCGAAGAGTATGGTTTTGAAAAATGTGCAACCACCCAATACGAATTGAAACTAGCATTTTACAATAATAAATAAGATAGTCAATCCCATATTATAAGTTGTAAGGGCACGAAGTTCCGTTTGTATACTTTCATTTACAGCGAAAACAATTATCATCGCCACCGATATATATATATATTAAAAAGGTCTAGACTGTGTACATACGGTAAAGACGCTTTCCGACTGGCCGGTCAAATTTGAGCTAATAGACTAGTTGACTGTTTTTGGGAAACCGTTTTATTTTATTCTTCATGGTCTATATTATTAAAATATTTTCATTATTACACATAAGTTTTCAAGATTTAATTTGCATTTTTGTAAACCAACTTTATTATTTCTACCAAAACGCTACCAACTGTCATGGCCCCTCGTGTAACGTGACCATCCGCTAAACTAATAGACGTTTGGCTCAGCGTTTAATAGATGTTTCGAACGGTGACGTCTGCACGACTGATTTGTGTTTCATATCACGTGACAAAATGCTTTATTTTTATATATTTGTTTCTCGAAAATATTAAATAGTCACATATAAATTAACAAATTGGTTTAATTTTCGATATATTTAGACTAAAATCTATTATAAAAAACAAAATTCTATCAGGTTTTCACATACTGTCAACTAGCCTATTAGCACAATCAGCCTCAGTGTCACCGTCGTTCGTCAGAGCGCGTAGTTTCCCAGTTTAAGAAGTGTCACAAAACCTTTTTAAATAATAATAATCCTACTAATATTATAAATGCGAATGTTTGGATGGATGTTTGTTACTCAATCACGCTACAACGGCTGGACGGGTCTGCTAGAAATTTGGCACAGAGATAGATTATAGTCTAGAATAGCACACAGGCTACTTTTTATTCCGGAAAAATGTACAGTTCCCATGGGATAGTTTAGTTTTTCACAGAGCAAGGGATCGACATGATTTTGTGCATAGTGGCAGATTAGGAATCACAAATGTCTGTCTGTCAGACAAACATTTGTCTCGGTGTGGGAATCGAACCCACGGCCTCACATTTCACAGCCGGCTGCTCGCCTACTGTGCCACGGAGGCTGACACAATATAATATCATTGATCATCGCGGTAAATTAATTTTCAAACCGATCATTGATTTACGTTGGTTATGGTTTTAAATTAAAACATCCGTGTTCGTGTCCGCATCGGTCTATTATTTTATTACTTTCGATTAGTCATTGACAACATGTGTTACACAAAACATGTAGAAGTATGCAGTTTTGCTTCAGTACATTCACCTCTGGGTAATAATTTATGTTGACTTTTATTGAAAAATAAAACAATTTTAAGATGGAATGCCGCATCGCAAACTTGACAAGTTTTAGGATAATTTATTAACTAGCGTTTGCCAGTGCACTTAAGTTTTTTTTATTTGTGTTATATACAACAATCGTTAATATATGCATTAAAACCCACTGAGGTTTATAGTGATGCTAAGATAAAAAAAACACTTGACAAAATGTAACAGATAGGATAAAGTCCACGCAACCAGGGCAACAAGTTTCATGTTAGGTCGAGCAACCAAAAGTACTCCTTGATGACTATCACAAAGTTGTTTACATTTCCTCGGCAACCGGATCCTGGTTGCGTGAACATTGACGTCACAAAGCGTTAACTCGTGAAGGTGAATAAATTGCTATCTATTCCTGTTGACAATATTTTGAGAATTCATACTTTTACTAGTATAAATAATAGGCACTAAGGCCTAAACCCTCTCATTAGTAGAGGAGGCCCGTGCCCAGCAGTGGGACAATGTTTAATACAGGGCTAGTATTATTTAGGCCTTAGTCCACCACGCTGGCCTAACGCGGGTTGGTAGACTTCACATACCTTCGAAATTCTTATGAGAATTCTCAGCTATGCAGGTTTCCTCACGATGTTTTCCTTCCCCGTTAAAGCAAGCGATAATTAACAATTAATACACACATAACTTTAGAAAAGTCAGAGGCGTATGCCACTTGGGTTTCGAACATACGACTTTCGTCTTGACAGTCCGTACCGCAACCAACTAGGCTATCGCTTCAACTACTTCTTTTACTAGTTGTTATATGAATTTTATATTCGTCTTTTTTGTTTCTGTTCCCTTGTTAATTGTTATTTTCCCTTCGTTTTTGTGTTTAGAATTTGTCGTGCTAATTATTTTTGTTTCAGGTAAGTTATAGTATAGTATAACTATATAGTAACTATAACTATATCAACTATAACTTTATAGAATAGTTATAGTTAATTTTTTATTCGTAAACCATCAAACTATCTATATTAACATATAAAGAGGTAAAGTTTTGACTTTGGAAGTTCGGAATAATCTCCGGTGCTACAGATCCGATTCTGAAAATTCATTCACTATTAGAAAGGTATATTATCCCTAAGTACTATAGACTACTTTTTATTTTGGTAAATATATATTGGGTAAAAAATAACCTCCACGCGGGCGGCGTAATATCCGCTAGTAAAGGCACGCTGTAGTCAGTTTTGCCCACAGCATGAAAGTGCGGAAACGACATGGTTAGTCGTGTGCTAAGATTTTCGAAAGCCTGAACTCCCCTCATGATTTTTATCCACCCAGGATTCTTCTACTATGCTGTTCCTGGGCGGCGATGATTAGATGACTCACCTGGTCGTTTCTGGTCACTGCTGTAAAAATATTATCGAAGTAATCAAATGGAACTGCTCTAATATCACTGTAACAAGGCTGCCTTTAACCTACTTGATAATTCTACCACTGTACCTAATTCATGAGAGGTTTCTACTAGGAGAACTCTATCATCTATCGCAATTTATCATCCTGGTACCTGAGTACGTACCATCACCATTTTACCTCTTTAGGTGTTGTATTTCCAAAAACCCTTCCGTAGTGGATGCCTACGTCATAAAAGGTACCTGCTGTCAAAATTTCAAGTCTCTAACCCCAGCCGTTTAGGTTGTGCGTTGGTATGTCAGTCAGTTTCTTCTTTTATATATACAGATAAAACTGCGGTCTAGATATTGACTTACTAATAAATTATTAGTTAGTCAGTATTAGCAGTTCATTTTGTTACCTAAGTGCGTCCTGTAAAATTAGACATGCACTTAGCCGACGTCAGATTTAAGACTTCGATGTGACGAACACGTACCTTGCAAAGATATTTGAAGTTCTAAATGTTGTTTTGTTTATATGTTGGCGTAAGGCTTACCATCAGGCGAGCGATCTGCTTAACTCGTCATTATGGCAAATAATATATATATATATCCATCCAATTAAGGCTGGCCTAAAATGTGTTGTGTGTATCAGGTTAGACTTTATTTATATTAACCTCCGTGTCGCATCGGGCGAGTAGCCGGCAGTGAAACGAGAGGACGTGGATTCGATTCCTGCACCGAGACAAATTTGTGTGACAGATATTTGTTTCGGGTCTGGGTGTTGTGAGACTGTAGCCCCTCGTTGATACCAATGTTACAGGTTTAATCCAGTGTGGGTCAGAATAACGTGTGTTACTGTTGGGTGTTTTCAATTATTTTATATCGTTTTAATTACCATCGTTTGTAACCGCAATGTAGGTTCTTAGATGATCAATCGAAAAATAATGGGTATGTAAATATATAATAAACATCCATCAGCACACAAATCCCGAATATGTATTTTATATTAGAATTTCCCTGGTTGTAGGATATTCGTATCCGCCCGGATAGCGACAAGCGTACACAGGGTGTAAAACCCGCCATAGTGGCCCAAGTGTATCGCGTTCCGGGATCAGACAGTGTACATCCGGTTTTTGTTGGGGGTCAGAGTTGAGTAGTCTGACACTAGACCTTCGACCGCTTCTTCACCTTCTTGCCCGTGGCATAGTGTGAAGAAGTAGGCCGGCATGATTGTGTTGAGTAGCGGGGGACAGATTGTCTCTCGCTACTCCATAATATAATTAGACGGCATTGCGGTTACCATCAGGTGCAGTGTGGTCACTATGCCGTGCAAGGAGAAAAAAAATACGAATAACTCACTGTGGGAATCGAACTCACGGCCTCTCGTTTCACAGCCGACTACGCCACGGAGGCTGACATGTAAACGTTTACAAATACTTTTCAGTATTGGACCAAGAAAATGCTTTCTTTTTTAAGGCAAAAGTATCTACAGTATCTTCTAATAGGGTTGTCAAATATTGTCTCTTGCCAATAAGCGGGACGCAGGCATGTGGTGGGGTCGACGAACGGACAGCATTCGGTTCGCATTTTCCTCGTTTACTTGCGTTGCTTGAGTCATCCCTGTTTGTTGTTTTATTTCTACAAACATCTTGGTGTAAACTTAAAAGCTACTTAGAACTGATTTAGGGTTGCCAACTGCCTTAATTTTCATTGTATATAAGTAAAAGTTATTTAATTCATAAAAAGTACACCGACTTCAATAAAAAAAAACTAATTATTCGTCACTATAAAATTTGATGGTTTCCCTTGATTTCCCATCATCAGATCCTGACTTGGTGCCAATGGGACCACCTGGGAAGTATACCCTTTTACACAAAAAAAAGAATTTCTGGAATCGGTCCAGGCGTCTTCGAGTAATCGGGGAACATATATAAAAAAAAAGATTCCTACGAATTTTTAACCTCCTCCTTTTTTTGAAGTCAGTTAAAATAATGGTTGTACTTGGACAAAAGCGTCACGAACTACTTGACATTTAAACGGTAATTATATAATTTAATTAAATCGCCACTGTAATATTAGTTTATGTTATGTAATTGGGTAATGTAGCTTTGGTGACGTAGTTTAATTAAATTGGAGTTCACCACGCCTGAGAGCTTTTAAAGATATGTTATAAGAAATTTGAAATCATAAATTTATTCTTCGATAAAACGCAACTCAATCTATGATTGAGATGATGATGTTTTTGTTTAATTTTCATACTAATAAGATTTTTTTGCGATAGCCTAGTTAGGAGTGATACGGACTGCCCAGACGACAGTCGTAGGTTCGATTTTAGCCTAAACGGCATCACCTCTGACTTTTCTAAAGTTACATGTGTATTCATTGTTAATTATCGCTTGATTTAACGATGAAGGGTATCATCGTGAGAATTTTCTTAGATATTAGAATTTTAAAGGTGTGCAAGGTCTAGCAAGCCGCATTAAACCAGTGAGAGGCCATGCTCCTCTAATTAGAAGAGGAAGCCAGAAGGAGGATACTTCTGGACACGGGGATCTTACACAGGGTATTATTATCATTTTTATGATTCATCTTAAGGCAATAAACCTTACATCGCTGTAATCAATTTTCGGAAAATGGAATATTTTATGCTTGGTGGTCAGTACATTCCAATGTCTATACATAGAGAATGGATGGAGCAATATCCTCACAAATTTGACCACTTCGTAGAAAGAGACAAAGCGTCTGTGCGGCCAATACCTATTTCTTTCCTGCAAGTCTGTGACGTAGATCAATCGAAATTCTAGAAAAGACAACTGCTGGCCGCATGTTCGCTTTATGTCTAATTAACCGACTTCAAAAAAAGGAGAAGGTTAACAATTCGTCGGAATCTTTTTTTTTATGTATGTTACCCGATTAAGTACTCGAAGACGGCTGGACCGATTCGAGAAATTCTTTTTTTGTTTAAAAGGGTATACTTCCCAGGTGGTCCCATTGGCACCAAGTCAGGATCTGATGATGGGATCTCAGAAAAATCGAGGGAAACCCCCAAATGTTACAGAGACGCATAATTTGTTTTTCATTGAAGTCGGTGTCCTTTTTATGAATTAAAAACACTTTCTTTTCTGCCCGTATTCACTTAATAGCTGGATAGAGACGTTCAGTCGATTTTCCGTGTCTATGAGTACATTCAAGAAGTAATGGCCATTAAAGAACACATTTTCTTGATCTCATCGCTTCTTCACCCTTGAACCCAATATTTACAAGCCTAGTGTTACTCAAACCTCAGCAATTAGTATAATTATTCGTTATTACTTCAAAGTTTTATAACAAAAGAGCTTCATTAACCGGATTTATTGTTCACGAATAATTACCACGAGGGCTCTTAAGCCTTACAAATTTAAATACAGAACCCGTCTGGCAAATCGGTTACGGTTTAAGATAATATTAATATGTACTAGCTGACCCGAGCGAATACTTCGCACCGATAGAAGCCCGTTACGTAATATAATAAAGTAGAAATAAGTAACTGTCAATATTTATTAATATTAAATATTTTAATATTAATAAATATTATAAATGTAGCAGCGATAGCCTAGTTGGTTGCGGTACGGACTGTCAAGACGAAAGTCGTAGGTTCGAAACCCAAGTGGCATACACCTCTGACTTTTCTAAAGTTATGTGTGTATTAAAATGTTAATTATCGCTTGCTTTAACGGTGAAGGAAAACATCGTGAGGAAACCTGCATATCTGAGAGTTTTTCGAAGGTATGAGAAGTCTGCCAACCCGCATTAGGCCAGCGTGGTGGACTAAGGCCTAACCCCTCTCATTAGTAGAGGAGGCCCGTGCCCAGCTGTGGGACAATGTTTATACAGGGCTAGTATTATTATTATTATTATTAAATATTTTAATCTATAAAATAAGAACGTAATTAGTCTTATAACTAAACTAGATGGCGCTTCCTAAAAATGTCAATGTGCGCAATCCTAAATTAACCATACAAAAAAATTAGGTAATTTTACTGTCAACAGATAGCACTGTTAATTTTCATCTTTTTTGGCAAGTTTTTATGCGATGTTGAATTATATATATATTTGAGATCACAAACTTTTTCTGCATCTTTAGCCTAGTTTCAAATATTTTGTGTACTTTTTTGGCGCAAAATCAACTGGTGAAGCACGGATTATTCATTTGGAAAATAATGCCCATACATACGTGAAAGTATGTCATAAACATGCAGTACGTACTTACACAAGTAATATATTAATTCTACTAAAAGCGTAGCGTAGTAGTAGTAAACAAACGTTTATACTATAAATTCACTCGTAAGGATGCAAAAAGTTTCCTTGGCCTATTGCCTTTTTAAAGATTTATTCTTTTGTTTTTCTACCTTCTTTTAACCCTTTGATCTGTACCAATTTATACTGATAACTATAATATTTTATTGGATATACAATTTTAAACTTGTTTATTATCATATTAATACGTCGATACAATAATTATAACCAGTGAGTCAGCTTTCTTATCAAGTGTTCTGGCTATTATTCTAAATTATTACAATAAATAAATATTTTCTTTGCTATTTAGATGTCAATGGCCACTTTTGCTAGTCATAAAATATCTTCGCTTATGTTTTTAATTCAGTTTACAAAGTCAGATTTATTATTAGGTGGTCCGGCTACTATACTAAATCGTTACAATAAATAAATGTTTTAAAAATGTAAAGTAAAAACAAAAAAAACCTTTGCATATGTTTTTAAGCCATTTTGCGAACCAGATTATAAGGTTGGCCGGCTATTTTTCTAAATCATTACAAAATTTAATAATTCCTTTGCCTTTTAAGTATTACTGGCCACTATCGGGAGTCACCATAAAAAAAACATTAGCTATGTTTTTTCATATCAAATTATCGCCCTGTGCATTGTTCGGACTATATCAAATTCATCTAAGGTTGTGTGGTCTTCAGTGTCCATACACTCCATACAATTGGCTCTCCAAGTGGGCGTTGCAATTCTTACGCGATCGCTAAACCTTTTAATTGGTATTTCGTATTGTTGGATGTGGCATTTTGTGTGCGTGAATATGTTTTGTGTCAAAAAAACTATAAGAAAAAATGGCCATTTTATGTCAAATATAAACTACAAATGCCAATCGCTTAAAATGAGTATTTTAATTTTCATATAGTAAGGTTAAAGTTATGAAAGCAGCGATAGCCTAGTAGGTTGCGTTACGGACTGTCAAGACGAAATTCATATGTTCGAAACCCAAATGGCATATACCTCTCTCCTCTGACTTTCTAAATTATATATAATATATTCATTGTTAATTATTGCTTGTTTTAACGGTGAAGGAAAACATCGTGAGGAAACCTGCATACCTGAGAATTTTCATAAGAATTTCGAAGGCATGTGAAGTCTACCAACCCGTATTAGACCAGCGTGGTAGACTAAGGCCTAAGCCCTCTCATTAGTAGAGGAAGCCCGTGCCCAGCAGTGGGACAATGTTTTATACAGGGTAAGTATTAATAAAGTTTACGTCTATTCCTTTATCTGTGATAATGACTTAATAAAGTATTGAAAAGTTCTTTTACTGTTAATAATTTTCATTTAACAATTGTGTAACACATTATGAAAATTATTAATAAAATGCCAAAATACAAAATAAGCCAATAATATTTGCTGGTTGATACTATATGGGTTGCTATATTGACAGAAATGTCTTTAGTGATGAAAAATAAATATTTGATTCTGTGTAGATGATGGGACTTTACCTTAGTGATTTGATGACTGCGATAACCTTAATCATTGTGTAAGACATACGAAATAAAACGACAGCAAATATTTAACATTAACGTTTTATTATTACAAAAAAATAGACATACTATATTATAATTAACATACCCTAATATTTAATAATAAATTCCTTACATTTTTCAGTGTTGAAACAATACTTCCAATTTACAAAGAAGGTATAGATTATATTCTCGAATTCGCAGGTAATCTCGAATTATCTGTCTAATACCTTTATCCTGTTATTTCAAACAAATCCCATAGGGTTAGCTTGGTAAGCCGATATGAAATTATAAACAAAAATAAATGACTGCTTCTTAAGAATCATTTTAGGATTACAGATGGTTTGATACAATCACGCTTAATATTAATTTTGACAAATAGCCCTATTTTTCATTCTTCATGTGAAGTAGTAATAAGCTATGACTGTGTTTGTCAGGTTTCTTCTTCCTCTTGTGTATTGAAGTCATTAAGATTTTCATTTTTCAATTTCCCTCTTTGCACCAGTTTTATCGGTGAATCTGTGGATTAATAATTATTTAACTAAGCGTCACAATTTCGTTAAAAACAAGGGTCAGTGAAAATTTATTATAAAGGGGGATTGGCTTCGAAAAACCGATGGCCTTCGCTACTATGGTCTACTCATCTGCATTTCTATTGCCTGTTGGTTATTAGACTCCTACTTCCTTAGTTAAGTCAAGTTCCTCGCTAGATCGCACATCGCAGCCTCAGTAGCGGTTGTGAAATGAGAGGGCGTGGGTTCAATTGCCGCACCGACGCAAATGTTTGTATATCAGACAGATATTTGTTTTAGGTCTGGGTGTTGTGGGACAGTATTTCCTCTTTGTTTCGTAGTCTTGATACCCACGATACTGGTTTTACCCAGTGGGTCAGGACTATGTGTATGGCTGGTGTTCATTTATTTAGGATTGACAACCTCAAACCAAATTTTTATTCCATCATGAAGAAATAAAAGCGTCGCAAATGTATTATTATCTCTACCTACGATCTACATATATTTAAAAAATATATATAGTACGGACTACGGTACAACAATAGTATGCATAAAAAACTTACCATTTGAAACATATACGAGTGATTTGTGTATGTAAGTGTGAATACGAATTGGCACGGAAACGCCCATTCACAATGGCGAGGTCGTAGTACTTAGCCGGTGACCTAGAAAATATTCATATGGTAAATAACTAGTCACATAGCTAACTAAAGGTCACAAATACATTGTACGACTGGGAAAACAATAAATTTTCATTGAATCCTGTTAAACAAAAAAGATCCAACCAATTTTTTTTATGAAATCGAGTTAAATACATAGCCATAATCTCCTAATCAAGATTCATTTGTGCACAATCCAGGCAGTTGATGACATTAAACTAAAGAAACTTGTCATATTTTATTACGTGACTAATTTTCAATTAGTTACTGACTATTTTTAAATTCGCTGTCAAACTTTAAACTGCATTTACTCCAATGACGAAAAATGTTATTAGGTTTTTTGTCTAAGATTTACTCAAAAGTATGAAAACGTCAGTTGGATCTTTTCTGCTATACAGTACAAGTCATTTCATTCCATTCCATGTCATCATTTTCATGCTCTCATATTACTGAAATAATGTTATGCAATCCAGAAACTAGTGATAAACATAAGCAATAACTATGCTGGTCCCCAAATTAACTGGCAATATTCACTGCTCCTAAAATGAGAGTCAATTTTAAAATTCCTCTTTTTGTTTTCCAATACATTACTTGTGAAGGCGTACCACGACCAGCAGGCTGGCATTAGATCATAGGTAGTTTTGAACACGATAGAATAATTGCATTGGCTACGATTCCTGACCAATTTCATCAAAACATTCACTGAATATCGTCTGAATAATTATTATAATATGCTATGTTTTAGCATTGAAAGAGGCCTTCTTGCTGCGAATCAAGGTAATTTGATTTGATGTAATAGCAATAAAATTAGGAGAGGTTTCGTAAAAAATCTTTATTTTATATTTTAGGATGTTTTTCCATCCCACTTAGTCGTACTTATAATTTAATTACTTTAGTCTTGAATATTCAATCGTTAATACCAATCGGTCGGCAATATAAAAAGACAACCAAAATGATTACAAGCTTAGGTCAATGCATTAGTTCTGAAATATAAGAATGGATTAGCATAGATCGAACTACAATTTGTCACTCGGATTTAAGATATTGATGTAAAAGTAGGTTTATGTGTAATAGTTTTGTATTTATAGTATTGTATAGCTTTACAACATATTACGTAATCATGGTATATTGCGTTCTTTTGTTACATTGGCTATTACTTTTATGAATGGTTCGAATATTTTATGATATTATCGTGAGAATATCATAGCCAATGCAATAGATTCATATTGAAGAGCATCAGCCGTTACTGAGCTTACGTATACCATTAGAAGATTCACATTAATTTTAATTGGCCAATACAATAGTTTTTAATATTTAACGTCGATAAGCAGACTTCTGATGGTCGCGTCAACTGTTGAAACGAGCGTCAATGCTGTAATGTCTTCATATTTGTATTCTGCGCTATGCTAATTAATGGGGGGACTAGTCAGTAGAAGCGTCACTGACGAACGCATGGCGTCATGTTACATGACGTCATTGACAATATATCTGACGCTAGGCGCGACCATAGAAATTCTGCCTTTAATGCCGTCCCTTTGTTCACACCATGTCACCCTGTCCTTGGTTGTAAACAAAGAGCCAACTGCCATATCCATTTATTACAGTTGATTCATGCATCCTTGTGCCGAGTCGATGAACTTATCACTGCGAATTGGCGAACGAGACTCGTGGCGCGCGCTGCCCGCCGCTCGCACGATCGTGTGCCGCTGCGTCAATATCATCTACGTCATATACATTACCAGTTCGATGCGTACCGGACGGCGCCCTGATCAAACTCAAGCGGCAGTGGATTGTGTCACAATAGTGCTAGTAGCGCGTATCGCCGCCGCGGAGGTGTAGTGGTAGGCAGATCGTCTCCGACGCAAGGTCGCGCCGACCCGTCGCCCACTGCTATAAATATACACAGACATGCAAAAATGTGATACATAAACATTTATGTTTTTATGTGTGTGTAGTTATATGTTGTATTACATTTGATTCGTCTTATAACGCTCGGACGTTCGATTAGACCAAATTGACCTCTTTTCTCCTTTTTTTTGTGAGATAGTAACATTTTCTAAAAAACATCTACAAGCCAGTTCGACGCGCAAATGATTTTATCGGTAGAAAGTGTGATACAATTTAGGTACTTGTGTTAAGTGTTTTGTTATTTTTTAAGGTGCTGTGCTTACTTAAACGATGAATATAGAACTCTTTACCCTATCGTCTGTCTAGCCTACTTACAGCTCTATCTGTGAATTATGAATCGATGTAGGCAGCCGATTAAAGATTTCACAGAAATGGTGAATTCCTTAAAAATATTACCTAAATAAGGAAAAGTCTCTTAGAAAACATGTTTTTGCTCTATCCAAAAATACATAACATATAGAGCGATTATTGTATACTTATACAAAAAATAATAACCAGTCAAATAGAATGGCTCCATTTTGTAGTAGTACGGAACCTCAGTGCACGAGCAGGACTCGGACTTAACCTGAATTTTGTTATTCAATCTTTTGAAGTGAAAGTTTTGATTTTCTTATTTGTTGGTTTTGAATTACAAAAATAAAGCTGCTTCAAACATTCATCTCTTTTATTGTTTGGTGTCTGCGTAGGTCGCCACTGTAAACAGCTTTGAAGACTACATAGGTACATGATAAAACCTTATAACAAATAATTTTAAGTCGAACATTTCTGACAACATGTGAAAACGTAATACTAAAATATTAATAATTTTTTAGCTACATTTGCTGCTTCTATGTTCTTTCTTTGGTCTAGTGACATTGTACACAGAATAAGAAATTATGAGGTCTTGAGTTCAAATACCAGTTCAGTTAGTCACAATTTGTGTTTGAAAAATCACATATACACATTTTTTTTTTTTTTACCTAAATAGGCTTGCGTTTGACCACTATCTCGCCTGATGGTAAGTGATGATAAGTCTACGGTGGAGCACGCTTGCCTAGAAGATACCTATTCACTCTTGACTTAAAGATACCCAGATTATAATTTTCGGGAAATATAGGCGCCGGCAAAGAGTTCCACTCTCTAGCGGTGCGCATGATAAATGTACTAGCAAAACGCTTCGTGCGCGCTGGTGGAATATCAACCATGTATCGATGACGCTTCGCCGAGTCTCTTGTCGTCCGATGATAGAAAGGGGTTGGGGGAATTAAATTGTGTAATTCCAAGGCACACTCGCCGAAATGTATCCGGTAGAAAACCGATAAACTAGCAACTTTTCGTCTGTGTTCAAGGCTTTGCAGCCTTGCCTCGACTATGGAATCGTTGCCTATGAGCCTCTTGGCGCGTCTTTCGATGGCCTCCAACGCCTCAAGCTGGTACTTGGCCGATCCATCCCAAAGATGAGAGCAGTACTCCATGCACGACCGGACTTGGGCTTGATACAGATCGAGCAGCTGTCCCGGCGTGAAGTACCGTCTCACCTTCGCAAGGATAGCCAGCTTCTTGGCAGCCAATTGAGCTTTATGCTCAATGTAGGAGCCAAAACTGAGAGTTGGAGACAAAGTTACGCCCAGAATCTCTAGGTGGTCAGTTATCGGTACGGACACATCCCTGAAAGTAGGAGTCAGTTGGAAGGGACTCCGTTTAGCAGAGAATAGACAAGCCTGGGTCTTAGTGGCATTAAACTTGACCAGGTTGGCATCGCCCCAATCGGAGACTGCCTTTAAGGACAAGTTCAAGCGTTCTACCAAGGCCTCCCTTAGGGACTGGACTTGGACTCCACTGGTTCGTGCATTAGATATGTAACTTTCTACCACTGTGCTGTCGTCTGCGTACCCAAAAGTACCGGGCTTAAGCAGATCATTGATATGCAGCAGGAATAGAGTCGCAGAAAGTACCGACCCCTGAGGTACCCCGGCATTGATAGCCAATAGATCGGAGGAGCAGCCATCAATGACCACTCGAATCAATCGTTCCCTCAAGAAGTCCGATATCCATGCACACAATCCAGTGGGCAAGCCATATGAAGGAAGCTTGCTTAAGAGGCTATCGTGCCACACTCTCTCGAAGGCCTTCGAGATGTCGAGTGAAACGGCAAGCGCTTCCCCATGCCTCTCGACAGCCTCGCTCCAGATGTGAGTACATATATTACATGATTGCAACTTGTGCTCTGGTGATAGAATTGACACATCATCATCATGGATCCGAAATAGTCTTGATAAACTGGTGTATTAGTTGATCCTCTGTCTACTCCTTCAGAGATACATGCGTGAGCTTATGCTACACCTGTGGAACTTAATGTAGACACATGTGGCTATCACCGGACATAAATAGTTTTTTTAAATGTTTATCCGGCCTAATTAGACGGCCTCCGGCTAGTCCAGTTTTTGCCAGGGTTTTTACTTCTTTCGACAGAGAGAAAATAAAATACTTAATTTTATACACTTTCCGGCCTTGTCACCAAAGTAGCCAGTTAATTGCCCAAACTGGCTATTCGATTAAGCTTAGCATAAATAATAATTACATCCAACAGTCACAGCATAGTCCTGACCTCACATTTAAGACCTGTATCAAGGGTATTTATAACTACAAGGGACCCAAAAAAAAATTTCGGTTCACCCAAACATATATCTCGGTGCCTGGATCGAACCTACGATCTCTTGTTTCATAGTCGTTCCATAATACCATGCATTAGCACTTGACAGTTAACCAATGGTACGTCATATCCGTTCTATGCAAAGTTTCTCTTGTCGATGCCGGTATAGCGCCCAAATCTAGAACAAAAATATATAGTTACATATACCCTCAATAATATTTATGTGACTTGATGCATTTTTAACGCAAATGCAGAAAAAGAAACTTAACTTGGCAATGTGTGATTAGAGTAAACAATTGTAGACATGTTTTCATAGTGCCCTTTTTTGTTGTCGCAGGGAAAGCGCTCCGGGGGGAAGCGGAATAAGAATAAAACGGTTATGCTGGACTAGCCGGTCTTACGACCCAGCATCCCCCTCGCCCGGATGATGGCTATCCGGGCAGCCACTGGGCCGAGTCCCTACCCCCTATGTACACCCACCCGACACTACCAGCTAAAACCCTACGGTGGCCTTCTTCGGCGCTTCGAAGCGATCCCGGGGTATTCTAAGGTATTTCCACAGTGCCCTACACAACTAATACTAGATTTATCCTATTGTGCATTTCGAGTATGTAGCAATAAAAAAATTATAATTTGTATTTTACATTTGTTAACAAAAATACTAGGTGGGCCGGGCCTATGACCGGGTTTTCCGACCTATATCTACTATGTAAAAATTGCAACCTAACTAAAATGTTAACCCGATTTTATGTATTTGTCTAACATATTAAAATACTTGTATTTAAATTTTCCACGTTTTATTTTCTTCCTCGTAACTCTGCGATAGTTAAGCGATTTGTATTTAGTTGAGTTTTTAGTTATAACCCTGAATATTTTATTGTTATCGTTTAAATCAATAATTATTTGTAGACATTCAGCCATGACATTTTTCCTCATATCTTCCGGTTATGTATAATTTGCGAGTATAAGGTTACCAACCATTGCACGTTGGTTTAGACGTAATGTCTATATTCTTTCTTAAAGGTGTTTTTTGTCGGTGCGCCATAACTGCCATAATGCTTCATCAAATTTAACGATTTAAACTCCAATTTAAAGCTTATGTTTGCCGCTATTCACGAAAAAAAGACAAATGGATTAAAAATTATAGGGTTTGCCAAAAATATGAAAAATTAACGGTGGCATCTGTTGACAGTATGATTATGCTGTCAACAGATGCCACTGTTAATTTTTTGTATTGTTCATTTAGGATTAGGGTTGTATACGCAATGTTAGCAATTTTTTAATTTATAGTCCCAAAAATATTCTCTCTTTACAAAAATCTTAGGTTATCTGCATATCTAAAAGCGACAGAGCAGGAGATTCGGTCATACTTCGCAGAGCATACATGACTGACTTAAAAATAATATTGTTTTTTATTATTAATCATCGTTCGCTTAACCAGTGAAGGGTCATGATAAAATCTGCATAAGAATTCTCTGTAAGAATTTGAAAGGCAATTGAAATCTACTAACCCGCAGACCAGCGTGACTGATTAAGGCTTAACCCACTCATTAAAAAGAAAACCTATGCCTAAACGTGAGACGTAAATCAGCAATTTAACATGTCACAAAAACATTCTTCCCTAAGGTTATTGAATAGTTCCTCAGTCCAACTTTAGTTGGTCTTCTGTCTCTTTTAAGACTATACTATATTTACTTTGTCTTTATTATATTCGTATCTTGCTTACTTAAATTACAAAATGATTTAAGGTTATTCTATTTTGCCCCGACCTTAGACCTAGCAAGACCACCAGCGTTAAACCCTCCACGTATTTAATCCAGATTTTATTGATTGTCATATCCGGCCAATTTCTTAGCAGAATCTAGGCCATCCGCCATTTAGGCTATTTACGTGCGGCTAAATTGAAGTACTGAAAATTACTTTATCATATTATTTATTATTCAGCTGTAGTTTCTGATACGTGGGGATTTATTTGCAGGGACTCAGATGATCATATGCGTCAAATGTGAGTTCTCTCGTTGCTCTCAAGGATATAGGTTTTAGGATAGTATATCTTGTAAAAGGACATCAACTTAGAAACAAAAAGTCCAGAAGTCACAAGCCTCATGGAAGGGGACAGGAGACTCAAAAGTGCTCTGTCATGAACAACATACATATACACTCACGCCATAATGTGATAGGGGGAGAGCCTATCGCCATACCGGGCGCAAGTTCCAGACTCCGGGCTAATACTGGGAATTTCTAGTTAGAAAACCCCAATATAATTTTACCCGACCCGGGGATCGATCCCGAGACCTCAGCACAGCAGTAGTAACGCATACGTAATTACAACTGCGCCACTGAGGCTGTCATGAACAAGAGTTTGCCAAATGCGTTAATGTGGGACAAATTGTACACTAGTGCGGCGCCCGCGGCCTCCCCCCCTCCACCCTACCTCTCCCCCTACCTCCGAGGGAGGGAGCGCGTGCGCTTTGTGCCAATTCGCTAAATGATCACAAATTGTTCGAATCGGGTTGCCAACCGTTCCAAGACGTCTGAAGGATGAAATGATAATTAGATTAAGCGTGATTTCAAGCCAGGAAATGTTTGTAATGATGTTTTGTTTAATATAAACAATTGTTTAATTTGTTTTCATGTGTCAGATGCGTAACGTTCTGTGGATCGCGGTCCTGAGATATTTGTATTAGTCAGTTCAATGCAAAACAACAAAAGATCAGCAAAACTATGAGGCATGATATTGTCTCTTAGACTATATCTATGTTTAGTAATACTCAAATTCATAGAATTTACAATTGTGTAAAGTAGTTTCGGATTACTAGCTCTTGGGAAAGAATCAACTGTAACAGCAGATTTCCAATAGTCTCAACGGCAGTCAGACGAAATTATAAACTGTCAGCAGTATTGTAATGCTCTTTGTTATAAACGAACAGACGGGTAGGTATATTCATCGATAATTATCGCTTGCTTTAACGGTAAAGGAAAACATCGCGAGGAAACCTGCATACCTTAGAGTTCTCGTACGAAATTCAAAGTCTACCAACCCGCATTAGGCCAGCGTGGTGGACTAAGACCTAACCCCTCTCATTAGTTGAGGAAGCCCGTGCACAGCAGTGGGACAATGATCAAGACAGGGCTATTATTAGTATGTGTGTAGATGATATAAAAGGTTTGTGGATTCAGAGCTGTGCCTTGTATGTAGTGGCTTTGACTATATCAAGCTCGTCATATTAGTTTTCCGGTATGCTAAATATTTTTTAATTTCGTCGGGATTTCCTTCTTAATGTTTCAATTTTTCCATACATTGTGCCGGCGCCAAAGCACGTGTATCGAATAAAAGGTATCGATAAAAAAATATTATTCGATTACAATCGGTGCTAAGTGCTAACTATAACATAATATTACAATGACTATAAACGGTAATAGATCTAGTAAAAACAAAATGGACGACGCTAACGGCTGAGATATTTGCTTAAAGTATTTTCAGGTCAAATATCATTTAGGACCTAGTAATACTAAGCAACATACAGATTTTACGTAGACCACCGCAGACGTGTTTCTTGGAATATTACAATCAAAACATGGGTGTTGAGTTCGACAATCAGTCACTTAAATAACGATTGTATGTAGATTAATGAACGTTAAATATTAGATCACGTGTGCCTTCTCCGATGTTGTATTTACGAATTAATTCCGTTACAAGATAATTTGAAATTAGATTTTTTTGTTTTTCTTTATACCGGGATGGTGGCAACAAAGCTTACACCAAGAGCATCACATAATGATCATCATCATTTTGTAATAGCATGGCGTTGGTTTCAGATGCATTTTTAGCTGCATTAAAAAGATAAAATCCACCGGAGAAAGACATGAGCTTAAAGGTAGGCTTCTAATTATCGCATCTAACGTTATGCTTGAGTATCAGAGGGTATCCACCTAAGCTATCTTCACAAATTAAATAATACTTTATGTCACTGCAATTTTTCTCTATAAAATAGAGAGATTAGGCTTTAGTCTTCCACGCTCACCTAATACAAATTGTTAGACCACATATCATACCTACCCTCCTACCTATGGTCCTGGATGCTTTAGGCGTAGTGTGAAGAAGCTACACAACAGGCCGGGATGATTGTGTTGAGTAGAGAGATTATCTCTCACTACTTGATACTCTAATTGTACGGCACTGCTCTTACTATCAGGCGCTGTGTGATAAATTTGCCAGAATAAAAAAAAATATCTTCGAAATTCTCATGAAGAATTCTGATATGCAGGTTCGTGATATTTTCCATCACCAGGAAAACGGTTAACAGATAATGAATTCGTATGTTTAAAAAGTCTGAGCTGCCTTTAGGACTTGTTTCGACTTATGTTTTTTTTCTCAGCAGTTCGTACCACTCCCCACTAAGTATTGCTCTTCATTATTTATTTATTTAAAACTTCATACACACATGTGTAAAGGCGGACTTAATGCCATATGCATTCTCTACCAGTCTACCTGTGGATGATGCAGAGACAATGTGGGTGTATATAAATCACGGAAAAGAATATATTTACAAAAGTGTACCTACTAGACAAGATACCTATACATAAATTTACTTTCTGAAGGACTACGATATATACAACATGAAACATGATTAACGCACACTCTGAAAGTAGTTTGTTCAGAATAAGCGCCTGAATCGATATCAACAATTTTTTAATACTCGTATTTTTTCAAAAATAAATAACACTCAGTTTAATAATAGTCACCCTTTAATTTAACGTTCAAGACAAACGAAACTAAAAAATTACTCGATGCGATAAAGTCTTTTCTAAATGCAATAATAAACGAACACATTAAAAAATTAAATAATTAAAATTACGAACTTTATGTCGAAAATTAGTACAACTAATTTCATAAAAAACAATATTTATATTCAACGCAGAAAAATTTCAATACATGAATTATGATTGTAATAATATTTTTAAATTGGGGTGTCTGAGGATGTGTGTTATTCCCGTTACATGTAGTATATATATATATATATTATCTTTACACAGTATTGATACTAAAGAATACTAGTAATACACAACCTTTATCACACCTTTATCTGCGGAGTTATCTCTTGGGATGCGCGCGCGGTGGACACTGGACACGCAAGGTCACGGGTTAATGCCCGCGGTCCTGCTGCTGTCCTGAGGTTGGCAGCCGTTACATTTCAAAATTGGAACTGAGTTGCATTTAATAATAATATGTAATAAATAAAATAAAATCTTAAACAAGAACTATAGTGTGTCGTGTGATATTTATGGAATTGTTGAAATTTAATTTATGTGTTTCTGCAAATCTTATATCTCTGATATCTTTATTAATTACGCTTACTTCGTGTAAGGGATAACTAGAAGATGCTTATTTATATATATAAAAATAAAATACTTTAATTTTTTGTGGTATAAAAATGATTTTCATTTTATGTGGCACAAACTTCGATCAACAATACAACTAGATAACGGGTCGCATATAAAATCAAAGCTAAAATCTGTCCGCGTGAATACACACACACTATTACACACGCGCTATTACACATCTATATTTTTTTACTAACGAACTGAGATAAAAGTTTTAAAACCGTTTTAAGTTTAAAGTAATCGCAACCATAGTACCTAGTAATAAAGTTACAAATCTTTAAAATACTTACGATAATTCATCGCAAAACAATAAACTACATAGAAATGAAAATACATAGGTTAAATAACATTTATTGTGAAATCAACCTAAGATGGCAAAAAATAAAGTGCTTTTTTCTGTAATTGTCTTGCGAGTTACGTCGTTTTGTTTCGATTCTATTTGCTTCTTTGAATTTTACTACAGGAGGTATGGAGCCGCATTGAACTCTAAAATAACATTTCAAGTACTTGTGTTCGTCAAATATTTACTAAGTTTATTTTGTTTGTTGCATCTATGTTTGTTAATATACATTTATTTTTGCTAGAAGTGAAACGTAAAGAGAATGTAAGTACGCTTGTTGTTTTTAAAGCTATGTAATTTCAGTGGCTGGCCAGAGTGTCTATCGCTGGATGTCACAATTAAAAATATCACAAAATTTCACATCTTTATAATCATTTTTACAATCTTATCATCTCTTAATCATAATAAAAGTACAGTTCAGTGCAATTAACAAACCAAAAATCTAAATGTTTAGTAACAATTCAACAATGAAGATTTTTACATTCTGCGTACCTTAATTAATTTCCTTTAAATAGGTTGAGTTTGTTGTATAATTGCCGTTTTGATTTGTGTTTTATATCTCCCGTTTCTTTTACATATATAATGTAACCTTACGTTAGTAAATGTTTCGACTACTGATTTGAGTAAAGTAATTTCGTGATTGTGTTCTTCTCCCCCAGGAAAGACATTTTTGTCAATATATAATTTTAAAACTATTGTACACATAAAGTTGCTATCATACTTTTTGTGTAAAGATTTACCTCCACTCACGCGAATAAAATTTCTAATCACGCTTTCAGTTTTCATGCCGATATTAAATACATCGGTAGAGGCATAGAATAATCCCCCCATGTCTCTTTAGTCTATTAATTTGTTAACGAATTATTTTTCTGTTGCACACAAGTTATTTATACACTGGTCACACTTCAGTTTTTTTACCAATTTACTGACAACAAATCCCGAAATATATCCTACTATTTGCAGCATAACACTAGAAGATGGACTTTCATCTAATGTAGAAGAAAGTTTATTGCAATTTGTTTGATATTTTTGAAAGTAAATAACTAATGAGAGTCCGACAAACAGACACAAAAGTAAGATAATAAATTTTGAAGTTCTGCTAACAAGATATAAAAAAAATTACAATACAAATCTACTCCAAGCATCTACTGTTCTGTTGAACAAAACTAGCACGTGTATTGGCTGACCTTGGCCATCCATTCTTAGCGATGTAATTGCAATGGTTTAAAATCGGTAATTTTGTTCAAAATTTCATAATAATTGTTAGTATAAAGCTTAAAATATAACTTATTCTAGATGTACTTACCGAAAGTAAGACACTCCGGCTGATAAATTGTTTTTTCGGGCATTATTTTTGCAATTTTTGAACACACACTGCGGCATTGTGAAACGTGTTCACGTTGGCTCTGTTTGGAACGAACTAAACAACAATAAGAGCTCACTTCGAAAGTGAGCTGTTATTTGCCGAGACGTTTTTGGTGCGCCGACCCGATATCTAGTTGTATTGTTGATCGAAGGGCACAAAAAAGACTTTAATTTTCTATGTATTAATATTACATTTTATTCTAGGAATTTTATAAGTTATCGGATGATTCAATCGCTGTACATAGTCTTCGTAATATTTTAAATTAGAATGTATAGATGGATTGATAGTTTTTTGTTTTTCACATAACAAGGGATCGCCATGTTTTTTTTGCATAGTGGTAGTTTAGGGTTCAGAGAATGACATGGGCTAGGACAGGTACGGTTGCTATGGGATACCAAATATCATATATAAGATATAGAACGATGTAATAGCTTCAGATGACCTTTTCTTTCAAAAATAACTACCAAGCAGGCGGAGCGGCGGGCAAAAGCTAGTAACTAATAACTTCTTCAACATATTATCTATCCAGAACGTGGAATTCCAATAGCTTCACTCGACCTCATGGCTCCATGGACCTTCGCCTCCTTGCCCAATGGCGTAGTGTTAAAAAGCTACATACTATGCTTGTGTTGTGTAACGAGGGATAGATTTCTTGCTACTTGATAACTGGACGGCACTGCGCTTACCATCAGGTGCAGTGTGGGTACTTTGCCGTGGTAGAATAAAATGGTTAACAGTTATTGCCTAAAGTAGCGAGAACATTACACTTAGTTACATCTTTCAGTTGAGACTTGATTTTACAAAAATATTTTTTGCAATCTCTTGTTTTGATTAATGATATTTGTTTCTTTATCGTATATACAAGCTGTTTCAAAAATATGTATAATTAGTTTTTTAATGATTGAACTCACCAGCCAGAATGACATGAATGCAGATGCCAAAAACAAGACAAGTGTTTCGCAAATTATGCAGATGCGAAGTGCGAACATCTGCGACATTTAAAATGTTTTATGCAGCGTCTATCATTTAATGTATTGTTTAACCAAATTGCTTAAAAAATGTTTAATTCAGCTATACCAGCAGTCGACTAAGGTGGAAAACAAGTCAGATAAATCCTGTAACACTGCAATGGACAGGACACATAGATCTGTGACGCCGCGCCGTACTACAATCCTACTAATATTATATATTACTCAATCGGCTGGACGGATCTGGCTGAATTGTGGCACAGAGATAGATTATAGTCTGGAATAGCACATAGGCTACTTTTTATCCCGAAAAAATGTACGCTTCCTATAGGATAGCAAAATATAGAAAGGTGTTATAGCTTAACGTGCCTCCGTGGATTGTATACCTTTTCTTCTAAAAATAACCTCCACGCGGGCGGAGCCGCGGGCAACAGCTAGTATGTTTTATAGATATCACTGGTGTTTTTACGTACAAGTATCTCAGACTTGATTACAGCCTAATAATAAACAATAAAATACCATTCTGCTTATTGAATAGAAATGAAATCGTTTATTGATCATGTAGGCAATTACATAGCTCTTGTGACAAGTTAGTACATTAAAAAAAGGAAAGAAATTTAACAAAACGCATATCAGATTATGTATACATGACATACATAGCATCATCACTAGTAATTACTTTCGAATAGAACCGATGATAAATTGTGAAATTTTTATTAATTTATCCTAACAAATAATAAAAGTATTTATAATTTGAAATCTGGTGTAAAATTGGCTTCTTCAAGCCAGCGTAGTTTAAATTTGGCACGGCTATTTTACCATCATTAAACTTGCCAATGATAACAGACAAAACTAATATCACAGACATACCTAGTCAGGTCATAAGTATTGTCACACAGTAAAAACTTTTATTTTAGAATGCTGGCCACAAAAAAGTTTATTGAATTCGAATTTCAAATTGTTCATGAAAATAAAAATGTATAATTTTTAGAATTTTACTCATTTTTAAATATGGAGTGGACGCTTAAAGAAGACCGTGTTGCAGTAATTGCGTTGCATCGTTCCGGTTACGCGCCAATTCAAATTTTTGACATACTGAAAAATTTGAATATAACCAAAAGATTCGTTTATCGTACCATCAAACGATACAATGAAGACTCTAGTGTAGATGACAGGTCAAGAAGTGGTCGCCCTCGGTCTGTTAGGACTCCAGCAGTGATAAAAGCTGTAAAGGCGCGAATTCAAAGAAATCCCAAACGTAAGCAGAAACTGTTGGCCCTTCAGATAGGGTTAAGCAGAAACACGGTGAAAAGGGTGTTAAATGAAGACTTAGGGCTTCGGGCATATCGAAGAAAAACAGGACATCGTTTGAATGCTCGTCTAATGGACCTGAGACTGAAGAGAATCCGCGCTTTGTTGAAGCGGTACGCGGGAAAAAAATATCGGGAAATTCTTTTTTCAGATGAAAAAATTTTTACCGTAGAAGAGAGCTACAACAAACAAAATGATAAGTACGCACACAGTAGTGAAGAAGCGAGCAACCGTATTCCGCGTGTCCAACGAGGTCATTTTCCATCCTCGCTCATGGTATGGTTGGGAGTTTCTTATTGGGGCTTAACAGAGGTACATTTTTGTGAGAAAGGTGTAAATACGAATGCAGTTGTGTATCAAAATAAAGTCCTGACGAACCTTGTGGAACCTGTTTCTCATACCATGTTCAATAACAGGCACTGGGTATTCCAACAAGATTCGGCGCCAGCTCATAGAGCGAAGAGCACACAAGACTGGCTGGCGGCGCGTGAAATCGAATTCATCCGGCACGAAGACTGGCCCTCCTCCAGTCCAGATTTGAATCCGTTAGATTACAAGATATGGCAACACTTGGAGGAAAAGGCGTGCTCAAAGCCTCATCCCAACTTGGAGTCACTCAAGACATCCTTGATTAAGGCAGCCGCCGATATTGACATGGACCTCGTTCGTGCTGCGATAGACAATTGGCCGCGCAGATTGAAGGCCTGTATTCAAAATCACGGAGGTCATTTTGAATAAACTTTAGTATCATAAGAATCTATGTTTTGTTAAGTTCATTTTGGTATATAAATGGTTACATAATGAATAAACTTGTTTCAATTATTTTATATTAAACATGTGACAGAATTTATGACCTGACTAGGTATATTTAATAATAAAGAATCTAATAGTGTTGATGAAAACTGTGGTTATTTTTAAATAGAACTACCCTCTCTAAACGCATTATAAACTATATGTTAGTATTTGTCTTAACAAATCATGTTAAAATAAAACGGACGGTAGTTCCAGACAAGACACTGTTGGTTTATGTGTTTAAAGAAATGGCAGACGTAAATTTTGACGGATTTGTAAAATAAATAAATAAATACACCCAACAGTCACACACATAGTTCTGACCCCTATGTAAAACCTATATCGTAGGTATCAAGAACTAAGAGGGACTACGGTCCCACAACACCCAGATCCGAAACAAATATCTTTCTGTCACACAAACAATTGTCTCGGTGCGGGAATCGAACCCACAGGCTCTAGTTTCACAGCTGGCTAATCGCCCGCTAGGCCACGGAGCCTGTCAAAGGGTAGAAAGTATCTAGGAGAGACCACGGCATGAATTTGTAGTGTCATAGAACAGGGCATTTTATGATCTACAATGAGGTGGGCAGAAAAGTGATAAAAATTACTAAACGTATAAAGCATTGTCTTTAGTCATAACATAAGCTCACACCTGCATCTTCAAAAGGATGAGCAGAGTCTTATAATGCCAAGCTTAAATACATTCTATGATGCAATATGAGTAGGTGGTATCAAAAAAATCAATGTCCTGAGTAATCGCTAATAACAATTTGCTCGTGATTTTTATAATCTCAATAATTAATCCAACCACAAATGTTTGACTAACGTTGACAACTAGTTAAAGTTACATAATATTATCACAATAAGTACTAGAAATACTACGACTGCTGTGCTGAAGTCTCGGGTTCGATCCCCGGGTCGGGTAAAGTGATATTGGGTTTATCTATCTAGAAATTCTCAGTATCAGCCCGGCGTCTCGAATTTTTGTCCGGTGTGGCGATAGGCTCGCCCTCTATCAGAATATGGGACCGAAATTAGACGAAAAGTGGGTGTACTGGTTACACCTCTGCCTACCCCATCGGGGATTACATGCTGAGGTATATGTATGCAAGAAAATATCTTACCTGTGTTTTACACATCGAAAATCATACAAACATTTGAATGTCAATCAGAATTTTTTTACAAGTAATGTGTTTGAGTCTTGTTTGAGTATATTATTCAGTGGTCGTTCTTGACAAATTGTGTGATTGTGGTTTTTTATGAATTACAAAAACTTGTTTTCATCAATTCAGATACTTATGCTGCTCGGTATGTTAATATTCAAATTTGAAATATATAAAAAAAAATCTTGCGAAAAACAAACGTTGTCTAAGGTCAATATATACAAGTCAATTATTATTTGTTAGTTGTAGATTGTTTTATTTCCCAACAAATATTATATAAGGCTACTGATTTACATTTTAATAGGGGTCATTATTTAGAAATACCGTATACATTATATTATCAATATAATTATTATAATGTATTCTTAATTTAATTTCCAAAGTTGCCAATGACTGCGATGGTGAAATAATATTTTCAAACTATAAATACTGACTGCTGGGCACGGGCCTTTTCTACTAATTAATGTTTTTTTTTGGAAGGAAACACTCCCCTCTGCTCCGCATGTGTAATATGCACATACTTTTATTGAAAATAATATTAAAAAAATTGGTTTTACATCTCTAAAATGTAATTATGATCTATTCATCTAATTACAATTTTCATCCGACAACTTAACTAATATACTGGATTTATAGAAATAATAATAATTAATGATTAGACTGCCTCGGCGGCGCAGTTGTAATTGCGCATGCGTTACGACTGCTGTGCTGAGGTCTCGGGTTCGATCCCCGGGTCGGGTAAAGTGATATTGGGTTTTTCTATCTATAAATTCTCAGTATTAGCCCGGAGTCTGGAACCTGTGCCCGGTATGGCGATAGGCTCGCCCCCTATCACATTATGGGACCGAAATTCGGAGAAAAGTGGGTGTACTGTCAGAGGCGTATGCCATTTCGGTTGGTTTCGAACATACGACCTTCGTTCTATCAACTAGGCTGCCACTGCATAGTATAGAGGTATATAAAAATATTTAATTAAATGAAAAAAAAGTGCCCATGGTCTGGATCGGAACAATACAAGATGCATTAATTTATTTAAAGCCAGCGATCTATATGTACTACGTACTAGATGCGGCGACCAGAACAAACATTATGTTCCACCGAGTCGCGGTGTATACACTGCACCGACGGTAGTATGCTTCATGCCACCTACGAATGCACACCAGTTAATTTTAGTTATTTGTAGCGACATTCCCGAACAAATCTGCCTTAAATTGATGGTATTAGTGGACAGACAAGGTTTTTGGAACATCTTTTTTCTTCGACAGTTCGTGTCTATAGAATATAAGTCAATGTTTAAAGTACAAAAATTGTTTCTTCCTATGTCCATTATAGACTTTGAAACCACTCGATTTCAATTTTGTATGTGTGGTTGGGTCCAACTTAAAAGATAGGATAGTTTTAGATCCGATGCGGTGTTGTCGAAATCTGGATTTCTTATTTTTTCAACGAAAATTCGGTCCACAGAGAAGGCGGTTTATGGCAGGACAACGTGTGCCCACGACCACTAGTATATGTATAAAACAAAAGACATAAAAACATGTTATCACATTATATATTGATTATGTATTATATATTATTTATTAGTATATTATATACGTATTATGTAGTGGCGGATTTTAAAGAAGCTAAATATGCTAGAAACACAGATAATTCTTGAGCATAAGTTTATTATCAAAACTTGCCTCGGTGGCGCAGTTGTAATTGCACACGCGTTACGACTTTTGTGCTGAGGTCTCGGGTTCGATCCCCGGGTTGGGTAATTGTTATTGGGTTTTTCTATCTAGAATTATCAGTATTAGCCCTGAGTCTGGAACTTGTGCCCGGTATGGCGATAGGCTCGCCGCCTATCACATTATGGGACCGAAATTCGGCAAAAAGTGGGTGTACTTGTTACACCTCTGCCTACCCCTTCGGGGATTACAGCCGTGAGTGTATATGTACAATATGTATGATCAAAAACTCTCACAGACTGGACCATAATAATATAATTCATATTAAGTGAGACAGATCGACCCCGCGCGGTTTTAATTCGTCGCACGTTATTTGTCTGGTTGTCTCGACCTTCGCCCTCCAAGGACGTTGGGGAAGGTCGGCCCCTAGACGAGGGTCGGGAGAGCGCGGTGGGGGGGGGGGGGGGGGGGGGACACCGCCCGACGACAGAAGGGAGATTTTTCTATTATTTCTAACCTCGAGACGCCCTTTAAGTTTTCTCGATCTACTCTGTCGCTAAGCAGTTATCAAACGGTTTGAATTTTGGTTGGATCGTGGTTGAATCACATTGCATTAATCAATGATTGAGTAAATATCAGTTTGTAATACAAAATTTAAGACCCGACAATTCATACGTTTGTTTGTATTGTCGGTCTTGGTCTAAAATTTTGTAAAATTATATTTAGTACAAAGATATTCCTAAAATCTACTAACTAATTCCTATATAAAAATATGTCTTCATTACGAAACTTTATGTCTCAATATAGGCATCTTAAAATACAGTTTTTTGTGCTTTATAATTATCTACTTACCATTATACCATTCATATATTATTATGTCTTATGTTAAAAGAAGTGCTTGATATATTAAACAATGTTTAGATATTTATGTTTTAGCCATGCGAAACCTTTTTTATACCACGATGGTGGCAAACTTAAGCCCGCCTGATGGTAAGCGGTTACCGTAGCCTATGGACGCTTGTAACACCAGGAGCATCATATGCGCGTTGCCAGCCCTTCAGAAAATTTACTCCCTTCTTGAAGAACCCCATACTGTAGTCCCCTTGGAAAACCTTCGCAGGGAGCTCATAGGTTTCAACCTCTACTACAGCCGCTTTTTTATGAGATGGTCAGTGACAAGATGAATACACGAGAAAACCTCTCAATCGCTGACCAAGGATTAAATAATGTTTAAAGTTTAAGTTTTCATTGTTGCAATATAATATACGTAGAGTATGAAAAACAATGAAAACTTTAATAATAATCTTGGAATACAGAAAAAACTCCTTTGCCGTAATCGCGTCGTGACGTATTGTACAAGTGGCAATTTTAATTTTAAAATGCCGTCTTGTGTTGTCCCTACAAGTAAAAATGCTGCTGGGATTACTAAAAAACAGGATGGGATCACATTTCATCTGTAAGTAGCACATTCAAAAGTAATATTTATTTAATTATTGAATTTCTTTTACTTATTGTCATCGTCTTAGAACATGATGCGTCCATTTTTTGAGTGTTGCCATTTTATTTTGATCGCAAATTTTACCCACTTATTTTTTTAATACTTTTATAGAATACTCACTATTTTTGTGTATATAGTTCTATTGTATATAGTTCTTTGTAATTTTAATTTCCCTGCTGATGAAAATAGAAAATCGGACTGGACGAAAATCATACAAAGAGCTCGGCTAGATGAGTTTTCGAAACTATCAAGCCGGAGCATAATTTGCTCAATTCATTTTGAAGAGCAATATTTTTATAACACAAAAGGTGGTTTGAAAAGACTGAGGAAAGCAGCTATTCCAACTAGGGTAGATATAGTCATAATAATTACTTTATTTATATTTTTATACGTTTTGGTCAACAAAGACAAAGGTGTATCAAGTACGCCCACTTTTCGCCGAGCTTATCCGTCCCACAGCGTGATAGCAGGCGAGCCTAAACCGGGCACACATTCCAGACTCCGGGCTAATGAAACTTCGGTGAATTAAATATATGAATAATCTAATAGTAACGTTCTATTTCAGCATTTGGCCTTAACACCAGAGTTTTCCGAGTTGCACATAGGAACATCTAAACCTTCGACATCGGACAATATGCGTACCCACCTATAATAATGTTTACCCATAATGTTTCAACTGTATATATTATTTTTTGTACTGAATAATAGGAAGTCAAATTAGGCAATTAATCTATATAGATAGTTACAAGTAAACTAAGGCTCATGAACATTTGCAATCACAGGCACAAAGTGCTATTACTAATGCGTTGCCATACATGAGGACTGAAATGTCATGCCTTGTAAGACAGAAATTTAACGCATTTGATTAAACTTTTTGTTTTTCTATTTTATGATAAACTTAAGATTTTTCATTTCAGGTTACACCACAACCACCTGCGCGATCAAACTCAGAGATTGGTGAAGTCAATATTTCTGATTTAGAATCTGTGTTTGATACGCCGAGAAAGGTCAAACTAAAATCTCAATTACGACAAACAAATATTTTGTGAGCGTCATGTTCGACGTTTGAAAACATTATAGCAAAAACACAATAGACTTGCCAAGAAGTACGAATCTCTAAAGAGTATATTAAACAAATAAAAAAACAATCGCTACATTTGATTTGATTTGAAAATAATAAAATCTTAACTTTTTGAAGCCGTGTTTTATTTAAAGTTGTTGGTATAAATCACGCTGGACACTACTCTAGTTATCAGATTTTATAGCAAGTGCATAAAATGTTTGAACACTAGTCGCGTAGTTGTGTACAACGTTAGTTTACTACCCTACTTACAAATATCGGTTAATATTTTTTAATTAATATATTTTCTTTAGTGTTATAAGATTATCCCAAAAAGTGGGAAACCGTTCCGAGCTAGCAACATTACGCGGGTGGGAGGTGGGGCAGGTGCGGGGCGTACGTATAGTTTTTGGACACAGCGCGGGGTATGTAATTATTATTGAGCGCGGTTTCTGGTTTGTTCTATATTCTGAGATAATAATATACCTACAGTATATTATTTTGTTATCACAATTTAAAAAACTAAATAGATAAATATGCCACAAGTCTCCGAAGTGGTCTAAATAAAAAAATACAGATACCGAGTCTCCGTTCGTTGACTTATTGTACATACATTATGTAGTTACTCGAGTCCAATTATAATATTAAGTAAAAGAGGATATTTTTCAAATAGATCTGATTGAAAAGTTAAACATACAAGTGCTTTATTGCATTTTAATCACATTTTTCCCAAGTGGAGCTTTACAGATCACTGAATACTTGACTAGTATCTAGTGTGTTTACGATAGTGTTTGCAAGAAATGCACACTTACATTTTATAATTAATAGCGGGCCCGGCAGACGTCATCCTGCCCGTAAAAGCAGCGCCACACCGACTGCAGCGCCATCTGCCGGGCTGATTTGTGAATCTAAACCATCCAGGGCGCCACCCAAACACATAGAAAAAAAATAATTCCAATCGGTCTAGGAATGTTGGATATATCAAACTCCGATATTGATATATTGATAATCCGTTATTTAAAAAAAATATCAACATCCCTAGCCGTCCAGCCGTTTAGAGTTCAATGATGTACACACGTACAGTAGAATTATATATATAAAGATATTCAACAATGATAGCATAGTTGGGAACGGAAAGGACTAGAGATGTGCCAATGATGACTTTGGCCGACTAGCTGACTAGCCGATTATTCGGTTGTAAAGAGGCCGAATAATCGACCGACTAGTCTGCCAAGCTGATCACGGTTTCGGGAATTTCCGTGACGCTTCGTTTACACCATCCGCAGCAGCGCAAATGGCATCCTTTTACTTTTAAAAATTATTTGTTGTTTATTATCGCTTGATTTCACGGGAAGGAAAATAGCATGAGGAAATCTGCATACCAACTCGAAAACTCACCATAGTCCGTTTATGGGAGCAAAACACATGAATACTTTTGATAACTGGCATGTTTATATTATATATTATTTAGTTGACGTATTGTAAAATATTTTATTTGATTTTTATGTTTTGTCTTAGTCTTAATGTGAGGGAATTGAATGTGTGCTCACAAAATATATATTTTCCCCACAAGTTCACAATTTTAAAGGTATGTAAAGTCTACTAACCCGCTTCATTCGCTAAAGTGCACACTTTGTAGGTCTTCTTCTTAGTCGTGCACTCTTGGCAGAGTGGTCGTGGTTACGGCGGGTCCAGAATCCTTTGTAGTAGCCGCTTTCAGAATGCGTCTCCATTGATCTCTATTCTGAGCGTTGCGAGAACATTCCGTCATTGTAGAGTGTGTAGTGGATTTAATGAGGTCAGACCATCTTGTCGGAGGGCGACCACGGGATCTCTTGCCTTCCATTATACCTTGCACCACCAGACGCTCCATTGAGTCTTTATTGCGGGTTACGTGTCCGAAGAACTTGAGTATTCGTATTTGCACAGTCGACGATAATCTTTCCTTTATGTTGAGTTCTTTGAGAATCGATGTATTAAGTACTTTGTAGGTGATTCATGATAAATAGTTTATTTAAACTCCTAACACATTGTAATGAAAATAAGGTAGTTTCTTTTGTGCAATATTTGATGTGCAGCCGAGAAGAACTCGAAGAAGAAACTAATTATTGAAAATACTATTATCAAAAAATAACGCCGCAACTATTATAATAATTATTGGTATGAGCAAAAGTGTGTGTAGTGGGAACATATCAATATCTGTTTCGCACGCCGGCAGTGTAATGATAATTCCGAGCAGTGACGTCATGAATCATATCGTGCATCCTCTTCTGTCATTTGACAACTATCCTTCCAGGACATATGAATGGTTTCTTATTTACTTACTTCGAAGCGAATCAATAAAATTCTTTCGGTAATAGGTTTTAGGTACTAAGTTAAGTTTAAATCGATAGATTTAAATAACAAAAAAATATATATTAAAAACGACTATTATTGTGACAATGTTAAACTAGTTATTTTATAGTGGACAACGATCAAGTAGGTGGCCTCGTGGTAACTAGTGACTACAGTCCATCAAAATAAGAAAGAATGAAAGAAAAAGTATAATCATTTTGTAGCTTAGAGTAGGCAACCAAAAGGAGACGGCATTACGCTCGAATCTTGAACAAAAAATTCAGCAATGTCGGTGGGGGGCTTCGTACAACTACAAATAAACATGTGCACACAAATGCAAAATGTAATCACGTCGCTACGCACGCACACTACACCATTTCATACAACACTGGCAAATTTATGCACACAGTTACAAATTTATCTTGTTGTGAAATATATTTACAGTGTCATATATTGACAACTGTGTAAAAACAGTAGAGCGTAGCAATGTCGACACGAGGTATAGATAGCGTTGTCCTTATCTATCGATAGATAAAATAAACAATTATAATTTATTAAATGTTTTAAGATATTTTTTTATGTGTATCATCTTTTCTATCGCTTTCTTGCAATATCTGGGTGTGATTTCGTGAAAAGGGACGGAAGTAGAGAGGTATAGTTAAAAATAGTGTAAATTAATATTTCTAATTTAATCGAAATACTGTAAAGATAATAAAGGTAATGAGTACTGAGAAAAATACAAGCCAAATAAGCAAAAATAAAAACTTTATTATTTAGATTTTTTTTTAAATAATACGCCTTTAATTTATTTAATCTATACTATTATATAAAGCTGAAGAGTTTGTTTGTTTATTTGAACGGGCTAATCTCAGGAACTACTGGTTCGAATTGAAAAAATCTTTTAGTTTTGGATAGCCCATTTATCGAGGAGCGCTATAGGGTATATAACATCACACTATCACCAATAGGAGCGGAGCAGCAATGAAAAATGTTGCAAAAACGGTGAAAATTGATTCCTTTTGAGAGCTTCCGTTGCGTACGCTGCTTTAACGGTTAAAGTTACATAACAATCATGTACGACGAAATTGTTCCTCTTAAAAATTTCTAAAAAAAATCCGCAATAGCATATGTCTATCTATTTCGGTTGGCTCACTATAACCTTTTTAATGGTTATCGAATTTGTTCTGAAACAATGTATTATTTGGAAAGGGGTTTTTATAAACATGGTATTAATCCTTATCCAAATAAATACTTTATTCATCACAAGTATTTAATTTTGAACAAAGTTGCCCTTTACGTCATTTGATTTCAATGAATATCTTAGGAGATATTACAGTTTTAAAATATCTCCGCAGCAAAATTAATATTGTTGTTTGTATGTCTGTTTCTTACCTTTTCATGACTAAACGGGTGAACAAATCCTAATGAAATTCAGTAGAGGGATAGATTATATCCTAGGGAAGGACATAGGGTATCTTTTGTCTCAAAAAAATATCTTGAAAGGGGTGAAATAGAGGTTAAAAGTTTGTATGGGCAATCCGTAATACTTCAACTTAGGGATCTGAAAATTCACATTTAGGCTTTAGGTAAAAAATTAAGAAATACGTGTTTCAACGTTTTTACCAAATCATCCGTTAAAGGGCGAAGTGAGGAGTTAACTTATGAGGTATTCTTTAAATGTAATCTCAAGCTTCAGGCACAACACTTTTTTTTGTCGCGGGGAAAGCATTTTATTACTGCCGTCCGCTTCGGGGGGAAGCGGAATGAGAATAAAACGGTTATGCTGGACTAGCCGGTCTTACGACCCAGCACCCCCTCGCCCGGATGATGGCTATCCGGGCTGCGGCTGGGCCGAGTCCCTACTACTTATGTACACCCAACCGGACACTACCAGCTAAAACCCCGCGGTGGCCTTCTTCGACACTTACGGAGTGATCCCGGGGTATTATAAGGAGTGCTAGAAGTTTAAGTTAGGAGTTGTGCCTGTCTAGCCATCTAGACAGTCACAACACCTGAGATTCAGGACGATCGCTATAGGTGTCTCAGTGCAGAAGACAACTCCTTGCATTGATACTTCTGCTCCCGAAAATAAACTCCACGGGGGCCGAGCCGCGAGCAACAGCTAGTATGGATATGGCAGAGAATTGTTTTAGGTCGGTTCTGGTCTCTTGGTTTCTTATATAAGTAAACTCGTCTTCTTCTGTTTTCCTAATGAAAACACGACCTTGCTTAATCTACACGAATTTGTACTCTTTTTCTTTGACGATCTGGCGAGCCGCTGCGTGTAATTTGTTTTTAGGTGAAAGGTGCTCAACAATGTAAAGCGGCGATTTATTACCTCCAATGCCTATGTGAGCAGTACTGAGCTTGTCGTTTGGATTTGCCTTATTAAAATTTATTGTTTTCGCTAAAATGTATCCCGAAGCCTAGAGGTAGCCAATTTAACAATGATTGAGCGAGGTCTCTTGTCGTCTCTGTTACTTTTTACCACACGAGTGCAATGATGAATGTCGGATTCTTTCAAGTTGCAGGATACCTTAGACAGCTGAGTAATTATAGATAGCAAGTTTTACTGTTTGTGCTCGGGGACACACTCTATCTCAAGATTGTTAGAACGGTTATGCTGCTCAGCAACCTGAAGCCTGATTTGCAGATCCTGTAACGTATATGTTAACTGAACGTTCTATTTCTTTAGCTCTCCCAGTGTGTCTTGGTATTTGGCGATGGCGGATTTGGTGGTTTCATAATTTTCATTCAGAAACAAACATTATTATCCAAAGCAGTTATTTCCTGTTTTATGAATTGATTTTCGAGATTGAAATTCGGTTCTCACCATCTGCTTAATGCTCATCTGTTTGGTTAAGCTCCTGTGCTAAAGCCAATTTCATGACATTGAATTCTTCTCTTATTATTTCCCTAGCGTCTTTCTTTGTAATAACTGACGCGGAAGAGTTTAAGCCGGAACTTCCACTAATTGCGCTAGTATCAACAGTGGCTTTTTTCTATGCGTAATATTGTCATTAAAAGGTAGCGAGTCATTATTGTTCCTCGACTTCCCGGGTGAGTCAATGGGACGTAAAGGTGTATTACTGTTATCAGTTTTTGGTTGCTTTGCACATCATCCGTGACACTTCAATTTTTTTTTGATCAACACTAATTGTAGAGTAGCGTTTTTCAGGTATGTCAGCACATGCAACACAACAATGACGGCCGTTGCAAATTATTTTAAAATGTTGATTACTCACTCGTTTTGAGGTATTCCAATTATACCTCAGCAAATATACCACCGGAAAGTACACAACACGACCTTTCCAATGGTATATAGTTTGTAAGAAAATGGAGTGTTCTGTTATTCCATAAAATTTCAAATTAAATAAGCGGAGCCAAGAAATACAGTGTTACTGGTAACGAATGCGATTAGCAAATGCTGTGAATGAAATTATTGTATGTCATTGAGAGCGATTAACGCCTGTTTTGGTGTGGTAGCCGGCTAACGGCTATCTATTATGAAGAGCATTTAAAAAGGGCTTGAGATCTCGACATGAATACAGGGTGTCCCAAAAGTCGACGTCAAGCCGGAACCGGGTGAAAAGGCAAGTCATACCGGTTAACAAAAAAAATTAAAAAAATCTAAGTTGCTTGTTTTTAAAATTATAGGCATGGCCCGCGTTTTTTGCGCATTTGTGTGATCTTACGTAAGAACTATTAAGACTCCCTCCCACCCCTTGTAAGAAAAAATAAGACATGATCGACTCCCCCCCTACATCATCTTACGTAATAAATGAATGGCGCCAAAATTCATGCCTAAATATTTTTTAAATATATCGGATACAATTTTAGGATCACTTTTTTTGACAAAAACTTTATTCTGGTTTTGTCATATTTTGTGACATTCCTAGTGTGTTAGAACTATTTACATTAAAAGTATGTGTTTAGAAGACAGTCCAGATGGATTAGTAATTTTATCGATAACCTTTATAAGTTTATCTACAACACTATTTGAGTCTTGCATAAACGACAGTGTTACCACATAAACCACTCAAAATGCTACACTGGCATAAAGTTTATGAAATTGTAAACTTAGTCGATATGTTAACTCTCCTAATATTTTTAAATTATAAATTAAGAAGCATAAATAAAGTAATCCTACTAATATTATAAATGCGTATGTTTGGATGGATGCATGGTTGTTTGATATCCAATCACGCTACAACGGCTGGACGGATCTACTGAAAATTTGGCACAGAGATAGATTATAGTCTGGAAATGCACATAGGCTACTTTTTATCCCGGAGAAATATACAGTTCCCATTGGATAGTTTAGTTTTTCACAAGCAAAGGATCGACATGATTTTTTGCATAGTGGCAGTTTAGGGATCAGAAAATGACAAAGACCACTTTTAACTCGAAAAAATGCACGCTTCTTATGGGATAGCAAAATATAGAAGGTTAAAATGCTCCAAGACCTACACGCGGGCGGAGCCGCGGGCAACATTAGTTAAAAATGAATATTAAAAAAACAACTTGCGTTTAAGATATTGAATGCAAATAAATTTTGCAATACTGTGGCTAAAAGTTTAACATGGCAACATTTATTACCCGATGATAATTTTTAGAGATTATATGTTTTGTTGCTTTTAATGATAATATTACTTTAAAAAAATATGTCCAGGTGAAAAATAATTTTGTATTTTTGTAAGTTTGATGTGTCAGATCTATTTTTACATGTTAATACCGCTACAGGCTCGCGTTTTCAGGGAGCTCCATTCGCACGTGATGTCACTTTTTTAGTGGCGGATCACGAAGCGCAACTCGTTTTATAGAACGTGTATGAGCACCGTGCTCTTACATTTGTCATACGGGGTAAGCGCTCAATGGCGTCTCCAGTGTTAAATACTCTAAGTTTTGTAGACAATTTTCCGTGCAAAACATGATTTCTAAGTAAATTCTAATAATAGAGTATTCCCACGACAGTTTCTTTTCATATAAATGTATGTTTATACATTCGTTTCTGGAAACTCATTGATAAACAGAGTCCTTCGTCTGACTAACTTTAAAGTAAATACAAGTGAGCTAGACAACTTGCGTCGAACTGATGCGACTAATTTCTAAGTAGGTTCGTGCCGACCAATACCGCAGTTGACAAAGTTAGCAATACCATTATCGAAAGGATTTTGTAAATTCACTAATGAATAAGTAAGTTAGAAGCTATCCAAATCGGGTAGAAGAGTGCCTTCGGTTTATTGCAAGACAACGTCTGTCCGGGACCAGTAGTTTTAAAATTTTAAAGGATTAACCAAGATAACTTTTCCATTCATGGGGCCAGTTGTGTTTGTCCGAATCTTTTGCGTGCATTTGTACATGTTCTTTTAATTCCTTGACTGCTTAAATGAGCCTTGGTCATCAGGTCGCTCGATCCTTCGACCGTTACTTAGGTATTATTTTGCAATTGAATTTAGTCCACGATGTAAATATTTACGTAGTATTACAGGAAAATTTATTCGGATCAACTGAATCCAATAATAGTTTGTGTGGTTTTCCTCTTTCATTGTATCTATAGTTCCTAGTAAGTGTAATATGACCTTAAGTCGCTTGGGTAAAAGGCTGGTATGCTGGTTCTACAAAAAAATATCAATAATACTTATAGTTTTTTTTAAATTTTTTATTCTGGCACGAACCACAAGTGACCACACTCTACCTTATGGTAAACGCAGTGCCGTGCAATTAGAGTATCAAGTAGAGAGAGATAATTTATTCCTCGCTACGCAACACAATCATGCCACAATGCCAAATGGCTGGGCCTCAATCACTATGCCTAAAGGACCCAGGATCATAGGTGGGAACACGGTACTTGACAAACTGTTCCACAGCTTGATATCTATCATACTGCTGCAATAACTTAGTTGGAAGTGGTACAGACTCTGAAACGAAAGTCGCGGATTCGAAACCAGCCCTAATGGCAAACACCTCAGACTTTGGGAAGTTAAGTGAGTATTGTAAATTACCGCTTGCTTGAACGATGAAGAAAAACATGAGGTAAACAATCCGTATGGCCGAGAATCTCGAAGTGCTGTGAAGCTTGCCAGTCCGCATTATGCTAGCGTGGTGGACTAAAGCATAATCCCTCTAATTAGTAGAGGAGGCCCGTGCCCAGCATTAAGACAGTGTAAAATATACAGGGCTGATTAATATCTATAGATGATTAATATCTCTCAATATTTAAAAAAAGTATCAGTATCGGTTAGTAACGTAATATTAAATTAAGCTTATCTAAATTTCACATCACCACGCTTTAAGTGAACATTTGGAAATTTAACGACCTCATTTGGTAGTCTATCGTATCTTAAAAAAGGTTTTTTAATATGAATTTTAACGGTTCTTAATCTTCTTAATCATTGGCAAATGTGTTGTTGCTAGGAAAATATTTATTAAAAAAAAAGAGTCTATAATCGGCAATAATCGGCCTATTTAATATGGATACAACTTAGAGTATACAAAGAGTATTATACTATAAACGGAAAATATAGATATACCAAAGAGATTACAAACTAGTAATGAGGTTATTATACAAGATCCTATCGAACAGCAATCTGTGTCATTTTAAATAATTTTAAATTGTAACGCTTTTTAATATCTAAAATGTAATTTGGCTACATAATAGTGGATTCGATATCTCATTAAAGTATTTGCATGGGATTATTTTGCCAAATATGACAATTAATTCTTTGACATATTCAGTGCGGTCGTAGAATAATATGGTGGTGGCTTTGGGTTCGGTCTCCGCAAATTTTTGTGTGGATCCCAAAATTTTTTCGGATGTGGGTGTTGTAGGACCGAAAGACCCTAATATTTCTAATGCAGGGTCAGGAGTGAGGGACCCATTTAGTTACTTTGTCATATTGTTAGTTCATTGTGGTATAGTCAAGCGGTATATAACCTCTAGATATTTATATGTCTCAATTATTAAGCTTCTTTCAGTCAGACTTAATTTATTTAGAAAAGCTTATACTATGTATATGAAAGGTATTATCAACATAATTTTCAGTCTATAGCGCTAGATTCTATTTTGAATGATTCAATACTCCACCGGACTGCCTCGGTTGCGCAGTTGTAATTGCGCATGCGTTACGACTGCTGTGCTGAGGTCTCGAGTTCGATCCCGGGTCGGGTAAGGTTATATTGGGTTTTTCTATCTAGAAATTCCTCAGTATTACCCCGAAGTCTGGAATCTGTGCCCGGTATGGCGATTGGCTCGCCCCCTATCACATTATGGGACCAAAATTCGGCGAAAAGTGGGTGTACTGGTTACACCTCTGCCTACCCCTTCAAAGATTACAGGCGTGGGTGTATGTGTGTTTGTGTGTGAGGTTATACTATGTATATGAAAGGGATAATCAACATATTTTACAGTATAAATCGCTAGATTCCATTTTGAATGATTCAATATTCCAATCCGTACCTTATCTGGGTAACAAAATGGAATCATTTAAATAAAATTAAGTTATATAAAAGTATTTTCTTATTCCTTTGCAAAAAAGGTTCCATTTGGTTAGTTTTTAAATAAACGACGACCTGAATACGATCAAGGTCTTTCGCCTGTTGCTAGGCGTCGAATAAGGCGCCAAGAGAATCTATAAATTATATCTACTTATAAATTGTAGTAAGGTCGTACATACGACACTGCAGAGGTCGTGTGTGAAATTCTTTTTGAGGATTAGCTTGAGTTGTTGATGTCGTATCAATATTAGAAGTAAGTCCATCTGAATATTATAAACTTTCTCTATATCAGCCTCCATCACACTAGACTATTCATTGTTTTTTTTTAAAACAACAGAGATATTGTAGTGCATCTTTGCATAGCCTATGTGTGTGATATATATGTATAGAGATGACTTAGTGCCTGTCTCTATTGACTTAAATGTATAGGAATGACTGGTGATGCCTCACAGTAGCTGTATTTACGAGTTCACAGCCTCCACAGGCGCAGTAGGCGAGTAGCCGGCTGTGAAACGAGATGCCGTGGGTTCAATTCCCACACCGGAACAAATTTTTGTGTGACGGCCAGTTCTTTGTGTTGGGTCTGAGTGTTGTGAGACCGAAAGTCTCTCGTAGTCCCTGATACCCACGACATAAGATTCGTATCTTAGTGAGATCGAGGCTATGTGTCAAATGTTGGGTGTAATTAAGTTCACGCACACAGCAAGATGTGTGCAGAAATATCTATAGGAAATAATCTCTTGTGTGACAGTCCTATTAGACCAAATAAAAATGTGGTCTATTGTAAAGCAGTGCGTGAGCTAAATAATAATCAGCGCCGCCGGTGTCATCAGAGCACCACAAAAGGTACTGACTATATAAGTCAATCTGTCGGGCTGTTTGGTCTAATCTTTAAGTTCGACATTGGCACGAATAAACGGTAGTTATCTGTAAATGGGTGAGCCGAATCTATGACAATGGAGCAGTCGCTAGAAGTATTTAAAACACAGTAACATTTTCCTTTGGCTTTTATTTTAGGAGGAGTAGATAAAAATGCTGTAACGTATACCCAATATAATTTCGCTCTTTATACATTTCTCGAATTAATATACCATGTGATTCATCAAAGATAACCACTGACGTATATTATATGGACAGGATATCTAATACAAAATGACAGCTATTTTCATGACCTATTTGAAGCGCCCCTCTCGAGTGTATTTGAAACTAAATTTGACATATAATAGGGATGTTGATATTTTTAAAAATATCGGATTTCCGATATATCGATATTTTTAAATATATCAATATCGGAGTTTGATATATCGATATTTTTAAATATATCAATATCGAAGTTTGATATATCCGAAAAAAATATCGATATTTTTATTAAAAATTTTGACTCGTCTAAGGGTCTGGTCCTGACGCCATACATCCTTTCTTCGTGAATCGGGGCGCCAATGTATTTATTAGATTCAAAGATCTTGGAATCATATTTGACGACACCTTAAAACGTGATATTTTTTAGTTTTTTTTAATTATAATTTTTTGCCATGAACTTAATATTATTTTCTACTTTTTAGTTCGGCTAGCTATTAAAGCGTGCTATTTTTTAAATATAATTAATAGTCCCAAAACAGCATCAAACCTAGTTATAATAATATATTCTATTGTAAATTAAGACCCCATTAAAAATATGATCTAAAATGAAAATATGTTTTGCTAAGGCGATGTTTTTATTATTTTTAAGATTTGTAAACCATCGACTGTTGTGTATCATTGTCGATATATCATCCTTCGTGTCTCAACTCTATCGTTAGTTCCGCGGACGCTCACTGCTCGACTGCACTGCTATCAGCGCCAATATGGCGAAAATCAAATAGGCACACTTTCGCGGATCAAATATCCTGTCCATATAATATACGTCAATGAAGATAACCTATAAAATTCAAGATACAGGCAAGCAGATTGGCAGTTTTTGCGTCATAGTTACCAAGATGGCTGCCCGAACGCAGCTGTTTTGACACAATATTATTATTTTGATTTGATTAATGTAATTTGCGATAGTAAATTACTATCTTCGTTTGAAACACTATACCAAAAATTTTATCGCACGTCACGGTTTTTAGATAATAGAACTGTTGTGGTCGTGAATAAAATGTAATCTGATTTAATTTGATCTAATAATACGCATAGCAACCAGAGTCCATGTTTTTTAATTATTATGCTGACTTTTTGTGCGAAGCGGCCTCTAAATTTCTTATTACTGGCGAGGAATTTTTGTGGATAGGTAGGTATGTGAATAATGTAAGAAATTGTTGGAAACTTCTAAATATCTGTATAAATAAAATTAATGTTTCTTATGTAAGGTTCAATAATTTTTGGCTTTGTTGTTTTATATTTAATCATTTAATGAATAAAAATGGGTGAGTGTACTTATGTACGCGCGTGAGAAGTTATACTTCTTTGGCCTCATTAAAAAATATGATAATATATATATATATATATATTCATAACGCGCCTAAACAAGTATAACTTCAATGAAAATGCAAGATTCATCTACCTAGAAGTCACTAGCCAGTCATGTACCATAAGCTGAAACACTGGCCACTTTCGCCATTCTTACATGCTATTTTTAACTTTAATGTTATGGAAATAAAAATGATTTTACTCGCTCCTTTATTAAAATTTCACTCTCATAATTTTTTCATAACGCGCCTAAAGAAGTATAACTTCAAAAAATAAAGGTAATTGTGGATTAGAGACGATAGGTGACTGGGCATTCGGCTTATTGAGGCTTCTCGATCCGAACAACTGGCCGGTTGTGTATTGTTTTTAAAAAATAAACCGATATTAAAAATGTTGAGAAAAACATGGCTTGTGGTCAGTATCATTAAACTCTAGGGAGTATGCCCTTTGCCTTTCCGAAAGTTAAGAAATATCATGATGTGAAATTGTAATTTTTTTTTAATTTTTGTTTGAATTGGAAGTTACCTTACACTTATATGTAGAGTACTTTATCGAAACATCTAAGAGCATGTTGTTATAGAAACAAATTTTAAATATGTTTAACATAACAATAATAACATCACATGGATAAGAAAGTGTGCACTGAAGTTTAACATTACATTAAATTCATAGAAAATGAAATACTTTTTTTTTATCAAAGTCTATTTATTAATGAAGACCATCTAACATGACGTTAAGACCTACGGTAGCGCCGCGAATAGCTTTTACGAAGGCGACGGCACGAGCAACCGCTAGTACTTTTACATATATTATGAAATCTTAAAAATGATGATGGTATAACTAACTAAAGCAATATCGGAGTTAAGAGAAAAACAACTTAAATTTAATGACATAAATTCTAGAACTCTATGGCCTTAAGAGACGGTCTTGTAACCAGGCTGATAATGAAAAGCTTCCAGCTATTCTCTGTCTCCCCTAGGCACGTTACCAGCTTGTTAGACGTACATTTCATTCTAGTCTAATAAATCATCGTAAGTACGTTGTTGCGAACAATCTTTTGTGTTAACTCCAGACGAATTATCCACAAAGCGGTGTTTATCTCTTGTTTGGTACTGTAACATGAACTATACAAAATATTTTTATTATGAAAATAGCTCGAGGCAAAACGTAGGACAAAGAGTCATGGTAACTTGATATTTAATTTTACTGTTAGGTATGTAGCAAAGAATGAATTGTACATAATATTATACAAGAATTACTCAAATTGAAACTCTGACTGCCTCGGTGGCGCAGTTGTAATTGCGCAGGCATTACGACTGCTGTGCTGAGGTCTCGGGTTGGATCACCAGGTCGGGTAAAGTGATATTGGGTTATTCTATTTATAAATATTCAGCTTCAGCCCTGTGACTGGAATTGAGCCCGGTAAGGCGATAAGCCTATAGCCCCCTATCACATTATGGGACCGTTATCAATTCGGCGATAATTGGTTGTACGGGTTACACCTCTGCCCATCCCTTCAGGGATTACAGACGTGAGTGTAAATGTATGTATGTATATTGTATATATTTGCAACGTGAATGTACTTCACGTTGCTAATTGTACTTCTGCCTATCCCTTCGAGGATGCAGACGCGATTATGTTAGGTGTCATCTAAATATCTCAAATACTATTTAATATATAGCTATATGGTGTTTCTTCTTGTATTACTTGCCACTCTACGACCTACCGTTCCTGCCTTGCTAAACATCATCTTATAATATCGTAAATAACCTGCGTGGGTGATGAAGAGTGGATACAGTAAGGTGATCGCTGCGTACTTGTAAACTAATAATTCCACTCGAAGTGTTGTGTCTTCTTTAAATATATTTATAATTGACATTGCTAAAGTTGGTATAACAAAAACAAAGATGATTATTTAGATATAGGTGTTGTGTCGAATAGACATCGAATATTGAACTCCACTGCCTCGGTGGAGCAATTGGAATTGCGCATGCGTTACGACTGCTGTGCTGAGGCCTCGGGTTCGATCCCCGGGACGGGTAAAGTGATCGTGGGTTTTTCTATTTAGAAATACCCAGTATCAGCCCTGAGTCTGAAATTGAGCTCGGTATGGCGATAGGCTCGCCCCCTATCACAATATGGGACCGTAATAAGTACGGCGAAAAGTGGGTGTACTGGTTACACCTCTACCTATCTAGGGATTACAGGCTTGAGTGTATATTAGGGACGTTATGGATTTGAAATTTCGGATCTGGATGTGGATACGGATATGTGAATAATATTATATCGGTTTTGGATACGGTTACGGATATGAAATTATTTCGGATTATCCGTCAGTTTCGGATAGTTTCGGTTATGGATATTAGGTTTTGAAGAAATTGTAAAAGCAAAAAACAAATAGCTTTATTTTTAGTTTTTCATTTGGTACTATTTTATGTAAGTAAATGTAATCCCACAAGAGTAAATGACTGACAGGCTATGTCGGATACGCGCGCGGTTCGTGTGTCGGTTCGGCCAGGCAAATACAAAAACCAGTCCTAACGTGTCTCAATTAGAAAATCCGAAATTCTTTGAAACTTTTATATCAGATTCGGTTACGGTTACGGATAGAATTTTATTTCGGATATCCGATAGTTTCGGTTACGGAGCTCCATAACATCCCTAGTGTATATGTATGTATTGTATTTTACAATATCTCGCTCCATTTTACATGTCAAGCCACAGGCCATGTTTTCCTCTTATAAAATTCTATTTTTAAAATTATTCACTGTTTATTCTTTTACTATACACACAACCAGACAATCGTTCGGATCAAGGAAATTCAATCAGCCGAGTTTTCCGTCATCTATCGTCCCTAATCTACGTTACCTATGTTTTACAATCATTACATGATTAAATGTAAAATAAACATGCTAAAAATTACGAAACCTTACTACCTTTACTATTCGAACGTATGTTTCGAATACTGTGATGTTTACGACGCGTTGTGGAGAGAACCAAGGTGAACGTCTCGAGACGACGTCGCCGAATTTCGCATCGTATTGTTGTGACGTTACTCGTTTCTTTTGGCAGTCTGATAGTAATTAGAACATTTGTATTTCGGGAAAATTTCGACCATTACTATATTGTATCAGAATTATGTTGACCGACAATTTCAGGTCAAATTTGCAAGTTGATTAACGAAAATAATAGTAATTAAAAAATAAAATAAAATAAAGTAAAATAAAAGAGTATTCTCGCATACATTTTTGCTGCACCTTTTGGTATCGTTAATTGAATTAACGTTTAGTTTGAAACGGTTCGATTAATTGCCTACCTCTTTGGGTCATACTTTAAGTTTTATTTTGACGAAATTCGCCTATTTTGACATTTGTTTATTGATCTTATAATGTTTTATTATATTGTTTTTAACAAACTCTTTTTAATAATGGTTATTTTTTACTTTTAATTATTCTGATATGTAAATACTGTTAGTGTCACATTACTATTAAGAACTTTATTATTTTCTGTTTGTTTTTTTAATGATACAATTAATTCATTATGAAAATGGCACTATACATTGTAATATTGACTAAGTGAGTAATTACAAACGGCTATGTCACATTGTTTTAGACATTTTACACGTGTAAAGGGTTAATAGTTGTAATGTGCATTTGCATTATTATATTTATTGTCTTCGCCCAAAAATCAGTTTTTACGCACTATATGGAATATATCAGCCTAATTTGTTGAGCTGTTGTCTTAAATTGGTTTATAGTCCTTCAATACAAGTCACCAGACAAATTAATTCGATATTTTATTAGCACTGTATAAACATATATTACTGAATGCAAAAATGAGAGAAATGCTGTGAGACCATAGTCCCTCGCAGTTCTTGATACCCACGATATAGGTTTTACCTAGTGTGGGGTCAGAACTATGTGTGTGATTGTTGGGGTCAGAACTATATGTGTGACTGTTGGATGTGTGATTGTATTTATATTATTTATCTTTAAATACCCAAGATATAATATCTGATCAGTTTGTTCACACGATCTTTGATTTGATCGGATAAATACGGTAATAATATTGAATACTTACAGTACTGTTATATTCCCGTTACAATTGTAAGAGATGCTAGGCGTCATCCAAATAATCACCGTTTATTTCAGATGCCAATGTAATGACAATAGATTCGACTTGTGGGTGGCGTGATAATGGTTACTGAGCAATGACGTCATCATTCTACTGTTAATAGGGTATTTGACAATTTTTGAAAATTGATGGACATCGATAGAGGACGCTTCACTTATAGCCCCCGTAATATTTTTATTATTGAAATATACTCAATTTATATAAAATCCGTGATTTAATTTTTTCATATATAATTTCGCGCTAAAACGCGTTGTTACGTGACATTATCTCTATGTGACGTCATCGCACATCTACAAACATTCGTGACACCTAACAACATAACAAATTATTTGCATTTATATCTAGTTTTTCCACAAAAATTAATGAGCCAGCATATAAATATTGTTCAATGCCTTTGTGTAAAAACTCGACACTAAATCCCGATAAATTGTTCATCCATGTGCCAAAATCCAAAGTTTTAAGAAAGAAGTGGCAGATTTCGACTATCAGCCCTTGTAATGCCTTCTTCCATTCTTATAGAAGACTTGAAGACGAAATTAACACGTTTACACATCGAAAAATATGTTCTTCCTTACAATTTTATTTGTCGTAGGATGCAATGTTTATGTGCGATGTCGTCACGAGTAATGGCGGCCGGTATTGCTACGTTTTTGGCACCGAGTGATACAGATTAAAAATTCTAAATTTTAATGACGAAAATAAAATGTTTATAATACGTTTAAAATAAAAAAATGTATTTAATAAATATGATGGCCCACTATCCTTTCTCCTAGTGCAGTTTTCTATTTTTTGGTTACACCAGTCAAACACCCTATTGCAGATGTCTTAGCTTCGAAAATTTTAGGGGTTATTTTAAAATTAACTGCCTTAGAAATAAAATTAAATTTAATTAGTGGTTTATTTTTACTGTTTAGTCTCGACGTTTCGAAAACTTTACAGCCTTCATGTTCACGGGATGGAGTGAATTGTATGCCAAGACAAGTTTTATTTAAGTGTAATATTCGCCTAAACATAAGAAAACATAAATGATGTCCCTGTTAAAAAGAAATGGGTATCTAGCTCAAGATTGACAATCCATGTCGATATTTTTCAAGTTTCATGTTCAAATTCATTTTAGATGTTTTCATTTCGTCGTTATCCTAGGTTGGTTTCAGAGTCTACCTTCCTTTTTTACTTTACCTGGCCCTCATCATCTTTTGAACAGAGGCCGTTAGCTTTTATGAAGTAGTTTCTTCGTGGGTTTGTAAATAAAACAAAATATTAATTTCATATTTAGATCCAATGCTCAATATTACATTTATATAAGAAGTTTGATATGGTATTTATTTAAGTTTTTTTTGGTAGGGATCTATATAATGTAAAATTGTTTGTATCTGGGGTGTAATCCATAGAAATACTCAACAGATTCAAAATTATACTACCTTTTTTAATTTCAATTAAAAAATAAATATATAAAAAAGGTATTAACCTTTTTTCATTTAATAAACCGCGATAGAATCCGTAAAACTAGTTTTATTTCAAAAAAGTTTTTAATTCATAAAAAGTACACCGACTTCAATAAAAAACAAATTATGCGTCCTTATAAAATTTGAGGGTTGCCCTCGATTTTTCTGAGATACCATGATCAGATCCTAAGTTGGTGCCAATGGGACAACCTGGGAAGTATACTCTTTTAAACAAAAAAAGAATTTTTCGAATTGGTCCAGGCGTCTTCGAGTAATCGGGGAACATACATAAAAAAAACCGACGAATTGAGAACCCCCTCCTTTTTTTTGAAGTCGGTTAAAAATGCTACACTGCCGCTGGAACATGAGGTATATATTTTTTTTCTAATTATTTTTTTATCCCAGAAAAAGACTAAGGACGCAGAGTCACAAGCAAAATGTACTAGCTCTCCCGATAGATTCATGTTTATCGTAAGGAGTCGATAAATATACAAAGTTGTATATATCGATGAAATATATAAGGTCATGTCTGCAATTTTTAAACACAGTAATTGCTTTGTACTTGTAAACGAGACAGAGGCCAAAACACTTTTAGTGATTGTCTGGCAGTGGCGGTAGATAACAAAATAGATTATTACACAGCATACCTGTTTACTAGTTTGAAACAGAAATAAACTTTTTTTTGAAAACAAGCTTCTAATTTAATTGGTGTCAAATTCATAAGAAAAACGCATTCTTTGAGATTCAGATTTCACAAAAAAAAAATTTTGTCATAAATCATTGATAATTCACAAGAATCCATCTGGTTAGTAATCAATATCTTGTGACTTATCCACGCGTTGATAATTTTGAAGCTGATCAATAAATATGGCCTTAACGAAATACTGCACATTAATTAAGTGTTTTTAAATAATTGGTGAATACCACAGTGTAAAACACTACAATGTAAAAAATTGATATCCCCGACGCATGAAATAATGTCTAAAAATCTAAAAAATGTATAGTACCGACTTTTAATGCAAATTCTCTGGTAACCTATTAAGTCTATTCACGTGTAAATTACGCTAAATCTCATGACTCTTAAAACAACGAGTAATCTATCTATACTATACAATAGTGGTAGAGCCACGCTGTAGACATATTTGTCTACAGCATGAATGGGCTGGCTCGACCGGGGTAGTACCACTGTCTCACAGAAAACCAACGTAAAGTGACAGTTTACTGTCGCGTTTCGTATGGTAAGTAAGATATCCGGAGGCCCACATTCCCCCATATCTTCCCTAATACCTATTCCTGTCCTTTAAGGCCGACAGCGCCTACATGATACTTTCGGTATTGTGGATGTTCATGAGCGGTGGAGATCACTTAACATCAGGTGACCCACTGGCTCGTTTGTCGGACTATGCTATAAAAAAAGACTAATATATAAACAGGTAGTTTGTGAGATTGGATGTTCGGGGTAATATCCGGTACTCTCGATCAGATTTAGAAAATTCGCTGTTAGAAAGGTATATTATCCCTGAGACTATAGACTGAGAGACTGACTGACTGTAGAGTAGTGTAGAGCTAGCCGCAGGCAACAGCTAGTTTAATATATCTAGTAAAAAGCATAAACGCTACACCTCGAGCATACAAAGCCTCCGCATCAGCCATTGTTTGCACGCAAAAGTCACCGTTCCAATAGTCAAGGTCTTGGCGAAGGATACAATGATACCAACCAATACAATGATACTGGAAGATTGGGTAGAGGGCGCCCAAGGAGAACGTTTACGAATCAAATAAACGATCTTCTCCTAAAAGGGTAAATCAGAAGTACCTCCAACCGTCGTAAATGTATGAGAAGATGTATGAATGTGGAAGAGGCGAAAGAAGTATGTCAGGATCGTAGCTTGTGGCACTCAATAGTCTCTGCCTACCCCCATGGGATACGGGCGTGAGTGTATATGTATATGTATGATACCAACCCAACCGTACTCTAGTACTCGAGAGACCCACCTAGTGGTAGTAAGTGTTGCAAAAGGGGGTTACTAATGAAAACACCATGTATAGAGTTGGTGATTAGTGACATATTGGTAAAGTTGACAATCCCGTAAACCTCATCTTATCCGAGTAAATGTAAACTGTTTTTTTTATGAAATCATTCGTTTTATGATCCCTGAAACCAATGATAAATAAATAATAATAATTCTAGACCTGTATTAAACATTGTCCCACTGCTGGACACGGGCCTCCTCTACCAATGAGAGGGGTTAGGCCTTAGTCCATGCTGGTCTAATGCGGGTGGATAGATCAATGATAAATGCTAACGAATTATTTTTGCAGTGCCTAAGTATATTTAATGCTCAGATAATCGGACACACTTTATCAAGAGTTTTAAAAGTAACAATAAAATTTTAAGATCGTGATTACAAAAATGCCAAGAAAAAATGCAAATTCTTAATTTTAGATTTTAAACTTACTAATAAGTTTTTTTATCACCAAATCTTTCATTAGTACCCCTATTTTGGAACAACCTGTATATTTTACCACACGCACAGCAGGCGAAATATTTTTTTATCTAATTAGAGAATGAAAACAAAATATCTCTAAACCCATTAAAATGTTTATATACGATGAATGGTAACAGTGAATCTCAAAATGTTATTTTTTCTATAAATATTTAGAGTGATTAATGCAAATTAAGTTTTATAAATCTCAACATTTTTTGTTTGTTTGAACGCGCTGAACTCTGGAAATACCAGTCAGAGTTGAAAAAATCTTTTTATATTCATAGTCTATTTATTAACGAAGGTTATAGGGTATCTAACATCACGTTACAACCCACGGGAGTGGAGCAAATGGTTGTCACAGGGACCACGCCGAGAACACGCGAGCAATGGTTATTTATAAAATATATATTTAATCCTGAATTGGTATTACAATAGACCTACGGCTGATTTTCTTGAAGAATTTTCTCTGTGAACATTTCCAAAGCACCGGTTGATTTTAAATAGTATTATACATAAATATAAATGCCCCTGGTGGCCTAATTTACTATTTACCTAACTTGATCATTTGATCAGAAGCATTCCCCAATTATTGAAAACAATGCCACCCATAAAAAAAATAACGTCACTTTACTATGTTGTGTCGTTAAAATAACTATCAGAGTTAAGTTCAAATGCCAAAATATTAGGGCAGAGTAAAAGGTTTCTTATCACTCCTCTCTTGCTTACATTAGGATTATCTTTACAAGGTAGATAGAACAAAAGACAAACAAAGAAATTGACAAAGTCTATTGTTTTTCTGGAAATTAATTTTACTTCGTTTCGAAAGTAGATCTTGTGATGATTACTTTTTTTTATCCTAACACGGCAAAGTGACCACATTGCACCTGATGCAGTGCCGTCCAGTTAGAGTATCAAGTAGCGTGAAACAATCTATCCCTCACTACTTAACACAATCATCACATCACAATCAGTTCGCAACATTATATGCTGGTCATAAATCTAATAGCTTCTTTTATTTATATTTAATATTGGGCCATTAAATAAGCATACATTATAATATTGATTTGTTCGAAAAAAATAAATGATTCATTAATTAAATATCTGCCTCGAATGATATATTACAAATGTGCAGGTTTTATTTATTTTTGTTTGTCAACCTTGATGATCTTTAAGATTATAAATTGAATTATAATAATGATACATTCAGGCTTTGTATTTTTGCAAATAAATCCACGAAATGCCTCGGTGGCGCAGTTGTAATTGCGCATGCGTTACGACTGCTGTGCTGAGGTCTCGGGTTCGATCCCCGGGTCGGGTAAAGTGATATTGGGTTTTTCTATCAAGAAATTTCTCAGTATTAGCCCGAAGTCTGGAATCTGTGCCCGGTATGGCGATAGGCTGCCCCCCTATTACATTATGGGACCGAAATTCGGCGAAAAGTGGATGTACGGGTTACACCTGTGCCTACCACTTCGGGGATTTCAGGCGTGAGTGTATGTGTGTAAATCCACGGAGTATTTATAGTTTGTAAAAAATAGGAATCCAGTTTATTTGATTATTATGATTTAAAAGAGTGATTTAAAAAGATCAAACTAAAGCTGCTACTTAGAAATAATATATTTTTATTGTGACAAGTTATAGATTGGGAAAAAGAAAAGTAATAACTAATGACCATTTGTACAAACAGTTATCATCTAATAACGAGTCTCAAAGTGTGGACGAACTTAACTGAAGATAAACGACTTGCAATTGGACAAACTCAATTTTGTTCATTTGTTAAAATTGACATAAATTTTAAAATTTAAATGAATTACTTTTCATTTAGGAGACAAAACTATTGAGGATAAGTTTGAAAGTAATTAACAAAGATTTTATAGAAATAATTTAGATGTTTTTTTTTATAAATTATTCGTCTCTCGTTTCATTCTTTATGACAGCCTCCATAGCCCTGAGGGTGAGTGGCTGTGACACGAAAGGCTACGGGTTCGATATCCTTCTAGAAACAAATGCTTCTATAATAGACTCAAAGATAGTTTGTATACTTTATAATTTTTTTTATATAATTTGTATATTCTATAATTGTCGTTACTGTTGGGTCAGGACTATTTCTGTGTCTGTTCGTTGTTATTTATTTTAATATAATCACATAAATTAAATAGACGGAATCTTAATTTGACTATATGTATCAAACTATTTCAAATGTGGTCACTTTGCCGCGCCAGAATAAAAAAAATCTTATCTTAATAGATTTATTCAGAACATTTAGACATTCTTAAAATAATTGACATATTGATTCGAACAAGAAAATCAGTAGAGCGGTTAATAATTCCAAGCTCTGTATAAAAACTATCCAAGGAGGCTGGATATGTACAATTTGAATTTAAAATAGAAAAACGTGAACTAATTAGCTAGTTAAGATGGTTACATGAATTACTGCCACTACCGACGGAAGCCGAAGTTGTCTAACTGGTCCGCACTATATATAGGGAAATAATAACTGCACTAATTCTTTGGTCACGACATTCAATGCCGACGGTTAGCCGATGCTATGGTACTTTAAACGCATAGGTACTTAGATAAGATGCTTTTTTTTGGGTATGGGCTTGTGGATAAAGACTAAAGTCAAATATGTTAAATTGGGACAATTACATTTTAGTTTTGCTGTTTTACTATTTACTGTGTCTTTTTTGTGGCTAGCAAGTACTATACACTGGTCGATTCAAAACCGAATAGCTGCTGCTGACATTTAACAGAAAAATTTTAGCAACTATCAAAATTTGGTGCTTTATCATTGATTGGTTCATCAGAATTAGTAAATAATTAATTTTCACGCTGTTAATTAGAATATTAGCAGCGTGTAAGTATACAATCTAAATAGAATACCAATCATTTAAATTATGCCTACAGTTTAAATCATGATTCAAGAAATAAACAAGAGAACCAGACCTAACAATGTAAGGAAGGTTGTTTAGTATTATTGTAATAATAAAAATACGGTTTTTTTCTTAAATAGAGTGTCAGTAGCAAAGACAATAGAGTCATATAAACTAACGAGATTATATTCTGATTTAATGCTTATGTCAATAAAATAAACACAGCACATCGAATACCACGTAGATGTGTATAGGCAATATAATACTAGCCCTGTATTAAACATTGTCCCACTGCTGGGCACGGGCCTCCTCTACTAATGAGAGGGGTTAGGCCGTAGTCCACCACGCTGGCCTAATGCGGGTTGGCAGACTTCTCATACCTTCGAAAAATTCTCAGATATGCAGGTTTCCTCACGATGTTTTCCTTCACCGTTAAAGCAAGCGATAATTAACATTTTAATACACACATAACTTTAGAAAAGTCAGAGGTGTATGCCACTTGGGTTTCGAACCTACGACTTTCGTCTTGTCAGTCCGTACCGCAACCAACTAGGCTATCGCTGCTACAATATAAATAAACGCAAAACCACATCGGTTGGCAATAAAATCAGTCACAACCTGGCCTGCTAAGGAAAGTAAAAACAAAAAAGAACAAAGGCAACTTGAGCAGTCCACAATCATGAGTCAGATGCATCCTAAATCAAACAGAGCTCCAGTAAATGTGTCTTTGCGGATTCTATATGTAGCGGATTTAAAAATAGAATTTCAATAAAATGCACAGCGAAAGGGTTTGAACCGTTAACAAACATCAGACGAACTGCATAAGCGACCGTCAAGTCTATTAAAACGTACTATCAGCCAACCGCTTTTTGATGTCGAAAATAACAAAAAATAAATTCAATCACGACAAAATCGCCTGTGGCCGTCGACTCGATCTTTTTTGGTCTGTATTTAACAAACGGTCTTTGTCGTGAACAGAGTCACATTGGACGGTGTCAGTGCACCCTATCGGTTACTGGTGGTAACAGAAACGTTGGAAACTTGCAAATTCTTCATATAATTGGATTTTTTCGTACCTAACATAAAAAGGCAAAGAAAATTGAGCAATCGTAAATAATAAAAAAACAGCCGTATAAAAGCGGTCATAGCAAATAAAATTACATGAAGTCGCAGCAGTTGATAATTAATAAGTTAATAAACACACGTTTGTACCGTGCCGGTGAAACTTTGTACTACTGTAACTCGATGTCGATTCGCGTTAATTTGAAATCCGACGCGAATAATTCTTTGCGTTCAACTCGATAATTAGACGCATTCCTGTGAGTCATCCAACCGAGACTTGTATTTTTATTGGCTGTTTGCATTATATTATCTCGACCAAGATATATTTTCGCGAAATTGCACGTCGCTGTGCGGTGTGCCTCAGTCGCCGTTGTATAAAGTCCAAATTGGTAAAGAGGTGGCGGGGCGCGCGCCGGCGAACAGAGCCGAGCCGAACCAAACCGCTCCGTATTCGAAAGTAAAACAATAGCGCTTTGAAATCACTTCGGTGATGACGAAGTCGATGGAAATTATCACCTACTCGTCTGACGTCCTGAGAGTTCGCTTAAACACTGCATGAGGTTTAATCGGAATAGGAAATAAACGTGCCGGCCACACGTCACGCTTCACGCTTTGTTCTCGTTCACCAGACTCCCGCCGTCTTCTCTCGGCGACAACACTTTCTACTCGGGGAATGACGGACTTTTTGAGTGTGCACCTTGTTTTACTTATCAGAATCAGTATTTTATCAGAAGTGTCCTTAAATACTCGGCGCTTCCCACAGCCGCATGGACTCACAATAATCGTAAAGGAAAACTGCGCCAGCGACGGTCGGCCGCTGTCGAAAAATATGCCAAAACCAGTTTTAGCTGCTTTTGTTCAGATCTTTCGGCGGGTAGTTCGATGACCAATGCAAGTGTGGATGTGTGCGATTTTAGGTGCGAGGGTGTCGTTAGAGGAGGCGAGGCGCGAGGGTGCGGCGGTGCGGGGCGGGGCGGGGGCGGTGCAGCCTGCAGCGGTCATCAACCGCGCTGTGATTAACGTGTGACTCACCGCAGTGTTCAACTCTTTGTCTTGGAGGCCGTGATCTGGTCCATGTCTACTCACCTCCGGCTGTGGTCGCCGTCGTCGCGGCCAGGTGCGTCGCCACGTGCTCACTGCACCACGTGCTCGCCACCAGCGGCACTCGCTCCAGTCGACCGCGCGGTTAACCGCCGACACGGTAAGTGTACTCCAACAAGCGCCTGGAACCATCATCACCAGAGCACCTGATGAAGTACAATGGGCGTGCGGCGGTCACAGTTCCGTTCTGCGTGTTCGTTCCATGGATTTCGGAGGAGGCAGCGCGCGCTACTTCAGGTACCTGACTCGGTGAGGACAGCCTCGGCGCCGGAGTAGCGCGCGGCGCCGCCGCCTGCTCCTATTTATAGCGCGCGCCGTAACGGAGAGGCGTACGTCTCCGACGGCGATCGGGGCACGACTGCACATCGGAGCCGGCGGCCGTCCCCCGCGCGTCCCCAGACGTCAGCTGACCGCGGTTGCACCGGCCCTGACATTGGCGGGCGCGCCGGCGCGCGGGGGGCGAGGTCGCTGACCCCGCCCGCGGAAGCCTCCTCGCGAATCTACCGCCCCCGCCCCCGCCGCCCCCGCCCCGCACCCCCGCCGCGTCGCCATAGGCCCTCGCCCTCGCCCTCTGTCTCGTCTCCACCGCCGCGGTCACTCGTCGCACGATGTCACATTCACCAACTTTGGCTGCTGAATGATTTCAGGCCATCTGTCGCCTTACACTTGTACTGAATACCTGTTCTATTCCCAACTAGAGGTGATTACAAGCCGCCCGTAAAAGAACAGTCACAGTATACCTACTAGTAGAAAGTGGTATTAAAATGCATAATAATCGCAAGACTCCAAGAATATATCAAAATAAGAATATCAAATATTATGCTATTTATTTCAATTAGCTAATAGGTGCAATAATTAATTTCTTCCGAGTTTCAAATAATTCCTACTAAGATCACATGGATTGGTACGATGGCATTAAAAAATAATATTTGATGTTTACAGTATAGACGGGTAAAGGTGACTAAGATCTTGGTCTGGAAAGGTGAAGGCCCTGGGAACAATTGACTAGACGACCCGAGTTAGAAGAAAAAATATTTACTGTCATTGATTTTGTGTTTTAATAAGCACCTTGAATCGGCTTACATGTGGGCACAACGTACTAAGCATATCGGGATTATATTTACATTTTATTTAATATATAGTCCTCTGAGTAACAGTGCAGTAAAAGTGGATTTATTTAAAAATAACTTTAGCCCCCCATTAGGTTTTTATTTATTTACTAGCTGTTGCTCGCGGCTCCGCCCGCGTGGAGGTCATGTTTGGGAGAAAAAGTATACAATACAAAATACCAATTTTCATGCGTTTAACTTTAAAAATGACAGATTTTCATACAAACTTTCATCCCCTATTTTACCCCCTTAGGGGTGGTATTTCCAAAAACCCTTCCTTAGTGGATGCCTACGTCATAAAAGGTATCTACTGCCAAAATTTCCAGTCTCTAACCCCAGCTGTTTTGGCTGTGCGTTGGTCGATCAGTCAGTCAGTTTCTTCTTTTATATATACAGATTAAAATCCACAGTGCTTAATAATAGAGTGATACAATCTGATATATACAGGTTCAACAGTACTATTCAACATTTGCCCCTATACAATGTTGTCGCTGACTCGCTACGTGGATGTAATATAGTTTCAGAGATTAAGGAAATCTGTCTACGATGATAATTATTACATTTCGGTCTCACTACACCCAGACTCGAAACAAATATCTAGAAATTCTCAGTATTAGCCCGGAGTCTGGAACTAGTGTCCGGTATGGCGATAGGCTCGCCCCCTATCACATTATGGGACCGAAATTTGGCGAAAAGTGGGTGTACTTGTTACACCTCTGCCTACCCCTTCGGGGTTTACAGGCGTGAGTGTATATGTATGTATCTGATTTTTTATTACCTTACACACCGAAGGAAAACAAAACAATCACACGTGTGTTTATTTCTGTGAATAAACATTGAATTTTTACGATGATAAATATTTATTTGTGCAATGACAATTGACATCATCGTGATTTCGCCGTATCTTATCACCAGTGATCGGAATAAGTATAATATGGATACGCTCTGGCGGACATTTTTTTTTCCCAAAAAGAAATTTTGGTGTAATTTTTTTGGTAATCCGACAAAATTTGTTAAAATTGATAACACAATAATCATACGTTAACCGAGACCGTTCAGTAAGGTTCTATTAAATACCTTGTGTCGTATGGATCGGGAACTATGAGAGACTATCGGTCTCACAACACCCAAACCTGAAACAAATAGTTGTCTCTCACACAAACGTTTGTCGGTGCGGGAATCGAACCCAATCAAAGTTGATTGAGGACATTATTTCTGCACGTATAATTTTATTCAAACATACGGTGGTAATTAAATAATGGCAATAATTTTAAATAATAAAAATATCATACAGTTACTAACTGGCTCGGTGGTGGTTGTAATTGCGCATGCGTTACGACTGCTGTTCCGAGATTTTCTGTTCGATCCCTGGATTGGGTAAAATTATAATGGGTTTTCCTATTTAGAAATACTCAGTATCAGCCCGGAGTGGAATTATGCCCGGTATGGCGATACGCTCGCCCCCTATCACATTATGGGACTGTAATAAATTCGGCGAAAAGTGGGTGAACTGGTTATATCTGCCTATCCCTACGGAGATTACAGGCATGTGTGTATACGTATGAATGTATAACACAGTTCAAGAGCGCTCTCATTCATAAGATGACACGGATATTTCTGGAGAAGACTGAATTCCTGACTCTTATCCACACTTTTGACAACCATAAACATAATAACTGAAAAAAATACTTCCTCCGATCTATGCCTATCACTACTCACCTTATGGCGTTGATTCATTACAATGATAGATTACGCACATATAATACGAGGAAGAGGCAGAAAATAGTCAACAGTAAACTTTGGGGCATATATATTTTTTTATCTAAAATTTACTAACTGAGTAGGTACTACTATGTTTCTTCATTTATTTTGAAAGTTGTAAATTCAACAGAAAATCGTATACTTAGATTATTTGTGTAATTATTATATTTCTTGTTTATGTATCTAGCTGGGTATGCCCGTTTCTCCCAAGGAGTAGGCTGATGTGTTAATACAGGCACAGTGGCGAACCTATCGACATAAATTACAATCCTCGGCAATCTATGTGGGATTTTTCAAATTCGAAACTAAAATATAAAATGTGATTCGATCTGGCATTTGAACGGAATAGTGAAGGATTTAACCATTATCTTAACCTAAGTATCTTTTCAGTTCACCTAAGAGGAGATCTTGAAACTTACAGAATATAAATCTCTAAAAAACAACAAGCAAAGAAAGTAATCTATTCTGCCTAAATAATTTAAATAAACTGCCAGCAATAAATTAAAAACGTAATTCAAAATAACAGTATATTAAGTATTATCATAAAACCACAATTTGAACATACAGTTAAATAGAAATTCCCTAAAATAAAACATGACGACATGTTTACCATTCTTAATGTCACCTTACTCCCTAAGGGCAAGGGTAAATAAACGTACAGTTCACATTCAGACAATGGCTCGCGAGTCGCGTCCAAGGGCGCTGCGGTAACCTCACCGTATTATTGGACCTACAATACTTTTCAATAGAACTTGCAGATGATGTAAATAAACCTTCATTTATATATATTATATTTTATATTATATATAGCAGCGATAGCCTAGTTGGTTGCGGTACGGACTGCCAAGACGAAATCCGTATGTTCGAAACCCAAGTGGCATACAACTCTGATTTTACTAAAGTTATGTGTGTATTAAATGTTAATTATCGCTTGCTTTAACCGTGAAGGAAAACATCGTGAGGAAATCTACATACCATACCATACCTGAGAATTCTTATAAGAATTTCGAAGGTATGTGAAGTCTACCAACCCGCATTAGGTCAGCGTGGTGGACTAAGGCCTGCCTTACCTCTCTCATTAGTAGAGGAGGCCCGTGCCCAGCAGTGGGACAATGTTTAATACAGGGCTAGTATTATTATTATATGTATTTCATAATCAGCTTTTCTAGTTCATCGAGATAAGATGTGTTTGTCCTCGGAGGAGTATTTAAAGATGCACTTACATACGTTATCTCCATTTCACGTAAAAGATATACAAATTACTTGTCCGACGGGTTACTCAGGACTTTAATATAATATTTCAAATATGCTACATGGTATCGAGCAAATATAGAAAGAATTTGATCTAGATTAGTGAGTATCAGGAACTACGAGAGATTTTTGGTCTCACAATACTTCAAATCCGAAATAAATAATTATATATCAAACAAATATTTGTCTAGGTAGAATTGAACCCGCAGCCTCCTGTTCATAACCTTCTATTCACGCCATGGAGACAGTCGAATATTGAAAATATTCCTATATCAAAAGGTGACTGCTTAATAATTCGTTTAATCAGATTTTTCTATTTAATTTTGTTTTTTGTAAATTCATAATATATTTTAGGTGTTTAGTGCTGGAATTTCTTCTAAATTGGGTTTCAAAACGCTATTATTAAGCTTGAACTTTATGTTAGCCAAACTGGTAGTCAATGATTGGCTGTTTTTTTTTCTAAGGCTGGAATTATTAAATTGTATGAGGATCCACCTCTTCAAAGTAGTGATCTGTGGCTACATTCTATGACTCAAGGTCTAGAAGAAGTTCGCTGGCACTGAACCAATGATGATTAATAAATCATTTATGTGAATTTTAATATCTTTATCCTGAATAACAACTTTAATATATACCTACACAAAGCTTAGGTTTTTAGTAACAACATTTGTTGACATTGTCTGCACGGTGTATTGGAAGATATTTTAAACTCCGAGGACGTGGACCTTTTTTAGGCATTTAGATAGAATGTAATCTTATTCCAAAAAGAGATGGATATATGTTTGACTGAGGCGTGAACGAGATGGATGCGGAGTTTTTATTTTGTTTTTAGATGCTTTGACGACCTAATCAGCTTTGACCGAAACGGGTTAGGTTCGATTTCCAGACAAGAATTATCATTTTCTAAACAGGATATTTAATATGCTTGTTTATTATACTAAGAACAAAAACTCGAAATGCATTGTATTCCTAATTATTTATAAGAATACATTTTTTTACTTATCTCTTTAATATTCATCCTAACGTTGGTGAGTAAGCGTAAAGCGACACAAGAAACTCCAAAGCTGGTTAATTATTAAAGTAATCTTTTAAAACTCTACCTAAGAACACATAGATATCTGAATGCTAAACATAGTCATTGAGTAGTTAATTCTAATAAGACATTATTTAATCATCAAACCATTTTCCAAGACAACTTTAGAATATAAGACAAGTTATAAGTTTTTAAACTGACATGGTCATTAACACAATCTTTAGTTATTAAAACGGGATATTTACCATGTTTTTTATTTGATGTGAGTTCCCAATATTTCGGCACTATTGCAAGCACCATGATCACGGGTAAACTGAAGTTTTACGGGTGGATATTTATGAGCAGACAAAACGATCTACCCTCTTTCTTTCTCTTTTTCTGCGCTGGGTACCACTACCATTAATTTTTGGGAACTCACAACAAATAAAAAACATGGTAAATATCCCGTTTTAATTACTAAAGATTATAAAACAAGTTGCTCCGATTTTTAGACCAATTAGCAAAACATGCGTCCATCGTGTGCGCACGCTTTATGACTCCGTAGACTTCCAGTATCAGTTCAACATTGCTTGGTCTGTGTCATTCCGCAAACTAGTAAATACCTCATTATCTACTAAATATATTACCATGCACGCTATCTCTGTTAGTGATAAAAAAGTCATTACACTAAGATGACTCACGCGTTGGTCAGGCCTACTCTATTTTGGCAATCTTGAACGCTTTTTAGTAAGACGCTAAGTGGATTTTAGGAATCGAGTAGTTAAATTGATTTAAATAAAACAAATTGGAATCCCATTTGGAATTGAAAATATCATTAAAATTACGTTTTATTTCATTCGTATATTTATTTCATTATAAAATAGAAAACAATATAGATTAAAAGGAACATTAATTTTTAGACTTTAGACTGCCTCGGTGGTGCAGTTGTAATTGCGCATGCGTTACGACTGCTGTGCTTAGGTCTCGGGTTCGATCCCCGGGTCGGGTAAAGTGATATTGGGTTTTCTAACTAGAAATTCTCAGTATCAGCCCGGAGTCTGGAATCTGTGCCCGGTATGGCAATAGGCTCGCCCTCTATCACATTATGGGACCGATATTCGGCGAAAAATGGGTGTACTGGTTACACCTCTGCCTACCCCTTCAGAGATTACAGGCGTATATGTATATGTATGTATGTATTAATATTTAGAGACATATGTTTTTTATATAAGAAAAATACCAAGACTTTTATAAATAGATTCTATAACTCCATATCTTCTGTTACCTCTAGCACACATAAAGTTGTCAGTTCTCGATGGAAGGTCACGGGTTTATGCTTTAATTAAACCATTGATAAAAACGTAAGTAGTAATGTAGGTACTTACCATTAAACCTCGATGTTAAAATTGTTCTTGCTATATCACCCATGTATCCGGGGTCACATTTTATTGATATTAGGTTTAGCCATAACCCATTAAAGAACGCATTGCTCGTAGATAGAGTGTTGGCGCTACAAGATCCTGTCTGTAAGGGTTCACACTCGAAAATGATCCCATATACATAGAAGGTATATATCGATGGTGGGCTATTTGATTTACCGACATTAAAAAAATTTGAAAAGTTATAGGAGAGATTTAAAGAATTTTTGTTTTACGAAAAAAAAACACTATAAAAAAACTATTGTGTGGACTTTAGTAGAATTAATAAATAAATGAATGACACCCAACAGCCACACACATAGCCCCGACCCCACACTAAGATACGAGTCTTGTGTTGTGGGTATCAGAAACTACGAGAGACTTTCGGTCTCACAACACCCAGACTCCGGACACAAATATCTCTCATGTCACACAAACATTTCTCCCGGTGTGGGAATCGAATCCACGGCCTCTAGTTTCACAGCCGGCTACTCACCAACTGCGCCACGGAGGCTGTCAATACAATGTGTAATACATTACTTGTGTAAGCACGTACTGCATCTTTATGACTTATTTTCATGTATTTATGAGAATTATTTTATAAAATAAATGTGCCCTGAAAAACATTATCCGTTTTGCCAATTTGTTTTGAGCCTTAAAAATGCACAAAGAAATTGAAACTGCTTAGTTTAGTCAAAAGATGCAAAAAAATGAGCTATATTCCGAATATTGTATATATCTAAATGTCGCAAAGAATGTCGCTTACATCAAATAGGCAATAGCCAACCGTCGATACGTAGATACCTTCTATGGAAGGTGGCAGCGTCGTCGGGTCAGGGTTTGGTATCAAATTGGCCGTCTCACCATCCGACGAAAAAATTGCTAACACATTGTCACTGGGGACTTCCCACATTACCTGAATATATCTTTAAAATAAGCGCCAGTAGAGTAATTGTCTTAAGACTGTATTCCACGGAAATTACCTTGGTGATTTGAACGTTAATCGCGTCATACAAACAGCGGCTAAAGCGGAGGTTTTTGTCGCTGAAGATGCAGCGTTTTTATGGTTTTAAATATTTTTTTTTATTCTGGCGTGGCAAAGTGACCACACTGCACCTGATGGTAAGCGCAGTGCCGTCCAGATAGAGTATCAATTAGCGAGAGACACTCTATCCCTTGCTACTCAACACAATCATGCCGGCCTGCTGTTATATTTGTGGTCAAATCCTTTTTTAAGGATTTCATAAGTCATTACACTTCTTTCAGTACAGGATACAAGTGATAAGAAAATAGATTTCTTATTTTTCCAAACAGTTTGGATCGGTATTATTTGTACTCAGACAGCCTCCGTGGTGTAGCGGGCAGCCGGCTGTGCAATGAAAGACGTGGGTTTGATTCCCGCAGCCTGATATATGTTTGTGTGACAGACAGATATTTGTTTCGGGTCTGGGTGTTGTGGGACCGTAGTCCCTCGTAGTTGTTGATACTCACGATACAGGTTTGAACTAGTGTGGGGTCAGAACTATGTGTGTGTGTGACTGTTGGGTGTATTTATATTACTTGAAAACGCTTATGGAAATTCTATTGGAACAGAAAGTTTAATAATAAAGCCATATATTTTATTTATATTTAAAAATGTAAAAAAAACCTTTTAAATAAAGAGTACTGTACAGGCCATATTTAACGTATATTTGAATTTTATATAGCGATTGGTTTGGCAAACTTCTTAAAAAATCTTGGAACTGGATACAATTTTTATCCTATGCGTGACGAACGGCCTTAAGACGAATTGATTAATGTTTCAGTAAATACTATTAGAAATATATTACCTATATGGTTTTTTAGTACCTTGATAGACAGACCAGCAGACGGGCCACCTGATGGTAAGTATTCACCGCCACCCATACACTTCTGCAATGCCAGGGCACAGCAAAGCCGCTGCCGACCGTTAAATATATTTCGGTGAAAAACAATAGGAGTATCTGGCGCAAAGATATTAAATACAATGCCCTCTGATAAATTTATCGTCATAGGTGGCATTAATAATTTTATCAGGCGTAGTTGTCCTATTATCAGTGTAATGGACGATGACGTAGACTGACTGAGGGAATGAACTGTGTCGAACCAAGGTCTTCACGCCGAACATTTTTTATGCGCGCCCACAGTCTTTGTTTTGTGCTTATCGCTCGCATAAATTAGGGCCTAGTCTCCGTGGCATAGTTGGCGAGTAGCCGGCTGTGAAACGAGAGGCCGTGGGTTCAATTCCCACACCGGAACAAGTGTTTGTGTGACAGATATTTGTGCCCGGGGTCTGGGTGTTGTGATATCGAAAGTCTCTCGCGGTCCCTGATACCCATTACACAAGACTCGTATGTTAGTGTAGTGTCGGGGCTACGTGTGTGACTATTGGGTGTTATTTATTTAGTCGATTCTGCTTTATTGGTGCAATAGAGGAAGGGCCACGTTGTTCTAAAACACAGGATTTTAGATTCTAATTTGATATGTTTCTATTTCAATATCTTGGATCCTTACCTACAACTGTATTCTATGGTATTTAAAATTTGAGCGTGTGTAATATGTAACTGGTAAATGCATAGCCTGCTGTGACACCAGAAGCCCCAGTTTTGGATCCTCGCACTGACAATACAAGACAATGTGTGATTCACAAACCTTTGTTTCGAGTCTGAGTGTTTTGGGACCTCTAATCCCTCCTAGATCTTGTTGCATGCAGGTTGTTGTATGCAGGTTAGACGTAGTGTGGGGTCAGCATTGTATGATTTTCGGGTGTATCATTATTCCACTTGGAAAATGTGTTAAAACTATTAAATGATAAACCTATAGTATAGGTACTAAGAACTGTAACAGATTTATAATGAACTTAACCTGTTCATACTAGTCCGCCCACAATGAATGTATTTATAAATTATTCCTAGAGTTCAAACTCCTTTGCTCTTATTAAGTACCTTGTCCGTGGGTCGAGGGATGACTTTTATTCTGTAGCTAGTTTATCGAAGTCTCAGTCCATGCGACTGCGAACGGTGGCCCATCTGATTATCCAGGCAATAAAAAAAAACATTTCTTTAACGATGACGGAAAACATCATGAGGCAACATGAGAATTCTTACACGAATTCCAAAGGTATGTAAAGTCTACCAACACGCATTAAGCCAGCGTGGTGGACTATGGCCTCTCTCATTAGAAGAGAAGGCCCGTGCCCAGCAGTTGGACAATATATAATACAGAGCTGGTAATACCAACCCTGTATTATATATTACTAGATGTTGCTCGCGGCTCCGCCCGCGTGGAGGTTATTTTTGTAAGAAAAGGTATACAATCTATCAATATTATGCATGTATCATACATATAAACCTTCTTCTTGAATCACTCTATCTATTAAAAAAAAGCGTTTCAAAATCCGTTGCATAGTTTTGAAGATTTAAGCATACATAGCGACGGACAGACAGCGACAGCGACTTTATTTTATACTATGTAGTGATAATATATGTAGGTCCACAATGAATAAAAAACAGCAGAATCAATGAAACGTTTACTTTTATATTACAGAAATACAATTATATTTTATTTTAATTTGCAATGTACAAAATCGAAGATATAATTTATATTAAAAAGTATGCAATAAAAATCCAAAAATAAAAATATTTATCATTATTTACAGCAGAACATTTCCAAATTCAAAACGAACATACAAGAAAAAGACAGGATTGGCAGCTTTTTTCATCTTACTGCTAAGCTGGGACCTGCTAGACCAATTGGACCGAGTTATGCCAAAACGTACCTACAGACTGCATAAAATTGATTTTGAGGAAATTACGTTAGTTTGTGTAGTAATTCCTCATTGTCCAACTATCTGAATAAAATGTTTTGTTAGTGGCAGTTTGTGCCTATTACTTCACAGCCTGGATACAATATGTTTGATTCTGTATTGTTTTTTTTTTAATAATTGATAAACGTTGTGGTCCATTACTGGTGGTGGCTTGGTTTATACTTACTTTTACTATGTCAGGTGTGAATAAAGGTTGGGCGGTATTTACTGAGTACTTATATATCACATACTGATCAATTTGGTGCCAATAGCTCATTTTTTGAATTATTAAAACTTAACTGTATTGTTAATATTGGGGGTCGATTCTGGACACAATTGGTGCCAGTTATGCTACAATGTACCATTCATAATTACTCAATTATGAATAATTATGAGTGGTAAATCTAGTAATTACTCAATTATGAGTGGTACATTGTGTAATATAGTGGTACATTTACAATACAGTCCATCTTGTATTAACATACCTTAACCTGACTTGGCAACCATTTTATTTCCTTACTCTACCTGCCGATTCACCTGGCCATGTGTCCTACCCAACCGTGGTCATCATCTTTAGTTCGTCGGATTTCCACATTATAAACTTGGTCTTATGATGTCGAGCGTGGTGCAACTTGTGGGGCAGTCACATGTCCAAGTGTCCATGTCCTATACATGTTATATAGTGGGTAGCAGTGGTGTAGCTTTAGGCAGGCCCTATATTTTTTTTTAGTGCCTCGATAGGCAGACGAGCAGACGGGCCACCTGACGGTAAGTAGTCACCGCCTCCCATAGACTTCTGCAATGCCAGAGCACAGTAAAGACGCTGCCTACCGTTACCTGTATCAAAAATCGTTGAAGGGCCAATTTAAGGGTAAAGTTTTTTCTGCAAGACGTTTTGGGGTCTCTTTAGCCCGAGGGTCCCGTATCATCGATGGCATGGTATAGTGGGTAGGACAATAGTTCAACCAAGTGAGTGTTCAAGTATTATGGTATTTAGCGAGAAATGAAAATGCTGCTTGTTCAAGCTGTATTCTCCTGGAAATTTTTACCGTGGAATAAAACATGATATCTCATAGTAATAGCGAATATTATCAAAGTTTATACGAAAACATAATTCTAACTACGTCTGAGTATTTTTGTTTGAATCACATATGTATGAATAATTAAGTGTAAATTATTCATTACTTCTAGACATTTATTTTCGTTAGATTTAATTAAAATATAGTACTACTAGTTTTTGCTCGCGGCATCGCTTTGGCCCTCCGAAGTTCAAGACGAAAGTCGTATGTTCGAAACCCAAGTGGCATACACCTCTGACTCTTCTAAAGTTATGTGTGTATTAAATGTTAATTATCGCTTGCTTTAACGGTGAAGGAAAACATCGTGAGGAAACCTGCATACCTGAGAATTCTCATAACAATTTCGAAGGTATGTGAAGTGTACCAACCCGCATTAGGCCAGCGTGGTGGACTAAGGCCTAATCCCTCTCATTAGTAGAGGAGGCCCGTGCCCAGCAGTGGGACAATGTTTAATACAGGGCTAGTATTATTATTATATTTTCAAATGTATTTCAGTACCGCACAATACTGATAAATCTCGCACGCGAAGCTGCGGGAAAAAGCTGGTACTTTACATATTTCATTACAACAAGATAGGAGGCCGTAGTAGTTTAATTGTTGCTACACAGTTTAGAGAAACCCGTATATATTCAGTATGCATAAGATGGCCGATTATTTTAAGTGACCAATAATTGTTCACACTTAGTGTTACTTTTTATGATTAATCTCTACATTTTTATATAATAAATTCGTATTTTACATATTTTTACATTAATTTCTTGTATCTAATTATTAATTTAGTTTTTACTATTACATATAGGGTGTTGTAGAAACATGGTACATTAGTAACTTATAGGTAAATACGAAAAAACAAGTAAACCTCATAGTTTTTTGAATAGAACTTCAAAATACTTAATTTTCAAAGTATGTAATAAATAGGCAGTTGATACTTTAACAGATGACTTTATGATTAGAATACCATTTGGAATGACCATAAAATAGCATAGAAAATTTATTTTTTGTATTTAACTTTATCAGTAAATACAAATCATCTTTTCTGTACGTGGTATCACTTTTATACCACTTATTTGTAACACCTTGTATTATGTACATAGCTAAAAAGTATTTCCTAAGTATATATTGATTGACGTTTTTCTATTCATATTTAAATCAAAATCCTACATAGGACTAAGTACAAATGTGAGCAAGATATTTACTTCTATTACTAGTTTAAAATATAGATTTATTACATTAGATTTTATGAGACAGACTGTTGTTATATTCAACTGCTTTGTGGAAAATAAAATAAATGGAAACTGTCAGACTTATTCTAATGTACATTACTATATTTTGTTTGTAGTTCATATACATACATACACAGGATGTTGCAAAAGAGGGGTACTAATGAAATCTCCATGTATACGGTGATTAGTGACATATCGGTAATGACAGAAAACCCGTAACCGTCAAAGTTTCTCAATAATTGTAATTTGAAATTTTTATGCAAACATGCGTTTTACCCTGAAGCCATCATAAATGCTAACAAACTATTTTTGCAGTGCCTAAGTATATTCATTGCTTAGATATATAATCTGTAGACACTTATCAAAAGTTTTTAAGGTAACATTAAAATTTTAATATCGCGCTACAAAAATACCAATAGAAAAAATTCCAATTTTCGTTTTTGACCTAATAAGTTTCTAATCACATAATCTATACATGGTGCTATCATTATTACCTACCTTTTGCAACATCCGGTCTATATACATACATATACACTCACGCCTGTAATCCCCGAAGGGGTAACCAGTACACGCACTTTTCGCAGAATCCGGTATATATACTTATTTTAAAATTCAGGAAAGGGTCTTAATAGCACAGGGGAAATCATTTTTATTATTATTTGTTATTTATAACATTAAATATTGACCGGTTAAGACCTCTTCCTAATTTTATAATGTGTATAGAAATTGCATGAATTTAAAAATATGTACATATATGTATAATTTGTCTATTCCTATAGTGAAATTATTTATTCTATACATTATCTATCTATGTTTCTTTATTTGTATACATAAAAACTTACATTATCATTTTTACAAAAATATATACACTAGTAATTATATTTATAAAAAAATGTTTTATTATTCATCAATATTTTACAGTAAATAATATTTTATTCAGTTGATAGTTATTTATCTAGTCATGTGGTATGATGCCATTGTAATGAGGTGTATGTTTAGACAAAAAAATCTATCATAAATAAGATATTTATGCAAGAAAAACAAGATCAATTTATATAGATACAGTGGTGTGATGTTCAATAGTATTATTTTTTAATAGTCATACTTCAGCCATTTTCTTCAATGACCGGGCAGGCTATTAACCGATATAAACATATAATGTAAAATTATCTAAAATATTCAACAACATAGTACTCTCTTAAACTAGTTACTCGTTTATTTGTTATGTTACAATATTATTTTCTATTTTATAAGTATAGCAGCGATAGCCTAGTTGGTTGCGGTACGGACTGACAAGACGAAAGTCGTAGGTTCGAAACCCAAGTGGCATACACCTCTGACTTTTCTAAAGTTATGTGTGTATTAAAATGTTAATTATCGCTTGCTTTAACGGTGAAGGAAAACATCGTGAGGAAACCTGCATATCTGAGAGTTTTTTTTAACTGGATTAAATGTTGCAGTCTTGATTTGAGTAAATTTGTTGTGATAATTTTTGTGACGTACAGGTTGATAGAATATTCTTGATGAAAAATATTGACATTGTCTCTTATTGATTATCCATTAACGCGCCTTGGAAGATAACCATTTATGACTTTTCAAATATACTTTCTTGTAAATATTTTGCTGATCGGTGACATCTTTAGTACTAGTTTGTCATCAGAGTTTGTCTTACTTGTTACTAAGTACCAATGTTCGTTCAATGTCTTATACTCAATTTGAGTCTTAAACAAACTTGATACACTTAGTTAATTGTTTCCACAGACAAATAAGTATAGAAGACGCCACAAGCTACTCTAAAATGATTGTTTTTATGTACAACTTATCTCCTAATAATGTATAAATAATCTTAATATATAAAAAATAATTGTAACTAATAGTTTTGTCTCTTTCTTCTCTATATTGATTAATGTGGATGAAAGGGACAAAAACCGATTAAATTAATAACTTATTAAAAGTGATACATTACCTTACCTTATGTACTTTGTCTTTTTAAGCTTATTGAGGTGATTGTACCATATCTCAGACATGTCCGATATGACGACCTTGCCTTGATTAGTGGCAGTACTGTTTTGTCGGGCTAGTATGCATCCTACGAAATAAATTTCAAAACGAAAAAACTTCCAACAAAAGTTTTAAAATTCGGTCGACATGTTAGGCAGACGAAAATAACAGCGAAGTAAGCAATACTATCTCTATTTTATGACTTAACCTTATATAGTGTTATATGCATCCATATTAGCTTTTATAGAACATATAAAAATAACATGTTATTCACAGAAAACAAGTCGACAAGATTTTTCTCGTAGCATGCATGCTAGTCCGGCAGACCCCGTCGAGTCGATAAATTAATCATTTAAATATCTGAGTTCTAGAAATTATACTAACTTAGTCTATGTATACTTAGGCCCATTGTTTTCTATGATCGACTATCACTCGAATCTCGATATCATTGATTCGGTAGTGCACACGCGTGTACCGATACGTCAACTCTTACCGAATACTACTAGCAATAAGTCTATCTTATGAACGTACGGTTGAGTATGCGGTAGATCTATGGAATGTAGACAAATAGAGTATTTTTGTGTTACAGTGTAAAAACAGTGTCTAAAATTAAAAGGTTATGTACACTGGAAAAGGTTAAAATTAATCATTACGGTGACTGCTCTATTGATTATATTATCGTCGATATTGCAATACGTTTTACTTAAGTTTTGACACGAATTTGACTTTATGTCATTTAAATTTGATGTCATAATATAAAAAGATAGATAATTTGATGTCATACAACGTAACGTGTAACAATATCAAGGACATATTAGGAGCTGTTTCTTCGACGGTAAACTTCACTTCATCGACAACCGTTTCAAGTTTTACCCTCTAGCAGCACTAGCGCCACCTACACCGGTGAACACTTTCTGTTGACGTTGTCCAGTCGTCACTGTATAGTTAGTTTGTATGTGTATAGACTGCACTGTCCCCCCGCGGTGGCTGTCGCTGTCCCTAGAGGAGCGCGCGCGCGGCGCTGCTGCCGGGGCGGCGCGAGTCGCGCGCGCGGCGGGCGCGGGCGGCGGCACGCGGCGCGGGGGGGGGCGCGGCGTCAGCGTGCCGGCGCGCCTCCGCCCACGCACCACCAGCGCAGGCACGCCGGGTCCACGCAGCGCGCACGAGCCGCGCGACGAGACGCTTCCTCTAATACCTCCTGGTTCCCAGGTCATAACGATACATTAACATCAAACATCACTTCAGGTAGGCACAGATGTGACGCTGCCCCCAGTGCCTCCTGGTACCCACGTCATAACGATACATTAACATCACTTCAGGTAGGCACAGGTGTGACGCTTCCCTCAGTGCCTCCTGGTACCCACGTCATATCGATACATTAACATCAAACATCACGTCTGTAGGTAGGCACAGGTGTGACGCTGTCCCCAGAACCTCCTGCTAGCCGGGTGAAGTGAGCCCTCACCAAAATACCCAAATAAAGCCATTTTATAAGCTTACTTTTGTAAACACGTGTATGACTAACGCACCTAAGCTTTGCTGAGCCTACTCCTATCCAGTGATATGTTAGGTAGGGAGCCTGTCACTGCTTCCGTTATAAAAAAACGAAACTAAAAATTTGGACCCCAGACCCACTAGTTTCTCAGCCTATGAAATATAGTCTCTAGACCTATGTGGCAATGAAATGTAAAATATAATTTGTCACTATTTATCTTATTCGTAGACCAGTCGCAGGGCCAACAGAAAGATGACTGAAATTGTATCTTTTTGATACAAAAAAATATTCCACTCAACAAAAAAAAAACACAATGATATTACTTTTAAAATTACCACATCTAACGTCATATGCACGCGTCACTGTTGCACCTATCTATCGATGGCATGTTAAAGGCATCGCCATTATATGTATCACTAGCGCTACTATAGCAAAATCTTGTAAAATTTTATTACTTTTATTATCTTTAAATAAATTACCTGTTTTTTAAGCACAATATGCTTTCCTTTCCAGTACTTCATGAGTCCCCGCTCTTGCAACGTGGATACTATATCTGATGAGGCTATCGCCAGGTCTTTGCTTAGGTCCCTGATACATAACGTTGGTCCGGATGCAGAGCACAGCCTCTTTAACAGCGCCTCCTTCCAATAAGACCGGTAGGAGATCAGACCCAAGTCTGAGAGTGGTGTTTCCGGAGATCCAACCTTACCTTCAACCTTGGTTAGGAGGTAACCTAGTGAAAGAGATAAATTGTAAATAAGACTACGAACAAATATAACGTTTACATGTCCACTTTATCTTTAACGCTAAATCAGTAATCACCCTTTCTGTACTTGAGAATATATACCACATTATTGCAACAGCCTGTATATGACAGCACTGAATTAAAAGGTATATTATAAAGTAATTCTTCGGCTTTATTTTTCAGACTGGTTCAATGGATATTGATATAATAATGATCTCAGGACTCTTTTCTCAAGAAGACATTCTAGGAATTGCTCTATTTTTAAAAGAGCAAATAGCCTATGGTTTTCTATCGGCATTTCTTTTAAGCTAAGCTGGGTAGGAAATACCAACGTAGCTTAAATATAATTGACATAACATATATAACATTTCAAATTATCAAACTTAATGTGTTTATTTTTATATTCTGGCAACATCTCGAGAAGCTTAAAGAAGATTCAGTTGCTTTTAAATAGTAATAATATAAACTTATCTAGAACACAAATAAGGAGACAATAACTTAAATAGATCATTCCCAAAATTAATAGAATAATAAAGCACGCTTCTGCAAGATCAGACTAATATCACCCGCCCGGCACGGACCGCATATCCATTAAATTTCCAATACACGGACAGACTGACGATTGGTCTATTAGTAGATAACTAAAGCTGCATTGTGAAAATGACATTGGGTTTCAGGAATATCTTAGACAGCCCTTTCAAATGAATGCCGTACTATATATATCACGACGGAAATTTATTTCTCAATACAAATTTTATCAGTATTCGCATGTTAGACAGCTTCCTAGTGAGTAGCTGTGAAACGAGAGGCCGTGGCTTCGGTCCCCGTACCAAGACAAATATTTGTGCGATTTTCGAGTCTGGGTGTTGTGAGACCGAAAGTTTCTCGTAGTTTCTGATCCCACTTTTGTACCATGAATTCGCATTGTAATATTACATCAATACTGCTCTAAGAGTTGGTAGGCCGCCTGATCTGTAATGTATTATATTATAATCACATAAGCCTAAGAACCTATAAAATGTACCAAAATTTATATATTTTTCATTAATGATTGATTCCTTTAATTATAAATTTATATAATTTTCAGTTATAGCTTCAGTTATAGGTTAATTGTGAGGAGCTGCGTACCTGAAAAATTTCATAATAATTTTGAAGGTAGGTATTTCAAATCTACCAACCCGCATTAGGCCAACTTGGTGGACCTAAATCCTCTCACTAGTAGATAGGGCCCGTGCCGGTGCGTAAGCGCAGTGCCGTCCAGTCAGAGTATCAAGTAGCGAGAGACAATCTATCCCTCGCTACTCAACACAATCATGCCCGCCTGCTGTGTAGCTTCTTCACACTACGGGGTAAGGACGTGAAGAAGCGGTCGAGGGTCTAGTGTCAGAGTACTCTAGACACTCGACACAAACCGGATGTACACTGGCTGACCCCGGAACGCGACACACTTGCGTGTGCCACTATGGCGGGATTTACACTCTATGCGAGCGGATATGAATATCCTACCATAGATTACCATAAATTTTTATAGTAATCGAAATACAGCTCTAAATAAAGAAGTGGGAGGATGACTGCCCCAAAAATACCTAACATATATCACCCGTATAATGTTGTAGCGACAAACACACCTATATATGCCCAAGCATTAAGTTATGGTAGAATAAAAAATCTTACACATACATACATCAACCCTGAAATTGACTGTTCAATCGTGTGAAGTCAGAATTTATTCATTAAAAAACCTTTTACAAAATCCAATCCTAATTCTTACAAATCGCACCACCATTAATTCACCTATGCGGTCAACATCATAAACCGTCTAAGGGGGGTTTGTTGTGTCCCCAGCGGTGGGCGGGCGCGGCCGACGACCCCTGGCCCCCCTCCACCGTCCGCGATCGATGCACCGCCGTATAGATCGGTCTGGTGTCTAGACTTCCCCCTCGCCCCCTTGTGGGCCGGAGACGGTAGACGCGAGAAATTTTGATGGGACCGGCACGCGTTTGCACGATTATTGTTTTAACGTTTATTAATTGTGCCCGTTTCGAGTGTGGGGATGATTTTGAGTTTCAATGTTGATATGTGAATTTCTGAACGATATTTTATTATCTTATAGTGATTAATGACTAGCTTTGGTTGTAGAGTCCGTCCGATTTAATTAATACACCCAACAGTCACACACATAGTTCTGACCCCACACTAGGTAAAACTTGTACCGTGGGTATCAAGAGCTACGAGGGACTATGGTCCCACAACACCCACTCGAAACAAACATTTTTCTCGGTGCGGGAATCGAACCCACGACCTGTCGTTACACAGCCGACCTCTCGCCCGCTGCGCCCCGGAGGTTGTCAATAATAATGTAGCTGTTTATCGATAAAAGAATTTTCAGAATCGGATCAGTAGTTCCACTTGATCATAATAAACACGACAACACGATTTTTCCATTTACAAATTCAAATAAAACGGTGCTACAAATGAATATTTAATATCGTAAACAGAGCGAAAATAATCAGAGTGTCCGTCTGAGATCACGCATTAAATCTCTACAAGCACCTAAATGCGAATAAAGATAGAATTCTTCAGCTCTCTGACACCAATCCTGATTAAGTTTATCGATTACTACCCATCCTACTCCAAGGTCCTACATGAATCACCATTGGTCTATTATTCAACGTCTTTTCTCTTAGAAACTTATTAGAATCGGAGGGGAGAGGAAAAGGCTACATATTGTTTGATTGACAGCCAATCAAATGAATGAAATCAAAAACGACAGCCCGTGGGTAGCGGGTGAGCAGCCGGCTGTGAAACAAGAGGCCGCGGGTTTGATTCCCGCACCAAGACAAATGTATGTGTGGGAGATATATATTTGTTTCTGGTCCGGGTGTTGAGACCGTAGTGCCTCGTACTTCTTGATTCTCACGATACAGGTTTTATGTAGTGTGGGTTTTTTTTATAGCATAGTCCGACAGACGAGCCAGTGGGTCACCTGATGTTAAGTGATCTCCACCGCCCATGAACATCCACAATACCGAAAGTGTCATGAATGCGCTGTCGGCCTTAAAGGACAGGAATAGGGATTAAGGAAGGGAAGGAGGATTCTGGGCCTCCGGATATCTCACTAACCACACGAAAGGCGACAGTAAACTGTTACTTTATGTAGTATGAAGAAGCTACACACCAGTTGATTGTGTTGAGTAGCCAGGGATATATTGTTTCTCGCCACTTGATACTCTAACTGGACGGCACTGCGCTTAAAATCAGGTGCAGTGTGGTAAATTTCTGTGCTAGGGCAAAAAAAACTGCCTCTCTGCCAGGCAGTGGCACCATCGCGAGCTGAATTTACAAAAACATCTTCCCCTTTAGAAGCTTACCTATATTACACACCACTCCTCTCTCAAGAGGATAACGGTATTCGGAAAAAGGTAATAAGGAGGGAGAAAATACAAGCCAAAATAAATTTTATTTCCATATCATTGAAAGTTAAAAATCGCATGTAAGAGCTACGAGTGTTGCCAGTATTTGTCGTCTCGCCGGCATGCCACTGATACATGACTGGTATGACAAGACATGAGCTAGGTTACAAATTTGTAAAAGATTAAGTCCTTAAGAGTCCTTTATTAATAACAGAAGGTCTTATTAACGAGTTATCTCATATTCTTTTTCACCTTTTCATTACTTAATTTTCTTATCGCTCTTTAGTTTTTTTGTCTATGGGCTTCGTTCTTTCGTTTTGGCCCAATATCATTACAATAACGTAAAAAATATTGCCGACTTTACATTACTATGGGAGCTGTGGAAGAAAAATTAATCTTTATGAACTTTTCTTCCCTTATTACCGTGCGTATTAAGCGTATTTGCAACGTTAATGTATGGAAATAAAGTTGATGTTGGCTTGTATTTTTACTCACTACTTATTACTTTTTTCCGAACACCTTCCTTATGATCCTTGAGAGGTTAAACAATATCACTCCCATCTTAATAAGATATACATAAAAACATAACACATAGACTTCGGTGGTGCCAAAAGTCATATATCACAATACAAACACGTGGAAAGTGTATGGGAGCTGCAAATCAGTAATACAAACAAGGCGCGGATTGTGAGAGGAGGGTGGGCGCGGGACGCGATGACCGGTCTGTCGCGTCCACTTCGCCGTACCTCCCCCGGGCAAATCTGACCGTTACTATGGTTCCAATTTCTATAGGGGAGTTTCCTGTTTAATTTCATACATTATTCGATATGCAACCGAATAAAATACGAAAACAGAATCAAAATTGCTTGAAAAATGAGGTCACAATATTTATTTTAAATATTGGTATGAGCAAATACTCAAAGGCATGAGTAAAAATGGTTGCGTATTAGGTACATATCGCTCCCTCGCACAACGGCACAGTAATGGCGATTCTGAGAACTGTGACGTCACGGTACATATCATGCATAATTTTACTGTCATTTGATCATTACCCCCTTACAGCAGATTTGAATGGCGTCTAATTTACTTATTTTTGTTCGGATTCATAAAACTCTTTCGATAATAGGTTACAGGTAATGTAACTTATTGATTAAATTAATAAAAAAAAATCTAGTCATCTAGATTTTTACCATACCATATTTATATCTGGCCAGTGTTATATTTTAAGAAAATTATAAATAGCAACGATCGATTGCCAGATTAAATAAATAATTAATATGTACAAAATTTTTCAGTAAATTTACGTTAAAACGTTATTGTAATTATGACTTCAAGCAAGTAAATGAATTTAGTGTCGCTGTTGTTAAATAATATTGACAATAAATAAATAAATACACCCAATAGCTACAAACATCATTCCGACCCCACAATAGGTAAAGCCTGTATCGTGGGTATACGAGGGACTACGGTCCCACAACACCCAGACGCGAAACAAATATCTGTCTGTCACAGAAACATTTGTCTTGGTGCGGGAATCGAACCCACGGCCTATCGTTTTGCAGTCTGCTGCTCGCCTGCTGCACCACGGAGGCTGTCATCAGATGCGAGAAGATAAACCGTATAGTTATTTTTAACTCCATTTTAATTACATCTAGCATGACAAGTTAAGATAATCATAACATAATAATAAAGGTATTTATTGCCAAAATTACATTTCAATTACAAAAACAGTGTTAATTAATACAATTACAAAAGGATGCGGCTCAGCTAATGCTGTTTAGGGCAGAAACCTTAAGCAGCGCTGATTTTCGGCCAATCACAACATATCTTTTAAAATTCGAACACAATATTTATATTTACCATATTGTGTTCGAAATGGAAACGGCCAATTTACAACTGCCATTTTACAACCAATTTACAACTGGCCATTCGCCACGTGATCGCAAGCATGGTGGCACAAACCATGACCTACCCGAACGACCCGCGACCCTCACTTCTCTGTCTAGACAGGCGCCGCCCCGGTCGGTCGTGCCGCGTGCGTCCCGACGCCCTCTTGATGGTTTATTTATGCCAATGCTATAGGATGGGATATTTACACGTAATAAATGTGACGTATGTGAGGGGAGGATGGATAATTGGGAGCTAAAAATGACAAATGGGATAAATAAATACACTGAACCTATCAGTTGGTTTGTTAAAATAATATAATGGCAAGCAAATAAAGATCATCTAATCTAAATTGATGCTACCCGCCACGCATTCTCTTTCCTAAAAAAGTTGAGCGATGCAAAGATTGATTTTGCGCGTCATTTCTGAACTATAAGAATTAATCAATTTGCTGTGCATAAAATCTGGATTTGACAAACAACGAAATTGTTAATATGTCGTTTGGTAAAAAAATACAACTATTATCGAACAACGCGAATGAAAGATTCTTATCGGTTATACGATAAACCCCGAGAATCGTGTGGAATTTGCAACAAGTCAGTGTCGAAATTTCATGTAATGTAAATCAATCACATTGGGAGTGGTGACGATCGAAAAAAAAATATCTATTCACTTAATACAGTCGCTGGAAGTCGAGCGGCGAGATCTCTGATGGATCTCTAACGTCAATAAACACTTAAAACATCTGAAAAAGTATAGGTAACAAAGCATCTTTCTGATGTGTTAGATGAAACGCCCATTTATTACGTAGGTACAACACTAGATTTTGACATTTATCTAACCTGACGTGGACATGATCTACAAAGAAAACTCGGTAATTTGGAAGTGTTTTTTACACTCATGAAGACTCTTCATTTACACTTCTTCAAGAAATACAGGCTGTGACAAAAAGTTCTACTATTTGGCTACTCCTGATACACGCAAAGGAAACGTACTTTGACTGGAGATTACTTCAGTAATCAGAGACTACTTCAGATGCAGGTAGACTTCAATATCTTCGAGATTCAAATTGAGAATACATAGACATTTAAGTTCCGATCTCACACATTAATATTATGGGGAATCCCCAATTATGAAGTTTTATATGATAGAAAGTTACCATCACAAACCAGAAAATGTATCGTATGCGTTCAGACCCATTGACTTCTCGCCATACCATACCGCCTATATATATTTTTTGTATACTAGCACGGCAAAGTGACTCCACTGCACCTGATGGTAAGCGCAGTGCGGTCCTCTTAGAGTGTCGAGTAGCAAGAGAAAGTCTATCCCCCACTACTCAACACAATCATGTCGGCCTGCTTCTTCACACTACGCCATGAGCAAGAAGGTGAAGAAGCGGTCGAGGGTCTAGTACTCAGATGGCCGCAAAACGGTCTAATATCGTACCCCAACTCTAGACCCCCGACAAAAACCCGATGTACACTGGCTGATCCCGGAACGCGACACACTTGTGTGTGCCACTATGGCGGGTTTTACACCCTGTGTACGGTGGTCGCTATGAATGTCCTACCACCAGCAAATATATCTATATACTTGTGAAAGTATTCAAACGAAAAAACTGAACACAAAAATGCATTCACGCTCTGATTGCACATTAATCACAATTACTTGAATGTACGCAACACGGCGTGATATACGCTATTTGGCACAACACGGTGAAAGTTGCGTTACAATCGGACGTGTGGTTATTGAGCAAAAAACTACGAACATCGTACAAGAACATATATAGGCATTGTTTTCTTTTATAGCAGACTAGCTTTTGCCCGCTGCTTCGCATGCCTGGTTACGCTTATCGGTAGCGTAGAAGACTGAAATTCCATAAAACACTTAAATTTTCCCGAATTTCTCAATCTTTTTGGTAACTTCAAATATTTTGTTCCCCTAAAAATCGTCTTCGATTATTATGAACATGAAAAATATAAAAACTTTCATCCCCTATTTCACCCCTTTAAGGGCGTAGGTAGGTATCCTCATACAAAATTTAATCAAAATCGGTTCAGCCGTGAAAACGTAACAGACAAAACACTTTCAGTCCCTAATTCCCTTCTTAGGGGTTAAATCTTGAAAAACGCCGATATAATATTGTACATTTATTTCGAACTGGAAGCAGGTACATGAAATATCGTGCTTCATTCGTTTCATGACGGTCTTCCATACAACCGTTAATCTTTTTCCCCTTAGGAGTTCCAAAAATCCGTTTTTAGTGAGCATCTACATCGCGAAATGAGTAACTATGATAAATTTCAAGTCAATCGGGTGTATAGTTTTAGAGATCTTGTGATGAGTTAGTCAGTGGTATTTAGCTTTTAGATACCGACATGATCTCTATCGTCCGTGAACACCTATACTATCAGAACAATCATAGGATCGTGGTTGCCCTTAAATAATAGAATAGGTATTGGGCGGAAGGTAAGAGATTTGAACCTTTGGAGTTCACTCATTTGTTGTTGTTTTTTTTTATCCTGCAATGTGACTACACTGCACCTGATGGTAAGCGCAGTGCCGTCCAATTAAAGTATCGAGTAGCGAGAGACAATCTATCCCCCGCTACTCAACACGATCATACCGGCCTGCTTCTTCACAATACACCATGGGAGAGAAGGTGGTGACAAATGTTTGATGACAATACATCTTTAGTTCATTATTCGTCACCCGCTTTGTTATGCAGGGGAGTGGATTTGATATTTCCAAATCCTCTCTATATTTGTATTTAATTAATTTAGTTAGGGGATAAAGGACAGTTAGGCATTCCCAGAGACTCGCCGAGGTTCCTTACTCGGAACCAGATACTTGAACACGAGATATATGGCGTGGCGATGGCGGGCGTGTGGGCGGGATAGTTTCAATATACGAAATACATAAGTATTTACTTCAGACCGATTTTCCGTGAATTCTATGTATATATATACACTCACCCCTGCAATCCCCGAAGGGGTAGGCAGAGGTGTAAATAGTACACCCACTTTTCGCCCAATTTATTACGGTCTCATAATGTGATAGGGGGCGAGCCTTTCGCCATACCGAGCCCAAATCTAGACTCTGGGCTGATACTGAGTATTTTTAAATAGAAAAACCCAATATCACTTTACCCGACCCTCTATGTATATCTGGAACAAAAATAGGTAAACTCCCAATACTCACTGAAATCGATGAGCAACCTCCCGTATCCTTGTCTCTGGTATGGCGGCAACGTTAATATACACGACACGTTGTAATTCAGGAACGAGTTCTTTTCCTGTGCAAAGAAAAATATATATAACCACTTGTACACATATTACTGATATAACTTTACGGATTTTACTGCGTTTATTAATTTTTTAATCAAAGACAACTATGACTGAGATGTATGTCGTCACAAAACGATTGTGTAACGTTTCCACCTTTAATTTATTTAGTTTTAATTTGATTTATTAAATTAAATTAAATAACACCCAACAGTCACACACATACACCCGACCCCACACTAAGACACCACACTATACGAGTCTTGTGTTGTGGGTATCAGGGACTACGAGAGACTTTCGGTCTCACAACACCCAGACCCCGGACACAAATATCTGTCACACAAACATTTGTCCCGGTGTGGGAATCGAACCCACGGCCACTCGTTTCACAGCCGGCTACTCGCCAACTGCGCCACGGAGGCTGACTATTGTTAGTGCTATGTACACGAAGATGTCTTGAGGTCTAGCAATTGCGATTTTTGGGTCCGATTTAATTGAATGTATAATTAGATCCCAGTCTTGAGCACACATTATTTAGATTGACAGCGTCCGTGGCGCAGCGGGCGAGTAGCCGGCTTTGATATAAGAGACCGTGGGTTTGATTCCCGCACCGAGACAAATGTTTGTGTGACAGACAGATATTTGTGTCGGGTCTGGGTGTTGGGGGACCACTACGGTGGTCTTACAGGTTTAACCTAGTGTAGGGTCGGATCTATGTTTTTTACTCTACCGTTAGTTCAGAATGCAGTTTCCTTAGAGAAATACGGGCAAAAACACAAGTAAGGCGCTCTCTTTTCAAAATGTGGTTTACTATATTTGAACAAAAAGAACTACTGACGTAAATGACCCTCATGTCGTGTTAATATGTGCACGTCTTGCTTTATAAGACAGAGCCAATGTAACTACCTAAATGTATAGGCTGACGCATCAATTGACACTAATAAAATTTCAATATCACACGCATATTACAAAATAATTAGCAATTTTCCTAGATATCATGAATTCTAATACAAAAACAATGCTTCTTTTTTTACCTAAATAGACTTGCGTTTGACCACTATCTCGCCTGATGGTAAGTGATGATGTGGTCTACGGTGGAGCACGCTTGCCTATCTTTATACCTATTCACTCTTGACTTAAATATACCCAGATTAGAATTTATTTAGAAATTTATGCGGACGCAGAGTAAAATACCCAGAGAAATTTCAAAAACACAATTTCCTGTTGTTATAGAACACGCGTGTCTATCGCCATTTCCTATAAATACCAACATGATGTAAACAAAGAGTACGTGACGCAGACGGATAGACATTCGTGACGCACGCATAGAATCTGTACTGTTACTGTCATACTCCACTTTCGAATATCTTACTAGAAATAGCTAATAAGGAAATTTTAACGTCTCTTTTGGTATTGCCCGAGCATTTGGTTTATAATTTTTAATTCGATGTGTTAATCGATAAGACCATCGCGATTCAGCAATTGATAGATTTAATTGCTCTCTATTTTAATAACAAACTAGCGGGCCCGGCAGACGTCTACTAGCCCGGAAAAGCAGCGCCACCTACCGGGTCCAATTGTTTTCAAACCACCCAGGATCCCATTTTTTTTATCCTGGCACGACAAATTGACCACACTGCATGTGATGGTAAGCGCGGTGCCGTCCAATTAGAGTATCGAGTAGCGAGAGACGATCTATCCCCTTTCAACACAATCATGCCGAACTGCTTCTTCACACTACGCCATGGGCAAGCAGGTGAAGAAGCGGTCGTGAGTCTTGTGTCCGAGTACTTAGAAGGCCGCAAGACGGCTAAACATTGTACCCAACTCTAGACCCCCGACCAAAACCGGATGCACACTGGCTGACCCCGGAACGCGACACACTTGCGTGTGCCACTATGGCGGGTTTTACACATCGAAAAACTCAATATCACTTTACCCGACCCGGGGATATAACGCGAGACCTCAGCTCAGCATTCGTAACACATGCGCAATTACAACTGCGCCACCGAGCTAGACTAATGAATTGCATCAGTTAAATATCTACTTAACATTACTGAAGGAGTCTAACTAGTAAATATTGATATTTTCGTTACTTTACCAGACACGCCCATTTATAGTAGATTATAATAGTAATACGGATAATACAAAATTAACCAGCTAATCTTCGGATCAGTATTGATCTGTCTGCTCTCTTCGTATTTTGCGTCGTTAATTGTCTTAAATGTTCGAACAGTTTTAGTCTGCCCTTTATGACCTATAGTTCAATTATATACTTAGTTATGTAGCACATACATTTAGAAACAGACATGGACATTTTAAAATTACCTATTTATTTATTTATTTATATTAAGTTACTACGTAAAATGTTTTAATTTTGTTCTATTTCTTACTAATACTTTTAGGTAAATTTTTCATTTTTTTTTTTACATACATTTAGAAACAGACATGGACATTTTAAAATTACCTATTTATTTATTTATTAATATTAAGTTACTACGTAAAATGTTTTAATTTTGTTCTATTTCTTACTAATACTTTTAGGTAAAGGACAATGGGTCAAGTGTCCCCACCCGTCAACAGGTTTGAAATTGGTCTCAATCGATTAGTCTTAGCAAGGTGATGATTTTTTGGTATGGCGACAACAACGAAAAGTATAGAGTTTTTATTTTATTCACATTTTTGTTTTATATAGAAAATTTAATTTTTGCTGATTTTATTATATTACGCCGTGCTATAACATAGTATATAGGTGGTAGAGCTACATTATAATCATTTTTTTCTACAGCTTGAATGGCCTACCTCAATGGTATGTTACCGCTGTCTTACATAAAACCGACAAGGTTGCAGTTTTGCAGTAGCGACTCGCGTTCTCAACGAGACTACGGGGGACCTAACGAATGCTTCGACAACTTTTTTTTTATCCTGGCGCGGCAAAGTGATAAATAAATAAATAAGTGACCACACTTCACCTCCAGATAGAGTAGCAAGAGACAGTCTATCCATCGCTACTCAACATAATCATGCCAGCCTGCTGTTTAGCTTCTTCACACTACGCCTAAAGGACCCAGGATCATAGGAAGGAGGGAACACGGTAGCTGGCAAACTGTTCCACAGCTTGATGGTGCGGCAAAAATACGAGTTTGCGAACCTCTTGGTTCGGGCTGGGGTAGTAGATACCACGAAGCTGTAGCTCCGCAATATTACGCTTAATTCAGGTTTATTTTTGTTACTAGGTTATATTTAATACTGGCTAGCTTTTAAGAGTTTTTATTTTGTATAACATGTGTACGTCACTGGTTGAGTCCTATTGAAAACCAGCGCTGCAGTATGGGTTAGCCTGTACTACAGCATGCAGCTGAATAGGGACCCCCATTGTCGGATCAATTATTATTATTGTAATTTTTGCATTTTTTTTATGTGTTTTAACGTTCCAACAATAAAAAATCTTTTCTTTCTTTCAATCCAGTATGCATGGTTCTGGTATGGAAGGGAGAGGATGGGATAAGATCAAACAATTCTTCAGAGCATTCGCCATGATACAGACGGTAGAACACGCTAAGCGAGGAAATATCCCTACGCAGCTGTAGCGGCTCCAGGCTGTTACTCACGTCTGCATCATTCACAATGCGGATGGCCCGCCGCTGCAACCCACCCAAGGCATCAAGAAGGTATTTTGCGGAACCGTCCCAGAGGTGCGAGCAGTATTCCATTCCCGGCCGCACCTGCGCTTTATATAAGCGGTAGAGCTGACCGGTCGTAAAAAACCGCCACACCCTGTTCAGGATTCCGTCCCTGCGGGAGGTGGCGGATATTACGCCCTCGATGTGACTTCTTGGATTAAGATCGCAGCAGATATCCATACCTAGGACACTAAGGTCATTCCGCATTGCGAGTGGAACACCCTGAAGAACGGGGATGGGAGAAAACGGGGATTTCTTGCACGAAAACGCGACCATGGAGTTTCTGGCCAGTTCTTCTACATAGGATAACTGCATTCGGAACTGGCAGTAGTTTAATAAACTCTGAAGTTATTACAAGTTATTTAACAGAGTTAAATAACTTGTGTTATTTCTACTGAACTATCACACGATTGCATTGTGATACTATATCTGAAGATCGGAGAGGGATGTATAAGCCCTCTCGACAGCCTCGACATGATAATTATCATTTGTATAATTTTCCCGAAGGTTTAAATGTATACCTAATACTTACATATTATATTTGTAGAATGTACAGTAAAGTCAACGTTTGATAATCGTATCGTCTAATTATTACATTACTGTCTCTCGCTACTTGATACTCTATCTGGACGGCTCTGCGCTTACCACCAGGTGCAGTGTGGTCACAATGCCGCGCCAAAAAAAAAAAAAACATAAATCAAAATAATGCACTATGATTTTAAAATTATCTAGAAAGAGTTCACATTGACATGTCTCCAAAGGTTGACAACAATCGTGCAAACCCGGGGGGTCGTTAGTAAATATTATAATAAAATAGTATTATGTTTTTAATTCGTCTGATATCATTATTTTAAAAATATATGCAAAAAATAAGAACAACCATAAATGAATAGTTTTTCATAAGACAATCTTTATTTTAAATGTCTTTTGATATTTGTAAAAACAAAGTACTAAAAAGTATTCATGCCATCCATGCTATGAATGGCGGTCGTGTTGCACCACGTATGTAGGGTGTTTCTGTAATTGCCTAGGTTTTTAAACGTTTATGTCCAAACGGGACGTTTTTAACTAATGTAGTTCACGAGCTCCGATAATATTTTTGCTATTGCTATCATCTGTTGTGGAAAGATTTTAACTTCTGCAATTACACAGAGTACTAAACATATACGATCAAACAAGACGTCTCCAACTATTACATTTTTCAAGATCCAGTTTATCTTTTCTTTCCTTACCATCATCATAAAATCATAAATAAAAAATAAAGAATTATTATTATTAAAAAAAAAACATCAGATCAGCATCAGATTTTGTACTATAAATATGCCAAAGGTTCTAAGCTCAAATATCCAAACAAGCTGTTTTAGCTATTGGTAGTTCCTAAGGTTTAGTTACTTGGCGAACAGTTCGTGTTGAAATTGCCTATCAAATGTAACAAAATGTTACGCGACCATATTTCTTTATATATTTATTAAAAGTATGTCAAAATAGTAAAAAAATGCAATAAAATAGCAGTTTACTAAGAACATTTTTAATTTATGTTTTTTTTATTTTGTAAGGAATCTCCATTGATTTATTAAATTTAAATGATGTGTTAAGAGTTTTTATAGTACACTTAATAATAATGTATATGGATGGTGTCTGTTGGTGGGTGGGGACAGGGCTCATACAAATTCGCCCATTGTCCTTTTTTGACAGTAGAGGGATCGCTACAAAACACCAGAAGAATCATGGATACATTACGTCTTAAAGGACTGAAGGGGTTTGAAGTGGATATAGAAACAAAATTAGGTGGAAATACCAATTTTTGTCTCCGGAAATATCATCACTCGAAACACAAAAGCCAGATGTTACTTCGTCAGTTTTCTGTGAACTGACCCATTCATACTGTAAACAAAGATTTATACAGTGTGTCTATTGCTGCTGATTTCAAATCACATACATTCTCAATGCGACAATAGCAACGCAGAATGGAACAACTGCGGATACGGATGTTATTAGTGTAACTAGCTAGCCTCTATAGCACACACCACTTCTTCTTCTTCACTTCACTTCTAGTGTGCATTCATCATCAATTATTGCTTGTTTTAACGGTGAAGGCTCATGAAAAAACCATGACAGTTCTCCGCATGAATTTCGAAGGTATGTAAAGTTAACGAACGCGTCAGCCAGTGTGGGGATATAACCCCATTAATAGAAGCCTTTCACCGGTAGTGGGACAGTGTCATAACGGACTAATATTGTTCATGCATTCTTCTCCTGAGCATCATAGAATCACGTAACTATTCGAAGATGGAAGCGAGACATGACGGCGTATAAGTAATGTACATTTTAAGTAAACTTCACAAGTTTGGTGCACCCTAAATCCAGACAAACGGCGGCAGCCACGGTCTGTCTGCAGCATCGGGTCATCGACATTGGGGGTGCAGCAGGTGGGATAAGGGAATGAGAAAGGGTTCGGGGGGGCTTCGTTCACTTCCCGAATCGTTAAAAAATACATGTGACCTCCTGTACAAACATCATAAGCTGCTTAACAAACAATGGATCTTGGGATTTCCAACATGTTTGTTTTGAGATCTTTTGAGGATAGTGTAGGGTAGAAAGGCGTTCTTGGCAGGTAGTGTGGATCATTTTTTACACATAGGAAAACTTACTAATAAGAAGTTATTAGCAGGATTTTAATTTGTTCTCAATAAAAATTGATTATAATCCATACTAGACCAAACGCTATCTGTCTCATGCATTTTCACGGCTAAGTAATTTTACCCATATTTTGTATAGGTTTTTAAATCTTATTTTTGGGTTGTATAATTTTATTATTAAAACATTTGAATGTGTCTTTGAATAAGGTCTTCATCCAAGCCCTTTCACAATCTAGTTTGAGAGCCTCCGTGGCTCAGCGGACGGGTTAGGAAACGAGAGGCCGTGAGTTTGATCCTTGCACCGAGACATGATCCGCAAATATTTACACTAGGCCTAGGTATTGTGGGCCCATATATAGCCCCTCGTAGTTCTTGATTTCTGCGTGGTCAGGACTATGTGTGTGAATGATGGGTGTAGAATTCCAACATTGTTGAAATATAGAAATATAATCGTAATATATAAAAACTACGTGTCGCGGTTCGTACTGGATAATCTCCAGAATCAGCCAACTGATTTCAATGAAATATGTGAACATATATGGATAGTTTTTGATCCGATAGGTGGCGCTGTTGTCAAGATCTAAAATATTTTTTATTTTTCAACGAAAATTCGGCTTTCTTAGGAGACGGTTAGTGACAGCACAACGTCTGCCCAGGAACCTCTTGTAGTATATATATTGTATAGAGGAACGGTGACAGTGTTCCTCTAGCGAAGGGTGAGAATCTCCAGTCAGGCGGGTGTTATGCCCGACCGCCCGCGGCTCCTCCAACCGTTGATATTTGGATCTTGTATTCATCTTATGTATCGCTCAAATTTAAGTACCGCGATCCAGCCTGGCGTCTCTCCTTTGCTATCTCATCGGTGTGAGGCGCTTGTGTGCCGCCACAAATGTATGAACTTTTAGATCTCTATTGTTATCTTTACACTAATACCATCTGAAACATGGATATTACAAAAAAAATGATTTCATCTACAATTCCCAAGCCCGTTCCATTTACATTCGTGACAAGAGGCTGGGCATATCGCTCTTAACGTACGGCCAATAGGGCATAAAGGTGCCAATATTGGCCGAACAAATTATGGGAAAAAAAATATTGAATTTGAAGGCGTTAAAATATATAATAAGTTGCCTATCAATATAAAAAATACTAAAAAAAATTCTAAATTCAAAAAATTACTAAAAGAGTATATTATGGAATATACTACATAAATTAAAAATATAAATTGTGTTCGTCTGGTCTTTGTATACTATACTAAAAAAAAACAAAAACTTTATGATTATCATTTATGTCACTTCTAGTTACACTATCACAACTTTACATCCGTGTTTCTCGGATTGAGGTGTAATATCTATTTTGTGTTGTGTATACCCTCACTTCAGATTAATATTAAAATGTCTACAAGTACGCTCGTTACGATTTATTGTTAATGTTATGATTTCTCAGTAAGTGAATTATTGTAAATTCTTTATGAGAAATAAAGTCTTCTTAAACCGTATATCGACGGAGTTCGAAGGTATTGACTACCTTCCACTACGTTATCTAATGACCCCGTAAAGGTTCGTAAAAACACGGGCAGTTTTCCTGCAAAGAATCAATCAGAAACCAGTGTAGAAATTTTTAGAAAATTAAAATTAATTGAATTAATAAGTAATCATGAGGTTTCAGGGAGAATAAGATTGATTTAGAAAATCATCATTATTCCTTGCTAAGCGTGTTCTACCGTCTGTATTATGGCGAATGCTCTGAAGAATTATTTAATCTTATCTCCTCTTCCTGCCACACCAGAACTACTCGCACCTGCTCGGAGCCAGAGCTTCGCTGTGTCTTCTACCCCGGCCTGAACCAAGAGGTTCGTATATTCGTATATATGCCGCACCATCCAGCTGTGCAACAGTTTGCCAGCTACCGTGTTCCTTCCTACCATCACGTGCAGTGTGGTCACTTTGCCGAGCCGGAACAAAAACAAAGAGATTAAACGGAAAGCTACTACATTACATAAAGCCTACAACTCTCATTTTCAGCCTTATTAATAAAAAATGCTTATTCCAACCTTAATCTGGAGTTGCTCTTAGACTAGTTATTCCCAGAGTAATGTCGTATTAACTTCGTAATTGCATTGTTATTAATAAACTTGGAGTAAACTCGGAATAGCAATACATTCGCTACACCGGGATTAAGGTGTACATTATGGCAACCCACATCAATTAAAAGTAAAAAAGAGTGAGTCAATGAATGAACTCAATCCCCGATGATGACATTAATGCCAGTGACACAATATTTTGGCCGGCGATTTATCAACAAAACTATGTTTCTCAAATTGGATGTTCTGTGTTTCGATCTCTAGTTTGTGTAAATGCGTGTTATCAGTAGAAAAATACAATAAATTTCTGCGGAAATCAACTCAAAAAAGTATTCGTTCCTTTAACTGGGATGAAGACGAAAAGGTAAATAATGTATAAAAACATGTTATTGCATGGTTGTTACAAGTTCATATAACAGAGAATGATATCCGTGGTATTTATTGACCTGTATACCTTACGTTTCAGCAATTATTTCGTTCAGTTCTTATAGAATATGCTTCAATAATCGAAAATAAATTCCTGGATTTACAACATTAATAAGAATAAAGTTGAACCAGTGACTACTAGCGAGACATATATGGTTGTTAAAGAACAGGTCAGATTTAGCCAGATCGCACAATGATAAAGAATGATGTTATTTAGTGTCTGCCATACATAATAATATCTTATTTTTCAGGATTCCAAACCATTGATAATCACTAGTCTTAATGTAGATAAACAGGATGTAGCTGTAAGTATCAATCAGTATTATTAAAGCAGAAAGCATTATAATTATATCTGGAATAATTATTAAATATACATGTTATTTTTTTCTAGAATATATTCATTGAAACTATTGAAAATGTTGATGAACAAGTAGACATTCAAAAATTGACTCCAGTAGTGGTGAGCAGATAAGAATATAATTATTGAGTATACATTCATTTATTATAAACATATATACTAAGTGGTTTACCTAAATTTTAATGTCTTACAGGTCTCTGAAGATGATCCATCATGGCCACACAAAAAAAACTGGACATAATGACCTGAAAATAATGTATGTATATTTCATGTTCGTTGCCAATGACTTGTTAAAACTTTGTTATAGACTTAATAGACTTAATTTATAACTTCTGTAGATACCCAGAAGAAAAATTAAGATAAAGAATATAGCAGAGAACTGTTTGAAGTCCAGAAAGGTATTATTAACTACTACTTTTGCTAGATTAATCATATAGGGCATGGTAGGATTGACACCTATGACTGTCTGATGTGACATCATAAGGAAGACCTGTTGGTATCAACCAAATCACTGCATAGAGGTACTATTATAATGCTGTTATTTGAGAGTCCTGCACTGATGTCCCGCTTAGGGTGTATTTTGCATTCCCCTTACCAGCTCCCCCTAGCCAACCTAACTTCCTAATGATTTTTTTGCTTTAACTTATTATGTTAACATGTTTTATTATACAACTGTGATGTAACTGGTTGTTATTTTTACAGGTGACTATGTCAATAATTTGATAAGCCATGGAAAAATGTTGAAGGACGAAGAGCAATTATGGACAATTACGGATTACGGCTGAAGAAGAACATTTAATAAAAATTCACAAAGAAAAATTTAAAAGCGCAATCACCGGAGGAGCTATTTTTTAGTTAAAGAAGGGTGTGAAGAGCGCACTTAGTTAGGTACCATGTAGTATTTATTTACCTTATGTAATATGAATTTCTAATAAAAAAAATCATGTCTTAAATTTTTTATTTACACTCAAAAAACTAGTAAGAAAGAAAAAGATTACTTTTTAAATAAAAATAAAACCACCTTCAAACAAACCCAGACACAACTAAAAAGCAATAAATAATTGGATCAATTATTTGGAGTCAGTGCCAGCCAAAACATGGAAAACCAGAATAATCAGGCATACAAAAAAATATAAAATAGATCCATACTTCGTTTTTATGAATCTAAAAGTTAAGAAAACAACACCAGCACCGACTCCAAAAATAATTGATTTAAATTGTATGTAATTAATTGATGTAAATGTAACCAATTATTTATTGCTTTTTAGTTGTGTCTGGGTTTGTTTGAAGATGGTTTTATTTTTATTTAAAAAGTCATAATTTATTTTTTGCTTTTTAGTGGTACAAATATAAAATAGGTACGTTGGATAGAGTACCAAAAGAAAACATCACAGAAAAGCAAAATTCTCAGTTTCGTATATTCGGACAACATATTTTTTAAAGTTATTTTGGATTTAAAACCAAACTACTCAACCGATTTTGATAAAATGCTATGGGACCAATCTGGGAGCATATTCTCTGTCATAAAAGAATGACGGAGTTCTGAGGTAACAAACATAAAAAAATTCGCGTCGAATTGAGAACCTCCTCCTATTTTTGAAGTCGGTTAAGAAAAACACAAAGTACTTGTTTATTGCACGACGATATTTCTAAAATTGTGTCTATGTCGGATGTCCATTGATATAAAAACGTTATGTTGATGTGATACAGATTACAGTATTGCTAAACCATCCTTAAACCTACATATTGGTGGGAGTAAATTTAATCCTTGGTGTAGTCTCGGTGTAAGCTAATTCTTGCTTACTTCGAGTTTATTAATACAAGATTTGACTAATACTACTTTAATCCTCGGCGTAACTTTAATCTCACGTTACTCCATGTTTATTAATAACACCGTTTATGTTTTAGGAACATTTAATTTGGCGGCCTCATATGGTGATGGTAGATTCGCAGTTCGCTGTGAAACTTCACTCCAAATTTGAATAGGCAATGATATGCACCATTATAGACCATCCTATACCTTTTGCTCGCGAATCCCATATATCCCTTCTATTTACCTCGCCTCAATGTAATGAAAATCGCCTCGGTGTGGATTGACGTTCTTGATGATGATAAGACGAAATCTTATCATCATCAAATGGCAGCAACGTCCAGCTCTCGTGCATCGAACCACATATAGGAAGGAGTATTGGTTTCAACATATTTTTTTTAGCGGGGTTTTAGCTGGTAGTGTCGGGTGGGGTGTACATAGGGGTTAGGGACTCGGCATAGCGGCAGCACGGATAGCCATCATCCGTGCGAGGGGGATGCTGGGTCGTAAGACCGGCTAGTCCAGCATACCCGTTTTATTCTTAATCCGCTTCCCTCCGGAGCGGGCGGCAGTAATAAAACGCTTTCCCCGCGACAACAAAAAAAAAACATCTTACCTCGGATAGTTACAAATAAGGTCCTATTGCGTTGAAGATAAGTTGTAACTATTGTAAAAGTTATAATTTTGCCTCTGTGGCGCAGTTGTAATTGAGCATGTGTTACGACTGCTGCGCTGAGGTCTCGGGTTCGATTCCGGGTCGGGTAAATAGAAAAAGCCAATATCACTGGTTTTGCTATTTAGAAATACTCAGTATCAGCCTGGAGTCTGGAATTGTGCCCGGCATGACGATAAATCAAATCATTTATTTTGTAAAATATGCCACTGGGGGCGCTTTTTACAGGTCAGGATAGGCTAGCATAGGCTCGCTCCCTATCACATTATGAGACCGTAATAAATACCGTATACCGACCGTAATAAAATTCGCCGAAAAGTGGGTGTACTAGTTGTAACCAGTGCGAAGGCACAGGGGTACCTCTTCCTACCCCCTTCGCACAGTACAGGCGTGAGTATATATGTTTGTATGCAAAATATAACGTCACGACATTGTTTCAGTTATCTGTATATATAAAAGAAGAAACTGACTGACTGACTGACTGATCGATCAACGCACAGCCTAAACGGCTGGGGTTAGAGACTTGAAACATTGACAGTAGATACCTTTTATGACGTAAGCATCCACTAAGGAAGGATTTTTGGAAATACCACCCCTATGGGGGTAAAATAGGGGATGATAGTTTGTATGAAAATCCGTCATTTTTGAAGTTAAACGCAAGAAAATTGGTATTTTGTATTGTATACTTTTTCTCTCAAATATGACCTCGACGCGGGTGGAGCCGCGAGCAACAGCTAGTAGTTATATTATTGAACAATCAATCCTGTTTATTGGTGTATTAATCTTATGAAAAAGATTTTAACGATAGTTTAAAATGACTACAGTTAAAACAACACATCCGCAACATAAAAAGATGGTAAACCTCTCCAAATTCAGCGTCTGGGTACTGTAGTATACTTGTACAGGACGGATAATAAAATATATTTAAACAAGGCAAGACGGATGGCAGGGCGGGGGCACAATGGGCGTGGGTCTGGCGCGAATTCACACGGTGTGTCTAGACGTCTGGCAGCGTGTTTACATCGCTAGATTGTCACTTAGGGTAGGACGGTAGGGTAGGTTCCGATGCACCGCCGAATTATACTGTATAGAGCTCCTTGGTAGTCGAGCCATTATTCACAATTTGAAATTTTTCGCGAGCCGCAATTATTAAAGAGTATGCAAAAAGGTATACATTGGTTGAAAACATATAAATAAAAGTACGAAATGTGTATTGAATTTAAATATTAAACATTACAACCTTGCACCTAGGCCCGTATTACAGAACGATACTTAAATATCGTTTGATCTCCGATCAGCCAAAACTAGATATAAGTACAGATCAAAACTTATACATACATCTTATTGCAGAACGCGTTTTAAATCAAAACCAGCTGAATCTAAATTTAAGTATAGATTTGACCTTGAATCCATTGTCTTTGGCGACAAGGATGTTTTCGTTTACAATATTTTATGAATTACAAATTTTATTTCGTTTTGCGCAGAATCAAGTCACAAAGTGATGACATTTTCTTGTAGAAATATGCAAATAATGGAAAAGTTACAAGAAATTAATTAAGCTATTCTCAAAAATAAAACTTTACAAAATTTTAATTCATTATAATGATTTATTTATTTATTTATTTATACACTTCATATACAATGTATATAGGCGGACTTAATGCCAAAGGCATTCTCTCCCAGTCAACCTTAGGGTGATGCAGAGATGAACAAGGTAGGTGCATAAAAATATACAGGAAGAAGGTAAAAAAATAAAAATATTATTAAGCTCTATATAAATAAATAAATCCGAATACAATATATTGTAAAATACAATACATAATATATATATAAAACATTAATATGTAATACATTCTATTACATATACTTATATAAACACATATAAATATATACAAAATATACATATCAATATATATCATAAATTAATGATGTGGTGATTCTGCCACTCCATTCAGCAATAATTGACGAATTCTCAGCTTGAAAGCCGATCGGCTGGTGCACGACCTGATTTCGAGAGGGAGTGAATTCCAGAGAAGTATTGATTGGATAGCGAAAGAAGAGTGAACGAAGTCGGAGCTGTGAGGGGGACACTTTAGAAGAAGATTGCTAGATGAGCGAAGATTCCTACTGTGGCTGTTGCAAAGGTATTGAAAGTGTGAAGATAAATAAGAGGGAGGTGTAGTAGAAGTAAGAAATGAGAAGAGAGTAGTAAGTGCCCGCATAGATCGGCGCTGGCGAATGGGTAACCATTTTAGTTGCGAACGATAGGAAGAAACGTGATCATATTTACGAAGATTAAAAATGAACCGAATGCAGTTATTTAGAAGACGGTCAAGTTTGTTGAGTAGGTCTGCATTCAGATCGTAATAGCACACATCACCATAGTCGATTATCGGAAGGATTAAGGCTTGCACGAGCATTGTCTTAGTTTTAACGGGAAGAAAATTCTTCAGGCGGTAAAGAGAACGAAGGATACCGGTGACTCTCTGACTAACAGAGTTTACTTGGGACCGCCAGCTCAGGGTGGAGTCGATATGCAGCCCAAGATCCTTAACACTCTGACACAAAGGAATGACAGAGCCATCGAATACAACAGCGGGTATGATCGTAGAATCCAATCTGCTTATAATTCTTGAGCTACCTAAGATTAGGGCCTGACATTTCGCAGGGTTCACAGATAAACCGAAACTGTCGGACCAACTTTTTATATGTTGTAGGTCTCTGTTCACCCTGTCCACAGCTGCGGCCACACAATCGACCCCAGACTGAGAATATATCTGCAAGTCATCGGCATACAAATGGTACGCACACTGAAGGTTTTGAGTTATGAGGTTAATAAAGATAGAAAATAGCAATGGAGAAAGTATGCCGCCTTGAGGGACTCCAGAGTCAATATCGCACCAGTTTGATGAAGAATCACCAAGGCGCACAGACTGCTGGCGCCCCTGAAGATAAGAGGAGAACCATTCCAGTGCCGCCGGAGAGATCAAATAATGGGAGAGGATTGATAACAGGATGTCATGACTGACGGTATTGAAGGCATTAGAGAAATCAACCAAAGCCAACACGGTGACTTTGGTATCCTCCATGCCCGCCCTAATATCGTCAGTCACTTTGAGGAGAGCGGAAACGGTGCTGTGGCCGGGCCTAAAGCCAGACTGCAGAGGACACAGCAGTTTATTCATGTGCACGAACCCAGTCAACTGCTTGTGTGCACAGGCCTCCAGCACCTTGGAAAGGAAAGGAAGAATAGATATGGGACGAAAATGCGTCGGGAGTGAGGGGTTCGGAATTTTGGGAAGAGGGATAATAAAGGCTTTCCGCCATAAAGACGGGAAAACCCCAGTGCAGAGGGAGACGTTAATGATATGGGAAATAGCGGGAAGAAGATAATCCAGGACGGAAATAATCATACGACGGCTAATGTTGTCGTAGCCAGTCGCATTGGACTTGATGGAGAGGATTATTTTCCTGATCTCATCAGGCGGCACCGGAGAAAACTGCAGGGGATCGATGTTAGGCCTGGGGAGACCGACTATAAGGTTTTTGGTACAACTCTTGGTTTGGGGATCAATTAAGTTAGCAGTGGAGAAATGAGCGTTAATATCATCCAAACCAATAGTTTTACCATGATAGTCCAAGTTTTTTCCCTTGCCAATTCCTAAAGTTCTGAGGAATTTCCATATATTAGCAGGGGAAGAGGAAATGATATTACTAAGAATATGACGGCGTTTAGCATTACGTACCATCTGATTACACCGATTCCTTGCAGCCTTAAAGAGGCACCAATTTTCATCTGAGCGGTCCTTTTTGTATCTACGAAAAACTCGGTCCCTTCGCCTCATCGCCATCCGAACACCACGTGTCATCCACGGTGCAGGAGAACGCTTCAATTTTATTTTTTTGATAGGGGCGTGGACATCAAAAAGTGCAATGACGTTGGCGTTGAAAATGTTGACTTTATCGTCAACTGAAGTGGCCTCTAAAAGCGAACTCCAATTTAAATTCGCAGCATCCCTACCAAGCTTATCCACATCCATATGGCCAAAACAACGCAAGTGCAGTACCTTGGGAAGGGGTTTGGCAGGTTTTAGGGCGTAACACAAGTAGATGAGGTCATGGTGAGAGAAGCCAGGAGCAGGAAATTGACCGTGACAGGAAACGAGGGAAGGATCAGAGGTGATGATAAGGTCAAGCCAAGTGTCATGACCATCAGCATTGTGGTGAGTGGCATGCAATGGTAGGACATGGAGGCTAACGGACTTAAGGATGTCGAGAAGCTTAAGGGACCGCGTGGATTGGTTGGTAAGGAGATTGGTATTAAAATCGCCCATGATGATATGATGTGCATATTCAGATCCTAAAGATTCCAGAACTGTTTCCAGACTGGAGAAGTAGTCAAGAGTTGGGGGACAGTAGACAACACCTAGTAAGGCTTTCACTCCCTTGACCCAAACCTCAAGGAAGAGATATTCAGCAGAGGGAGACGAAGAAGGTGAGGATGAGGCAACAATTTTATGTACAAAATCACTTCGTAGATAAATAGCAACCCCACCTCCCCTCCTATCAACTCGATCATTTCTGATCAAGACAAAGCCAGGAAGTGGGTATAGTACTGAAAGAAGATGAGGTTTGAGCCAACTCTCAGAAATCAGGACCGCATGGACATTGACATCAGTGAAGGTTTCCGATAAATCAATGTAGTGGCTCGGTAAACTTTGCGCATTAATGTGGCAGACAATGAAGTCTTTGGCAGTTGGCTGATAAAATGTTTGGCGTAGCAAGTCACCGAGACCATCACCCACTGAGTAAAAACTTTCATCACTGGACGAAGTAGCAGACTCATATGCAGAATGAAATGAATCATTATCATTCATTAAGCAAAAAAAAAAAAAAATAGATAAATATAAATAAATATGAATAAAACAAAAATAAATTATATGTCAATACCTAATGAACCTTTGAGGTGCAAGACTACAATATCTCTGCACCACCCGCCAGCTGACCTACACAAAAGAAAAAAAACATAGTTTGAATATAAAATAAAACAACAAGAAAAAATAAAAATACAAACAGAAAATAAACTATTTGAATCCAGTTTCGGAACGAAACCCAAACGTCAATGTAGACTACGTAAATGTCATAATGACATTTGACAAGCAAAATTTGTTAAATATTTTGTGTAGAGGGTAATTATAACATGACAAACTATAAGTAAAAACAAGGTAAACTATTGAAAAAAAACAAATTGTATAGTATTACGTAAAAGCTGCTCCGAGGATTCAAAATCAAACAATTATGAACACAATTACGTTCCACGACACTCACTTCCTACGCGACTTGGTGTTCAAACCTGAGGTGTTGTCGCTTCTGGATGTCGACGGTGAAGTGTCCGTAGCCTTAGGATATTTGATCACCAAAGTGCTCAACTCGTCGAAGGAGGTCATCTTGATACGAGTTCCATCCGAGACTTTAACTACAATGGAACCGTCTTGAGTCCACACTGCACGCATCCCAAAGTGTTGCCGGGCCTTTGCAAATACAAGCTGGCGAGGTTTCGTCAAGAACTCTTTTACAGAAATCGGCGAACCCTTGAGTTTCGATTTGGCCCTCCACACCGCTGAGCGATGTTCGACCAGAGAAAACCAGACCAGAATGGGCCGATGATGATCCTGATTGGGTGTACCAATTCTGTGGCATGCAGAGATGTTAGTTCCCAACAGATCCTTTAACCCCATGGTGTTATTAATTGTGTCCAGGATGGCAGATGTACAGTTTTCTTTGGAAGTCTCAGCAACTCCAAAGAAGACAAGCGCTTTCCTCCTATGTCTAGACTCAATACCGTCCACCATTTGGACACAGTCAGCGATTTGCTTCCTCAGCAACCCAAGCATCTCAAACATCAGCTCTCTAAATGTCCGGAACTCTTCTGCAACCCGCGCTACTGTGTCCTTGCTTGGACCGCCAGACTGCAACTTTGCTTCGAGTTCTGCCATTCTCTGGTTGAAGCATTCCTCCAACTTGTTCTGAGTGCATAGTATGTTATCTAATTGTGCCATAGTGATTGGTGAAATTAATTAACTATATTAGTTTTAAATAAAAAAAAAAAAACTGTGCAGGTGCTTAGCTGGCAGGTGGTGTTTTAGGCTAATTATCTTACATAAGGTCTTGAATATGTAAGTACTGTATTTCTACACTGTATAGCAATCAACTCAATCCAAAATAAATGTAGAATTGATGATATTTCAATTTAATTTTAATATTAAATCACAGCTGATTAAAAAAGATGTCTTCACTTTTTTGACACCTACCCCCGAAAAAAAAATTCCATTTGTCACAAAACTTAATTTATTGATCACAGATGAAAACGCCATCTAGTATCATGAATACAAAGCAGCCTAAACTGTTTTGTCAATACTTCCGATCAACAACAGAGTAATTTATTTTTTAATTTGGAGAATTTATTGAAAAGTAAAATAATTACTGATGTTAACTTAATATTTTTTTACTTCGGAGTATTTATTGAAACATAAAAAATCGCAGATTTATTAAAAATGTAAAAACAATAATGCCTTGGTGGCGCAGCTGTAATTGCGCAAGTGTTACAACCGCTGTGCTGAGGTCTCGGGTTCGATCCCCGGGTCGGGTAAAGTGATATTGGGTTTTTCTATCTAGAAATTCTCAGTATTAGCCCGGAGTCTGGAACCTGTGCCCGATATGGCGATAGGCTCGCCCCCTATCACATTATGGGACCGAAATTCGGCGAAAAGTGGGTGTACTGGTTACACCTCTGCCTACCCCTTCGGGGATTATAGGCGTGAGTGTATATGTATGTATGTAAAAACAATAATTTTAGTACTAAGTAAAAAAGAGTAATAATGAATAAAGAATAGTAATAATAGTATAATAATCCTTAATATCGAATAATTGTCCTCGACAAAAATAGTTACGTTAATCTATGCTCAGGACTGCTATTGACTATATTTACGTAAACTAAGATCAAATCGATACTTGGGTAAAGATCTCGTACGAAGTATCGTTCAAAAATAAGAAACTACTCAACTGAGTGAGTACTGATTGATGAATCTAGATTTAAGTATCGTTCTATAATAAAAGAATTACGCAAGTACAGATTTAAAACTAGATTCACGACTAAGTATCGGTCTGTAATACGGGCCTTAGTGTCATATTTGTTGTCAGTAATTTAAAATACATTTTGAAAAACCCATACGGAATGATAATATTTTTTTTTAAATGTAATAGCAAATAAATGCACATTTATCTAGAGCCACAAATAAACCTTCAAAGAGCCGCATGTGGCTCCCGAGACGCAGGTTGCCACCCCCCCCCCTCTCCCCTGGTATAGTGTATACCATAGTTGCGCATCTTACAAGGTTCTTTATTAAAAAACGTCTGGCTGTATTTTCTGTTTTTACAAAGGACTTTGTAGGAGTGTTTTATTTCATTCTCAAAATAACGGCATTGTGCATTTTTGTAACGCATTATTTTTGTTGTTGAATTCTTTTTATCTTATACATACATACATATACATCACGCCTGTAATCCCCGAAGGGGTAGGCAGAGGTGTAACACACACAAGTACACTCGCATTTCGCCGAATTCATTATGGTCGAGACTCCGGGCTGATACTGAGAATTTCTACACAGAAAAACCCAATATCACTTTACACGACCCGGTAATCGAACCCGAGACCTCAGCACAGCAGTAGTAACGCATGCGCAATTAACTGCGCCACCGAGGCAGATATTATTAGTTAGCTGATCTATTCATGATGAAAACAAATCTCGACATCGTTACTGTCACTTCTAAAAATAAATCCATTATGATAGCATCAAAAAGTACACCGACTTCAATAAAAAAACACTTTATGCATCCCTATAAAATTTTAGCGTTGCCCTCGATTTTTCTAAGATCCAATCATCAGATCCTGACTTGGTGCCAATGGGTGCCTGGTAAGTATATCATTTTAAACAAAAAAAATTCTCTAAACGGTCCAGGCGTCGAGTAATCGGGGAACATACATAAAAAAAGATTCCGACGAATTGAGAACCTCCTCCTTTTTTGTAGTCGGTTAAAAATAACTCAATATAAAGAATAACTCTTAAAACATGTCCATAGGTCAGTTCTAACAACAATCAATTCACTGAATAAATCCAGTATTTCAGTTTTGCTATTCATGGATTGATATGGTATCTGCCACCTCGAAACCCATCACTGGCGTTTACATACATCCTTAAAAACACTAACCTCAACAAACAATGCCAAAAATAACCAACCCTTAAATAAAAGTGCAAAGATTAAATAGTTAAATTGGCGCAGCCCCGTCACAAAGGCTCGTCTGGGCCCATCGATCGTTATTACACTAGAGAGTGTAGACTGTAAAATTCACGTCTAAACGTACGTACACAGCGATTTAGGGCGTATGCTTGCTGCAGACGGTTCGCAATGAGACTTTATTTCCGACATATTTTTAACCGACGTCAAAAAAAGGAGAAAGTTCTTAATTCGTCGGAATCTTTTTTTTTATGTATGTTCCCCAATTACTCGAAGACGCCTGGAACGATTCGAGAAATTATTTTTTTGATTAAAAGGGTATACTTCCCAGGTGGGCCCATTGGCACAAAGTCAGGATCTGATGATGGGATCTCAGAAAAATCGAGGGCAATCCTCAAATTTTATAGGGACGTTATCTATTTGTTTTTTATTCAAGTCGGTGTAATTTTTATAAATTAAAAAACTTTTATTATAATTTCATTTGTAACAATTTTTAAAAGAAGGTAATTAAAACTTTTTTGTTTTCGCGGGAAGCGTTTTACATGACGTGAAGGCCATGTACGGCAGTAGGTTAGTATTTTTTTTTACAATAAGGCAACTTAACTAACATGCATTCATATTTTTTAGATGTCGCGGGAAAAAGAGTTTTGTTACTGCCGCCCGCCCCGGGCGGGGGGAGCGGCATAAAAGAAAAACGCGATTATGCTGGACTAGCCGGTCTTATGAACCAGTACTTTTCCCCCGGATGATGGCTATTCGGGCATCCGCTGGGCCGAGTCCCCTATGTACACTTCCCGACACTACCAGATAAAATCCCGCGGTGGCCTTCTTCGGTGCTTGCGGAGCGATCCCGGGGTTTCCTGAGCCCCACGCACCGACCCTAGGCATCAACGACATCGGCGAGGCTTAACCATCCGTGCTGCCGTCCATTACGGAGTTGGCACGCGCCCAGACAGTCTCCCGGTGCGCGCCCGCGACTTGCGATGGCCCCAATTAGTAGCCTATTACGACAAGCAGAGGATACCGTGGTGAAATTCTCCAAACGACCCCACTCCTGGGCGTAATACACCAGAAATGGCCAGTCGCGACCCCGGCACCACCTACGTATCCCCTGGCGGCGGGAGGGATCAAAAAGTTCCCGATCCCTCTCGGCACTCCTGCGAGATGACACTCTTCAGAAGTGGGCCACCGCATGCCAGGGCCTCTGGCTGGCGACCAATGGTCACCACGGTCGGCAGCGAGAGGTCTTTTTTTATGCCTGGATAGACAGACGAGCAGACGGGCCACCTGATGCTAAATAGTCACCGCCGCCCAGAGACTTCTGCAATGCCAGGGCACAGCAAAGCCGCTGCCTACCGTTAACCGACTACTGTTCTGAGAGCGCTACGTTCTTCGCCCCCAGGCTTAGCACTCCTCCAAAGTCCTTCTTCTCCTCAGATATTTTTGCGATGAATTTAAATATTAAATGTCATTTAGATAAATATTTTTTATAAAAGTGCATCGTGTGGTACGTTTTTTTTTTTTTTTTTTATCCTAGCACGGCATAGTGACCGCACTTCACCTGATGGTAAGCGCAGTACGGTCCAATTAGAGTATCGAGTAGCGAGAGACGATCTATCTCCCGCTACTCAACACAATCATGCCGGCCTGCGTGAAGAAGCGGTCGAGGGTCTATTGTCAGAGTACTTAGAAGGCCGCAAAATGGCCAACATTGTACCCCAACTCTAGACCCCCAAAAAACCGGATGTACACTGGCTGATCCCGGAACGCGACACACACTTGCGTGTGCCACTATGGCGGGTTTTTCACCCTGTGTACGGTGGTCGCTATCCGGGCGGATATGAATATCCTACCACCAGCTATACGTCCTTAAAACCCGGAGACTTAGACGCGGAATGTCGAGACACCGACGGCGCGGGGTCAACGCACTGCCGCATCCGGCCGCGCGACACGACCGCGGCGGCGCGAAACGGTGCGGATGCGTCAAATAAATAACTTGGTTACAGTATTTACGGATATAAATATAAATTTATGATTACCTTTTTAAGGATGTAAATATAAATTTATTAATTCATATAAAATCTTTAACTATTTACATTTAATTATAGTCTTGCAACAATAATGAAGAAATCAATCGTCCTTTTAAAATATTACATTACTGGTTTTTTTTTCCATGTTATTAGATACTTTTAATTGTATATATTTTCAATATTTTACTGTATTTCTATTTTCATATTCAAAACTAGTTTATGTATTTTACCGATAAACATAATTTTGGCTTTAATTACTGTTATGTAATGTACATATCGGGTTACGATATTCAACGATGTGTATAATGATAAATAAATAAATAAAAACATTAATTTAACCAGCAACAAAGTCTTAGGCTTTTTGGTTTAAAAGTATCATAACCAAATTACAATTCATAATAAAAAAATCTTAATTCAATCTTGAATTACATATAGTTTCTCTCGCTAATTGATACTCTGACTGGATGGCACTACGTACCATCAGGTACAGTCTGGTCACTTCGCCGTGACAGCATAAAAAAAATCATTAAAATCATTGTATGTTTGTCTTTTTTTTATAATATATGTGTGTGTATGCGAGTGTATGTGCGTATATAGCGGCGTCTGTTAATTTACGTAGTGTAATGTGAAAATATAGACTGTGAGTTCCCTGAGTGCTAAAGACAACTTTTTATTCCAGAAAATTTTATCACGCGGGATAGACGGGCCAGGATATAGATATTGTTAAGGCGAAACGGAGTTTGCGGGGACAGCTATACCAAAAATCATTATTAGCCAAAAAAAATAAGTGTCGCAGCTTATGCTGTGAGTATAATACGACAATTGACAGACGCAGACAGAAGTCTATGGGCGGCGGTGACTACTTACCATCAGGTGGCCCGTCTGCTCGTCTGCCTATCAAGGCACTAAAAAAAAAAAAAAAAAACGCTGACACGCTAGGTTAGTATATTTTGCGTATTTCCATAGTTTGATGTGTTACGGGATTGTACTATGAGGTGGTGCTGGTGACATGAATATCATATTTATTCTCCAAAAGCGAGCTATAAGATCTATCTACTCGCTAAGTTGTAAAAATAGAAATATAAAGACTACACTCATTGTCGGTATCCTAGTATCAGATTTTATTTTATTTATTTATAATATTTATTTTATTTATCATTGTCGGTATCCTAGTATCAGATTTTATTTATATTATTTTATTTATTTATAATATTTATTTTATTTATTTATATTTTATTTATCAGGTTTTCGAAGGGGACTACAGTATGGGGTTCTTCAAGAAGGGAGTAAATAGGTTTTTGAAGGGTCGGCAACGCGCATGTGATACTCCTGGTGTTGCAGGCGTCCATAGGCTACGGTAACCGCTTACCATCAGGCGGGCCGTAAGCTTGTTTGCCACCAACGTGGTATAAAAAAAAAAAAAAGATTATAACTTGCTATTTGCTATGCAGCACTGGTCTGGTCCAATCCTGAGTTCCTTGAGCAGTTCTTTTTACATCCTCTCTTTATGAATATATATATCGATAAATCATATAAAATAGACATTTTGCTGTCCCATATTGTTGTAATTTTTTATTTATTCACTTTAATTTTATTTGTTTCTATTGTCTGTTAGCTATTATCTAATTGCAACATAACTCATATATTGATTATTTATTCATTTCTGTGGACCAAAGTAGTAGTAAAATAAAATTCATCTAACAAAAGATATTTTCAATAAATTGTGTTACACTTGGATGTAATTAAAAATCCAATTCATAAAACATAGTAGTTATGTAGAGCCACGATGCGCCACTCAAAGTTACTACGCCGTAGCGCTACGAGCTGCGAGCTACGTCACGTACTTTTACGTCGAGTGCTACGGGGCTACGACCAGCGTAGACTGTCAGACTATTGACTGTAGGTGTGATTTTCGAAAAAGAAATCTTAATACATAGTAAATAAGAAATATTGTTGATTGGCAGTGCATTTTTTTGTAAAAGAAACTCTATGTATACTACTTATGTAGTCAAAAGATGTTTCAGATGATATGCTCTTTTTTTCTACTGCATAGACCTTACTATCGGAACTGCTATAATCCTATTAATATGTGAATAAACTAACAAAAAAATAAGATGCGAATGTTTGGATGGATGGATTGTTTGGTACTCAATCACGCCAGAACGAATGAACAGATCGACATGATTTGTATGATGGTAGTTTAGGGATGACATACACAGAATGACATAGGCTACTTTTTATCCCGAAAAAATGCACGGTTCCTATGGGAAAGCCAAATTTAGAAAGGTGTAATAGCTTAAGATGCCTCCATGGATTGTATACCTTCTTCCAAAAATAGCCTCCACGCGGGCACGTCTAGTATATTAATATTGAGTTTATAACCCAATTGTTCCGGATGTACTAGCAATTATGGGTTTATATTTATTTTTTATTTATTAAATTTTATTGTTACATCTTGTATACTCGTTGTACTTGTACTTGTATACTTGTTACTCCGCTTCATAATAAATTTTATTATTTTCAACATATTAAACCTCCCTGTTTAGGTCCAGCGTGTTGGACTTAAGGCCTAACCTCTCTCACCAGTAGAGGAGGCCCGTGCCCAGCAGCGATACAATGTTTATAGCCTGGTATTATTATACAAAACAACAAATCCACATTTCAGTATAACAAATGAACATTTTAATACGCGGGGTAACCCTTCAAACAAATAAAACAGTTTCATAAAAGCCGTCTGCCAAAAACGCAATAACCAGAACACTTGATGCCTCACGTTTCACCATGTTATATTCGAAGTGTATAGTAGTACAATTAACGGCGATATAGAAGAAGCTACTATATCAGTAATCATATTTTTTTTGGTAGCTTGACGTTTGGTAGTGGTGGTTTCTGCTGGTGGCAGGATATTCATATCCGCCCGGATAGCGAACACCGTACACGTTAAACGCAAATCCACCCCAGTATTATAATTTTTGCCGATTTTATCGAAATCTATTTAAATAAAATGTATACCTATTCATGTTTGTTAATTATTTCACTATCGTAATCCCACCAACATTAAAAGTTTGCAAAAAAGACATTACCTACATCACAGGCATAAAAGTCGATATAGGTGTTTTGTGACTTATATGGTTTTGCTTTTGAAACCCTCATATTCTTAATGTATGAAAACCACATGTCACTGTGTCCGTACTCGCTAATCACTAAAACCGACCAACCGATTCCAATGAAATTTTTTTAATGTGTATAGTTGGTTCCAGCTTAAATAAATAGGAACCGATAGGTGGCACTTTTGTCTAGACCAAATTTTTTTGAAAATTTTCGTTATGGTACTTGGGCAACTCGAGCAACAGCTAAATATCTATATAGCCTACGCATTTAGACAAGGGCTTATATGCCTATCCAGGCACTAAAAAAAAAAAAAAAAAAGCCTAATCCCGATATATCTGCTGTAAGCTATTGAGGTGTTGGATGATCTGCAGTGGACTGGCAGCAGCATAAGGTCCAGCTCACCATAATATTGCATTCTCATCAGGTTTATGCATCAATACCAGAAGATAAAGGGTAATTGCTGATCTTAAAGGCAAATAACAGGAATTGAGAACAGTGGGAAGATTTGGGCCGAAATCCCACTCTAACGTACGAAAGTATGCTGGTATTTCACGCCGGTTTTCTGTGAGACAGTGGTAATGACCCGGTCGAGTCAGCCCATTAACGCTGTAAATAAAACTGTCGACCGCGTGGCTCTATTATGCTCACACTAATATTTTTGTGGGATAAAACATATCCTATGTATTAATCCAGCAAATAAACTATATGTATACCTAATGCCATCCAAATCAGTTTAGGCATTTTGTGTAACATCTAAAAATACAAACTTTCACATTTATAACACACAGTAGTATGATCACACACAATCACATTTAATGATTATAGAGGTAATTGTGGATTAGGGACGATAGATGGCGGAGCACTCGGCACATTAAGCCTTTTTGATCCGAAAGCCTAGACGACGCGACGGGTATTTTGTTTTTAAAAAAATAAACACTGTTGATAGTAATAAAAAAAAATGTTATAAGCGTAAAACACGACCCATGGCTTGACATGTAAAATGTAGGGATATATTGTAAAATCACGTAAAAAGAATATTGCTTTGTTGTTTAAATTGGATTCTTACAAAAGTAATCATCCAAATACAAAGTAAGTCCATCAAGCAATAACGACCCAGACACTCTTCACACATACAAAAAAGCCAACACCCAAAATTAACCACGGTAGAATCAATCGTGCGTAGTAATATGCAACAGCCTCACTAAAGTGGGGTGCATCCGTGGAGTTGGGTGTGTAGGGGGCGAGTGGGGTGGTGGGGGGTGAGGGGCGTGTCTCACCCCCGCCGGGTCATCGACCTCACAGCTGACGCGCCGCTCTCAATGACTGTAGTACGCGACTCCGCTATACACGACTATGTAGTAATTTGCGGTACGTAATTGTGTTTTTTGCTATGCGCCAGCGTAGTTTTTCTTATTGAATGGTCCTTTTGTAATAGACTTTTTTGTGGTTTCTTGATGCGTGTGAGAAAGGCATAAGCGTTGGAAAAATTGTACAATTGATACTTGAATTTTACTTCTGCTATCAATACGTAAAAAGTTTAGTTTAAAATTCATGTAGAACGAATGGTATAGTGTTTTAATTTACCCATGAGCAGCGATCTATATGTACTACTAGCTGTTGCTCGCGGCTCCGCCCGCGTGGAGGTCATGATTGGGAGAAAAAGTATACAATACAAAATACCAATTTTCATCCGTTTAACTTCAAGAATGAAGAATTTTCATACAAACTTTCATCCCGTATTGTACCCCCTTAGAGGTGGTATTTCCAAAAACCCTGAAAGATATATATTTTTTTTTAACTAAAAGGCCAAATACTAATTTTCATGAATTTAACTTCGATATATACGGATTTTCATACAAACTTTCATCCCCTTAGGGGTGGTATTTCCAAAAACCCTTCCTTAGTTGACGCCTCCATCGTAAAAGGTACCTCCTGTCAAAATTTCAAGTTTCTAACCCCAGCCGTTTAGGCTGTGCGTTGATCGACGTACTAGATGCGGTGACCAGAACAAACATTATGTTCCACCGAGTTGGCGTGTTGACACCGCACCGACATTAGTATGCTTCATGCCACCTAAGTATGCTCACCACATTGCATCTTTCAGTGTCGAGTTAATTTTAGTTATTTGTAGCGAGATTCCCGAACAAATCTGCCTTAACTTGATTTACAGTGAAACTGTTAATAGTATATAAGGTAAATAACATAATTTCATAACGTTTAGAACGTGATATCAATAATTATTTATTAATTTCAATTCTGAATACGGTAAGTCTATATTTCACAACAAAATTAATTATATAGTTTGTCCCGTTTTGGCGCGCGGAAAGTCTCGTTCGAGAAAAAGTGACGGGAGTTATCACGATTATAACTACCAAATACAGTGTAAACTCTATATAGCGACACTGAAGGGACTGTGCATTTTATGGCGTTATAGAGAGTTGTCGTTAAATGGAGAGAAGAAACATCAGAATTAGAAAAATAAAAAGTTTATTTCTGACTATTGTTAGTAGTTATGTGCATAAAAAAGAATGTTATTTGAACGCTATTGAGTATAGTCTGTTATTTTTGTCTGACGTCTTTTGCTGCACCAGTAATTTTGTTGTATTTTTTTAATTATTTTATTAATATCTAGCAATACTGAGGCATCTTGGTTATAAAGGAAATATTTTTCCAATAATTTTGCTGCTTCCAGAGCTTCTTTAATGCTCGGCGGAAGCTCAGGCTCATCCGTCTCATCTTCTTCATCACCTTGTTCTTGATCCTCAGTTTTTCTCACTGAATCCAAAATTTCTTCGTCTGTGAGTGAAGCCGTTGTAAGCAGGCGGTCGTCCACTTCAATGTAGGTTTGAAGATTTACCGTATTTCCTGCCATGTTGCTTGTTGTTGTTGCTTCCCCACTTATTTTACCATAGTTGATATGATGACGCTGCTTGAATTTTCCGAGCCATCCTTCTGATGCTTTGAAAGAAGTTAAACCAAGTTCAGCAGCAAAATTCTCCGCCTTAGCTTTCACGAGCGGCCCCGAGATAGGCATATTATTCTAGCGCTGTCGATGAAACCATGATAGTACAGCTTTATCCAAATCTTCGTATATAGGTTTCTTTAATTTTTTGGAAGATTTTCCCTCGCCCGCAGCATGGAGGATTTTTTCTTTATTTTTCCATATTGTGGACACGGTAGAGCGACTAAATCCAAAGCGTTTGCCAACATCACTTATCTTCTCTCCCGTTTCTATTGCGCGTATCAGTAAAACTTTTTCGTCAATACACAGTGATTTTCTTTTAGTAGCCATGTTTCCAGTTTGCAAGTTTGTGAGCAACTAAGAATATGATAAGGTATAGATAATCCATGACTCCTAGTTATGAATCATGGTCAATAACAGTCTACACGTGCAAGCAATCCCAATTTGTAAACAAAAGAATGAATTTCTTAGAAAGTTCGGTATGCATGATGCCGACAGTCGAGTTTATTGCGGGCTAGGATAATAAAGCGACAATAGATCGTACACAGCTGCGCAGTTTTTACTAATTTTAGCAACTTAATTGTTGTCGTTATTGAGAGTGGGTGTAATGCTATATAGAGTGAAACATTGTATGAAAAACAAGCTAAACCAACCAAAGCCAATTGATTTCGACGCTTAAGAGAGTTTGTCGTTAAATAGAGTGACGTTACATGGAGTTTACACTGTACTTCTTAATAAAATGAATAGATGGCATTAGTGGGCGGACAAGGTTTTTGGAACATATTGGGCAGACGGGCCACCTGATGGTAAGTAGTCACCGCCGTCCATAGACTTCTGCAATGCCATGGCACAGCAAAGCCGCTGCCTACCGTTAAAACCGTACCGTACCGTTTGTCACCAGAGAAGTTAAAGGCACGCCGATTTTAATTCTGTTCACTAGTAAAAAGTTCTACAATGTATAGGTGTCGAGCGGCTTGGTGGCAGAGCTTTTAATAACTTTTATTTTAACTTTATGTTATGAGCGTTGGTGGGATAGCTTATAAAACTTTCTGTTATGAATGTTGTGTTTCTAATTTTTTGAAGAATATTTCATTTAACAATTTAGAAATAAACGCAATTGTTGTTTTTTTAATTGGGCCTCTTAAACTGGGATATTTCTAACATCATATGTTTGATTAACATAATATTTTAACATATTCCTTTGATTTTCTTATAAACTCTATGTTATTCATTGTCAAAAGACATCAGATGTAGATATTATATTTCCGTCGCCCTATCAAAAAAAGAACTTCGCTAATATACATAGCTGTTGGCAGTCCTGCGTCCGTTACTGGTACCAAACTAGAGAATTCGATGTTACCGGAATCCTGGGTTCCCGGGTTTCCGGTCGTTTTTCAATCCCGAAAATAGTTTACCTACTAGTGCGCTATAAATACTTCGGCAGAGTAATTATGAATATTGACAGCCTCCGTGGCGCAGTAGGCGAGTAGCTGGCTGTGAAACGAGAGGCCCTGGGTTCGATTCCCACACCGGGACAAATGTTTGTGTGATAGCCAGATATTTGTCGTTGCCGTAGTCCCTGATACCCACAACACAAGACTCGTATCTTGTGGGGTCGGGCTATGTGTGTGACTGTTGGGTGTTATTATAATACTACCAAAAACTGTGAAATAAATATAATTATTTTGAATTTTTAGAAAAATACCTACTAATATTATAAAGAGAAAAGATCTCATTCTTTGTAATGGATAAACTCAAAAACTGCTAAATCGATTAAAAACAATTTTCATCTATGGAATCATTCATCATTCCGGAGTAACATGACCAACTTTTTATTCCGGAAAATTTTATGCCGCGGGATAGACGGGCTGGGACCATTGATATATAGAAGGGGATAAGCACTTATTTGCCTATATGATTACAAGTTATACATATACCTATGTTGCAAATATGAACTTCACTAATAGAAACATTGCTCTCTCATTCCAACTCGTTGCAATTTACTTATGTCAACAAGAGTACAGCATACGCAATTGTTTAAAATTTTCGGTTGTCAATTTTTGATATGTCATCAAGATCCGCCTTGAAGCTCATTTTTTGACATGACGCCATTTTATGAAAACTCTGCTAAGTAGTTCGACTGTCATTGATGTATCGTGCGAGATTTGTTTTTCGATTTCAAGTGAATTGTGCGTGTTTAAGTAATTTTTGTTGTGGTACAAAAGACAATAAGATCGAAGCTAATATGACAAAATGTGTCATATGCATTCCAGATACTCGAAGATATCACGAAGGATTGTCATTTTTCAGGTTAGTTGTATATTTTTCTATTTTCGTGTTTAATTTATGCATATAATTGGTTTGGAGTCCATATAAAGAATTTCCGATTGTGTTGTCCGATAATATAAACTATTTACAGTATTGATAATATAAGAAAATTTAAATCATATATCTCTAGCCTATCCTTTGCAGATATGTACAAAATCAATGACCCAAACAGAGCTTACAACGAATTTATATGGAACGAAAAAGTAGACCTTTTTTAATTGAATATACTTATAAAAGTAAATAATAGAAATATATGTATGAAAAAAATTTACATAATAAACAAATATACATACTTAATTTTGTTTTTATAAAAAGTAGTTTTAATAATATTTAAATTTTTTTTTGTAGTCAAACTCTTCGGACAGCCAGTTTTTACAAAGTGCGCTAAAAATATGAACCTTACGCATATATTAACGATTTGCCATTAAATGTAACTTATCCAACTAGCCTTTTTGCAGATGACAGTACAATTACAATAAAATATAATAATCTTACAACGTTGTATATACTATATCTATGCTTACTACCTATGAAAAAGAAGTCAATAACGCTCTAAATCAGACTATCATATGGCTTGAAAACAATCAACTTAAAGTTAACTTAGAAAAAACTAAAGTCCTGCATTTCTCTCAAAGGGCCAATAAAATTAATATTAATATCAATCATAAGGATAATAAAATAACAGAGAGTAATATTATTAAGTTTCTAGGAGTGCATATAGATAGAAAATTAACATGGAAAAGCCACACTGAAATGTTATGTAAGAAACTACACAAATATTCATATGCACTACACGAACTCTTAAAAATAGTAGACCAAAAGGCTGTTTTGGTAGCTTATCACGGATTAGTTGTTACGAACCTAAGATTCGGAACAATATTTTGGGGTAACTCTACTGAATACCAGTCCGTTTTCATAGCCCAAAAGAGATGCATTCGATCTATATGCGGCATTAAGTCTAAAGATAGCTGTATGCCATACTTTAAATCGCTGAAACTTTTCGACACTTGCTTCCATTTATATATATGAAGTTGCCGTATTTGTAAAATGTAACTCAACTTTATTTATTACCAACTCCCAAAAAACTATACGCAAATTAAGAGGAGACAATCTTTTAAGTGTTGAAGAAGCGAAGACCACACTAAAGCATAGAAGTATATACTGCATGGCCATTAAAATTTATAATAAGATACCAGAAAATTTTAAAAGTCTTGACATTCATTCGTTTAAAAAAAGATTACACAGACTTCTTTCCGACAATTGTTACTACACAGTACAAGACTATTTACACGAAACACATATAACTACTATTTCATAAAATCTTTTCACGAATGTGATGTGATTTCACTAAGTTGTATAAATACATAATATAATTATTTTTATTCATTATAGTTTATATGTACTGCCCGTTTACTATAGATTAGTTATCACACACATAATCTTAAGCTAAATTTAAGGAACTCTTTTATATATTCATATGCTCTAGAAGCAGATTTCGGCGGACCTTACCTATAACCTAAGACCAATGTATGTACCCGATGTCATGAATAAACATTTTGAATTTGAATTTATGATCTATCAGAATAATGATAATTTTAATGGAGTCAAATACATTATTATGGTAAAGGTGTGAAAAAAATCTATTTTATCGACAACACGATATGAATACTATCGATGAAACGAGTACAACTCAATTTGCTGTGGGCGGAGTCGACGCCATTTTAGGGAAACATTTGGCTTCAAGTCACGTGATCTTGTGTGATATCCCCTTATATATATCAATGGCTGGGACAAATGTTTTTTTTGGCGAAACGGAGTTTACGGGGACAGCTAAATGCTAAAGCTAAATGCATCGATATCTCATGAAAATAATAATTTAAATTATAAATTCCTTAATATTATATTTGATTTTCTGTAGTTGGGTTTTTGGAAACGAGGTGTCTATCCCATTGCGGCATCTATCCCGGTTTTACCATACATAGCTGTTGGCAGTACTGCGTGCGTCCATTACTGGTGCTTTACCTTAGTATGGAGACTGTAAAGACTCACCTTACTGAAATACCCGACGATGTGACATCCCTCGTTGTCTGCGTCCGTCATCACGTAGAAGAGGAAGGGCTCCACGTCGTAGTACAGAGTCTTGTGGTCGAGGAAGAACTTAGCCAATAGACACAGCTGTTGGCAGTACTGCGTGCGTCCATTACTGGTGCCTTACACTAGTATGGAGACTGTAAAGACTCACCTTACTGAAATACCCGACGATGTGACATCCCTCGTTGTCTGCGTCCGTCATCACGTAGAAGAGGAAGGGCTCCACGTCGTAGTACAGAGTCTTGTGGTCGAGGAAGAACTTAGCCAATAGACACAGCTGTTGGCAGTACTGCGTGCGTCCATTACTGGTGCCTTACACTAGTATGGACACTGTAAAGACTCACCTTACTGAAATACCCGACGATGTGACATCCCTCGTTGTCTGCGTCCGTCATCACGTAGAAGAGGAAGGGCTCCACGTCGTAGTACAGAGTCTTGTGGTCGAGGAAGAACTTAGCCAATAGACACAGCTGTTGGCAGTACTGCGTGCGTCCATTACTGGTGCTTTACCTTAGTATGGAGACTGTAAAGACTCACCTTACTGAAATACCCGACGATGTGACATCCCTCGTTGTCTGCGTCCGTCATCACGTAGAAGAGGAAGGGCTCCACGTCGTAGTACAGAGTCTTGTGGTCGAGGAAGAACTTAGCCAATAGACACAGCTGTTGGCAGTACTGCGTGCGTCCATTACTGGTGCCTTACACTAGTATGGAGACTGTAAAGACTCACCTTACTGAAATACCCGACGATGTGACATCCCTCGTTGTCTGCGTCCGTCATCACGTAGAAGAGGAAGGGCTCCACGTCGTAGTACAGAGTCTTGTGGTCGAGGAAGAACTTAGCCAATAGACACAGCTGTTGGCAGTACTGCGTGCGTCCATTACTGGTGCCTTACACTAGTATGGACACTGTAAAGACTCACCTTACTGAAATACCCGACGATGTGACATCCCTCGTTGTCTGCGTCCGTCATCACGTAGAAGAGGAAGGGCTCCACGTCGTAGTACAGAGTCTTGTGGTCGAGGAAGAACTTAGCCAATAGACACAGCTGTTGGCAGTACTGCGTGCGTCCATTACTGGTGCCTTACACTAGTATGGACACTGTAAAGACTCACCTTACTGAAATACCCGACGATGTGACATCCCTCGTTGTCTGCGTCCGTCATCACGTAGAAGAGGAAGGGCTCCACGTCGTAGTACAGAGTCTTGTGGTCGAGGAAGAACTTAGCCAATAGACACAGCTGTTGGCAGTACTGCGTGCGTCCATTACTGGTGCCTTATCCTAGTATGGACACTGTAAAGACTCACCTTACTGAAATACCCGACGATGTGACATCCCTCGTTGTCTGCGTCCGTCATCACGTAGAAGAGGAAGGGCTCCACGTCGTAGTACAGAGTCTTGTGGTCGAGGAAGAACTTAGCCAATAGACACAGCTGTTGGCAGTACTGCTTGTGCTTGCGTCCGTCCACTTGCCACACGCTTAGGTTGTCCTTCCTGTATACCTGTCAAAAATAATGTATTTTGAAACTGTATAAACAATGCTTGAATAATACTACAAGAAGTAGACCAAATGATGTTGAAAAATAATCATCGAGTTAAGACGTCAATAATGATGTCATTGGAAAAGTGATAAAATAAAAACCAGCATAGTGTGAGTAAAACTCATTTGGTTCACAATACGCTTTATTTATTAAATAAAAGGCTTAAGACACCAGATTATTATCATAAATATATTAAATTTATAGTTAATACAAATATATTATATTGAAGTTTTTTTTAGTGCCTCGGTAGGCAGTCGAGCAGACGGGCCACCTGATGGAAGTAGTCACCGCCGCCCATAGATTTCTGCAATGCCAGGACACAGCAAAGCCGCTGCCTACCGTTGACGAGTGTTTACAGTTCAGTTCAGTTTGAAGTTTGTGTGTACTTGGTGAGGCATTGTGATTGTTTTTGTCAGAGTGACAAGTGAGTGGGTGTGAGTAATTACGAGTAAGTAAATGTGAGTAAGTGTGAGTGAGTGAAAAACTGAGTAAGTGAGTTCGTGTGGGTTAGTTAGTGTGAATGTGAATGACAGAGTGGGCGTGAGTGTACCCTTGTCGTCGGCAGGTGCTTGCACACATATCCGCGCGTCTCGGTTACCGCTGGCCCCGCAGCAAAATTGACCGTTAGACAGTGTGTGGTTAAATATGAATGAAAAAGTAAGTTATTGAGTAAGTGAGTGAATATGAGTAACACTGATTGAATGAATGAAAACGTGACTTTGTCACCAAACGGGTGTCCAGAACCGCAGCGGCACTGCGCTGGTCCATGAGTTACAGAGTGAGTGAGCGTGAGTGAGTGTGAGTGAGTGACTGACCTCGTCCCCGGGCGGATGTCTCCAGACACACTTCCGCGCGTGTCTGTTGGCGCCGGCGCCGCAGCGGTGGTGCGCGAGACAGTGAGTGAGTGTGAGTGAGTGAGTGACTGACCTCGTCCCCGGGCGGATGTCTCCAGACACACTTGCGCGCGTGCCTGTTGGCGCCGGCGCCGCAGCGGTGGTGCGCGAGACGGTGAGTGAGTGTGAGTGAGTGAGTGACTGACCTCGTCCCCGGACGGATGTCTCCAGACACACTTGCGCGCGTGCCTGTTGGCGCCGGCGCCGCAGCGGTGGTGCGCGAGACAGTGAGTGAGTGTGAGTGAGTGAGTGACTGACCTCGTCCCCGGGCGGATGTCTCCAGACACACTTGCGCGCGTGTCTGTTGGCGCCGGCGCCGCAGCGGTGGTGCGCGAGACGGTGAGTGTGAGTGAGTGAGTGACTGACCTCGTCCCCGGGCGGATGTCTCCAGACACACTTGCGCGCGTGTCTGTTGGCGCCGGCGCCGCAGCGGTGGTGCGCGAGACAGTGAGTGAGTGTGAGTGAGTGAGTGACTGACCTCGTCCCCGGGCGGATGTCTCCAGACACACTTGCGCGCGTGGCTGTTGGCGCCGGCGCCGCAGCGGTGGTGCGCGAGACGGTGAGTGAGTGAGTGACTGACCTCGTCCCCGGGCGGATGTCTGCAGACACACTTGCGCGCGTGTCTGTTGGCGCCGGCGCCGCAGCGGTGGTGCGCGAGACAGTGAGTGAGTGTGAGTGAGTGAGTGACTGACCTCGTCCCCGGGCGGATGTCTCCAGACACACTTGCGCGCGTGTCTGTTGGCGCCGGCGCCGCAGCGGTGGTGCGCGAGACGGTGAGTGAGTGTGAGTGAGTGAGTGACTGACCTCGTCCCCGGGCGGATGTCTCCAGACACACTTCCGCGCGTGTCTGTTGGCGCCGGCGCCGCAGCGGTGGTGCGCGAGACAGTACTCGCACACGAACAGCCGCGGCACGCGCGCTGCCTCGCCCGGGTACGGCGACTGGTACCACACCTCCATTATGTACTTGCCCATCACCACGTACCTGCCGTAGTTTACAGAACAAATACGCTTTTGAATACAGTAAATCTGCATATTTTTGGACAGTAATATCAATCACTGTGGGAAAACATCAAACTCAAAATAAACAACATTTAATACGATTTTGGAAATGGCGTGTTATATTATTTTTTCACTCGAAATAAGAAATAATTATGACATCCGTCTAGACAAGACAGGGTAACTTTTTAACCACTGCGAAAATTCGAATATCATATGCTTGTTTAAAAAATATAATACGTTTATCTTATTTTTTTGATATTCAATTCGCAAAGATATTTCATGTGGAGATTATTTTACTATCAACCTATTCTCGTTTTATGCGTTTAGCGAGCGCGAGCGCTGTAAGTGCTTCTGGTCTTGTACGAAGCGACGCGTGACGCGAATTAAAATATATTTTCAAAACGTTATATAAAGATAATTAAAAGTCAGCTGATGCTTGGTTCAATGACCCCGCATTGGGCCGAGCAACAGCACTACGACGCGATTTAGTTTTTTCTTATCACTGCACTTTAGTCATCTTTCGTTAGCTCGCACGCTCACTCGTCTTAGTAATACCTTGGCAGCTTATTACTGTGTCCATGATTTATTCAATTCGGATATTATAGATCATTTTTTTAAATAAAACTTTAGACATCTGGACTAATTGAAAACATATAAAGCAAGTTATAATCTATGAGAAACATACAGATAAATTCCTAAAAAGAATTCTTACACACATTAGATACCTGGTGCCTTTATCAGCTGGTATGTCTGCTAGCTCCTCTTCTATTTTGATAGCACCCAGCGCTTGTGCTTCTCTGAACAGCTTGAGGTCGTAGTCAGGCGCAAACCCTTCTAGTATGGGTTCCCGTTCTTCGTTTATTTCATCGTTTCCAGAAGCGGCGAGTTTTTCGCGCAACTCTTGACTGCCTTTCCATTTAGATCGCATGTCCTATGGAAGAAATTGTCAATTTGGATAAGGTTAATAATTTGCTACAAGAATCGTATTTAGGTCATTGTGAAGGTTTAAAATCCGACGGCTGTTTTAATAATAGCTAATAATAGCTTATAGGGCTAGCCTGTATTACACATTGTCCCACTGCTGGGTACGGGCCTCCTGTACTAATGAGAGGGGTTAGGCCTTAGTCCACAACGCTGGCCTAATGTGGGTTGGTAGACTCCACCTTAACCTTCGAAATTCTTATGAGAATTCTCAGGTATGCAGGTTTCTTCAAGATGTTTCCCTTCACCGTTAGAGCAAGCGATAATTAACAATGAATATAGACGTAACCTTAGAAAAGTCAGAGGTGCATACCATTTGGGCTGGTTTCGAACATTCGACTTTCGTCTCGACAGTCCACCTCGGCTGTTTTAGTCATCTTTATCATAATAGAAGGAAATGGCAAGAGCACTACATGAAGGTCTTTACTTTTTTCAATGTTCGTGGGTTTTTTTATCCTGGCACGGCAAAGTGACCACACTGCACCTGATGGTAAGCGCAGTGCCGTCCAATAAGAGTATCGAGTAGACAATCTATCCCCCGCTACTCAACACAATCATGCCGGCCTGCTTCTTCACACTACGCCATGGGCAACAAGGTGACTTCTTCACCCCAACTCTAGACCCCCGACAAAATAATTGATTATTGATCTTGAACCTAGATATGTGTGTTGAGCAAGGTCACCTGATGGTAAATGATCTCTGCCGTTTATGAACGCCTACAATATCAAATTAATGTTAGGTATATTGTCAACCTTATAGGAAACCTTTTTGAAGTGGTAGAGCCACGCTGTAGACATATTTGCGTATAGCATGAATGGGCCGGCTCGACCGGGGTAGTACCACTGTCTCACAGAAAACCAACGTAAAGTGACAGTTTACTGTCGCGTTTCGTATGGTAAATTACCAATTCAAAATACCACTTTAGGGAAATCTTGCGCTTTTTCGAGCTATATTACATGTCGCTCAGCGTTCAGCTCACAGGTGGCAACATTGACGCTTAGAATATATGCCGGGACGTTCTTTTTACTTTATGTCTGCAAGGTATGATTTAAAACCATATTTATGAATTACACGTGATAACTAGAGTGGAAGGTGAGGAGGGTGTCTTGGCGGGTGGCCACCGAAGGTGTTAATTTTTTTTAAAATGGATAACTTGGTATGGATACGTTCCCTAATGTGTGGTGATGTGAGTTCTCACCTTGACCTTGAGCTGGTACGCGCGCTGGTCGAGCGTGGGCATGTGCCGCGGGCGGCCGGCGAGCGCGGCGAGCGCCCGGCGGCGCGCGGCTGCGGCGGCGGCGCGCTCCTCGCTCGCGCCCGCGCACCACGCCTCGCTCACGTTGTGGTACGTGGGGCACGCGTCGCGAGTGAAGTGACCGCCGGACTTGCCGCCTGCACAGTGGAAGTCAACAGTGGACACTGGCACGATCATGTTATCTATACAGTATCCTAACTTCACACAAACGGTCGGAACGCGAGCTATACCTATAGTACGCGACAGCTCGACATGGCAATTTTCTAGTGATGTGGCAAAATGTAGCAAGGTAGTTTATATCGATATTTATTTTATTGCAATGCAAGAAAATAAGACTAAAATTAATTTATAAAGGTTTATCATAACTAACATATTTTACAATAATATTTCATTCACAATCAATATCAACTATGGGCGATTTTAATTGTTTATTGGGTCCTGCTAATTTCGATTCGTATTGTATTCTGGGCACAGTTCTCAAAAACCAGTGTAAAACGCAGCCATATCCAATGCCTGATTGACAGGGTATTTATAATAATTGTCTTTCCGTTTAATGTCACAAATTTGTAATACTTCTCAGATTAGTTCTCGTGCTTAAGAATTATTTATTGATTTTTTGTTTTAACACGTGAGGAGGAAGCGACCGAAGTCATTGTAATACACAACGACAAAGACTAATGTGAGCGAGATCGATATCGATAAACGCGGTCGATGCGAACTCGTGCGTCGTGCAGCGCTACGACTAAGACAGCGCGGGCGATGTGCGGGTAAGCGGGGTGACACCTCCCCCGCGCCTCACCTCATACCCCGATTGCCATGTCGACCTGTCGCGAACTATACGCGCCTCGGGCTCGGTTTGCCCTCGGTCCACAACAGTCGTGAAAGCGCCCGGGCCGCCCCGCGCCTCCCCGCGCCGCGTCGCAGTGACCAACGGTGTGATGGTTTTGTAAGCAGTAAGCTCGCGATTCGTGAAGATTTGGTTGAAAGTACAACTACTTACTCGATATTGCAAAGACGAATTATGGACTATATTGTGCTGTTTTTGGTAATAATAATCTACTAATCAAAAACACACAACATGTATTATTATTGTACACTTCATATTTCATTCACAACGTTTTTTTTAATAAATATATAAAATTTACAATCACAAAACTAAAAGAAACTCAAGTAGGTAGATGAAATTAAAATACTGTTGGCCCTACCGCGTGGTTACATCACGCGCGGCTGTAGGTAATTATTTCAAGGATAGGGCCGAGTCACAATACTGTATAGATAAGTTTACCATGACACTGGACACTAGCCACATCCCACCTTCATCCAACTCACACACACTCATACTCACACACAAGCATGCCGTACGGAACCAGTGGCGAACAAAGCCGACGTTTACTAAATACAACTAGATTTTCCGTTACATGGACAACGGTGTTTTTTGTGGATTACTAGGCGGAAGTATATATGAGACAATCGATAAAGTAAAAACAAATTGACGGCACCTTTCTCCAATCGGATCTATCATTTGTTACTATGTGGCGCCCCAGATATCGATCTGGAAGTCTGACGGCCTTAAAACAAAGAAAAACAAAATGTCAGCCACTATTTTCAATACTAACAAAAGTGTGTTATTTAAGACCATGGAGACCACTAGAAATATTTTTAATAAATTTACTTTAAAACAAACAAAACAGCGGCCACTTATTTCAATTCTAACACTGTTTTTTTGCAATGGTGCCCAGGGATAAATTTTCAAATCAACTCAACATTCCCAAGGTTGGGTAAAGTGATATTGGGTTTTTCTATTTAGAAATATTCAGTATTGGCCCGGAGTCTAAGCGTAGTATAAGCTCGCTCCCTATCACATTATGGGACCGTAATAACTTCGACAGTAAGTCGATGTACTGGTTACACCTCTGCCTACACCTTCAGGGATTACAGGCGTGGATGTATATGTATGTATGTACAAATACATATAAGGCGTCGACATGCGACATCCTTACCATACATTATTCATTAAATTTTAAAATATTGTTTCATTTTTGGCATCACAAGAGAAATAAAAAATATATTTCCTATATCTACCCAAGCTGTATAGTCCATCTGGGTAGGTATAATCCTACTAATATTATAAATGCGAATGTTTGTATGGATGGATGTTTGTTACTCAATCACGCAACATCGGCTGGACGGATCTTGTTGAAATTTGGCACAGAGATAGATTATAGCCTGGAATAGCACATAGGCTACTTTATATCCCCGAAAAATGTACGGTTCCCGTGGGATAGTTAAGTTTTTCACAGAGCAAGGGATCGATATGATTTTTTGCATAGTTGCAGTTTAGGGATCAGAAAATGACATAGGGCAATTTTATCCCGGTAAAATGCATGCTTCTTATGATATAGCGAAATATAGAAAGGTGTAATAGCTTAAGATGCCTCCATGGATTGTATAACTCAACGCGGGCGGAGCCGCGGGCAACATCTAGTACCTAATAATTTTAGAGGCCTGGATATTTCTAGAACTAGGCTTACAACTGTGCTTACAATGCTTCTTAGCAAACACAAAATGATCTGTGTCTAAATATACAACACTTGAAATTAAACTAAATCATTTATTGATCATGAAGGCAATTACATAGCTCTTATGAAAGTTCAGGACATTAAAAAAGTAAAGAAATTTAACGAAAAGCATAACTTATGTATACATAACATACATAGCATCATCAATACACTAGCTTATTATTTATTCATAAGATATTTATATTTCTTACTATTTGTAATTGCTTACCTAAATGTCCAGTAGAATCGCATCCTCTGACTGGACATCGCCTTTCGGTCGGGTCTGAGGGTAAGGCCGACGCCACGGGAGATTTAGCAGGCGGTGCCACATTCCGACTCTTTGGGATCTTCTTTGTTTCTTTACTTGCACTTTAAAATAGTAAATATATTAATCTAAACTGTGCTCCTTCATTGGATCAGTTACAATATAATATAGCAACTAGTCATTGTATGACGATAAAATAATAGCAGACATAAGACTAAATTACTCAATGGTCCTAAAGTGATCTTATCGCTTAAAATTTAAGCTTAAAATTCTATGTGAACCTTTGGATAGACAGAGCCGTAAGATGATGAAATAGTAGTAGTATAATCCCATAACATCCAGACCTTGAACAAATATCTATCTGTCACACAAAAATTTGTTTCAGTGAGGGAATCGAACCCACAACCTCTCGTTTTACAGCCGGCTACTCGCCCGCTACGCCACGGAGGCTGTAAGTAAATACTCCCTTATTCCCTGAGAATTCATAGGTTGTTCACCAGCCTCTCCTTTCACAAATCCTGGCACGGCAAAGTGACCACACTGTACCTGATGGTAAGCGCAGTGCTGTCCAATTAGAGTATCGAGTAGCAAGAGACAATCTATCATCCGCTACTCAACACAATCATGCCGACCTGCTGTGGTCGAGGGTCTGGTGTCGGAGTACTCAAAAGGCCGCAAAACGGCCGAACATCGTACCCCAAGTCTAGACTCCCGACAAAAACCGAATGTACACTGACAGACCCCGGAACGCGACACACTGGCGTGTGCTACTATGGCGGGTTTTACATCCTGTGTACTGTGGTCGCTATCTGGGCGGATATGAATATCCTACCACCAGCAAACCCGCTGCTGCGGCGGCCTACATTTAAAACGTTTATATATAGATAGATACCTCTTGTCATTCGCCTTGTCGTCATCGGAGTCAGTGTCTGTGTTGAGTGTGTTGAGAGTGCTGGAAGGGCGGGACGCAGCGGCGACGCGCGACACCCGCGCGGACAACGAGCGCGTCAGCTTGCGCGGCATCGTCGCCACCGGGGACCCGCTCGACGAGCCACTCTTCCCAGCCGTGTCTTGCTGCTGAAATAACAACCAAATGTGATATGTCAGCAATCAGCAATATGTCAGCTTACATCTAAAATATATGGGATTTCACCTGAAGTGGACAACGAAAGAAAAATGAGGTTCTGAAATTCGTTCATACATATTTATACTTCTAGGTCGTATGACCGTGTACACATATTATTTTTTTAATTAAGGTTTAGTTGTTAAGATATGGGATTGAAAGTATTCATCTGATTGACGCAAGGGTTTCCTTGGATTTTAATTTTCATATTGAAATAAATAATAATAAATGTAGCATTTTTTAAAGACAACATACTGTTCTTTTTAATTTTGGAATCAGATTTAAATTAATTTTTGTCAACTTATAACGACTTACTGGAAGTAAATTTTTTAAATATTTTTTTTAAATTACTTCGCCCATTCAGTTTTTGTTTATTTACTGCAAAAAAAGCTATGTTATGTTTATAAATAGTGCCATAAAAATTATGATAAAATGGGATCTCAATTAGTTTAGGAAATAAATCATTTAGTCACATCAATCTTGCTCAAGTTAGCTGGTTTGTCCAAAAAAGGACATACCTACATAGTAAAACTGCTGCAACCTATTTATGCATAAAGACATAGATAATTCTGAACTACTTTTACACTTGATACCTATAAATTTTTAATAATGATTTAGATCTAAATGACATAATTTGGTCTCAAGAGAAAAATATTTTAATTTATAATTTTTACAATTTTACTATGACAATGAACATTAGTCCATTTTATAATCACACCTCCAGGTAGTTGCAGCAACACAGTGGTACATTGTCCCTGGAATTTTTTGGTGGAAGTTATTGCTGATTGCAATTGTGCTTGCGGAAAAATTCTTTGGTTCTAAGCAAAGGCATTGATTATTATTGATATATTGATTGTCAATGTGTTATGATACTGTTATTAATCTATATTTTAAAATATCGAGACTACCAAAGATTGTTATAATAATAATAATAATAAATAACACCCAACAGTCACACACATAGCCCCGACCCCACACTAAGATACGAGTCTTGTGTTGTGGGTATCAGGGACTACGAAAGACTTTCGGTCTCACAACACCCAGACCCCGGACACAAATATCTGTCTCTCACATAGTATTGTATAGATTGTAGAGACTGCAGCCACTGATGTTTCCAAAGCTTTATTGACCATATGGTCATCGAGCGGGTTATAGGTGACATTTATACATAACCCAATATACAGGTACAATTACTCACACCTGTAATCGCGAAAGGGGTAGGCAGAGGTATAACCAGTACACGCACTTTTCGCCGAATTTATTACAGTCCCATAATGTAATAGAGGGCGAGCCTATCGCCATACTGAGCAGAATTCCAGACTCCAGGCTGATATTTAGTATTTCTAAATAGAAAAATTTAACTTTACCCAACCTGGTGATCAAACCCGAGAATTCAGCACAGTAGTCGTAACGCGTGAGCAATTATAACTGCGCCGCCGAGGCAGTGAATATAGGTATATATTATGGGTATCAGACTTATTTTAAAACTAACTAAAGTAAAATTTTTATAGATTTAATTTAATTTATTTGTTAAAACTTTTTATGGGTGCTATGATAGTCAATTTTATTATACAATAAATAGATCATTTTATTCTTTACAAAATTATTAAAGAAAAAACTAGTGTGGAGGTTTCAAATTAAATATTAACTTTGTCTCAAGGTACTGAGTACAGAGTCCTGCTAATAAATGCGAATGTTTGGATGTTACTCAATCACAATACAAAGGCTGGACGGATCTGCTTGAAATTTGGCATAGAGATAGATTATAGTACATAGAATAGCAATACTTATTATCAGGGAAAAATGTAAAATAAAAGTAAGTTTTCAATGTACCTACCTTAGTTGAACTAGATGGTGGTTTGGTTTTCCCGGTTTTTATAGGCTCTTTCTTTGGAGTAGGTTCACTATCACTATCTGATGACACCGACTCTACTGACGACTGGCTTGACGAGCATGATGACGGACTCTTATCCTCAGATGCCTTTTTCGGTGGAGGTCCATTTTGTTTCACAGCAATTTTTCTCTTAGCACTCTCTTTAGAATTTGAGTCATCATTTTCAACTGGAGTAGGAGGAGAATCTTTCTCCTCGCTGGATTTACTTGAACTTTTACTGGTTGGTGATCCTTTAGGACTTTTTGGGGACTTGACATCTGATTCAGATTCTGAGCTATTGTCTGGAGAGAAAATACTCTTCTTTTTTGACGCACTTGAGTCTGTTTTTGGTTTTGCTGCGGTCTTACCAGTAGGTTTAGGAGTCTTAGCGCCACTAGATCTCGGAGCAATTTTTCCTTTAGCTAAGACTGTTGCTGCTGATTTGGGTTTGGCTGAACATCGTCTTCGTGGCGGCAGTGGTTTTGGACTGACTACTTTGGGGATGTCATCATCGCTTGAGGAGGATATTTTCACTTTAGATGGTCGTCGTTTGGGTTCTTCTTTCTTTTTAGGCTCTTCTGGTTTTGTGGGAGATTTCGGGGCGGGCGCAGCGGTGGCTGGCGTATCGGAGGCTGAGGAGTCGGAATCTGAGCTGCTGGATCCAGACCCTGAGCTGGTGGAGGAACTTCCGCTGCTGCTTGTGTCTGAAGTAGATCCGGAGCTGCTGTCCGTGCTACTATTGTTCACCTGTAATGACAATATTTTTTTACAGCTTAGTATCAGATAACCACCAAGTCAAAAGTAGCTACGAGATTGCTTCACAAGTAAATTGTGGTTTGTATGAAATGGAATTCTAAACATGATGGCTTAAAATCGTAAAATTTGTTGTACACTTACGTCGAGATTTGTCATGTTGAAAAATATCAATAGTAATCCAAGTAAGCACTTAGAATATTTCCTTAAGGGTTAGGAATATTCCTTTGAGTAATTCGGTACTGTAATTTACTGTACTTTGGTTATTATTAAGTAAAATAATAATCATTAGAGCACAAATCTTGTGAAAACGCTACAGTTTGACAGCTGTCAATATTTTAGTTTTTTTTTTATTTAATTACTTTTTTTTACATAAAAGAGAAGGCAAAGGTTCTCCACGATGCAGCCTTGTCTGTCCTCTGGTTTTAACTTATACAAAAAGCCAAAGGCATGTCTGTAGTTTTTATCCATTTAAAAGGGGGAAGCCATGTCGGATTTTTGATTTCTGAAATAGTGACAATTTAAAAGGCCAAAGCCATTTTTGAAACACTCACAATTTAAAAAGCCAAAGCCATGTCTGAAATAGTCACAATTTAAAAGGCCAAAGCCATGTCTGAAATAATTAATTCACAATTAAAACGTCACATCACATTCCCGCCATTTTCGGAAGTCCTCATTTTTTTTGTTCGTTCCATTTTTTTTATTCGTCCAAAGGACAGGCTATAGTCAATCGACCATACTGCCTAGTTAGTTCGTTCCACAAAGAACCGGCTAAGGTTAAATAGCATGCTGCCAAGTTTAAGTTGCCAGCTGCAGTCTGTGCTCTTTTACTTTTCGTTGACACAATCCATACTTAATACTATAAATGCGAAAGTAACTCTGTTTGTTTGTTAGGCTATCTTTTTTCTCAAAAAACAACCTTGAAAGGGGTCAAATAGGAGTTTAAAATTTGTATGGGAAATCCATAATTCCTCGACTTAGGGATCTGGAAATTCATATTTAGGCTTTTGGTAGGAAATAAAGAAATACGTGTTTCATATTTTTTTCAAAATCATCCCTAATGGGCTAAAATAGGAGATTGAAGTTTATATGAAAATCCTTAATTTTTAAGTTAAACGCATGAAAATTCGTATTTTGTATCATATACTTTTTCTCCCAGAAACAACGAGCAACAGCTAGTTATACTATATACGGAAATACGACCACGATTGTCCTCTGAACACTAGTATGAATATGCATGAAATACAATAAAATATTTATTACATTCTTGTTTCATACTTTTTAGAGCGATTTTTCAAACCCGCAATTCAAATAAAATTCAGTACAAGATCGTTATAAAACAAATATTTGCCAAAACCAATATGAAATTGTTTGGGTGATCTGTTTGAGGTTTGTATAGATCAGTCGATACCAAAGAGCATTATAATACTACTGAAAGTCGATACAATACGAATAGTTAATTTTATTTGAGTCTAAAACATCAGTTAAGTATCTCGGGATAAACAGAGGTTGAATACCAGACGCAGAGTTGTACATAATGGATTTATCTATACCAATGACGATTATTAGATTTTTTCGTCATTTACCTACAAAATTATACATTTAATAGTTGACTCTTCTGAATAACTTTCATTGATTGTGTTTAAACAATTAAAGTTAGAATTGTTTTGCTGGTGGTAGGATATTCGTATCCACCCGGATAGCGACCACCGTGCACAGGGCGAAAAACCCGCCATAGTGGCACACGCAAGTGTGTCGCGTTCCGGGATCAGCCAGTGTATGTCCGGTTTTAGTCGGGGTCTAGAGTTGGGGTACGATGTTTGGCCTTTTCGCGTATTTCGGCCTTCTGAGTACTCTGACAATAGACCCTCGACCGCTTCTTCACCTTCTTGCCCATGGCGTAGTGTGAAGAAGCAGGCTGGCATGATTGTGTTGTGTAGCGGGAGACAGACCATCTTTCGCTACTCGATACTCTAATTAGACCGCACTGCGCTTACTATCAGGTGCAGTGTCACTTTGCCGCGCCAGGATAAAAAAAACGAGCTTCAGAATGGTACACTATAACGCTATATTATTATTTTTTAGAATGCTTTTGTCTCTGGAACAACCGCGACTCAAAGTTTAACTGTGTAGACACCAGCCGACGGTTATCCCTGTATGCACTATACAAGTGCACCCAATTACAACCCCCGGTTGGTGTAGGACTATTGTATGGATGGATAAAAAGTTATGCTGGTTTATTGAGGTGAGGTGTTAGTGGATTGGCTTTATGGGAAGGACTGTGGCACATTTTTTTTGTCGCGGGGGAAGCATTTTATTACTGCCACCCGCTCTGGGGGGAAGCAGAATGAGAATAAAACGGTTTTGCTGGACTAGCCGGTCTTACGACCCAGCACCCCCTCGCCCGGATGCTGGAAATCCGGGCAGCCGCTGGGCCGAGACCCTACCCCCTATATACAGCCCACCCGACACTAGCAGCTAAAACCCCGCGGTGGCCTTCTTCGGCGCTTACGGATTACTGGGGTATTCTAAGGAGTGCTAGAATTGCTGCCGGAATCGCACCTGCGCGGTGTCGCGTAGCAGCCTATCTCTTAGGAGATCATGGCAATGGTGGCACACAGCGGACAGCTCCTTTCCGATCCGACAAAGGAACGAAGAGAAACACCCATGGTCCGTAAGTACCTGCGTCAGCCGGAACGTAGGCGCACCGTGGCGCCTGTCTAGCCATATCTTTAGGACAGGACGCACTGCCGCGACAGGACTATGGCACCTGCCTGACCAATGTTAATAACACGGATAAAATAGGCAGGTGGTGACTCGCTAACTCAGGTAAACGAGTTTCCCAAAATAGTCGTTAGAAAAAGCGACTAAGGAGCAACATCATTTGAGCGGCTAAAGGATGGATAGGTGTCACTGGACTTTAAACAAAGATCATTTGCTCCCTTAGGGTCCCATCAAGTTGCCCAGTCGCCACTTACGTTTTCCATCCACCCTCCGAGCGTAAAGCTCTCGCGACATCATTCTGACCGGCCGGTGGGGGATCTGTTCTTCATCATAGTTCACTCCAGCCAGCCGGTAAAGGCAAGCTAGAGATGAAGAATAGGGTCTTCCCACGGGAGCACTCGGGTACGAGGGATCGCTAATTCCCAACAGCTCGCGACAAGCTGCCTGCGGGCTTATTATTATTATACGATTACACAATAATAGCTTATGCCCGAGACTTCGATGTCGTTGAATTAGTTTGTCTCTATCGCTCCTGCAGTTTAAAAGCCTCCGTGGCGCAGCGGGCGAGTAGCCATCGTGGGTTTTACCTAGTGTGGAGCCAGAACTATGTGTGTGACTGTTGCTTGTATTTATTTATTTATTTATCTCAGATGAATTGTAGTAGTAGTAGTAGAGCTTTCTATTACTGAAAGATTTTTTAGAATCGGTTCAATGGTTCCAGAGATTGCCCCCTATATTTTTTTGTCACCCTCTGACTGGGACTACGAGAGACTTTCGGTCTCACAACACCCAGACCCCGGACAAAATAATAAATAAATAACACCCAACAGTCACACACATAGCCCCGACCCCACACTAAGATACAAATCTTGTGTTGTGGGTATCAGGGACTACGAGAGACTTTCGGTCTCACAACACCCAGACCCCGGTCACAAATATTTGTCTGTCACACAAACATTTGTCCCGGTCTGGGAATCGAACCCATGGCCTCTCGTTTAACAGCCGGCTACTCGCCAACTGCGCCACGGAGGCTGTCGAAAATATATATAAATAAAGTTTAATAATTTATTTAATTACTTTTTAAATAAAAATTAAACCGCCTTCAAAAAAACCCAGACACAACTAAAAAGCAAAAAATAATTGGTTACATTTAAATCAATTAGTTATATGCAATTTAAATCAATTATTTTTGGAGTCGGTGCCGGTGTTGTTTTCTTTACTTTTAGATTTATAAAAACCAAGTCTGGATCTATTTTATATTTTTTTGTATGCCTGATTATTCTGTTTTTTCCATGTTTTGGCTGGCACCGACTCCAAATAATTGATTAAATTGCATATAACTAATTGATTTAAATGTAACCAATTATTTTTTGCTTTTTAGTTGTGTCTGGGTTTTTTTGAAGGCGGTTTAATTTTTATTTAAAAAGTAATAATTTATTTTTTGCTTTTTAGTGGTAAATTATATAAAATCAGTTAAAAGCTGCTGAAGATATTAGAATTTACGTGTATTTTAATTTTATCACCCCCCTCCCTCACCCCCACCCCTTTTACCCTCTCTCACTGAAACTTAACTTTTATAATGAACGTAATGCAAAAAGAACCACTGGAATACTACTTAATTTTAAGGAGTTACCCTCTCCAGCTCCGAAGATATTCATCAGATCTTCACCATATTTTTATGGGACCAAATGACAAGCACCAGCTTTCAATCAAAGAAAGAATGGTCGAAATCGGTTCACACAGTACAGAGAAACGAGGTAACAAACATAAAAAAAAAAAAAAAAAAAAAAAAAAAAAAAAAAAAAAAAAAAAAAGCAACATACAGTCGAATTGAGAACCTCCTCCTTTTTTTTGAAGTCGGTTAAAAATATAGATTGTTACGGACATGAATTACTAAAATTGTTCATTAAACCGAAATTTAAAATTTTTACACCTTTCACTTTCATAACCTGTAAAGAGTATAAAAAAATAAAGATTTTAAGTTACTCAATTTATTGTTGGGAACGATTAACAAAATAGTTTATTGCTATTCTTACGCACAATCAACTGTTGATTAATCATTCAATTAGTGTATACAACAACGATGCCGTTGTCTTCTTTAATCATATCCGCAGCTTTTTCACCGATCATCATTGCCGGTGCGTTGGTATTAGCACTTGTCATATTAGGCATTACACTCGTATCAACTACTCTCAGGCCCTTAGTGCCGTACACTTGCAGTCTCTCATTAACCACTCCTAAACCTTCTTGACCCATTCTGCACGTACAACTTGTATGATATTCCGTATTAGCAGTATTCAATATAAAACATTTCCAGTAACCATGACTTGCGAACTCTAAATGGTCGCATTGAGTAACGTTCATGTTAACTAGTTCAGCATTTATATTCTTCATCGTTGTAGTGTTTAGGACAGTCAAAAAATCTTCTACGGAGGAGGCGAAGGTTTCTAAATCACGTTCGTCGGTAAAGTAACCCGTATATATTAATGGTCTGTCATCGGGATCATTACTTTTAGGCTTTATTTCTCCTGTTGAGTGAGGATGTTGGAGACTCATGAGGACGAGATAATGCTCTTCTAGTACAATAGCTTCAGTTGTTGCTTTGCAAATGTTGTCTTCTAGTTCCCATAAATGGGAACAGAAAATTGGTGTTAATAAGCCTGAAGCCGGCAATGGAAACATAATAACCTGATAATCTGGATAGGTTTGTTGCTTATCTACAGCTATGTGTCCCATAATTACTGGCACGGAGAATCTCCCAAGATCGTTTATAAAATCAATATTTTGTCCAATCGAGCTTGAATTTTCACTTCCAGTTACTACAAACATAACAAATGGATGATCTTGGGAATTTATTCCAACTTGTGGCGAATCTACTTTAACTTCTATATCAATTTCTTTCAAATAATCACTGGGCCCTATACCTGATAACATCAGCAGCTGAGGACTAACATAGGCGCCTGTTGACAAAATAACTTCCTTACTAGCGGAGACTGTCGTGATTGTTCCATTAGATAATTTAATCTCTACGCCAATGGCAGTATTGTTCGTGTCTAGAATTACTTTTCTACCTTTTGTATTCCTCAATATATGTAAATTTGGTCTGTCCTTTATTGGTTTAATAAACGCATTAGCTGTACTTTGACGGATGTTATCGTAAATATTCATCTGTGGCTTTGAGTAGCCAATCTGATTGGGGCCATTAGTGTCTAACAGAATATTGCGATTATTTTCTATTAATGCATTAAAGAATTCACTAGTCTGCTCAGGCCAGTCGGGTCGTGAGATGTGTAGATATCCATCGGTGTTATGCAAATAGGCAGATGTGCTATTTAGAATTGTAGGGTCTGTCATGTTTTCGCTTTTTTTGTAATAGTACGTTACGTTGTCCCAATCCCAACCTTCGTTACCTTGGGCGACCCAATCATCGAAATCAGCCTTGTTCCCTCTTACGTAGAACATAAAATTAGCGCCACTTGATCCTCCCAACATCTTGCCACTGGCCATATGAATGTTCTTAGTCTTATGTGCTTGAGATGAATAGCGGTCGTCTAATGAATGGCGATTCCAATCAGAGTTGGATGATTTGACTAAGAACGGAATTGCCGGTGACTGTAAAAAAACGTTTTTATTACACTGATGTATATTCTCTCTAAGTAAAACAATTTTTGTACGTATATAACATATATAGAATTAGCTTTCTCTCTTTTTCTCTGCTCCCTTCGCGCGTAAACATAGTGCTAACTCATATACTCTTACGCGCTGATGATTAAAATTGTGTTTTACCATTGACTTATATTCTATAGACACGAACTGTCGAAGAAACAATATGTTCGAAAAACCTTTTCCGCCCGTTAATGCCATCTATTCATTTTACTAAGAACTATTTGGAAGTTAGAATCGTGATAATATCACTTTCTCTCGAAAAGGACTTTCCGCGCGCCAAAAGTGGTCAAACTATATAATGAATTTTGTTGTGAAATATAGACTTCCCGTAGTCAGAATTGAAATAATTAATATTTATTGATATTATGTTCTAAACGTTGTGAAATTATGTTATTTACCTTAAATACTATTAACAGTTTCACTGTTAGTCTATTTAAGGCAGATTTGTTCGGGAATGTCACTACAAATAAGTAAAATTAACTCGACACTGAAAGATGCAATATGGTGTGCATACTTAGGTGGCATGAAGCAAACTAACGTCGGTGCGGTGGTTCCACCGCAACTCGGTGGAACATAATGTTTGTTCTGGTCGCCGCATCTAGTACGTAGTACATATAGATAGTTGTGTTTTTCTACTTACATTTCTATTACCCAGTCGTAGACTATTTCTAGTTTATTTATTTATTTAAGTTCTCCAACAAAGAGAATTCATTTTAAATGTATGACAAACTGACATAAATAAATGATCCTTGTGGATCCTAAGTTTAAGGATACAGTCTGCGATAACAATAATTTTAACATTTTTACATTATCTAAAACCATACTTAATTATTAACTAAATTATATATTTTCTATAAATAATTTATTAGAAATTAAAAAACTTTTATAAATTTAAAAAATAAAATCGTCCACACAACATTTACACATTCGATTGGCCTTCTTATTACAGAAGCCTAAGCAGCTTCTGTAATAAGATGTTCAAACTTTGCTAACCAATTGCTGAAGACATCTATTTATGGCAGGACGACTGTAACTTCATTGTACTCATGCGTTAGTCTATCGATCGGTGAATGTTTACCAAGTTTGGTCCGGTTTCGAGGTGGTTCATTTTATAATTCAAGGGAAATTCTTATGTAGAAAAAGAAGATCGAACATTTTACGACATTTTTATGTGCGGTATTGCCTTTTGTAGAACGGCTTGTCTTTTTTTTGTGCGTTTTTATACACAATAACGAAATAATTAAACAAATTATTTTCTCGGTAAGTGTACTTTTATTTATGATTGTAACCGTTTGGTCGAATAAGTATTAGATTTGATGCGTTATATTTATTATTTATTTATGCGTTATATTATTTCGATATTAGTGTCGCGTCGCACATTTGATGACACTGAAAATTGTACTCGACGGTCTCGCGCAGTTGAAATTGCGCATGCGTTAGGGCTGCTGTGCTGAGGTCTCGGGTTCGATCCCCGGGTCGGGTAAAGTGATATTGGTTTTTTCTATTTAAAAATACTCGGTATCAGCCCGGAGTCTGGAACTGAGCCCGGTATGGCGATAGGCTCGCCCCCTTTCACATTATGGGACCGTCATAAATTCTGCGAAAAGTGGGTGTCTGCCTACCCTTACGGGGATTATAGGCGTGAGTGTATATGTATGTAATCCGCCCGAAAAAGGCCCCGTGTCCGGTTCGTTCCGTAAAAGCGGTTTGATATCGCGATCGCCAAATGCCGGGAAACCAAAACGACGTTTTAACTGACTTCAAAAAAAGGAGGAGATTCTCAATTCGTCGGAATCTTTTATTATGTACGTTCCCCGATTACTCAAAGAGGCCTGGACCTATCCGAAATTTTTTTTTTTGTTTAAAAGGGTATACTTCCCAGGTCCCATTGGCACAAAGTCAGGATCTAATGTTGGGATCTCAGAAAAATCGAGGGCAACCCTCAAATTATATAGAGACGCCTAATTTGATTTTTATTGAAGTCGGTGTACTTTTTATGACTTAAAAAACTTTTACTTATTAGTGTACGTATCACCCGAGAGATCTACACATTTCCAGCGTTCAGGATCGGATAAATGAAAATTACCCGCCACCGTTGACCTCATTAATAATAGCGTAACGTCAGTTCTGCCGATTACTGCAACCTTGTATCCGAAGCTGCTACTTAATTCTCAAAAGTGGTCAAACTTTTCAAAGATTAGGGCACACGAATAAATCGGCAGTAAGGGATTTCACTAAACAATTAACATCTATAATTGTAATGTTAGCATTAAATTTGTTAATGTTATTTTAAATAAATACACACTTTATACAATTAAGTAGGTATGGACTTAATGCCGGAGGCATTCTCTGCCAGTCAACCTGAGGCAGTGCATAGATACAAGAAGGTAGGTGCTAAAATAAAATCCTGCGTTGGAAGAATAAATTAATATCTACACATATACTATATCAGAATAAAAGTTACACATATAAACATAATAAGTAAATATAAATATAATAATAAAAAATACATAAAACGAAATAACTATCGCTGTTGTGATGATTCTGCCAATAGGTTTAACATCATTTGTCGGACCTTCATTTTGTACGCACAACGATTTACAGACTATCTTTGTTTAAAGAGACAAAGCTAGCCAATACACACTTGTTTTTGGCTATATGTACTCGTATGTCACTGTTTTGGTAAAGTTTTTGCGGATATACTTTTTATATTATTATTAAAGTACTCCCTAACATTTGATAGGAGATCGGGGTTATCTCCGGCTTCTATCACTAGCACATTCCAGTGTTCAACCTCGGTGAGTCTGTTAGCGAGCACACATCCTGCAGTCCCACCACCTACTATGATGAAGTCGTAACAAGTTTGATCTGAAACATAATATATTTTACATGCTTTCTACAGCAGACAACTGGCAAATATGTTACGGAGCGTGGCACCCCGTAGATAATGACAACAAATAAATATTACAGTGTAAACTCCATGTAACGTCACTCTATTTAACGACAAACTCTCTTAAGCGTCGAAATCAATTGGCTTTGGTTGGTTTAGCTTGTTTTTCATACAATGTTTCACTCTATATAGCATTACACCCACTCTCAATAACGACAACAATTAAGTTGCTAAAATTAGTAAAAACTGCGCAGCTGTGTACGATCTATTGTCGCTTTATTATCCTAGCCCGCAATAAACTCGACTGTCGGCATCATGCATACCGAACTTTCTAAGAAATTCATTCTTTTGTTTACAAATTGGGATTGCTTGCACGTGTAGACTGTTATTGACCATGATTCATAACTAGGAGTCATGGATTATCTATACCTTATCATATTCTTAGTTGCTCACAAACTTGCAAACTGTAAACATGGCTACTAAAAGAAAATCACTGTGTATTGACGAAAAAGTTTTACTGATACGCGCAATAGAAACGGGAGAGAAGATAAGTGATGTTGGCAAACGCTTTGGATTTAGTCGCTCTACCGTGTCCACAATATAGAAAAATAAAGAAAAAATCCTCCACGCTGCGGGCGAGGGAAAATCTTCCAAAAAATTAAAGAAACCTATATACGAAGATTTGGATAAAGCTGTACTATCATGGTTTCATCGACAGCGCCAGAATAATATGCCTATCTCGGGGCCGCTCGTGAAAGCTAAGGCGGAGAATTTTGCTGCTGAACTTGGTTTAACTTCTTTCAAAGCATCAGAAGGATGGCTCGGAAAATTCAAGCAGCGTCATCATATCAACTATGGTAAAATAAGTGGGGAAGCACGAAGTGTTGATACAAATGTGACTCATGATTGGATTAACAGAGTGTGGTCAAAATTCATAGAAAAATACGCCCCAAGTGACATTTTCAATGCTGATGAAGCAGGAATTTTCTATAAGTTGACTCCAGATAAAACTCTGAAATTTAAAGGGGAAAAGTGTGTGGGAGGAAAGCTTTCCAAGGAACGTATTACGGTGCTTGTGGCTGCTAATATGGATGGCACAGAGAAAAAAAAGCTACTAATAATAGGCAAATCGAAAAATCCGCGCTGTTTTAAGAACATCAAAAAATTGCCAGTGACGTATAAAGCTAATAAATCAGCTTGGATGACCAGTCAACTTTTTGAAGAAGAAGTGCGAAAGTGGGATGCAGAATTAAAGGGACGAAAAATTTTACTTCTTGTTGACAACTGCCCTGCCCACCCTTTTATATCAAACCTTCAAAACATAGAGTTGGCATTTCTTCCTCCAAATACGACTAGTGTCTTACAGCCAATGGACCAGAGTGTGATTAAAAGCCTCAAGGGTCACTACAGAAGGAAATTATTGATGGAGCTAGTCGAATCTGAGGGTAAAACTTCTGTTAATATGCTGCATGCAGTAAATTATATACAACTATACAGCACTCTTTTCGACATGCTGGACTTTGTACCAATTCTACGAGTGATGAGGTGGAAACAGAATCTGAGTTTGAAAGCGACGACAACCTTCCATTAACTGAGTGGATTCAACAATTCAACATGGCAGGAAATACGGTAAATCTTCAAACCTACATTGAAGTGGACAACCGCCTGCTTACAACGGCTTCACTCACAGACGAAGAAATTTTGGATTCAGTGAGAAAAACTGAGGATCAAGAACAAGGTGATGAAGAAGATGAGACGGATGAGCCTGAGCTTCCGCCGAGCATTAAAGAAGCTCTGGAAGCAGCAAAATTATTGGAAAAATATTTCCTTTATAACCAAGATGCCTCAGTATTGCTAGATATTAATAAAATAACTAAAAAAATACAACAAAATTACTGGTGCAGCAAAAGACGTCAGACAAAAATAACAAACTATACTCAATAGCGTTCAAATAACATTCTTTTTTATGCACATAACTACTAACAATAGTCAGAAATAAACTTTTTATTTTTCTAATTCTGATGTTTCTTCTCTCCATTTAACGACAACTCTCTATAACGCCATAAAATGCACAGTCCCTTCAGTGTCGCTATATAGAGTTTACACTGTATTTATTTCTTTAATGCGAAATTTTTATGATTTGTATTATGGATTTAACCATGATACTTTTAATAAAGAATTAACTGCTGAATAAATCCATGTTTTGGGAAGCGGAGTCGATATTTGGTTTGTTATCTTGAGTCATAGTTTTTCTTTTTTATTTTGAGTACTCGTAAGTATTATGAACATTTCGTAATTTACTTTATAAGGTTTTTATTACATATGCTATCTCTATTTTTGCCACCAAGGAGCAGTGAGTAAGTACCAAGTTGAAGACGTTAAAACCATTGAAATTTTAAGGCATTATGAAACTTAGATTAAACTTAGCACCTTATGTGTTCGGATGACTGCGCTGCGGTCATCATCCCAAGTATTTAGGCTATGACACTGTTATTACTATTAACGTGTTGGTGCAGCGCTTACCACCAAAGCGACCTGCATGTCTTTATTGAGCGGTATATAAAAAAATGCTTATCTAGAACCGAACGTATGAAGTAATGTAATGAGTGCTTTAGGAGACAAGATATCTTTTCTACCACGGTAACCCCTGCCTGTTGACTAATTAAATCCTTCGGGGTCTAGAGCAGCGGAGGGCTCATTGTTGTGATAAGCCTTGTGAGGTCGCCCTTATCCATGCACGCCCAATTTCGGTGCATCGTGCAACCCCGAGATGGACGGTAGCACGGGTGTCCTTCGGTGCGCGGGGGCTAATAAGCTCTCCCGGCGGGCGTAGCTATGACCGAGCGGTCTGGCAAACCAATAGGTCTGGTTACTTGGGTTGTTATGCGTCACACATCCACTACTCTTGAAGCATTTTTCATCTAGGTATGGCGACACTAGCCTCTGACAATCAAGTGGTGTTGTGGGCCTCCGCTGGTTCCTGTCACTCGGGTAAGCTTCGTGACTGATGATCCGAGTAACAGCTGACGTGCAACACTGCGCTTCCTCCAAAACCAAATAATTGATTTGAATTGGTCTGCCAACCCGCATTAGGCCAGCGTGGTGGACTAAGGCCTAACCCCTCTTATTAGTAGAGGAGGCCCGTGCCCAGTAGTGGGACAATGTTTAATACAGGGCTAGTATTATGATTTCAATTGTATGTAATTAATTGATGTAAATTATTAACCAATTATTTTTTGCTTTTTAGTTGTGTCTGGGTTTTTTTTAAGATGGTTTTATTTTTATTTAAAAAGTAATAATTTATTTTTTGCTTTTTAGTGGTACAAATATAAAATAGGTACGTTGGATAGAGTAGCAAAAGAAAACACCACTGAAATAGTTACAGAAAAGCAAAATTCGCAAACATATTTTTTCAAGTTTTTGAAATTCTATGGGACCAATCTGGAAGCATATTCTCTGTAATAAAAAAAAATTTTCCAAATCGGTCAATAACTGACGAGGTTCTGATGTAACAAACATAAAAAAATACACGTCGAATTGAGAACCTCCTCCTTTTTTTGGTCGGTTAAAAAAGTACTCACCGATTAGGTTCGTATTGGCCGGATATCGATCTGCATCATTTAAAGTTATAATAGAGTAAATTCGAAGCAAAAGCTGAAGAAATTTAATTAAAGGTGCAGATACTTCTGTGGCCGCAAGAGCAAAATCGCCAATTAGCGACATTCCTACTACAGATAAATGACGATCAACATGACTTATCTTTATATATATACTAAAATCGAGAGTAACATTAGCGTTCGTTGTTATACATGTTTAAACAGGTGCCGTCGACTGTTTTCAGTTTAAATATATGTGGAAAAAGTTATTACTTATACCTAGTCAGGTCATAAATTCTGTCACATGTTTAATATAAAATAATTGAAACAAGTTTATTCATTATGTAACCATTTATATACCAAAATGAACTTAACAAAACATAGATTCTTATGACACTAAAGTTTATTCAAAATGACCTCCGTGATTTTGAATACAGGCCTGCAATCTGCGCGGCCAGTTGTCTATCGCAGCACAAACGTGGTCCATGTCAATATCGGCGGCTGCCTTAATCAAGGATGTCTTGAGTGACTCCAAATTGGGATGAGGCTTTGAGCACGCCTTTTCCTCCAAGTGTTGCCATATCTTGTAATCTAACGGATTCAAATCCGGACTGGAGGAGGGCCAGTCTTCGTGCCGGATGAAGTCGATTTCACGCGCCGCCAGCCAGTCTTGTGTGCTCTTCGCTCTATGAGCTGGCGCCGAATCTTGTTGGAATACCCAGTGCCTGTTATTGAACATGGTATGAGAAACAGGTTCCACAAGGTTCGTCAGGACTGTATTTTGATACACAACTGCATTCGTTTTTACACCTTTCTCACAAAAATGTACCTCTGTTAAGCCCCAATAAGAAACTCCCAACCATACCATGAGCGAGGATGGAAAATGACCTCGTTGGACACGCGGAATACGGTTGCTCGCTTCTTCACTACTGTGTGCGTACACCTTATCATTTTGTTTGTTGTAGCTCTAGACTACGGTAAAAAATTTTTCATCTGAAAAAAGAATTTCCCGATATTTTTTTCCCGCGTACCGCTTCAACAAAGCGCGGCATCTCTTCAGTCTTAGGTCCATTAGACGAGCATTCAAACGATGTCCTGTTTTTCTTCGATATGCCCGAAGCCCTAAGTCTTCATTTAACACCCTTTTCACCGTGGTTCTGCTTAACCCCATCTGAAGGGCCAACAGTTTCTGCTTACGTTTGGGATTTCTTTGAATTCGCGCCTTCACAGCTTTTATCACTGCTGGAGTCCTAACAGACCGAGGGCGACCACTTCTTGACCTGTCATCTACACTAGAGTCTTCATTGTATCGTTTGATGGTACGATAAACGAATCTTTTGGTTATAATCAAATTTTTCAGTATGTCAAAAATTTGAATTGGCGCGTAACCGCAACGATGCAACGCAATTACTGCAACACGGTCTTCTTTAAGCGTCCACTCCATATTTAAAAATGAGTAAAATTCTAAAAAGAATACATTTTTATTTTCATGAACAATTTGAAATTCGAATTCAAAAAACTTTTTTGTGGCCAGCATTCTAAAATAAAAGTTTTTACTGTGTGACAATACTTATGACCTGACTGTGTATAATGCTTAAACAAGCATGTAAAATGGTTGTCTGGAAGAGATCGCTCTTAGCGATAAGACCGCCAATTTGTAACACCTAAATAAGTTGATAAAAACCTGTTTTTGTATGTTGTGGTGTAACAATAAAGTGTTATATTATTATTAAAGCGCGCGTGTATCGGTGTTGTAGTAATAGTAGAAAACTGTTTTCCTATTTTTCCCTTATGTAGATCTAATTTTTAATTGTTTACCATTCTATGTAGAAGGCACTGACTGATGGTTGTCCATAAGGCTCAGCAATGAGTCCATATTTATGGAATTTAGGATTTTTTTATCCTGGCACGACAAAGTGACCACACTACACCTGATGGTAAGCGCAGTGCCATCCAGTTAGAGTAGCGAGAAACAATCTATCCCTCGCTACTCAACACAATCATGCCGGCCTTCTGTGTAGCTTCTTTACACTACGCCATGGGGCAACCCCCCAGGGTACGCATGGGTTTCGACGATTTCTTAACAATAGGCTATTTGACAAGATTGAAAATACACTGCAAATTGTGGTAATCCTGTTAGACAATAGCTTAAAAAACCATATTTCACTTAATTTTAAACAAAATAATGTATATTTTTTGCAAATTAAACAAAATAATATACAACATTTATTTAAAAATTTATCTGTGATGTGAACACTCTGTTCTTGGTTGCAACTCTGCTGACGTCACACGCAAGTAAACATAGTTTCTTCGAGTGATTTTAGTTCGCGTTTTATGTTTTCTGGGTGATAAATTCTATTGTTGATCTATTTTTGAAGCAGTTTTATGAAAGAAATAGCGTTTTTGCCGCGGTTTTGGAGATTTAAACTTTAACATTGATGAAAACCTATTAAAACCTTTAAAGGCCATCTTAAAACACAGTGAGTGAATTTACCATTATCATTTAACGAAACCGTTTGGTACTTTTGGTTAGTTTTAGACCGTATTTTTTATTTATGGACATAACATATAAAAAGTTGGGGACATTATTTAAAGAAAATCTTCTATGACAAACATTGATGTTGCATTTATTTATTTACTAGCTGTTGCTCGCGGCTTCGCCCGCGTGGAGGTTATTTTCGGGAGCAGAAGTATACAATCCAAGGAGTTTTCCTCTGCATTGAGGCACCTGTAGCGATTGTCCAAACTCTCAGTTGTTGTGCCTGAATCTTGAGATTGCATCTAAAGAATACCTCATAAGTTTAACCTCACTTTGCCCCTTTCAGGGATGATTTTTCAAAAACGTTGAAACACGTATTTCTCTATTTCATACCAAAAGCCTTAATATGAATTTTCAGATCCCTAACTTGAGGAATGATAGATTTCCCATACAAATATTGAACTCTTATTTGACTCCTTTCAAAGTTGTGTTTTGAGAAAAAAGATAGCCTATGTCCTTCTACAGAATAAATTCTATCTCCTTGCCAAATTTCATCAAAATCCGGTCAGCCGTTTAGTCGTGAAAAGGTAACAAACAAACAAACGGACCGACGGACTGACGGACTGACGGACTGACGGACTGACGGACTGACGGACTGACGGACTGACGGACTGACGGACTGACGGACTGACGGACTGACGGACTGACGGACTGACGGACTGACGGACTGACGGACTGACGGACTGACGGACTGACGGACTGACGGACTGACGGACTGACGGACTGACGGACTGACGGACTGACGGACTGACGGACTGACGGACTGACGGACTGACGGACTGACGGACTGACGGACTGACGGACTGACGGACTGACGGACTGACGGACTGACGGACTGACGGACTGACGGACTGACGGACTGACGGACTGACGGACTGACGGACTGACGGACTGACGGACTGACGGACTGACGGACTGACGGACTGACGGACTGACGGACTGACGGACTGACGGACTGACGGACTGACGGACTGACGGACTGACGGACTGACGGACTGACGGACTGACGGACTGACGGACTGACGGACTGACGGACTGACGGACTGACGGACTGACGGACTGACGGACTGACGGACTGACGGACTGACGGACTGACGGACTGACGGACTGACGGACTGACGGACTGACGGACTGACGGACTGACGGACTGACGGACTGACGGACTGACGGACTGACGGACTGACGGACTGACGGACTGACGGACTGACGGACTGACGGACTGACGGACTGACGGACTGACGGACTGACGGACTGACGGACTGACGGACTGACGGACTGACGGACTGACGGACTGACGGACTGACGGACTGACGGACTGACGGACTGACGGACTGACGGACTGACGGACTGACGGACTGACGGACTGACGGACTGACGGACTGACGGACTAACTGACTCTCACCCTCACTCTCTCACTCTCTCACTCTCTCACTCTTTCACTCTTTCGCTCTTTCGCTCTTTCGCTCTTTCACTATCTCACTCTCTCACTCTCTCACTCTCTCACTCTCTCACTCTCTCACTCTCTCACTCTCTCACTCTCTCACTCTCTCACTCTCTCACTCTCTCACTCTCTCACTCTCTCACTCTCTCACTCTCTCACTCTCTCACTCTCTCACTCTCTCACTCTCTCACTCTCTCACTCTCTCACTCTCTCACTCTCTCACTCTCTCACTCTCTCACTCTCTCACTCTCTCACTCTCTCACTCTCTCACTCTCTCACTCTCTCACTCTCTCACTCTCTCACTCTCTCACTCTCTCACTCTCTCACTCTCTCACTCTCTCACTCTCTCACTCTCTCACTCTCTCACTCTCTCACTCTCTCACTCTCTCACTCTCTCACTCTCTCACTCTCTCACTCTCTCACTCTCTCACTCTCTCACTCTCTCACTCTCTCACTCTCTCACTCTCTCACTCTCTCACTCTCTCACTCTTTCACTCTTTCACTCTTTCACTCTTTCACTCTTTCACTCTTTCACTCTTTCACTCTTTCACTCTTTCACTCTTTCACTCTTTCACTCTTTCACTCTTTCACTCTTTCACTCTTTCACTCTTTCACTCTTTCACTCTTTCACTCTTTCACTCTTTCACTCTTTCACTCTTTCACTCTTTCACTCTTACACTCTTTCACTCTTTCACTCTTTCACTCTTTCACTCTTTCACTCTTTCACTCTTTCACTCTTTCACTCTTTCACTCTTTCACTCTTTCACTCTTTCACTCTTTCACTCTTTCACTCTTTCACTCTTTCACTCTTTCACTCTTTCACTCTTTCACTCTTTCACTCTTTCACTCTTTCACTCTTTCACTCTTTCACTCTTTCACTCTTTCACTCTTTCACTCTTTCACTCTTTCACTCTTTCACTCTTTCACTCTTTCACTCTTTCACTCTTTCACTCTTTCACTCTTTCACTCTTTCACTCTTTCACTCTTTCACTCTTTCACTCTTTCACTCTTTCACTCTTTCACTCTTTCACTCTTTCACTCTTTCACTCTTTCACTCTTTCACTCTTTCACTCTTTCACTCTTTCACTCTTTCACTCTTTCACTCTTTCACTCTTTCACTCTTTCACTCTTTCACTCTTTCACTCTTTCACTCTTTCACTCTTTCACTCTTTCACTCTTTCACTCTTTCACTCTTTCACTCTTTCACTCTTTCACTCTTTCACTCTTTCACTCTTTCACTCTTTCACTCTTTCACTCTTTCACTCTTTCACTCTTTCACTCTTTCACTCTTTCACTCTTTCACTCTTTCACTCTTTCACTCTTTCACTCTTTCACTCTTTCACTCTTTCACTCTTTCACTCTTTCACTCTTTCACTCTTTCACTCTTTCACTCTTTCACTCTTTCACTCTTTCACTCTTTCACTCTTTCACTCTTTCACTCTTTCACTCTTTCACTCTTTCACTCTTTCACTCTTTCACTCTTTCACTCTTTCACTCTTTCACTCTTTCACTCTTTCACTCTTTCACTCTTTCACTCTTTCACTCTTTCACTCTTTCACTCTTTCACTCTTTCACTCTTTCACTCTTTCACTCTTTCACTCTTTCACTCTTTCACTCTTTCACTCTTTCACTCTTTCACTCTTTCACTCTTTCACTCTTTCACTCTTTCACTCTTTCACTCTTTCACTCTTTCACTCTTTCACTCTTTCACTCTTTCACTCTTTCACTCTTTCACTCTTTCACTCTTTCACTCTTTCACTCTTTCACTCTTTCACTCTTTCACTCTTTCACTCTTTCACTCTTTCACTCTTTCACTCTTTCACTCTTTCACTCTTTCACTCTTTCACTCTTTCACTCTTTCACTCTTTCACTCTTTCACTCTTTCACTCTTTCACTCTTTCACTCTTTCACTCTTTCACTCTTTCACTCTTTCACTCTTTCACTCTTTCACTCTTTCACTCTTTCACTCTTTCACTCTTTCACTCTTTCACTCTTTCACTCTTTCACTCTTTCACTCTTTCACTCTTTCACTCTTTCACTCTTTCACTCTTTCACTCTTTCACTCTTTCACTCTTTCACTCTTTCACTCTTTCACTCTTTCACTCTTTCACTCTTTCACTCTTTCACTCTTTCGCTCTTTCATTCTTTCACTATCTCACTCTCTCACTCTCTCACTCTCTCACTTTCTCACTCTCTCACTCTCTCACTCTCTCACTCTCTCACTCTCTCACTCTCTCACTCTCTCACTCTCTCACTCTCTCACTCTCTCACTCTCTCACTCTCTCACTCTCTCACTCTCTCACTCTCTCACTCTCTCACTCTCTCACTCTCTCACTCTCTCACTCTCTCACTCTCTCACTCTCTCACTCTCTCACTCTCTCACTCTTTCACTCTTTCACTCTCTCACTCTCTCACTCTCACTCTCTCACTCTTTCACTCTTTCACTCTTTCGCTCTTTCATTCTTTCACTCTCTCAGTCTCTCATTATTTAACTTCGTGTAAAAATGTGAAACACGTATTTCTATATTTCCTACCAAAAGCCTAAATATGAACTTACAGACCCCTAAGTCGAAGAATTATGGATTTCCCATACAAATTTTGACCTCCTATTTGACCCCTTTCAAGGTTGTTTTTTGAGAAAAAATTTAGACTATGTCCTTCTCCAGGATATAATCTATTCCCTTACCAAATTTCATTACAATCCGTTCAGCCGTTTAGTCGTGAAGAGGTAACAAACAAACAAACAAACAGATTTACTTTCGCATAAAAAAAAGTGTTACATTTTATATATTAGCTTTGTGACGTGATCCTTCAATTACAGAAGACCACAGAAAGCACAATTTTATTCAGTGACTTTAAATATTATTATTTACAACTTTAATTTTACAACAATAGGAAAGAAATAGATACTAGTTACTAACATACTAATGATTAGCTGCACTGGCGGCGTAGCATGGGTTGTCACCCGGGGCGGTTTTCTATTGAGCACCCTCAAAATAAAACAATAAATACTAAATAAAGTCCAGTCACTCGGGGGGGGGGGGGGGGGGGGGGCGGTTGTCGGAGGTCTAAATGCCTAGCGAAGTATTCAAAATACTATGAGGCGAGGAGTATAAATGATTACTTGAATTTGTTTTTTTTTTAAACTCCTCCGATACACAAATCTAGGCTTGACTCTGATGAAAAATCCAAGTTTGTAACTTTAACGAGTGGTCGCTCAGGCGGCCATCTAGAAGGTTGCAAAAATCTAGGTTTTTCAATATAATACCTCAACGGTTGATCCTACGGCTAAAAATTTCACGCATAATACACATACAGTCAGGTCATAAGTATTGTCACACAGTAAAAACTTTTATTTTAGAATGCTGGGCACAAAAAAGTTTATTGAATTCGAATTTCAAATTGTTCATGAAAATAAAAATGTATACTTTTTAGAATTTCACTCATTTTTAAATATGGAGTGGACGCTTAAAGAAGACCGTGTTGCAGTAATTGCGTTACATCGTTGCGGTTACGCGCCAATTCAAATTTTTGACATACTGAAAAATTTGAATATAACCAAAAGATTCGTTTATCGTACCATCAAACGATACAATGAAGACTCTAGTGTAGATGATGTGTCAAGAAGTGGTCGCCCTCGGTCTGTTAGGACTCCAGCAGTGATAAAAGCTGTGAAGGCGCTAATTCAAAGAAATCCCAAACGTAAGCAGAAACTGTTGGCCCTTCAGATGGGGTTAAGCAGAACCACAGTGAAAAGGGTGTTAAATGAAGACTTAGGGCTTCGGGCATATCGAAGAAAAACAGGACATCGTTTGAATGCTCGTCTAATGGGCCTGAGACTGAAGAGATGCCGCGCTTTGTTGAAGCGGTACGCGGGAAAAAAATATCGGGAAATTCTTTTTTCAGATGAAAAAATTTTTACCGTAGAAGAGAGCTACAACAAACAAAATGATAAGGTGTACGCACACAGTAGTGAAGAAGCGAGCAACCGTATTCCGCGTGTCCAACGAGGTCATTTTCCATCCTCGCTCATGGTATGGTTGGGAGTTTCTTATTGGGGCTTAACAGAGGTACATTTTTGTGAGAAAGGTGTAAAAACGAATGCAGTTGTGTATCAAAATACAGTCCTGACGAACCTTGTGGAACCTGTTTCTCATACCATGTTCAATAACAGGCACTGGGTATTCCAACAAGATTCGGCGCCAGCTCAAACTCAAAAAAAAGAAATCGACTTCATCCGGCACGAAGACTGGCCCTCCTCCAGTCCAGATTTGAATCCGTTAGATTACAAGATATGGCAACACTTGGAGGAAAAGGCGTGCTCAAAGCCTCATCCCAATTTGGAGTCACTCAAGACATCCTTGATTAAGGCAGCCGCCGATATTGACATGGACCTCGTTCGTGCTGCGATAGACAACTGGCCGCGCAGATTGAAGGCCTGTATTCAAAATCACGAAGGTCATTTTGAATAAACTTTAGTGTAATAAGAATCTCTGTTTTGTTAAGTTCATTTTGGTATATAAATGATTACATAATGAATAAACTTGTTACAATTATTTTATATTAAACATGTGACAGAATTTATGACCTGACTAGGTAATGTTTCGCTTTTTTTTGTAAGTCTCACATGTATCGAGTTATAGCAGCGTAAAGATGAAAATTAGCGTACAAAAACGTTTTTTTTTTTCTTGATTTATTATATCTTCATAAGAGTAGATTTGACGGGCCTAGGATCCGGGAGGGACTTTTCTTCCATTTGGTTCATGAGTTCATTAAGGAAACATTGAGATTCTTCAAAAAGGTACGAAAAGATCGCATCACACAGTGCATTGAAAATCGGCTTTCGAAAACATAGGAATCCGATGTTTAAATTGTAATGTGTTATGGTTGGAACGGCTTCTATATATTACTACTATGCTCGAATAAGTCACATGAAATAATTTGGCTTGAAAATTAAAGAGTTATAATTTTCTTACATAAGAAATGTATGGAGCAAGTATATAAAATTAAGATATCTCGAGAACCGTTTCCCGTGATATCCTTGCAGGCGGTTTTAGCAATTATTATTTGGTATACTCAGAGTTACGGGAATCACTTCGTAAGTTTCTTTAAAAAATCATCGATAATTATCTTAACAATAAGTGTTGCTCACGACTTCACCCTCATGAAAAGCCGCCCCCGGTACAAAAGAATAGATTACTGTATCGCTCCATTGCACCATCTGTACGATGCCAGCGCAATTTATTTGAAAAATTAGATGGAACAGTCAAACTATTTCCCACGGAAGCAAATAACCGGGATAAATGTAGCCTATATGTAACTCCAGGATATGGTCTATACTTGTACCTAATTTTATCTAAATCTGTTCAGACGTTTCTGAGTTTACCCCTCGACATATATGTTAGTTCTTGTTTACGTTCCAACAATAAAAAATATTTTCTTTCTTTCTTCTAACAAACATTCAAACGAAAACATCTATGGAGCGGATATATAAAATTAAGATATCTCGAGAATCACATGGTTTTCTGTAATATCCTCGCATACGGTTATAGTACTTATTATTCACGATTTTTAGTATACTTAAAATAACGGAAAATGCTAAACGGAAGTTTTTCTTAAAAAACATCACAGCTAAAATATCGGATTCCTAAGTCTTCAAAGGCCGATTTTCGATCCACTGCGCGTCGTTGACGTTCGTCGCAGGCCCATATCCTCTTTTCTGTCCCGACATATAATGATATATTTCTTTCACAGCAACCAAGTCCATCACCTGTTGTATGCGCTTTATTATATGTCGCCTCCATTCATTACTACGTTCACGGTCCATTAGACGGCTTCTTGAAAAGAAATTCTAGCAGCTTCCAAGTGGAGCCTCAGTCGTAAAACTTCCAAAATCATTTCCATTGCAGAAAATTCATCATAGATTTTGTCAGAATTGGAAATGTACCACGAAGTTCGTGTCAGCAGAACTTAGGCATGTGCGCACCAAATGTTATGAGAATGTCATTAATTGCCTTGTAACTATGATCTAAGTCTCCGTGAAATCTATTAAGACGTTCTAAAATAACTCTCTGCAGCTCTTCTGGCAATCTTAGTCCAGTATGTTGGGTCATTTCTCCTGGGCGCCCGTGCAATCCTCGTCGGACATATGAGATGCGCAAACGGCTACTGAGCTGCTCGAGTGAGTTATCACCACGATGGCACCCCTTGGTGCTTGGTACCCGGGGCGGACCGCCCCCACCGCCCCCCCCTTACGCCGCCACTGATTAGCTGCATAATATTTGCCAGACTTGTTTTTTATACCTAGAAGTGTCCGTGATGTCAAGATTATGTGTTATCGCAAGATAGTTGTTCTGTCTACAGAGCCTTGAGACAGCAGTGAAATGACCCAGGTTAGTTCTAGATGAGGGAGTATTTAATAGATTGTACGCGCTTTTTCTTGGGATACGAGTTGGGTATTAATACTGAAGCCACCAGCCGCCAGTTGCCATTAAACTAAATATGTCTTAGAGTAATGTATAAAATATATGACAATAAATTGGCAATTAATATGTGTCACATATCATCTATTAGAAACTCTAGAAATAATGAACCGGACCAAATACAAGCCCGCAGAGTTTGATTCGCTGGATTCTCTCAGGACTGGGTCGCGCCGCATAGTATCCAGCAGATTACTGCTGCTAATGTAAGCCCGCTGAGTTTGTTTCGCCGGGTCTTCTCAGGCTGATTCGCTGGATTCTCTCAGGACTGGGTCGCGCCGCGTAGTATCCAGCAGATTACTGCTGCTAATGTAAGCCCGCTGAGTTTGTTTCGCCGGGTCTTCTCAGGCTGGGTCGCGTTTGGATCCGGTGGTAGGTTTTAAAACGTGCGACGTCTCGGAAATACCCATGGTCCATATCAAACCCATTTAAGACTATGTATATTTGACTGGTATTTCTATGAATAACATTAAAAATAAAAATTATAAACACCTTATAAATGAATAAATAATTAGTAAAAGCTGATATCCTTTTTCTTAAATTTCTTTACTTTTTTTAATGTACTGACTTGTCATAATAGCTATGTAATTGCCTACATGATCAATAAACGATTTCATTTCAAACATCTTATGTAGAAATACTACATCGATAAGCTTCCTGCGTGTGGCTAACGCTGTAGCGCTTCAATCGGTCTGAGTAGTGAGATATTTCTGTAGCCAAATAATAATTATAACAAAGATGAAATACCGAGTAGCGAGATATAGTAGTAGTAGGTTTCTGGCTACTTGATACTCTACCTGGACAGCACTGCGCTTACCATCAGGTGTAGTGGTCACTATTGCGTGTAAGGATAAAAAAAACTGGAAATCTGCATGTAATGCATGCTTAATTATGTTAAAAAATTTAATTCATAACTTGGTTGCTCATTTCACTTCACATGTTTTCCGTCCATTTACCACGTCAATGCTTCGCTTATATGGACACAGTTGGCAAAATTAATTATGTATTTGCAGCACATGAAAAACGGAAAGTTTTTACCTAGTACATAACCAACGGATCATTTTCTTAAATTTGCGCCATTAGGGTGTTTTTACATGTAGATAAAACTGTATTAATACTGATACTGATTGTGCAAATATTAAAGCAGCGATAGCCTAGTTGGCTGTGGTACGGAATGCCGAGCCGAGAGGTGTTGGTTCAAAACCAACCTGAAATGACATACCTTTGACCTTTCTGAAGTTACATGTGGAATTATACAGTAATTTCTGAGAGAACGAATGAGCTCCCCACCACACACTAGAAGCTAATATATTTTTGACGGTTTTACCTTTTTTTTTTTTTTTTTTTTTGTTTTCGCGGGGAAAAGCGATTTATCACTACCGCCCCGCCGGGGGGGGTGGCGGAACGGTTATGTTGGGCTCACCGGCCTTACGACCCAGCGTTAAGCCGTCCGGGAGAGATGTTGACATCCGGACGACCGCTGGGCCGAGTCCCTAACAAATTCCCTACACCGGCAATACCAACTAAAAACCCCGCGGTGGCCCTCTTCGGCGCATAAGAGACGGTCCCGGGCTCACGGGGCGAGAAGCGCCCCATTTTCGACCGAAACCGCCCCTGCGCGGTGCCGCCTTGCGGCCCGTCTCCAAGTGGGGGGGGCTCAGAAGCCCCCGCGCCCTCGGCGTCCACGGCAGCAACGAGGCCAACCATCCGTGCTGCCGTCATCCCGGGGTCGCCCGGTGTGCCGACGAAGTATATACAAAATAAAACTATGTACAAACAAAATTTCGACACACCGGAAAGGGCGCTACGACAGCCCACCGCTTCGCGCCCGCGACCCCCGATGCCCCTATTAGTCGCCTCTTACGACAGGCAGGGGATACCGTGGTGGGATTCTCCAAACGCCCCCAAACCACAGGGCGGGAGACGCCGGTCAGTCGTCAACCCGGCGCCTCCTCCGTCTCGACTGACGGCGGGAGGGATCGCCTTGTTGTTCACGATCCCTCTCGGCACTCTCCTTCTGTGAGATAAGGGCGCCCTTATCGCTTGGTGATGAACAAGCTTCGCCCAGCGGCGCCCCCGCTGTCGCAGAGTCTCCGGCCAGAACTTCTGGCCGAAGTCGTCGCGGCCTTGTTTCCGGCCACCGTGGAGTCCACTCCTCCACCGATGGCGCCCCGCGAGTCGGCCATCGTCGAGTTCGGCAAGGGATATCCCAGAGGTTAAAGATAAGGTGGCCGGTGAGCCGCGACGCATCCCTGACCCTTCGCTACTTTTTCGAAGGGCGGGGAGCCAGCGGCACCCTGGGTGATGATGGCCACCGAGCTGTTGACGTCCCCCGCCCAGTTATCACGCGGGGGGATGAAATATGGCTCGGCGACCACGGCCACTTGCACCGACCACTGCGCCATGCTCTGGGTTAAAAGATCCTGAGCACGGGCACAGTGGTTGATGTTCGCCTGGAGGAACTTAAATGCCATTATTGGGCGATCTCCATAGCTACCACCTCGGCCTGCGATGGGCTCTCTGGTTGCGGCTGGGCCGTAGCCACAGCGGCAGCCAGTGTGAATCTCCTGGGTGGACGACGAGACTTCCGGGAAGTGGCGGGACAAGATTTCCCCCCAACTTGGTGTCCCGCTGGTTTGCCGGCCGCGGCGCAAACGAAGCAATTTGGCGCGCTCTCACATTGCCGGGCTTTGTGCCCCGGCTGACCGCAGCGGTAGCAGAGGCTGCTACGGTCCACCTCGCAGTCGCACCGCTCACGTACATGTCCCGACTCGAGGCAGCGGTAACAGCGAAGCGGACGCGGTTCGAGTACAGTCACCCGCGCCGCGACCCAACCCATCAAAACTCGCCCAGCACCTCTAACCTTTTGAGCGGCCTTAATAGGCATTTTTGCCCACACGGTCCCAAGCCCCGAGCGGTCGGAGCGAATTTCTCCGACCTTAATAAAATCAATGCCACACTCACCGGCCTTTGAGAGGGCTGTTGCGACTGTTTCGGGGGTGGCCGTACAATCCAGCCCCGATAATCGCAATTCCGCTGACTTTGTGGGCCAGGATACCTTGACGTATTCCGAGTCCATGAAACTTTCCCTGAGCCTCGCAGCCAGGGAGTCAGCCCTCTCTTCGCTATTGGCCCCGGGCACCTCATACATAGGGGCACCCGTGGCCGCAAATTTGGGTCTCAGCCTTTGTATGTTAAGGCCGGTGAGGTCCACCTTATGCTGCGCCTCCGTTAGGACTTGGGCGTAGGTTAGGCCCTTCTCCACTGCAGCCGGCGTCAAAGTAATAATAACGGCCGCGGAACGCGGCGGCCGGAGCTTAGGCTCGGTCCTGCGCGGCTGCTGCTGTTGTGTTACAGCCGGTGCCGCGCTGGACGACGCCTTCTTCTTTTTCGCCGCTACCACGTTCCACGGCATGTCAAGTGACACCGGGGCTGGCGGCAGCGGACGTGGCTCGATAGGCGGGGCCTGAGCAACATTCTTCTTTTTACCGCCTTTCTTCTTTTTGCTTGAAGAGGTGGCGGCGGATACTTTGGCGTTTTATTGACTGCAGGAACAGGAGTAGCCTTCTTCCCTTTTTCCTTCTCCTGCAGTCCTGAAGGTCCAGCGACGGCGGGCAACGAGGCAATTGAGGGACCAGTTGGGAGAGCGACTGAGCTAGCGGGAGGCAGAACCCCCGAGCTTTTTCCCTTCCCCTTCCCTTTCCCCTTACCTTTGGCCTTGTCGTCGACCACAGTTGATTCGCGGTCAGCCAGCCGCTCGTGTGCCAATGGTGGCCTCTGAGACGGCCCCATAATTTTTGACTCGATCCTCGCCGTGATACGGGTCTCGAGTCGCTCCATCGCCTCTTCTGTGAGCTGCGCGCCTTTGTCCGCTTCCAGTTTGTCCGGGCGGCGGCGAAGGGAGGCGTTTTCCTCCGCCTGGATCTTTTTGTCCGCCTCATGGCGCGCACACAGCTCCTTCCACTTGTTAGCCTCTTCTGTGAGGCGAGCAATAGCAGACGATTCGGGCTGTGCCACGAATCTCTGTATTGTGTCCATCGCAACATTCAAAGACTTTTGAAAAGTACCCTTCAAATGGCCAGACTTTACAGAGACCTCTTTGATCAGGTTACAGCACTCCTTCAGATCTTGCAGAAGTACGGCCTTGTCCTTCTCTGGCCCCTCCAATCTGGAGACCTTTGCAGGTGGAGGAGGCGTTTTCTTCAAAAAAGAGCGGAGCCTCTCCTCCATCTCCTCCTCCGCCTTCAGGCGGGCAGCTTCCTTCCTTTGGGCAGCCAGCTCCCTTTGGGCCTTTCTCAATCCCACATATTTGCCCGAAGAAGTCGGGCGGGCAAATCCTATGGCAGAAGAGTGGACTTGGGCATCCAAGCCACTTTCCGACTCGCTTGAGTGAGCCGACCGCGAGCGGACACAGTCCGTCTCACTCCCCTGCCACATACGACCTCTTTTCGCGCTCGACGAGATAGATCCCACGAGTATGGGGGAAATAAACCGTCCACTCAGCCAGAGCCCCCTGTAGCTGGGTAAGCCTTTACGTACACGGACGAGGCACAGGCATGTACCCCTCCGGCGTGGTTCGCACTAGCGACCGAACTACCCATCGGCCATGCATCCCCTCACGGTGCGCCGCCGCTTGAGATTCGGGGTAACTTTTTATAGAGGTTTTCTCCCTCGCAGTCCAGGCGGTGAAGCCAAGACCCTCGGTCCGATCGGAGCGCGAGACGTGACCACAAACCTCCATATGACCGGATTACGATATACGACGGTGACAGCAAGAGAGAACTTCCCCCCTACTGCCCGCTCGGCGGCGGGGTGAGCGCACACCGAGCCCGCCGACACCCCCAGGACAGAACCCGAGGGGAACCAAAAGGTGCCACTCTCCAAACATGATGACAGCCGCCACAACAGGCGACGACTGCCAAACACCTTCCGTCAGGATATTAGCCGTCGGTCAACGTGACCGCCGTTGCCCAGGGTGCACCACGAGGAGGTTTCCTGACTCCGCACCCCTTGACGGTTTTACCTGCCTTACGATAGGATGACCTACGTATGTTGTTATAACCTTATAGGGAGGTACGTACCTACATTATAACTGTTATTTAAAAATAGTACCATGTATTATTTTTAATACATAGTGTTAAAGATAAACACACTCAAAACACAACAGAAACGATCCACTGAACAACGCAAATTACTTAAAAACAATAAACATGACCACAGAACACTATTTACTTATTAGTCTGACTAAAATTACAAGTGAAAATATCGCGAAATCAATTGAATTCCTATTTATTTTTTATCTTATTAATATGAAGTGTCCGTTAAATTCTAGTTTTGGAATATAGGGCATAAAATAAGCTAAGAATGATGGTATAAGTCAAATCTCTGTGGATTCCTAGGCGACTTTGGACAATCGCCTTTTAGTACCTTACAGCCTGTTTAACCTGTTTTATAACCTGAAAACGGTTTAATAACGGGTATAAAAAAGTAAACATTTTATTTGTACTGCTTTTATTGTAGGGAACAATTGACAGAAGTAGTTTATTGCTTAATTGAATAATCAATTAGTGCGTACAACAACGATGCCGTTGTCTTCTTTAATCATATCCGCAGCTTTTTCACCGATCATCATTGCCGGTGCGTTGGTATTACAACTTGTCATATTAGGCATTACACTCGTATCAACTACTCTCAGGCCCTTAGTGCCGTACACTTGCAGTCTCTCATTGACCACTCCTTCACCTTCCTCTCCCATTCTGCACGTACAACTTGTATGCCATTCGGTACTTGCAGTATTCAATACAAAACATTTCCAGTAATCATGACTTGCGAACTCTAAATCGTCGCATTGAGTAACGTTCATGTTAACTAGTTCAGCATTCATATTCTGCATCACTGTAGTGTTTTGAATTGTCAAAAAATCTTCTATGCAGGAAGCAAATGTTTCTAAATCACGTTCATCGCTAAAGTAACCACTGTATATCAATGATTTGTCATCAGGATCGTTACTTTGAAGCTTTATTTGCCCTGTTGAGTGAGGATGTTGAAGACTAATGACGATTAATAAATGCTCCTTTAGTAAAACACTCTCAGCAAGATCACTGCAAATGTGATCTTCTAATTTCATCATATGGGAACAGAAAATTAGTGTTAATAAACCAGAAGCCGGCAACGGAAACATAAAACTCTGATAATCTGGATATGTTTGATTGTTATCTAAAGCTACGTGTCCCATAATTATTGGCACGGGAAACCTTTCAGGATGATCTAGAATACCAAGATTTTGTACCATAGTGCTTGAGTTTTCTCTTCCAGCAATAGGAAACATAACGAGTGGGTGATCTACGGAATTTTTGCCAACATGTGGCGAATCTACTTTAACTTCTATATCCATTTCTTTCAAATAATCACTGGGCCCTATACCTGATAACATTAGCAGCTGAGGACTAACATAGGCGCCTGTTGATAAAATAACTTCTTTAGTAGCGAAGACTGTCGTTATTGTTCCGTTAGATAATTTAATCTCTACGCCCGTGGCAGTATTGTTCGTGTCTAGAATTACTTTTCTACCTTTTGTGTTCCTCAATATATGTAAATTCGATCGGTCCTTGATAGGTCTGATAAACGCGACACCTGTACTTTGACGCTTGCCATCATAAAATGTGAACTGTGGTAATGAGTAGCCCATCTGATTGGGACCGTTAGTGTCTACCAGAATTTCGCGATTATTCTGTCTCAGAGCTTCAAAATATTCACTAGTCTCTGCAGGCCAGTCGGGTCGTGATACGTGTAGGTATCCATCGGTGTTATGCAAATAGGCAGACGTGCTATTTAAAATTGTAGAGTCTGTCATGTTTTCGCTTTTTTTGTAATAGTACGTTACGTTGTCCCAATCCCAACCTTCGTTACCTTGGGTGACCCAACCATCGAAATCAGCCTTGTTCCCTCTTACGTAGAACATAAAATTAGCGCCACTTGATCCTCCCAACATCTTGCCACTAGTCATATGAATGTTCTTGTATTTGTGTGCTTGAGATGAATAGCCATCGTCTACTGTATAACGATTCCAATCAGTTTTGGAGGATGTGACCAGGAATGGAACTGCCGGCGTCTGTAAAAAGAAGAACACATTTTATAACGCAGCTGCTTAGTATTTACACTCTAAGACTATTATTGTAGGTATCGGATTTATTATTAAACTAGCTTTTGCCCACAGCTCCGCCCGCGTGGAAGTTGTTTTTGAGAGAAAAGGCATACTATCCATGGAGGCATATTACGCTATTACATTCCTCTAGCATCTGCCTAGTAGCCGGGTGCCGGGCGGACACTATGCGGAGACGCGAGGATCTTGTATTTGAGCTCAACCAGACCCTAGATCTCATATTTTCGCAGGATATCAGGAATAGGATTGAATTCAGTGCCAAGAAAACATAGGTGTGTGCATTTTCATGCCACAAATCCCCCTTTTCTCCAGTCTCCACTTTCGGGGTGTTCCAATGACAATGCAGAATGATGTTAGGATCTTAGGTGTAGATATCGGATTTAATATTGCGGCGGCGATTTCTAACGCCCGGTCAGCGTATATTAGCTGCTAATATAAAGCGCAGGTACAGCCGAGAATGGAATACTGCTTCCACCTCTGTTATGGTTCCGATAATTGCTTGCTCGATGGTTGATATGTATTGCAGCGACGGGCCATCTGCATTATGAATGATGCAGACGTGACCAATAGCTTAGGTCTGCTACAGCAGCCCAGGGACATTTCCTCGCTTAACATGTTTTTTTTTATTCTGGCGCGGCAACGTGACCACACTGCACTTGATGGTAAGCGCAGTGCCGTCCAGATAGAGTATCAAGTAGCAAGAGATAGTCTATCCCCCGCTACTCAACACAATCATGCCGGCCTGCTGTTTAGCTTCTTCACATTACGCCTAAAGGACCCAGGATCATAGGAGGGAGGGAACACGGTAGCTGGCAAAGTGTTACAGCTTGATGGTGCGGCAAAAATACGAATTTGCGAACCTCTTGGTTCGGGCCGGGGTAGTAGACACCACGAAGTCGTGGCTCCGCAAGCCAGTACGCGTGGTTCTGGTAGGGAAGGGAGAGGATGGGATAAGATCAAACAATTCTTCAGAGCATTCGCCATGATACAGGCGGTAGAACACGCAATATCACGCAATATCAATAACACGGAAATATCCCTACACAGCTGTAGCGGCTCCAGGCTGTTACTCACGTCTGCATCATTCACAATGCGGATGGCGCGCCGCTGCAAACCATCCAAGGCATCGAGAAGGTACCTTGCGAAACCATCCCAGAGGTGCGAGCAGTATTCTATTCCCGGCTGCACCTTCGCTTTATATAAGCGGTAGAGCTGACCGGGCGTGAAAAACCACCGCACCCTGTTCAGGATTCCAATCCTACGTGAAGTGGCGGATATTGGACAGCACTGCGCTTTCTATCGGATGCAATGTGGTCACTTTGACGTGCCAGGATAAACAAAATAGTTTTAGTTGTACTCGTGTACAGCAAATTATATTATAAAAACATTGAATATTACGCAAGCACCTTAATAATAATAAAAAGTTTTTTATTTCATAAAAAGTACACCGACTTCAATAAAAAACAAATTATGCGTCCCTATAAAAATTGATGGTTGCCCTCGATTTTTCTGAGATACCATCATCGGATCCTGACTTGGTACCAATGGGACCACCTGGGAAGTATACCCTTTTAACCAAAAAGAATTTCTCGAATTGGTCTAGGCGTCTTCGAGTAATCGGGTAACATACATAAAAAAAAAGATTCCGACGAATTGTTAACCTCCTCCTTTTTTGAAGTCGGTTAAATAAAAATAATGTAGTCATGTATACGTACACTATGTACATATTCATTGACCCACTGCTGGGCACGCGTGGCGTCCTCTATTGAAAACAACAATTCACATCAAGCGAGTGCTAATTTTACAGCTAAAGCCTAAAATTTAATTTTGCCCTGCAACCGAGATCTAAATGTACATACATATACATATTATACACTCACGCCTGTAATCCACGAAGGGGTAGGCAAAGGTGTATCCAGTACACCCACTTGTCGCCGAAGTTATTATGGTCCCATAATGTGATACGCATGCCCAATTACAACTGCGCCACCGAGGAGGTTATTTTCGGGAGCAGAAGTATCAATGCAAGGAGTTGTCTTCTGCACTGAGACACCTATAGCGATCGTCCTGAATCTCAGGTGTTGTGACTGTCTAGATGGCTGACAGGCACAACTCCTAACTTAAACCTCTAGCACTCACAGCATCACCCCGTAAGTGTCGAAGTAGGCCACTCGGACTCGGCCCAGGTGCAGCCCGGATAGCCATCATCCGGGCGAGGCGGTGCTGGGTCGCAAGACCGGCTAGTCCAGCATAACCGTTTTATTCTCATTCCGCTTCTCCTCGAAGCGGACGGCAGTAATAAAATGCTTTCCCCGCGACAAAAAAAAAGTGTTGTGCCTGAGATTACATTTAAAGAATACCTCATAAGTTAACTCCTCACTTCGCCCTTTAAGGGATGATTTGGTAAAAACGTTGAAACACGTATTTCTTTATTTTTTACCAAAAACCCTAAATATTTTCAGATCCCTAAGTTGAAGTATTACGGATTGCCCATACAAATACATATTTTGAGACAAAAGATATCCTATGTCCTTCCCTAGGATATAATCTATCCCTCTACTGAATTTCATTAGGATTCGTTCACCCGTTTAGTCATGAAAAGGTAAGAAACAGACATTCAAACAACAATATTAATTTTGCTGCGGAGATATTTTAAAACTGTTATATCTCCTAAGATATTCATGGAAATCAAATAACGTAAAGGGCAACTTTGTTCAAAATTAAATACTTGTGATGAATAAAGTATTTATTTGGATAAGGATTAATACCATGCTTATAAAAACCCTTTTCCAAATAATGCATTGTTTCAGAACAAATTCCATAACCATTAAAAAGGTTATAGTGAGCCAACCGAAATAGATAGACATATGCTATCTCGGACTTTTTTTTAGAACTTTTTAAGAGGAACAATTTCGTCGTACATGATTGTTATGTAACTTTAACCGTTAACGCAGCGTTCGCAACGGAAGCTCTCAAAGGGAATCAATTTTCCCCGTTTTTGCAACATTTTTCATTGCTGCTCCGATCCTTTTGGTCATAGCGTGATGTCATATAGCCTATAGCGCTCCTCGATAAATGGGCTATCCAACACTAAAAGATTTTTTAAATTCGAACCAGTAGTTCCTGAGATTAGCCCGTTCAAATAAACAAACAAACAAACTCTTCAGCTTTATATAATAGTATAGATTATATTAACTCGCGGAGAATCTTGACATGTCGATTTAGATTTTTGTTATCCTGGCACCTGGCAAGTGATGGGAGCGAATCTATCGCCACACCGGGTACTATTCCAGACGCCGGGTTAATACTGAGTATAAAGATGAAAAATCTAATATAATTTTACCCGACCGTGGTATCGAACCCGTGACCTCACGCACAGAAGTCATACCGCGTATGCAGATACAACTGAGCTACCGAGACAATCTTCGACTGCCTTGGTGGCGAAGTTGTAATTGCGCATGTATTACGACTGCGGTGCTGAGGTCTCGGGTTCGATCCCCGGGTTGGGTAAAGTGATTTTGGGTTTTTTTATCTAGAAATTCTCAGTGTTAGCCCGGAGTCTGGAACCTGTGCCCGGTATGGCGATAGGCTCGCCCCCTATCACATTATGAGACCGAAATTCGGCGAAAAGTGGGTGTACTGGTTACACCTCTGCCTACCCCTTCGGGGATTACAGGCGTGAGCGTATATGTACAATCTTATCTTACACTAATTATAGCATTTTTTTCGAAAAAATGTTCGGCCGTGACTCTTTAAATTGATATAACTTTTTTATTTATGAACCGATTCGAATAAAAAATACCCTAAGACCTAAGTGAAGCTTACCACAATACAATAGTTAAAACCACACCGAAATCGGTTCTGCCGTTTCTGAGATTAGCGTGAACAACGACCGAACAACAAGCACCGAGAAACAGACAAACAGATAAACAGACAACAATTCTAAAACTTGATTTGAGTTCTATTGCGTTAATAAAGACCCTCAAAGATAGTTTTTCTCATATATCTTCCATGTACAGACAGCGATCAGTTACAAATATATTATATGTATAGATTTCTAAACACGCCGATAGATGGCGCTACAATCGAAATACATCGCGCTATGGTTCGGTTACAACCCAATATAGATATTATGAGTGACCGATTTACTGTCAGCGATCAAAAGCAAGTTACAAATATATTATACACAGTCAGGTCATAAGTATTGTCACACAGTAAAAACTTTTATTTTAGAATGCTGGCCACAAAAAAGTTTATTGAATTCGAATTTCAAATTGTTCATGAAAATAAAAAAGTATACTTTTTAGAATTTTACTCATTTTTTAATATGGAGTGGACGCTTAAAGAAGACCGTGTTGCAGTAATTGCGTTGCATCGTTGCGGTTACGCGCCAATTCAAATTTTTGACATACTGAACAATTTGAATATAACCAAAATATTCGTTTATCGTACCATCAAACGATACAATGAAGACTCTAGTGTAGATGACAGGTCAAGAAGTGGTCGCCCTCGGTCTGTTAGGACTCCAGCAGTGATAAAAGTTGTGAAGGCGCGAATTCAAAGAAATCCCAAACGTAAGCAGAAACTGTTGGCCCTTCAGATGGGGTTGAGCAGAACCACGGTGAAAAGGGTGTTAAATGAAGACTTAGGGCTTCGGGCATATCGAAGAAAAACAGGACATCGTTTGAATGCTCGTCTAATGGACCTGAGACTGAAGAGATGCCGCGCTTTGTTGAAGCGGTACGAGGGAAAAAAATATCGGGAAATTCTTTTTTCAGATGAAAAAAATTTTACCGTAGAAGAGAGCTACAACAAACAAAATGATAAGGTGTACGCACACAGTAGTGAAGAAGCGAGCAACCGTATTCCGCGTGTCCAACGAGGTCATTTTCCATCCTCGCTCATGGTATGGTTGGGAGTTTCTTATTGGGGCTTAACAGAGGTACATTTTTGTGAGAAAGGTGTAAAAACGAATGCAGTTGTGTATCAAAATACAGTCCTGACGAACCTTGTGGAACCTGTTTCTCATACCATGTTCAATAACAGGCACTGGGTATTCCAACAAGATTCGGCGCCAGCTCATAGAGCGAAGAGCACACAAGACTGGCTGGCGGCGCGTGAAATCGACTTCATCCGGCACGAAGACTGGCCCTCCTCCAGTCCAGATTTGAATCCGTTAGATTACAAGATATGGCAACACTTGGAGGAAAAGGTGTGCTCAAAGCCTCATCCCAATTTGGAGTCACTCAAGACATCCTTGATTAAGGCAGCCGCCGATATTGACATGGACCTCGTTCGTGCTGCGATAGACAACTGGCCGCGCAGATTGAAGGCCTGTATTCAAAATCACGGAGGTCATTTTGAATAAACTTTAGTGTCATAAGAATCTATGTTTTGTTAAGTTCAATTTGGTATATAAATGGTTACATAATGAATAAACTTGTTTCAATTATTTTATATTAAACATGTGACAGAATTTATGACCTGACTAGGTATGTATAGATAGATGTATAGATTATATAAGGCCGTATTGAGAATTGCTACGCCTAATTTATTTTGCGTAATAAATTAGGCGTAGCAAATATAATTGTGAAAATTATATGTAAGTCAATTTAGTAATCTCCGTGGCGAAGCGGGAGTTGCTTTTTTCATGTGGCATAGACGCCCAGTATAATTGCTGCTCGAAATGCCGATAGATGAGATAATCAGAAAATTTAATGAATTGAATTTAGAAAACATGAAATTTTAATTTTACAATTAATTTGAAAATCCAACAAAAACCACAGTGTTATTTCCTAGTTTTCAGTTTTCACTTCTGTTGGCACCCAATGACAGCCAATTTTTTGTTTGCAAATTGCTATCGATGAATTCGGTGTGGCCATTTGGCTAACGGTAGTTCGCTTTAGGACCTGCCAATCAAGTATCGCACAGCGGCGATGATTCTTAAACTCGCATTTGGGCTCTCCAGTCTAGCTAGCTATTGCTTAATGATATGAGACCAGTTTGGCCGTTTTCTGAGGTCCGTCTCTGGCAGTGATGGATGGTATCTTCAATCTAGATGAACGATGAGAAACTTCCCTTTCTCCTGATCCCCGCACATGAGGTGGAGTCATATATTAACAACGAGGTATAAATGTGTTACAAAATAAAGCAAAGCCCGTGAATAATGATAGAAACCTATTAAACTAAATTTTGAGCCCTTATCGGCTGCCCTTAAGCTACGTGTTGGTAAAACAGTAAATAATATTTTGATACTCCCTAACATTTGATATGAGATCGGGGTAGTCTCCTGCTTCTATCAGTAGTACATTCCAGTCTTCAACCTCGGTAAGTCTGTTCGCGAGCACACATCCTGCAGTCCCACCACCTACTATAATGAAGTCGTAACTTGTTTGATCTGAAACATAGTATATTTTATAACACAAGGCCAGCAAATATAGCATGCATAGCAAGGAATCTCCACTGCTCGGAAAGTGTTGTCACCAAAATTGGACCGGCTTAAACAAGTTAGTACCCACCACTGTCTCATAAAAACTGACATGGAATAATAACTTGCAGCCACTGACGTATATTATATGGATAGGATATTTAATACAAAATGACAGCTATTTTCTTGACCTATTTGAAGCGCCCCTCCCGAGTGTATTTGAAACTAAATTTGACATATAATAGGGATGTTGATATTTTTTAAAATATCGGATTTCCGATATATCGATATTTTTAAATATATCAATATCGGAGTTTGATATATCGATTTTTTTAAATATATCAATATCGGAGTTTGATATATCCGAAAAAAATATCAATATTTTTATTAAAAATTTTGACTCGTCTAAGGGTCTGGTCCTGACACCATACATCCTTTCTTCGTGAATCGGGGCGCCAATGAATTTATTAGATTCAAAGATCTTGGAATCATATTTGACGACACCTTAAAACGTGATATTTTTTAGTTTTTTTAAATTATAATTTTTTGCCATGAACTTAATATATATTTCTACTTTTTAGTTCGGCTAGCTATTAAAGCGTGCTATTTTTTAAATATAATTTATAGTCCCAAAACAGCATCAAACCTAGTTATAATAATATATTCGATTGTAAATTAAGACCCCATTAAAAATATGATCTAAAATGAAAATATGTTTTGCTAAGGCGATGTTTTTATTATTTTTAAGATTTGTAAACCATCGACTATTGTGTATCATTGTCGATATATCATCCTTCGTGTCTCAACTCTATCGTTAGTTCCGCGGACGCTCACTGCTCGACTGCACTGCTATCAGCGCCAATATGGCGAAAATCAAATAGGCACACTTTCGCGGATCAAATATCCTGTCCATATAATATACGTCAATGCTTGCAGCTGTTACGTTGTGTACGGACCTTTCTTCGTAGGGCCATAGCCCCCCACTTGCTAATTCACATTATTTTCCTTAAGGCCGCTATCGCGCCCATGTTTCTTAAGGTATTGTGAATGTTCATGGGCAGAGAATATAAGATGACCCACTGGCTTGACTGCCGACGTTTGATAATAATCACCCTCAAATTCAGAGAAATCGTTGGTGTATATTCAAAGAAGGCATTGACATGCGTTCACATAATGGACCAAGTAATGGCGTCTATTATGAAGTAATTAAAAATATTTCATACATTTAGAATGAGTTTTGTAAATATCTATATTTATCCAGCTCTCCTGGGATATTATCTATATATGTTGAAGTACGGCACCATGTAGATATTCAATAGTATTACTATTGAATATAAGCTTCCAATCAATATTTTTTATTTATTAGAAATATTCATATTGGTTTGCCCAGTTAATCTGACATTTACTCGTGTATTTTGGGTATGTGAGAGCCATGCGGTATTTTGAAATCATAAGGGGGCATCGTTTGTGTTTACCGTGATATAATGAAAAATAAAATCATTTACAGGCCGGTGTATGGTTCGCCACCAAGTCAGCGATCAGCAATTGCATGTCTCAGCATTCAGCAGCATGCAAAATAATCTTGGATTAACAGAACCGTGGGTATAAAATGGAATATTTAGAAGGAACGGTATCTTTGCTCGGACTGTACCACAACAATTACCATAGGGATTTCGTGACCGACAGAAGGTTCGGTTTCGGTTTCGGAAAAAAACGAGTTTCGGTACCAGTTTCGGTTTCGGCAGAAAACCTGCCGAACCTTCGGCAGAACCGAAATTGCATTCGTGAATTATCGCGCGTCGCTCGGTTGCCTTGGGGAGAATCTTTGATCAATATTTACATATAAATGGGGAGAGTTCGTGTATCGTGTGAGACAAAGCAATAATTGACCTCATAATTGTGGACATATCGTATACTTTAGTAGAAGACGAATCGTTCCGACTCAATTTCACTGATCCCTACGCGGTTCATATATGTATATAGCATGAAGTCTGTAAAACATTTTAGAATATCACTGATACCACAAACATATGAGAAAGTGAAATCTAAAGTAAAAAACTAAAACCCGACTACTGAAAAAACACGTTCTAAAATGAAATATTTATTATATCTTGTTTCATACTTTTAGAGCGTGTTTTTTCAGTAGTCGGGTTTTAGTTTTTGAACTTATTTTTTATTTAAAGTATTTTGGGGTTTTGCAGAGCCACATCACATTTTTATCTGTTTAGGACTTTTTGTCAAATTATGATAGGTAGTTTAGAAGTTATGAGGGAACAAATGAACATAAACGCATACATACATACATAATTACATACGTACATATAGATCAACAAACACTTTGTGATAAAACAGTAGTTTTGAATTTGACGGGATATATGTAACGGTATGATGATGATGGTTTGTCAAAAATATGATGTACCAAACCTAAACTTTATTTTAAAATCCATGTTCAATGATACCTCACATGATGGGGTGAGGCGAAATAAATGATTTTTATTGACGACTTCTTGCCTCCTAGAGGGCGCCATTTTTAATTTAATGTGACGTCACATAGTCTATATAACCAGCGGACTTACAAGAACGACATCTCATTTGTCAAATTATGAGAAGTAGTTTAGAAGTTATGAGGGAACAGATGAACATACATACATACTAATATACCGCTCAAAAACATAACCCTCCCTATTGCTTCGCCGTAGTCGGGTAAAAATAATAGTAGTATCAAACAAATATATATGTGTAGTTATTTAATTTTTTCACATACTTTAATTATTGTTTTTTATTTAACTTAACACGTGTTCACTGTCTGTATAATGTATAAGTATATGAAATAAGCCAAATTTCACTAAACAACATGACATTTTAACATGTCTGTAAAGTTTCGGTATCGGTTTCGGCCGAAACTGTAACAGGTACCGAAGATTCGTTTTCGTTTTCGGTTTCGGTTTCGGTAGAAATTCCTGTTTCGGTCGGACACTAGGTTTAACGCTTATAGCCCCATACAAACAGCGGATGAAGCCGAGGTTTTGGGTGCTCGATATGCAGCGTTTTTATGGTTTTAATATCATATTCTTACTTTGTTAGTAAAGTTGAAAATGAGTCTAGAACCGTTTTCTGGGATGCCATAAAACTAATTTAGTATACGATACAAGGGAAATAGAATGGACTATATACAGTTCCATTAAAAATCGACTACATTAACTTTATAAAAAAATTGTAGTCTATTTCACAACACAATGAAATTCTATTGAGATGAATTTCACAATGAAGCCATATTTAATATTTATGTATTTTTTAAATAGCGATTGTTTCGACACAATTTTTATGAATTGCGCGATGCACGGATTTAACATAAAAAAGTAGGTACTTACTGATTAGGCCACTATTATCAGCCGTATATAGATCTGAATCATTTATATTTAAAATGGAGTAAATTCGGAGCAAAAGCTGAAGACACTTAATAAAAGGAGCAAGTGCTTCTATGAACGCCACTGCAACTTCGTCTATTAGCGTCATTTTTGCTACTGATTAATCAGAAGATCAGGACTTGTCTTTTTATACTCGATTTGAGAGTGACATATGCTTGACGAATTAAATATATTATGTAGATACAGGTGCAGTACGCTTCTATTCAGTATAAATGTATTTATGGAATAAAGGTACGTCTTCACTGGCCTGTGAAAGTGAATGCAACTATCGAGATGTTCTCTTATGTGGAATTTGATTATTCGAATACTTAGAGTAGTCATAGTTCGAATATCATTCTTGATAATTGACAATTATGTGAATTCTATTATATCACGAAACTATACACTAATATAAGTATAATAATAGCCCTGTATTAAAGATTAAACATTGTGCCACTGCTGCGCACGGGCTTCCTCTACCAATGAGACGGAGTCCACCACTTCACATACCTTTGAAATGCGAATAAGAGTTCTCAGGTAGTCAGGTTTCCTTACGACGTTTTCCTTCACCGTTAAAACAAGCGATATTTAACAATGGATATACACGTATTGTTAGAAAAGTCAGTGGTGTATGCAATTTGAGCTGGTTTCGAAGGAAGAAGGAGGAAGGTATGAATTTCGTCTCGACAGTCCGTACCACTACCAACTAGGCTATTGCTGCAAATTGCAAACTTCATGTAATGGTTTATGAATAACTAGCTATTGCCCGCGGCTCCAACCGCGTGGAGATTATTTATGGGAGAGAAAGTATACAATCCAAGTAGTTGTCTTCTGAGCTGGCGCACCTGCAGCGATCGTCCTTCCTCTCAGGGGCTATGCCTCAATCTTGCATCTAAAGAATACCTCACTATTGTAACTCCTTAGTGTGCCCTTTTTAGGCATGATTTTGCAAAAAACTTGAAACACGTATTTCTACCAAAAATATCTTGAGGAATTATAGATTGCCTACACAATTTTTTTTTGAGACATAAGATAGCCTATGTCCTTCCTCAGCATATGATCTATCTCCTTGCCAAATCATTACGATCCGTTGAGCTGTTTAGACGGGAAAAGGTAGCAAACATACAAACAAACAGAGTTACTTTCACATTAATAATACCCACGGGTAGCTTGTGGCGAGTTGTTAAGGTGCAACGACCCCTTGTCCCCGAGTGTTCTCGGAGGAAGGACATTTTTTTACGGAAATAGCCTTGCGTTTGACCACTATCTCGCCTGATGGTAAGTGATGATGTGGTCTACGGTGGAGCACGCTTGCCTAGAAGATACCCAGGTTATAATTTTCGGAAAATATAGACTCCAGCAAAGAAAATCCTGTTCTTCATAACTGGCTTTCCTTCAACATAAAGTTGGAGTGAACAATGACAAGGTACAAGATACATCGTCTGTGGCTTGCCTTCACCAGCCAGTCAGAGTGGAGTCGTGAGAGCTCCAAGAGTGGATGTGAAATATAAGTTGCAAATAGGCATCGTGACGAGACTCTAAGGCCCGTATTACAGAACGATACTTAAATATCGTTTGATCTCCGATCAGCCAAAACTAGATATAAGTACAGATCAAAACTTATACATACATCTTATTGCAGAACGCGTTTTAAATCAAAATCAGCTGAATCTAGATTCAAGTATATATTTGACCTTGAAAGTATGGTAAAGTAAACAAGTATGTTCTCGTTTAATATATTTTATGAATTACAACATTTTATTCCGTTTCGCACAGAATCAAGTTACAAAGTGATGAAATTTTCTTGTAGAAATATGCAAATAATGGCAAAGTAAAAAGGAATTAATTAAACCATTCTCATAAATAAAATTTTGCAAAAGTTTAATTCATTATAATGATTTATTTTATCACAAAAATTTATTTATATAGTTTCAATTACTAATTACTGTAGATTGGTGAAAACGCCATCTAGCGTCATGAATACAAAGCAGAATATACTGTTTGGTTAATACTTCCGATCAACAACGGAGTAATTACCTTATTTATTTTTTAATTCAAAGTATTTATGGAAATATAAAATAATTCCTGATGTAACCTTAATTATTTTTCATTTGGAGAATTTATTGAAAGATAAAATAATCACTAATGCATTAAAACGTAAAAACAATAATTTTATAACTAAGTAAAAAAGAGTGATAATGAATAAAGAATAGTAATAATAGTATAATAATCCTTAATATCGACAATATTTTTTTTTTTTTTTTTATCCTGGCTAGGCAAAGTGACCGCACTGTACCTGATGGTAAGCGCAGTGCGGTCCAAATAGAGTACTGAGTAGCGAGAGACGATCTCATGCCGGCCTGCTTCTTCACACTACGCCATGAGCAAGAAGGTGAAGAAGGGGTCGAGGGTCTAGTGTCAGAGTACTAAGAAGGTCGCAAAATGGCCATTGTACCCCAACTCCAGACCCCCGACAAAAACCGGATGTACACTGGCTGATCCCGGAACGCGACACACTTGCGTGTGCCACTATGGCGGGTTTTTCACCCTGTGTACGGTGGTCGCTATCCGGGCGGATATGAATATCCTACCACCAGCATATTAATTATTACTGAAGAATTCGACTTCTGAATTATTGTCCTCGACGAAAATAGTTACGTTAATCTATGCTCAGGACTGCTATTGGTAAACTAAGATCAAATCGATACTCGGGTAACGATCTCGTATGAAGTATCGTTAAAAAATAAGAAACTATTCAGCTGAGTACTGATTGATGAATCTAGATAAATTCATGAATCAGTTCCCTCCTTCCTATGATCCTGGGTCCTTTAGGCGTAGTGTGAAGAAGCTAAACAGCAGGCCGGCATGATTGTGTTGAGTAGCGAGGGATAGACTGTCTCTCGCTACTTGATACTCTATCTGGACGGCACTGCGCTTACCATCAGGTGAAGTGTGGTCACGTAGCCGCGCAAGAATAAAAAAAATTACTGCCAGGTCTCTGAATTTATTGTAAATTTTAAGGTCGTTTAGTGTCAGCGTTTTAAAAACTGATAGGTACCTAAAAGCTTTCTTGTAGATACGTGTTTGATGGAGCAATACTTATTTGTTGGTAATTATTAAGCAAACGTAACCAAAAAACTTTTTTGTCGTGATAACTTCCGTGCAAAATAAATACAATGTCTGCGGTCGTCAACAGCGCCGCGCGACAACATTATACCAGTCTAAAGAACTGTACATGAAAACTGCACTTTATGTTCTTTTTGCTGTACAGAGTCTGTCTTCTTAATTGGTATTTGACGCCACATTAAAATTAACATATAAGTGTTTTCATTTCCCGAATTGGCTATTTAAATTTCGCTTGTTTTCCTCGTGTTCCAAGTGTTTGCACAGCTATTATGGACACAGTTGGCCAAAACCACGTTGCAGCATATGGTGTCACGTTGTAGCATATGGTGTCACGTTGCATAACAAACCGGTCAATTACGAGTAGGACTCGCGCCCTTAAGGTACCGTACATGTTGCGTAAATTGTATGTAAGGACATATATGTAATATTTATTATATACTAGATTTAGCTCGCGGCTACACCCCTGGCAAACTTAAGGAAAGAGCTCATTTTTAACATAATACTTTATTATTTTCCTTTTTTTTTTTTTCTTATTCTGGCGCGGCAAAGTGACCACACTGCACCTGATGGTAAGCGCAGTGCCGTCCAGATAGAGTATCAAGTAGCGAGAGACAGTCTATCCCCCGCTACTCAACACAATCATGCCAGCCTGCTACAGACGGTAGAACACGCTAAGCGAGGAAATATCCCTACGCAGCTGTAGCGGCTCCAGGCTGTTACTCACGTCTGCATCATTCACAATGCGGATGGCCCGCCGCTGCAACCCATCCAAGGCATCGAGAAGGTACCTTGCGGAACCGTCCCAGAGGTGCGAGCAGTATTCCATTCCCGGCCGCACCTGCGCTTTATATAAGCGGTAGAGCTGACCAGGCGTGAAAAACCGCCGCACCCTGTTCAGGATTCCGACCCTGCGTGAAGTGGCGGATATTACGCCCTCGATGTGATTCCTTGGATTAAGATCGCAGCGGATATCCATACCTAGGACACTAAGGTCATTCCGCATTGCGAGTGGAACATCCTGAAGAACGGGGATTGGAGAAAACGGAGACTTCTTGCACGAGAACGCGCACACCTGGGTTTTCTTGGCATTAAACTCAACCCGATTCCTGGTACCCCATGATGAGATGAGATCCAAGGTCTGGTTGAGCTCAACGACAAGATCCTCTCGTCTCCTCTCAGTATCCGCCCGGCAACCAGGAGGCTTGCTGCTATAACGCCCATGAACCGTGCTGTCGTCTGCATAGCAATGAATGTTGCCAAGCGACAACATATCATTAATATGCAGAAGAAACAAGGTGGGCGAAATCACAGAACCTTGTGGTACTCCGGCATTTACTGACATGAGCTGCGAAGCGTGTCCATCAACGAGGACACGCATTCTACGCTCATGCAGAAAGCCGGAAATCCACTTGCACAGGTTGTCGGGCAGACCGTATGCCGGGAGCTTGGAGAGAAGGCCACGATGCCAGACCCTATCAAATGCCTTGGCTATGTCGAGACTCACAGCCAGAGCCTCGCCATGCTTGTCAATCGCTTCCCCCCAGTGATGTAATACGAACGCTAGAAGATCACCCGTTGATCGGTTATGACGGAAACCGTATTGGCGGTCATTGATCAACGAGTGATCCTCTAGGTAGCGAACTAATTGGCTGTTTATCAGTCGCTCCATGACTTTACACATCACTGAGGTTATGGCGATTGGGCGATAATTGTTAGGGTCTGACCTATCACCCTTTTTGGGGATCGGCTGCACATTAGCCTCCCTTCAAGATTCAGGCACAATACCTGAGAGGTAGGACGATCGGTATAGGCGCGTCAGTACAGGAGACAACTCCGCTGCACACTTTTTAAGTACAAGCGCTGGGATACCATCAGGACCACTAGCCTTCCGGACGTCGAGAGACTGCAGCTCACGCCGCACATCACAATGCCTGATACGGATATCAGGCATTGTGTGACCGCAACCGGGCAGCGTAGTTGGTAAATGAGCATTGCAGTCCTCGAGTCTCGAATTAGCCGCGAAGAGGTTTGCCAGTAAATCGGCCTTCTCCTGCGAGCTATGGGCTAGTGTTCCATTTCGATATCTCAGCGGTGGCAGCGAAGGGCGACAGAAATTAGATTGGACGGCCTTAGCCAAGCTCCAATAAGCACGACTGCTTGTTGTGTTATCGGCCAAAGCACATCCAATCTTGGGGACGCGCTGGGCATCCGCTTTAACATACGCCCTCTTGCAGACCTTGGCAGCACGGTTATAGGCTGCTTTGAGTGACTTGAGGTTGGGATCCTTCGTAGCGCGACCCCCGATCCAAGCACGATACGCCGCCTGTTTCTTGCCAACAGCATCGGCGCATGCACGATTGAACCAGGAGCGTCCTCGGCCCTTGCCTGCGATCTTAGAGGAAGGAATGTAATATTCCATTCCTATTCTGATCTCGCAAGCAATGGCGTCAGCACTCGCTGAAGGATTCTTTCCATCAAAGCAGCGCTGCCGCCAAGGGATGGATGCGAAGTAATCCCGCATACCATCCCAATCTGCCGACAAGTAGTGCCAGACCCTGCGCTTGACCTTCACGGGACGTGGAGGCAAAGCGCAAGGAACCGACGTCCCAACCAGGCAGTGATCGGAGGTACCCAGGGGAGCACCAACCGTCACTTTATACCCGGTTGGATGACTCGTCAGCAGTAGGTCCAGCAGAGAGGGCGCATGACTTGCCACATCTGGGATCCTGGTAGGCTGGTCCACCAGCTGTGTCAAGCCATTCGTCAAAGCGAATGCATGAGCAGTCCTGCCGGCATGGTCAGTTCTGGAGGTGCCCAACCACAACTCGTGGTGTGCGTTAAAGTCCCCCAGAACTACCAATTCCGCTGTTGGAAACTGCTCCTGCGCGTCGTCTGTCGCCTGGCTAATATAATTAAATAGCCGAGTTGTCTCTACGTCCCCGTCGTGTGACCTGTAAAGGCACACGTAAACCCGACTCTGGGAGCCGAGGTCGACGTGTATCCACAGGGTGGAGAAGGAGGGGTCCTCCATGCAGCGCAGACGGCGACAGCAGACGTCCGACCGAACATACAGGCATACCCCGGCCCTCGGCCTGAAGCATTCTTCAAGCGAGTATCCGGGGTAAAGCAAGTATGAAGTATCGGTCGGACTACAAATCTGCGTCTCCGTCAAGAAGAGCAGAGCAGGCCGGGCCGTCTCAAGATGGTGGTGGACGGCATTAAGATTTGAATGGAGTCCGCGGATGTTAGCGAACTCCATTGTGAAGGCGGTGGTGGGGTTACGCACCGCTGTAAAACCTGCTCTCTTTGTATGCACTGACATGGAGTTATGGGAGGAGGAGGTGAAGAAGCGGTCAAGGGTCTAGTGTCAGAGTAGTCAGAAGGCCGTAACAAGCGCCGGTCCACTAAAAGAGCCGAGAGGAGGTGAGCTGATCCACCGGACGGAAGGGCCCCCGTACCCTCCCGGGATAGGCCGCCGGGACCCCACATCCGGTCACCAACCGGCACGACGGACCCACCCAAGATTATGCGCGGCATGGTGGGGCAGCCTCTCGTGGTGGTTAGCCACGATTGGGCCCCTGTACTGTACCGCGGGCGGCCAGCGGTACCACCGTTTCTACAGGTCTCCCTGGCCGACGGATCAACACGCCTCCAACCGACTGTGAACCGGCTTATACCCGCACGGCCAAACATCGTACCCCAACTCTAGCCCCCCGACGATAACCGGACATACACTGGCTGATCCCGGAACGCGACACACTTGCGTGTGCCACTATGGCGGGTTTTTCGCCCTGTGTACGGTGGTCGCTATCCGGGCGGATACGAATATCCTACCACCAGCATTCCTACGTTGTCCTCGTTATCCTATTTCCTTACGTTATCTACCTATTAAACGTCAACTGATTAATTGTTGAGGAATGATAGCCATTGTTTTCAATACATAGCTGGAGTCGACGTCTTAAGGACAGTACTGCATTCAGCATTACAGTATTATTGATTCCGTTTAGAATATTTCCCAAATATCTTGAGATTTGAGAAGTCACAAATAGCATTATTATCCATGTCTTTGTAGATTTCGTTTTTTAAATACCCTCAGAGAAAATAATCTAAGGCAGGTGCGTCCAACCTGTTATAAAAAAAATATTCACTTCATGAATTATTTAAATCAGCTGTCGGCAACACGCGGCCCGAGGATGTCCTATTTGCAGCTCGTGATTGTTTTGTAAATTAGTCATAAATATCTAAAATGTTATAGATACGAATAGATAGAAAATATTAAAGATTTTAAATAAGCAGCGATAGCCTAGTTGGTTGCGGTACGGACTGCCAAGACGAAAGTCGTATGTTCGAAACCCAAGTGGCATACACCTCTGACTTTTCTAAAGTTATGTGCGTATTAAATGTTAATTATCGCTTGCTTTAACGGTGAAGGAAAACATCGTGAGGAAACCTGCATATCTGAGAATTCTTATACGAATTTCCAAGGTATATGAAGTCTACCAATTAGGCCAGCGTGGTGGACCAAGGCCTAATCCCTCTCATTAGTAGAGGAGGCCCGTGCCCAGCAGTGGGACAATGTTAAATACAGGGCTAGTATTATTATTATTATTTATAAATAAATGCATTGATTAAAGAGTAAGAGTAAGTGTTTCTACCTATAAAGCCCAAACCTACCTAACGTATTACGTGTTAGAATTAAATTGCCTGTATTTTTACAATTTTTAATAGCACTTTGGTTTTTCGGTCTTTTCTATGGGATATGACCATATTATAAGCTTCTAGATATCACAAGTGAGGCCCGCCTTTACTATATTTAACCACCTTGTGGCTCCTGCCTGCCAAAAGGTTGCCGACCGCTGATTTAAACCATTAAATTCAACTCATGTGTGAAATAGAATTATCACATGAAAATAATCTGGACGTATGAAATTAGAAATTATAAAATTGTATGGTAGGTAGGTTGTGTAGAACCGGTAGTTTTTTCAAGAACCGGCTCTTCGGGTCCAATTACTTGTTGGAATCGGTTCTTATAATAGGCATATTTATTAATCTCAAGACAAACTGAGTGAGGATAAATATGAAATCAATAATAACTAAAAATAATGAAATGCTAAATATTCAATAAAGTACTCTAACCAATTTGAAGTCTGTAGAAACAATATTTGACCAAAAAAACTCTGAAATTTCAATTCGGATCTATTACTTCATCAATGATTATGAAGCCAATTATTTTACAAAAACGTAAAAAACTAATTTACATTTATACATTGCATTGAAAAATGACGAAAGAATGGAACGAATGGTTTCTTTCGTCATTATATTGAAAATACACGTACTGAAACCTTCTTCCTTATATGCATTAGTTAATAAACTAAAACTTACTACAAGGACAATTCGCTGTTGCGTTTCGTAAAGTCTAAGATGCGAAGAGATTGGTGATCGTTTAAAATTCAAAAGTGAAATGTCCTAGTTTTGATGGTCGGGATTGCACCTAGAATTTCTTTGGCATTGTTTAGCAGATGTTCATAGATGACGCCGGTCTTTTGCTAAAAACATAATCAAAAGCATGTCAGGTCATGCTCAGTCTATGTTTCCGTAACCGTTACTACACAAATGAAATAATCAGCTATATCTCAGAAATTATTTAACTATGTAACGTCATTTTTTTAAATAATTCCAATTTCTGTGCTCTCTTTCTTCTCTGTTCTCTTTCTGGAAATACGTCAATGGCATCACGCCCGACATAAACTTATTCAAATGTCTACTGAGGAGAGAAATATGTGAAAACGAGATATAATTTCATTTTACTCAAACCTTATTTTTTTTAATTCGTCACGATAAATTCTCTCCGATTAAAACACTAGTAATAAACGGCCGGACAGAAATAGCGTAACCGACGGAACCCTAATAAAGATCAATTGACAACAAATGAAATGAAAATTAAGACGCAATACTTAACTCGGTAACAGTCGAGAATAATAAGAGAGAATACTAATTTCTGTCTGTTCTAAACATGAATGTATTTATTGACTTGAATATTAGACATCGCCATTTGTCAGCCGATTTTTCGCAATTGGAGGTGCGAATGCCGCACCTATCCGCTGCCGGGATTGACTATAAGAATGCTTATGATTCGGTGCCTCATACTTGGCTTATGAGGTTGCTGGATTTGTACAAAATTGATTCAAATCTATGCACCTTACTGGAGGCATGTATGAGGCAATGGAACACAGTCCTGAAGTGTCCAGGTGGTGCATATTGATTGTGATGAACTAATCAAGATTGAGCGGGGTATATTCCAGGGTGATAGTCCGAGTCCCTTGTGGTGTTGCCAGTCTCTGAACCCTCTCAGCATTCTGTTGTACGATTCAGGGTTAGGATACCGTCTTCGGAGTGGGAGAGTCTTGGGAGTGGGGTGTATAGCCGGCTAACCGCGCGCTGAGTCGCGGAGGTTCTTAAATTTACGTAGGTTCTTTTTCAAACGTATAAACAGAAACAATGTTGGTTTTGAGACTCTCAGATGTGGTACGCGGTGCGCCAGGTGCCACCAAACTAGGGTTAATGCCGTTTCTATAAAATGTAGTACTAAGAGAAGGTAGTTAGTATGTTGGTTCACAGGATGAATAATCAAAGCGGTTTAGCGGGGTAACTATGATTGAACCTTCCTTTTATATATTTAGTTAATTCGGGAACTGGATATAGAATATCTCTTTTTCATAATATTCTTTCTTCTTCTTTTCGACACTCGAGTGGTGAAACTCGGCGAGTCTCTGGGAATACTGAACTGTCTATTATTCCGCAACGAAATTACTCAAATACAAATATAGGGATGAGTTGGACATATTAATTATCCACTTTGCTCCACAGCAAAGCGGGAGACAAATAATAAACTAAAGCAACATTAATCTCTATCTATGGGACACTTACTTCTGGACAAGATGTAAAGTAACACGGAAATTAATAGGTCCTGCCATACGAGCTGTTAAGCTAGATTCCAGTAAAAGGTATGTAAAAAACGCCGGAAAGCACGGAAATTCTTCCTAGTCTCCACAACAGCCATATAGTATACAACTCCAGCCAGATACAATCGCCCGCTGTTTTACACGCTTCCTTGTTAATTTTATTATGTATTGCACTGCACAGGAGTAATACTCGCTGATATATAAGTTAGTAGTGAGTATTGTATAGTATTGAGTTAGATTTACAAGCATATTGATAATTATTGAATTCATTGACAAATCGGTAAAAAGTGTAAAAGAATATTTTACAAATACAAAAACTGCCTGCCTACAACAATATGTTGTGATTACTAACAGCTAACAAAAATATGTCTCAGTGTATATATTGATTTAAAAAAATGTGTGTTGCTGATAGATATAATAATTAATAAATATTAACCCGAGTATTAGATAATCAATACCATTATTAAATTGTTGGTGTTCGAGAGACGAGAGGGACCACCAGTTTGTGTACTAAAATATCTATACATAAATTAAATAAATGCACCTAACAGTCACACATAAACTGCATAAAATTAACTAGCGTAGTAGTAAATAGGAACAAGTGAGCAAAGGACACTAGATTAAGATGACAATGTTATAGTTTTAGTCCAAATGTATATACTTTTAATTTGACTGAAATAAAGAATTTTATTAATATTTTTACCATATACATGACAAACCGAACAGACGTCGGTACATTATTAAAGTAGATTTTATACTACTATTTTATGTTGTGTATATTATATAACCCAAGATTTTTATTTTTCCTTGTATGTCACGTCCCTGACTATCCTGCACGTTAGGGGGAAAACTGAGCGGGCCTACACCGCCCAAAAAAAAAAAAAAAAAAAAAAAAAACAGTCACACATATAGTCCTGACCCCACACTAGATCAAACCTGTATCGTGGGTATGACAATAGTAACAACAACGTGGGACTATGGTCCCACACCACCCAGACCAGAAACAAATATCAGTCTGTCATAAAAACATTTGTCTCGGTGTGGGAATCGGACCCACGGCCCATTGTTTCACAGCCGACTATACGCCCACTGCGCCAGAAGGCTCTGAAGAAGGATCTTCTTATGTCCAAATTTGATTATTGTTTTGTTGGAAAAGAACAACCCCATCAGGAAACCCATATTATTTTCCACCAGGACAGATTAACAGATTAGTAGAGCTCGATCTAGAATAGAGAGAGAGAGAGAGACTCTATACATACATATACATATACATATACCTAGTCAGGTCATAAATTCTGTCACATGTTTAATATAAAATAATTGAAACAAGTTTATTCATTATGTAACCATTTATATACCAAAATGAACTTAACAAAACATAGATTCTTACGACACTAAAGTTTATTCAAAATGACCTCCGTGATTTTGAATACAGGCCTTCAATCTGCGCGGCCAGTTGTCTATCGCAGCACGAACGAGGTCCATGTCAATATCGGCGGCTGCCTTAATCAAGGATGTCTTGAGTGACTCCAAATTGGGATGAGGCTTTGAGGACGCCTTTTCCTCCAAGTGTTGCCATATCTTGTAATCTAACGGATTCAAATCTGGACTGGAGGAGGGCCAGTCTTCGTGCCGGATGAAGTCGATTTCACGCGCCGCCAGCCAGTCTTGTGTGCTCTTCGCTCTATGAGCTGGCGCCGAATCTTGTTGGAATACCCAGTGCCTGTTATTGAACATGGTATGAGAAACAGGTTCCACAAGGTTCGTCAGGACTGTATTTTGATACACAACTGCAATCGTTTTTACACCCTTCTCACAAATGTACCTCTGTTAAGCCCCAATAAGAAACTCCCAACCATACCATGAGCGAGGATGGAAAATGACCTCGTTGGACACGCGGAATACGGTTGCTGGCTTCTTCACTACTGTGTGCGTACACCTAATCATTTTGTTTGTTGTAGCTCTCTTCTACGGTAAAATTTTTTTCATCTGAAAAAAGAATTTCCCGATATTTTTTTCCCGCGTACCGCTTCAACAAAGCGCGGCATCTCTTCAGTCTCAGGTCCATTAGACGAGCATTCAAACGATGTCCTGTTCTTCTTCGATATGCCCGAAGCCCTAAGTCTTCATTTATTTCTTCTTCCCTTTTCACCGTGGTTCTGCTTAACCCCATCTGAAGGGCCAACAGTTTCTGCTTACGTTTGGGATTTCTTTGAATTCACGCCTTCACAGCTTTTATCACTGCTGGAGTCCTAACAGACCGAGGGCGACCACTTCTTGACCTGTCATCTACACTAGAGTCTTCATTGTATCGTTTGATGGTACGATAAACGAATCTTTTGGTTATATTCAAATTTTTCAGTATGTCAAAAATTTGAATTGGCGCGTAACCACAACGATGCAACGCAATTACTGCAACACGGTCTTCTTTAAGCGTCCACTCCATATTTAAAAATGAGTAAAATTCTAAAAAGTATACATTTTTATTTTCATGAACAATTTGAAATTCGAATTCAATAAACTTTTTTGTGGCCAGCATTCTAAAATAAAAGTTTTTACTGTGTGACAATACTTATGACCTGACTGTGTCCACTCACGCCTGTAATCCCCGAAGGGATAGGCAGAGGTGTAACCAGTACACCCACCTTTCGCCGAATTTCGGTCCCACAATGTGATAGGGGGCGAGCCTATCGCCAGACCGGGCACAATTCCAGACTTCGGGCTAATACTGAGAATTTCTAGATAGAAAAACCCAATATCACTTTACCAGACCCGGGGGTCGAACCCGAGACCTCAGCACAACAGTCGTAACGCATGCGCAATTACAACTGCGCCACCGAGGCAGTCAGAGAGAGACAGAGTCAGTAGATAGAAAGACTCTATAAATTAACTCTTCTTTGGATACAGCACTTTGGGTTGTTTTCAATTATATTAATGGAATCATAAGTTCTGTTGCAGTCATTCTTATGTTTCTTAGTAAACAAATATCTCACAAAATATAATTATTTGATACTATACCCTGATTACGTAAGAATAAATATGATAATAATTAAAGTCAACCTTACGGGGGCGAATACAAAATTCAGGAAAAAATATGATATATCGTATCGTATATCGTCCTAATATTATAAATGCGAATGTTAGGATGGATGGATGGATGTTTATTACTCAATCATGCTACAACGGCTGGACGGATCTGGTTGAAATTTGGCACATAGATAGATTAGATTTAGTCTGGAATAGCACATACACATTTTATCCCGGAAAAATGTATAGTTCCCGTGGGATAGCTTAGTTTTTCACAGAGCAAGGGATTGACATGATTTTTGCATAGTGGCAGTTTAGGGATCAGAAAATGACATGGACTACTTTTATCGCGGAAAAATGTACGCTTTCTATGGGATAGCAAAATATAGAGAGGTGTAATAGCTTAATATGCCTCCAATGATTGTATACCTTTTCTTCCAAAAATAACCTCTACGCTGGCGGAGCCGCGGGCAACATCTAGTATATATATACATTACTATCACATTTGCTCAAAACTACGACGCAACCAGGGCAGTGCAGCAGGTTGTTCGGAAAGTAATTTAGTTTTTCCCAACTCAGAGCTAATTTGTATTTTTTCACATCTAACTTCACACTGAAGCCGTATAATCATCATGTTTTTCGACAGCTGATGCAGCAAGGCTTGCTAGTGAAAAAATCGGTTGATTTTATGCAGTAGTTTTTGGTTGGTACCCTTTAAAATATGGAAGGTGAAAAACAACATTTTAAGAATATTTCCGTTTTTTACTATCGAAAGGGTAAAAATGCTGTTCAAGAAAAAAATATTCGATGTGTATGGAGAAGATGTATTGACAAAACGCCAGTGCCAAAACTGGTTTGCTAAATTTTGATCCGGCAATTTTGATGTTAATGATTCACCACGTCTGGAAGGCCAGTTGAGGCTGATTAAGACACAATAAAGGCATTCATAGATGCAAACCGGAGAATAACAAGATAAAATGGCAAAAGATACTGAACAATATGGACAACATATAAATTAACAAATATTCATTTCAATATTAAAAATTTGTCTTTCATTTTTATAAAGAACAACCTACTACAACCCAGAGTACGACCCGGACAACTGCATCCCTTCGACTATCTCCATACGCACCAAACCACCTTACCTAGGATTGAGCACACCATACAGCCCAAGCAACTTTTTTGGACAATAAGGGTTACTTTAAACTAGGTAGGCACCGTCAGTTAAACCTCATTACGACCTCTAAAGCTACTAACTGTTCAACGATTACTCCTGAATTACCCGTAAAATGGCGAGGTAGTCCTTTATATTTATATTGAGTGATTTCTATTGTGCCCCACTCTAAGAGTGGGATCACGTGACAAACAACTCAAATCCACTCTCAAAATAAGATAGCAAAACTACTGGACGGTACTCACGATTTACATATATCAAGTTATTTGTAAGTTCGATTCAGTGTCCGTATTCTTGATGCTCCAATATATTAATTTAAAAAAATATTCTGTCAAAACAAAAATTAATATTAAATGTCATTCATATTAGTTCATAGAAAATCTACATATAATTTACAAAAAAATAATCTGTTTGTCTATTTGCTATTTTGGCAGGGTTGATGAAGATGAAATCTGGTATCGAGATTAGTGATAATGAATAGGGTAATTTTATACAAAAAAATATCATAGGATAGAAATTGACTTCACAAATTATAATAGTAACCCATAGTGGGTTCGATTCCCGCACCGAGACAAATGTTTGTGTGACAGCGTGTTTCGGGTTAGGGTATTGTGGGGGGTGCGAAGTCAGGAAACCTCCACGTGGTGCACCCTGGGCAACGGCGGTCACGTTGACCGACGGCTGATATCCTGACAAAAGGTAGTAGACAGACGTCGCCTTTTGTGGCGACTGTCGATTGGCAGTGAGGCTTGTTTCCTCGGGCTACTCCCGAGTTCTGTCTCGGGGATGTCGGCGGGCTCGGTGTGCGCTCACCCCGCCGCCGAGCGGGTAGTAGGGGGGAAGTTCTCTCTTGCTGCCGCCGTCGTATATCGTAATCCATTTAAAAGGAGGTCTGTGGTCATGTCTCGCGCTCCCACTGGACCGAGGGTCTTGGCTTAATCGCCCGGGCCGCGAGGGAGAAAACCTCTATAAAAAGTTACCCCGAATCCCAAGCGGCGGCGCACCGTGAGGGGATGCATGGCCGATGGGTAGTTCGGTCTCTAGTGCGAGCCCCGGCGGGGAACGTGCTGAACTCCGTGCAGACATTTGCTTACCCAGCTACAGGGGGCTCTGGCTGGGTGGACCGAATATTTCCCCCATACTCGTGGGATTTACAATGAAATCAATAAAAACAAAAACAAACAAAGACGATGCTGTAGGAAAATTATCTATCCCAGGGGACGAAAGTGACCCTGGGAAGACCGATGACGCTGGGCGAAAGACAAAGAAGGCAACTGCAAAGGTTGCCTCAGCTGTCTCAGCTCTTGAGGCGGATACCGGAACGAGCGGCGTAATGACGCGCTCAAAGAGGGCGGCAAGAGCTCGGCAACTGGACGCATCTGCAAGCGACAGTGACGATGAACCGGCGCCAAAAGTGCTTGCTCTTTCGGCTGTGGTGTCTAACGAAGACACCACGCCGATGGAAGTAACTGGTGACCGTGACTGGCGCTTGCAGATGTCAGCCATCATTCAAGACGTGGCCAGCAAGGCCCAAAATATTACAGGGACGGAGCAGCGGAGGCTGAACCTCACGGCGAAAGAGCTGTTGGTGAGGGCTCAGGAGTCAGCCTCCGCAGAGGTGGGCAGGCTGGAGGCTGAGAAGGCGGCGATGGCTCAGGAAATCGCCGTCCTCAAGGCCTCCCTTGCGTCCCAACAGCGGACCCTGGATGAGATGGTGGCGACTGTCCAAGCAATACAAGGACAGTCACAGCCGGCGGCCCAAACTGGAGCCGTTTCTGGAGAGGAGGACCGCCTCGAACGGTTCGAGCGCCGTCTTTTAAATATCATAGACGCGCGCTTGAGCGATATATACTCGAGGCTACCTCCAGAGCCCATCATGCGGCCTCCATTGGCCACCGATAGGGCTAAAACTCCGGTAACGCCCGCCGTCTCTAGGCCGTCAAAGGCCCCATCAGTCGCTGCCGGTCCACCGGTCACTCCAAAAGGAAAAGGGCTGGGCAAGGGAAAGAGTAACGCCCAGCCCACCCCTGTTGACGCTCCCCGACTCCGACTTACGTCTGTCGTAGTCGCTGGGCCGGCGGAACCGTCAACGTCTGTGGCGTCTCCAAATCTCCCTCAACCTAAATCCCGAAGGGGGGGAAAGAGGGGAAACAAAATTAAAAACAGAAGCAGCACTCCCGTTGCGAAATCCAGGGAACCGCGGCCACTACCTCCAGCTCCTGCATCGATGGATGAGGGGTGGAATGTTGTGGCCAAGAAGGGCCAGAAAAATCCCCAGCCCATGCTGATAGCTGCGGTGGCCGCACCGCCGCAGCAGCACCGGCCGAAGCCGCGTATAAATCTACCCCGCAAGGCAGCCGTTACACTGACGGTTACGCCGGAGGGGTTGGCGCGGGGCGTCACATACGCCTACGTATTGCGGCAGGTCCAGCAATCCGTGGACCTGGCCGGGCTCGGCATTGCGGAGACTCGGGCGCGCTTAATGGCGACGGGCGGGTACCTTTACGAGGTACCCGGCCCGGAATCCGAAAAGAAGGCCGACTCCCTTGCCAATAAAGTTAGGGAGGTATTCCGCGGAACGGAGCTGGCGGACGACGTACGCGTTTCCCGTCCGTTCAAGGCCGCGGAATTGCGAATATCCGGGTTGGACGCGTCAGCCGACCCGGAAATAGTAGCAGCGGCCCTCGCAAGGGCTGGGGATAGCCCCAATGAAAGTTTTAAGGTCGGGGAGATCCGCCCTGACCGGTCCGGCCTTGGTGCGGCGTGGGTGCGGTGCCCCGCTAAGGTCGCCGACAAAATTTTAAGTTCGGGCCGAGTGCTGATCGGCTGAGTAGCTGCACGCGTCCAGCTTCTTGAGCCGAGGCCCATGCGGTGCTACCGCTGTTTGCACAAAGGACATGTGCGGATGCGGTGCACCGAAGAGTGTGACCGCAGCGGCATCTGCTATCGCTGCGGTAAACTGGGCCACAAGGCCAAGGAGTGCTCCGCGGAGCCGCATTGCGCAGTTTGCGCAGATGCTGGTAAACCCGCGGGGCACCAGGTGGGCGCCAAGGCATGCGTCGCCTCCTCCCGCCCTCGCCACGCAAATCGTGGTCGGGGGACGGGGGTTGTGACCCAGCCGGCAGCGCTCCCCGTAGAGGAGCAGATGGAGATCGCCCATTAATATGGCGCAACGTTTCCTCCAGGCGAACATTAATCACTGCGCCAGGGCCCAGGACCTGTTAGTCCAGAGCATGGCGCAGTGGTCGATACAAGTGGCTGTGGTCGCCGAGCCTTATTTTGTTCCTCCCAGGGAAGACTGGGCAGGGGACCTTAACGGTTTGGTGGCCATCAACACTCGGGGCGCCGCCGGCTCCCCACCCTTCGAAAAAGTAGCGAAGGGGTCGGGATGTGTGGCGGTTCTGTTGGGGGGGATCTGGGTTGTGGGTGTGTATTTCTCCCCCAATAGATCCCTGGCCGAGTTTGAGCACTTTCTCGCTCGGCTAGGGGCCCTGGTGGTGCAAGGCAGTCAGCCTCGCCCCGTTCTCGTTGCCGGCGTTTTCAACGCCAAGTCTCTGGCTTGGGGTTTGTCGGTCACATTTATCGACGCCATCGTCGTTAAGTTCGGCAAGGGTTGTTTCGGAGGTATCACCCGGAGAATTTCGAGCGGTGGTGCTTCGGCTACGGGGCAAGAAGACGGCCCCGGGTCTCGACGGTATCCCCGGGCGTGCATGGGTGTTAGCCGTCGAGCATCTGGGTACTAGGCTCCGTGGCCTGTTCTCCGCGTGTCTGGAGCAGGGCTGTTTTCCATCTCAGTGGAAAACTGGGAAATTGGTCCTGCTCAAAAAGGAGGGGCGGCCCGCAGAGTCGCCATCGGCCTACCGGCCCATTGTGTTGCTCGACGAGGTCTGCAAGCTCTTCGAGCGTATTGTTCACGCTCGCCTCGTCAAGCATCTTGAGGGGGTCGGGCCGGACCTGGCACAATGCCAGTACGGGTTCCGGCAAGGCCGATCGACAATACACGCGATTTTGCGGGTCAAGGCACAAGCGGAGGATTCAGTGGCTCGGGGTGATGTGGTGGTGGCGGTGTCTCTAGACATCGCCAACGCGTTTAACACTCTACCCTGGGCCTGCATAATGGAAGCACTGCGGTACCACGTGGTGCCACCGTATCTTCGGCGCCTGGTGCACTCGTATCTCTCAGATAGATACATAGTGTATCCGGGCGCCAACGGTTGGCACCGAAGAGCGATGGCCTGCGGTGTTCCACAGGGCTCAGTCTTGGGCCCTCTCTTGTGGAACATCGGCTACGATTGGGTGCTCCGTGGTACAGTCAGCAGCAGAAGTAGCTAAACAATCAAGGTGTTCATATAGTACTACACACTCAAAGTGACCATAATTATCTACACACCAAAAGTTTCAAAATGATGTGAGCACTCAATCTTTTTTTTTTTTTTTTTTTTCCCGCGGGGAAAATCCTTCTTACGGATACCTTCTGGTCCTCGGGGGAGGAGAGATGGTTATGCCGGACTCACCGACCTTCCGACCCAGATCGCCCTAAGGACTACTAGGTCGGGACCCTAACCAATTTTCCTACGCCGGTGTACCGACTAAAAACCCCGCGGTAGCCTGCTGCAGCACATGTGGGACGATCCCGGGGGATCCTGAGTATACTCTGGATTGCTGCCGGAATCATCCCTGCGCCATGCCTTTACGGCCCGTCTCTTCTTGGTCTAAATGCCCTCCCCAATTTACAGCAGCAGCACGATGTTCGCGCCGCCACCCGTCTCAGGGTCGCACCATGAGAATATATATATATATAAAAATATAAATATATAAAGGCCGCAAATCCCCCGCTGTGCAGCCGCGACCCCCGTGATCCCTTTTAGTCGCCTCTTACGACAGGCAGGGTATACCGTGGTAGAATTCTTCAGGGCCCCCATTCCACAGGGCAGGAGGCGCCAGTCAATCGTCAAACTCGGCGCCTCCTTCTCGTTTGGTGACGAGCGGGATCGGTTCGTTCCCGATCCCGTTCGGCGCTCTCCTTCTGCGACATGACACGTTCGCAGAAGGAGGCCATCGCACTCCACGATCTTCGTCTGCCGACCATGGCAGCTACTACAGCCGGCAGAGAAAGGTCTCCATTGACAGCTGAGCTGAGAGCGCTGCGCTCCTCATCCCAGGCTGGACACTCCTCAAGGGTATGTTGGGCCGTGTCATTTCGACAGCTACCACAATGGTGGCACGCGGCAGACTCCTCTTTTCCGATCCGACACAGGAACGAACCGAAAAATCCGTGACCCGACAGTACCTGTGTCAGACGGAATGTCGGTGCACCGTGGCGCCTGTCAAGCCATTGGCTAAAAACAGGACGCACTGCCTCGACAGTCCTCAAGCCTGCATTAGGAGTCTCCAGCCTGGCTAACCACTCATCCAAGACGGCTCTGCGTACGGAGGCCAGTCGGGCCTTGACCTCCCTGGGAGCCAATCTAACCCCGCGACGGGACGCCTTCTCCCGCCAGAATGTGAGCACTCAATCTGTCAATTATAACTGAGCACATACATTGTCAAATATTTAGTAGCAAACTGAAGGCCGTTGTTATGGTAAACAATCTGGTATCTAAGCAGAATTCCAGAACAAATTAACAAACACGAATAATAAATCCTATATATATGTAATTTAGACTCATAATTGTTTGAAATAACATTACTATAATGACATGATTTGACAAATGGATTTATTTTATCAAATACTAGTCAATTATTGATTTTATTCCTTGTATGACATCAGTGACGTATCTTTATTTCGAATAACTTGAATACTATCCAAATTATATGTAATCAAAATTAAATTATTCGATTTTGCCTTCTCCGAAAGTAATGTTTGCCAGCGGACCCACATGGAATGTGTCATTAATATTACACACATTATTCTTTTGAAGTCTTTCTTTAAAATCGCTGTGATTTGAAACTCGATGAAACAAAAGTATCCATCATCACCACTAAGAGACAATCACATAAATATAAGTCGGCAAGAAAATGAGATAGAATAATTTACACAGTATTTTATATTCTAGGTTTATGTTTTTTTTAATGTGTATTAATACGCGTGTATGCGCCTGCGTATTGCAAAGCTTACTCGTTGGTTACTTTTTATTTTAGTTTTTTTTAAAAGTTAGTACGTGTGTTTATACACTTGTATGCACCTGCGTATTACAAAGCTTACTCAAACGTAACTTTTCTGAAATTTCTGGGTTTTTATGTTAGTATGTGTGTTAATACGCGCATATCCGCCTGCGTATTACAAAGCTTACTCGTAGGTTACTTTTTTATTTTAGTTTTTGAAGTTATACTTCTTTTGGCGCGATGGAGAAAAATGATGAGAGTGAATTTTTACGATGCGCGCGCACACCGACAGCAACATCGTAAAGTTAGTTCTAGGTGGCATGAAAATCGATATGTAACTATGTTCAAGTTGGTATATTCTATTATTTTTATATTTAGAACACGTGTTTCGCAACAGTACAATGTTTCCTGAGTACCAGGCTAGCAGAAATGTAAGGATACCGTTTGATACCGTTTTTATACGACTGATATAATAGTGACTTCCTTAAGAGCTAGAAGCTTCGAAATTTAAATTCGGAATATAGATATGGCCAGTACGTTATGGTATTATGAAAGACCGAATTAGTACTATACAGTAATATTATTTAGGTCTTTCATGATACTGTAAAAAGTACTGTAAGTGTAACTGTAAGTGTACTGGCCATTAAAATATTTTGTTGTTATTCTTTTTTCAGTTTATGAACCAGGCTCCCATGAAATGTAAGGAGATTTGCCACTCGTGTCCAGAAGGAAATTAAAAATAAATAAAGGAGGGAGTAAAATCATTTTTATTTCCATAACATTAAAGTTAAAAATAGCATGTAAGAATGGCGAAAATGGCCAGTGTTTGAGCTTATGGTACATGACTGGCTAGTGACTTCTAGGTAGATAAACCTTGCAAGTATATAAAGTATAGTATAGTAGTATTTTCATTGAAGTTATACTTGTTTAGGCGCCTTATAAATATATATAATTTTCATAATTTTTAATGAGGCCAAAGAAGTATAACTTCTCACGCGTGTACATAAGTTGTAACGTATTATAAAATGTGTGATGTAGTTTAAAAAAAAAAAGAAAACTCAACAACGTTCACAATTAAAATACGTTATATTAAAAAAAAGAGAATAGTTAGATTTAAATTTGGGCTAGGGTAAATCGTCTGCCCGCCTGGGTTTTGCGTTCGTTCGGTACCGTCCTGTGGTAGCTGCCGACGGGAGTCCAAAACCGGTTCAGCGCCGGGCGTCCTCAATCCGGTTGACGGCTTCGAAATGATCGGGCTGCGCAGAAACGCCGACCATCAACCTGAGGCTCAATGCACCCTCTGTATGGATACCTCTAACGGTAAAGTTGCACCCTGTAAAATGCGTTCACAGGAATTTAAATTATCTGCCTACACCGGTATTGAACCCAAACACCTCACGGACGGCACACGTAAGCAGTTAGTGCGGTGTTTGTGTTCACAATACCAGAACGGAGATTATAAAGCGCTAATAAAATAAGCTGAAGGCCACAGCAAGGATAATCAGCGAAGTCTAATGACTAATCCATCTCTAATACAACCATATGAAAATCAGCTGATCTAATACTAATGCAATTACAAATACGAACTTAAAATACCAAGGCAAAACAACTACAATAATCAAATCACACAAGAATAATGATAAAGTATCGTAATTAAAAGTGATTGAAAGCTACAAGCAAAATTTGGCGGTTATTTTTTAAAATTTAAATACTTTGTTCAACACTTACCCATTGGGGTGCAAGACAACGATAATATTTGCCACTCCAGTTAATGTGGAGGTCTTACTGTGTACGGAAGGTTTCCGTAGACGAAACAAAGTGAGAATAGTAATCCCAATATGCTCACGAGTACGTACGAAGACCCAAGGTGAACGCTGCTCGTGCATGCGTTTGTCGCAGGAGACGTTTGGACGGGGACTGATCGTTGAGCCACCGCCGTGGCGCGCGTGCGGGCCGTGGCGACGCGGCGCGAGCGAATTCAAAAAATGGCCTGCGCGGAGCGGCCGGGACGAGGCGGTGGATACAACGTTACAATACCCCGCTCGCCACAAAAGGATTTTATTTCTATTCTTTTTTTTTTTTTTAAGGAATAAAATCCGGAATGTATGTTATATATATGTAATACTGTAGGGAATTATGAAATTGGTTAATATACACTGTTTTGTATATTTATAATTTAATATATTTATTTATTCAACCCAACCAGTTTCAAGTCCTTTATGTGCCAAGTGCCTATATTTTTACCAGACATGTCCTGCAATACATAAACGAGTGGTGATTTTTTACCGATGACTTTTGCCTTAATGAATTTTGGAGCTAATTTCCTAGAGAACCTGCTCTCCTTGTCGCTTAAGAAATATGCGCGCTTCATTACTACGTCTCCAACATTAAATTCTGCAAATTTGCGTCGTAGGTTATAGTGTGACGAGTTCTTTAAATGCGCTTGCCACAATTTGGACTGTACTGTATTGAATATGGAGGATAGTTGGCCTAAATTCTCAGCGTAAATATCGCGGGGTAGGAAAATAAGCTCATTGCCATGCTCATTATCCACATAATGACTACCGCAACTTACGAGTTCACGACCGAACACTAGAAAAGCAGGTGTATAACCTGTAGCTTCGTTTACTGAACTGTTGATCGCAAATTGCACTATAGGGATAAATAAGTCCCATGATCGGTGGTCATTATCAACGTAACTAGCTAGGCACGTTATAATGGTTTTATTATATCGTTCTACTAAATTAACCTGAGGGGTATACTTAGGAGTAAAGTACACATTCGGAATGCTATATTTTTTAAATAACGCATCAGTGACCTTACTAGTGAACTGCGTGCCATTATCCATTAGGATGGTTTGAGGAATGCCATGCATGAGGAACACGGATTCCTCTAATATTTTTGCAATAATCTCTGAAGTGGCCTTTTTAATGGGAAATATTAGGCAAAATTTTGTAAAGCAACAAGTTATTACCAATATGTAATTATTTTGTTTCTTTGTGGTAGGAAGAGGTCCCATGAGATCAATTGAAATCATTTGAAATGGTCGTGAACAATGCTTTGGACGATCCATTTCTCCTAACAGCTGGTGGTTTTGCGACTTATAAGCTAAACATTTCTCGCATTTCCCGATGAAGTTAACGACCTCTTGATACATTCCCGGCCAAAAATAACGTAAAGCAAGACGTTTGTATGTTTTGAAGATGCCCAAGTGTCCAGCTGTAGGCTCACAGTGGTTTTCGCAAATAACCATATCTCGTAATTCGGTGGGGACAACTTCCTTCCATGAAAACTCAGAAGTAAGTTCATGCTTGTTTCTAGACAACCTAAACAAAATATTGTTTCTTACTATAAAATTTGGAAATTTTGCGGGATCTTTAATGCAATTGTTATATATATTTTTATACCAAGAATCGTTTGAGTGTAAATAACTGTTTGTAGTCGTAATGGCGCTCAAATGGGCACTACGGGAAAGAGCATCGGGTATAATATTATCGACACCACGTCGGTGTTTAATTATAAAATTAAATGCGGATAGACGAACACCCCAACGAGCTAAGCGGCCGGTAGGGTTCGAAATAGATAAAAACCATTTTAACGCACTATGATCCGTATACACCGTAAACGTTTGGCCATTCTCAATATAGCATCTCCAGTGTTCAAGCGCGGTAACAACAGCTAGGGTTTCGCGTTCGGTAATGCTGTAATTTTTTTTCTGCCGCAGTCAATGACTTGCTCATGTAGGCTATCGGATGTTCTTTACTGTCTTACTTTTCTTTATTGTCTGAGTAAGCATTGCACCTAGGCCATAATTACTGGCGTCCGTATGGACTTCAAACGGTTTAGTATAGTCCGGGCATGCTAGTACAGGGGCGCTGACTAAACAATTCTTAAGATCTTTAAAGGCCGAATCAGCTTCAAGAGTCCACTTAAAAGAAGGGGTGCCTTTCTTAGTAGAAGTTAATTGATTCAGGGGTCCAGCTATTGTACTAAAGTTTGGAACAAAACGCCTATACCATGTAGCAGTACCAAGAAACCGTTTGAGGTCTTTCCGGGAAGAAGGTGTCGGAAAATTGAGAATAGCTTCAACTTTGGCGGGGTCAGTATGTAAACCTAAGCTATCGACGACATAGCCGAGATATTTAAGGCTAGGCTTAAAAAAATTGCATTTTTCCAGGTTAACGGTCAGGTTTGCGTGTTTAAGTTTTTCAAGGACACGCAAAAGTAAGTTCACGTGAGAATCAAAACTAGAAGATACGATGATAACGTCATCCAAATAAGCAAAAACTTTGTTGTCGAATTCAGCGAACAGTAAGTCCACGAGCCGTTGTTGAGTGGCGGGAGCGTTGGTTAAGCCAAAAGCCATTCTTTTAAATCGAAAGGTGCCTCTATTAGGGACATAAAATGCGGTTTTATCGCGATCCTCTTCTGCAATCGGAATTTGCCAAAATGCTTTCGATAAATCGATGCTACTAAGATAACGAGCATCTCTGAGGTTATCAAGGATCTCCGAAATATATGGTAAGTTGTAAGCGTCGCGTTTGGTAACGGAGTTAAGCTTTCGGCTATCAAGGCAAAATCTCGGTTGACCGTTTTTTTTAGTTACAAGCAATACAGGGGAAGACCATGCACTTTCACAAGGTTCGGCAACCTCTAACGAGAGCATTTCGTCAACTTGTTCAATTAAAACGCGCTGTTTTTCAGGCGACAAGCGGTAGTAGCGTTAACGTATTGGCTTATGGTCTCCCGTGTTAATATGATGCGTTATAAGCTTAGTTACCCCGAGGCCCTTGTGTTGAGCCGAGATATCCTCAAACTTTTTAATGACGTCATCAGCAAGTAGTCTTAGATGGTCGTCCAAATTTGAATACCCTTGTACAAAAGTTGGGTGGGAAGAATGTAACGCGTTGTTTGTCTCGTCATTGTTAGATATTATTATGCTGTTTATGTATTTTGGACAAAGTTGGAATTTATGCCAAAAATCTATTCCTAATATAAGATCTGGCTTGACTTCTGGCACAATAAAGGCTTTTAGGATGTGAAACTGGTCTTCAAAATTAACTGGAATATTTATAAAACCAATACTTTGCAAGGTTTGACCACCAGCTGCTGTTACTGAAATGCAATCACCTTTAATGAGAACGAGACCTTGTTTTAAAAATAATGTATGAGCGCCATTGCCTAAAATAGTAATGGAGGAACCAGAATCTAAGAGACCCGAAATCGTAAGATTATTAATTCTTACTTTTACATGATGTCTATTATCAATATTATAGTTTTTATCGAGAATTGTGTCAATCTTATAAGAGTTAAAAAATAGCTTTATCGTTTGCAACCACTTTTGCCAATCTTCCAAGTCAAAATGATTGTTGACACAATTCTGCGAATCTAGTTTTTTGGAACAGATTTATTATTTTGACAGTCAGGACAATCAGGTGTCTTGACACCTTTGCGACCACAAGCGAAACAGAATATATCATCTTTATTAGCGATGCATTGCCTAAGGTTGTGTGTATTACTCTTACAACGAGGGCAATAACGAGGTCTTTGATGTGAGGCATCTAATGAGTGTATGTAATTATTATCAGAGGAAGAGATATTAGCAGATTTATTAAAGTTTCGTTGGTTATAAGATTGATTATTATATGAATTTTTATTGTAATTCTTAAAATTAGATTTGTTAAGCGAAGAAACGCCAGTGTAAGCAAACTCTGGTGCAAGTGTATCAGAGGTTGGTCTGGGAGGTTCTTTAAATTTTGAAAGACGCGATTGAACGTTTTCGTAATTACGGCACAAGTTCTTAAGTTCTTCGATAGACTTAATTTCGGAAACAGAAGATAGCGTATTTGCGTAACATGGTCGAACATTGTGAAGAAGCAATTCCAACTTATCGTCCTCAGACAATGATTTAGAAAGTCTAGAGAAAAGTCCAGACATGACAGAAAGGTAAATAACAATATTTTCAGTTTCGCCTTGTGAACGTGATCTAATTTCGGAAAGCAACCTATAGTCATAATCATATACATCGAAATCACGTTTCAGTGCCAAGGAGAGATCGGTCCAATTAGCCAAAGTATCCCGTACGCTCCTATACCAGTGTAACGCGTCGCCCGTAAATATTTCCGTAGCATGTGATAAAAAAAATTCAGGAGAAATATTTTTTGCTTGGCAAATCTCTTCAGCCTTTTGAATGAAAGCTCGAACACAACTATTGCCATCAAATTTTAATTTCGCAAATTTACTAACACCACCATCGCATGTGACGCTGACATTAATGGGTGAACTACTAGAACAAGAATTTTGTAGTTCAATATTAGATATAGTTAAAGGATCAGAGGCGGAGTCCTTTAGTGCGTGAAGCTTAGCTATTGTGTTCTTATAAAAGCTAATGCATTGATCATAGTTCTCTTTATGTTTATCATCGCGTACTATTCGGTTAAGCCGGTGATATGTATGGTTTAATAAATTTTGTGTCCGAAGTAACGAGTTTTTCTCTAACGATGTAGAATCTAAACTTGCATTTGCCTTTTCGAGAACATCGAGAACGCCATTCAAATCCTCAGAAATTTCAAAAGGACTGGTGAGTATATCCTCCGACGGAAACAAGGGCCCGCATTTGGCAATCTGTTTACGTAAGTCCTGAACGGTAAGTGTAGGAACTTCGCCTCTAATAGCCACTTCATATTCCAATTCCGACTTTTGAAGTGACATGAACTTGACTGGGTATGCCATTATAATAATAAAAATAAAAAAATTGCACCACAATAGAGAAGTTGTTGAACAAGGTAGTGCTAATATACTCCGTTCTGTTACAAAAATAAGCAAATCTACGTTATGGTTGGCAAAATAAAAAAAAACTAACTAAATAATAAAAAGGCACAAAGCAAATAAAATGTTGCAACTAATGTGTAATTAGTATTTAACTAAAGGTAATAATGCTAAGCTAAGCAATAGTGCACTGGTATATTGTTTAGTTACTATTCTAATATATAAATTTATAGTATATTAATATAATTGACAATAATAATTGTATACCAGAATGATATGGATTTTAAAATAGTAGTCAATAACAACAATAGTCAGGTTATATTAACTAACTACACCTTAGTTGCTGGCAACCAAAAAAAATTAAAACGTTTACAAAAAAAAACTAACACACAACACAACTACATTACGAAGCAAAACCAGGCGTAATAATTAACCACGTTGTGAGCGCCAGTGTAACGTATTATAAAATGTGTGATGTAGTTTAAAAAAAAAAAGAAAACTCAACAACGTTCACAATTAAAATACGTTATATTAAAAAAAAGAGAATAGTTAGATTTAAATTTGGGCTAGGGTAAATCGTCTGCCCGCCTGGGTTTTGCGTTCGTTCGGTACCGTCCTGTGGTAGCTGCCGACGGGAGTCCAAAACCGGTTCAGCGCCGGGCGTCCTCAATCCGGTTGACGGCTTCGAAATGATCGGGCTGCGCAGAAACGCCGACCATCAACCTGAGGCTCAATGCACCCTCTGTATGGATACCTCTAACGGTAAAGTTGCACCCTGTAAAATGCGTTCACAGGAATTTAAATTATCTGCCTACACCGGTATTGAACCCAAACACCTCACGGACGGCACACGTAAGCAGTTAGTGCGGTGTTTGTGTTCACAATACCAGAACGGAGATTATAAAGCGCTAATAAAATAAGCTGAAGGCCACAGCAAGGATAATCAGCGAAGTCTAATGACTAATCCATCTCTAATACAACCATATGAAAATCAGCTGATCTAATACTAATGCAATTACAAATACGAACTTAAAATACCAAGGCAAAACAACTACAATAATCAAATCACACAAGAATAATGATAAAGTATCGTAATTAAAAGTGATTGAAAGCTACAAGCAAAATTTGGCGGTTATTTTTTAAAATTTAAATACTTTGTTCAACACTTACCCATTGGGGTGCAAGACAACGATAATATTTGCCACTCCAGTTAATGTGGAGGTCTTACTGTGTACGGAAGGTTTCCGTAGACGAAACAAAGTGAGAATAGTAATCCCAATATGCTCACGAGTACGTACGAAGACCCAAGGTGAACGCTGCTCGTGCATGCGTTTGTCGCAGGAGACGTTTGGACGGGGACTGATCGTTGAGCCACCGCCGTGGCGCGCGCGCGGGCCGTGGCGACGCGGCGCGAGCGAATTCAAAAAATGGCCTGCGCGGAGCGGCCGGGACACTGACGTATATTATATGGACAGGATATTTGATCCGCGAAAGTGTGCCTATTTGATTTTCGCCATATTGGCGCTGATAGCAGTGCAGTCGAGCAGTGAGCGTCCGTGGAACTAACGATAGAGTTGAGACACGAAGGATGATATATCGACAATGATACACAACAGTCGATGGTTTACAAATCTTAAAAATAATAAAATCATCGCCTTAGCAAAACATATTTTAATCTACTATATTATGTTTAAAACGCTTAATATAATATTAAACCGGAAAATATTGTGGGCACACTGCCCTTTTTTTAACTGGGTCCGTGAAACATGTCTAATAAAACAATCTTCCATAAAATGTTTAGAACATAAATAGCTATTTATGTTTGGAAACATTTCAACATTCATGTTTCTCAGCCATAGTTTTTGTATCACCGAGTCAGTTGGAAACCTGTAATGGAAATTTTATAATGTAATTTTATGATTTGAAATGAATATTTCCTATTCCTTAGACAGAATATATCGATATGTATTGTCGAAATTAAACTTGGGCAACCCTACCTAGATATAATTTATATATAAATTTGCTATTACAAAACAAATTAACATAAAAATATGTCTTATTAGAGTTATTTTTTGCTTACAAATTATAATTTCATCTTTAAAATGACTAGTTACAATATACATAGCTAAAACATGATGCAAGTTTACTAACTTGTGAAATGTTACTCCACTTCCCGTTTGGTAACGGGTCATACAAAAAACACAAACTCTCATGGTTTATTAACAAAAACCACACACAAATAATTCTTCAAATTCAGGTCTTCAACGCAATAATCAGTTAAAAGCCACTGTCAAGACAGACGCACTCGAAACAATAAAACGGCCATATATATATGTTAGGAATGTTGATAAAATATCGATATTATGATTTAGAAATAGCAATATTTATTACTAATATTTTTTTGGACGATATATCGATATTTTGATATTGAAATATAGATATCGGAGATAGATATTTATACTCGTAAATTATTGAAACTACTACATCATCGTCAACTTAATCTACGGTACTTTAGTTACACTATAATATGTGTTTCCTCTTTCCCTATTTAATTTAGTTGCTTAGTATAGTATTCACTTAAAGTTTTATAATAAATATAGTGGATTATAAACTGTGTAGCTAAATAATTTTGTAGCTCATTACCATTATGATTGTCTTTACACACTTTATATTAGCTACAATTGTATCTAAGTAGACTAAGTATATATGTAACGGAATCTTTCAACGCAATGTTCACCACCTTCAAGACATCCGATTTACTTGAATATTTACACACGTATCAAGGACCTATGATCTATAGGTTCACCAAGATAATAAAAAATATAAGGTATCATTTTAGATCATATTTTTTAATGGAGTCTTAATTTACAATAGAATATTTTATTATAACTAGGTTTGATGCTGTTTTGGGACTATAAATTATATTTAAAAAATAGCACGCTTTAATAGCTAGCCGAACTAAAAAGTAGAAAATAATATTAAGTTCATGGCAAAAAATTATAATTTAAAAAAACTAAAAAATATCACGTTTTAAGGTGTCGTCAAATATGATTCCAAGATCTTTGAATCTAATAAATTCATTGGCGCCCCGATTCACGAAGAAAGGATGTATGGCATCAGGACCAGACCCTTAGACGAGTCAAAATTTTTAATAAAAATATCGTTATTTTTTTCGGATATATCAAACTCCGATATTGATATATTTAAAAATATCGATATATCAAACTCCGATATTGATATATTTAAAAATATCGATATATCGGAAATCCGATATTTTAAAAAATATCAACATCCCTATTATATGTCAAATTTAGTTTCAAATACACTCGAGAGGGGCGCTTCAAATAAGTCAAGAAAATAGCTGTCATTTTGTATTAGATATCCTGTCCATATAATATACGTCAGTGGGCCGGGACGAGGCGGTGGATACAACGTTACAAAGTACACACACTCTTTTTTTATGTTAGTACGTGTGTTAATACGCTTGTATGCACCTGCGTATTACAAAACTGACTCGCACGTTACTTTCTCAAATTTTAGGTTTTGTTGTTAGTATGTTTTAATACTCGCGTATGCGCCTGCGTATTACAAAGCTTACTTGTAGGTTAAATTTCTGAAGTTTCAAGTTTTTTATGTTAGTATCTGAATGCATGTTTGCGCATGCATATTAAAAAGCTTACTCATAGACATTGACATATATTCTACCGATAAACACGGACTGTCGTAGAAACAATATGTTCCAAATACCTTTTCCGCACACTAATGCCATCTATCCCTTTTCTAAGCCAAAGACCAAAGAGCATCACAATGAGCAGATGCGACAGTTCATTTCTATAATGTATTTGAGGGACTATCCTGGAAATTGTGTAGTTGTGTAAAATTTAATTTTATCACCCAACAGTGGCAGAGCCCAAAATAATGTATTTCGTCATCATGTATTTTGTTGAAACAAATTACTTTTTTTTGTTTTTATTTACAATTATTTAGGTGACTCAAAGTGAATACCTCACTTTGAGTCACTATCGGAACCACATAAAAAAATAAACATACCTAATGCAAAATTTAAATTTTAGTGGAAAATAAATAAATCGCTTTAAATATTGTATAAAAGCGTTTATTTTATAACTAATTTCCTTGAAACAAAATAAACGGTTGGAAGTGTTTCTGACATTTAGTTTTTTCTTTTTAAATATGTGATGAAATTCATTTTTAATAATCTTGAATACACTCCCATAGTTCTTATTAGGATCTTTGGCTTTTAACAATGAGTAGTTTAATTTTTTAACCATACTGTTCCTAAAAATGCTGATTCCCATGTCTGAGATAGGCCTGCAAGTAATTTTTGAATCCTGTTTTTGTTCAATATTTTTAAACACTGCTAATTGTCCACAATGATCAGAGGTTAAATTACTGAGAATCATGTGGCTAGTTGTATCAAAATTAGAAAATATATTGTCGAGGCAGGTAGATGAATGTGATGTTATCCTAGTTGGTGTGTTAAATATATGCCTCATATCATAAGATTTAAATAGATTCAGCAATCTATTACTGGTTGAGTTTGCCTCTAGGATATTAATGTTAAAATCACCACAAACAATTATACCCTTTTGAGAAATACAAACTTTAGCGAATTTTATGAACAGGAAATGAAATGATGACTAATTAATTAGTGCGCACAACAACGATTCCGTTGTCTTCTTTAATCATATCCGCAGCTTTTTCACCGATCATCATTGCCGGTGCGTTGGTATTACAACTTGTCATATTGGACATTACACTCGTATCAACTACTCTCAGGCCCTTAGTGCCGTACACTCGCAGTCTCTCGTTGACCACTCCTCTACCTTCCTCTCCCATTCTGCACGTACAGCTTGTATGCCATTCGGTGCCTACAGTATTCAATACAAAACATTTCCAGTAATCATGACTTGCGAACTCTAAATGGTCGCATTGTGTAACGTCCATGTTAACTAGTTCAGCATTCATATTCTGCATCGTTGTAGTATTTAGAATTGTCAAAAAATCTTTTATGCAGGAAGCAAATTTATCTAAATCACGTTCATCGATGAAGGTATTACTGTATATCAATGCTTTGTCGTTGGAATTGTTACTTTTAAGCAAAATTTCTCCTTTTGAGAAAGGATGTTGGAGGCTCATACCGATGAATACATGCTCCCTTCGTATAGTATTTTTAACAAGAGCAGTACAAATATGATCCTCCATTTTCATCATATGGGAACAGAAAATAGGTGTTAATATGCCTGAAGCCGGCAATGGAAACATAACAGCCTGATAATCTGGATAGGTTTGTTGCTTATCTAAAGCTACGTGTCCCATAATTAATGGCACGGGAAATCTTCCAGGATTTTCTAGAATATCAAGATTTTTTACCATAGAGGTTGAGTTTTCTTTTAGAGCAACAACGAACATAATGAGTGGATGATCTACAAAATTTTTGCCAACTTGTGGGGAATCTACTTTAGGTTCTATACCCATGCTTTTCAAATAACCACTGGGCCCTATACCAGATAACATCAGCACCTGAGGACTGGCATAGGCGCCTGCTGATATAATAACTTCTTTATTAGCGAAGACTGTCGTGATTGTTCCATCAGATAATTGAATTTCTACGCCCGTGGCAGTATTGGTCGTGTCTAGAATTACTTTTGTACATAATGTATTTCTTAATATATGTAAATTCGGTCTGTCCTTTATTGGTGTAATAAACGCATTAGCTGTACTTTGACGGATGCCATTAGCATATGTAAACTGTGGTTGTGAGTAGCCCATCTGATTGGGGCCATTAGTGTCTAACAGAATATTCTGATTATTCTCTCTCAGAGCTTCAAAATATTCACTAGTCTCTGCAGGCCATTCAGGTCGTGAGACTTGTAGGTATCCATCGGTGTTATGCAAATAGGCAGACGGGCTATTTAATATTGTAGGGTCTGTCATGTTTTCGCTTTTTTTGTAATAGTACGTTACGTTGTCCCAATCCCAACCTTCGTTACCTTGGGCGACCCAATCATCGAAATCAGCCTTGTTCCCTCTTACATAGAGCATATAATTAGCGCCACTTGTTCCTCCCAACATCTTGCCACTAGTCATATGCATGTTCTTATATATGTGTGCCTGAGAAGAATAGCCATCGTCTTCTGATGTGCGATTCCAATCAGCTTTGGAGGATGTGACCAGGAATGGAACTGCCGGCGTCTGTAAAAAGGACACATTTTAAAACGCAGCTGATCAATATTCAAAATAACAAACACCAAGATAAATATTCGTGTGATACATAAATAATAAATATGTTCCGAGTCTGGACTGTAAGTCCCTCGCAGTTCCATTTATATGGTTCCCTCGATATAAGTTTGACAGCCTCCGTGGCGCAGTAGGCGAGCAGCCGGTTGTGAAACGAAAGGCCGTGGGTTCGATTCCCACACCGGGACAAATGTTTGTGTGACAGATAGATATTTGTGTCCGGGGTCTGGGTGTTGTGAGACTGAAAGTCTCTCATAGCCCCTGATACCCACGCACAAGACGGGTATCTTAGTGTGGGGTCGGAGTTTTGTGTGTCACTGTTGGGTGTTATTTATTTAAGTTAACCTACAGTGGAGTCAGGACTAATGTGTATGATCGTTGGATATATGTAGCTATTTGTTAATAAACCGTGTTTATAAACTATGTGTTTACCAAAAATTCCATCATGGTTGAAATTGAACAAAATTAATATAATATGTTACACGTCCAAGAATCTTTAGGTTAGATAGCTGTATGTTGTTGTGATGAAAAGACAAATGCTAACGAAAAATCTTAACACTGACGTATTCAGTCTTTGCCAGATATCTTCCAACCAGAAGAACGCTGATAAGAATAACTGCTTCCAACTCTTCTGATTGCCGCCCAACGGGTGGCAACATATATTAACTTCATAGTATAATTGTGTTACGCCTTATTAAGGCATAGCCTGGGAGAAATTATAGAAACATATTTAATGAAATTGTGGGTCCTTATCGGCTGCCCTTATGCCACTACTGATAAATGGAAGGTGCTACGTGTAGGTACATTAGTAAATAATATAATGATACTCCCTAACATTTGATATCATATCAGGGTTGTCTCCAGCTTCTATCACTAGCACATTCCAGTGTTCAACCTCGGTGAGTCTGTTAGCGAGCACACATCCTGCTGTCCCACCACCTACTATGATGAAGTCGAAACATTCTTGACCTGAAACATAATATATTTTATAGCAGAAGGCCAGCGAATAAGCAGTGAATAGTAAGTTATCTTCACTGCTCAGAAAGTTTTGTCAGCATGATTGGACCGGATCAAACGGGCTAGTACTGGCCACTGTCTCATAAAAAACTGACATGAACTAATAATTTGTACGTTGTGTACGGACCTCTCTTCGGAGGTCCATATCCCCCTCCCTTACTAATTCCCATTATTTTCCTTTAAGGCCGATATCGCCCCATGTTGCTTTAGGTATTGTGAATGTTCATGGGCAGTGAACATAAGGTGACCCACTGGCTCGACTGCCGACGTTTGATAAAAACCCCGAATTCTGAAAAATCGTTGGTGTATCTTCAAAGAAGGCATTGACATGCGTTCATATATTGGGCCAAGTAAGAGTGACTATTAAGAAGTAATTACAAATATTTCGTACATTTAGAATTAGTTTTGAAAATATCTATATCTATTCAGCGCTCCTAGGACATTATGTTGAAGACACCATGTAGACATTCAATATGCTAATAAAGCGTCAACATATTTAAATCTTTTAAAAATACTAGCAGGATCTGGTTGGGGAGTCCATCCCAAACATCTAAGATATATTTATATGTCTATTGTTAGAAGTCGATTAGACTATGCGAGTTTTTTATTTGATGATAGTGCTCATTGTCACACAAATAAGTTAGATAAAATCCAAAATGCAGCCATGCGAATCATTGGCGGATTTCTGAAAACAACGCCAATTCACGTAATGGAGAGTGAGTTATGCCTTCAACCTCTCACTATTAGAAGACGTTATTTAGGCAGCAAATTTTTATTAAAAAGTAAGTCGCTTCATTTTAATACTAAGATCTTATCGATATTGGAGGATGTGTGTTGCGAGCGTTATGCCTGAAATAGGAAAAAGGAACCGTTATTATGGGTCGTATACAAGCGTTTTAAAAATGTCCTAGTAAATTGTCCTACTAAATTAGAAATGTTTTCACTAAAATATTGGGTTAGTTACATTGACATTACTAAAACAATTTTTGTACATGTAGATGGTATTGAGCATGCAAAAAATCAGTATAGCAATCAATATCTAAAGCAAACCTGTCTTTAGTATATTAACGAGAAATATTCAAATTTTTACAAAATTTTCACAGATGGATCAAAATTCGAGACTGATATAGGAGCAGCCTTTTATGATCCTCAAACAAATACAAGTGTACGTTTTAGGATTGAATCAGAAATTTCTATTATGTCAGCTGAGCTCACAGCTCTGGTTGAAGCATTGTCATACACGGACTCAATTTCTCACAGTAATATTGTAATTTTCATAGACTCAAAGAGCTCCTTGCAACACATTGCTCGTTGTACTTCTACTTTTCGGGGCATTTCATCAGCGTATAGAGTTTTAGATGAAATATGTTTAATGAGAAATAAGAATAAAAATATTAAGTTGCAGTGGTTACCCTCCCATATTGGTATTCATGGAAACGAAACTGCAGACCAGTTGGCTAAAGAAGCGGCTACAGAGGGTATTTCATTATTGCCCATACCTCATTACTCCGATTCATTGATCAAAGTTAAGATTTATTGCAGTAATTTGTGGAAAGAGTATTTTGACAAACGCTCACGGGATAAAGGTATTTGGTACCGTACTATAGAACCTGAACCGTTACAATCTCCAAGGATTACTGAATGTGTTTTACAGAGACGTGAGCTGGTAGTAGCGATGAGACTCCGCTCAGGACACATTCCCACAAATAAGTTTAAGTTTCTAGTTCATGCTTCAAGTTCGCCCAACTGCAGCGCTTGCGGATTAATTGAAGATGTTCATCATGTTTTGTTCAATGGGGTTCAATTCAACTCGGGTTCAATGGCGAATCTTGGGGGAGGCCTATGTCCAGCAGTGGACTGCGATAGGCTGATGATGATGATGATGATCATGTTTTGTTGGAATGTGTACGGAGTGGGCCACATTCTCGATCTTTAAATATCGGGAATTATATTCAAGATTTAGTAGTTCCAACTTCAAAAAAGGCCAAAATTTTAATTGAAAAATATTTTAAATGTATTAACATTTAGTAGTTGACATATAAGCTGTGGATTTATGGAGCGACATAGTCGAATTTCGACCAAGCTCATTAAAGTAAGATTAAAAAAAAAAAAACAATATTTTTTTATTTATTGAAGTGAAATCTTCTTTAGGCCTGTTCGGCACTTTTGGGATGGGAAAAAAGCACATAATTCGCGTGACCATTACACTCAGATTATTTTCCTTTTGACATGAGCACGCCCACGAAGTTTTATAATTATTGACAAGCAATAGTCAACAAGACCGAGACCGGGATGGTTGGCGTTCACTTGGGGAGGCCTACGTCCAATAGTGGACGGCAACAGGATGAGTATATATATATACATATATATAATAGTAAAGAAAAATGTTACTACTTCATGGACGCTACTTCAAACAAGAACACAATAATTCCAAAGTTTTATTTTTCACGTCAGCCCAGCTAATCTGGCATTTATTCGTGTATGTTGGGTATGTAAGAGCCATGCAGAACTTTGAAACCATAACTTGTTAGGGGCGTTGTTTGTGTTTACAGGCAGGTGTATGGTTCACAGTGGTGTAGGAGTACAGTAGGAGTGGGCGTTGAATGAACGAACCTTTTTTTAAACAGTTTTTCTACTGTAATCGAGTCAACCGTTTTCTCTTTACCGCAAAACTAGCTGAATTTATCAACCTGTTTCATTAAACGTCGATGAATCGACGACAGACGCGAACAAAACGGGTGCACAGATAAACCTGTTGAATTTATTAACCTGGTTTATTCAACGTCGTTGAACCAACGACAAACGTTAACGAAACGGGACATTAACGTATAGATTTGTGCACGTTTCTGCAAACCAGTTAAAAACGTCAACTGGTTTTTCAACCAGTTGACCGTTTATAGGAAACGGTTTCATTTCGTTAACACAAAAACCGTCAACGACCCACCTCTATTCACCACCAAGCTAGCGATCAGCAATTGGATGTCTTAGCAGTATACAAAATAATCTGGATTTATCAGAACCGAGGGTATATAAAGTGAAATATTTTAGGAAACAAGGTATATATGCTTAGACTGTATCGGGACAATGACTTTGGGGATTTAAACGTTTATGGCCCCAACGGTTTCGGGCGTTTTTTAAGATGTTCATTTCGTACTTTAACGTGTTGTTAGTAAAGTTGAAAATGAACCTCGAATCGTTTTAGTTAGTGTCATAACACTAACTTAGTATGGGATACAAGCGAATAGAAAATCCATACTAATACTATAAATGCGAAAGTAACTCTGTTTGTTTGTTTGTTTGTTTGTTTGTTTGTTTGTTTGTTTGTTTGTTACCTCTTCACGACTAAACGGCTGAACGGATTGTAGTGGAATTTGGTAAGGAAATAGATTATATCCTGGAGAAGGACATAGGCTATCTTTTTTCTTAAAAAACAACCTTAAAAGGGGTCAAATAGGAGTTCAAAATTTGTATGGGAAATCCATAATTCCTCGACTTAGGGATCTGTAAATTCATATTTAAGCTTTTGGTAGGAAATAAAGAAATACGTGTTTCAGCGTTTTTGAAAAATCATCCCCAAAAGGGGCAAAGTGAGGTTAAACTTATGGGGTATTCTTTAGACGTAATCTCAAGATTCAGGCACAACACCTGAGAGGCTGGCTGAATCGCTACTGGTGCCTCAGTGCAGAAGACAACTCCTTGGATTGTATACTTCTGCTTCCGAATATAACATCTACGCAGGCGGAGCCGCGAGCAACAGCTAGTAGACTATAACCATTTGCTTTTACAAACGGCGCCATGTTTTTTTTTAAATGTTGTGCATTTTACAACACTTATAGTAATTCTATTGAGATAGAAAGTTTCATAAAGAAACCATATTTGACATATATTTCTTGTTTCAGCAGATTTCTCAACAACTTCTTTCGACGCAAGTGTTATGATTTGCGTGATGAACGGTCTTAATATAAAAAAGGACTCACCGATTAGGTTCGTATCAGCCGGATATAGAACTGAACTATTTGAATTTATAATGGAGTAAAGTCCCAACAAAAGCTGAAGATATTTAATTAAAGGTGCAAGTGCTTCTATGAACGCCACCGCGACATCGTCCTCTAGAGACATTTTTGCTGCTGATGAATAAGAATATGAAGAATTTGCCTTTTTATACTCAAATGGAGAGTGACGTTTGCTTTAATGAACAAAAAATGTAGATATAGTTGCATTACTTGTCTTTTCAATATAAATGTATTTGGAAATAAAGGTACGTCTTCACTGGCCTGTGGAAGTGATTGCGACTATGGAGATGCTCTCATGTTAAATTTGCTAATTCTAAAATCATTTTTGATATATCACCAAAGTAAACACTAAGTAATCTATACTATCCATACTAATACTATAATTGCGAAAGTAACTCTGTTTGTTTGTTACCTCTTCACGACTAAACGGCTGGCCAGAGTGTAATGAAATTTGGTAAGGGAATAGATTATATCCTGGAGAAGGACATAGGCTACCTTTTTTCTCAAAAAACAACCTTGAAAGGGGTCAAATAGGAGTCCAAAATTTGTATGGGAAATCCATAATTCCTCAAGTTAGGGATCTGAAAATTCATATTTAGGCTTTTGGTATGAAATAAAGAAATACATATTTCACATTTTTTGCAAAATCATCCTTAAAGTTATAGCCACCCTAATCCATACCCTCATACTATCCATAGTCCATACTAATCCATATTATCCTACTAATATTATAAATGCGAAAGTTTGGAAGGATGTTTGTTCCTCAATCACGCTACAACGGCTGGACGGATCTGGTTGAAATTTAGCACAGAGATAGATTATAGTCTGAAATAGCACATAGGCTAATTTTTATCCTGGAAAAATGTACAGTTCCCGTGGGATAGTTTAGTTTTTCACAGAGCAAGGGATCGACATGATTTTTTGCATAGTAATAGTTTAGGGATCAGAAAATTACATAGGCCACTTTTTAGTCCACCACGCTGGCCTAATGCGGGTTGGCAGACTTCACATCCTTTCGAAAAATTCTCAAATATGCAGGTTTCCTCACGATGTTTTCCTTCACCGTTAAAGCAAGCAATAATTAACATTTTAATACACACATAACTTTAGAAAAGTCAGAGGTGTATGCCACTTAGGTTTCGAACATACGACTTTCGTCTTGGCAGTCCGTACCGCAACCAACTAGGCTATCGCTGCTATTCAAAATATAGAAAGGTGTAATAGCTTAAGATGCCTCCATGGATTGTATACCTTTTCTGCCAAAAATAAACTCCACGCCGGCGGAGCAGCGAGCAACATCTAGTAATACTATAAATGCGAAAGTAACTCTATTTTTTTGTTTGTTACCTCTTCACGACTAAACGGCTGAACGGAGTGTAATGAAATTTGGTAAAGGAATAGATTATATCCTGGAGAAGGACATAGGCTATCATTTTTTTTAAGCTGTTGGTCACGTCTGCATCATTCATAATGCGGATGGCCCGTCGCTGCAATCTATATCAACCATCGAGCAAGCAATTATCGGAACCATAACAGAGGTGGAAGCAGTATTCAATTCCCGGCTGTACATGCGCTTTATATTAGCAGCACGCTGACCGGGCGTTAGAAATCGCCACCGCAAAATTAAATCCGATATCTACATCTAAGATCCTAACATTATTCTGCATTGTCATTGGAACACCCTGAAAGTGGAGACTGGAGAAAAGGGGGATTTGTGGCATGAAAACGCGCAAACCTATGTTTTCTTGGCATTGAATTCAATCCTATTCCTGATATCCTGTGAAACTATGAGATCTAGGGTATGGTTGAGCTCAAATACAAGATCTTCGCGTCTCCGCATAGTGTCCGCCCGGCATCCGGCTACTAGGCAGATGCTAGAGGGATGTAATAGCGTAATATGCTTCCATGGATTGTAACAACAACACAAACAACTTCCACGCGGGCGGAGCCGCGGGCAAAAGCTAGTTATAATTATTAGTTAGTCGAACATCTTATGTACTGTACACATTAGCCCCAATAGTAAGTAACGAGACTATAGTGATAAAAAAATTTAAGCAACATAAACGGTGCATCAGAGCTATGTTTGGTCTACAATGTATTGGCTCGTGTTAACCATATTTCATTTTATTTTATTTTATTAGGATCTCCAACGAAGAATACACTTAACATGTTTAATCATTGTACTATTGCAATTTGTGACTTGTGCTTCCTCAATTATAGGAGACCACATCATGCAAAAGTACATCACAAACGACAAACAATAAGAAACAAAACAAACTTAAAAATCTATAAGCATGAAATGCAACATAAAATATTTATATCTTTTCGAAGTCTCCTCATTTGCTAAAACCAATTCAAGTTTATTCCCTAAGCTATCAGATATCTCAGCTAACTCTCAAAAAGCATATCAATAGAGAACTTTTAAATGCTCAAAAGCTATTGTAACAGAAGAAGCAACTACGTCCGCTACAAGCAGTGAGTTTTTCATGTGTAATATTATGTCTGCGAAAAATCTTATAAATTACATTGTATTGTTGCAATAAATTTTTTCTATGTTGTAGTTGTAATTGCTAAATTGTGTAATGGTTTGTCTGTTAGAATTTGCGTTTTGTTTATGTAACTTTGGTTGTTGATGTTTGCACGTCTGTCGAAATTTTTGTGCTATGATGAAGCGACGGTGGGGTCCAGCTGAAAATCAGTGCTGTTTTTCAGCAGCGTATACTGAGCTGGTGCCCCTTCCACCGCACATGTTGCAGCAAATAGCCAAATTATGTAACTAGATAGTTTATAAATTTTTTCGTTTCTGTATTGTGTGTGTGGAAAAATAAATGGTTTAAAAGGTTTAAATAAATTCGCGTAGCCGACGCGACAACCATAGACAGTGTGTGAGAAAATCTAACACAAGCCTGATGCATAAAAGCGTGTTTTGTATGGCGCCTATTATATATAATCAGATACCGTGTTCGATTAAGGACCTTTTTTTATAGCATAGTCCGAAAAACGAGCCAGTGGGTCACCTGATGTTAAGTGATCTCCACCGCCCATGAACATCCACAATACCGAAAGTGTCATGTATGCGCTGTCGGCCTTAAAGGACATGAATAGGGATTAGGGAAGGGAAGGGGGAATCTGGGCCTCCGGATATCTCACTTACCATACGAAACGCGGCAGTAAACTGTTACTTTACGTTGGTTTTCTGTGAGACAGTGGTACTACTACCCCGGTCGAGCCGGCCCATTCATGCTGTAGACAAATATGTCTACAGCGTCGTTCTACCACTTCTCTTGTACCTTAATGTAGATCTTTTTAAAAAGCGCCTAATAGAATTCCTTATTAAAAAAGCATATCACAGTGTTACAGAGTTTATTACAGAATAGTTAAACCAGTGAATTGAATTAGTTAGATACTTATAATAGACTGAATAAATATGAAAGAATCATGTAGTTGTTTATATAAATTTTATTCGTTTGACAAAGGTTAAAGGTTTTAAGTTTTATTATTAACTTTAATTGATATTCAGAACTGTTCTTGTGCTGTGTTAAAAAAAACAATTCAATGTAATTTATGAACATTGTTGACGTACCTTATTAAATAAACTATGATTACTTATATATTTTACTTTCCTCTCTCAGCTGTGAGCCAAACAAACTTGTTTTTTGGTGAAAAATTGACTGCACTGCGCTTGATACTATCAAGTGCCATGATCAGGAGGGTTGCTCTTTACACTCGATTCCAATTTACAATTGGGATTGGGCTCGAAAATTGTACAATTGTACAATTGCACTCTTGAATGCAACACCAGCGCACGATTTAACTAAATACGGCGGATTTTTTAGTAACAAAATGAAATAGAGTATTTAATCGATTATAAGATCACTAGTTCGTAACAACTCTATTTCATTTAGTTGAGTGAGTTAGAGTTCTAATATCTTCTAGATTGGAATTGGAACTGTATCGAGTTCGAGATTAGAATGTATTTCAAGAGATTTTGCAGTACTTCAGAATGTCAAAAATCGTGAGAGACAGCGTCGCGCGACTAAATTATACCAGCCTAAATAACAGCACTTGGAAACACCACTTTATGTTGTTTTGCTGTACTTTATACCTAGCGATATTTCACGCTACATTACAATTAATTACAAACACTTTTCATTTCCTGAATTGGGTAATTCAATTTCACTTGTTTTTCTCGTTTTCACATGTTTGCACAGCGATTATGGACACAGTTGGCACAACTCACGTTGCACCATACGGTGTCGCGTTACATAACAAACCGGTGAATTACGAGTAGGACTCGCGCCCTTAGGGTTCCGTACCTTTTGTTGCGTACATTCAGTGTATGTATAGGTAATATTAATTTTATACTAGATTTCGCTCGCGGCTGCGCCCCTGTTAAAGGTTTTGGTATCATCTTCTATATATGACATATATGTGCTATATGACATCAAAATGACATCAGGAATCGGGTTGAGTTTAATGCCAGGAAATCCCAGGTGTTCGCGTTCTCGTGCAAGAAATCCCCGTTTTCTCCCATCCCCGTTCTTCACTGTGTTCCACTCGCAATGTGGAACGACCTAAGTGTCCTATGTATGGATATCCGCTGCGATCTTAATCCAAGAAGTCACATCGAAGGCGTAATATCCGCCACTTCCCGCAAGGTCTGAATCCTGAACGGGGTGCGGCGGTTTTTCACGCCCGGTCAGCTCTACCACTTATATAAAGCGCACTGCGGACACCTCCTTTCCGAACCGACATAGGAACGAACCGAAACACCCATGGTCCGTTAATACCTGCGTTAGTCGGAACGTAGGCGCCCCGTGGCACCTGTCTAGCCATCTCTTTAGGACAGAAAGCACTGCTGCCACAGTCTTCAAGTCCCCAAGCCCTGCGAAACCGGGCCGCAATCTCCCTCGAGGCCAGTCTCTCCTGACGGCGGCTGGACGCCTCCTCCTCGGTCGAGGGTCTGTTGTCAAAGTACCCAGAAGGGGTTTTACTTTGCCTATTTTTACTTTTACTTTTCCATAATGATAATACGGTAGTTTCCTGTGTTTAATTTTGTATATTATTCGATATGCAACTGAATATAATACGCAAAAGAAACCCTTTTCCGAAAATAGAATCAATATTACTTGAAAATTGAGGTTACAATATTTATTTTAAATATTGATATGAGAAAAATGGTTGCGTAGTGGGAACACATCACTACCTCCCTCGCACAACGGCACAGTAAAGGCTATTCTGAGAACCGTGACGTCTCGTTTTGTTTTCCTCGATAGTTGTTTACTGATGTTCTTGATTATTATTATCTATTTTCACTCTTTTAGACAGGTATTACTGGTAATCTTTTTTTTTAATGCCTCTATAGGTAGACGGACGGGATGGTAAGTAGTCACCGCCGCCCATAGACTGCAATGCCAGGGCACAGCAAAGCCGCTAAAAGAAATGAAAGTCGTTATATATTCAACTTATTACATGAAATCACGGAATGAAAGGACCACAAATGATTAAAATATAATAATAAAACAAGGTTTTGCACGTTCATATATTATATTAAACAATATGACGTCAACAATGGAAGACTCAACTGTATTTATAAAACAATATAAATATCTGCGACAAAACGATATTTTCTTCTGTTATAATTTATTGTTTCCATGCGATACATTTCGAGTATTGGTAATAAAAGTATTATAAGACAATACATTTTTGTAACTTTATTTGTGCCAGTACAAATATTATTTTTGGCGACATCTTTGGTCAGAAAATCAAATGCTGATTGACTAATTAATTATTGCTTACAACACCGTTCTCTTCTTTCATCATATCCGCAGCTTTTTCACCGATCATCATTGCCGGTGCGTTGGTATTACAACCTGTCATATTAGGCATCACACTCGTATCAACTACTCTCAGGCTCTTAGTGCCGTACACTTGCAGTCTCTCGTTGACCACTCCTTAACCTTCCTCTCCGGTTCTTTACGTACAACTTGTATGCCATGCGGTACTTACAATATAAAACATTTCGAGTAATCATGACTTGCGAACTCAAAATTTTGCAACATTCATATTAACCCCGCACCAAGACAATTTTTTTGTGTACCATAAATATTTGTTTTAAGTCTGGTTGTTGTGGGACCGTAGTTCTTGCTTTCCACGATACAGGCTTGACCAAGCGTGGCCTCAGTATTATGTGTGTGACCGTTGGGTGTATTATTGAATTCTTATTATTCATTGGATTAGCATTAAAGAAAATAATTAAAACTCAAACTGAGTTACACAAAACTTAACTTTGTAGTCTATCTATCTATCTGTTTTTATGGAAAGATTCATTTTCTCAAAAATGGCTTGAAGAATTTAGTTTAGAATTTGAAATGAATATCATCAACAAAACCGAATGGGTGCTTTCGGATAACATATACTTTTAAAATTTTACATAGATCGTTTTGTGGCTCAAACAGGGAAGCGAAAACAAATATATACTTCGGCACGGACGCTGTTCTAAAAAATAACACAATACTTCAAAAGTTTTAAGTTTCAATTCTGTCGGCAGTTTTCCTCGTCGTCACACTGCTGATTTGAATTTACATTGACATGGCATTGTGTTTAAAATAAGAAACTACAAAAAACGTTTATTACCAATTCTTACATAGTTTGTACGAACAAATCTGTGTAGTTAAAAGGTAAAGAAATACGCTCAGCCTGCACTTTTCATATTTTCGACATTCTACATAAAAATATCAGAACATATTTTAATTATTAAATATAATTTTATAACAGAAAACCATGATCTTGTTTAATCATATCAGCAGCTTTTTCAGCGATCATTATTGTCGGTGCGTTGGTATTCCCACTGGTTATGCTAGGCATGATACTCGCATCAACTATTCTAAGAGCCTTGGCTCCATACACTTGTAATCTCTCATTAACGACCCCATAACCTTCACGACCCATTCTACATGTACCACTCGTATGGAATTGTGTATTAACTGTATTCAAAATAAAACATTTCCAATAATCATGACTTCTAAATTTCAAGTGTTTGCATTGACGAACATCAAAATTAACAACTTCTGACTTCATTTTCATAAACACTGTAGTGTTGAGGATTGTTAAAAAGTCATCCACAGACCGAGCGAATTTATCTAAATCACGGTCATCAGAGAAATATCCAGTATATATCAACGGACTGTCTTCAGGATCATTATTCTTCAATTTTATTTGTCCTCTTGAATATGGGTGTAATAAACTAATGAAAGTGAGTAGAGTCTCCTTTACTAGACCTGCTTTTGTGACAGCTGCACATATGTTGTCTTCTAATTTTGCTATATGCGAGCATACGATTGTAGTTGTTGCAGAAGAAGCTGGCGATGGCAAGGCAAATACCTGATAATCAGGATATGTTTGCATCCTATCAAGAGCTACGTGTCCCAATAAAGTAGGACTAGGAAACTTCTCTGGATGGGCTACGGCACCAAGATTTTGTACAACTGATGCGGGATTTTCTCTCCCCGTAAGTATTAAAAATATAAAAGGGTGATCGTGTGAATGTTTACCAACATGTGACGATTCCACTCTCAGTTTTATATCCATTTCTTTTAAATGATCTCTAGGCCCTATACCCGATAACATCAATAATTGAGGGCTTATGAAAGAGCCCGCTGATAAAGTTACTTCTTTGCAAGCCATGACTTTCGTAATTGTTCCATTAGCTAACTTTATCTCTACACCAATTGCTCGATTGTTTTTGTTTAAAATTACTCTTCTGGCTTTAGTGTTCCTCAAAACATATAAATTGGGTCTATCCTTAATAGGTCTAATAAATGCTACAGCTGTACTTTGACGAAGACCGTCCGCAATTGTCATCGGTGGCTGGGAGTACCCAACCTGCGAAATTCCATTCGTGTCTATTAAAATGTTGTGACCGTTTTCTTTGAGGGCGTCGAAGTATTCTTTTGTTTCTTCAGGCCAATCGGGTCGGGTGACACCGAGGTATCCGTCAGTGTTGTGCAAAAAGCCAGACTGGCTGTTTAGTACCACTGGGTCTCTGTACCTTTCGCTTTTTTTGTAGTAATATGTCGCTGAATCCCAGTCCCATCCTTTGTTTCCTTCCGCTACCCAATTATCGAAATCAGCCTTGTTTCCTCTCACGTAGTACATATAGTTAGCACCGCTTGAACCTCCTAACATCTTGCCACTCGTCATATGAATGTTTTTAGTCTTATGTGCTTGAGATGAATATCCATCATTTACTGAATAGCGGTTCCAATCCGCTGTAGAAGAGTCCACTAATGGGAAAAACGCCGGCTTCTGTAAAACATGGATTATTTGTATGAGAAACTATATCTTTTTATTGTTAGAGATCATACTTGTTATAAATGTGAAAGTTTGTAATAATGTTTAGCAGTACTTTGATCAATCATGTATGCGTCGAACAACATTTTTATAATATGTTCAATTTAAGAAAGCTGTAGTAAGTGGTAATCTATAAGATATAGATTTGATAGTAAAAAAACTTTCTGTGCAGCATTTTTTCATTGACTGATGGCTGAGGGTTTTTAATCTATCAGGCCGGCATGATTGTGTCGAGTAGCGAGATATAGTGGTCCCTCGCTACTTGATGCTCTAACTGGACGACACTGCACTTACCATCAGCTGCAGTGCGGTCACTTTGCCGTGGCAAAATAAAAATATTTTTAAGACTGACTAAGTTAGATTTGAATAAAAATTTGCAAACATATAGACGGTGTTCGGGCTTAAAACATAGGCTACCTTATAAAGTATAGATCCTGGTAATACGGAGCTCAATTACTGCCAGGTGTCACTATTACTCGTTTATCAGTCGCTGTTATAAAAAAAATAAACCACAAGGAAAGTGAAATCTACTTACATCAGATGTGATTGGTGGGTTGTCTCCTGCTTCTATGAGCAGCACAGACCAGCTACGGACCTCGGTCAAACGATTAGCAAGCACGCAACCTGCAGATCCGCCGCCTACTATGATGAAGTCGAATTTTTTTCCATCTGTAACATGTAAATTCGAACACAATAAAGAATGCTTCGGTGGCGCAGTTATAAATGCGCATGCATTACGACTGCTGCTGTGCTGAGGTCTCGGGTTCGATCCCGGGTCGGGTAAAGTGATATTGGGTTTTTCTATCTTAAAATTCTCAGTATTAGCCCGGTGTCTGGAAACTGTGCCCGGTATGGCGATAGGCTCGCCCCCTATCACATTATGGGACCGAAATTCGGCGAAAAGTGGTTGTACCGGTTACACCTCTGCCTACCCCTTCGGGGATTACAGGCGTGAGTGTGTACATTAAAGAATCAATCTGATTAACAGATTTACGTTCAGTTGTCATTTGTTTTTGTCAATATATTGGAGATTTACCTCTTTTCTACTGTCTCTCTCACTCACTCACTTTTCAAATCATAGGATTTAAAAAGTCCGTACGATTTTGAAATATTTTCTTTCATACAAACGTTATACACAAGTTATGCGCGTACATACATTTCGTCGAATCATTTTTACTTATATTTGTTCACTCCTGTCCAATTTGTTTTCATTAGAGTTTTAGGTCACAGCACATATGATACACAATTTTAGTATACGCATAGCCGAAATAACGTGGTTATATGTCTAACCACAAAAATTGCATTATTATAATCCATACTAGACTAACTACAAACGAATATATTTACTCACCAAATATTTTCGCATCAGGCGGGTAATATTCTTGATCCCTGCTAAATAGGAGAGTCAATAACCCAAAAAAAGCTTGTGCTAGTTGTACCAACGGCACCGCGGCTTCAGTGCCTGCCACCGATAGAACGTCCCCTAGTGACATTTTGGATGGATTGTTCTAGAAAGTTACAAAATAAATAAATAACACCCAACAGTCACACACATAACCCCGACACCACACTAAGATACGAGTCTTGTGTTGTGGGTATCAGGGACTACGAGAGATGTTCGGTCTCAACACCCAGACCCCGGACACAAATGTCTGTCTGTCACACAAACATTTGTCCCGGTGCGGGAATAGAACCCACGGCCTCTCGTTTCATAGCCGGCTACTCGCCTACTGCGCCACTGAGGCTTTCAATTAAATTTATAACATTTTGGAGTTTCTTTGTCACACCATCAAGTTGTGAAACAATTGGCCGACTGTGTCAGACTGATATTCAGGTGTCAGACTGATATTTGTTTCAGGTCTGGGTGTTGTGAGCCCGTAGTCCCTCGTAGTTTTTGATCCCACGATGCTGGTGGTAGGATATTCGTATCCGCCCGGATAGCGACCACCGTACACTGGGCGAAAAACCTGCCATAGTGGCACACGCAAGTGTATCGCGTTCCGGGATCAGCCAGTGTATATCCGGTTTTTGTCGGGGGTCTAGAGTTAGGGTACGATGTTTGGCCCTTTTGCGGCCTTCTGAGTACTCTGACAATAGACCCTCGACCGCTTCTTCACCTTCTTGCCCATGGCGTAGTGTGAAGAAGCAGGCCGGCATGATTGTGTTGAGTAGCGGGGGATAGATTATCTCTCGCTACTCGATACTCTAACTGGACGGCATTGCGCTTACCATCAGATGCAGTATGGTCACTTTGCCGTGCCCGTATAAAAAAAAAGTTTGACCTAGTGTGGGTTCAGGACAATGAGTGTGATTGACCATTGTTGGTTGTATTATTATAATTAGATAGATATTTGTAGGGTAGCAAAATTTGAAATGTTGTATATATGTTTTGGTGTAAAGCCAAATTATTTAAAAAACACGCACACACACACATACACTCACGCCTGTAATCCCCGGGCAGAGGTGTAACCAGTACATCCACTTTTCGCCGAATTTCGGTCCCATAATGTGATAGGGGGCGAGCCTATCGCCATACCGGGCACAGTTTCCTGACTCCGGGCTAATACTGAGAATTTGAAAATAGAAAAACCCAATATCACTTTACCCGGGGATCGAACCCGAGACCTCAGCACAGCAGCAGTCGTAACGCATGCGCAATTACAACTGCGCCACCGAGGCAGTCCTTATTTAAAAAAATTGTTAAAATGTTTTTTGGATAACTTTCACTTGTTATAGCCTTCACATATATCAATTAGCACATTATTACTCACATTTACTGTTAATTATATATCCTGTATCTTCCAAGAGAAAGGTCACACACAGTACGGAACTCCTAGTTACTTTATTTCTGACGAGTAAAGCAGTACATTGTGGCCTACTTAAAAACAAATTATTTATTTTTTTATTCGGAACATTACAGAAATATTTTAAAAATCGTATTCATAAAATTCCTATAGATATAATAAAACTGCTTAATAGAACACGACTAAACTGACTGTCACTGCTTTGTTATGTAAATAGCAATATTAATTAGTTAATTAATAACATTCATAGAACCTTTATTTTAAATACCAACTGCATTTGCAACTAGCTTTCGTCGGCAGCTCTGCCCGCATTAAAGTATTTATTGAAGGAAAGTTAAGGAAAGAAAAGAGGAAAAATAAGACTATTAAAAGATTGTGGTTGACAGCCTGGTCTGTGACAGTTTGCTTCATCCTCTGTCCCAGGATTAGAATCGTAAGAGTCGGAGCAGAAGACATACATGCGCACTCACGCCTGTAATTCCTGAAGTGGTAGGCAGTTTTTTTATCCTGGTATCACACTGCACCTGATGATAAGCACAGTGCCGTCCAATTTGAGTATTGAGCAGCGAGAAACAATCTATCCCTCGCTGCTCAAGCATTTTACCGTCCCATGATATGATAGGAGGCGAGCTTATGGTCATACCGGGTATTATTCCAGATTCTAGGCTAATACTGAATATTTCATTTCAGAAAATTTCATCATTACTTTTACCCGAGCTGGGGATTGAAGACCTCAGCACAGCAGCCGCACAGCAGCCGCAAACTGAACAGAATGTTTTTTGGTGCCTTCATAGGGAGACGAGCAGCCCGGCCACCTGATGGTAAGTAGTCACCGCCGCCTATAGACTTCTGCAAGGCCAGGGCACAGCAAAGCCGCTGTCTACCGTTGAAGGAATACTCTTCTTAAGCCTCGTTTAAAGGACATTATTCATTATATTAAAGTATCTGATGTTCAGGCCGTGGCGATATTTATACAAGGTGTCCCAAAAGTAAGTTTATATTTGGTAGCCCGGCTCTTGGGAATTTAGTCGCTATGGAGCGTTTCTCGGGAGCGGACCGCGCGTTGTGCGTGCGAGAGTTTTAGAAAAGCAGCAATTCGGCGACTGCAGCGCGTAGAACATTTTGCAGTATTCGAGGTTTCGTCACGTAAATGACGCGCCAAGCATACCTATCATTCGTAAATGGGTTAAGAAGTTTGAAGAGACCGGTTCAACATTAGAAAACCCCATAACGGGGCGACCAAGATCATCAAGAACGGCAGAAAACGTGGAGAGTGTTAACCAGTCTGTTTGTGACGATCCGAGTCTTTCAATTCGGAAGCGCGCAAGTTGTTTAAGCGTGCCTAGATCGTCATTACATCGTATTTTGAACAAGGACCTGAAGCTACACCCCTATAAAATTCAATTGGTTCATGAGATAAAGCCGCAGGATGCCATTCAGAGGCTTAACTTTGTAATTCAGGCAATTGAGCGCTTTTCGACGTTTACTAACGTCTTGTTTTCGGATGAAGCTCATTTTCATCTTAACGGGCACGTGAACAAGCAGAACTCTCGCTATTGGAGTGCAAAGAATCCAAAACACAAGCATCAGAGACCCCTACATTCGCCTAAAGTGACCGTATGGGCTGCGATGTCGGCGCGAGGAATTATCGGGCCTTACTTTTTTGAAGATAAAACAAGACGCGCCGTTACAATTAATTCTGAGCGTTATGTGGAGATGTTAGATAATTTTTTGGTGCCTAAATTGCTAGAATTTGCTGGCTATAACCGAAGAACATGGTTCCAGCAGGATGGAGCAACATCACACACATCTAACACGTCTCTGTCACGAGTTCGTCAAATTTTCCCGGGCAAATTAATCTCCAGGTGACATAAATTGGCCTCCACGCAGTCCTGATTTAACCCCCATGGACTTTTTCCTGTGGGGTTATCTCAAATCTAAAGTTTACATCAATAAGCCGAGTTCTCTGGCGCATTTAAAAGTAAATATCCGTCGCGAAATGGCAGCCATCACGGAATCTACTTGCCGAGCCGTCATAAGGAATTTCAGAGTTCGAATAAATGAGTGTCGTGTCCGCGAGGGTTTACATTTGGACGATGTTATTTTTAAGGCATAAATTCCCAAATTGTATACAGACAAACATTTTGAGACATGGATAAACACTGTTACATTATATACCTAAGGTGCCTATTAAAACAATTACGAAACCGATTATTATAAATTTTAAAAACTGATTTGATCAACTGCATCTGGTAGTAAGTGTAGTGCCGTCCAGTTAAAGTATCAAGTAGCGAGAAACAATGGCCTAATAAATGTCCTATAGGCCATAATAGTTTCAGTTCTGTAGTCACTTGTCTCATTTTTATGTTTTTTCATAAGGTTCTCAAAACTGATGTAAAGCGAGCACAACAAGCATATGTGACAAACATTTCATCGAATTTTAGTAAATCTAATTAGCAGATGTTATTTAAATTAATAACTTATTCATGATTTTCCTAAAAATGTTAGTATACTTAACTATTGCTAACGAAATATTCAACACCTTCTAAAACCATCTGTTCAACTTTGTATTAAGCAGACAGGGTCGCCACCTGATTATAGTAGACTTGATAGCAAAAACAAAAAAAATGTTTATTGCCTTATTATCTACTTACATAGTATAAGTTGCGTAGCAACCATGATACGCAACGCGCAAATTGCACCATGCCTAGTGACTAGATCCAGTGAATCACGTTCCGAGTCGGTGAATATCCAACTTTAAGCCCGCATAATTTTCTACTCTATAGACTGGGACCTTTAAAAGAATACGGTACATCTTGCCTCTTACAAGAGGCTATTAAGTAGGCCCACTGGAGGTTACGATCCCCAGCAGTACGTATCAGCACCGTAGATGTGCGGCTTTTGTAATTTGACCCAGTGGTAGACACTGAAACGCGTCCATACTGTGAGGCTGTTAAGCCCCCGTGGACCAAAAATGCAGCGCTCAGAGGCGGCACTGGTACCAATCCAGGGTTTTTTTTATCCTGGCACGGCAAATTGACCACACTGCATCTGATGGTAAGTGCAGTGCCGTCCAGTTATAGTATCAAGTAGCGAGTGATAATCTATCCCTCGCTACTCAACACAATCATGCCGGCCTGCTGTGTAGGTACGTCACACTACGCCTAAAGGACCCAGGATCATAGGAAGGACGGAACGAACAAACGGAATCGAACCAGACACCTTAGCACAGCAGTCGTAACGCATGCGCAATTATGACTGCGCCACCGAGGCAGTACAAATATTTTATTTTCGTATAAAATAGTATTGAAATCAGCTTAATTGTTATTGTGGTGGAACGACCTCGTGTAAAGCCAAATTGTTAATTATGCCAACGTTTTTAAGAGGTGAAGTATTTCTGAATTTCGATTATTACTTGAAATATGAAATATAAAATAATTTAGGCCAAATGAGTAAAATTATGTGTACAATAAAACATGTATGTCATGCAGCACAGGTGTACCAGCCCACGTGTTATACTTTTCTAGTAAAAGCAATAGCTGTACGACCAAAATTTATCTCACACACACATACACTCACGCCTGTAATCCCTGAAGGGGTAGGCAGAGGTGTAACTAGTACCCACTTTTCGCCGAATTTCGGTTCCATAACGTGATAGGGGCCGAGCCCATCGCCATACCGGGCACAGATTCCAGACTCCGGGCTAAGACTGAGGAATTTCTAGATAGAAAAACCCAATATCACCTTACCCTACCCGGGGATCGAACCCGAGACCTCAGCACAGCAGTCGTAACGCATGCGCAATTACAACTGCGCCACCAAGGCAGTCCTATAAAATTGAAATTTATCTATACCTAAAAGACAAAGTTATCCTATCGACTGTTGGCAGGCTATTCTCGCATTACACGGACAAATTAAGTACAGCCGCCCCTAGTAACACGGTCGCAAACCTATGGATTGCGACTGCGGCTACGCCCCGCACATACCAGCAGTTGCCTTTGTAACCTGGAGGGTTACTCTTGACACTCGATTCCAATTTAATATTGGGATTGGGTTCGAAAACTGTATAATTGGCACTCTGGAACGCAACACCACCGCACGATTTAACTGAATACGGCGGAATTTTTAGTAACATAATGAAATAGAGTATTTACGATCGCTATTTACGTTGAGTGAGTTCCAATATCTTCTAGATTGGAATTGAAACTGTATCGAGTTCGAGATTGGAATTGATTTCAAGAGTAGGCTTACAGGGCTGCCATATCGTATAATTGGATACAAAATTTGTAAAATATAGCTAACTTATGTGTAGCAGATGCCTTGTATAATCAAATATACAAAAATATAATGTTTATAACAATAAAATACTTAGTTTTTTTTGTATCAAAGCGGACCTTGGAAATGATAAAAAATAATAATTATATATGTTACAGACAATTCCTAAATAGTTTTCTTAGTTTGTGTAATGGGATTTGATTTTCTATAATTTCAGAAAGATGCCGGTATAAAATAAGTTCTTGCTTCTGGCAGCCCTGTTTGGAACTGTCTTCCGGGGTGGAGTGCGCCTAGGCTCAGTAGCCCTACTCTTGAAATCAATTCCAATCTCGAACTCGATACAGTTTCAATTCCAATCTACAAGATATTGGAACTCTAAATCACTCAACTAAATTAAATAGAGTATTTACGAACTAGCGATCGTAAATACTCTATTACATTTAGTTCCTAAAAATTCCGCCGTTTTCAGTAAAATCGGTCGCTGGTGTTACCATCAAGATTGCTAATTGTACAGTTTTCGAACCCAATCCCAATTTTAAACTGGAATCGATTGTCAAGAGTAACCCTCCTGTACCCTAAGGCTTCCGTTATTCTATTGTAACATTATATTACTAAAACATCTGATCATTATATATTTTGTTAAAACGCTAGTGTATTATTATTTACACTTCACCTACCCCGACGCGGCACTCATCGTTATTATATAAAATAGGTAGTCCGATCTGATAGTCCGATAGTCGTTAATTAACGCTCTCTGTCTGGCGGGCGAAGAGGTTATTGCTATGTCTAGCTTATTGCTATAAGCTGAATAGGTAGTCGAGCACACGGGCCACCTGATGGTAAGTAGTCACCGCCGCCCATAGACTTCTGCAATGCCAGGGCACAGCAGAGCCGCTGCCTACTGTTTAGCTTTTACTTGGACTATATTCCCTTGTATAATATATATGTATATAAATGATATAAATGAGTCAGAATTATATCCAGCTTATACGAATATATTTGATGAATATTTTTACATGTTTAATATAACTCGCCTCGTAGAGCAATTTACATTAAATAATGATACAATGGTAACATGCAGCTGTGTTTAAACAGTGATAATATGTCTCCGTAGAACTTTAATAAATTACAAACTATTGCACGGCACTGGTCTGCGTTTATCATTCCAAGACAATAATTTTACTCCACAGCCTCCGTGGCATAGCGGGCGAGTAGCTGGCTGTGAAACGATAGACCGTGGGTTCGATTCCCGCACCGAGACAAATGTTTGTGTGACAGACAGATATTTGTTTCAGGTCTGGGTGTTGTGAGACCAAAAGTCTCTCGTAGTCCCTGATACCCACAACACAAGATTCGTATCTAAGTGTGGGGTCGGGGCTATATGTTGGGTGACTGTTATTTATTTATTTGATTATTTGCTTGCCGGACAAAGACTAGTGTTCCCAGAACTTTATTGTTCTGTGTCAAATGCGCGTTATTGTCGCAGTGTTTCCAAGTTAAGGGTTTGTCCCCAATATATTCCCTGAGAACACTAAATTACAAAACAGATATTTTAAAATCTGCTGAGGATTCCTCGTACCTCTTGTTTATTCACCCTTATAAAATAATAACAGTGATGACAAAAGATTCGAAGAATTCGAAAGAAGCAAAAAATTATATTATTTATAAATTATATTTTTAGTAAGGACAAATTTGATAGTATCTGGGGCATGCTGTAGTAGCGGATTACCTGAAAAATTTATGATTATAAAGTCTGAACCAATAGTAAACGAAATAATAAATAATATTTAAAAGCGTACATTCTTTTTCTTTATTATATTTTTACGGGTACCTATTTCCATGTAATTGTTGGGATTAGCTTTAGCTTTTGGGGAAAATATTTTTCAGTTGCTAACACTGCAGTGTCGATCCTCAGTTACAGTGGCAGATATGTGGGCGCGATAGTCTTTGTTGCAGTAGTAATTTTACAAAAATGTTTACCCGAATTAGACAATCAAAATCCTACTATTAACACAAAATTGATATTGATAACAAACTTGAAAACAACTCTGACACTTGCACTTGTACACTTAATAGAATATCCAACAAAATACAGAACGCTACATTATACTGACTAGTTACAAATCTGCACTTATTTTAATTAATGATAGTAACCTTGTAGTTGTTCAACTTTTTATAATGGCACGGCAAATTACCAACACTCTATTAGATTCACTCTATTTCACCGCAACAGAGTTCATCCACACCACCTGGAAACGATTCCGTCTAGCACGGTTCGTTTCCGGCGTTCATTTTTACCACGTACGTGCAAGCTCTGGAATGAACTCCCTGCTGCGGTGTTCCCTGAGCGCTATGGCATGTCCTTCTTTAAACGAGGCTTAAAAAGAGTAGTCCTTCAACGGTAGGCAGCGGCTTTGATGTGCCCTGGTATTGCAGAAGTCTATGGGCGGCGGTGACTACTTACCATCAGGTGGCCCGTCTGCTCGTCTGCCTATCAAGGTACTAAAAAAAACGCTGAATATTTTATTTTAATTTGGGAAGATATTAATTTAATCATTGACAACAAAAACTAACAGTGCAAATCTTATAATTTTTTCTAGATTGCTGAGATGTAACCCAACTAAGGTAAGATGGCCGCCTTTGCTGCCCAGTATGCCATTTTTGATTATAATTTACTTACTTCATGAGTAATAGGATTGTTGACTTGAAAGACGCTTCTGATTGGTTGATAGTGAAAGATTGCCGACTTTGGTTCTAAAGCAACTTTTGCTCTGTGTTTGGGAAGATTGTATAGCCGTCTTTAATTAGAAAACATTGCTATAGTCGAAGCAGATTTTAATTTTCTATAAATAAAACTAATAATACTAGCCGTGTATTAAACATTGTCCCACTGCTGGGCACGGGCCTCCTCTACTAATGAGAGGGGTTAGGCCTTAGTCCACCACGCTGGCCTGATATGGGTTGGTAGACTTTGCATACCTTCGAATTTCTTATAAGAATTCTCAGGTATGCAGGTTTCCTAACGATGTTTTCCTTCACCGTTAAAGCAAGCGATAATTAATACACACGTAACTTTAAAAAAGTTAGAGGTGTATGCCACTTGGGTTTCGAACATTCGACTTTCGACTTGAAAGTCCGTACCGCAACCAACTAGGCTATCGCTGAGTTAATTTAATAATTCTCTATATTTTTTTCATCCAATAAACATGAAACGTGTGCACAAATGACTTTTGTTTAAAGCCACTGTTTATGGGCAAATACTACTAAATTATAATACCAGCCCTGTTTTATACACTGTCCCATAGCTGGGCATCTTATTAATGAGAGGGGTTAGGCCTTAGTCCAACGCTAGCTTGATCCCAGTTGGTTCACATACCTGTAAAATTGTTATTTAGAATCCTCAGCTATGCAGGTTTCTTAATGTATTAACGTACATGAGCTGCTCTAATCTAATGTAATTAAACTTAAATCGTATATTAATTGTATGACCAAATATTGTTAACCGGTGTTAAAAGAGGAACGCTAAAGTTTCTTGCCCGTCCTTCTCTAGCGGAACTGCATTCCGAACTGGCGGAAAACGGAGGAGTAAAAAAATTACTGAATCTAAATTATGTATAATATTTCATGGATTTAATAAATATTTAATTTGATTTGATTTATTATCTTTTTGTACCTACCCAGCTTATCTCTGCACCATCTTAAGGTTGACTGGGAGAGAATGCCTTTGGCATAATTCCGCCTATATATGATGTATATAAAGTGTATAAATAAATACTTTTCTTTTCTGTGGTTTTTGCTTTCACCGATAAGCAAGCGATTAACATGAATACACACGTAATATCAAAAAGTCATTTCGGCTTGATTCGAACCTACGACTTTTGTCTCGGCAGTTCATACTACTAATAGGCTATCGCTGCTATGTATGCGACGTACATTTGGGGTTAATACACACATAGATATCGCAAGTGTGCTACTTTGTGATGAAACCCATTATGAGATCCTGCGCAACATCTTGCGCAAGCGTAATCCGATTCAATCTACATACGAGTTTATTCCACCAGAGCTGCGAGGATGCGTAGCGAGAAATGTGTGCTAGAGGCAGACGCGAGCGAAAAAATAGCAGTCACTAGACGATGTTTGACAGAGATAGATGTATAGTGTACAGAAAACATGGTTCAGTAGAAAAAAAAACACCTTTATATTTATCAGTTTTCGATGAAGAAATCGAGGCAGAAGATACAGAATTTATTACTGCTGTTTGGCACACAGAAGACACCACAGATTTTTGATACGTAACCATGTTAAATATCATCCACTACATGGAGAATTTTTTATTTTTTTTAAAACACTACTCTTCCTCTCACCGCTCATCCGCGTACCGTTTCACAGCGTCGCTAAGCATTTTTTAAACTGTTTTTCTACTCTTAACGAGTCAACCGTTTTCTCTTTACCGCAAAACTAGTTGAATTTATCAACCTGTTTCATTCAACATCGTTGAATCAATGACAGACGCTCACAAAATGGAAAATTTACGTATAGATCTCTGGTGATTTCTGTAAACCAATTAAAAACGTCAACTGGTTTTTCAAATAGTTGACCGTTTATAGAAAGCGGTTTCATTTCGTTAACGCAAAAACCGTCAAAGACCCACCAACCTCTATCTCGCACCGCCCAGCTACCTCGCACATCTCCGGTGGAAACGCAGCCTAAAACGTAGCACGCGCACTCGAAGAGTGTATTTTATTGACGTAATGTATTTAATAACCGTCTCAGATGTTACAAAATAAATTATTATTTCCACATATTTTTACATAATAGCGATTACTAAAATGTGACACGCTCAGTTTAATCTCTTCCAAAGGTAATGTTGCCACTAGTTTAATGAGGGTATAATTTATTACCATGTACCAGTCTACTAAATATAAATTACATCTCATTATATGATATAGCAGCGATAGCCTAGTTGTGACGGACTATCAAGAAGAAAGTCGTATGTTCGAAACCCAAATGGCATACACCTCTAATTTTTCTAAAGTTACATGTGTATTAAATGTTAATTATCGCTTCCTTTAACGGTGAAGGAAAACATCACGAGGAAACCTGAATATCTGAGAATTCTCATAAGAATTTCGAAGGTATGTGAAGTCCACCAACCCGCATTAGGATAGCGTGGTGGACCAAGGCCTAAACCCTCTCGCTAGTAGAGGCCCGTGCCCAGCTGTGGAACAAGTTTTAATACAAGGCTGATTAAGTACACACTAACATCTAATTAAGTCGTTCCTGAATATATGAGAAACCTAGAGAACAGTTTCATATTAATAATTATAATTAGGTCCCGACACTATTTTATTTTATTGGAAACTAGCTGCACCCAGCATGCGCTGCAATGCCACGTAAAGAGCGATCGGTTGAACGCTGAACGGTATTGAACTTGATGTTCTGCAGCGCCATCTAGCGAGTTCTTTTTATTTTTTGGGGCAGGAACCATCGCGGGCGTATGAAGAACAACTCACTTAGGTTTTATCCTATTCGAATGAATAGTTTAGGAGTCTATAGAGGACAATCATACTTAAATCGATTTCTATTTATATGGATAATTAGCGGACCATGCAGACGTGTTCCCGTAAAAGCAGCGCCACACCGACTGCAGCGCCACGGAGCCAATTTGTATTGGTACATATTATATTTCTTCACGATCTGAATACCCTGTGCCCCTATTTACCAGGCAACATCGCACAATTTTTCGAGTTGGCAATAAAACGACTTTTTAAAATGATGTTGCCTGGTAAATAGGGGCACAGGGTATTCAGATCGTGAAGAAATATAATATGTACCAATACAAATTGGCTCCGTGGCGCAGCAGGCGAGTAGCCGACTGTGAAACGAGAGGCCATGGGTTCGATTCGCACCAATGTCTGTGTCAAAGTTATATATTTGAAAATAAGTTTCGGTAGAAGGTTTTTATTGCTAAAACCGGTTGTTTCCTTAAGATTGGATAAAATAAGAAAGTTTAATTAATATTTATTACATGTGAGTTATAAGGCCACTTACTTTAAGCTGTTTTTCGATTCTATAAATTTGATTTAATATGACGTAATAATGGCTTATATTAGCGTCCCATAATAGTGGGCCTATCGTATGGTAAATATTTCGTCATATTTAATCATCGAAAACCACTTGAAGTAAGTGGCATTCGAATACGACCTAAACGAACTTGAACTATATTAAACCGTATATTTCTTAATTATTGACAGCCTCCGTGGCACAACGGGCGAGTAGCCGGCTGTGAAACGAGAGGCCGTGGGTTCGATTCCCACACAGAGACAAATGTTTGTGTGACAGACAGATAGTTGTTTCGGGTCTGGGTGTTGTGGGACCGTAGTCCGTCGTTGTTCTTGATACCCGCGATTTACCTAGTGTGGGGACAGAAGTATGTGTGTGACTGTTGGGTGTATTTATTTATTTTTACGCGTATATTATACACTATATTTTGCTATATGTAGCAACATATAGGTTATTTAACATAACATATAGGTTATTTTTGGAAGGAAAGGTACACAATCAATGGAGGCATCTTAAGCTATTACACCTTTATATATTTTGCTATACCATAGGATGCGTGCATTTTTCCGGGATAAAAAGTGGCATATGTCATTTTCTGATCCCTAAACTACCACTATGCAAAAAATCATGTGGATCCCTTGCTCTGTGAAAAACTAAACTATCCCACGGGAACTATACATTTTTCCGGGATAAAAAGTAGCCTATGTGCTATTCCAGACTATAATCTATCTCTGTGCCAAATTTCAACCAGATCCGTCCAGCCGTTGTAGCGTGATTGAGTAACAAACATCCATCCATCCATCTAAACTTTCGCATTTATAATATATCTACATATATATATAGTAGGATTGAAATAAAACTATGTTTTTACACATTTTATCGCTACGTGACGACATGGAACTCAGTTCGCCCCCTGGCCAGGAAGGCTATAAAGTTTTCGACACCGCATCAAGACTAACAAGTAATAATAATCAGACCGCGATAAAATAAGTAAAAAAAATAATGTTATTTCATGAGTTTCGTCATGTATAAAAATAAAAATTTTAAATGTTCGCTTGTGAAACCATTTCGTTAACAATGGAATAGCATTTACATATATCAGACAGAGAAATAAGAATATTTTTCCATAAATTTCACACTTAATTACATTAATATTAAATGAACATAATGTGTCATACTGAAATTTCAAATTTACACTTTATATACAAGGTATATATACGGACTTAATGCCAAAGGCATTCTCTTCTCGATTCTCGATGTATCTTAACAAAATGTAATTTACCAAAGAGCAATTCTAGCTTTTACAGCTCCGCCTAAGTTTGGATAGGACGATAGATTTCAGTGTAGCTGCTAATACTATGGCGGTCTAGAGACCTAAGCCGGTCCTAAACTAAAACGGTCCTTATGTAATTACGTCTCAAGTAATTACTTAAGTAAGTCATTACGTTACTCAAGCATCGGAAATCGTTGGCCAAGCAATCTTACGTCAAACAACTCTTACTTGGTAAGAATTCTTAACTATGAAATAGAATTTATACTAATTACTTTTACTCAAGTATCAAGTAATTACACCCCTAGAGTCACGCCTGTAATCCCCGAACGGGTAGGCAGAGATGAAACGAGTACACCCACTTTTCGCTGAACTTCGGTCCTATAATGTGACAGGGGCGAGCTTATCGCCATACCGGGCACAGATTTCAGATTCCGGGCCAATACTGAGAATTTCTAGATAGAAAACCTAATATCACTTTACCCGACCCGGGGATCGAACCCGAGATCCCAGCACAGCAGTCGTAACGCATGCATAATTACAACTGCGCCACTGAGGCAATTTTTTTGTACAAGGAAAACTGTCTTTCTTATGTCTCTCTAATGAGTATTTCTTGATTTACGAGTATTAGTATCATGAATTTGTCTGAGAATTATATGCTTTCGATGACGTTCTCGCATTGCCTTACTAGTCTTTAACAAGTGCTGTACCTCGAAAACAGTCGCTGATAAAATCATCTTGTACCTATAGATGTAACATGCCCACGATATAGGTGTACCGATCTTAAAGAATACTGTGAAGTGAGAGCCTCAGTGGCGAGTAGTTGTGAAACGAGAGGCCGTGGGTTCGATTCCCACAACGAGACAAATGTTTGTGTGACAGACAGACATTTGTTTCGGGTCTGGGATGTTGTGAGACCATAGTCCCTCGTAGTTCTTGATACCCACGATACAGGTTTCACCTAGTGTGGGGTTAGAACTATGACTGTTGGGTCTATAGAAAAATTAAAAGCAAATTTGAGCGCCTGAAAATCTCACTGCCGATACGCAATAGCAAAATCACTTAACGTCGGTTTTATACAGTAATTATTACTGGTTATTACAGTGTCGAATTGGACCATTTATGCTATGAACTTAAGACCCAGGATTAAGGTGGGAACACGTAGGCAGCCTTGTACTTATGACAGATCAGAGGCAGATTGATTTTCTACGCTGATGACTACAACATTTGCCCCTTATAATACATATATGGAATTGATTCGTATCATACGTAACCAAATCAAACTTTAAACTACGTTTAGTTACGTTACTCAGTAACATTATCGACTGCTATTCAAATCGTTTTTTCACAAACTAAACCACCACAGGTCGCAACTGTTTAGAGCGTGGCACTTAACCTTGAAAACCGTATGTCACATTGATACTTGGCACTACATAGACGACATTTTGGAGGTGTTTTTTTTTACAAATATATACTATATATTTAGAAACACACCAGAGTGCTATTTAAGGTGGATACCTTAAATGGCACATAAACGATGATCGCCACTATATTGATCACTTTAATGATCATAGTTACGCACCTCTGTGCCCACCGTTAACAACTCCATGTCAAGATGTACCAAATACCAATTAGCCACAAGTGCGCACGGACAGCATAACGCTCTATGCTGAACTGCCACCAGACCAATAGTGGTATAGGACGATGGGAGCTGACGCTCACCATACGTCCGTACAGTAGACAGTCCCAGAACGGACTGTTCTACGGAGCGCCCGAGAGCTCTCTTTTAATGCAAATCTTCACCCCCACTCAGTTGGTAATTATCGTCAATCTACCCACAGATATTTATGAAACACCCTCGGTATGTCTAATAAATGGGTCGTACCCTAAATATATATAGGTATATACTGATGGACTCATTCATACTAATACTATAAATGCGAAAGTAACTCTGTTTGTTTGTTACCTTTTCACGACTAAACGGCTGACCATATTGTGATGAAATTTGGCAATGAGCTAGAATATATCCTTGAGAAGGACATAGGCTATCTTTTTCTCAAAAAACAACCTTGAAAGGGGTCAAATAGGAGTTCAAAATTTGTATGGGAAATCCATAATTCCTTGACCTAGGGATCTGGAAATTCATATTTAGGCTTTTGGTAGGAAATAAAGAAATACATGTTTTACATTTTTTTCATAATCATCCCTAAGGGGGTAAAAGAGGGGATGAAAGTTTGTATGAAAAACCTTCATTTTTTAAGTTAAACGCATGAAAATTCGTATTTTGTATAATATACTTTTTCTCCCAAACATGACATCCATGCGGGCGAAGCCGCGATGAACAGCTAGTATGCTATAAATTGCCTTAAAGTTCAGGATTACTTACGAATTAATATTTTTGATAAGTATGTAAACTTTTTAGATTAAACTAAATGAAAATGTCGAGAGTGTCCGTTAATCATAAAAAACTGCAGTAAAAGATAAAATTATAGCCGGGAAAATAAAATGTTAAATGTATGCATTGATGATGCATGGATAGATAGTCTTAATTTTCCTCAGTGCAGTGCATGTTTAGTTGTTCTCAACAATACAATATACACATTTAATTCACATAAATTTATTTAACATTCTATTGTACATGTTTAGACCAGCATATATCATCTTTAAGTACAGTGCCGTGTTATATAAAACAAAAAGGAAATAATATATTTATCACATGAATTATTTTTTCAACCCACTAATCGTGTGGAGTTGCTACGTTATGGTACACAAACTAAGTTAACTATAAGATAGCTTCTATACGGATGATTCAATCGAATCGAATTACAAAAATACTATTACAACAGTACTAATAATAATACTAGCCCTGTATTAAACATTGTCCCACTGCTAGGCACGGGCCTCCTCTACTAATGAGAGGGGTTAGGCCTTAGTCCACCAAACTGGTCTAATGCGGGTTGGCAGACTTCTCATACCTTCGAAATATTCTCAGGTATGCAGGTTTCCTCACGATGTTTTCCTTCACCGTTAAAGCGAGCAATAATTAACATTTTAATACACACATAACTTTAGAAAAGTCAGAGGTGTATGCCACTTGGGTTTCGAACCTACGACTTTCGTCTTGGCAGTCCGTACCGCAACCATCTAGGCTATCGCTGCTACAACAGTACTAGTTAATCAATTTACAAGAAGTATATTAACTTGTAATAAAGCACGTTTCTCCCATACGCATCTCCAATTTAAATAAAACAAATTTACCAAACAGTCACACACATAGTTCTGACCCTACTAGATCCAACCTATATCGTAAGTATCTAGAACTACGAAGGTCTACGGTCCGAAAACACAGACACGAAAAAATATCTGTCTGATAAACATTTGCCTGGTTGTGCGAATCGAACCCACGGTCTCTTGTTTCAAAGCCGGCTACTCGCCCGCCGCGCCACAGAGGCTGTCGATTTAGCTTAATATAATTCGTGCAGTAATTCTAGTCGTACTGTTGCATTTTAAATTCAGTCATTTTAAATTAAAATTAAGCTAGACTACATTATAAGTATATTATGTGGCGTGGCTTAAATAATGCTAAAATTTAAGTTAGAGTAATTTTTCTGGTCTTGCTTCCTTATGTGTAAACAAAAATTACTCGCACTATTTACCAAATGATTATTCCATGAGCCTTTTTAATCACATCAGCACCTTTTTCAGCCATCATGATGATTGGTGCGTTTGTATTTGCACTGACTATCTTCCACATGGAACTTCCGTCTATAACTCTAAGTCTTTTGGTACCGTATACCCGGAATTTATGATCTATTACGCCTTGTCCTTCGGGTCCCATAGCACACGTTCCTACAGGATGCCATAAAGAAGAAGCCATGTTCAGAACGTAGCATTTCCAATACTCGTGAGTGTACTTTGTTAAATTGCTACATTGACTTATAGAGCCAACAATTGTCGCATTGATTTCCCTCATATACGTTGTATTGAGAACAGTCAAATAATCTTCGACACTTCGCGCGTGTACTTCTAAATCCTCTGGGTTCGAGTAAAATCCAGTGTATATAAGAGGTTTCGCCTCTGGGTCATTACTTTCCAAACAGACTTTCCCTTTGGATTCAGGATGGAGTAGAACGATAGCTGCAACAATTGCTTGATTATTCTGCACCACCTCATTTACTTCAAGACTGATATCAGATTGATATCTGAATGTATGACTGAACATGATTGTAGGCGCTATAGAACCGGCATTTACTAGGAGTGACAAAGATTGATAATCAGGGTAAGTTTGCGATTTATTCAGTGCCACGTGTCCAATTATGACAGGGTTAGGAAAAATACCTAGATTAGGTATAGAATTGTTGTTAGAGACAGCAGAATCATTCACTCCTTTATTTATAACCAAGGAAACTACTGAGTGATCCTGCAAATTTTCGCCAACATTTGGCGAATCGAGTAGCACATCGATGCCCATTTCTTCTAAATGTTCCTGCGGTCCGACCCCGGACATCATTAATAACTGTGGGCTGTTGATAGCTCCAGCTGAAATTATGACTTCTTTTTTAGCGTTTAAATTTATAATTGTTCCGTTTGCAAGCTTAACCTCTACGCCCACCGCCCGCATATAATCATCAAATAATATTTTCCTGCAGAAAGTGTTGACCATAACCCGCAGATTTTTACGGTCTTTTATAGGACTGAGAAATGAAAACGCTGTACTCTGGCGAGTATTGTTATCTATTGTGAAGGGTGGCAGAGAATATCCTAACTGTTCATATCCATTAGTATCTAGTTGAATTTCATGGCCAAGCTCCTTGAACGCAGCTAGCTCGTTTTCTACCCTTCCTGGCCAGAGTGGATGAGTTACACCTAGATATCCATCAGTGCCGTGTAAATCAGCTGAAGAACTTGCCAATATTTCTTCATCAAGGAGACGCTCGCTTTTTATGAAATAAGGTTTGACGTCGTCCCAACACCAACCCTCCAGTCCGTTTTCATCCCATTCATCGTAGTCTCTCTCATTCCCTCTGACGTAAAGCATGTAATTAGCGCCGGAGGTTCCACCCAGCATCTTGCCTCTGGTGAGGTGAATGTTCTTGGTTATATGCGCTTGACTTGAATACCCGTCGTCGACGGTGGAGTAGTTCCAATCTTCGTCAGAGGAGTCCACCAGTGAGAATAAGCCGGGCACCTGGCAAAATAATTGTAATTAATAAAACTTCGTTATCCTATCATTTCCTGTTACTTTTTTTTTATTTATTTGGTAAACCAACAGCTATTACAAAACTTTCATAGAAACATAAATATATGCATGAAGCTAATAACAGGTCTTCGCTGATAAAACTATGATAGACAGGATGAATGTGTGAACACTAAAATATAAAAACTTTACATTGCATGCGACAATACAGATAGAAATATTAAATAGAACATCTAAACTTATTAGCTACCAACCCATACCAAAAATGCTATAATAAAAATAAAACCGCCTCCAAAAATTAGAATTACAATAGATTGTTTAAGACTGAAAACTTTTAGAAACATTGAAATTACGATAATAACAAAATATTTCGTCGTTTATCATCTTACACTCAGGAGTTGATCAACCAATATTTTGGCATATAAGTAAGGAAAGCATAATTGCCGGTAATTACATTTGACTTACATACAGGCAAAAAAACACACACACACACACATATACTCACGCCTGTAATCCCCGAAGGGGTAGGCAGAGGTAACTAGTACACCCACTTTTCGCCGAATTTCGGTCCCATAATGTGATAGGGGGCGAGCCTATCGCCATACCGGGCACAGATTCAAGACTCCGGGGCTAATACTGAGGAATTTCTAGATCAAAAACCCAATATCACTTTACCCGACCCGGGGATCGAACCCGAGACCTCAGCATAGCAGTCGTAACGCATGCGTAATTACAACTCCGCCACTGAGGCAATCCTTTTTGTACGAGGAAAACTGTCTTTCTTATGTCTCTCTAATGAGTATTTGTTGATCTACGATTGGTAGGTAGTTGTTAGTATCACGAATTTCTCTGAGAATTATATGCCTTTGATGACTTTCTCGCGTGGCATTACTAGTCATTTACAAGTGCTGTACCTACCTCGAAAACAGTCGCTAATAAAATCATCTTGTACCTATAGATGTAACATGCCCACGATATAGGTGTACCGATCTTAAAGAATATTGTGAAGTGAGAGCCTCAGTGGCGAGTAGCTGTGAAACGAGAGGCCGTGGGTTAGATTCCCACAACGAGACAAATGTTTGTGTGACAGACAGACATTTGTTTCGGGTCTGGGATGTTGTGAGACCATAGTCCCTCGTAGTTCTTGATACCCACGATACAGGTTTCACCTAGTGTGTGTGGGGTCAGAACTATGACTGTTGGGTCTATAGAAAAATGAAAAGCAAATTTGAGCGCCTGAAAATCTCACTGCCGATACGCAATAGCAAAATCACTTAACGTCGGTTTTATACAGTAATTATTACTGGTTATTACAGTGTCGAGTTGGAAACAAAACAAAAATATAGATACCACTAAGAAATAATTATTCAACAAACCGTAGAATTAAACGAGGGATAGGTCCCAGCCTCCACTAGTATCACAGTCCAGTTGCTGACTTCAGTAAGTCTGTTGGCCAGCACGGCGCCGGCGGAACCAGCACCAATAATGATGAAGTCGGCATGTTCGTGGTGTGACACTTGATGAGAAATAAACGTTTAATTATATGACCACAAGCTACCTACATATACTAGATTACTTACAGTGGTATAGCCTCGCCAAAGACAGAGCCTTAAGTATGAATAAACCGGTTCGACTGGGGTAATGCCACAGTCTAACAGAAAACCAAAGTAAAGCGAGAGCTAGTGGTTGCTTTCCTTAAAATGAGAGTGATATCTTAATTCGTTTATCCCCTTCCCTCTCCGAATTACTTTCATTTCCTAAAAACCGGTAATGAATGGTAAAAATACATCACAACTTTAACTGAATCACAGCAGTCCAGACGGGAATGCCAAAGAGCAATACGTAATACAGAACTGCGACCCAAAACAGGTATTGTAGACGTAGGACGAAATACAGCCAAACTAAAGTGGGTTTGGGCAGGACATGTGCGAATGAGTAGTGAGAGATGGGCAAAAGCTATCACCGAGTAGGTTATTAGGTAATTAAAAAACAACCTTGAGGGGTATAATCCGAAGGGTATATCGAAGCACCGAAGTTAAGCGCAGCTAACATAGCCAGCGCTAGCTCTAGCAGTTGAGCCAGAGAGGTTGACACAATTGCCTCCAGACTGCTCGCTATGGAATCAGAGTCCATTCTGTACAAAAAAAATCCCAGTTATCCTACTAAACCTACTAATATTATAAATGCGAATGTTTGGATGGATGGGTGGATGTTTGTTACTCAATCACGCCAAAACGGCTGGACGGATCTGGTTGAAATTTGGCACAGAGATAGATTATAGTCTGTAATAGCACATAGGCACATATAATTTTTATCCCAAAAAAGGTACGGTTCCCGTGGGATAGTTTCGATTTTGTTTAACACAGAGCAAGGGATCGCCATGATTTTTTGCATAGTGTTAATTGAAGGGTCTGAAAACATGGGCGCCGTTTTATCCCCGAAATTGCACGGTTCCTATGGTATAGCATAATATAGATATTGTAATAGCTTAAGATCTCCATGGATTTTATACATTTTCTTTCAAACATAATAACTTACCACGCGAAGCCACGAGCAAAAGCTAGTTATAATATATAGTAGAGGATCCGATTAAGAACGACCTTCACCCATCTGTTTAATTAATGGATGAAAAGTATATTGTATGAAATATTATATGTTACAAAATAAATCGCGAGTGGGCTGGCTAAAAAAATACTGGCCGAACTATGCTTAATTCAAAATTCAAAAACGACTTTTTATGCATCTTGTATTGATGAGTTTAATGAATAAATGTAATACCAATCGAAAGTATTAAGCCTATAGAATATACAAACGTTGGGTGGTCTATTCTAGGCATGACTACTGGGTTGGCAGGTATAAACAGGTAAATCGTTATTAGTTATTTTCACCCATTTGTTTAATAAATGAATCTCAAAATAAGCGCTATTTCATTTTGCACACGATGATATAAGGTTATCTGAAAAAAAATCTGGTTCAAATTATGGTTGTTGAGTTTTAAATATTGATTTTTTTATGCGAATGGAAATGTGCGACAATGAGGTCCGAGAAAAGTATCGTGCGATAGTAGGGGACTGTTTTAGCAAGTTTTGACTCGAAATACTATACCACCATGCTGCAAATCCCTAAAACCAAAAAAAATAGAGAACAATTTTTGTTAAATCTTTGTGGCTTAATGCAACAGATTCTGAATTTATGAAACTCCAGCCTGAAAACTGTGGTTGGCATTTAGATGATTATTTAATCCAATAGGATTTATTGGGGACCAAACGCCTTTAATAACACTAGATATTGTTGAAATAACAGAAACAGATGACGAATCTACCGAATTTGACTTCCGATTAATCAGATTCACAGTAGTATTTATTAATTTAAAAACATTTTCATTAATACATATATTCCACAGAGAAGTCGGTTTATGGCAGGACAACGTCTGCCCGGGACCACTAGTAGTAAGTATGTATATAGTATATACTATATGTTATTTTAAAAAGAAACTATATATGTTTCACATTTTACAAAGATAATTTAACTGTCCTAACCTTATGAGTGACGTTTTCCTTTCCTTTATAAGTAGGTACTGAAATAAGTGAAGTTATCATAACTGACTGAATCGACTCGGGGGAAAATGGCGGGAATGTGATGTGACGTTTTATTTGTGTTTTATAAGTGTATTTATATTCTTTTAACAAGTGGCGTTGCGCGCTAACTCTCTTTCACTTTATGTCGAATACCTCGAGTGTTTAACAGCTCGCAACCCTAATTTGCAGCCATTTGTTCACAGGCAGCGATATATCATCATATTTAAAAAAAAATAGCCTTAATTTTATATAAAAAAACATGCGTATACGTCATGAACGTATAAATACACCAAACTATTACCTGTTTACACCTGGCTGCGAAGTAGTTGCGGCCGAGTGCAACAGCACCCATCGATTTTCGAATTCTTTACAAACATTGCTATGATGTGGATGGTATTTTATTTAAAAAATAAGTGACGAAATTTTTTTTGGCAAATTAATAAACATTAATTTAATTAAAATTACTTGCGGCCACTTATTGACTGGCACCCTGCTATCAATGTATTCTCCTAATCATAAATGTATGTAAAAATGTGAATTTAATTAACTACGCGATGAACGTAGAGATTTTGCAGCCGGATCTCGTACTATAAGCGCAGTGCGGTCCAATTAGAGTATCGAGTAGCGAGAAATAATCTATCCCTCGCTACTCAACACCATCATGCCGGCCTACTTCTTAACACTACGCCATGGGCAAGAAGGTGAAGAAGCGGTCAAGGGTCTATTGTCAGAGTACCTACTCAGAAGGCCGCAAAATGGCCAAACATTTTACTCCAACTCTAGACCCCCGCGAAAAACCGGATGTACACTGGCTGATCCCGGAACGCGACACACTTGCGTGTGCCACTATGGCGGGTTTTACACCCTGTGTACGGTGGTCGCTATCCGGGCGGATATGAAAATCCTACCACCAGCAAAAAAATTTTAATTTTAATTTAATTTTAATTTAAAAATAATGTTACGAATTTTATCGCGATTTATTTTACTTTTATAGTAACGACATTTCGACTGTTGTTTACAGCCTCCGGCATTAAGTCCGCCTATACTTAAATGTATAAAGTGTTAAATAAATAAATATGCAAATATATACAAAGTACAAAAAAATGGTGATGGGTCTCATTTAAGGTCGTCACCATAATTTTGACTTTCCATAAACAAAATAATCCACACAAACAAAAAATATCCATGTTCTTACCATACATAATACTTTCTAATAAACAAATATATCCTACTATAAATAAATTATTTATATATTTATGGAGGAAATAACTTAAATCTAAAATTACCCTTTATCATAAATATTATCATAATTTATGTTGTTGAGAATATTTTTAAATTATATTTTTTTTTCTAATACAGTCTGGATGAACATATTGGCGCAAAAATAAATTCAATAACTCAATATTATATTATGTCTATCCAAAATCGAAAAACAAAGCAAGTGGCCTAACCGACAAAAAGTTTGGAGACCTCTTTTTAGAGCAATAATATAAACTTACTTGTCCGAAGCTCTTAGAAGAATGCTCTAAAACATACGCAGTCCATTTTATACCATCATTTTTTTATTGACACGGCTAGATCAAATATTGGTTTTAAAAAGAAAATGTGGGTTCAAGTAGTCACGTTTTCCAGATGAATGAATTATTATTAATTACATATATTATTTCAAGGTCCTGTACATCTGAAGCATTTATATCAACATTATATTTTAGCGTTACAATACGGACTGATTATTGTTGCAAAAATGCAGTGAATATACCGTCATTCAATATACCTACCGTTAATAATTTTAACAAGTTTATTTTAAATTAAATCACGTATTAATAATTATAAAACAATTAGGTAATTATGGATTTGGGACGATAGTATTAGGGTGTTTACTATTATTAGAAATACCGAAGGTATAACGGAGGTATTCCGTATTACTTAGACTAGTTGGGGGTAGTTAATAATGACAACCAAAGTGGGAGTAGTAAATGTTTAATATAAAACGGAGTGCCTTCCGCGCTCCGGTGTTCAGTTCAGTTGTTTTGTGAAGTAGAAGACTAGGTGATAGCCAGGATATTCGTGGTTCGTTCGGTGTTGTAAGAGTTAATCGTAATCAGTTCAATGGCCGCGTAGTTTAGCTTAAAGGGTAATGCTGGTAGATTAATTATAAAGAGAATCCTGACATGCGTGTGTGTTAATATTAAGCACTGAGATGTGTAACAGTGTCGTGTAAATCAATCAATAAATTATAAACATTGTATTTGTGCCTTTTAAATATCCATCTTGCATAGTTTTGTTGATGTTCCTAACAATAGATGGCGGGACACTCGGCTGATTGAGCCTTCTTGGTCCGAACGACTGGTCGTATGTGGATATTGTTTTAAAAAATAAACAGCAAGGTATTTTAAAAATAGAATGATATTACAAACAAGAAGGTGCAAGAAGGCCTGTAGTTTGACATTCAATTAGGAGAGATATGGTACAATTACGGAAATACAATATTGCTCTAATATTATTTTGCACAATTACTTGCAGCCTGAATACTATTGTTCGTTCTATTTATAAGATCTTATTGTACAATATTCTAACTAATAAACTTAAATGATTAATTGTTGTTAGAATTGGAAGATATCCTGCAATATATACATAGAAAATACATCACACGATAACATGGCGGTAGCATCTCAACAAAGTGCAACATCATTTTGACATATATTCTACCAATAGACACGAACTGTCGTAGAAACAATATGTTCAATATGTGATTGTGTAAATTAAAATAATGCAAACTTTAAACGTTAGTGAAAAATAAATAAATGGCATTAAATATTGTATAAAAGCGTTTATTTCATAACTACTTTTTTCCTTGAAACAAAATCAATATGGTAAATTTCTGACGTTTAGTAGTAGAGCTTATCGCTGGGTCTACCTTAGCCTTATATTTCAGTAGATTTATTGTCCTTTTTGGAAGTGTTTTTACAATAACGCTGTATACGTCCTGACATTTCTACAAGCGGGCACTTACTCCTTTAAAAAAGAAAAATAGGAATTGTATAAAAATAATGTGGATAATCAATACAAAGAATAATCATCCATCAAGTGCCTATTTTGCACCCTCTGATCGATTGATCTATGACTGTAAGCAGCGTAATAACTCCGTCACTTTTTCTCGATCGGGACTTTTCGCGCGCCAATATGGGGCAAACTAAATAATACACTTGCCTAATTTTGTTGTGAAAAATAGACTTTCCCATATTCAGAATTAAAATTAATTATTATTTTTTTAAATTACGTTTTAAACGTTATTTACCTTATATATTATTAACAGTTTCACTGTAAATCAATTTAAGGCAGATTTGCTCGAGAATGTCGCTACAAATAATTAAAACTAATTCGACACTGAAAGATGTAATGTGGTGTGCTTACTTCGGTAGCACCGGAACCGCACACCGGAACCGCAACTCGGTGGAACATGATGTTTGTTCTGGTCGCCGCATCTAGTACGTAGTACATATAGATCGCTGGTGTGATACGAGGGACAGCGATTTATAAGCTGCATGACGGCACATAGATATTTTTTTTTAATTCGGCACTTGATCTTAAGCGCAGTGCCACTACTCAACACAATCATGCCGGCCCGCTGTGTAGCTTCTTTACACTACGCTTCAGACCCAGGATCATAGGAAGGAGGGAACACGGTAGTAGCTGGCAAACTGTTCCACAGCTTGATGGTGCGGAAAAAATACGAATTTGCGAACCTCTTGGTTCGGGCCAGGGTAGTAGACACCACGAAGCTGTGGCTCCGCAAGCCAGTACGCATGGTTTTCGTGTGAAAGCGAGAGGATAAGATAAGATCAAACAATTATTCAAAGCATTCGCCATGACACAGACGGTAGAACACGCTAAGCGCTAAAATATCCCTTCACAGCTGTTGTGGCGCCAGGCTGTTGGTCACGTCTGCATCATTAACAATGCGGATGGTCCGCCGCTGCAACCCTTCCAAGGCATCGAGCAGTATTGCATTCCCGGCCGCCCCTGCGCTTTATATAAGCGGTAGAGCTGACCGGGCGTGAAAAACCGCCGCATTCTGTTCAGGATTCCGCCCCTGTGGCAGACATTACGCCCTCGATGTGACTCCTGTGATTAAGATACAGCGGATATCCATACCTAGGATACTAAAGTAATTCCGCATTGTGAGTGGAACACACACAGTGAACAATGGGGATGGGAGAAAATGGGGATTTATTTCCCGAGAAAGCGCACACATGGATTTTTTGGCACTAAACTCAATCCCACTCCTGGTACCTCATGATGAAATCAGATCCAAGGCCCGGTTGAGCTCAATGGCAAGATCCTCGCGTCTCTGTATCTGAGAGATGACGCGAGGATCCGTCCGGCAACCATGAAAGTTGCTGCAATAACGCCCATGGACCGTGCTATCATCTGCATAGCCATGAATGTTGCCGAGCGACAACACATCGTTGATAAGCAGAATAAACAAGGTGGCGAAAGCACAGAGCTTTGTGGTACTCCGGCATTTACTAACATGAGCTGCGAATGCGTGTCCATCAACGACGACACGCATTCTATGCTTATGCAGAAAGCCGGAAATCTAGTTGAACAGGTTGTCGGGCAGACCGTATTTTTTGTATGAAAAAAGGGAGCAAACGGCCAGGAAGCTCATCTGATGTTAAGTGATCATCTGTAATGTATACCTTGAGCTTGAAGAGAAGGCCACAATGCCAGACCCTATCAAACGCCTTGACTATGTCGAGATTCACAGCCAGAGCCTCGCCATGTCAATCGCCTCCCCTCGGTGATGTAATACAATGTCTAATACGAATATCAGGCATTGTGTGACCGCGACCGGGCAGCGTAGGTGGTAAATGAGCATTGCAATCCTCGAGACTTGATTTAGCCGCGAAGTGATCTGCCAGGAAATCGGCCTACTCTTACGAGCTATGGGCTAGTGTTCCATTTCGATATCTCAGCAGCGAAGGGCGACAGAAATGAGATTGGATGGCCTTGGCCAAGCTCTAATAAGAACGATTGCGTGTCGGGTGTTTAGCTAAAGCACATCCAATCTTGGAGACACGCTGGGCTGGGATTGTAGGCCTTGGCAGCACGGTTGTAGGCTGCTTTGAGTGACTTGAGGTTGGGATCCTTCTTAGCTCAACCCCCGGTCCAAGCACGATACGCCGCCTGTTTCTTCCCAACAACATCGGCGCATGCACGATTGAACCAAGAGCGTCCTTGGCCCTTGCCTGCGATCTCAGAGGAAGGGATGTAGTATTCCATTCCTATTCTGATCTCGCAAACAATGGCGTCGGCACTCCCACAAGGATCCTTTCCCTCAAAGCAGCGCTGCCGCCAAGGGATGTATGCGAAGTAATCTCGCATACAATCCCTATCTGCCGACGAATAGTGCCAGACCCTGCGCTTGACCTTCAGGAACCGGAGTCCGCGGATGTTAACAAACTCCATTGTAAATGTGCTGGTGGGGTTACGCACCGCTGTAGAACCTGCTCTTTTATTTTGCATTGGCATGGAGTTATGGAAGGAGGAGGTGAAGAAGCGGTTGAGGTTCTAGTGTCAGGGTAGTCAGAAGGCCGCAACAAGTGCAGGTCCACTAAAAGAGCCGAGAGGAGGTGAGCTGATCCGCCGGACGGAACCGCCCCGTACCCTCCCGGGATAGGCTGCGGGGACCCCACATCCAGTCACCAATCGGCAAGATGGATCCACCCAAGATTATGCGCGGCATAATGGGGCAGCCTCTCGTGGTGGTTGACCACGATTGGACCCCTGTACTGTACCGCGAGCGGCCAGCGGTACAACCGTTTCTACAGGTCTTCCAGGCCGACGGATCAGTACGCCTCCTACCGACTGTGAACCGGCTAATACCCGCTCGGCCAAACATCGTACTCCAACTCTAGCCCGCCGACGATAACCGGAAGTACACTGGCTGATCCCGGAACGCGACACACTTGCGGTGCCACTATGGCGGGTTTTACGCCCTGTGTACGGTGGTCGCTATCCGGGCGGATACGAATATCCTACCACCAGCAAATTTTATCAGTAATGTCCAAAATTAAACACAGGAAACTACCCTATTATTGACAATTATAATGGCAATTATAAACAAAAAAATACTACTTCATGGACTCTGTTCCAAAAAGCACAATAATTCCAAAGTTTTAAGTTTTCACTTCAGTCGGAAGTCGCCATGGCTACCTACGTTTTTGTAATATTATCGTTTTTCATTGTTCTTTTCATAAGAAGTTAATTATGTAGATAAACAATAAATATGAATAATGTTCCATTTTGTTTCAATACACATGTATCAAAATTTCACTTTTATTTGTTCAACCGCAAGTTTACAGAAGTATTTAAGACACTTGCATCAATATACCAAGACGCTATTGCAACGTGCCTGTAAGAGCACGTGTTTTTATCACATGCTTGCATTTGGCAGTTTGACAGCCTCCGTGGCGCAGCGGGCGATTAGTCAGTTGTGAAACGGGAGGTCGTGGGTTCGATTCCCACATCGAGACAAATGTTTGTTTGACAGATAGATGTTGGTTTCGGGTCTGGGTGTTGTGGGACCGTAGTCTCTCACAGTTCTTGCTACCCACCGTACAGGTTGAACCTAGTGTGGGGTCATAACTATGGGCGTGAATGTAAAGTGTTGGGGGGTATTTATAATTATCTAGAATCGATGAGCAATATCAATATCAGTTACAATTTTGATATGAAGATAAAGAATTATTTGAGTTTAAAAATAATGTTATTCATAAATTCCTTAAATGAGTACTCCTAATCTCATAGTAAGATTACTTCACAAACAACTCCCAGACCCGAAAAAAAATATTTCCGGATCATAGAAACATTTGTCTCGGTGCAGGAATGTAACCTACAGAGATCATTCAACAGTCACACGCATAGTTCTGACCCCACACTAGGTCAAACCTGTTTCGTAGATATCAACTACGAGGGACTACGGTCCCACAAAACCCAGACGCGAAACAGACATCTGTCTGTCACACAAACATTCGTCTTGTTGCGGGAATCTAACCCAAGGCTCCCGTTTCGTCGCCGGCTTCTCGGTCGCTGTTCCACGGAGGCTGTCATAAGTATATGTATATTGTACAAAGTTTATAGTCTTCATACTAAACAAATGATGAAAAAGTTAGGTTTGCGGCTAGATGCTTCCCGTGCTAGTGTACAAGATTATCTTTTAAGTCTTGTATCAAATAATAATACTGGACATTTGTTTTGTCGATAAGAAACTTATAGAAGTATCTATAAGTTTTATAAATATCAGTAGGTATATATAAAAGCAAAAAACTGACTGACTGACGTGTCAACGCACAGCCTAAACGGCTGGGGTTAGAGACTTGAAATTTTGACAATAGGTACCTTTTATGACATAAGCATCCACTAAGGAAGGGTTTTTGGAAATACCACCCCTAAGGGGGTAAAATAGGGGATGAAAGTTGATATGAACATCGGCTAATTTTTTTAAGTTTTATTCATGAAAATTAGTATATGGCATTTTAGTTAAAAATATATATATTTCAGGATTTTTGGAAATTCCATCCCTAAAGGGGTAAAATAGGGGATGCAAGTTTGTATGAAAATCAGTCATTTTTTAAGTTAAACACATGAAAATTGCTATTTTGAATTGTATACTTTTTCTCTCAAACATGACCTCCACGCAGGCGGAGTCACGAGCAACAGCTAGTAATACCCATATTATAAAGTATTGTAATAGGGACACAAAAGTCATACAATTACTATTTTTAGCTTGTATTAGTTCAATAATTTTGATAATTATTAGTTAAAGTACAATAGGTACATAATTTTCCACATTTAGTACATGCTACATATATACTTAAATAATAATAATACTAGCCCTGTATTAAACATTGTCCCACTGCTGGGCACGGGCTGGGCCTCCTCTACTAATGAGAGGGGTTAGGCCTTAGTCCACCACGCTGGCCTAATGCGGGTTGGCAGACTTCTCATACCTTCCAAAAATTCTCAGGTATGCAGGTTTCCTCACGATGTTTTCCTTCACCGTTAAAGCAAGCGATAATTAACATTTTAATACACACATAACTTTAGAAAATTCAGAGGTGTAGCCACTTGGGTTTCGAACCTACGACTTTCGTCTTGGCAGTCCGTACCGCAACCAACTAGGCTATCGCTGCTATTACATATATACTTACATATATTATAAATGAATAATTGTAAATAAATATACCTAACAGTTACACTTATAGTCCTGAACCTACACTACGTCAAACCTGTATCGTGGGTATCAAGAACTACGAGCGGATAAAGAACTGACTGGACGGCACTGCGCTTACATCCGGTGCAGTGTGGTCACTTTGCCGTGCTAGAATAATAAAAAAAACTACATTCCCACAGCACCAATGAAACAGGTATTTCCAACACACCTGAAACAATTATTTGACAGCCTCCATGGCGCAGTAGGCGAGTAGCCGGCTGTGAAACGAGAGGCCGTGGGTTCGATTCCCACACCGGGACAAATGTTTGTGTGACAGACAGATATTTGTGTCCGGGGTCTGGGTGTTGTGAGACCGAAAGTCACTCGTAGTCCTTGATACCCACAACACAAGACTCGTATCTTAGTGAGATCGGGGCCATGTGTGTGACCTTTGGGTGTTATTTATTTATTTTATTTATTTATGGATGACACAAACATTTGTATCGGTGCGCAGATAGTACTCGCAGACTCTTATTTCTCGGGCATTTATTATAAAAAAAAAGCTGAAATAATACATAGTTTAGATAATATGTCTTCAAAGGCGTCAAAAACCTTTACTAGTTGCGACAAGCCATATGATTGTCGTGAAGTTTCTCTCTAAAACTGGTTACGTCTGTACTGTGCCTCTGGATGAAAAAAAAATAGTAATTCCGAAGAAGCTCACAATCATTAGTCTGTCGAGCGTTCTCTTAAAAGTACCTGAAATACAGCCAAGAAGACTCGTCCTCTTAAATCACGACAATGTCTCTTCGATCAAGAACAACTTTCTTGCAAAAAAGACGAATGCATTTTTGTTTGTAAAATATGGAAAAGGTCGTGAACCAATCTCGTCACAGCCCGGAGTTAGCTACATGCAGCTTCTTATCTTGGAAATCAATGATTTTATCAGAGGTTTCACATTAACATGACCCACATCAAAAGCATATTCATAGATAAGTGGGCCCCTTTGAAAAATGGTTTGAGCGAATAAAATACTGATTAAAATGACATATATTAAAAGCAACATATAAAATCATTACACTCACTGTATTGCTATTTTTTGGACAGGCTAAATCTATACGAGCGTAGCATTTATAATCAGATGATATCTACGATATGAACCAATTCCACATGCATACAGTAAAAAAGTACAAACTACACCGGCGATAACTCACTTCATTTATCTATTTAACTGATTTCATTTTATTAAAACTGTAAAATATAAATTATTACTTTTTAAATAAAAATTAAACCGCCTTCAAAAAAACCCAGACACAACTAAAAAGCAAAAAATAATTGGTTACATTTAAATCAATTAGTTATATGCAATTTAAATCAATTATTTTTGGAGTCGGTGCCGGTGTTGTTTTCTTTACTTTTAGATTTATAAAAACCAAGTCTGGATCTATTTTATATTTTTTTGTATGCCTGATTATTCTGTTTTTTCCATGTTTTGGCTGGCACCGACTCCAAATAATTGATTTAAATTGCATATAACTAATTGATTTAAATGTAACCAATTATTTTTTGCTTTTTAGTTGTGTCTGGGTTTTTTTGAAGGCGGTTTAATTTTTATTTAAAAAGTAATAATTTATTTTTTGCTTTTTAGTGGTAAATTATATAAAATCGGTTAAAAGCTGCTGAAGATATTAGAATTTACGTGTATTTTAATTTTATCACCCCCCTCCCTCACCCCCACCCTTTTTACCCTCTCTCACTGAAACTTAACTTTTATAATGAACGTAATGCAAAAAGAACCACTGGAATACTACTTAATTTTAAGGAGTTACCCTCTCCAGCTCCGAAGATATTCATCAGATCTTCACCATATTTTTATGGGACCAAATGACAAGCACCAGCTTTCAATCAAAGAAAGAATGGTCGAAATCGGTTCACACAGTACAGAGAAACGAGGTAACAAACATAAAAAAAAAAAAAAAAAAAAAAAAGCAACATACAGTCGAATTGAGAACCTCCTCCTTTTTTTGAAGTCGGTTAAAAATTAAAAGTAATATGTATTGTGTCCCACTTTTAGGCTAACCGCCCCGAGCAGAAAGTAGTCAAAGTTGAGATTTCAAACGCTCAAAATAGGACACCTTTATTAGCAATTTTTATTAACCGACTTCAAAAAAGGAGGAGGTTAACAATTCGTCGGAATCTTTTTTTTTATGAATGTTACTTCGCATTGGACCAAGTCAGGATCTGATGATGGTATCTCAGAAAAATCGAGGGCAACGCTCAAATTTTATAAGGACGTATAATTTGTTTTTTATTAAAGTCGGTGTACTTTTTCTTTTTATGAATTAAAAAACTTTTATAAGTCTGTATTATATACGTTAAATAAAATTTGTAGCACTTTTGACTCAAATTTTTATTCCATGAGCCTTTTTAACTATATCAGCACCTTTTTCAGCCATCATGATGATTGGTGCGTTTGTGTTCCCACTGACTATTTTCCACATGGAACTTCCATCTATAACTCTAAGCCTTTTGGTACCATATACCCGAAATTGAGGATCTATTACGCCTTGTCCTTCGGGTCCCATAGCACACGTTCCTACAGGATGCCACAAAGTAGAAGCCATGTTCAGAACGTAGCATTTCCAATACTCATGTGTGTTCTTTGTTAAACCTCTACATTGATCCACAGAACCAACAGCGGTCGCATTGATTTCTTTCATATATTTTGTATTGAGAACAGCTAGATAATCTTCCACACATCGCGCGTGTTTCTCCAAGTCATCTGGGTTCGTATAATAGCCATTTAGTATAAGAGCTTTTGTCTCCGGATCTTTACTCTCCAGATATACTCTCCCTTTGGATTCTGGATGCAGTAAAGTGACAATTGCAGTAATTGCTGATTTTTTCTGTACACTCTCTGCTATTTCATGACAATAATTTCTGTCATATCTGAATACATGGCTGCAAATGACCGTAGGCAGGACTGAACCGGGACCTACTGGTAACGCTACAGTTTGATAATCAGGATAAGTTTGTGATTTATTCAGTGCCACGTGCCCCATTAACACAGGGTTAGGAAATATATCTAGATTAGCTACTAAATCAATGTTATTAGGGTAAGATGCATTGACTCCTATTTTTATAACCACTGGAACAGTAGGATGGTCCTGCAGATTTTCGCCTACTTTTGGCGAATCGAGTAGTACTTCGATGCCCATATCTTCCAAATGCTTCTTAGGTCCGACTCCGGACAACAGCAATAAGTGTGGACTGTTGATAGCTCCTGCTGAAAGTATTACTTCTTTATCAGCTATTAGATTAATGACTTTTCCACGTGGAAGCTTAACCTCTACACCAACAGCCTGCATATTTTCATCAAATAGTATTTTTCTACAGTAAGTTTTAACCAAAATCCGCAGATTTTTACGGTCTTTTATAGGTCTAAGAAACGCAACCGACGTACTCTGGCGTGTCATATTATCTATAGTGTATGTAGGCAAAGAATATCCTAACTGTTTGTACCCATTAGTATCTACTAGAATATCATGTCCGAGCTCCTTGAACGCAGCTAACACGTTTTCTACCCTTCCATGCCAGCGTGGACGAGTTACGCCTAGATAACCATCAGTGCCGTGTAAATCAGCTGAAGGACTTGCCAATATTTCTTCATCACGGAGGCGTTCACTTTTCTTAAAGTAGGGTTTGACGCAGTCCCAACACCAACCCTTCAGTCCGTATTTTTCCCATTCGTCGTAATCCCTCTCATTGCCTCTTACATAAAACATATAGTTAGCGCCGCTGGATCCCCCCAGCATCTTGCCTCTGGTGAGGTGAATGTTCTTGGTTATGTGAGCTTGACTTGAATACCCGTCGTCAACGGTGAAGTAGTTCCAGTCTTCGTAAGAGTAGTCAACCAGTGGAAATAAACCTGGCAGCTGGAAGAATTCAAATATGAAATGTAATGGGGTTTCGGGCCAAGACCATTCAGGAAATGCCATCTGAACTGGCCTTGGCCGGAAAGCAACCCCATAGATACGCAAAATACCAATAGGCATAACAACTCACACAGATATAAAACTATTATTGACAAAAATCAGTGAAACACTTAGGAACCAAAAATTTTTTTTTTTATGTATTGTATAAATATTAGAGTGTGGAATGAAAAATTGGCAAACGACGTTCGCATCGAAATTATGTAAAGGAAAGGAAGAAAAGAAAAGAAAGTTAGTAAAGGACAGATTAGAAGTACTCTAAACCGAAGTAAATGAAGACGATGAAGTGGTGTGTCAGGATCGTACAAAGTGGGAATATATATAAGTCTCTGCCTAAATGTAATGCCTGGATAAAGGCGTGAATTATCACATATCCCATAGGAGTATACACATATATTAATGTGTGTATGGACGTAACTTAATGATATAAAGTGGATTAATACTTTTCTTGAAGATATAAATACTAGAACATTATTGAAAAGGCCACTAAATAGTAACATGAGTAATATCGACGAGGCTTGTTGACAAAAGGTAACATGTCAATATTATTAAAGTTACAATAATAAATAAATAACACCCAACAGTCACACACATAGCCCTGACCCCACACTAAGATACGAGTCTTGTGTTGTGGGTATCAGGGACTACGAGAGACTTTCGGTCTCACAACACCCAGACCCCGGACACAGATATCTATCTTTCAAACAAACATTTGTCCCGGTGTGGGAATCGAACCCACGGCCTCTCGTTTCACAGCCGGCTACTCGCCAACTGCGCCACGGAGGCTGTCAAATAGTATACCTATCCACATGTAACCCACACAGACTGAAAAATCGCTACGATTTAGACCTTAAACTTAAATATCGTCCTTTCTTCACTGAGTATTATCAACCGAAAATATGTAAATTCTCAAGCAGTTAGTTCATGTGGCTGCATAAGATTTTAAAAAAAACATTTAAAATGATACCATGACAATTATTTTTTCACACATAGCGTTGATTAGATACTTTTTTTTGTTGTCGCGGGGAAAGCATTTTATTACTGCCTACCGCTCCGGGGGGAAGCGGAATGAGAATAAAACGGTTATGCTGGACTAGCCGGTCTTACGACCCAGCACCCCCTCGCCCGGACGATGGCTGTCCGGACAGCCGCTGGTCCGAGTCCCTACCCCCTAAAACCAGCTAAAACCCCGCGGTGGCCTTCTTCGGCGCTTACGGAGCGATCGCGGGGTATTCTAAGGAGTGCCAGAATTGCTTCCGGAACCGTCCCTGCGCGGTGCCTCGTAGCGGCTTTTCTCCATGGGTTGATTAGATACCTACCATGTGGCACAATTTAATATGAAAAATAATGATATTAAACAAACCTTAGATTGAAATGAAGGATAGGTCCCAGCCTCCACTAGCATGACGGTCCAATTGCTAATTTCAGTAAGTCTGTTGGCCAGCACGCATCCCGCAGAACCGGCGCCAATTATAATGAAATCAACATGTTCCTGATCTAAAACTGAATGCAAAATTAACATTTTAGTAAAATGGTTAATATAACATTTTAATTTTATAGGATTTTCGGGTTTATAGTCCAGTCTAATTAAGTATTCAACGTAAGAAAAAAAGACAATGATTGGTAAAAAAAATTGTAGAAAACATTTCAGCCAGACAGCAGACAGCCACCGTGGCGCAAATAGCGAGTAGCCGGCTTTGAAACGAGAGGCTGTGGGTTCGATTCCCACACCGGGACAAATATTTGTGTGACAGACAGATATTTGTGTCCGGGGTCTGGGAGTTGTGAGACTAAAAGTCTCTCGTAGTCCCTGATACCCACAACAAAAGACTCTTATCTTAGTGTGGGGTCGAGGCTATCTGTGTAAATGTTGGGTGTTATTTATTTCATGTATAGATCGTGATTCCTGCTGGGAATCTGTCATTATACTGAGGACCTATATGTATCACGATACTGATGGTAGGATATTCATATCCACCGGATAGCGAACACCGTACACAGAGTGTAAAACCCGCCATAGTGGCACATGCAAGTGTGTCGCGTTCCGGGATCAGCCAGTTTTCAGTTTTAGTACATCCGGTTTTTGTCGGAGTTGGGGTACGATGTTTCGCCGTTTTGGGGCATGGCGTAGTATGAAGAAGCAGGCTGACATGATTATGTTGAGTAGCGGGGATAGATTGTGCTACTCGATACTCTAATTGGACAGCACTGCGCTTACCATCAAGTGCAGTGTCGTCACTTTGCCGCGCCAACATAAATGAAGAAGCGGTCGAGTGTCTAGTGTCAGAGTACTCAGAGGGCCGCAAACCGGTCAAACATCGTACCCCAACTCTGGGCCCCGACAAACGACCTTCTAATAAAAAGTTACCTTGAGCCGAATAATCCAAGGGGAAATCCGAATCTTCTAAATTGAGCGTAGCAAACATAGCCAACGCTGCTTGGAGTATCTGGATCAGAGGCTTTGTGGTTAGCACCCCAATGTAGCTCACTACAGACCCAATAAGGTCCATTCTGTATAAAAAAATCCAATTAGTGTTGAAAACGTCTCACTAGTCGTAGGTGGTGGATAATATAACCAAGAATACACATGTTTTATCTGAGGTAATTTTTATACTTTTTTTTCTATAGCGTGTGACTCTATTGTCTAAGAAAAATAAGATAGTTTGTTGCTTTTTTACGAAGACAACTAGGTACATATACTTATACCTTCATGCAAATGGGCATGAAAACTCCAACTGGTGCTGCTGGTGGTAGGATATTTATATCCGCCCGGATAGCGACCACCGTACACAGGGCGAAAAACCCGCCATAGTGGCACACGCAAGTGTGTCGCGTTCCGGGATCAGCCAGTGTATGTCCGGTTATCGTCGGGGGGCTAGAGTCGGGGTACGATGTTTGGCCGTGCAGGTATTAGCCGGTTCACAGTCGGTTGGAGGTGTTTTGATCTGTCGGCCAGGGAGACCTGTAGAAACGGTTGTACCGCTGGCCGCCCGCGGTACAGTACAGGGGCCCAATCGTGACTAACCACCACGAGAGGCTGCCCCACCATGCCGCGCATAATCTTGGGTGGGTCCGTCGTGCCGGTTGGTGACCGGATGTGGGGTCCCGGCGGCCTATCCTGGGAGGGTACGGGGGCCCTTCCGTCCGGCGGATCAGCTTACCTCCTCTCGGCTCTTTTAGTGGACCGGCGCTTGTTGCGGCCTTCTGATTACTCTGACACTAGACCCTCGACCGCTTCTTCACCTCCTCCCCCCATCAACTCCATGACAGTGCCTAAAAAGAGAAAAGGACCTACAGCGGTGCGTAACCCCACCACCGCTTTCACAATGGAGTTCGCTAACATCCGCGGACTCCATTCGAACCTTAATGCCGTCCACCACCATCTTGAGACGGCCCGGCCTGCTCTTCTCTTCCTGACGGAGACGCAGATTTGTAGTCCGACCGATACCACATACTTGCTTTACCCCGGCTACTCACTTGAAGAAAGCTTCAGGCCGAGGGCCGGGGTATGTCTGTATGTTCGGTCGGACGTCTGCTCTCGCCGTCTGCGCTGCATGGAGGACCCCTCCTTCTCCACCCTGTGGGTGCACGTCGACCTCGGCTCCCAGAGTCGGGTTTACGTGTGCCTTTACAGGTCACACGACGGGGACGTGGAGACAACTCGGCTATTTGATTACATTAGCCAGGCGACAGACGACGCGCAGGAGCAGTTCCCAACAGCGGAATTGGTTGTTCTGGGGGACTTCAACGCACACCATGAGTTGTGGTTGGGATCCTCCAAAACTGACCATGCTGGCAGAACTGCTCATGCATTCGCCTTGACTCATGGCTTGACACAACTGGTGAACCAGCCTACCAGGATCCCAGATGTGGCGAGTCATGCGCCCTCTCTGCTGGACCTTCTGTTGACGAGTCACCCGACTGGGTATACGGTGTCGGTCGGTGCTCCTCTGGGGACCTCCGATCACTGCCTGGTTGGGACGTCAGTACCTCGCGCTTTGCCTCCACGTCCCGTGAAGGTCAAGCGCAGGGTCTGGCACTACTCGTCGGCAGATTGGGATGGTATGCGGGATTATTTCGCATCCATCCCTTGGCGGCAGCGCTGCTTTGAGGGAAAGGATCCTTCTGCGAGTGCCGACGCCGTTGCTTGCGAGATCAGACTAGGAATGGAATATTACATTCCTTCCTCTGAGATCGCGGGCCACGGTCGAGGACGCTCCTGGTTCAATCGTGCATGCGCCGATGCTGTTGGTAAAAAACAGACGGCGTATCGCGCTTGGATCGGGGGTCGCGCTACGAAGGATCCCAATCTTAAGTCCCTCAAAGCAGCCTACAACCGTGCTGCCAAGGCTTGCAAGAGGGCGTACGTTAGAGCGGATGCCCAGCGCGTCTCCAGGATTGGATGTGCTTTGGCCGATCACCCGACAAGCAGTCGAGCTTATTGGAGCTTGGCTAAGGCCGTCCAATCTAATTTCTGTCGCCCCTCGCTGCCACCGCTGAGATATCGAAATGGAACACTAGCCCATAGCTCGCAAGAGAAGGCCGATTTACTGGCAAACCTCTTCGCGGCTAATTCGAGACTCGAGGATTGCAATGCTCATTTACCACCTACGCTGCCCGGTTGCGGTCACACAATGCCTGATATCCGTATCAGGCATTGTGATGTGCGGCGTGAGCTGCAGTCTCTCGACGTCCGGAAGGCTAGTGGTCCTGATGGTATCCCAGCGCTTGTTCTCAAAAAGTGTGCAGCGGAGTTGTCTCCTGCACTGACGCGCCTATACCGATCGTCCTACCTCTCAGGTGTTGTGCCTGAATCTTGGAGGGAAGCCAATGTGCAGCCGATCCCCAAAAAGGGTGATCGGTCAGACCCTAACAATTATCGCCCAATCGCCATCACCTCAGTGATGTGTAAAGTCATGGAGCGACTAATTAACAGCCAATTGGTTCGCTACCTGGAGGATCACTCGTTGATCAGTGACAGACAATACGGGTTCCGTCATAATCGATCAACGGGTGATCTTCTAGCGTTTGTATTACATCACTGGGGCGAGGCGATTGACAGGCATGGCGAGGCTCTGGCTGTGAGTCTCGACATAGCCAAGGCGTTTGATAGGGTCTGGCATCGCGGCCTTCTCTCCAAGCTCCCGGCATACGGTCTGCCCGACAACCTGTGCAAGTGGATCTCCGGCTTTCTGCATGAGCGTAGAATACGTGTCCTCGTTGATGGACACGCTTCGCAGCTCATGTCAGTAAATGCAGGAGTACCACAAGGTTCTGTGCTTTCGCCCACCTTGTTTATTCTGCATATTAATGATATGTTGTCGCTTGGCAACATTCATTGCTATGCAGATGACAGCACGGTTCATGGGCGTTATTGCAGCAAGCCTCCTGGTTGCCGGGCGGATACTGAGAGGAGACGCGAGGATCTTGTCATTGAGCTCAACCAGGCCTTGGATCTCATATCATCATGGGGTACCAGGAATCGGGTTGAGTTTAATGCCAAGAAAACCCAGGTGTGCGCGTTTTCGTGCAAGAAATCCCCGTTTTCTCCCATCCCCGTTCTTCAGGGTGTTCCACTCGCAATGCGGAATGACCTTAGTGTCCTAGGTATGGATATCCGCTGCGATCTTAATCCAAGGAGTCATATCGAGGGCGTAATATCCGCCACTTCCCGCAGGCTCGGAATCCTGAACAGGGTGCGGCGGTTTTTCACGCCCGGTCAGCTCTACCGCTTATATAAAGCGCAAGTGCGGCCGGGAATGGAATACTGCTCGCACATCTGGGACGGTTCCGCAAGGTACCTTCTCGATGCCTTGGATGGGTTGCAGCGGCGGGCCATCCGCATTGTGAATGATGCAGACGTGAGTAACAGCCTGGAGCCGCTACAGCTGCGTAGGGATATTTCCTCGCTTAGCGTGTTCTACCGTCTGTATCATGGCGAATGCTCTGAAGAATTGTTTGATCTTATCCCATCCTCTCCCTTCCATACCAGAACCACGCGTACTGGATTGGGGAGCCACAGCTTCGTGGTATCTACTACCCCGGCCCGAACCAAGAGGTTCGCAAACTCGTATTTTTGCGGCACCATCAAGCTGTGGAACAGTTTGCCAGCTACCGTGTTCCCTCCTTCCTATGATCCTGGGTCCTTTAGGCGTAGTGTGAAGAAGCTAAAAAGCAGGCCGGCATGATTGTGTTGAGTGGCGAGGGATAGACTGTCTCTTGCTACTTGATACTCTATCTGGACGGCACTGCGCTTACCATCAGGTGCAGTGTGGTCACTTTGCCGCGCCAGAATAAAAAAAAAAAAAAAAAAAACTTACATCATGTATCTACATATAAAATACAATAAGTTAATTAAATTCAGAATTTCATAATTATTTTGCATACTTATTAAATTCAACATCTGAGTGTACCCCGGAAACGATAGAATCTTTATGTTGATCACTTTGACCTAGTGCGGTGTCAGAACTATGTATGTGAGTGAAGAAGTTTATATAGAAAACTAGCTGTTGCTCGCGGCTCCGCCCGCGTGGAAGTTATTTTCGGGAGCAGAAGTATACAATCCAAGGAGTTGTCTTCTGCACTGAGGCACCTATGGCAATCGTCCTGACTCTCAGGTGTTGTGCCTGAAGCTTGAGATTACATTTAAATAATACCTAATAAGTGAACCCCTCACTTCGCCCCTTTATTTTTTTTTTATTTATTTATTTAGGAAAAACAAACAGTTATACATTGTGATAATATTCAAAGAATTATATATCTAAAAAATACAAATGTACAACCTACGACGTTCTTCACAGAATACATACAATTGTTACTTATTCACACGTGAGAGAAAGCCAACAAGAAAAGAAAAATGATACTAAAAATAAAATAAACAAATGACTGACTTAACTATACTAAAATTTACTAAAAACAATAACAATTAAGAGATAGAGCATTTGGTGGACTAAGAATGTTGTATGTTATCTATCCTTAACATAGTTTGAAGCAAGTTTATGCGAAATGAGTTGGGTGATGAAGCAAACAAATCTAATTCGGAAAATAAATCATTGTAAGTTTTGGTCAGGCGACGAAGAGGTGCACGCACTCCTGCATTTGTGCGACAGCTGGGAATACCAAAAAGAGGTTTGGCGCGCACCTCTCGTCTTATTACTGTCCTTGGGACAATGTAATATAGTTTGTTAGTTGTTGTTAGTAGTAGTTGTTGTTAGTTTACGTTTCTTTTAGGGATGATTTGGTAACAACGTTGAAACACGTATTTCTTTATTTCCTACCAAAAGCCTAAATATGAATTTTCAGATCCCTAATTGGAGGAATTATGGATTTCCCATAAAATTTTTGAACTCTACTATTTGACCCCTTTAAAGATTGTTTTTTGAGAAAAAAGATAGCCTATGTCCTTCTCCGGGATATATCTCATCATCTATCTCCTTGCCAAAACAGAGTTACTTTCGCATTTATAGTATTAGTATGGATAATATTTTTATTACTAACGGACAGAACCCCGAGCATATTGAGGTAAAAAAAATACCGGCTGATTACAATTTAAATGGTTTTTTCTCACCTCACATTCAACTATAAACAATACGCGAATAAATCATCTATAATAATATAGAAACGTACCTACGTTTCTTTTAGTTCTGTTGTCCTCGTTAGTTGATACTCTAAACTCTTAACTGAACTGCGCTTACCATCAGTCCATGCACTTTGCCCTGCCGCGGCGGGGATAAAAAAACTCTGCTGGATAACATCGATTATATTAATACACTCACATATCTCTTAATTTTTCTTATATAATAAGTAACTTATATAAACGGTAGGCAGCGGATTTGCTGTGCTCTGGTATTGCAGAAGTCTATGGGCGGCGGTGACTACTTACCATCAGGTGGCCCGTCTGCTCGTCTGCCTATCGAGGCGGCACTAAAAAAAAAGTGATGTCCCACCTTCTATATATCAATGTGTCCGACTGATAGTAGATTTTAAAAATTAATAAAATAAGTTTTGTTTCAATTTATATTCGCTTAAACATAAGATACCATTATATAATTTTGTTTGTGCATTTCACGATAAATTAAAAACTAAAATGAGTTTATTCTACACCATGCATGTATATTATGATTTTTAAAAACTTACGTCCAAAATAAAATACTTTATTTAATATCTTTTACTGACTAGAATTTTTATTAAAGTTTACCTAAACTTTGATTCACACAATTGATAATACAGCGACTTACGTATAACGCCTTTAACACCTGGATAGTCTTTTTATACTGTTTTATTGTATCACGTATTGAAAAATCTGCGCCGAAGTAACCGGTTTAGTATGTATAATACGATATTAACAAAACCTTATTTATTGACATTTCGTAATGTCTGGCGAATAAGGTATCAAATAGCGGATCCTTGCCCCTCTCCGCTAACCCCCCACGTGAAACATAACTTCCTTTGTTTGTTTTATTACACCCATTGTGAAACAGTTGATGAAAAAAATCAAGAGCGTCTTGGGGGTGCGAACCTCGTATCAAATAGCGGAGTTCGTTCCCCCTCGACATCTTACATATTTTACAAAAAGAAAATGCTTTTGTGAATAAAATAAACCCAAATACACTCCAATTTAAAATTGGGATTGGGTTCTAAAATTGTACAACTGGCACTTTTGAACGCAACACCAGCGCACGATTTAACTGAATACTGCGGAATTTTTAGTAACTAAATGAAATAGAGTATTTACGATCGCTAGTTCGTAAATACTCTATTTCATTTAGTTGAGTGAGTTAGAGTTCCAATATCTTCTAGATTGGAACTGAATCTAGAAACTGTATCGAGTTCGAGATTGGAATTGATTTCAAGAGTAGGCCTACAGGGCTTATTACATCGCTCCGCCACTAAAACCAAGAAAATCAAACGTTGTGTGTGTAGATTCACTGGTAGCTACTACAAATTAGGTATAATATTTCGTAAGCTAAGTGAAGCGGATGGTTATGCGTAAAGACAAGTGATAGCAAATTAGACGGAGAGGTATTTCTGATTTCTCTATTAATAAATGAATAGCATGTTCTGCATACAGATGTGTATTGATAGCGAATCACTGTGATACAATCCCCGCGTCACGACGCCTGCGTTCTTTCCTTTTACCCCATTACTCAACAGCTTTACAATATAATATAGGTATGTCTAAATTATACCCATAAAAACGCCGGGTGTAATATCTATCCCACGTATTGATATTATCGGGAGGAAATAATACGTTTTCCATACTTTTGTATCAATGACAAGGTGAGTCATGACGACCTAAAGATTCTGCGAACGTTTTTGTTGAGAGAGTAAAACAAAAGGGGAGTAAAATCTGGCGACATCTCTTATTTTAAAGTTAAGATACAAATTACGTTGCAAAGAATTATTGTTAAACGTTACTATTCGATAATATTTTTAACCAATGCTAATATATTGCGTAAGCCGGAACATAGTGTAAATGACACTAGTTTTAATGTTGCAGGTACATTTTTCCAATCTTCCTGAATAACATAGAAACTCGTAACAAATCCGTTTTTTATGTGTATGTGTGTGTGTCTTCCGTCATTAATCAAATGTACTTTGGGTCAAGATAATACGAGAAATGTATATCAAGAGTCGTAATATCTTTTCTGTCTTGCAAAACTATATTGTCTTGCATACTGTATTTATCTCACATGATTTAAAATTACACACGTTTGTCTGTAATAGGGTACTTTTCTGTGTTTAATTTTGTATATATATCGATATGCAACCGAATATAATACGTAAAAGAAACTCTTTTGTAAAAACAGAATCAAAATGAGGTCACAATATTTATTTTATATATTGGTATGAGCAAATATTCAAAGGCATGCGCAAAATCGATTGCGTATTGGGAACATATCGCTATCTCCCTCGCACAATGGCACAGTAATGGTGATTCTGAGAACCTTGACGTCACGGTTACGTCACGTACGTCACATTATAGCATGCATAATTTTACTGTCTTTTGACAATTACTCCATACTGAATATGTTATTTCATGAAGCTTTTCATAACATAATTATATATAATGGAACAACATATATTAGCAATAATGACAATGTAATTATGTTTTTTTTATAGTTTTATGTAAAGTTGATGATGACTGGGGTAGACTAGGGTGATGATCACTAAAGCTGGCATCCCTAATATTACCGTAGAGGCCGTAAATGCAAACATGTTTGATTGTTTTTATTTTTGTTTTCTCCAGGTATCCTTGAAAATAATGATGTTGTAATATTTAAATTGTGTATCATTGCACTTTTCTTTTTTCGTAACTAAGTGCCGTGTATAGTGAAAATGTCAACAAGTTCCGTGGATGAAATACCCGACCAATCTAGAGTGAGTTATTTTTGTTTCGCAATATAATTATGATATCCACTAGCCTTTGTTGTAAATCCTTGCGACCTTTGCACCTAAATATAATTATGTTTATTTTTAAGTTCTCACCCTAGAATTCACCAATATTCCCATGATTATGTTTTTCAATTGCGTCATAAAATATTGTTTTCTTTGTGGGGCCATCGATTTTATTTGTTGTTTGTGTTATTCGTAATTTCTGATGCATATCAAATTATGAAATTAACAGGTTTATATATGATTATTTTTTTGAAGAAAATATATTTGTTTGTTTTCCAACACATTTAAAATGTATTTATGCTATAATTATTTATACTACAATGTTGACTTTTTCATTTCATAACATGTGAATTCAATAATTATAACTCTTTTAAGAAGGTAAGAGACCCTGGCTACCTGATAGTTCTATGTAAAAACTTTGAAGTTTTGTGAAGTGTCTTATTGGATTGGTGTGATGGACTAAGGCCTACCAACACTGGATTGTAAAAGAGGCGTGTGCCAATTATAATATCTGAGATAGGATCATCAAGTTGAGGACCTGAGACAGCCTGACATCTTCCGATTGCCAGGTATAGGCAGCATACATATTTTAATCTTTGGATGCTGTTAGTAGCTAGTTTGTATAGCCAACTCCTATATTTGTAAACTGATTACTGTAACTCTATGTGGTCTCCCACAATACAGGTTCACCTAGTGTGAAGATCATTGTATTAGGTTGTTTGGAAAGTCATTTACTTTTTCTTTATACAAATTAAAGACAATTTTTTAACATTTAAATAGATATTTAATAATAATTTATTTATTCCATAAGTCTTTACAAGCTTAAAACTTACATGAGCATAAATAAGGAATACAAGCTATCAGTATCAGCTATCAGTGACAGTGTTTGTTGTTGAACTCCGGTGTCCAAAATAAGATTTAACTTGTGTTATGGACACCGAATGCTCACAATCACAATTGAACTCTTATTACTAGTAAATCCCGTGTACGTACCTTTATTAGGTTATTGTTACTGTATAAGATTGATGCATACTGATATTTGTGTGTGTGTGTGTGTGTGTGTGCGTGTGTGTGTAAACCAAAAGTGTACTATTCATTAAGAAGGTTCTCTATTTCAGCATAGCTTTTTGTAAAAAGCCATTCCATCACTACACTTTTACATTGATGCCGATTTGTATGCATTGTATATGTAATTTATATGCTGTCCATACTTGTTCAGTGCCTTTTGCCATTTTATGTTGTTATTCTCCAGTTTGCATCGATTAACGCCTTTATTGTGTCTTAATCAGCCTTAACTGGCCTTCCAGACATGGTGCATCTTTAACATCAAAAATGCCAGATCAAAACTTAACAAACCAGTTTTGGCACTGGCATTCTGTCAATACATCTTCTCCATATACATAGGATATTTTTTCTGGCTTGAATGGCATTTATACCCTTTCGATAGTAAAAAACTGAAATATGCCGAAAATGTTGCTTTTTTACTTTCCATGTTATAAAGGGTAACCAAAAGATACTGCATAGAATCAACCAATTTTTTTCACAAGCAAGCCATGCTGCATCAGCTGTCCAAATATATGATGATTATTTGGCTGCAGTGTGAAGTTAGATGTGAAAAAATACAAATTAGTCCTTATAATAATAATACAAGCCATGTATTAAAAATTGTCCCGATGCTGGGCATGAGCCTCCTCTACTATTGAGAGGGGTTAGGCCTTAGTCCACCACACTGGCACATTGCGGGTTGGTAGACTTTACATACAGTGTAAACTCTATATAGCGACACTGAAGGGACTGTGCATTTTATGGCGTTATAGAGAGTTGTCGTTAAATGGAGAGAAGAAACATCAGAATTAGAAAAATAAAAAGTTTATTTCTGACTATTGTTAGTAGTTATGTGCATAAAAAAGAATGTTATTTGAACGCTATTGAGTATAGTCTGTTATTTTTGTCTGACGTCTTTTGCTGCACCAGTAATTTTGTTGTATTTTTTTAGTTATTTTATTAATATCTAGCAATACTGAGGCATCTTGGTTATAAAGGAAATATTTTTCCAATAATTTTGCTGCTTCCAGAGCTTCTTTAATGCTCGGCGGAAGCTCAGGCTCATCCGTCTCATCTTCTTCATCACCTTGTTCTTGATCCTCAGTTTTTCTCACTGAATCCAAAATTTCTTCGTCTGTGAGTGAAGCCGTTGTAAGCAGGCGGTCGTCCACTTCAATGTAGGTTTGAAGATTTGTAGGTTTCTTTAATTTTTTGGAAGATTTTCCCTCGCCCGCAGCGTGGAGGATTTTTTCTTTATTTTTCCATATTGTGGACACGGTAGAGCGACTAAATCCAAAGCGTTTGCCAACATCACTTATCTTCTCTCCCGTTTCTATTGCGCGTATCAGTAAAACTTTTTCGTCAATACACAGTGATTTTCTTTTAGTAGCCATGTTTACAGTTTGCAAGTTTGTGAGCAACTAAGAATATGATAAGGTATAGATAATCCATGACTCCTAGTTATGAATCATGGTCAATAACAGTCTACACGTGCAAGCAATCCCAATTTGTAAACAAAAGAATGAATTTCTTAGAAAGTTCGGTATGCATGATGCCGACAGTCGAGTTTATTGCGGGCTAGGATAATAAAGCGACAATAGATCGTACACAGCTGCGCAGTTTTTACTAATTTTAGCAACTTAATTGTTGTCGTTATTGAGAGTGGGTGTAATGCTATATAGAGTGAAACATTGTATGAAAAACAAGCTAAACCAACCAAAGCCAATTGATTTCGACGCTTAAGAGAGTTTGTCGTTAAATAGAGTGACGTTACATGGAGTTTACACTGTATTTCATTGCATTTACCAATTGGAAATCACTATATTATAAATCCAATGGTTTAATAAGCAATTCGTGAACTATAAGTAATATTAGCGAATTCATTTTTTCTTCTTGAATTTAGCAAAAATGAAACAGTTCGTCATCAGCAAATGCCAGGAAACTGCTAATTTACTTCAATGAATTTCAGTAAAATGCTCACATTGTTCATCTAACATTGACTGCCTCGGTGGCGCAGTTGTAATTGCGCATGCTTTACGATTACTGTGCTGAGGTCTCGGGTTCGATCCCCGGGTCGGGTAAAAGTGATATTGGGTTTTTCTACCTAGAAATACTCAGTATTAACCCGGAGTCTGGAATGGTGCCCGGTGTGGCGATAGGCTCGCCCCCCTATCACATTATGGGACCGAAATTCGGCGAAAAGTGGGTGTACTGGTTACACCTCTGCCTACCCTTTGGGGATTACAGGCGTGAGTGTATATGTATGTTCATCTAACAGAAAAGGTGTACAAGTAGAGATATCACTGAGTTTTATTATTATCACATTGTAATATTGTCTATAGAGTATTTAACTAAAATATAGAATTACTTACAAGAAATACATATGGACAAGTTTCGCCCATTTATAATTTTGCAAATCTATACTATAATAACTGCTTGGAGGGGCAGTTGTAATTGCGCATGCGTTACGACTGCTGTGCTGAGGTCTCGGGTTCGATTCCCGGGTTGGGTAAAGTGAAATTGAGATTTCCCCCAATATTTTTTGCCCCTATCACATTATGGGATCATAATAAATCTGGCGAAAAGTGGATGTACTGGTTACACCTCTGTCTACCACTTCGGAGATTACAGGCGTGAGTGAATATGTATGTATGAATACTATAATAAAGCTGAAGCTGGTATCATTTAATCTTTATTTCGTTTAAATCGGTGGATTCAATCAAAAATTATATCTGTTTGAACGAATATCTGTATTATGCAAAGAGTAGTTGTGAGAGGATTTTATAAATAGTATAAGATAACTTCCATGCGGGCGGAGTTGCGGGAACCAGCTAGTTAGTCCTTCATAAAGATCTTTTAAAACATTTTTCTCATTTGTTTTATTATTTTTTAATATTTTGATTGAAGTTATGTGTATTTGTTGAAAATTATTGCTCGCTTTAATGGTAAAGGAATGCCTGAAAATTCTCACAAAATTTTTAAAGTATTTCTGCCAACCCACATTAGCCCAGTGTGGTGTCCGAAGTCCTAATCTCTCTTATTCATAGAGGTCTGTGCCTCGCAGTGGGATAGTTTAATAAAAGGCTGGTATAAAAAAAATGGATCAATGGACATATGAAGACTACCTTATGAATGATGAGATGACTTAGACAGAACATGTTTTTTATAATATTAAAAAAATTGCGCTATGTTTTATCTCACGTATCACACATATCTCATATCATATGTCTTGTGTTATTGAACTGGGTATTGTTGATATCTGTAACTTTATTATTATACTAGCTGTTGCCCGCGGCTCCGCCCGCGTGGTAGTTATTTTTGAAAGAAAATGTATAGACTCCATGGAGTCATCTTAAGCATTACATCTTTCTATATTTTGCTATCCCATAGGAACCGTGCATTTTTCTGGGAAAAAAGATAGCCCTTGCCATTTTCTAATCCCTAAACTACCACTATGCAAAAAAGCATGTTGATCCCTTGCTCTGTAAAAAACAACAAACTATCTCGCGGGAACCGTAAATTTTTCCTGGATAAGAAGTAGCCTATGTCATTCTCTGATCGGTAAACTACCACTACGCAAAAAATCATGTTGTTTCCTTGCTAATAAAAAAACAAAAGACTACCCCGCGGGAACCGTTAAGTTTTCCGGGATAAAAAGTAGCCTATCATTTGCGCGATCGAATGATCTAACTGTATTTTAAATTTCAGGATGGTAAATCAAGCCGTTTTTAAGTTTAAACCAGACAGGCAAAAATTTTAGAAATTGCAGAATCTTGATCAGTAAGTCATAAAAAGAATATTTCGCGCAAAATCGGGTAAATTAGGTACTCAAATGTACAGACAGACGCTACAGATTTATGTATTAGTATAGATTATACATATAATCGCTTTATTTGTTTAGTGGAAACACACGGAGAAACAGATGAGGTCTTGGGTTTAAATGCTAGAATCCTTCATATTGTTTGTTTATATGGTCTTGTGAAGGAACAATTCCACAATTTAGTCAATGTCACATTATAAAATAGCGATAGCCTAGTTGGTTGCGGTACGGACTGTCAAGACGAAAGTCGTAGGTTCGAAACCCAAGTGGCATACACCTCTGACTTTTCTAAAGTTATGTGTGTATTAAAATGTTAATTATCGCTTGCTTTAACGGTGAAGGAAAACATCGTGAGGAAACCTGCATATCTGAGATTTTTTCGAAGGTATGAGAAGTCTGCCAACCCGCATTAGGCCAGCGTGGTGGACTAAGGCCGAACCCCTCTCATTAGTAGAGGAGGCCCGTGCCCAGCAGTGGGACAATGTTTAATACAGGGCTAGTATTATTTATTATACATCATAAAATATCAAATTCTCGGACTGAGGAAAAATTGTACAAAATATAAACGCTAAAATGTAATGATAGCACAGTATCCTTTTAGAATTGAATAGTGTGTGTACAATATCAATTTATGTAAACCAATTATTATTCCAAATGCATGTGGTGCTTTCATGTTTTTCCTTAATTACAATACAGAAGGTTATTTTGTATTGTTACATGTGAGTTGTATTATTTTTAAATTGGAATGAAATGGTAGTGCCACTAAATTAACGTGACTCAGGCGACATCCGAATGGCTAGGCAGAGGTGCAACCAGTGCACTAACAAATCGTGTTGTGTGGAATGTTTAATTTCCATTATATGTTAAATAAAATAAAAAGTACACCGACTTCAATAAAAAATAAATTATGCGTACTGTAAAATTTTAGGGTTGTCCTTGATTTTTCTGAGATCTCATCATCAGATCCTGACTTGATGCCAATGGGACCACATGGGAAGTATACCCTTTTAAACAAAAAAAGATTTTCTGGAATCAGTCCAGGCGTCTTCGAGTAATCGGGGAAAATACATAAAAGAAGATTCCGACGAATTGTTAACCTCCCCCTTTTTTTGAAGTCGGTTAATAAGCTTATCTTCGTATCGGAAAAATACTGTTGTAATTATTTTTTTCATATAGGTATTTAATACACAAACAGGCAGGTTTGGTTTGATTTGATTGTTTGAATCAGGAATAGAAACCTAGACAACTGGTTTTAGCGCCTAAATATGTTAATACAATAGTACGATTAATTAATATTAATATTTTTGTAACAATTATCGATTGCTATTATGGTATCTATGGTTGAGTAAGTTTTTCAGATAAGAAAATGTCAATTTGACAATTCTTATCAAACCCAGAATTTTATATCCATATTAATGTTGAAATGGATCTAATAAACATTCTAAAAACAAAATATATAAAAAAATTACAGGATCTATTCACCCAAGATGGAGTGCTTCTCAAGAACTGCATCGGTCGACCAGTCACGGACCTCAATTCTATTGGCATGCTGTGTATCGTTCAAAATGCTGACGGTACAAAGTGTGTTGAATGGAGACCAAACGACCTGATCACCATTGACTCAGACACACAGGACCAGGAATGGGCTGTAGTTAACACTGTTGGTAAGTGATTTCAGTTTTGTTTATCCTGGCACGGCAAAGTGACCACACTGGACCTGTTAGCGCAGTGCCGTCCAGATAGAGTATCAAGTAGCGAGAAGCAATTTGTCTCTCTCGCTACTTCACACAATCATTTCGGCCTGCTGCTTCTTCACACTGCGCCATGGGGCAAAGAGGTGAAGAAGCGGTCGAGGGTCTAGTGTCAGAAAGCCACAACACGGCCGAACATCGTACCCCAATTCTGACCCCGACAAAAACCAGATGTACACTGGCTGATCCTAGAACGCGACAGCACCCTGTGTATGATGGTCGCTAAAGTAAAATTTTAAATTATTCTTTCTAATTTTATATGTCACTGTTTAATCAATCGGTATAGAAAAAATATTGTTTATCAATGTTATATATATAGCTTGTTTTTTTCTTATTGAAGGCAGAAAATTGAAATCATATTATTATGATAAATTCAATACATTGCAGTATACAGTTTCAAACATATAATAGTATGGATAGTGACTCATATAAACTATATTTAGCATTAGTCACGTTTGCATATTATTACTAGTTGCGATAAAAATATGATTGCCATTTATAATGTGCCATAATCAATTTCTTGCTGAATGAAAGTTAATGTCACTTAGAGAATTTTATTTCAATTTTGTTAATTCAGTTTTGTGAATCGAATAAAAAAAAACCATCAATATCGTAAGACTGATATAGTATGGAAAAAAGAGCTCAGCTGTTCCCAAATTTTCCAATTTGACAGGCAACTTTTTTCAAAAATCTTGTAGTACATTTAAATTATTATAACTAAAACGGTCCAGTCTATCTGTTCTCAAGTGATACCTATGCTTTCCAATGCAAATCGTTTATTTTAATATACAGAATGATACATTACCTAATATCATATTTTTTTATTATTGGTTTAAGAGTTGGCTGTAAGTATCTATAATTATTTAATATATTTCAGAACTGTTTGTTACCTATGCCTAAATAAAATAAAAAATCAAAAAAGAAATATTTAAATGAGAATGCCCATTCTTAGTACTGCTTTTTCTCGCGCCTCAAGATAAAAATAATATTTAAATGAATTTCTTTATTTTTGAAGTCGTCTGGCAAACAGAATGTCTCTGTTGTATAGGTAATTTCTTTTAAAACTTAATCAGACATATTATTGATTAAAAATGACGACCAATTTCATTGACGTAATGATACCAACAGTTTTTTTTATTCATCCAAAGGACAGGCTATAGTCAATCGACCATACTGCCTTGTCTTACGTTTAAATCTTTACATACCTACAGTTTACACAAAAAATATTATTATTACACAAAAAACATGGAACCCGCTATCAAAAAAAAAATGTTAACTTAAGATTGTATTTGGATACTTTATAGACAATTTAAAACAACTTTAGAATTGACGCAAACTTGTACCATGGTCCATATATTCCTGGTCATTCTCCTTTTTCTCAGAAACATTTCTTCAGTCATTTGTTTCTGCATGATAATGTACAAAATCAAGAAAATGGCAGATTTATTTAGGTCGTCGTCAGCGCACTCTCAGCGGAACCATCACGTCAGACTACGCAACACTCCGAGCTCGCATCATAAAAATACCCTTAGAAGAACTGAAGACCTTCAAGGTGAGCAGGAACAACCAGCAGATGCAGTTCTCGACGAAGCAAGGTGTGTGGCAAACCACATTCTACTTCCAGCATGGCAACGCGGAGATATTCGTGGCGTACCTCAAGAACCATGTGAAGACGGCGAAGACCAGGCACGATAGGAACACCTACGTGGTGGTGGAACCTAACATGGAGAGTCAGGTGCTGAACAAGTCGTTTGCTGAACTGGATATATTCACTGAGAACACGACTGATGTGGTCTGGAACTTGGTGTCCAACTTCAAACAGCGGCCGTACGAGACCACTTTGGAGGCGTTTTCGAAACTCACTGATATAGGTGAGTTATTTTGTTTGGGATTTATTTTCATGCACAGACTAGCGGCCCGGTTAATACCTCTTTAGTTCAGTATTTGTCACCCGCTTTGCTATGGAGGGAAGTGGACAATTTATATTTCCAACTCCTCCCTATATTTCTATTTGATAATTTCGTTGCGGGATAAAATACAGTTATTAAGCATTCCCAGAGACTCGCCGAGTTTCATTACTCGGTGTCGAAAAAATGCGTGCTATTGTTGATCCTGGATAAACAGGAGTTACAATGGCGGGTGTGTGGGCGGGATAGTCTCTAGCGACCCAGCCAGGATTCGCAAGGGTGCAAATTAGTTTAAAAAGTGCGAAGACGGACCGGGTCGCTAGTACATACATATACACTCGATGTAATCCCCGAAGGGGTAGGCAGTGGTGTTACCAGTGCACCCACTTTTCGCGATTACGATCCCATAATGTGATAGGGGGCGAGCCTATCACCATACTGGACAGAATTCCAGACTCCGGGATGATCCTGAGTATTTATAAATAGAAAATCCCAATATCGCTTTACCCGACCTGGGGATCGAACCCGAGACCTCAGCACAGCAGTCGTAACGCATGCATAATTACAACTGCGCCACGAAGGCAGTCCAAAATTTCAGATCATTACCATTTTAAAAGTTTAAAAATAATTTGTAATTACCGACAGCCTTCGTGACGCAACGACTGAGTACCGGCACCAGGTGACCCACTAGCTCGTTCGTCAATAACTTTCATACATAAAATAATTTGGATAAATTGTTACACTAGGTCAAATACCCTTACGGAAAAAAACGTATTGGCTCTGAACCAAATTGCTTGGAAATTGTGCTATATTGACTTTTTCTTGCCAAAGCTTTTTAAATTTTACTTAGTGGATATTTTTAAAATATATTTTAGCATCATAACAAATCCTAAGGATAATGTCGTTAGATTAATCTGTTGTATGTGGTGACACATTGTGAGACCGTATTAAATTCGGCCAAAAGTGGTTACACCTCTGCCTACCCTTTCGGGGTTTACAGGCGTGAGTGTATATGTATATGTAACTTCTAAGATCTGACTAGTTGTTTTTACATGACAGGGGCATGTAAATTTGTACACATGGATTTGTATCAAAACTTGACTGACAAAAATATTTAAAGTTTTTTTTTATCCTGGCACGGTAAATTGACCACACTGCACCTGATGGTAAGCGCAGTGCCGTCCAGTTACAGTATCAAGTAGTGAGAGACAATCTATCCGTCGCTACTCAACATAATCATGCCGGCCTGCTGAGTAGCTTCTTCACACTACTCCTAAAGCCCAGGATTTTAGATAGTCGAGTGACAGACACCTAATTTAATTCACCTACTCATTAAACATCGTTAGGTTTAATTTAATCAACGAACCGTTTTTTTAAACTGTTTTTCTCCTGTTAACGAGTCAACCGTTTTCTCTTTACCGCAAAACTAGTTGAATTTATCAACCTGTTTTATTCAACGTCGTTGTTTCAACGACAGACGCGAATAAAACGGGCGCACAGATAAACTAGTTGAATTTATCAGCCTGTTTCATTCAACATCGTTGAATCAACGACAGACGCGAACAAAACGGGACATTAACGTATAGATATGTGCACGTTTCTGCAAACCAGTTAAAAACGTGAACTGGTTTTTCAACCAGTTGACCGTTTATAGGAAACGGTTTCATTTATTTAACGCAAAAACCGTCAACGATCCACCTCTAGTTTACTTTAAAAAAATATTTCCCACGTGATCCAAATTTTCGCTATTAATACTGCTTTATAACAATAATTTAATTTTGTAGTATATTACGGTAATGAAGGTCTGAACGGCAAGCGGGACGTGTCCGAGGAGGTGGCTGACCTGCTGACCAGGAGCATGAGCGCCGTGGACGATGCCACCACCGTCACCAAGACCGAGGAGTACGAGGTGGTCAGCGTGAAGCCGACGCTCCCGCCCAGGCCTTCTATACCCAGGTACTGCCCGTTCTAATAAACATATTCTTAACTTTAGTCAACCCCTAACATAACGAACCGGTGTGTGTGTGTGTTTTTTTTTATAGCATAGTCCGACAAACGAGCATGTGGGTCACCTGATGTTAAGTGATCTCCACCACCCATGAACATCCACAATACCAAAAGTATCATGTATGCGCTGTCGGCCTTAAAGGACAGGAATAGGGATTAGGGAAGGAAGGGGGGAATCTGGGCCTCCGGATATCTCACTTACCATACGAAACGCGACAGTAAACTGTCACTTTGCGTTGGTTTGACGTTGTTGGTTTGGCGTGTAAGTAAAAAGTTGTTTTTTTTAGTGTATGTGTATATGTCAATCAGGGACATATAAATCAGGTAAATTGACACACATTGATACTGTAGAGTGGATTTGTATCAAACTTGACTGACAAAAAATATTTGATCAAATTTTTTTTTATCATGGCACGGCAAAGTGACCACACTGCACCTGCTGGTAAGCACAGTGCCGTCCAATTAGAGTATCGAGTCGCGTAAACTATATACAATCAATGTAAAGTATGTTGCAGAGGCACCCCACTGTCCACTGAGAAATGGGACGCCCTGCAGGACAAGGATGGCAGGATCACCGAAGTAGATGGGGTGAAACAACTCATATTCAGAGGGGTAAGTTCTATTTATTCAGATTATCAGACCAAAACTATTCAATCAATACTTACACCCAACAGTCACACACATAATCCTGACTAGGGCATGCAATACCGGTGTACCGGTTTTCATTTTTACCGGTAAACCGCCTATTTTGGCGATTAATAAATAAATCACCTTATTATTAAACATTATTACGGTATTTTTACCGGTAAATAAAATCTACGGTAATTGCAAGGCCTAGTCCTGACCCCTCCTGACCCCATACTAGGTCACAAACGTTTGTCTCGGTGCGGGAATCGAATTCACGGCCGGCCTAGTAGTAGTACTACTACGTAACTAGTAGGCCACTACGTAAGTAGTATTAAAATTGGTTGTAAAAAGCACAGGCGTGTATACTGAACACATTGCTATCTCTGGTCGCACGCCTGCACTACAATGTACGGTATAAGGCGTGACGTCACCCCTTGTATCTTTACTGTAACTTGAAAATGGCTGCCACCACCTTTAATTTATATTATTCTGTAGATTTATACAATTCTTTTTTATTAAATAAAGTAATATGCTATTATTTTGACGAGCTGATTTTATTTTAACGGTAGCCGAGGCTTTGCTGTGCCCTGGTATTGCAGAAGTCTATGGGCGGCCGTGACTACTTACCATCAGGTGGCCCGTCTGCTCGTCTGCCTATCGAGGCTCAAAAAAAAGAGACAGTTTAAAACCATATAATGTATTTATATACAATTTTTTTATTAGTTTATTAGGCATTGAAATTATACTTATTGTACAGATTTTATCACGGCATATTTTACATTTTTACTACCGAGGATTTTTGTTTCGATACCTTTACAGGTTTCATGGTCACTGGATGGACTGAGTTGTAAAATTAGTTTTATATGATTGTGTAATAGTTGATTATGTTTGACCTCTTTATACTTTATGCCATCATACACAAGAGGTCAATTTATTATTGTCTATATTACTAGAGTTATAATATATTTCTAGGGCGTGGCACACTCGATACGACAGTCAGTATGGAAATACCTTCTGGACTACCATCCGTGGCACATGTCCCACTCAGAGGTCAGAGCTTACCAGAAAAAGAAGACTGAAGAGTACTTCTCTATGAAACTGCAATGGAGGTCCATGACTGAAGGTCAAGAGTCAAGGTTCTCAGAATACAGGGACAGGAAAAGCCTAGTGGAAAAAGATGTGAACCGGACGGACAGGACCCATCCATTCTTTGCCGGAGATAACAATCCAAACTTAATGGTTCTCCAGGATATACTGATGACCTACGTTATGTATAACTTCGACCTGGGATATGTGCAAGGCATGAGCGATATATTAGCTCCACTGTTGTTGCTGTTGGGTAACGAAGTGGACAGTTTCTGGTGCTTCGTTGGGTTTATGGAGAAAATTGTGAGTATATGAAAATTACCTTTTTCATGCGCATAAAATGCAGTGATAGCCTAGTCGGTTGCGGAACGGACTGATAGAAAAGTTGTATGTTCGAAACCCAAATGGCATACACCTCTGACTTTTGTAAAGTGACATGTGTATTAAATGTTAATTATCGCTTGCTTTAACGGTGAAGGAAAACATCGTGAGGAAACCCGCATACTGCATACCTGATGAATAGGCTAGTTGACTGTTTTTGTGAAACCGTTTTATTTTATTCTTCATGGTCGTATTTTAATAAAATATTGCCATTAACAAACATAAGTTTTCAAGATTTAATTTGCATTTTTGTAAACCAACTTTTTTTTCCACCAAAACGATACCAACTGTCATGGCCTCTCGTGTGACGTCAAGCATGACTGATTTGTGTTTCATGTCACTTGACAAAAAGCTTTATTGCTACATATTTATTTCCTGAAAATATTAAGTAATACACGTATAAAGTAACAAATTGGTTTAATTTTCGATACTTTTAGACTAAAATCTATTATTAAAACAAAATTCTATCAGATTTTCACTTACTGTCAACTACCCTATTGCTGGTAGTAGGATCTTCATATCGATAGGTCCTACGTATATGGGCCAAACTAACATTTTGGCGGTTTAGACTTTTTGATGGAAATGCTTCTTTTCAGTCTAATGAATTTGGTGGACTATAAAAAAATGCGATTTTGTTTGTGGAAACACAAAACGACAGTAAAATGACTTTTCTGTATTAAAAGTAGGTATACCAGAATCAAACATTGATAGCCTCTCCCGTAAAATTTTGATTTTGCACTTTGGCCCTTCTACATAGGACCCATCGATATCTGCCCAGGTAGCTCGCACGGTAGGGTGTATAACCCGCCATAATGGCACACGCAAGTGTGTCGCGTTCCAGGATCAGCCCGTGTACATCCAATTTTTCTTAGGGGTCTAGAGTTGGGTTACGATGTTTGGTCGTTTTGCGGCCTTCTGGCTACTCTGACACTAGACCCTCAACCGCTTCTTCACGTTGCCCATGGCGTAGTGTGAAGAAGCAGGCCGGCCAACAACATTTGTACGGTGTAACAGTAGCGAGAGATAGATTGCCTCTCGCTACTTGATAATCTAACTGGACAGTGGCGTTTACCATCAGGTGCAGTGTGGTCACTTTGCTAGGATTTGCTTTTTAACGGTAGGCAGCGGCTTTGCTGTGCCCTGGCATTGCTGAAGTCTATGGGCGGCGGTGACTACTTACCATCAGGTGGCCCGTCTGCTCGACTGCCTATCAAGGCACGAAAAAAAAAGGATAAAATTAGGGATATTGTTTGCCAGGATAAAGAAAAAAACCTCTTTACAGGCATCAAATTTCGATATGGACCAGGCCGGCATGAAGCACCAGCTGTCACAGCTACAACAACTGCTGGCGTTCGCGACTCCCGACCTTGCCCACCATCTCTCGCTCAAGGACTCTGGGAATATGTACTTCTGCTTCCGGTGGCTGCTCGTCTGGTTCAAACGGGAGTTCTCGCACATTGACATCATGAGGTGAGATGACATTTGGTTATGCGCATAAATAAATAACACCCAACAGTCACACACATAGCCCCGACCCCACACTAAGATACGAGTCTTGTGTTGTGGGTATCAGGGACCTAGAGAGACGCATCCTCTCACAACACCTACACCCCGGACACAAATATCTGTGTCACACAAACATTTGTCCCAGTGTGGGAATCAAACCCACGGCCTCTCGTTTCACAGCCGGCTACTCGCCTACTGCGCCACGGAGGCTGTCAAATAGGGATATTAAATTAAGCTTAATTTTTTATTATTTTTCTTGTCATTAATTAATTTAAATATCTTCTTCGGCTAAAATAAAATATTCAGCAAAAAAGTCTTTTAATTTAAACAAAATATTTGTGAGACTGCAATATATTTTTCAGGTGGGTGATATGAAACGGAATGACTCGTAGTTCCTAATGACCTTTATGTTATTGCAGGTTATGGGAAGTGCTATGGACGGGGTTGCCATGTGCTAACTTCCACTTGTTGATCTGCATTGCCATACTAGACGCTGAAAAGGATATTCTCATTAGTAAAGATTATGGATTTACAGAAATATTAAAGGTGAGCTATTGAAACTTTTATTTTGTTTCCCCTATACTGTTACTGTTACTGTTACATATATACCTTATACTGTTCTTATAAGAAAGAGCGTAAAGTAATATTTGATTATCGATAAAATAAGGTAATATGAAATTTTAAGTAAAATGCATAACTTACGTAGGTTGAACATTAGGTGACACCGAAATCTAAATCTCGAAACTAATAATACAATAGGCATTCACAATTATACATTTTTTTTTATCTTGGCGCGGCAAAGTGACCACACTGCACCTGATGGTAAGCGCAGTGCCGTCCAGATAGAGTATCAAGTAGCAAGAGACAGTCTATCCCTCGCTACTCAACACAATCATGCCGGCCTGCTGTTTAGCTTCTTCACATTACGCCAAATATACAATATTGATTAGTAAGGTCCTAACTATTAACTAACTACTTACTTACTAACTATTGCGTGGACTTTACTAGAATTAATATATTACTTGTTAGAATGTACTGCAACCTTATGACTTATTTTTATGCTTGTATTACTTTCTAAAATAAATGTGCTCTGAAAAATGTTAGCCCTGTTTTATCAATGGATATGAGCGCCAAAAAATGCAAGTTGAAACTAGTCTCGCCCGCCATCCCTCGATATGTAATGTACTCATCGTATATTAGTGGACAGTAATTGTAATCTTAAGCGAATAAAAATATACACGTATTCCTCATCACACCGCACTCAACTCACACACTCAACCCTGATAACACCGAAACATTGCCATGTGAAAGTCCTGTCTCTCCGGAAGATCCCCCTACATGCACACATAACCTGCATAGGATGGACATACACAACTCTGTACAGTGAAACAAAACAACACTTCTACGTGAAAACACGAAAAAAAGTCACTAAGCGTGATGTGACATAATATTTAAATTTACCCTGCACTTACTATTCTAAAATTGTATTCCAGCATGTAAACGACTTATCAATGAGCTTGGATGTGGACAAAATACTAAGCACAGCGGAGGGAATCTACCACCAGGTGGTGTCAGCACCACACTTAACCGACCAAATACGGATAATACTGGGCATGCAGCCACTCAACATGGCCAACTCGACACACTCGGACAACTCAGACGGACAGGAGGCCGGCTCGTCGCAAACCCAGACGAATGGTAATGACACCCGGACGAACGGGGAACATATGGGCCATTTTGGACCGGACATCGATGAAGTTATGTATCAAATAGGATTAGACATGAATTACTGAGGCACGCGGTGATTATCTACGTTTGTAGTTTAGTTTGTGTGTAGTTTGACATTTTGCACTAATAATACTAGCCCTGTATTAAACATTGTCCCACTGCTGGGCATGGGCCTCCTCTACTAATGAGAGGGGTTAGGGCTTATGGCCTTATTAGTTATGCACTAATGACTAAAAGGAATAACTTGTGATATCTGGATCGGCAGAATGTGTGGCTCGAATTTAAATTAAATGATCATTCATTAAATATTATATTAATTTTGTTATTGAAACTTGTACATATTCTAAGATGTATATTAATTTTCTTTTGACAGTTTGTCATTTGACTTTGACATAAAATGACAAATTTTTCTTGGACATTTTGTTGATCCTAAAATATTGATATTTTATTCTTTTTACGTGGTATTGGCGGATTTATGGTAACACCGTAATGCCGTAAAAACTAAGTAACTTGGAGCACTATATATTAATACAATTCAATGTTTTCTTTGGATTTTAATTCCATTCAAATATTTTCATAATGTCGAGTATCAATTAATAGTAATAAAAAATCTGTCATACATAATTAATACTCGCAATGAATAAATATGCCATAATAATATATGACAAAAAATCACATTTATTTCCATTGACAGTTTGACTTACGACTTTGACAGTAAATGTCAAATTCATCTTACGAGTTACATAGATCCTAAACTATTGATAATATTTTCTTTCTTTTTATAATATTACCTGACACTGGTGAATTAATAGTCACACTGCAATGTTCGTACAATTTAAAATAAATAATTTCAAACATAATTCAGCACAAACTGTAGTTAGACGCATGAGTAAATAGGTTTTTATACATAACTGCATATATAGTTGTATATATATGTTGCATCATGTACGAATGTTATGGCTTTTTTTCACTAATAGATACAACGATCATCAAATAATTTCATTGAATGCTTTTCATATTTATGAAATAAATACCCAATACAACAGAATATAATAGAATCTCTCTTTAAATTTGTATTTATATATTAACTTGAGTATTATTACTAAATTGGTTTTGAAAATATGAATATAAAATTCACAAAAGTTTATGGAGTTTACGCGAATATTACATTCAAATAAAATTAATTTTACGGATTTTATTGCGGGTTATTTTACTTTGTCAAATCAAAAAATTCTTGCTAAAGGGTGTCCTTTAAAAGGGTTTAAAATATGTGTCTATTTTTACGGAGAACTCGCGAGGCTGTTGAAATTAAAAAAATATCTAAATTTTAATAGAGTCGATGGTTGGAAGCTAGTACCAGCCTGGGATCCAATTATACATTTAATTAATGCCAAACCTCAAGACATTGTGAGCTTATTCTGCGTAGATCGGACTACAATCTCTATATATTATTTCTCAGAGGTGTTTTTTTGTCGGAACGTCATAACTTCCATAATTTTTCATCAGATTGAATGATTCAGACACAATTTTAAAGCTAATGTTTGCCGCTGTTGACGAAAATGTTTTAAAATTATATCATTTGGCAAAAAACATGAAAAATTAATAGTGCCATCTTTTCATAGTATAAATAACTAGTACGTTGTATAGTTAATTTACGATTACGCGCATAGACGATTATAGGAAGCGCCATCTATTGTCGTATAAGACTTATTTCGTTTTCGTTACTATTTTATAGATTAAAATATGTAAAATTAATAAATAATTATATTTACTTATTTCTACTTTATAAGTAACTGACTATCGGTGGGTAGTAGTCGCACGGGTCAGCTAGTAAATAAAATTCTAACAGCATTGTGGGTAGAAACATACCACTATCCATCATGACGATATACAACTCAGTCTGTCCTGTGACCATGAAGACAAAAGCTTTCGGAACTAAAAAAGTAAAAATAAACCATGATAAAATCCATAAACAAATTTTATTTTAATGTATATATCATCAATATGAAGTAGTGATCACAAAGGCATGTCAATGTTTGGTTGAAAATGGTTTTTGCATAACATTACCTTGTAATTAGGACTGTCACATTTCATTTATTAATTAAAATGCACAAATAGATATTAATTTAGCTTATCTATATGATTAACAATTCCAAAGTTTAATTACTAATTCCTAGTACTGTATTCTTTTGTTGTTTATGATTAATAGTATACTTGGCACAGTTGATTTCCATATTTACAGCACCGTTTAGGACTTTTGTAAATCTTGAATATTAACAGATTCTGAAATGTATAGACCAGATCCAAAATTTAAGTCAAATTCCTATCGCAAAAACAGCAGAATTAAACGTAATTTATGTCCATGCTATCTATCAGTTTCATTTGAAAAGATCATTTTTTTTATTAAATTACTTGTCACAAATTTTTAATAATTGTGTTTGACTATCTCATAAAATGATTATTAGTGTTTAATTAAATGAATGTCACAAAAGTCAATACATAGTCTATTTCATTTTTCTTTGTTTATATATAAAACGACCAATATACAATCAAGTCCTAATAAGTAATTCCCACCACTAATTAATACTAAAAGAAATAAGGGTATATTGTCAAGCTTAAAGGTAAGGAATGGGGTTGACAGCCTCCGTGGTGCCACGGGCAAGTAGCCGGCTGTGAAACCAGGCCTGTGAATCGTGGGTTCGATTCCCGAAAGACGAACGATTTGTGTGACAGACAGATACTTGTTGCTAGTCTGGGTGTTGGATCCTAGTCCCTCGTAGTTGTTGATACCCACGATACAGGTTTGACCTAGTGTGGGGTCAGTAAGCTTACTCTTGAAATCAATTCCAATCTGGAACTCAATACAGTTTCAATTCCAATCTAGAAGATATTGGAACTCTAACTTACTCAACTAAATGAAATAGAATATTTACGAACTAGCGGTAGTAAATACTTTATTTCATTTAGTTACTAATAATTCCGCTGTATTCAGTTAAATCGTGCGCTGGTGTTACATTCAAGAGTGTCAATTGTACAGTTTTGAACCCAATCCCAATTTTTTATTGGAATCGAGGGTCAAGAGTAACCCTCTAGGAATATGTGTGTTTGGGTGTATTATTATTATTATAAATGTTAATTTTTCTATTTCAGGATACGCTCGAATATAACGGAATACAAATAATAATAGTAAGAAAAACTATTTGGGCACTGCTCGCTTGACTATACATATGGGTAAATTTCGACAATGAGTTGTTTGTGTATGTAGTGGTACACCCCTCGTAGTAGAGACTTCGGGTTCCATTCCCGCACCGTCATGTGTTATGAGACAAAGTCTCTCTTAGTTTATGGTTAGATAATGTCGTACCTTATCAGGGGTCAGGACTATGTTTTTAATTGTTGAGTGATAATTTTTTTTTTTAAATTTGTTCATAGACGACGTAAGGCCAAAAATGACACTATAGCCCGAAGTAACAGTTAATTTCATATTACAGTCACGCAAATTGATATTAAATATCTTTTGATAAAATTGATCATAGCCATAGTTAAATAGACATCGCATGTCCACATTTTTGGCAAGTGTAATCAATATCAAATATTTATTTACATACATTATTTAGATTCAGTCAATATTTTTTACTGTACCGCCAGTTCGGAATGCAGTTTCGCTGGAGAACAGGCAAAAAACTAGCGTCATCTAGCATTATTAAATACAGGCTTGATTACGCGTTTTGTGTAAGGCGTCACGATAATTGATTTTTATTAGCATAAAGTATTCCAAAACTTGGAGAAGTATTTTTTAACAAATATAGTGCTGCTGTGACGTTCCAGAAGGTACTAAAATATAATAATAAAGCTTTATTGATTCCATGTTAAAGTAAACAATAATAAAATCATATAAACGAGTCATTAAATTATTTAACAATATTTAAAATAAGATAATGAATTACAATTGAAATACATGATTAAATTAAATTCTGAATGGACCCCTTTCGGGTAAACGCCTCCTCCAAGGAATTCCACTTATCTCTAAGTTTGGCAGTTTCCAGCCATCTTTGACCCCCCACCTCTGTTATTTAATCTGCCCATCTCGCACAAGGTCGACCTCTCGATCTACTAAAATATGATACGCTTGAATTCATGCAGATTGAACTACATGCGATGTCTGTTTAGTTCTATGTCTGGATTTTTTCAACTTTTTTACCTTAGCTTGTTTTGTGTATGAATAAATATTGAATACCACTACACAATCAACTCATTTCGATGATATTGCTTTAACAATCTAATACTTATGGAATCGATTTTCAAGACATTATTCAATACGGATTTGTCTTTCTTAATTAAGCCACGCTGTTTCAACTGTAGTCACATAAATAACCAGCATATTTGGCTGAGATTAATGACTTGTAAATCGATTCCAAAAACAGCTGTAACCTGGCTGAATAAAGTGATATTTTTTATATTTTTATAATATAAACACCATACATTTCCCCAACGATATTCTTGTCTAATGGCTCCTATTGGGAAATTATTTTCATAGCACTGAATATACTTTTTCGTCTATAAAAATGCTAACATTATAGACATAAAAATGTTTATATTAATATGTCAAGAATTTAAGCACTTTTAGGAGAGCATTTCCTGTTAATTTCTTAATGTTTTGAGTTAATTTATTGAATATATAGTTTAGAATTTAAATATAATTTAATAAAAATTTAATTGCGTTGAGTGGTGCTTAAGTGAGTAAATAAAACAAATGGGAGTCCATGGTTTCCTAAATTATACTTTATTTTGTACTTTGTCAATTATGATGTATATTTTATTTGTAAATAGAAAATTCTGAAGGTGCTAATTTTAAATAACTGAATTTCAAATTTGTTAATACTGGCAAATAGGATTTTGAAATAAATATATAAAAACAATTTAAATACAACATGATAAAATACAACAATTAATACTGCCAAATTATGTTCGCTCAGTGGCTAAATAAATAAAATCTTATAATTGTCGAATTTTTTGAGACCGATTACATTAATTAACTGTAACTTTAGATAAAAACAAATCTAGTTGGACGACGATTTTCACCCAATTTCACCATTTGCGAGTATGAAATTAGTGCCTTCAGTCCATAACGGTTGATTTGAAGTAAATATTGTGCAGCTATTCCTGTTAGTGCCTCGTTAGTGTGTAAAGACCTTTATTTTGTTGTAAAACAGTTATTTTATCTTCTATACCACCTGCTTATGGTTAATGTCACTTTAAAGTTAATTTTATTAAAGTTTCTGTATGTATACGGTTTTTTATTAACCCCATATTGAAATTATAATTGAGATAAAAATTGCAAAACAAATAGCTTCTCTGGCTAAGTGGACAGTAAAGCCTCAAGTATCCATATTTCATAGTAAGTATATGGTTGTATACGCAACTAGTTGGCCCGGCAGACGTCATCCTGCCAAGTAAAGCAGCGCCACCTACCAGGTCCAATTGTGTTCCATCCAGGAACCTGTTGAAATATGCCCACAAGATTTCATCCAAATCGGTCCAGCCGTTTAGGAGTTAGGTGACAAACACACGTACAGTAGAATTATATATATTAAGATGATATGTCCTGTAAAAATCTATTATGACATTCAAGCTGCTTCATTTAGAGTCGCACACAAAATTGAATGGTGGGATGAGGGATGAAGTGATTTCGGATTTGAATAGTTATACCTATAAATAAGATTAATAAGTTTCTTTTTTATCTTGTGTCCATATTCTATGTTAAACATGGGCGCCTTGACAGAACCACTATCTACTTATCTATCGAGTTCAATTTTTTTACTCGTTGCTATTACCAATAGCTTTGTTTATTATGTTGACTGTGGGGCCACACACTCTGTGTTTTTGTCATTGTATATGTAGCTGGCACACAAGTGTGTTTTCCAGAAATCTAACAGGCGGCGAACGATAGGCGTCAATAAATCTATACATCGAAGTAGTTCCACACACATTGTAACTGCTCAGCATACACCACGGGTGTTGGACCGCATGCTAGTAGGTTTAAATATTACAGGTCCTATGGTTGCCGTTGCATCTTCTTTTTTGTTATACGGGTGCAGGAAATACATCTAATGTGTGAGCCACAATATAGGTAAATTCCATCTTAGTAGGGACTGCATACAAACTTTAAATAGTAGTCATTGGTTGGTATTGTTAGCTTTGCCATGGTGGACCCATCATGAGTTGCATCATTTTCTTTGCAACTTACGTGAGGAATAATAATTATAGATTTAATTCATTAATAGCAATCTGTGAGTGCGATCTTAAATGCACATTTAGCCCATATCTAGTCTGATACGACTTGTCACATAAATGACAATGGAAGTTCTTCACCCCTGTGTGCGTTAGCAAATGCCTCTGAAGTTCAGATTTAGAGAAAAACCTCTTACCACAATTGTCACATTTATACTTCTTCTCTTTCAAATGATTTTTACGTATGTGTGAACTCTTTGAGCTTGAAGATATGAATGTAGCATTACAAACTTCGCATTTATGATTTCTCGTCCTTTTATGATTCCATAGTATGTGCGAGTGTAACCCTCCAGGAACTTTGAATTTCTTTGGACAATATTTACAGCTGTACGGACGATCATTTCCATGCGTTAACATGTGTATTCTGATATAACCCGGTGGGTATGACTTGCCGCATTGGTCACATTGTAACAACACTTTTTCAGACTTATTTTTCTCTCTTTGCACATTTGGTTGACATAAATGAGTGTTTAACTCGTGTTCACTGTAAAAACCTTCCCAGCAATTTTCACATAAATACGGTTTCAAATGTAGCTTCCTATGCAACACTAGGGATCGGAAGTCATCGAACTTCTCATTACAATAATCACAATCTCTGCCAACTTCTGATTTAATAGGGTGGTTATTCGTACAGTGTTCGTTCAACGATCTAACAGAATTAAACTCTGCTTTACAATCTACACAGAATATAGACTTTGAATCATCTTCTGTGCTTACATATGACTTATTTCTTTTCCTTCTTTTATATATATCAGAATTTGCTTTCTGATCTTCTGATTCTAAATGACAGTCATAATTATCGCTGGCAAATTCTGAATTGAAATTTTCAGTCAATGTTTTCATACTGGAGTGTATGAGTATTTTAAAGGAATATGTAATTGTCAGTTGATGGACACAGCTGATGCAGATATTTTCTGGCATACTAGAATCCTCAGTGACCTGTAAATATTAACCATGTTTTAGTTCAAGGAGTTTCAGAGTAATTAAATCCATTTTGAATATAAGTAAATAATAAAATAAAAACACCCATCAGTCACAGACAGTTATGACCCCACACTAGGCCAAAGCTGTGTAGTGGGTAACAAGAACTATGAAAGTCTATGGACTCAACAGATGATCAACCAGACCTGATACAAATATCTGTCTGTCACCCAGACATTTGTCTCGGTGTGGGAATCGAAGCCATGGCCTCCCATTTCAGAACCAGCTACTCGCCTGCAACGCCACAGAGGCTGCCTGTGATTTCTGGATTTTATTTCAATTTTATTTTGTGTAAATTTCTGGGATTAAATAGGTAAGTAGTACTCATCCATCAAATAAATAGTTTAAAATTTTTGTTATATTTATTTTTGTCTAAAAACTGACAAGAAGCAAAGGACTATAAATTAGTATCCATTATATTTAGATTACTTTAATGGAAAATTAAATTAAACGTTTGTTATAAAATTTAGGAACTGGAATTTAGTACTATAATATTTTTATTGGTAGTTTAGTGTTAAAATTGCATCGTCCAAATTTTATCAAATATGTAAATAATAATATTTTTGTTTTACCTGGTAATTATAGAATTTCTGCAATATATCTGATAGTTTAACATCTTCACCCCCTATTAATATTGTTGAGTTTATGTGACGCATTTCTTTTTCAGTATTTAAACATGTCCGACAGTTGTTTTTATAGTTCATTATTGCATTATATCACAGAATAAATAAATAAAATAAAAAATCGATACACAATGTTTTGATATTTGTGATTCAGTTCCAGACTAAACATTTTTATAAGTTTCGAGTTATAGCATTATAATCCACCTGCCATTCATGTTGAATAACTGAACAATAAACATAAGTTCAGAATAGGTAAGAATAATAATTATAATTTGTTTTTATGTTTTCATATAAACCATATACTTTTATTTTGAATATTGCAACGAATTCTATATTTTATGAAAATAAAATTGGTAATAAAAAAACTTAATACAAAAATTCTTTGAATGCCAGTAAACTTGTCATTTGTCAAACATATCCTTCAGCCGGGTCAAATTGCAGTAAAGTGCAGAGCTGCCAGATTGTATAATTAGATACAAAATGTGTATAATATAGTATGTATGTCTGCATATGTATGCGGTATGTATGTATATGACTGCCTTGTATAATTGGATACAAAAATAAAAATTAGAGTGTAAAGTAAACTTTCCACATGGTTTTTTTGCCTTTTTAGAAACACAAGAGAACAAGACTTTTCGAAAAAAGAACGACAGACAAAAGTTTTTTTTTGGGAGTTGGTGAGAGTGGTTGTATGAGTTTAGATTTTGTATAATGTCAATGAGATGGCAGTATAAAATAAGTCGTTGCTTCTGGCAGCCCTGGTAAAGTGCGAAGTGCCAAAGTCACAACAACTGACAAATTGACAATTGACATCGCGATATGTTTTTCCAACCACCCGAGCAAGATCCAATAAAAACATTACAAAACAGTCCACGACGTAAGAGAAAAAAGAAGTCTTCTAAAAAGAAGAAACAAGGCTTACAAAGAGACTTGCACAAGAATAAAAATCATTTTAGTATTACAATGTCTTCGTGGGCAGAGAGTTTTACAACGGCTGCGACATGGCAGCTGAAACACCAGATTGCTTATTGGAAGTCTAAGGCGGTGGCATTGGAGTATGAGAATGGAATATTACATGATATAATTAAGAAAAATTACATGAAAAGTTGCTCAAGTAATATCGATACGCAAACCGTTGAATCTGATCAGTCTAGCATAAAAAGTGATTCTGAAAATGATTTAGAGGAGGAAAACGATGATTTAGAAGTGAGTGAGGAGTTTATACAGTTTTTAAAAACAAACGCCAAGTACAAAGAGGATGCAAGACGCGAACGAGAGAGATTAAAAACGAAAACGGCAGAAGAAAATCCAATGGAGTTAGAAGAAACGGAGGAAATTGATAGTAGTGAAAAATTAAAGGAGCTGTATGGAAAAGACTGGCAGAGGATAGCGGCATTAGAAATGTCTATGAAATGTAGTTTTATAAATGAATGTGACACAGCAAAGCCAATGTATTGGCCAAATATACCTTTTAATTTTAATTTTAGTTAGCATTATTGTTATATATACCGTTTGAGCCCATGTGCATGCATAAACTATTTTTGTATAATAAAAAACTCATCATGTATATCAAAGTCAACCATAACAAGGTTGACTGTTCATAATTCTGAGGATATATCTCTAATTTGTACTGTATTAAGGGGTTAAATGTCTTTTTGATATTTAAGAATAAATATACAATACAACTTTACTCATTTGTTTTGCATTAGTATTTTGAGTTTCTTTTAGGTTAATGGTGACATGCTTAAAAGGTAGCTATTCTGCCAATGTCACGTAAAAGGTGAAAACAAACAAAAGAGATTGGCATGTATTAGGTGTAATAAATAGGGTTTATATGAATTTTCTATTCTAGACACTCGAGTTGAATTTTATATATAATAAAATAAAAAAAGAAAAAAGGTTATAAATAATTTTATTTGATTCAACAAAACAAAGGGAAAATCTATGTGAGAGTGGAAACATTGTATTGCGTTTTTATATATTATGTTACATAGTATAATGGAAGTGAAATATGATTGCCCAGGCTTACCTTAGAATCTTTATTGCAATTTCCCGAATTCTGTGAACATGTTAACTGCAGTCTAAATATAATGATTATATCGATGGGGAAGTACTAATAGCTCCTAAATATAGAAGTCAGGAATTTACACAAACTGAAAAAAATGTTTATTTTCTAGGCAAGTTGAAAAGTAGTTAATATTTTCATTTATTAAGAATAATCAATAATGTTGTTGCAACTAAAAATACACATAGAAGATTTTACTATATATGGGAATCTCGCCTACTGTAAAACAAAATAAAATTGAATTTGAAATATTAAAAATGTCTATTATGAGGTATTGGTACTTCACTGTTGATATGTCTATGTGACTTTCAACACCAGCACACTTAGCAAGTCAGCGCATGTGCTATTAAAAACAGTAAGTGTGTGCCATATAGAATGTGTTAAACTTTGAAATTTATCTAATAAATATATACAACATACACATACATAACCCCTATCCTAGGCTAGGTTTAAACCTGTATCATGTGTAACCATGAGGGACCACAACACCCAGACCTGAAACTATCTGTTATATTTCCATCACATAAATATATATCCCAGTGCGGGAATCGAATCCACGGCATCTCGTTTCACAGCCGGCTACTGGCCTGCTGTGCCACGGAGGTTGTCGAAATAAAATAATATTTAGTATCTGGAATTAGAAATTTCTAGTTTGAGTGGGCCTACCCAGAAAAAAAAAATCTATTGACAATATTATGCCCATCAAAAGTAAGCATCATCATTATGATCATATTCATGATTGTTTTTAATTAGATAAGGTTGCATATTCCAAATTTGATTTTTGTTGAAGTTTACTCACAATATTGTTTTTTTTTATTAATTAGTGTGTCAAAACTGAATACTAAATAGCTATTAACTGTAAAGTTGTAATTAAATGGTTATTAATGTCTAAGGTAACATATAGAAAGGTTTTTTTACAGTAACTCCAAATAATAACTTTTTAATAGCTCTTTTTAAAAGCATTTTTTATAAAGGTTGCCCTTAAGTATCTGAAGGGGCAGGTAGAGTTGCAAATAGTATATCCATTATCCACACTTCATAGTTCTTTTTTGTTTGAGTGGCTAGCCTATTACTGTATTGAGAATAAGCATTTGGAACAACTTTTTAAAAATATTTTTTTCTCTCTCGTATAATATATATGTGGCTTTTATAATAATGGTTCTGTTGAATCATGATCTCAAGATTTTCAATAACTACATTTTGTTAGCTTTATTTTGTGTAAATGATTGAATCCTAAAATTCTAAAACTATTTCTGGTATTATGTTAAATATTCCAGACTCTGTTATATACTAAACACATCACAAATTGAAGTCATCAAAAACCAGCCAGATAAGTATAGTTTCAACATTTGGATCTTAACATAAAAAAATATATTTAACAATATGATTTATTTTGCTGTACCATTATTAAGTTCGGAAACCTAGTTGTAATAACTATGTAATGATATTTTTAACATGATATTGAATTTGATATTGTTTTTTATTACCTTATTAGGCTTATTATATTATAATATACTAGCTTTTGCCCGCGGCTACGCCCGCGTGGTGGTTATTTTTTGAAGAAAAGGTATAAAATAAGACCTCTTAAGCTATTAAATTTTCCTGTATAAAAAGTAGTCCCGAGTTGCCGAGTTGTCTCCACGTCCCCGTCGTGTGACCTGTGCACGTAAACCCGACTCTGGGAGCCGAGGTCGACGTGCACCCACAGGGTGGAAGGGAGAAGGAGGGGTCCTCCATGCAGCACAGACGGCGACAGCAGACGTCCGACCGAACATACAGACATACCCCGGCCCTCGGCCTGAAGCTTTCTTTAAGTGAGTAGCCGGGGTAAAGCAAGTAAGAAAGAAAATAAATTTTATTTGGTCACACAACAACACTTTGGATAACATACATATTAAAAAACACAAGGAGTAATACAACAAAAATAAAGAAAACAATTACCTATATACCCTAAGTACACCCGCTACTCCTCAATTCAGAACACCTGTGTCCAAAGTATGACCAAAAAGGCCATAGGTTCAACATTTGCCAGGTAGTAAGGTACTGCCTGGCGCTGGTGTTCTGCCTAGGCCTTACGAATGTCCGTCGGATGCCAACGAAACAGCAACGTACCTACTCATTATACATACACACACACTCACACACGCATATATAGCATATACATATACATACATACAAACATATGCATATCCATATTTATTTAAATCTATAACAGGCCCCATCGACGGGAGGAACGCCGTAGCGCAGGCAGGGGGAAGGGGAAAGACGGCGTGGATGTTGGCTGGGCTCATAAATCGTAAACCATTACAAGTCACAATGCTCCCTGGAGCCTTGCGCATCTTTACGCAAGTATGTGGTATCGGTCGGACTACAAATCTGCGTCTCCGTCAGGAAGAGAAGAGCAGGCCGGGCCGTCTCAAGATGGTGGTGGACGGCATTAAGGTTCGAATGGAGTCCGCGGATGTTAGCGAACTCCATTGTGAAAGCGGTGGTGGGGTTACGCACCGCTGTAGGTCCTTTTCTCTTTTTAGGCACTGTCATGGAGTTAATTTAACTAATTTTCATAAACTTAACTTAAAAAATGACGGATTTTCATACAAACTATCACCCCTATTTTATCCCCTTAGGGGTGGTATTTCTAAAAACCCTTCCTTAGTGAATGCCTACGTCATAAAAGGTACCTACTGTTAAAATTTTAAGTCTTTAATCCCAGCCGTTTTGGCTGTGCGTTGATCGTCAGTCAGTCAGTCAGCTTCTTCTTTTATATATGCAGACTACCCGCACCGGAATCGCACGGGTAACAGAGGATATACGCCAAAATATTTGTTCTGTCGTACCAGCCTATTACGTTCGAACATTTGGATTATAATGAAAATGTATATTATGCTTCTTCACGAATGACTCCGTGTATTTGGAAAAACCGTATGAAAATCTGTTGAGTAGTGTAAGGATACTTTTTAATACAATCATTTATTCAATGACTTCCGGCTTAATCTACTCTACCTTAGATTTTAATTGCAATATCGGGGGTGACTTACCAAATATTTGCGGGTAGATTGATAAGTTAGAGACTCAGTGGAGAAAGATTTGTCATAAAAAGGAGCGTCTCAACGCTCGGCGCTCGCGGGGGTAGTCTAATCAATGTGCGTAAAGTCGTTTTCAGTGTAGTTTGTGTTTTATCGATGATGGCTAATAGTAGTTATTGAGTTTAATGCGTTTAAACAGACAGACATTTACAATATGTAATATAAAATTATACCTACAATATGGTAACAAGTAAGAGTTACGGCAAGCAATCACGCGAGGGGTGGTGGAGAGGAGAGTAGTGGAGAAGCGGAGAGGAGTGGAGAGGCGTAGAGAAGCGGAGAGGAGTGGAGAGGAGTGGAGAGACGTAGAGGAGAGAATAGGGAGGAGACGAGTTAGTCAGCTGTTATATACAAGCAATAATGGAATACAGAAGTAAAGTTGGTTTGCATGAAGGAGGTAATTAATTACTGGTACTACAAACCCAATTTTAAAATTTCTTATTGGAATAGAAATTCATATTTATTAGAGGTTCGGGCCCAGTAGGAATGTATATACAGGATTAATTTAAAATATTACTATTACAAATATAAAGTTGCATTGACTGTGAGTGCTATATACAATTTTGAATATAAATACATGGACTGTTTTTAGCATATTAAATTGAGGGGTTTATTTACGAACTAGCTGTTGCCCGCGGATATGCCCGCGTGGTAGCCACTTTTGAGAGAAAAGGTATAAAATCCATGGAGTCATCTTAAGCTATTTTTTATTATTTTACTACCGTAATTTTTTTCGGGATTAAATGTAGCCTATCATTTGCGCGATCGAATGATCTAACTGTATTCTAAATTTCGGGATGATTGGTTGTTGAGTACAGACAGACAACAATTCTAAAGATTGCAGAATTGGGACCATTGAGTCATAAAATGAATATTTCACGTAAAACCGGGTATATTACTCAAATGTACAGACGGACGCTACATATTTATATATTAGTAGGCATCAATGTTGTGAACATAGTTATACAGTGCTTTGGCTTGTTTCCTCAGTGGCTCAGACATTAAATACACTCGGAATTGTGAGTGAAAACACCACAACCTTTAAAAACGTTTCCACCGAATGCAAAAAGCATAATTTTATGAAATAAATGGACAGACATTTGTAGAAATTTATAAAAAAAGACAGATATTTATCTGATTTTATTAAATAAACATGGAAAATATTAACTGTTAAATGTTTATCTATAGTTTTCCCTTTTTTGATTATGATAATAAGAATTAAGACGGATAAAGAAGTAACCAGGTATTTTACGTTACTTATATACATAAAAAATGTGTTCATAATATTATCTAATAACAGGTACGCATAATCTGTATATATAAAAGAAGAAACTGACTGACTGATCGATCAACGCACAGCCAAAACGGCTGGGGTTAGAGACTTGAAATTTTGACAGTAGGTACCTTTTATGACGTAGGCATCCACTAAGGAAGGGTTTTTTGGAAATACCACCCCTAAGGGGGTAAAATAGGGGAAGAAAGTCTTTTTCTTCCAAACATGACCTCCACGCGGGTGGAGCCGCGAGCAACAGCTTGTATAGGTATAATAGGTATGCATAATAAAGGTATGATAGGTGTACATAAAAAAGGTTCCAATTATGTAAGAAATAATCATGTGATTGTTACTCACTGCCTTGACATTATTGTGGAATCATACGACCATATTATTATGTTCACAGTGAACGTACATGTATATGAATTCTATATAATTTGTTTGACCTTAAACGTACTGCGATAACTACGTGATTGTGGAATAAGGCTAAGAATATACGTATTGATATGATTGTATCTATAAATTAGGACCATACAATATAGCGGGCATTCAAGTATTAGGTAAACACCAAAGGAGGGGTCTTTGCTTTGCTTATTTTTGATGTCATGATTGGGGGAGGGGTGTTTTTTTATCCTGGCATGGCAAAGTGACCACACCACCTGATGGTAAGTGCAGTGCCGTCCAGCTATAGTATCAAGTAGCGAGTGATAATCTATCCCTCGCTACTCAATACAATCATGCCGTTCTGCTGTGTAGCTTCTTCACACTACGCCTAAAGGACCCAGGATCATAGGAAGGAGGGAACGCGGTAGCTGGCAAACTGTTCCACAGCTTGATGGTGCGGCAAAAGTACGAGTTTGCGAACCTCTTAGTTCGGGCTGGAGTAGTAGACACCACAAAGCTGTGGCTCCGCATGCCAGTACGCGTGGTTCTGGTATGGAAAGGAGAGGATGGGATAAGACCAAACAATTCACGCTAAGCGAGGAAATATCCCTACGCAGCTGTAGCGGCTCTAGGCTGTTACTCACTTCTGCATCATTCACAATGCGGATGGCCCGCCGCTGCAACCCATCCAAGGCATCTAGGAGCTATTTTGCGGAACCGTCCCAGAGATGCGAGAAGTATTCCATTCCCGGCCGCACCTGCGCTTTATATAAGCAGTAGAGCTGACCGGGCGTGAAAAACCGCCGCACCCTGTTCAGGATTCCGACCCTGCGGGAAGTGGCGGATATTACGCCCTCGATGTGACTCCTTGGATTAAGATCGCAGCGGATATCCATACCTAGGACACTAAGGTCATTCCGCATTGCGAGTGGAACACCCTGAAGAACGGGGTGTGAATGGCTATTACGTCAACAGTGTTTATTTATAAATAAAGTTCTCGTTTTTTTTAACTATTTGATTCTATTTTAATGTAAATGGCAATTCTACTTGTTATTAGCGTACTTCCTATTATTAGAAATATCGAAGGTGTTTAGAAGAGTAGTTGCAGGTACATTAATAATGACAACCTAAGTGGGGAGTAGTAAATGTTTAGCATAAAACGGATTACCTTCCGCGCTCCGGTGTTGTGATTGTGGTGGTGGGGCCGATAGAGGTACATTCGTGCTTCATTAGCGGTGCAGTACCTAGGCGCGTAGTTCAGCTTAGAGGGTAATGCTGTCCGTACGCTTAATAGATTAATTATAAAGAGAAGCCTGTAGTATATCCTGACATGGGGTTGTGTTAATATTAAGCACTGAGATGTGTAACAGTGATAATGCAACCAATCAATAAAGTGTTAATAATTGTATTTGTGCCATTTAAAATACCCATCTTAATAGACAAATTATATCAATGCCCACGTAATCATTGGGGGAGGGGTAAGTACTTTGCTTACTTTCGCTGACAATCAGGAGGAGAGGGTTAAAAGGACTAAAATTCCTGAAATAAAACTAATTGTATGGATTTTATCTAAGGCTTTACAGCCTTCATGGTCACGGGGCGGACTGAGTTGTATGTCATCATGAAAGTATAGTGCAATGTTTCTACCCTTCATATAGTTGATTTTATTGTAGTCCGATCTACGTAGAAGGAGCTCAATGTATCTTTAGGTTTGGCGGTTGGTCTTTTGGATTAAATTAAATAACGTTCTGCATTGTGTCTGCCCTTCGGAGCCATTTATCGAGCAACTAGTGAAAATTACGTTTCAAAAAACTCCTGAGGTGTCTACAGAACCAATCGCTATAAAAATATTGTATGGTAAATATGACTTCATTACCAACCCGCAGTAGGGCAGCGTGGAGGCCCATGCTCAGTAGTTGACAATGTTGAATATTTAAGACTTAATTATTTTTTGTCGCAATAGGATTCCTATTCAATTACAACCAATCTTAAGAAGCACTTAGATGTCTTATATATATACTCAGCCTGTTGCCGTCCACTGTTGGACGTAGGCCTCCCCAAGTGAACGCCAACCATCCCGGTCTTGGGTAGCCCGCATCCACCCGCTACCCGCCACCTTCTTCAAGTCGTCGGTCCATCGTGCAGCAGGGCGTCCCACACTACGTTTGCCTAAACGCGGTCTCCACTCCACACATGTCTGCTCCATCGGCCATCTGTCCGTCTGCAGACGTGACCAGCCCACTTCCACTTTAGCGTGCTAATTTTGCAAGCAATATCTATGACTTTGGTTCTCTGGCGGATGACTTCATTTCGAACTCTATCCACCAGAGAAACCCCAAGCATTGCCCGCTCCATAGCACGCTGAGCGACTTTAAATTTATGGACCAGTCCATTTGTGAGTGTCCACGTTTCAGCCCCGTAGGTCATTACGGGTAGGACGCACTGGTTAAAAACTCTTGTTTTTAATCATTGAGGGATCGACGACTCAAACAGGTTACGTAGTTTACCGAATGCCGCCCAGCCCAAACGAATTCTTCTATCTGCCTCTTTCTCGAAGTTGTGCTTGCCTAGTTGGATTATCTGGCCCAAGTATACGTACTCTTGCAAAACCTCGAGAATGGCATCACTCACGGCGACGGGTCTCGAGAGGACGTGACCGTTAAACATGACTTTCGTCTTGTCAAGGTTCATCCCGAGACCTATCCGTTTTGAAGAACAGTTAAGGCTGTTCAGCATGCCTTCCAAATCCTGCAGAGTTTCAGCCATGATGACTATATCATCCGCAAATCGTAAGTGAGAGATGTACTGGCCGTTGATATTGATGCCCCGTCCTTTCCAATCAAGCGTCTTAAATGCGTCTTCCAACGCGTTGGTAAACAGTTTCGGAGAGATTACGTCTCCCTGTCTTACCCCACGTCGCAGTTGGATTGGCTTTGCTTTGTTTTTGTACTTGGACGGTCATCGATGCGGCTTCATACAGGCATCTCATCACTTGGACATATCGGTCGTCAATGAGGCATCTCTGCATAGCCTCCAGAACAGCCCAGGTCTCGATGGTGTCGAAGGCTTTCTCGTAGTCCACAAACGCTAGGCAAAGAGGCTCATTGTACTCCTCGGTCTTCTGAATTATTTGCCTTAGTGTGTGTATGTGGTCTACGGTACTAAAGCCCCTCCGAAACCCAGCCTGCTCCGGGGGTTGGAAGTCATCGAACCTTTGGGCAAGACGATTCGAAATAACCCTCGAAAACAGCTTATAAACATGGCTCAAGAGTGATATAGGGCGGTAGTTCTTCAATAGAGTGTTATCTCCCTTCTTGAAGAACAAAACCACCACACTCCTGCTCCATGCCGCCGGTGTTGTACCAGTGTAGATGACGGAGTTGAAGAGCTTTACAAGCTCAATCAATACTGGCATACCGCCTGCCTTGAGTAGCTCTGTAGTTACTCCGTCATCACCCGCAGCTTTGTTATTGTGAAGCTGTTCAAGGGCTCTTCTAATCTCGCCCAAGTCGATGTCGGGAAACTCGTCTGTATGGTGGCGGGTTAGTCTGGCACGCGGATCATCTGCGCTCGGGGCCTCAGGTGGACTTGTTTTTTGAGTATACAAGTCCCCATAATACCTTTCGACCTCTGCGAGTATCTCTGGCATGGAAGTGACGGTGTCTGTGATGTTCTGAGCTTTGTCAGGTGACAACTAGAGGTAAGTGGCTTGGCGAAAACTCTGGTACCCTTGTTCTGCGTAATAGCATTTTCAATGTCCAGAGTATTCGAGCGTCTTATATCGCGCCGTATTAGCTTCTTTACCTCTTTGTTAAGTACCTGACGCTCAGATGGTGTGACCTTTACGAGTTCTCGTCGTTTCCTTAAAAGTTCCAGAGTCTCGCTTGAGAGCTTCGACTTACGTCTATTGTTCTGAGGGCGAAAGTATTTATTACCCACCTCACGCAGAGTCCGCACCAGGCTGTCAGTGGCGTCATCAATATCCGCCGTAGTTTCCAATACGGCAAATCGGTTCTGTAGCTCTAGCTGGAAAGCTTCACAGCCGATCTCGACTTGGGGCAAAGTTGGTCGGAGAGTCGACTTCATTAAGCGCGCTCGGTCAATTTTAACTTTTATATTCAGAGTGCCTCTTACAAGTCGGTGATCACTACCGGTGTTAAACCTACTTACTGATCACAGAGACATCTCTGAATATTTGGCGCTTATCAGTCATAATGAAGTCGATCTCATTCCTGGTGACATTATTTGGGCTTCGCCAAGTCCACTTCCTTTGGGGCTTCTTCTGGAAAAATGAATTCATCAAAAAAAGCCCCCGGGTCTCGAGAAAGTTGACTAGCATTTGCCCCCTGTGATTCCTGCACCCATAGCCGAATGATCCTACCCTCGATTCGCCGTGTCCTTGTACTCCCACTTTGGCATTGAAGTCACCCATTACAACGCTGTAGGAAGCCTTGGTACGAGACATAGCTTTCCCTATGTCTTCGTACATGGCCTCTACTTCGTCATCAGGATGAGCTGACGTTGGGGCGTACACTTGTATAACCTTCAGAGTATATCTCTCAGTTATTTTTAAGACAAGGTACGCCACTCGCGCTGATACGCTGCCAACTTCCACAACGTTGCTTTTTAGTGACTTGTGAATAATAAATCCGACGCCACCTTGGGATGGTTGGTGTCCTTCTCGGAAGTAGAGTAAGTGACCAGAATCTAGGGCCATCTTCTCCTCCCCCTGTCTTCGGATCTCAGATAGCCCTACGATATGCCAGTTAATGTGACTTAGCTCTACTTCCAACTCAGCGATGTGTTCGTCCAACCGCAGAGAGCGTCCGTTGTACGTCGCCAAAAATAGCTGTTTGTGGTACCCTACCGTAGCCCGGGGATTCTTAGCACCCCCCGCCCCACCGTTACCATGACCGGTACCGTGGTCAGGAATAGCGGGGCTACCGGGAACTGGGGGCCGTGAATTTGGGATGCCTTTCATTTTGGGGGGTTTTGCCATAGTCACCACGCTTGGCAGGCGGGTTGGTGACCGCAGCTGCTGGTATGTTTTACCGCCGACGCTGCTGCCCGTCGAGGGCATGGGTATTTGGCATTCCAGCATTTTGTGTGGTTATGCCGCCACAAGTCGCCAGAACCTCATTCGTTAGCTAGCAGGGTGTACCACGAGCAGGTAGGGTTGGCAGTTGGGAGCATGATATGTAATTTGCCCCCCTTACACCCCAAGATGTCTTATATGGTATGGGTTTTTAATATAAATTGTCTGGAACTGTATCTGTATGAAGTAAATTCATGTATATAAGAAGTGTTTTGATATGAAAACTTCATTTTAAAATTTCCAAAAAACAATAAAAAACGCTGCATCTCTAGCGCCCGAAACCTTCACTTTAGCCGCTGTTTATACGACCTAGTCAGCGTTCAATTCACAAAAGTCTTTGGTGTGGGATACACTTAAATCGCTCGCCCATTGCGCCATGTTCAGACTTTCAATATCTAATTATGAAATAATAATGTAGTTAAAAAATAATAAGAACGTTTTTATTATTATTAAAAAAAGCGTTTTATTTCTAACTTTCCAAAGTTACAAATAATATAATAATAATTAATTTCTAGTTTCAGTGCATTGATTGGCATGCAAACTTTGATCATTTTTATTAACCGACTTCAAAAAAAAGGAGGAGACAATTCAATTCGACGTGTATTACCTCAGAACTCCGTTATTTATTGACCGATTTGGAAAATTCTTCTTTTATTACAGATAATATAATTCCAGATTGGTCCCATAGAATTTTTATCAAAATCGGTTAAGTAGTTTGGTTTTAAAACCGAAATAACTTGAAAAAATATGTTGTCCGAATATACGAAACTGCGAATTTAGCTTTTCTGTGACTTTTTCAGTGGTGTTGTCTTATGGTACTCTATCCATCTATTTTATATTTGTATCAGTAAAAAGCAAAAGATAAATTATTACTTTTTAAATAAAAAAAAAACAGTCTTCAAAAAACCCAGACAACTAAAAACCAAATAATAATTGGTTACATTTACACCAATTAATTACATACAAATGAAATCAATTATTTGGAGTAGGTGCCAGCCAAAACATGGAAAAAACAGAATAATACAAAAATTATACTTGGTTTTTATGAATCTAAAAGTAAAGAAAACAACACCGGCACCGATTCCAAAAATAATTGATTTAAATTGTATGTAATTAATTGATATAAATGTAACCAATTATTATTTGGTTTTTAGTTGTGTCTGGGTTTTTTGAAGTTGGTTTTATTTTTATTTAAAAAGTAATCATTTATAGAAGGTTGTAATTACTACAAGAGTCTAAGATACATTTTGTTTATACATAAATCATTGTTACAAAGCAATCGTTACATTTTTCTAAGTAGCTTTATTAGTACAGGTCAAGAACGCCCCACTTGCCTGTCCTAAAAAGGAAAACGTTTACGAGTGATATATAAATGTAGTGGAGATGTTGAAAAAAAAAATAGATGGCGTTAGCTTAAAACTTAAGCCGTGGGTGGCTAAATGAGCGATAAAATATATTGTTAGTTTATTTTTAGTATAATATATATTAGGGTATTTCCTAGTAATAGAAATACCGAAGGTATATCGGAGGTATTTAGGAGAGTAGTTGCGGCTGCGGGTATATTAAGAATGACAGCCTAAGGGAGGAGTAGTAAATGTTTAGCATGAAACGGAGTGCCTTCCGCGCTCCGGTGTTCAGTTAAGTTGTGAAGAAGACTAGTGGTATAGCAGCGAGTTGGTAGTCGTCCGTGGTTCGTTCACGGTGCAGTACGTAAGTGTAATCAGTTCAATGGTCGCGTAGTTCAGCTTAGAGGGTAATTCTGGTAGATTAGTTATAAAGAGAAGCCTTAAGTAACTCCTGACATGCGGTTGTGTTAATATTAAGCACTGAGATGTGTAACAGTGCTATGTAAATCAATCAATAACGTGGTAAACATTGTATTTGTGCATTTTTAAATATCTATCTTGCATAATTTTGTTGATGTTGCTAACACATATACCTAGTCAGGTCATAAATTCTGTCACATGTTTAATATAAAATAATTGAAACAAGTTTATTCATTATGTAACCATTTATATACCAAAATGAACTTAACAAAACATAGATTCTTATGACACTAAAGTTTATTCAAAATGACCTCCGTGATTTTGAATACAGGCCTTCAATCTGCGCGGCCAGTTGTCTATCGCAGCACGAACGAGGTCCATGTCAATATCGGCGGCTGCCTTAATCAAGGATGTCTTGAGTGACTCCAAATTGGGATGAGGCTTTGAGCACGCCTTTTCCTCCAAGTGTTGCCATATCTTGTAATCTAACGGATTCAAATCTGGACTGGAGGAGGGCCAGTCTTCGTGCCGGATGAAGTCGATTTCACGCGCCGCCAGCCAGTCTTGTGTGCTCTTCGCTCTATGAGCTGGCGCCGAATCTTGGTGGAATACCCAGTGCCTGTTATTGAACATGGTATGAGAAACAGGTTCCACAAGGTTCGTCAGGACTGTATTTTGATACACAACTGCATTCGTTTTTACACCTTTCTCACAAAAATGTACCTCTGTTAAGCCCCAATAAGAAACTCCCAACCATACCATGAGCGAGGATGGAAAATGACCTCGTTGGACACGCGGAATACGGTTGCTCGCTTCTTCACTACTGTGTGTGTACACCTTATGATTTTGTTTGTTGTAGCTCTCTTCTAAGGTAAAAACTTTTTCATCTGAAAAAAGAATTTCCCGATATGTTTTTCCCGCGTACCGCTTCAACAAAGCGCGGCATCTCTTCAGTCTCATTAGACGAGCATTCAAACGATGTCCTGTTTTTCTTCGATATGTCCGAAGCCCTAAGTCTTCATTTAACACCCTTTTCACCGTGGTTCTGCTTAACCCCATCTGAAGGGCCAACAGTTTCTGCTTACGTTTGGGATTTCTTTGAATTCGCGCCTTCACAGCTTTTATAACTGCTGGAGTCCTAACTAACCGAGGGCGACCACTTCTTGACCTGTCATCTACACTAGAGTCTTCATTGTATCGTTTGATGGTACGATAAACGAATCTTTTAGTTGTATTCAAATTTTTCAGTATGTCAAAAATTTAATTGGCTCGTAACCGCAACGATGCAACGCAATTGCTGCAACACGGTCTTCTTTAAGCGTCCATTCCATATTTAAATATGAGTAAAATTCTAAAAAGTATACATTTTTATTTTCATGAACAATTTGAAATTCGTATTCAATAAACTTTTTTGTGGCCAGCATTCTAAAATAAAAGTTTTTACTGTGTGACAATACTTATGATCTGACTGTATATCAATGGTAATCAATTTATAACAATTAATAACTGTTGTTTGTATGTTTTTTCCTTCAAGCATTCCGCAAAAACTACTGGACTGATTCTGATGAAACTTTTGTGTCAAAAAGCTTGTGATTGACCTTAAAAAAACTAGTTTATAATCTAGTAGAGCTTTCATTTTCGCTTTGACAATATTCTAACGGAGATAAACATAGACAACAAGTATTCAACTACAATCCTAAGATACTAATACATTTCATCGCGTGGCACTAAGCGGTAGTCAAAAGCCGAGACCAAAAAATAATTGATGTAAATGTTCCAAAAATACGTAAGGTCGCAACAATTTAGAATGCTCCTATAAACATATACACTCACGCCAGTAATCCCCGAAGAGGTAGGCAGAGGTGTAACCAGTACTTACCTCTTTTTTTTACCCGGGGAACGAACCCGAGGCCTCAGAACAGCACAGTCGTAATGCATGCGCAATTGCAACTGCGCCACCGAGGCAGTCATTCTTACATTTTCATTTACAGCCTTTTCATTCTACATTGTAATGTTTTAATACGTAGTGCTGTTGGTGTACCTTATATGTAATTAATAAATAACCACATATATAACTATAAAAAAATATAGTAACAATATGCATACTTAAATATAGGGAAACATCGCCTATGTGCACTGTCAGTAAGCTAATGTTCAAATTACACTTTATTTATCCGAGTATCGCCGGTTTGAGAACGCTGGGCAAAGATAACAATAGGCGTTATCTACAATTACTGTGTCCGATAGCCGATGAGTACAAGCGAGTAGGAATCTTGTTCGGTTCGTGGTTACGTGTTTTATTCGGGAAATATTTATATGAAATCGATGTGTACCATGGCGTCGTATGGTAAAATGTTATGTTAAATAAAAAAAATAAATGATTGTTTTGATCCCCTTTTTCGATTGTTTATTGTAACGTTGCTAATAAAATTTAACATTAACATTATTGTTACACTTGCCGATAGCTTAGAGACGGAAAATGGCGTCATATTCCCGACGGGTCCAGTTGGACAACTTTTTGTGTCATATGAAGCCTTAACGGAGTAAGTAACAAATCATACTTGACTTGTTTTCTAAGATATATAAGGATTTAAAAAATGACATAAATATGGGACTCGTAGCTTAGTTTTAAGAGAGAGGCGACTACAAAAACCTTATATTTAAGCCTAACAATATCATTTTAATAAGCAATAGATTTTATAGTATCACCTTGACAATCCCTTATCGAGCTTGGGTCGAAGTAGTTTTGGACTGTTTTAACACCGCAGTCGGACTGCTTATTCTAAGGAAAAATCTCTCTAAAGCGTGGTTCTACTACTTTAAAAACAGTAAGCCTCGCTGAATAACCCAAGATTGACCATTAAATTCCATTATATTGATTCAAATAGCGTTGATAAAAAGGCAAAAATGTTTAGAACCCCTTCTCCGTTCAAATCTTATTATGTTAATCGGAAGTACATTGGTACTTATTGTTATCGATATGATTTACTCAATGAAGCTTTTGTCTGTAGAGTTCGTATAAAAGTCCTAACCCAGTAGAATTTTTATGAGCAACCTGCATCCTTTACACAGTAAAAAAGCAATGTGTATCTATTTTTTTATAAGTAAAAGTAACTTCTTAATACAATATTATAATATTTTAGGTATTACTTGGTCAAAGATTCTGCGGTGCTATAATATAAAAAAACACTTGTAAATGTGTATTTAAATAATGAAAATACAATTAGATGCCAGTATTAATTGCTCTCAACTGGTTGCTATACGTGTTCATACAAAAGACATCAACGCGCCATTATTCTTGTTTAAGAAACGTGTTACTTTAGAATGGGCTTTTTCATCTCATTTCATGTAATTACAACTATGATTACATTTTATTTTCAATAATAGGCAACTATTACCAGTATTATGCGCAGTTATAATAATGACGCTCTATTAAGTAAATGCGATTATTAATATATTAACTAGCTCTAGATCTCAAAGAATTCATAGTGTCATATCGTATTTACAAAAACATTATAATATTCTGATCTTTTATTTAAACATTATGCATTCTATTATTTGTTAAAAAAAATGCAGAAATAGAAGACTGAAGGATTTTATATAAAAGCATGGTAAAGCAAACATGATATAAAACATTTATTTTAACAAAAATTAAATTCCATCTGCCTTTTCCTCTGTATTTCACTATTTTAAGATTATTATAATACAACACAATTCACACTTTAATATATTCGTCAATAAAAACAAAAAATATATGCCACCGATATAACAACACATCACACAAAAACTGAAAAACAAAATTCGCACACAAATATAATAAATCCAAAAACCCACCAAAATTTATCATTCAGGCATTAAGCGGGTATCAATCGTCGAAACCCAGAGCTACGCGTCTAAGGAGAGGCACAAAATTGGCTTTCAAACGGTATGCGAGCGCAACCTGTTTTATGGGGGAGACGCCCCCCACAGCGTCTTGCCGCGGCAGTGCCACCGCAGCCTCCGCAGAGAACGGCTGTACGCGCGCGGAACTAAACCCACACGTGAAAAAAGTTTATTAAAATCCAATAATAATTTGTGCATCGGATTGCAGTGCTGTGTTGTGTAACGTGGTTTAGAAACATAGATGATGTTTGTGTGTGTTGTTTTGTGTTTATAGGATTTTGGAGGTTGGTTCTGTTATTTTATATTCCACCCTATTATAGGGGTGTGTAGAGTAATAATAATGCACAGGTAGTGTGCTGTTAGAATGGGAATTACATTAACATAGTTGTAGAGCACGCGCTATGGAAGATCCAGTTTGTTACCGGCCTGTGGCTAGAATAAAATGTGCGCTATATATTACTTTCATCTGTAGAGCTTTTATTAAATATATGTTAGAATTATAAACTGGATTATGTAGAGTTTGAATTCCACGAGTAGTAGAATTAAAATGATTGTACACATGTATTGAACTATTATAATAGGAATTCAGGTTAAAGTATGTCATGTTTTGAAACAAATAGCATTCAATTAACCATCACGCTTGAAATTGAGATAAAAATAGCTATAATGCAGTTAAAAATCATGATATTTTCTTCTGAATTAGGTTATATTATTCATACAATTGCTCCTTCAACTATTTCTTATCCTATACAACTGTAAACATGTCGAATATTTCTCTAAAACGACTGAGCAATAAACATTGTGAAAATGTCAGAAATGCTACAAATACACTCGTATGTGAAAAAGCAGTGAAAAATTCATAGAAATAAGCCCAACCGGTTACCAAGCTTGAAAGAAGAAAAGTTTAGAATTATGGCAATTTAAACTTTCTGTAGAGTATTTACAATCTGTTAATGCTACAGCTTTGCTTAAGTTTATTTAACAATTGAAAATGTTGGAGGTAAAATATGTCATGTAAAAGATATAGTTAAATTATAACATAAAACCTTATATAACAATTACACCGAATACTAAATCATTCTTGGTTTTCATTACTTACTCTAGAAGCCTAAATACTTTTATAATTCATCAGGACCATTACATTCACTGTTAAAATGTGTAGACAAAATTTGAATGTTACTTTAAAAGAGCTTTATCACACTTTAAAAGCTTTACTTAAGACATTACTATTTGAGACATTATTTCTAAGTAAACTCTCAAACCAACCATTTGAGATTTTAAATTATTTCTTAGAGTTATAATTATTATGTAGAGTATTTATGTAACGCCGGGATTTTACTAACGGTCCTATCCTTAAAAAGTAACGGGTTTTATTAATTTAAATAAAAATACACTATCTCAAAGATTATTCATAAATGATATCATTTTAAAATCTAAATAAGTCTCTACATTGGCTAAAATACTAATTTATAGAAAAAAAATTATGTTGTAAAAGTTAAGAATACTGAGTGATTTAAATCAGTTATAATTTAAAATATTTTACTTAATTACATCATTATGATGTATTTTTTCATTCTCACAGCACTTTGTCACCAGCCCCATTAATCATCTTGTGAATTGTTGACAGCGGTTCTTTTATCTGTCTTCGAAAATAGCGTCCTTTTAATTAAACTAACATTATCTATTTGTTTTGTTAACAAAAGTAATCGTTTGTACTTTGCGCCAGTTTTTTACTTACAAAAGAGATTGTGGGTTTTTAATAAATCTTTTTCCTCTAATCCAAATATATTGAATAGACTTGAACTTGTGGTTGAAACAAAACGTTTAGTTACTAATTAAATTAGAAGAATATTATATAAAACATTTATAAATACCTTTTATAGTAAACATTTAATAAATTTTTATCGTTTTACACAGTAAAACTACTGGAAATAGTGCTGATATTTTGCTAGATTAGATTTCTGGATAAATGAATTTTATAATAATTTCTCTATATTTAGTTTCAAGTATCGTGTATTTTACTTTTATGATACTACTAAAACGAAGAACGTATTAATCATTAAATCTTGAGGCGTTTTGTGCCTGGACAGTACTTAAGCCGACGGATATTTAACAGCAGAAATTGTAAAGCCTTGTCAGCAGTTTTATTCAAAGACCTGCGTAGTTGATTCAATAAAACATATTTCAAAAATAATAACATTCCTGTTGCTAACAAGCAGTAATTAAACTCAGAGCCTATCTATACTAATATATAAACAGGTAAAGTTTGTGAGTTTGGATGTTCGGGGTATTCTCCGGTACTACTGATCCGATTTTGAGAATTTATTCACAGTTAGAAAGGCATACTATCCCTGAATGCTATAGACTGCTTTTTATCTATACTAATATATAAATATGTATTTAATTGTATACTTTTTCTCCCAAACATAAACTCCACACGGGCGGAGCCGCGCGGAACATTAGATGTAATTTTAAATTCAGTGCTATAACCTATTACAATAATACAACCATCATGACATAATCCCCAAATAAAATTACTACATTTGATTACAACTTCACGTAGACTGTCATCATACGTGCCTGCCGGCCCTCCAACCGCCCGGCGTGTTCATACGAGCCTTTACAAAGCCACCATCGATAAGTAACAAACACATTGAATGCAAAGCAGCGCTCGCCAATGTGGCTGCCGGACAGGGTTGCCACACAACACATATCTCCTTAGTTGTCGGGAAATTCACCATAATATTGCAATGTAACTGCTCTGTCGTGACAACCGAGTTTCATATTTTAAAGATTATATTTTGTAGCGGATTGTTTAACAAAGATTTCTGGTTTAACTGAGTAGTGAATTGAGGATGTTGGTCGTAGTATGAAAGACAAATTGTAATGCTATTTACGACAGTTTATGTCGTTTTTAGCTATGCAAGCTTCATACATACTTTATCATACAAAGAAAATAGTCCTAAATTATTATCCATTAAACACAGCTTGAGCGTATGACATACGGAGTCAAGACGTGGTCTCTTATAAAAGATTAGAACCATTTCAAGGTCGCTCAACGAGCTATGAAGCCTATGCTTAAAATATCTGACGCACATAACCTGGAACGCAGAGACCCGACGAAGAACTAAATTGACCGACATGAGTAATAATATAATAGTAAGTTAAAGCAGTGCATGTAATTACTAGTGAAATTATCGATGATGGAGCTAGCGTAGTGTTACAGACTTCGTGCTCGCAAAACTTGAGACCTGAGAAGTTGTAGCAAGCAGCTGTCTAAGAAAGGAGGATAGGATGTAGATCTTGCAAAGACGTCGGATGAATACAAATGTATAGAAAGAATAGATAGATAGATGGCTAAAATAAATAATGAGAAATAAAATTTTACAGCATTTAATAAATCATAAAGTTGGATTCGTTTGTTAATAACCAGGCAACCCTGTTGTACGTATAAATACCGTGGCTCCTAAAGTGCTTATTGTTCGACGATGTCGTAGTGACGTTAACATAATTCAATAAGGTATAATGTAATGGAATAATTTTGTTATGTGCGCGATAGAAAGATATGCGGCGTCGGGTAAACGCGTCGATGGTGATGCTAATGGTCTTTAGGTTTAAGTGAAGTAACAATTGCTAGGAATTCCTACCTAGATATAGGGATTGCTTAAACTTAATTTTTTTAGGAAGTTTTAAGATAAATGTATTTTTACGTTGGCAAGTTACTACACTGCTCCTTACGTAAATTGTTGTAATTACGCATGCGTTACGACTGTGCTGTCTCGGGTTCGATCCCCGGGTCGGTTAAAGTAATATTGCGTTTTTTTGTATTTGTCAGCCCGGCATGGCTATAGGCTCGCCTTCTATCACATTATGGGACCGTAATAAATTCGGCGAAAAGTGGATGTACTAGTTACACCTCTGCTTACCCCTTCGGGGATTACAGGCATGAGTGTATATGTAATGACGAGTATGACTTATTCTTTTGAAATGTTGAATCAGCACTTAAATTCTACTAATAGTTCAATGTTTTTTCTATTTTAGCAATACATACATACATAGATATAAAAACAAAATATCATAAAAATATAGCACAAATTGCCTTAAATTCACAGGCAAGTCTCTCACCATTCATTTTGTAAGTGTTAAAGTCGACGACAGAATAAATAAATACATATAAATTCCTGAATCAAAAACGGCATTGTTCGTACAATTATCAAACATCGTGCCGGCTTTGTTGTACCCTGCCTCTCCTGCCAGTATCAAAATTTGTAGGGCTGTCATGTTTAGAAAAATTAACTGAAAAACTTTTTGAAATAGAAATTGATGATGGGTGTCAAATTATATCATAGTTAATTTTTTTTTAAATCATGATATAAATTGTATTGATTATTCTATATCTATAAATTTATATTTATTATTAAAATAGAAGAGAATTTTATTGTTAAAAATTAAACGGTTTTATTAATAATATAGAACACAGTTTGAATCGTTTATAACTGAACGCATCAACTGTAATAAATAATAATAGTAAATAATGCCTGTTGTCTATATATCCATCAAATATTTAAAGAGGCTTCGTGTAAAAACCTCTAACCTGGAATACCTCGCCAATCTGACCCTATATCCCTGTTTGGCAACCATAGCCCCGAGAAAAAAGGCCACAAGTGAAATTTGAGCATTCCGCACGACAGCGTCCAGCGAAGGAGCACAGTAATAACTCATGGACCCTCGCATAGCGTGTGTTGGGCCACGAATTTTGGAATTTTTGATCTCAGCCGCCTGAGCATACGCAGCATATTTCACGCTAATTCGTTTTAGAAAAATAAAATGGCTTTACTAGTTAACTTTTAGTGTCCTTACACTACTTTTTTTGTTAGAATATCACACACCCGCTGTTGTAACTCCTGTTTAGCCAAGATCGACAATGGCACGCATGTTTTCGACACCGAGTAATGAAACTCGGCGAGTCTCTGGGAATGCTTGACTGTATTTATCCCGCAATGAAATTAATCATATAGACATATTAAAAAATAATTGTGAAATTAAATGAAATCGTTTATTGATCATGTAGGCCATTATAGCTCTTATGACAAGTCAGGACATTAAAATTTAATTTAACATAAAGCATATCTGCGTATGTATACATACCATACACAGCATCAACAATAAACTAGCAATATTTTAATTATTAATTAATTATTTTATATTAAATACTATTCAAAGGAACACAAGTCAAATTATTATATTTTCTGTTATCTACATTTTTTATTCTTAGACAAGTTGATTCTGGATTTATTTTGAAAACAACTGGCTTATCTATATGTTTCTCTATTCGCCGCATAGTCAATATTGAATTACTAACTCATCCCTTAGTAAAGATTTAAAAATGACAATACTAAGAAAGAGTTCTGAGAGAGGGTCTGCCACCGGGGTCTTCTATCGAAGTTGCCTTCGTACGGACTGCCCGAGGGTTTGTGCCAGTGGGTTGCTAGCTTTCTGTCCAGCAGATGCATAAAAGCCGTAGTAGATGGTAACTGCTCCGAAAGCATGGACATAAACGCTGGCGTCGCACAAGGCTCCGTTCTATCTCCGACGCTGTTTCTGTTGCATATTAATGATATGCTGTCTATTGACAGCATTCATTGCTATGCGGACGACAGCACCGGAGATGCACTTTACACGGGCCGTGCAAACATCCCTCGTACCGTTGTGGAAGAAAGTCGCGAACAACTTGTGTCGGAAATCGAGAAAATAAAAAGAGTTAATCCTCCGCTAGTGTCATTAAACCGACTAAATTGTAAACCACTTAACCGATTTCAATGAAATGTGTATGTGTATGTGTGGGTCCAACATAAAAGTAAGTTTAAGATCCGATAGGTGGCGCTGTTGTCGAGATCTGAATTTATTATTTTTTCAACGAAAATTCGGTCCATAGAGAAGGCGGTTTATGGCAGGACAACGTCAACCCGGGACCACTAAAATTATATATTAATAATAAAAATGAAGAATAGACACTAAATGATCGTTTACAAGTTTTAATTATTTATTTATTATGGACCATAGATTACAATATTAACCTTATAGCTAAACATTTGTAGTGCATTTAACTTATTGCATCCTTAAAACACATGGTTTCAGCATGAATAGAAAAAGAAACACAGAAATATAAAAAAAAACCTACACATATGAATAATTTCAATTTACATTACCTACATAATTAAGGTTATTTATCTACTTAGACTTACTTAGTTATTCTTTTAATATATAAGTATCGTATATATTAAGACTGTCATATTTATATTTTATTTCATTATATTTGGACTACACTGTACTGTCACGTGGAGTCACTCAGCCGTTCTAGGATAAAATGTGTAAAATCAAAATAAAACTGTTAAGCCAAAACAATTACCGCTAAGTTTCTTCTCAATACAGAGGAAATTTTTTTGCCATAATTACAGGCGACCACGACATGCTTAATAAATTATAATTATATGTTTACAATTTATTTAAAAGGTTACAAATTAGAAAAGTTTATTAATATTATATAAAATACCGGCACATCAAAGCAAAATATAATTATAAAATAAACTAACATATAATTATAGTTGATTACACAAAATTACAATCCATAAGTGGTTTAACTTTAAAATCAACTTATATCGTATAGACATATCTGTAGAACATAAAGTGAGTTAATATGAATTTACGTGCGTTAATAAGTTTAAGATTGTGATACATATCGTAGATAACAAGGTTCTAGTAGTAAATGTCTCATTGGTATTAATTCTTTAAAGCCTGCGTACTAGGATTGTATGTGGCTTATTCTAAGTTAAGATTGCAAAGTATTTTATACCACACAAAATACCGTCTAATCTAATATAAATATGACTGCCTCGGTGGCGCAGTTGTAATTGCGCACGCGTTACGACTGTGCTGAGGTCTCGGATTCGATCTCCGGGTCTGGAGAAGTGATATTGTCATTTTTTTTGAAATACTCAGTATCAGCCCGGAGTCTGGAATTGTGCCCGGCATGGCGTTAGGCTAGCCCCCTATCCACCCTGTGGAACGGGGGCGTTTGAATTCCACCACGGTAACCCCTGCCTGTCGTACGAGGCGACTAATAGGGGCCATCGGGGGTCACGGGCTCGCAGCGGGGGGCTGTCAGCCTGAATCGATGCACTCCCAGTTTCGGAGCATCGTGCGACCCCGAGATGGACGGCAGCGCGTGTGGTAAGGCCTCGTTCGCTGTCGTTGTTCGGTGCGCGGGGGCTCCTAAGCCCTCCCATGGAGATGAGCTGCTACGCAGCACCGCGCAGGGGCGGTTCCGGCAGCAATTCTAGCACTCCTTAGAATACCCCGGGATCGCTCCGTAAGCGCCGAAGAAGGCCACCGCGGGGTTTTAGCTGGTAGTGTCGGGTGGGGTGTACATAGGGGGTAGGGACTCGGCCCAGCGGCTGCCCGGATAGCCATCATCCGGGCGAGGGGGATGCTGGGTCGTAAGACCGGCTAGTCCAGCATAACCGTTTTATTCTTATTCCGCTTCCCCCCGGAGCGGGCGGTAGTAATAAAACGCTTTCCCCGCGACAAAAAAAAAAAAAAAGGCTAGCCCCCTATCACATTATGACCGTAATGATTTCGTCGAAAAGTGAGTGTACTAGTTGTAACCAGAGGTGTACCTCTGCCTACCCCTGCGGGGAATATAGGCGTGATGTATATGTATATACAATTATTTTATTAAGGTTTAATAAAAAATTACAACAGTCAGTTGTCAGTATTATATCGCAACACACCTTTAGTTAGATGTGTAATAAAATATAAATTTATGCCGACGGCATTTTACGGAGTTACACATTCAATTGATTATATACGTTTCCTAACTATCAGGCATATATTGTACATACAAAAGTAAGAAGAAATACACTTCGCTTAAATACGAAAAAAGTTCCAATAATTATGAAAATAACAAAAAATATAGAATGCTCTAAGATAACCGAGAAGTCCGGTCCATCCATTAACTGGTCGAGGCACCTCTAAAAATGCAAGTTTACGACCTTACACCGGATCGCGTACTATTAAGATTCTGTGATAATATATAATATATTACAAACTTTAATATGTGATCCAACTTATTTGCTTTGGCATTAAAACTGTATCAGAGAGACGAGATGCGAATTTATTCGGCGACAGGTTTATTATCATGAAATAACACATTTTTTGCAATGAATTATGTTGCATGCGCTTGTATTTCAAATATATCGTGTTGACATTTATTTAATTAAATTGTGTTCGAAGTTTAATTTTAATTTAAAATCAGAATTCTAATGTAATCTTTGTGATCTTTATTTGAATAAATTTGCCGATTGTAGTATTAATTTATCTAATTCAATTATGTAATATATTAAAAAGTAAATAACATAAAAAGTGTTATAAATCCTACATTTAATGCTAAAACAAAGTTTCGTCTCACGTGTAATCTATGAGAACATCCTCCCCGTTTTTTTCTGGCCAGTACCTGCGCAGATAAAAGCCGAGGGACCCTTTTAACAAAGACAACACTTGTCTATGGAAATTATTATTTGGAAACGGTTTGTTGACGTTGGCAACATCCAAGCGGATTCTGTTAACGTAAAAGGGAAATATTTTTTATTTTAAATAGTATCAGATTTTGTGGTAAATATTTTATTGGTGAGAGAATGTGGGATTCTTTTTTTCATTGATTTGTTCTATCATTGTTAGTGAGAAGATAGTAATTCCACCATGTACTATGACAGTGTACTTATAGCCTTAAATACAACGCGGTATTTAAAATAACAAACATTAGGTTCTATTCCCAGTGATGTAATTTTAATCTGTGTTACAATTGGAAATTAACTGAATACGAGTAAAATGTAACATTACGTCTTGAAATTCAACCACCTTTAAGAAAAACCTAAGGCTGTAATATGATAGTTATATAATATTTACAAATTAGATATTCTCTTTGAACCTTCTCCATGGCGTAGTTTTAAGAAGCCACACAGCAGGCCGATATGATTGTGTGGAGTAGCGAGGGATAGATTGTTTTTCGCTACTTGATACGCTAACTGGACGGCACTGCGCTTACCATCAGGTGGTCACTTTGCCGTGCTAGGATAAAAAAAGAGCAACGAATAATATCTAGTTAATTATTATTTTGATATCCAAAGTAGCCAAATGCGATTATACCCAATCTAAATGCTAAGAGGATCAATTGGCAGTTTGTAAAATCTTTCTTCGAGACTAGTCTTGATTACTTGCACTTTTTAAGTATGAAACACTGTAGTGTATGGATCTATCTAATATCTATCGACTAATACAAATAATGAAGTCGGCTATAAATATGTATCGATTTAGTTTATACTGTAGTTCTACTTTAATTCGTCTTCTTGAATTTTAAGTTTCTCTGATTTTATCTTGATTAATCGTTGCAAACGATTTTATAAAAAAAATGCAATTTAAAAACAAAATTGAGTGACAAATTCGTGATAGGGTAGAAAGCACGTTATGCCGTCGGGTTTGGTTATCAAGAACGACATCAATAAGTTAGAAATTTTGGAATGAGTTCTAGCACTAAGCCAAATTAATCAAATTAAATTGAGAAAATTTGGCTCAAAATATTTCAACATCTATTTATAGAATTATATAAATATCAGTTGTAAATAGGCATAAGCATAAGTCTAACAAAAAATTTTGATGATGGTGTTTATTTACGTAAAACATGGACTCTATACAAACATTCAATATTCTAGACAAGGGAACTACAAAAAACGTAAAGATTTTTTCGGGTTCCGGAAATTTTTTGAGTTATGACCATTTATCATGCATGCTTTGCACGACATGGTACTGCGGTTGTGGGTAGTAAAATTAATACTCGTATCATGTAGAAATATTTAATAGTTTACATTCTGGCTACCAATCATCACGGTGATAAATTAAAATATAAAATTCAATATCTAACGAATATTTTTGATAATTTGAAATTGGGTTTTTCTATTTAGGAATACTCAGTGTTAGCCCGAAGTCTGGAATTGTGCCCGGTATAGCGATAGGCTCGCCACCTATCACATTATGGGACCGTAATGAATTCGGCGAAAAGTAGCTAAAAGGCGCCTGCCTACCCCTTCGGGGATTGCAGGCGTGAGTGTATATATATTTTTGATAGGAATTGCTCAAATAAACCTGTTTATGTAGGAGAAACTTATTCGTGTTATTTTACACTGCTAATGAGGTATTTAGATGTAAATTATAAATTATTAGAGATAACATCAAGTCAACAATACAAGATGGAGTAACTTTACATATTAAAATCAGCTGGATTTTATCATTTGGTAATCCATTTATATAAGATTATGGAGCGTTGAAATTTAACACACATTGTTATAATATAATACGAGGTAACATACTTTTTGTATTTCATAATGTATAGTGTAAAATGATAAATAATTATTGTGTTTGAAATGTCAGACATACAATAAATTATATTATTATGATTTGAACTGAGTCACCTACATATTTTTACACCTTTCGATCGAAAATTGTCAATTTAGCTGTATCATATTTGACATCATCATCATTTGACAGCCTCCGTAGCGTAGTAGGCGAGTTCTGGGTTCGATTTCCACACCGGGACAAATGTTTGTGTGACAGACAGATGACAGAGTCACTTTGAGGTAGGTACTTACCAAAGGCTCCCGTGGGAGTCTCAACTAAGTCAAGGCTTTGTAAAAACACTAAGGAACATAGTATTTAATTAAAAGGCGGTTATTAATTTCCTATTCAAGATTATGAACATTTTTCATCCATTGTTCCAGTGAATACTGACACAATTCACATGAGTTCAAAGATAGAGTCATCTTCATAGTGCATTGAATTTAGTTTCATAATTGTTTTAGAATTTATACGATACTAGATGTAGCCCGCGGCTCCGCCCGCGTAGAGTTTATTTTTGGAAGAAAAGGTATATAATCCTTGGATCCATCTTAAGCTATTACACTTTTCTATATTTTTTTATACCATAGGAAGCGTGCATTTTTCCGGGATAAAAAGTAGCCTATGTCATTTTCTGATCCCTAAACTGCCACTATGCAAAAAAACATGTCGATCCCTTGGTCTGTGAAAAACTAAACCATACCACGGGAATTGTACATTTTTCCGGGATCTTTCTCTGTGCCAAATTTCAACCAGACGCGTCCAGCCGTTGTAGCATCATTGAGTAACAAACATCCATCCATCCATCCAAACATTGACACTTATAATATTTGTAGGATAATATAAATAAAGTTACAAAAGCTGTTGCGATTAGGTTTTTAAATGTATAAAAACTAAATAATTATAAAACAAACTGCGAAACAATATTTAACTGAGAATAAACCCTGTTATCTTGGATTCAAGCAATGTAAAATACCAGCAATGTTAAATCTACGAAGCCATTTCAGATTCAGACCGTGCTAAAGGAAGAGACTAGAAAACATTACCCTCCTTCTGGAGTAGTCGGGTAAAAACCACCTCAAAATGTATAAAAATAATTTCTACTGCATTGTGATAATCAAAAAAAATCAATAAATAACATTCGGTTATCGTTTTAGGTTTCTGTTCAACAAAAAGTAACCTTCAATGCAAACCTCGTCTCATCATATTAATCTGAAGGGCGTGTCTTGTGTTCTTGACTGTACCGAGACGCTTCAATGTGAGACAATGACTTAACCAAGGCAAAAAATGTGATCAAAATGCTATTATATCGCTGACCCTGATCTATGGGGCTATAATTTACCTTTTTGTGGGGCTATAATTATATAATAATGGATAATATCAATAAAGTTTACATTAAAATGCTAGTGTAAATTAGTAAATATACGAGTAGCTTCCTCAGACTGCCTCGGTGGCGCAATTGTAATTGCGCATGCGTTATGACTGCTGTGCTGAGGTCCCGGGTTCGATCCCCAGGTCGGATAAAGTGATATTGGGGTTTTCTATTTTTTAGTCTGTATCAGCCCGGAGAATTGAGCCCGGTATGGTGATAGGCTCGGCCCCTATCACATTATGGGACCGTAATAAATTCGGCGAAAAGTGTGTGTACTGGTTACACCTCTGCCTACCCCGACGGGGATTACAGGCGTAAGTGTATATGTATGTACGAGTAGCTTCTTCAGTAGCCTGGCATGATTGTGTGGAGTAGCGTAGGGTAATGTCTTTCGATACTTGATACTCGGACGGCACTGCGCTTACCATCAGGCGCAGTATCGTCACATTGATGTGCCAGGATGACAAGGGGATATTTTTTTATCCTGGGCTGTATTTAATCGGAGGCGGTCGATTCTATTATTTTCGAATACATGTTTTACAAATTTTCTTTTCGATATAAAGGTATGTTTAAAGGCACGTAGTTCGGTAATTCTAGTTGATAATCTTCTTAGCACGAGGGTCTACCTTGATAATTTAGAATGTGAATGTTTACCGAATTTAAAGAATAAGTATACGCGGGTGGTATTTTATCTTTATATCTTATCAGCATGAGATAATTTAACTGAGAACCGTGACAATTTCACTCTAGTTCATATAAATCGTGTTTCACAGTACAAATTATGTAGAATAATCTTTTATTAGGAATAAAGATTAATTTTAGGCGTGTTGTATTTTGTTACCAAGTAATATAAGGGTTGATGAAATCAAAGTTGTTCAGGCTATTTGCTTGTTATATACACTAATACTAATAATTATTACTTGCCCTGTATTAAACATTCTCCCACTGCTGTGCACGGGCCTTTTCTACTAATGAGAGAAGATAGGCCTTAGTCCACCACGCTGGCCTAATGCGGTTTGGTAGACTTCACAAATCAATGAAATTCGTACGAGAATTAACAGCTGTAAAGGTTTCCTCGCGATGTTTTCCTTCACCGTTAAAGCAAGTGATAATTAACAATTAATATACTTAAAATAAACCAGAGGTGTATGCCATTTGGGCTGGTTTCAAACATACGACTTTCGTCTTTACAGTTCATACCGCAACCAACTAGGCTATCGCTTCTTCCGCTGCTTGTTATATAGGAGGTCAATATTATATTCAAGGTCATACATTTTTAGATTATATTGTCGGTTATTTTAATAAGGGTTGCATTTGTTCCAGATGCGAGTGACAATGTGCGTGCGGTGATCATAAAGTTCGCGCGATGCTGCGCGTGGTGGCGTGGCTGCTGGTGGCGTCGGCGGCGTCGCAGCACGTGCGAGAGTTCACCGTGCGGGAGAACGCGCGGGCCGGCACGCTCGTCGGTAACCTGGGCGACGAGCTGCCAGACGCCGCGCCGCCGTACACCATAGTGCCAGTGCCCGGCAGCGCCGTCCACGACGATCTCCGCATCGACCCGCACACCGGCGAGATCTCCACCCGTCTCCCTCTCGACAGGGAGAACAGAGACCACTACGCCCTCGTCGCCATCCCAGCCAGCGGCGACAACATCCGAGTAGTCGTCAGGGTATCCGATGAGAACGACAACTCTCCCACCTTCCCCACTCCAGTGATGAACGTAGAGTTCTCGGAGAACACACCACGTGACGTTAAACGCAAGTTAAATCCCGCCAAAGATGAGGACTTGGGTGCTTTCAATACTCAAAGGTACAATATTGTGTCAGGGAACACGGATAATGCGTTTAGATTGTCTTCGCATAGGGAGAGAGACGGTGTTCTGTATTTAGATTTGCAAATCAATGGATTTTTGGATAGGGAGATGACTGATCATTACCAGTTAGTGATCGAAGCATTAGATGGAGGCACGCCGCCTCTCCGCGGTACTATGACTGTAAATATTACTATATTGGATGTGAATGACAATCCGCCAGTGTTCGCCGAGAGCGTGTACTCAGCGACAATACCAGAAAATGCGACAGTCGGGACGCCGATATTGAAAGTGTCTGCCACCGACTTGGATGCGGGCGAAAATGGTCTCATAGAATACTCCATAAACAGGAGACAGAGCGACAAAGAGATCATGTTCAAAATAGACCCAGAGACCGGTGAGATCACAGTAAATAAGGCTTTAGACTTTGAAACTAAAGAACTTCATGAATTAGTGGTTGTGGCGAGGGATAAAGGCGCACAGCCTCTAGAGACCACGGCTTTCGTATCGATTAGGGTTACCGACGTTAATGATAACCAACCCACGATAGATGTAATCTTCCTAAGCGATGACGCCACTCCGAAAATTTCTGAATCCGCACAACTGGACGAGTTTGTAGCGAGAATATCAGTGCACGATCCCGATTCAAAAACCGAATACGCGAATGTAAACGTTACGTTGAGCGGGGGCGACGGTCATTTCGATTTACGGACGCACGATAACATAATCTACTTGGTGGTTGTGGCGCTACCATTGGATCGCGAATCGCAATCGTCTTACACGCTAAACGTAGTTGCGACGGATAAAGGATCGCCTCCGCTCCACGCGTCCCGGATCATTTCGCTTCGAGTTACTGACGTGAATGACAATGCCCCGACGTTTATCGAGTCTGAGTACAAAGCTAGCGTCCCTGAGGCTGCAGCGCCAGGTACCCCTGTAGTGCAAGTGTCCGCTACTGACGTAGATGAGGGGGAAAACTCTGAGATTCGCTACTCATTGTTACCGACGCCGCAGTCTGATTGGTTCTCGATAGATGAGCGGTCGGGGCTAGTGACGACTCGAACTCGAGTCGATTGCGAAACGAATCCGATGCCAAAGTTGACGGTGGTGGCTAGTGATCGTGGTAGGCCGTCGCTGTCGTCGATCGCGACGCTAGTGGTGACCGTTTTGGATGTGAATGACAACGAGCCGACCTTCGACCAGTCCTTCTACAATGTCACGGTTCCGGAGAACGAGGCTGTCGGCAGCTGCATTTTAAAGGTGAGTCTTTTGAAGAATTTGTTTTCTTTCAGTTTATTTTAAAGCGTGATAATTTGTATATATTTATTAAAACCGTATTAATAACTTTATATTTGAAAATTCATGTAGATTTTATAAACAGCGAATACTTACGGGTTTTATTCGAATCAATTATTAGATAGATAGATAACTCTTTATTGCACACCATCATAATAATAATTCAACAAGAAACCTTAAAACTAGAATAAGTTAGAATAGGCGATCTTATCGCTAAAAGCGATCTCTACCAGACAACCTTAATTATGTGGAGATAAGTGAAAAGTGTCCGTAAAAATGAGGGGTGTGAAACACAATAACTATCATATATATATATATATATATATATATACACACACATAAACATACGCATACATAAATACACACGCACATACATACATATATATGCATACACGCATACATACACATATCAATACATAGCATATATAGAAATATTCCATAATTTTAACCTTCCAATAGGCTCTAATACTCTAAATAAAATCACAACATACCTTGAGTTCTACAACAAAACAATTAAGCTTCACCTTTCATACATCGAACATTTTAAACAAGAACTTAACGCTATAATAGAATCGTCACAATTCACAACATTGTTTCGTGCCTATCACTGACATTTACGTGGCATTCTGCCAAACGACGTTGCGGTGGAACTATAATTTAATCATTTCTGACAAATCACCGACAGTCATGCGAAATTGATTTCCACTCTTCGCTGTTATTGGTGATATCGAACGTGATTTGTGAAGGCGTTATTGCGCATGTAGGAGAAATATATAACGAATAGCATTTGATTTAGCGAAGTCTGAGATTCGATTCTTAAAGGCAATTTGCTGTTTATGTTAAATTTATACTCATACTGAGTTTCTAATGGCTTTAAGCTTCTGCCTACCGTTTTAAGTATTGTCATAACAATATCAAAAATTTGATCATATATATGGGAAACGGAACGTAAGAGCAAGTGAGAGAGAGCACTACGTATGAAAGAGAGGACGAGGTATGGAAGGAAGGAAACGTGATGAAGGAAAAATGGAGGAACAAGGTTAAGAGCGAGTTATCAAAACTTAAAAAAAACTCGTGTAAACTTTAAGACGGTTTTATTTAAGCAATCCAAGACCTATTAGAAAAAGGTTTTTACTTTGGTATCAGTAAATAATAAAACAGTCACACACAATCCCGATTTTATAGTAAGACACAGCTATCTTCCGCTGTATTAGAATGACTTTCAGTCTCATAACACCTAAACTCAATACAAATATTAGTGCATTATACAAACTTTGTCTCAGTGATGAAACTAAACCCGCGGCTTCTCATTTCACAGCCAGCTTCTCATCCACTTCGCCACAGCCTCAAAACTCTGAAACTTTGTATTAATTGCAGGCCAAATGTAAACCCAAAATAATAGCACTTGTACCATAGATAGGATATTTATTATCAGATAAAAATTCTATTGAAATAGCACTTCCTCTGACCATAGATTACATCGTCATTCTTTTATTCTGTAGATGTGAAAGTTAATAAGCTCAGCGAACCATGTAATATCAGTTGCACCTCTTTTTTTGTCGCGGGTAAAGCATTTGATTACTGCCGGGGGGAAGCGGAATGAGAATAAAACGGTTATGCTGGACTAGCCGGTCTTACGACCCAGCAACCCCTCGCCCGGATAATGGATATCCCGGCAGCCGCTGGGCCGAGTCCCTACCCCCTATATACTGCCCACACTACCAGCTAAAACCCCGCGGTGCACGTCTGCCAATCCTTGTGGGGATAATGCGTAATGTTATTTATCGGCTGCGTTACAAACACACATAAGTATATTTACTTGTTTCGCTAGCCTAAAAAAATATGAAAACTTGTGCAACAGAATGCTCACGCGTAGTCTGATTTAGTTTGAACTTAAAGATATATAAGCAACAAATAACATTATTTTGCTGTTTATCAGTTTCATAATCATTGGTCTATTTTTCAATTCTCATTTATCTTAACAATAACAGATTGATTATTTGAGTATATAAATAAATACAGGCACACACATAGTCCTGACCCCACACTAGGTAAAATCTGTATCATGAGTATCAGGAACTACGAGGGACTACCGTCCCACAACACCCAGACCCGAAACAAATATATGTATGTCACACAAACATTTGTCACGGTGCGGGAATCGAACCAACTCACGTTTCACAACTATGCCACAGAGGCTGTCAGAATAGTGGCAAAACTTTACAAATATGAAAAAGATATTTATTTTGTCCGTTTATAAGAGGTTTAAATAGTAGGTAGCCTAAAGTCTAGTAATTTCTATAGCTTTACTTACGCTCAGAGCTGATTGGTAATAAATATGATGTAGTTTAATATACTTGATACAGTATACTTCAATTATCTTAACGAGTATATTTTGCAACTAATAAACCGAATTACGAAACTATGTACAAACATATATCATATTTCGATAATAAAGTTGTTTCGTGCGTCGTTTTGTCGCTTGTTTAAATGTAGGCTTTAACGTTACGATATCAGATATCAGATAAATTTGACGTCGTATTTTAGACTCTATTGATATTTCATAAATATGACACGAGGTGAACGCTTTTGGCTCGGCAATGAATATGAAGGCATGCTTTTTGGATATAGAGTATATTGACTTAATTTTTTTTTAATCCTAACTATTGAAATACAAATATCTACTATCAGAGTTACTCCATGATGATGACAGCCTCCGTGGCGCAGCGGGTGAGTAGTCGGTTGTGAAATGAAATGCATTCGATTCGACCAAAAGTCTCTCGTAGTTTCTGATACCCACGATACCGGTTTGACTTAATGTAGGGTCAGGACTATGTGTCTGACTGTTGGGGTATTCATTAACTAATACCACTGACCCCTACATCCGTGTTGGATTAGCCTGGTTGTTCAAACATGTCAATTTTGAGGAACTCTTATCAACCACAAAGATCAATGCTTCTGTAAGACAAGACAGTGGCATATTGACATCAAGCCAAGTGAACCCTAAGAATGCTTGAAAATCTCAGAAATTAACCAGAGAAAAATTTGGACGTAAACTTTGTCCAGCATTGAGGCGTTCAAAGACTCACCAATAGTTCAATAGCATTTAATAATTCATATTATATATTGCTTATCAAATAAATACACTCAAAATACAGTCGACAGTCACACACATAGCACTGCAGCCAAACTAGGTACAAACCTGTATCTTGGGTATCAAGAACTGAGAGGGACTGCGGTCTCACAACACCCAGACCCGAAACAAATATTTAAGCATCACGCTGCGCCAAAAACACTGCCAAACTTAGTGTCAATTTTTCTACCATAGACTTCATTTTATGTAAAACTCTGAACTCCAACCATGCTGTTAAGTATCCTCAAGTTGAGGTAATAAACAAACCCCAAACAAGCCAGTAAATTCGGAACTGATTACTTTCAGACAGATCCAACCTGTGTTGACTTGACGAATTCAGCAAAAATCCATTTACCTTATCTCCTTCGGCCAACTCATAATTTACCAGAGGTTAATTTCTTTTAATATATTCTTATAAAGTGGCGTGCATAAATCTATGGAAGTGATGCGGGACTGGGTGTGTGGGTTGCCTCATCGCAAATTGCGATCTAAATTGAATATTAAACAGTCCGTCTGCTTGGGCAGGGTTGCCAGGATTTCAGGGAAATCCCGGACAATACTGATCATTCTTAGAATTTTCCATTAATGTTTTAAGAAATTAATATTTAGTGTCATCTATTCTTGAATAGTTTAATTTTAAACGAATAAAATGATATTTAGTCAAAATATTGATTAAAAATAATCTTAAAAGAATTTAATGACCAGTTGTATCCTTCATTCAAATTATCAGGTAAGGTCATTAAAATTTGTGTTTGAGCTGTTCAATTCAATAACTCCCCATATTCCAGATATTTGTGTCCGCGATAAGCTTACTGCCCCTCACATACAAAAAAAAGCAATTGAAGTGTCAATTAAGGTAAAGGTCACCAAAGCCGAACCATTCCATACCAAAATACATATTTTTTACTTGGAAAAAAATGATCGGAAATATCCTGCACAAATCAGGATAGCTGGCCACCCCACACGTCGGAGTAAAGCGGCTGCCCGTGGCGCAAGCCCCGAGCCGCGGTAATGGATCAGTATTACTATTTGAACATATGATTTCTGTTTTAAATATTTGCCTACTTACATCACTGACATTTGCGCTCGGACTTCTGATTGTTAACTTGAAATTGTAAATTGATATAAAGCACTACAAGTTTCTAATAACGAATTACAAAATATCTTATTACTAATACATTATTATGCGGTACCTATATAGGAAAACTTTATAATGAAATACTTTTGTAGTAGGGAAACAATAGAATTATGTAACTAAGTGTATGACAGGAATCCTAGATATGGCATACATACTAAATCTCAGATTCTTAATATACGCACGTTTAGATTCCGGACGTAAATAACACATCGATCTTCTAAAATAAAATTTAATTGAAATAAGGATTACTTTTTTTATTCTGGCATGGCAATGTGAGCACACTGCACCTGATGATAAGCGCGGTGCAATCCAATTAGAGTATCAAGTAGCTAGAGTCAAATCTCCCTTGCTACTCGACACAATCCCGCCTACAATTATGCCGGCCTGCACATAATCATGCTTACTTCACATAAAAAAATATTATTCGAATTTAAACTTCCTAAATATCTGAAAGTTGAAACCAGTGTCATGTCAATTAGAATTTATAAATTTAGGAATATTTACCGATAGTTTATAGACCTATTACTATTTAATGTAAACTTAAGACCTTTACAAATGTTTCAATCGACGACGCGACGTACACAAATCCATAATAGAAGCAATGAACAATTCAATTGTTTAGATCTTTCGTCACCTGCCCCCGACGTGGAGTGTCACGAACTCACGACTGCAACAGGGACGGATTCAGACATATGGGGCCCACACCCTCATTTACACTACGATGAATTTTAATAGTGCTATTAAAATTAATCTCGATAGCGACTGCAATGAGAAAAATAATTATCATGTGTTAAGATTTCAGTGGTTGTTTTTATTTTGCAAGAACATCGTGAGCTAGAACGCGAAGACCTGATTGCGATCGCCCGCTTGTTGGTTCAATTACTATTTAATTATCTGTTTTATTGGTTGCGAAACTATACCACATTTTTACTGTTGAGATTATATTTACTTTAATAATAATTACTTGATTATGCTATAAAGTTAATTACATTTTAAAATAATATTTAGATTACTTTTTATAACACCTATGTTTCTTTGTAGTGTCTAAAAATCTTACACATATAACATCTTTTGTTTTTCTTTATAGAAGTTGCAATCCCCTATTATTTACATTAATTTCTGTTCTATCTTTTAATTTTTTGCTGGTCATATCCGCCCGGACAGCGACCACCGCACACAGGGTCTAAAACCCGCCATAGTGGGACACGCAAGTGTGTCGCGTTCCGGGATCAGCCAGTTTACATCCGGTTTTGGTCAGGGGTCTACGATGTTTGGCCTTTTTACGACCTTCTGAGTACTCTGACACTAAATCCTCGACCGGTTCTTCACCTTCTTGGCCATGGCGTAGAGTAAAGAAGTAGGCCGGCATGATTGTGTTGAGTAGTGGGGGATAGATTCTTTCGCTACTCGATACTCTAATTGGACGGCACTGCGCTTGCCATGGGGTGCAGTGTGGTCATTTGCCGTGCCGTGATAAAAAACGTTATATGATTATTATTTCCCCAAACGGTGTATCCTCATTTAGTTCCTGTCTAGAAGCGACGGTAATTGTAATTCGGCTATGTGCTTTGCATGAAGTTACGCGTACATTCGCTTTTAATAGACGTAAAGTACCGCTATTAGGCAACCGCACAGAAAAATACTACATTTGAGATGCAAGTAATGGGTGCGGAGGTTTTTAGAATGGTAAGGTGGAATGATCAAGATCTAATGCACGACTGGCAATTTGACGTTGTCGTGCAAAAATTTGTAGTTGCGTTTTGTTTTTACTAATAATGTTGTGGTTTGAAGAAATAATAAGACTTTAAATTTAATTTAATTGTTTCGAAAAATGTCAAAAAGATTTTTCAATTTTTCATCGTCTTCATAAAAACAACTAAAGACAATACTTTTCAGTACCTTTATTTCCTCAGTCTGTCAACCGATTTTCTTATTGATTGTTTAGTAGCAATTGCAGAGCTTTAGTGTTATCAATAAAAAAAACCGAAACATTTCGTTTTTTTATTAATGACGGTTGAATTTCGACCAATGTTAATTTTTTTTGTAGGATTTAACCTTAGCCCAATGCTAATGCGGGTTGGTAGACTTCACATACACTATATATTTGGGAGATATGTGTTCTTTTATCATCAAAAAGAGCTATAAATAACAATGGATGCTGTCAGCAGTCTCTGGAACTCCCACAGAGCTATCACCGATCTATGTATATTAATATGGGTACTTCTTTGAAATATTTTTTAACCGACTTCAAAAAAAGGAGAAGGTTAACAATTCGTCGGAATCTTTTTTTTATGTATGTTACCCGATTACTCGAAGATGCCTGGGCCGATTCGAGAAATTCTTTTTTTGTTTAAAAGGGTATGCTTTCCAGATGGTCCCATTGGCTCCAAGTCAGGATCTGATGATGGGATCTCAGAAAAATCAACGGCAACCCTCAAATTTTATAGTGATGCATAATTTGTTTTTTTATTAAAGTCGGTGAACTTTTTATGAATTAAAAAACTTTTATTCTTTAACAACAATGTATTAAGAAACGCTTCTGTTAAATCCAAGTGCTGAGTAAAAATAAAATTTTAAATCGTTAGGGCTGGGTATTCTTGCTACGCAGCGCCGCGCAGGGGCGGTTCCGGTGAAGAAGCAGTGGCCCGGGGCAAAGTTGTTATAGCAGTGTCGTTAGACATTGCTAATGCCTTTAATTCGCTGCCCTGGGCCTGTATTCACGAGGCACTGCGGTACCACGCGGTGCCACCTTATCTTCGGCGTCTGGTGCACGCGTACCTATCCGAGAGGTACGTGGTGTATCCGGGCGTCAATGGGTGGCACCGGAGAGCGATGGTGTGCGGTGTTCCACAGGGCTCAGTCTTGGGCCCACTCCTGTGGAACATCGGATATGATTGGGTGCTCCGTGGTGCCAACCTCTGGGGCGTCGGCGTCACATGTTACGCCGACGACACGCTAGTTACTGCGTCGGCTAGGACCTTCCAGGATGCCGCAATTAAGGCGGCGGTGGGTACCGGCCACGTCGTTGGCCGTATTCAGCGACTCGGTCTGAAGGTGGCCCTTGAGAAGACCGAGGCCCTTTGTTTCCACGGGCCTCGGAAGGGGCCACCGGCCGGTGCCCACATCGTGGTGAATGGGGTGCGGATTCCCATCGGCAAAACGATGAAATATTTGGGTTTAGTTCTCGATAGCCGGTGGGAGTTCCGCGCCCACTTTGAGAAGTTAGGAGAAAAGTTGTCGCGGGTAGCAGGTGCTTTAGGAACCCTGCTGCCCAATCTGGAAGGTCCTGGCATCCCTTGCCGAAGGCTGTACGCCGGAGTCGTGCGGTCCATGGCCCTGTACGGCAGTCCCGTCTGGGCCGAGTCCCTGAGCGACCGGTGCGTCGCTCTGCTGCGTAAGCCACAGCGTTCAGTGGCGCAGCGTGCGATCAGGGGCTACCGCACGGTCTCGTACGAGGCGGCTTGCGTTTTGGCCGGTTTCATACCGTGGGACCTGGACGCTGAGGCCCTCTCCGCTGCATTTCATTGGCGGGAGGAGGCGCTCAGGCGCGGGGAGAGACCGGCCCTGAGAGAGGTGGAGGCCATCCGTGGCTCCCTCCGCAGAGCCGCCGTGGAGGAGTGGCGTCTCAGGCTGGAGAACCCGATTTCGGGTCAGCGGGTCGTAGCGGCAGTGCGTCCTGTCTTCCGTCAGTGGCTGGACAGGCGCCACGGCGCGGCGACGTTCCGGCTGACACAGGTGCTCACGGGCCATGGTTGTTTTGGCGAGTACCTGTGTCGCATAGCCGGCGCAGAAGGTTCGGCCGTGTGTCACCACTGTGACAACTGTCCGCGTGACACGGCCCAACACACTATTGAGGAGTGCCCAGCCTGGGACGAAGAGCGCAGCGCTCTCGCAGCAGTCGTCGGAGTAGACCTCTCGCTGCCGGCTTTGGTGTCAGCCATGGTCGACAGTCGGAGGTCCTGGCGTGCGGTGGCCCTCTTCTGTGAGGCGGTAATCTCACAGAAGGAGAGTGCCGAGAGGGATCGTGAACAACAAGGCGATCCCTCCCGCCGCCAGTCGAGACGGAGGAGGCGCCGGGTTGACGACTGACCGGCGTCTCCCGCCCTGTGGTTTGGGGGCGTTTGGAGAATCCCACCACGGTATCCCCTGCCTGTCGTAAGAGGCGACTAATAGGGGCATCGGGGGTCGCGGGCGCGCAGCGGGGGGCTGTCGTAGCGCCCTTTCCGGTGTGTCGAAATTTGTTTTGTACATAGTTTTTCTTTGTATATACTTCGTCGGCACACCGGGCGACCCCGGGATGACGGCAGCGCGGGTGGTTGGCCTCGTAGCTGCCGTGGACGCCGAGGGCGTCCTTCGGTGCGCGGGGGCTTCTGAGCCCCCCCCCCACTTGGAGACGGGCCGCAAGGCGGCACCGCGCAGGGGCGGTTTCGGTCGAAAATGGGGCGCTTCTCGCCCCGTGAGCCCGGGACCGTCTCTTATGCGCCGAAGAGGGCCACCGCGGGGTTTTTAGTTGGTATTGCCGGTGTAGGGAATTTGTTAGGGACTCGGCCCAGCGGTCGTCCGGATGTCAACATCTCTCCCGGATGGCTTAACGCTGGGTCGTAAGGCCGGTGAGCCCAACATAACCGTCCCGCCACCCCCCCGGCGGGGCGGTAGTGATAAATCGCTTTTCCCCGCGAAAACAAAAAAAAAAAAAAAAAAGGGGCGGTTCCGGCAGCAATTCTAGCACTCCTTAGAATACCCCGGGATCGCTCCGTAAGCGCCGAAGAAGGCCACCGCGGGGTTTTAGCTGGCAGTGTCGGATGGGGTGTACATAGGGGGTAGGGACTCGGCCCAGCGACTGCCCGGATAGCCATCATCCGGGCGAGGGAGATGCTGGGTCGTAAGACCGGCTAGTCCAGCATAACCGTTTTATTCTTATTCCGCTTCCCCCTGGAGCGGGCGGTAGTAATAAAAAGCTTTCCCCGTGACAAAAAAAAAAGGGTATTCTAAATCAATTTTTTTAACAAGCTCTTTAAACCGCACTCAATATTGTGTACCCCTTAGTCTGTCAAGTTTTTTGGGCAGTGTAAATTCAGTGTAGATAATAAATATACTGGTATACTTTGTTAGCGATCAGCTTGTTACGCTATGACAAATATGGTAGTAAGCAGTGTGAGGTAGTGTCCGACCGAAACAGGAATTTCTATAGAAACCGAAACCGAAAACGAAACTTTTCAGATATAGACTGTGAGACAGTGGTACTACCCCGGTCGAGCCGGCCCATGCATGCTGTAGACAAATATGTCTACAGCGTGGCCCTACCACTATTATGCATATATATTGTGCATATAAAGTATGAACTTTCACACACACATAATATGCACAATTAATGTCTCATATTTTGTTGTCATTCCTCAATAGATCAATATTATTAATCAACATATAACATATACCTTTTGCCGCATTACTACAATGTATATAAAGCCTAACAGCTATCATTATGTTCCAAACTTGAATTGACCAATTAGGCGACCGAGTTAAACGTAATGCTCTTTACTGAGTTGTTATTGGTCTTATTCTTTGTACGTGGGCCATAAACTACGAGCTAATATCATTCGAGTTTTTGCTTCGTATAAGGCATTTAATAATGACTTCAAGAAAATTGCCAAATACTTATAATGCTTTTTTATTGCTTGATTCACTTTAATTAAATTTTTGTAATTATAATATAAACTTCCTTTACATGTGTAACTATGTTACTGAACATTTATTTAACAACTACCTAAGTATATATAATATGTATGTATTTACGGTGAATATTAGTTTCGAATACATATACGCTGACGCTTGTAATCCCCGAAGGGGTAGACAGAGGTGTAACCAATACCCACTTTTCGCCGAAAGGTTATGGTTCCATAATGTGATAGGGGTGAGCCTATCGCCACACCGGGCTCAATTACAGACTCCAGGCTGTTAGAAATCCTAAATAGATCCGGGGATCGAACCCGAGACCTCAGCACAGCAGTCATAACGCATGCGCAATTACAACTGCGCCACCGAGGCAAAATTCCGACCCCTTAATGTTTATACCTAGTCAGGTCATAAATTCTGTCACATGTTTAATATAAAATAATTGAAACAAGTTTATTCATTATGTAACCATTTATATACCTAAATGAACTTAAAAAAACATAGATTCTTATGACACTAAAGTTTATCCAAAATGACCTCCGTGATTTTGAATACAGGCCTTCAATCTGCGCGGCCAGTTGTCTATCGCAGCACGAACGAGGTCCATGTCAATATCGGCGGCTGCCTTAATCAAGAATGTCTTGAGTGACTCCAAATTGGGATGAGGCTTTGAGCACGCCTTTTCCTCCAAGTGTTGCCATATCTTGTAATCTAACGGATTCAAATCTGGACTGGAGGAGGGCCAGTGTTCGTGCCGGATGAAGTCGATTTCACGCGCCGCCAGCCAGTCTTGTGTGCTCTTCGCTCTATGAGCTGGCGCCGAATCTTGTTGGAATACCCAGTGCCTGTTATTGAACATGGTATGAGAAACAGGTTCCACAAGGTTCGTCAGGACTGTATTTTGATACACAACTGCATTCGTTTTTACACCTTTCTCACAAAAATGTACCTCTGTTAAGCCCCAATAAGAAACTCCCAACCATACCATGAACGAGGATGGAAAATGACCTCGTTGGACACGCGGAATATGATTGCTCGCTTCTTCACTACTGTGTGCGTACACCTTATCATTTTGTTTGTTGTAGCTCTCTTCTACGGTAAAAATTTTTTCATCTGAAAAAAGAATTTCCCGATATTTTTTTCCCGCGTACCGCTTCAACAAAGCGCGGCATCTCTTCAGTCTCAGGTCCATTAGACGAGCATTCAAACGATGTCCTGTTTTTCTTCGATATGCCCGAAGCCCTAAGTCTTCGTTTAACACCCTTTTCACCGTGGTTCTGCTTAACCCCATCTGAAGGGCCAACAGTTTCTGCTTACGTTTGGGATTTCTTTGAATTCGCGCCTTCACAGCTTTTATCACTGCTGGAGTCCTAACAGACCGAGGGCGACCACTTCTTGACCTGTCATCTACACTAGAGTCTTCATTGTATCGTTTGATGGTACGATAAGCGAATCTTTTGGTTATATTCAAATTTTTCAGTATGTCAAAAATTTGAATTGGCGCGTAACCGCAACGATGCAACGCAATTACTGCAACACGGTCTTCTTTAAGCGTCCACTCCATATTTAAAAATGAGTAAAATTCTAAAAAGTATACATTTTTATTTTCATGAACAATTTGAAATTCGAATTCAATAAACTTTTTTGTGGCCAGCATTCTAAAATAAAAGTTTTTACTGTGTGACAATACTTATGACCTGACTGTGTATAAACTTATATTTATTTTGTAAAGGTAAAACTATTGGGTGTAAATTCACATACAAAGACCCAGTCACGTGTGTCATGTGTGCTTGTAAATGAATTTTATTTACCTCATACTCCATCGAAAATCATAACCGAACCGAACCTCCTCCATTTTTCTGGTTGGGTAAAAATAATGTAATGATAAAAATATGAAAACACATGTTTACACACACACACATGTGTTATGCACAATCTTAACCTACAAATCCACAATCGATTTAATACATATTCTAACCTACACTCCTACATCAACGGAACGTAGTAGGCTGTGTATACATGAATAAAACGGCGGCCATTTTGAATCCACGCGTTACCATGGTTACCGCTTGGTTGCGTAGGCGCATCCCCGTTGTCAAAAGGCATATTTTTAGCATTAAAACCAGTCGTATTAATAACCGCATTAGCCGTAAGATAATGTTCGGCGTGTCTCATATTGGCGTACCTTTGATGTAGATATTTAATCAGTTATTATTTAGGATTAATATTCGTCTCGGTTTATGCACGACGCGACGTTTATAAATGTTGTGTATAATTTCAGTTGGCAATTTCTTTATTTTGTATTTATTTTATGAGAACGTGAAATTATTAATCTGTGTCGTTCACGCATTATTCAGATCTTTTACTTTTGTTATTGTAGTTTGAAAACGTGGTTTTTGCTTTCGTTTTTACCTTTTAGGTTAAGTATTATTATTAATATCGTAATACAGATACAATCTAGGCATCCAGCACGGATAATTACAATTAAGTATTCGAATAGAGAACGTCAGAATTTGTTTGATGTATCCAGCGATCTATATGTTCTACGTACTAGATGCGGCGACCAGAACAAACATTATGTTCCACCGAGTTGAGGTGTATACTCCACACCGACGTTAGTATGCTTCGTGCCACCTACGAATGCACACCAGTTAATTTGAGTTATTTGTAGCGACATTCCCGAACAAATCTGCCTTAAATTTATTAATTCACAACAAATTCATTATATAGTTTGTCCCGTTTTAGCGCGCGGATAGTCCCGTTCGAGAGACAGTGACGGGAGTTATAACTTCCAAATAGTTCTTAGTAAAATGATAGATGGCAATAGTGGGCGGACAAGGTTTTCGGAACATCTTTTTTGTTCGACAGTTCGTGTCTATAGAATATAAGTCAATGGATATATCATAAAAATTCTGACGTGTATTTAAGTGGCCATAAAATAAATTTTATGCGTAAAATTTTCCATTCTTTTAAAGAAAGCAAATATCTACATCCTTAATTATAACAAAAATATAAAACGGCATTCCATCCACATATAAATGAATAATTAACCCAAGTAATATTTATGGTTCGCAAGACACGCCACAGTGTACGTAATGGAGATAATATTTTAGCAAATCATGTCGAGATTAATTTTATATTGGACCCAGTGCGCAATAAATCGGATGGAAATCCTAAATAGTTGCTAAACACCCGGGGACAAGTTCTCTTATGGCGCTCTGTCACGCGATCCCACTAATTATGTAACAGAATTAATGTATGAGGTCGAACATCCAAAGAAGAGAAATAAAATTGTCTATGCGCTCGTTGGCGGCGGACTTATATAATTTTGTTGGGAACCTTGTAATGTCTGTTTTTGAATTTAAAATAATGTTGCTGGTTTTGAAATACGAAAAATAATCTTTGATAATGGAAATGATAGTGAACAGACAAGGCTGCATGGTTGAGAACCTTTGCCTTCTATTTTTTATAAAAAGAGACTGGAACAAAAAATGGTTTTGTATAAATCTTGAATAATAATACTAAAAATATAATATGATGAAATGGAGGGATGAAAGGCATGTAACAAGACTAGTTGTCAATATGAATGTGGATGGACGAAAGAGTCGTGGGAGACCCAAAAAGAGGTGGATGGATTGCGTGAATGAGGACATGCGCGTGAAAGGAGTGAATGCAGATTTGACGCATGATAGGGCTGCGTGGAGAGTTAAAACCAATTGTGCCGACCCCACTTAGTGTGGGATAAGGGCAGGTAAATTATGATGTAAATGATGATGATAATATAAATAATTATACCACTTAAAAATATAATAATAATACTAGCCCTGTATTAAACACTGTCCCACTGCTGGGCACGGGACTCCTCTACTAATGAGAGGGGTTAGGCCTTAGTCTACCACGCTGGCCTAATGCGGATTGGTAGACTTCACATACCTTCGAAATTCGTATAAGAATTCTCAGATATGCAGGTTTCCTCACGATGTTTTCCTTCACCGTTAAAGCAAGCGATAATTAACATTTAATACACACATCACATAACTTTAGAAAAGTCATAGGTGTGTGCCACTTGGCTTTCGAACATACGACTTTCGTCTTCACAGTCCGTACCGCAACCAACTAGGCTATCGCTGCTGAATCTGAAATCTTGAATAACTAAAACTTGAGGTAATTTAAATAAAAATTTTAATTGATTTAATATTATCAACAAAAAACATGGGCAGTAAAAAAATTGCATGCTAAGCAGGAAGCAATAAATACAAAACTTTCATCGACATTTTCATCGATAAAACATTCGATTCGACGTATCGATTAGTTTAATTACATCGTATTTTACATAATCGCATTTTCACTGATTTTCTCTTTCTGGACCGACAACCGTGATGGTGTGTAGCACGCGAACCCATCCATACGTGACGTTGAATAACTCATTTTAAACACAATACACGGTATTGAAGCTGTTATATTGTATTTGTGAAAGGGATATAAGGAGTTACAAAATAGTTGCATTAATACCCCAGTTATAATTATTAATAGCGATTATTTTTTGGAATAAAACCTTTGTCATACGACATAAGTTTTTTTATTATTTTTGAGTTTTATGCTAATGTTAGTATATCTGGTAGCAGCGATAGCCTGACGAAAGTCGTATGTTCGAATCCAGCCCAAATGACATACACCTCTGACTTTTCTAAAGTTACGTGTATTATAATGGTTAATTATCACTTGATTTTGTGAAGGTGACATCATGAGGAAACCTGCATACTTGAAAATTCTTATATGTATTTCAAAAGTATGTGAAGTCTACCCCCTTAAGCCAGCGTGGCGGAGTAAGGCCTAACCCCTCTCAGTGTAGAGGAGGCCCATGCCCAGCAGTGGTACAATGGTTAATACAGGGCTACTACCACCAGTACCAGTATATATGATAGATAATTCTGGTATTTTGACATTCTGGTTTTATATATTGTTATACGTAAAACAAGCCATTCAACCCCAATCCTTACTACAGAAGCAATCTGCAACTGACAAAAGTAAAAAAACCTACTTGTAATAATTAAAAGTCCAGTGTCGCTATAAATGTGTTTTTCATCTATATCTGATCCTGGAACATGCATGATGGATAGCGCATGCGCGGAGTCAATAATTTTATTAACAATATTACATTTATTTTCGTATTCGCTGATATAATTAAAAGTAGCGATGACGAATATGATGAAGTGAAAATATGAACCTAGTGCCTAAGGTAATAAAATTCATTAATCATTGGCAATTTATCATATATTAACAGATTGATTTATTTTATTTATGATGCATTACTAGCATGTCATGTTTGAAAGAAATAGCAAAAATAATAATTATGTATCGTTAAATTTGAATCTATACTAATATTATGAAATATACTATACTATTATTATATAATAATTTTATTGTTGAGTTTGTTTGTAAAATAAAAACATTTATAACGAGGTATGGTTGACTCTCACTACTTGATACTCTAACTGGACGGCACTGCGCTTATCATCAGGTGCAATGTGGTCACTTTGCCGCGCCAGACAAAAAAAAACATTCGTAGTAATATTTTTGGTACGACGAAGTAACTTATAATACTTACTGAGTTCTATAAACTATGTGCGTTTTACAATACAAATAAGTCCTTATTATTTAATTATAAAAATTGTGGACAATACAAAAATTGTACTTAATACATTTATCATTAGTAGGCTCTTTATTTACTCTTATATATCTCAATTTCAATCAAGTTTAGGTACTTGTGCTCCGCTGTTACTATTTAAGTCTAATTTCAAATATATATATTTTTTTTATAGTATAATCCGACAAACGAGCCAGTGGGTCACCTGATGTTAAGTGATCTCCACCGCCCATGAACATCCACAATACCGAAAGTGTCATGTATGCGCTGTCGGCCTTAAAGGACAAGAATAGGGATTAGGGAAAGGAAGGGGGAATCTGGGCCCCTGGAAGATTCCCCCTTCTATGGTAAGTGAGATCACTTACCATACGAAACGCGACAGTAAACTGTCACTTTATGTTGGTTTTCTGTGAGACAGTGGTACTGCCCCGGTCGAGCCGGCCCATTCATCCTGTAGACAAATATGTCTACAGCGTGGCTCTACCACTTCCCAATAATTCTTTAAGTATTGTTCATACCATATCTAAATTCGCCTTAAATAAGATTTGAGACTCACAATCAATCAACTCCCACTCCGAACTCAAACGATAAGTCCTGTTAAGGCCACACTGGCCTAAGTTGATCGCATTAAATTGTCGTTAAATACAATTTATCCTCTCATATCCGGTTTAAACTAGAACGCAATAAAAAGATCGCATCAGATAAATTCCCACAGCGAGCTCATACGTTACGTTTTTGCAAACTCCTTTCTAGGCATCCGAGAATCATTGGTATGTACTTAATTGAGTAATTGAATCGTATGGAGCGAATTTATTAGATAAACAGTTTGATGCATTTTTGTCTATGGTTTTTATTTATTTACTAGATGTTGCTGGATGGATGGAGGTTATTTTTGGAAGAAAAGGTATACAATCCATGGAGGCATCTATGCTATCCCATGTCGATATCTTGCTCTTTAAAAAACTATCCCACGGGAACTGTACATTTTTCCAGGATGAAAAGTAGCCTATGTGCTATTCCAGACTATAATCTATCTCTGTGCCAAATTTCAACCAGATCCGTCCAGTCGTTGTAGCGTGATTGAGTAACAAACATCCATCCATCCATCTAAACATTCGCATTTATAATATTAGTAGGATTAAATGCTTCACCAACAGTTAATAGACCAAACATGCTTAGTAAAACTTATACAATCAAAGGACAAGTTTACTCACCAATTTTACAGCTGTGAAACGAAGTGAAATGAAGTTTTTATTCATACTTGTGGCTATGCCTAATCTTATCTTACTACTATTATAAATGCGAATTTTTGGATAGATGTTTGTTACTCAAGCACACCAGAACGACTGGACTGATCTGGTTGAAATTCGGCACAGAGATAGATTATAGTCTGGAATAGCATATAGGCTACTTTTATCCCGGAAAAATGTACGGTTCCCGTCGGATAGTTTCGTTTTTGTTTTACACAGAGCAAGGTATCCACATGATTTTTTGCATAGTGTTAATTGAGGAGTCTGAGAATGACATAGACATTCTACCCCGGCAAATTCACGGTTCCCTTAAGGAACATGTAATAGCTTAATATAGAAAAATGTAATAGCTTAAGATGTCTCCATGGATTTTATACCTTTTCTTTCAATAATAAATACCACGTGGGCGAAGTCGCGAGCAAAAGCTAGTGTTAATATAAAGGACAATGGCAGGTTCCCATACATGAAATTAGTTGACATAAATATGTAGCGTTTAGAAGTGAAAAAAATATCAAAAAATTCAGCAGCAATTCCTAAACAATAATGTATTAGGGATTTCTGATGAAAAAGTCTAGTACTAAAGATATTTCAATTTAAAGATTTTGAGGTTATGATCTATTTGACATTTCTGAATAAAATATTTTTATCCATGAAGCTGATAAAAATGTTATTTGCCTATTTTCCAAAGTGCATTATAATTTCACCTGAGGCAGGGTCGTGAATTAAACATGTACCTACTGAACTTGACTTATAACTATTGTGGGGAAGGATGATCCGCCACACCGTAGGTACTTACACACAAGTGTTAACATTCGTGTTTACGTTTACATATTCAGATATGAACACATTATACTTAATTATAGGAATAATTTGCTTATTTTTTGATAAATTCTTTAAACTTATAAACTGCTGAACCGTTTTTAATAATAACAATTAGATTTATACCAAAAGTAACATAAGCCACATATAATTTATTTCAATACAAGCTAAGTTGGAATGGAAGACACAGAGTTTGTCAATAGTTGTGCAGAAAATATCTTCAGACCCTAAATCTGGACTTAGAAATTAAATTAGAAAATAAAACGGGTTCTAAATAAAAATAAAACACTTGTTTTTTTTATGTTTATTCATCTTCATAATTATCCTATCTTATATATCTAAAAATGCTGCAGGGGCAGATATGTCTTGATGTCTGGCCCGTCCCAAATACCAGATTACTATCATGGTATGAGCGCAGCAGCCCGCTGTACGACGCACAACCAAGCAACTACAATAGTATTCTATAATGCCTGGTCGGACCAGGTACATTATTTTCAATTAGTAATTAAACATAATACTGTTTATTTGAAACATGGTGTGATTTTATTTTACCTCTTATCAATAAGGTATCTGAACTGCCTCTTAAATTAAATTAAGATGAACTAATTGTTTCTATGCACACTTCAATTATAGAACTACCGTGGAAACGTACATGTTCACCTTAATAGGAACGTGTTTGTCGAATTTGGTACGTTCTCAAGGCAAATATAGCATATTATTATATCGGTCTGCTATGCTTTGGAAATTATCCGATCTCCGAATATTCCGATCTCCAGATCACATTTGTAGCCACAGTCATGTTTGCTAGATTATTTTCTAAGTGAAATCTTTATGTATTCGTGTATTTAAATCAATTTAAATTATGTCACAATAAGTCAGTATGAAATAACGGAAGTAGTGATTTTTTTTCCTAAATAAGATAAGCTATGGTCGTAACTATACAGCCAAATAACAGACGATCCAGTCATTCACTAAGTTGGTAAAAAGTAAAGCTGATTTATTTTTGTTATTTGTAATTGTAGGGCACACACACTTGCATTGATTTTATAGTTTTTTTTAACGGCTTATAGAATTCTTATGAAAAAGAATTTTCTTTGGCCTAAAAGACCTTAAGCCATTCATTAAAAAAATCTTACGGCCATAACACGTTACAAAAAAATCAATTGAGATTTTTAATAAATTATACAACTTATCTATACTTACACAGCTATTGTTAGTATGCTGAAAAATCATGTAAAATAATAATATTTAGATTACAAAGTATGAAATTCCTAAACGCAATTTTTTTTTTGTAACTACGATTTCGCCATTGTCCTTTGTTATTAGAGAGTCGACGCGACGTATGGAGATAAATATGTGCCATCGCAAACTTTTCTACTGGTTTTTTTAGACCTACAATTAATTAGTAAATTATTTTGATGTATCTCATAAATTCTGGTTCTACATTTCAGTGTAAGTGTAAGTTCTTGGACTCGCTGGCGAATCTTATGTCGGTGGTTACATATCTATTGGTTGAGATTAGGCACAAACAGTGCTGTTTCGACAGCAACTTTGATGACAGGATCTCCAAAACATGTTCGGGGCAACGGTGAAGAAAAATCAAACCATCCGAACGTAAAATCCATATCATTTGTATCTTTGTATCCACATCAAGGTTCTCCATTTAACGGCCCATTTTTTTATCGAATTAAAATAATTCTTTCATTCGACTCACTCTTACTAACCGCTCGTACAACACTAAATTAACAGCGAAATGTTCTTAGCGAAATTGCAGTTTTCTATTTTTAACCTACGTATGATTGGATGTTACCCGCTTATCAACTTAATGTAACCATACATTTAGGAATGCAGTTTGATATGCACTTTACGACATTGAAATAAGATCGTAATTAGCTTAATGGTGGTGTTACAAGTTATTTTTATTAGCCAGCTAGGCTTTATTCATTCGAGATGTGATGCAAAGGTCAGCGGATGAAATCGGACTGGGACGTAGGGTATCGAAACGTTCCAGACCCTGGAAAATAAGAAATTCTTTTTTAATTTTTCATATTTTAATGATAAAAGTGATTTTAATCCACCCTTTATAGATTGTTTCGGACTGAGAGCTTACATGGGATAACGTAAAATAATTCCTTCTTAGTTAATACTTTAATTTAATATGAATTTAATTTCAATATCCTGAAGATAATCTTGATAACTTGAATTTGTATTGTGAAAGCAATTAATTTATTTATAATTTATTTATTTATAAGCATGTAGTAGTTTCTCAATTATGAATAATTGTAAGAGTATATATTAGTATAATTTTTGTATATATATTTAAATCAATAAAAAAAAATAAAAAAAAATCGAATTCTTTCTCTCATAAAACAGCAGGCCAGCATGATTGTGTTGAGTAGCGGGGGATAGACTGTCTCTCGCTACTTGATACTCTATCTGGACGGCACTGCGCTTACCATCAGGTGCAGTGTGGTCATTTGCCGCGCCAGAACAAAAAAAAACTATAAAAAAATGTTCTTGTAAACAATTTTGTTTCCGAGTGTAAAATAATTGGAGATAGGTAATAAACCGATAAAACTAATAAATAAGGGATCACCGTAAACGGCATTCAGTTAAGAAACTGGAATAAAAATCGTGCAATAACTTCAAAACAATATTGTAAATTATACCAGGAATGCATTACCAGAATAAAAGATAGTTCATGTGTTAACATAGTATGCCTGTTTACAATACTTCATTTAAATCCATACAACGATTAATGTGTAATTAGTAAACAAAGACCCTAATAATGTTTAAAGTCCCACTGTACGTAGTTTTGTCTACAGCATCATAGGACTGAGTTATTTTTAAATCTATTTAAAAAATAAAATTCGAACAATCAAATAACGTCATACTTTTTTGAATTTAGAACGATCTGATTCAGAATCGGTCCACTCTTAGACTGTAAAATAAATGGCATAGAATTTATTTTGGTATAATTTTATTCACTCACAATTTCGACATCATGTCATCAATCATCATCATCACATAAATTTTATTTACTTAGTTAATATTTTTATTACGTGACATTGGCAAAATTGTGGAGTTGTTCCTCCGCAGAGGCCATTAAAGCAAGAAGAAGAAGAAGAAAAATATTGCAAGCAATTATAGGTACAGGTGACAGCTACAAGGCGGGCTTTGTATCTGCAATCTTTATATCACAAAGAAACAACGTCAACAATGTGAAAGCCACACTACCTACAACTCTAGATATAGTGTTGTATTATATAACCTTGTTAGTCCAGGAGCCTAGAAAAGTTAAGCATATAAATAACCGAATGAAATTATGTGTGATTTTTTTTATCCTGGTACGGCAAAGTGACCACACTGCACCTGATGGTAAGCGTAGTGCCGTCCAGTTAGAGTATCAAGTAGCGACGAAGAATCTATTTCTCGCTACTCAACACAATTATGAATGTGTAGTACTTACTGTAAAAACAGTACTGTTGTGGTACTACTTACTGTAAAAACGTTTGGGCCTCGCAACTGGTGTTTTTTTTACTAAAATGTAATACATTAATGTAAATGAAAAAATATTTATGAATAATTTCGCCATTCACTCTGCGCGTTCATGTATATAATTATCAATTTCCAATTATGCCTTAATACAAGTTTATGTAATTATCTGTAACAAATTATACATACACATCTATAGGAAATGAGAAAAAAATATTAAGTTCCGCTATGACTATAACTTTTTTTTTGACACCACGTAAAAAAGTAGCAAAATTAATAAATACAATACACCTAACACATTGTTCTGATCCCACACTAGGTGAAATATGTGTGGGTATCAAGAACTGCGAGGGACTACGGTCCCACAACACCCAGACTCGAAACAAATATCTGTGTATCACACAAATATTTGTCTTGTTGCTGGGATCGAACCCACAGCCGTTCGTTTTAAAGCCGGCTACTCGCCCATTGCATCACGGTAACGGTTTTATTCAATTTATATAACACTAGCTGTGGCCCGCCTAGTCGTAGGTTATTTATGGGAGAGAAGTATAATCCAAGGAGTTGTCTCCTGCACTGACGCACCTGTAGCGATCGTCCTACTTCATAATCAATACCTCATCATTTTATCCCCTTACTTTAACAAAGTTTAGAGATGAAATTCCAAAAAAAATTAACACGTATTTCTTATTAAAAGAATTATGGATTGCCCACACAAGTTTTCAACCTCATCAAGATTATTTTATGAGACAAATATCCTTTCCCAGGATATGATAAATCTTCTTGCTAAATTTCAGTATGATCCGTTCAGCCGTTTAGTCGTGATAAGGCAACAAACAAACAGAGTTACTTTTACACTTGCAATATTAGTATGGATTTTTATTTGTTATGTTATAAGCTCTGTTTTTTGTAGGCTCTCGTACTACGTGGTCTCTTGTCCGGTCGGTGTGAAATTAACACTAGTATCAGTACGATGCACGCAACTATTGTATCGGATCGATATCGTCTGTATTGAGCTAGGACCGACGCCCGCTTGGTCTTTATTACAAGCCTAATTGATGAGAAATTGCTTCATTACAAATATTAACAGATTATGTTTTATGATCTATAGTTTTCATACGTATATGTCGGTAGAACGGAAAGAGTCATGCATTGAATACAAGTGTTGGTTCTATCATTTCGGTTATATCTTTTTAAAAAATATTATTAAATTATAAAAAAAAAACTTTTATATGCCAGAAAAGGAATCTGCTCGCACCTTTATACGATTTTTTTACAACCGTTATAAGAATGGTTTTTAATAACGTGAAATGTAGGCTCACCCCTATCACATTATGGGACTGAAAAGTGGGCGTACATGCTGGTTACACTTCTGCCTACTCCTTCTGGGATTACAGCCGTGAGTGTTTATGTATGTATGAAATATAAACCTATACGAAATTAATTTGATTTATCCATACCAAAAAAATAATTAAGACTGTATCTCCTAGTCTATTTCGATATACTGTCACAAAAAGTCACAGGCGCAAAATAAGGTAAAACCTGTAGAAACTTTGTATAAAAAAGCAGTAGGCTTCAACGACGGCAATTAGCACGTGAATTTAAAACATATTTAGTAACGTTCAGTGCGACGCGACGGTAGCGGAGGTTTTATTTCATCGTATTGGGTATAATTTATTCATAGTCAACCTTTGTGGTCAATTTTATTTTTATTATACTCAATTTATTTTTATGTTTAATATTAAGCATAAATATTTTTGACTGCCTTGGTGGCAGCAATTTCGCAATGCGTTACGACTGATTTGCTGAGGTCTCGGGTTCGATCCCCGGTCTGGGTAAAAGTGACATTGGGTGATACTCAGTATCAGCCTGGAGTCTGGAATTGTGTTGTTGAAATTAGCCGGGTATGGCGATAGACGCCCGTATCACTTCATGGGGCGGTAATAAGCTCGGTGAAAAATGGGTGTACTGGTTGCGGCTCTGCCTAACCTCTTGAGGATTATAGGTGTAAGTGAATATGTATTTTAAAACCTAATTAAACTCAAACATTAACCCTAATACATAAGGAACAAAGTTGTGCAGCCTAACTCATTATATCTACATCTTCTTTTAATAAAAGCGGGGGTAGGGTGCGGAGGGGGAAATTATAGGGCTGGCCGCGTCCACCGGTTGATAATGATGGATGGCGAGAGAGGATCGGGCGAGGTTTAATGAGCTTGCGGCAACCCTAGGTAGCTGCATTAAGTTTTTTTCACTCTGGGATAGAGGGCGCTATTGTTCTGGTTTATGATCGTTTTTTTTTACTAAATTCTATAGCTGACCCTGTACAAGTTCATAAGTAACTTAAGTAAAAAAAAAAACAGCTTTTTCTATGTACATACCTAGGTAAATTTACTTTTATCCGGGCACGGCAAAGTGACCACACTGCACATGTAAGCGCAGTGCCGTCCAGTTAGAGTATTAAGTAGTGAGAGACACCTATATCTCGCTACTCGACACATCCATGCCGTCTGCATTTGAATAGTAAGTGCTGGAAGGGCTTTTAAAGACCCATGTGACAATCTGTACTTTTACTATAGACTGCATCGGTTGGCGCAGTTGTAATTGCGCATGCGTTACAACTGCTGTGCTGGGGTCTCGGATTCGATCCCCGGGTCGGGTAAAGTGATATTGGCTTTTTCTATGACGAAATCAGTATCAGCGGGATTTTCTATTTAGAAATACTCAGTATCAGCCTGAAGTCTGGAATTGTGCCCGGAATGGCGATAGGCTCGCCCCCTATCACATTATGGGACCGTGATAATTCGGCGAAGAGCGGGTGTACTGGTCACACCTCTGCCTACCCTTTCAGGGATTATAGGCGTGATATATGTATATGATATGCAGTTTAGGATTAGAAATATTAGTAGATCCATATCCTCCTATCGTACTCAAAAACCTGTAAGTATGTACACTATATAACTGCCTACCCATTTGAGTATACAGGCGCAAGCGTATGTAAATCTATATTCCAAACCCATTTCAGTTTGAGTACGTATTAAAATACCCAAATGTGTTTGTAGGAAATAGGTATAACCAATATGACATTAAAGTGGTATATTTCATGGAATTTTCATAGAAACGTTAAGTAAGGACAAGTCGTATGATCGTAAATAATGCAGATGGACGTTGTGTGTAAAATAGAATATTCTATAAGTGTTACGATTTTATGCTTAGTTTTGTTTGTCTGTGTAAAACTAGCATGTTCTTTTTTATGTTTGTGAATTTCGAACAGAAGAAATAAAACATTATATTTGGGTAATCGAAAGTAGGTTATAATGTTAAAGGTTCTAATGTCTATGGTATATATACCGACAGACAAGGCTGCATGGTGGAGAACCTTTGCCTGCTCTTTTATATAAAAAGAGAGAATGAAAAAAAATGTTTATGGTGTGTTTAGAGTAGAAGACACAAACTGGAGACTGCGACTCGCGACAGTTTAAATAAAATACGGTAGTTGACACGTTTTTTATTAGTAATCAACAATTTACATTACCTTAAACCTATTATCGAGAGAATTTTATAAATCCGAAAAAAAAGTAAATTAGACGTCACTCAAATCTGCTAGAAGGGATAATTGTCAAATGACAATAAAAAAGATACACGATATGATGACATCACCCCTCAGAGTGGCCATTACTGCGCCGTTGTGCGAGGTAGATAGTGAGTGTTGCCAATACGCACCCGTTTTGGTCATACCAATATTTAAAATAAATATTCTGACGTCTTTTTTCAAGCAATTATGAATCTGTTTGCGCAAAAGGGTTTCTTTTATGTATTATATTCTATTGCATATCGAGTTATGAGTAAAATTAAACCACCCTATTGCTTATCAAGCGACCGCATAACTGGCATTTTACCCATGTCACCTTAGTCTTATACCTCGAAACGTACCTTACAAGATTCTAATATTAAAATTTGAAATAAAACGAAATTTACGGATTATATTGCGGTTTATTTTACTTTTTTAACCCGACGTTTCGAAGACTTTGCAGCCTTCATGGTCACGGGGGAGACTAAGTCCTATGTCATCTCGAAACTGTAGTGCAGTGTTTCTACCCTCAATGTAGTTGATATTACATTTTATTTTGATGTAGTCCGATCTACGCAGAAAGAGCTCACAGTGTCATGAGGTCTGGCAGTTGGTCTTTTGGGTTGCGATTTAATTAAATTGGATCCCAGGCTGGTTCTAGCTTCCAACCATCTTCTCTATTGAAATTAGGATGTTTTTTTAATTTCAATAGCCTCGCGGATCATCCTAGGTAGGAATCGGTGTTCTTTGGCAAGGATTTGTGGTTTATCAAATCGAAGATAATGTTTGGAGCCTTTTTCTGAATGTTCAGCAACTGCAGACTTCGTAGAGCGTCGGTGTTTCACGTCAGCTATATGTTCTTTTACGCGGGTCCCTACATTTCTTTTCGTTTGACCTATATAGGAGAGACCACAGTCGCAATCTATTTTATATATGCCTGGTTCCTGTAGGGGTACATGACATTTGACAGGTGGTAAAAATTGACTAATTTTCTTGGGCGGCTTGAAGTAAGTTTTGATAGAAGCCCGCTTCAGTACATAGCCAATCTTGTCAGTGACTCCTCTAATGTATGGTAAAACAACCGGGACACGTTCGACTGTGGCTGGCTTCACTCGGTTTCTGTGATGGCGGCGAGGAATTTGGAGCTTGTTGTCTTGCAGTACTTGCTATTAAAATTTGATAAAACAATAATCGCTTCATTACCTACAAGCTGGTTCACAAACAAACTATTCCTTTGAATAACATAGAGTTTGTCATTTAAATACCTATCTATTAAATCACGAGCAAACACTCAGTCAAAACTTAGTGCACATATCAGGGTAAAGTATCACCTAACTCGGATTTACAGCGAGTTTACGTCGCCTTTCATTTCAAGCCATGTTTTATGACCGTCCAGTTTTTATGCGATATTCTACAAGGAAATCCGCGCGACCCACCTATGTCGATCCATCTGATCGATTTAATATTTATCGCTTCTCTAAATACTGGTTTATGGTACTCGGAATTATTTTTACAAGTATGCAAATAGGTGTTGAAATCTAAAATATGTGTTGTAAAAATGTCAATACACTTTTGTTAGTCTCTAAAGGTGTGACGGCTTCTTTTGTTGTGCTGTTGTATTTTAGAATTATAAAAAAAACTCATCGCCAGTGTTAGTCATTTTGGAATATTTAATGGCTTATTATATCCTCTATAATTAATTAAATTAATTCGAATAAAACAGTTGATAGAATATTTAAAAAATAAGCATAAAAAATGATATTTAATTTTCCACGAATCTAACCTTATTGCTTACATTCCATTAAACTCAAACCAGATGTATCGTATAACCTGCTGACATAAACAAAAACATTTACAATTAGATTTATAGAACACCGCAGCACTAACTCAGCCGCTGTATCGAGTCGATATTGTTGCGCGTTATCGAACCAAGCCCGGCCTTTGTTAGTTATGTGACCGCATTATCTATCGATAATTCGCGCACAGCTCGCGAGTCGATACGCGAAGCCGAACATTCGAGTTTGTAGGATGAGCGCTGCGTTTTGTCCGACAAAGCTCGATAAGGTTGGGCATTTGCGGGGTTAGTGTGTAATATATGCGTGACTAAAATAAAGCCAGCCAGTCATTTTATATTTGTATTCTTCGGGGTGTTTGAAATCTTATGTTGTAGACATGTAACATCCTTATTTTTACTTTCCTGGCTGGTTTTTTAATTCAAAAACTACACCGACTAAAACAAATTATGCGTCACTATAAAATTTGAGGGTTGCCCTCGATTTTTGTGAGATCCCATCATCAGATCCTAACTTGGTGCCAATAAGACCACCTGGGAAGTATACCCTTTTAAACAAAAAAAATATTTTCTTAAATCGGTCCAGGCGTCTTCGAGTAATCGGGGAACATAAATAAAAAAATATTCCGACGATTTGTTAACCTCCTCCTTTTTTGAAGTCGGTTAAAAAACAATCGTGTATTCAAATTTCGAACTTGCAAGTAAAAAGTAGCAACTTGTAGTGTGACAAAATGCCTATATGAATGTAGTGATTCAGATCGTGGATTTTTTATGTAATAAATTTGAGGTTGTTGATTTTCACGCACAAAACCAATAAATAACTTAAATTTATTTCCTGCACCGTATCAGCAAAAAATATTGTCAAGCACACTCGCAACTAATTCGAAAACATTCTCAAACAGGTCGATTAATTATCAAATCGCAGAAACAAATTAACATTTTTTTTTCTGATTATCCATTCCCATGATATTGTCTACACGGTCGACTAGCCGCCATTCGACAACTCCGCGCGCAACCAACGACAAAAGTACAATGTTACAAGATCATTGAACCCTTAAAACTCTGTAACTGGCAATTAAATCATAAATTTCGCATCGATTCGACGCAACCAACAATCACACAAGATAATGGAACAAAACGAATCGATTCAAAAAATCGAAAACAACATACGTTCATGCAACGTGTAGAATCTCCGAGGATATCGACTTTGCCAGTGATTACTTCCAGGCTATAACGGCAGGCGTGTTTAATACAACACAAATAAAAGTACCGCAGAGGAAAAAAATTATTTATTATAGTCCAAAAGTGGCTGGGATTCGATTAAGTTTCCGCATACCGTAATTAAAGGGTTCCGTTAATTAATATTTTTTGAGCCTCACAATGCATTAATGAAGTTATTACTTCTAAGTATCCGGCTGAAGGACATGTATCCATTGCTATGATTAAATTAAAAAAATAATGAATTTATATTATGAACTTGATTTAAGGTAAGACTAGGCAGTATGGTCGATAAACTGTAGCCTGTCCTTTAGACGAAAAAAATAATTAAGAACGTGAATTTAGATTTAAAAAATTAATACCTAAAATAATTAGCATAATTCGCGCTCCGATCGACGTATCAAGTGACATCATAGTACTTTTTTGAGGCCCTTATTGATACAGCGATCTGAATTTTTAGCATTGTGAAGACCTTCCTTCGTGTGCTTGATAATGATCTACTCTCAGTCGATATATAGCATTTCATCGGCAAATATTTCACCGGGTTGTTGGCTCACCCTCTTTGATTATTACGTTGATAATATGGAAATAAGAGTTAACGTTTAAAAATAAAAGGATTAAAATGGGGATCATTGGCCTTTTAAGTGACCCAAATAAGATAATTACGAGCGACACGCTCGGGGCCGCGGCTGTCAATAAGAATTAGGGATAATGTTGCTAGCTTAAAAACATTTTTACGTGTGTGCAGTTGGCAGTATTTTTTTTTGCGGTCGCGTCGGCATTAACTTGTTGATTTAAATGTTGCAGACTGGTTCTGCATTTGTTAAATTTAAATGTGACATCTTTATCTTAGGTCATGGTGGGTCATGGTCACTGGATTACGTAAAAATTGCCAGTTTTATTAGTGCTTTCTTTTTGTTTGCAAAGAGGTTATGCAACTAAAGTTGCAAACTTTATACTACAAACTTTTTGTAGTATAAAGTTTATCCTGTTTTTACTTTAAACTGTGTGTCTTTTGGCTACTGCTATATTTTATCGTGATTTTAAACACTGTAATTTTTATACTGCGATAGTGACATTCTTACGGCCCGCCTGGTGGTAAGCGGTTACCGTAGATATGGACGCTTGCAACACTAGGAGCATCACATGCGCGTTGCCGACCCTTCGTAAACCTATTTACTTCGATATTATTATTTTGATTTTTAGATTAAACGAAATGAGAGTGATCAGTATTATGTAAGCGTAGATTCTTTCGGAAAGGATTGTTTTACCAAAGCTCACATCAAGAGTCGAACTATGACCAAATCGTCCACAGCTCACAACACTAGACGGTGTTTAAATTACCGAATCACATCGGTAATTTTAATCCGATTACAGAATTCCGATTACAATTTAATCGTCGATCGCGTTTGTCATGAAACGTTATGAAATGTTGTCAGTTCGATCGTAATTAATTCTTTTCCTTCGATATGCGCGGGTGCGCTCGAGATTTTATCACGGTCCTATTACGCACACGGTGACATATTGCGAATATTTTAAATTCTTGGAGGGCCTTTGTTATACTAGAGTCCACTACCGTGTAGTTTAGTGTCTCTTTTTGATGTCCAATGAACTTATGACACTTTGGAAACGATAACTATTGGTGTGGGTCTTTTATGTAGATATAATTGAAATAAAACGAATTTTATGGATTTTATCGCGGTTTATTTTAGTTTTGTAACCCGACGGCTTTACAGTCTTCATGGTCACAGGGTGGACTGAGTTGTATATCGTCACGAAAGTAGTGCAATGTAATACACCCTCCATATAATTGATTTTAAATTATTATTCTGTTGTAGTCCGATCTGTGCAGATACTATCTTTGTAACAATTTATTTTGTATTGTTAATTATGCAATGCTTAATCCGGTAATCGAATCCGTTACCTCGTATTTTGCAAAGCGCTTTGGCTACGTCTATCGGAACTCCCACGACAGAAACGTAAACAAAAAAAGCAAAAACCTAGAACATTTGTATGCATTTTTAATGCTTTTAGTATTATAGATCACAATAAGAAGGCAAGGGTCCGTAAAAACTGGTCGAAACAGCACACCGGAGCTCCCGTAGTGCGGTTGCCGATCGTAACTTTTTTTATAATATCTGCTCACCCATTTACAGATGTACTTTGATGTTTATTTATGAGAGCAAAAGCTCGATGTCTATTAACGATAATGTTAATGCCTGAACGATATTGATTACGTTTTTATTAGTAAAAACATGTTAAGTTTTTACTCATTGCTACCTATCCTTTATTCTCATCTAATGTCCTGGAATGACTTTGACAAATGGTTTGGATTCTACAGTGAAGAGATAAGCAGCACTAATAAACTGGGATACTTCTGGAATGGCCAGTTTAGTTTTGCTATATAACTTATTCTTGTAAGTGTATCTGGATCTGCCGTGTATTATCTATTTGAGAACCTCCATAGCGCAGTGGGGGAGTAGCCAGCTATGAAACGAGATGCCGTGGATTCGATTCCGGCACAAATGTGTGACATACAGATATTTGTTTCGGGTCTGGGTGTTGTGGGACCGTAGTCCGTGGTTCTTGATATCCACAATACAGGTTTGACCTTGTGGGGGTTAAAATTATGTGTGTGACGGTTTGATTTAATTATTATTATTTTTATTTAAGTGAAATGAGAAACTCCTTTTTGGCATCATAAAAATATGATTTTCAAGTGCTCAAAACATGAAGAGCGAGATAAGTAAAAAAAAAATGTATTGTACGAACAAATTAATAAAACGGTGACCGGCACAACATATTAGTATAAAGACAGTAATAGCCAATCGCTTATCTACGCTATTATTGAAATAGAACGTCTATTCATTCAAAAGCCGTGTTTTTATCATGTTTTTGGTAGCTTCGGTGTTTTATTACGTCGGCGCATATTTCTTAACTTGGCGTGAATTCATGTCCATACAAAATTTTTATGACCATATGATTTTTTTCCGAATGTTGAATTCGATATTTTGTCATTAATTGTTCTGCGGTTATGACAAAGGAAAAGTAATTAAAATTTTCATGTCTTGTTTGAGAGGATATTTTAAAATCTAATCGATTATGTCAAATAAAAGATTCCATTCTGGATACAAGGATAGCAGTAACTGGCAAACCAGCAAGTAGATATCAGATATCAAGTGAATTCCACCGCTTCTGAACATCTACATTAACAGAAGAATAGAAAAGAAAGAAGTACCTATAGCTACAAAAATTTTGCTGGTGGTAGGATATTCATATCCGCCAAGATGGCAACCACCGTACATAGGGTGTAAAACCCGCCATAGTGGTACACAGTGTGGCGCGTTCCGGGATCAGCCAGTGTACATCCGGTTTTACTTCCTTCTGAGTACTCTGACACTAGACCCTCGACCGCTTTTTCAACTTATTGCCTATAGCGTAGTGTGAAGAGGCAGAGTAGGTACTCAACACAACACTCGTTGTGTTGAGTAGCGGGGGATAAATTGTTTTTCGCTCCTCGATACTCTATTTGGACGGCACTGCCATTACCATCAGGTGCAGTATGGTCTCTTTGCCGTGCCTGGATAAGAAAAGGATATATAAATTATTACATGTTGGTGATATGAACTCATAAGATTTTACCCATAAAAATCATCCAATGCGCATATCATATTCGTAACACGTCGTAATTATAGCTACAAATATATTGCTATTACATGTTGGTGATAATAATAAATAAATAACACCCAACAGTCACACACATAGCCCCGACCCCACACTAAAATACGAGTCTTGCGTTGTGCGTATCAGGGACTTCGAGAGACGCACGGTCTCACAACACCCAGGCCCTGAACACAATTATCTGTCTGTCAAACAAACATTTGTCCCGGTGTGGGAATCGAACCCACGGCCTCTCGTTTCACAGCCGGCTACTCGCCAACTGCGCCACGGAGGCTGATGGGGAGTCATAAGACTTTACCCATCCGAAAAGCGTCGAACGTGCCTAAAGAAGTTTTCACTTCAGCAGTAAAGAGTAACAGTGGTCGTCCAACATTTGAACAGTCCGTTAGTTACTTTGTATTTGGCGCCATTCGTGACGATAACATGCAGTCACGATTGTCAGCAATTGTGTAATCGGAACAACATAGTATAATCGACAAGTAAACCAAATGCATCTTCGTGTTTAACGATCACCGCCCTCCAAATATTTGGGTTTATTTATTTACCTTAATAAAACCAGGTCGCTCGCCTGATGTTACCACACCGATCTAAGACACTAGTTAAATGTACTAGCTCGGTCTTTTAGTACTGTTAGTACAGCAGTATTCCTATAGCGTAGTAATACATGGTGAGGTAGATAATTAATCATTCTAGATTCTTGATAATGAACTTAAAGTACTGACTACCTGTGCACAAAATAATCAATCTAGAACAGAGTAAGGAATTAATTCCTATTGGCACTTAATACAAGTCTAGATCGATAGATAATAAACAGTAGTAATACTTTCTAGACTTCGCATGATGCAAACGAGCAAGTTGATCTCCTGATTGTAAGTGAAAGTATCGTCAAGTCCACAATTCCAGACGAATCTTGAGTATGTTGCTAACATTAAAGGAACTGGGACTTGAAAATGGGCAATTTGGATCACCGAAAAACATCACTTTGACTCTCATTCACTCACTACTTACATTGCTATTCATCATACAATGGCAACAGCGATATATCACTTCAAGTTAGATTTATGTGAGATATTGGTAGTATTCAGGTTGTACCAACTCATTTGCTAACACTGCTTAGACAATCGTTTTACAGATGTGGCCAGAACAGTAACCACGAGACTGTTCTACTATTTAGTAAGTAGGCCGGTATAAACTAGTAACGATTCAAACCTGAAGATTCCACATGCTACAAGGCAATATACAAAATCGTTTCCCACGCGAATGGAAACTTTGCTTAAGTATACATAAAATCTATTTCGAATATTCCTAATCAAACCATCATAGGAACTTTAATGTGCACATTAACTGGATAATATGTGCATCACATTGATATCCCGCCATTATTAGCATAAATTTCAAAAAGAAAAATGGTAATGAACTTATTTGAATATTATTAATTGCACCTTCCTACAACAGTAGCACGAATTAATTGTGAGGAATAACCAGGTTAAAGCTGATAGACATCGCGGCAATTTGTCGAAATAATCTTAATTGGTAAGTAATGAAGAAATTCGTCATAAGACCGGTTGGGAAATACTTAGATCGCTGCTGATAGAGGGCTACCGTTTACGGTATACTGCCTTGTTTATACAATTTTGACCTTAATTTTACTACTTGATGCAATCATCAAGTTATTTAATATCTTCAGAACTCTGTTTTCCAAAGTAAATCCAAAAAAATATTTAGTGAAACGATCAAAAACTGAAGCTAGTAGGTAGATTTTTTTACATCTACTTTAAGGCTTCGAAAAAGAGGTATCTACAAATTAAAAAAAATTAATACCTCCATTGTTGTTTATTATTTTGTTCCAATTTTTGAGTTACTGTAATTTTCTAAGAAATTATCATCATTGTTTCTATTTCATAGATATACGTTACCTTCGGATATAATTGTAAAATTATCTGTGTGCGCGCTTTATTTATTAAAGACCTATTTTCTATTTGTTCTATTTGAAAATATATCATGTTGCGTAGTCTTTACAGTATCAGTATTATATGAAATTACTTCTTGAATTTCAGCATTATTAAATTTACATAGCTATTTGTAATCAAGTATAATATTCTTTAAAGGTCATTTATTGATAAATGATAGTAATATAGGGCCAATGGCGTCTTCAATCAATCATCAGTTTCACACCTAAAGCCTAAAACATTTCCAAAAATTTTCATAACACCAAGCGTTGAGGCACACGAACCATCCCAACAACGATCCACATTCCATCTTACGCGGGTCGGACCATTTTTTTAGAAAACTTATTATGGTCTTCTCGAAACCTCCATTCCATTATCGACTCTATATCCTCTACCAAAAGTTTGATTTCACTTGGATCAGTAATACTGGTCTGTAATTAAGGCCCATGTTCCTCCAGTCCCCTTGATATTGTTTTTTATGGTTGAATAGTGGATCCCATAGATTAAGGTATTCAATGTGTTCGGATACAATGTTTTGTAGCGTATTGAAAGATGATGATGGGGTTATGTCGAGGAATAATACTTATCACAGTTCATTTGTTAGAAAATAAAGCGGAGTCTGGGATCAATTCACTGATTACGACGCTCTCGGAACTAGTTTGTGGACATACGTATCTGAAGTTTTGTGTGGGTTCAGTAGTTCCGAATTTTTATAAAAATTGCATTACATTCATAGTTATTTCTTCATAGTAAGCTCTGTATAGAGCTTTGTATATGTATATATACACTCACGCCTGTAATCCCCAAAGGGATAGGCAGAGGTGTAACCAGTACACCCACGTTTCGCCGATTTTTTTCGGTCCCATAATGTGATAGGGGGCGAGCCTAACGCCATACCGGGCACAAATCCCAGACTCCGGCCTAATACTGAGAGTTTCTAGATAGAAAAACTCAATATCAATTTACCCGACCCGGGGATCGAACCAGAGACCTCAGCACAGCAGTCGTAACGCATGCGCAATTACAACTGCGCCACCGAGGTAGTGAGCTCTACTTAGGTAGTTTTACATGTTTCGTTTCTTAAATATGTAATGATGATGACTTATTATTCCTATAAGTGTTGTATTAAATTTAACAAACAGTGAGTGCACTAAAAAAATGCATCTCTGTTTACTATTTCGTCCTTTGGCGTGGCGTCTATTGTTTGTTTTTCATTTATAACCTAACCTAAACCTAAATTAACCTCAAATATTACACTAAGCCGCAGGAAACAATGCGTCACTATAATTACTTTGTACCGTAAGTTCCGAAACTCATAAGATAAAAAGATAAGGAAGAGCCAAACCAGCAATATTGACATATTTATAGACCAACTCAAACCATTACGCAACTATACCAGTAGATATTAAAATAAATGAGGAATTACAATGCTGATGCTGGAAGCTCGCCGTCAGGTGGCTATATGATAGAATGGAATTAATTATCGACATCGATAGCGGTACCGCCCGTCGCTAGATCGCTATCATCCGACCCCAGAGTTCAATTATTGTGAATTGCTACGTCTGACGGTGGTTCTCAAAATTTCTAGATTATCAGTTAATTAAATTTGTGATTTGAATTAACGGTCGTATGAAAGAGGTTATCTTAGCGGCATCGTGGAATCAGGTACTGTATCGTAAGTAATTTTGCAGTGATGTGTTTGATTAGGCAATACAATTTTACATAACTAAATTCAAAATATTAGTATTTCTTTGCTTTGAATAGTTAACTATTAATTAGTTTATTGTTATTTTGTATCTTATATATCAGCTTAACACTTGTTTAATTATGTTTAAATACATCAAATCCAAGCAACAACATAGGACAAATATATTTTACATTAAAAATCAATTTCACTATTTTAATTACAATTTTGTTGTTAAAAAGGATTTGTTAATGCTTTAATGAAATTCAATTAAATTTACTTCATTGCGTTTTTATTTACAAAGCTTTGACAATCGCCGGTCTAACAATGTGGGTCACTGATAGTAAGATCTACTTGTAAGTTATCTTCAATCTCGGATACACCGTGCCTTTAGCGAACACGAAATCGCGGCGCTTAGTTCCGCGCACTGTCTCTTCTTTTTATCTAGTGAAAGTTGCTGTAATGGCTTTATTTGTACATTTTTATATCAGAAGCTCGGATCCAAGTAGGTAATTTAGTATTTAGTGATCAATACCGTTCATGTATTCGTACAAAACTAATTGATGATGTAATTTCTACCCTTAATAATAACGATTTAGTAGGGAAAGTGTTTGGGTTTTCGTTAATCGTTTCTTTGTCTCATTGGTTTTGTTGCAATGTAACTCATAATGGTCCTAGGTTTAATTTCTAAGTCGGATCATCTTTAATGCTTTTCAGTTTGGTAAATACGAGTTTCTCCAAAAAGGTCGACACCAAAAGGGCAGTGGTAAACAGAAGATTAAATGTTCAGATATCTTGAGCTAGTCCAGAATAAGGCATGGATGTGAATCTGTAGCTTCTTTAGTAATCAGTTCGTCATATATGGTTTACTGCTCTACTTGTATGTTACGCTTAGGCAAAGTTAGAATTTCAAACACTTAATGACTAAAATTTTAAGTAACTGAAACAGCAGTGTAATTGTTTTGGAATCCGTGGGAATGTTTACGGGTTAAAAGGTAGCCTATATTAGACCGTAATGGACAAAAGATCTTGTCTCTGATCGTGATTGTAACAATTGTAACACAAGCTTTGACTGTTTGGATCGGAAACCTGTTTTACTACGACTGAGTGTACATCTGAATGTATTCCGCGATTTGGTTATTGAATGGAGAATAGTGTTCTAACTGTATTATTTCGATGCAATAGTTTATCTTTTATTTATAATTGATTGTTTTTTTTTCGGGCAAAGTGACCACGCTATATCTGATGGTAAGCACTTTCTGATTATGGGACTAGCACCTACGCATTTGACGCTTGACGTGACCATCAAAAATCTGCCTTAATAAATTATTTCGCATCTCGTATTTTTTTTTATTTGGCATCTTTTCCAACTAATATCAGCCCAAATTATTTCACTTTGTCTCAGGTACTATCTTTACACGAACAAATTACCTCGAACTCAAAACAATCACTTGCAACGTTGTGTAAGCGTATCAATAAACTTAATTTGTCAATGGTAGTGTGGGCAGCGCGCATAATTTGACGCGTGAAGGACGTTCGTAATCTACATTAAACTGTAATTGTTTGTCTGTAATAGAACTATTTGTGAATGGTAAAGCCAAATCTACAACTGACTAAAGTGATTATGAGCCAGCTTGCCTGGAATATAATCATTGTTATACAGAAAACCAATTCGAAGGAACATCTTCCTGTTGCGTTTAGTATGGTGATTGAAATTTCGAAAGATACAATTCCCATTGCTAATCCTCATGGCTTTAAAGTTAGCAAGGTATCCAAGATATTGATGGACGGTAGAGATCACTTATCAGGTGAGACATAAGCTTGCTTATCGGCGTGTACTTTAAAAAAGAGGCAGATGTGTTTCGTACGGTCAATGATATGATATGATATAATGATAATGAATGATGCTGGATTTCCAATGAATTCTTTTCCATAAATAGCGGCAACTCATCCCTAACTTCTTTGTAACTGTGCTGTGAAAATCACTTCAAGTGACTTATCTATTCATTTGACTATTTAGCTAAAAAAAATGTCACAGGCCAAATTTCATTATAGACATAAAATAGCTCAACCGATAACTTTGCGGTAGAGTGATTTAAATATTGGTTGGGAAGCGGTCATCCATTTCACTGCCATTGTCTCTTTAGAAGGGGTCATTCGCAGTGTAATTTTATACATACTTTAGTGTTTTTGAATATACAAGTTACTGAAATTTTTTTGGGAATCTATGTAATCTCATCTGGGTGCTTATGAAAATGGCTCCGATGATCGGTAGATGGCAAATCTGGATTCGGCCGTTTCTTCAAATTAAAGAGGGGCGTTTGCAATATGTCATAGGATAGGTAAATTTACGGTCGATGTTATTCATATAACCACATGGTGGTTTTAACAAAGATTACGACTACAATCTCTTAATACTGCTGTTATCCGACTAAACTAAAAGGAAATTTTATAATTATTACTGTATAAATTCACAGTTAATCTATAGTATTATTTGTATGTCAATATGTCCCGTCAAATATTATTCTATCAAATGTAGCATACATTTTTTTTTTCGTGGAAACACGCTCGTAGGATCTACACGATACATGTTTGTATTATTTTGAAATTAAATCTCTTATAATATTTTATTATTCTTTTCCAACATTTTAATAGTATTTATTATTCTTTTACAACATTTTATTTATATTAATTATTCTTTTACAACTTTTTATTAATATTAATTATGCTTTTACAACATTTTATTAGTATTTATTATTCTTTTACAACATGTTATTATTATTTATTCTTGTTTTACGACATGCGTTCAAAAAAGTGCAGCTGTCCTATTCATAAGCAGTATTACACTCGTTCCGGATTCACCGTCAATAATCCGTGGTGGTATAAATAAGAGGCGATGCCACGGGCGAGTCTGTGTCGAAATATGATTTATCTTCGGTCCGGTTACAATACAAGGTGTATTGGACAAACTAGTTACTCATTTAAATGTTTAATTGTATACGTTTCTCAAATATCGGTTCGAGTTGTTTGGATTGTCAATGTTGCTGTTCTTTGAAATATTTTGATATTTACGAGTGACGAGAGGTCGTGGGTTCGAGAAACATGTGTTTTTCTACTTTGCAAATATATATTCAGTCTGTAGGTCGATTTTCTTTTTTAAAAACTTTGGCTTTAGAAATAAGGGGATTCGAAGCGTACATTTTATGTATGTTACGCGTTGACTTCGTTAAATGTGGACCAATTTTAACAATTATTTTTGTAGTTATCACTTACCAAGTTTATATGCATATTATAAAAATTAAGAATGATTCATATGAAAACCCATAATGAAAAAAAATAGTCTTAATTTGGGTTTTGAGAAGAAATGTGAGGGGTTAGGCTTTAGTATCCCTACGTTTAGTGCGGTTTGAGTGACTCCACAAAGCTTTTTGATTGGCAGAAAATCAAAGATAAGAAGTAAAGAAGGGGTATTTTAATAATGATGTACATACATACATATACACTCACGCCTGTAATCCCCGAAGGGGTAGGCAGAGGTGTAACCAGTACACCCACTTTTCGCCGAATTTCGGTCCCATAATGTGATAGGGGGCGAGCCTATCGCCACACCGGGCACCATTCCAGACTCCGGGTTAATACTGAGTATTTCTAGGTAGAAAAACACAATATCACTTTACCCGACCCAGGGTTCGAACCCGAGACCTCAGCACAGCAATCGTAACGCATGCGCAATTACAACTGCGCCACCGAGGCAGTCAATGATGTACATGAAATAGAAAATATATTAATGAATCTTTGAGAAGCAGTAATTACAATTGCAGTAATTCCTCGCCAGCGCCGCACAGTCTGCCGGCTTAAGGTCACTGATTAATAATATTTATTGCGTTCACTAGTATTTACTAGCGATTGTGATGCAATGAACGTTAAAAGGCGCCCGTTCCCAACCTGGGAATTGAATCGATTTACGGATCATCTAATTTGGTATGGGCCATCTGATCATCTCTATTTAACTGTTTCTAATGAGGAGTTACGACTGCATTGGGATAGTGTGCTCGTGACAATATAGTAGTGACAATTATTTTGTTTTGAGGTTATCTGTTTATTGTTTAATAATGAATTTTCTTATTTTGAGTTCAAAATTATATGGGCTTTATTATTTTACTAGCCATGTTAGATTACCTTTTTCATATGGAAAGAGTTGTTCAGTGTCGTAATCACTGTTTTATTTCATTCGAATAGGGTAGTTTCCTGTGTTTATTTTGGTAGATTATTTCATATCCAACTAAAAATAACAACACAGAAAACAAAATCATTTTTTTTAAGAAGTGAGATCCCAATTTTAGTTTATTTGGGTGCACAAAGTGCGACGTAGTGGGTACATGTCACTATCTCCCTCGCACCCCTGTAACGTAATATTTGTTCTGGGTAGTGACGTCATCACTCATATCTTGCATCCTTTTTCTGCCGTTTGACAACTATCCCTTTCACACGATTTGAATGCCTTCTACATCACATATTTTTAAGCGGACTCATAAAATTCATCTAATAATAGATAACGTAACTGATTATTATATTATTAAAATAATAAAAACATCGTGTCAACTACCCTGTTACAGTCATGTATTTTTTAATTTAAACTTTGCTCTTTTCTAGTTTGATAATCTTGAATATACTGTTTTATTTCTTGCAATTTGTAATATAAGCTGTATACAGATTTACATTGAATATATTCTTACAGAAAACGTTTGGTAAAACTTGCTCTACTAGACGTGTCTAAAAATAACTCATGAGACAATTTTTCTAAAGCGAGATTTAATAGCCTACCGCCGGCGGCCGTACACACTATGCCACAATTACGTCTAATTTCCCCACTCGCTTTGAAGAATGGACAATGCGGGAGACAAAAACTGATTTCTATCATTAAGTTCTAAATTAGTAGGTAAAATGACATGCAAATAATAATGGATACAAGTTTCTTAACTTGAAACGCTTATTTTAGGTTTTTTCGACTATTTGTTCCGCCGGTTCTGTGTATTGAACGGACGTTGATCTAAGATTTGCTTTGGTCGGAGGTGGGAATTGCTCAGTGGGTAGATTTAAGTGTTCGATTAGTTATGAAATTGTGTTTTTTCTAGTCCATATTGACTACCATTTTTAAACAGATGTTAGTGTCCAGACAGCTTCCGTGGCGCAGACGCCGAGTAGCCGGCTGTGAAACAGAGACTGTGGGTTCAATTCCCGCACTGAGACAAATGTTTGTGAGATCAACATATTTTTTTTTGCGCATGGGTGTTGTGGGACCTTAGTCCCTCGTAATTCTTGATACCCACGAGACAGGTTTTACTTAGTGAGTGGTCAGAACTATGTGTGTTTAATGTTAGTGAACTTAACGATACGACTTAACGACTGCCTCGGTGGCGCAGTTGTAATTGAGCATTCTTTACAACTGCTGTGCTGAATTCTCGGGTTCGATCTGCGGGTCGGGATATTGGGTTTTTCTATTTGGAACTACTCAGTATCAGCCCGGAGTCTGGAATTGTGCCCGGTATGGTGATAGGCTCTCCAGTTGCCCCTTATCATTTATCAATTATGGGACCATAATAAATTCGGCGGCACTTATAAGGTGACTCAGTTACTCGATTGCCGATCTTATGTTGAAAAACACTTTACCAAAATCTTCCAAATTTTAATATATTTATAGTCAGTTTCACTGCCAATACTAATCAAATAAAATAAGAGATAGCAAAATACAAAATCATGCCGCTATCAATTATACAAAGAAGCTTATGTCAAATTGATACTTCTTAAATTTGCAGTCTATTACTTGTCGGATGAAATTTAATCGGATATTGGGAAACTATCTCTTATTCTTAGATATTGTATAAAGTATAATAAATTAAATTTCAATTAATTTATAAATTAAATAATAAATAATCAACAATCTTGTGGTAATTTGTCTTCTTTCTTCCATAATAATATAATCCCTTCATCACTATACTGAGCTATCTTAAACTTAAGCTTGTTACGAGCTGCGTTTCTCTGAAGAGGATTAATGCACGCGACGGATTGGCACACGTATTTGTCGCGTGCAAATTAGAAATTATTACAAACACTATGCTTGTTTGTAGATAGTACAGTCTCACTCGGACCGAGCTTATATTACCCATGTTAATGAAAACTACGAAATTGCGCAGATATGGTATTATATTCTGAATAAACACGATTATGTTATCGGACGATTGTTTTATTTGTCAGTCTCCGTGGTGCACTGGTTGAGTAATCGGCTGTGAAGATGCCTGGGTTCGATTACCGTACGAGACTAAAGTTTGTGTAACAGACAGATATTTTTTTCGGGTCTGGGTGTTGTGGGACCGTAGTCCTCCGTTAGTTCTTGATACCCATGATACAGGTTTGACCTAGTGTGGGATCAGGACTATGTGTGTGACTGTTAGAGGTATTTATTTATTAAAGTAATATGTTTCGTAATAATATAGTTAAATGTTATGTAACAAAGTAATTATTTGCATAAAGAATTACTATATACAACAACAGCGTTCAGTTTTAGATGAGATTAGTAAGAGATGCTTTGATGTTCATTGATCTAGGATTTGAACCCAAAACTTCAATGGTTTCTATGCTTAAGTATGCTACCAATTTATGACTAGACCAACCAGGCAACCTTCAATCTTTATTGATAACTTTCGACATTGACAAAATAAAACCGGCTATCTGGTACTTGTATCAATATACTATGGACATAATCAAATAATTCTAGATCAACAATGTTGCAATTTCGAACCTGTCCACCTTATCGTCCGTGGCAATTTTTTCACAGTGTCTCTTCCATCGCGTCGCATGCAAATCCGCCGGAACGACCGATGACGGGCTGAGATAGCGTGAAATCATATACATAATGCCGAGTCTTGTACGGATGCTTTGCCTTTAATCTTTTTTTGTTTGTACAGCGCGTGCTACAGAATTGTTATATGATGTAAATTGTAGATGTTGTGGTATTGTTGGATTTTAGTATTTAGATTACCAGAGCTACGCTGTAGATAGATTTTTTTACCGATAGTCCGGGTCGACTAGGTTAGTGAAGAGAAGTCTATTCGGGCCGGCATAATTGTTTTGAGTAGCGGGGGAAGATTGTCTCTCACTATTTGATACTCTAACGGGAAAGCACTGCGCTTACCATCAGGTGCAGTGTGGTCACTTTGCCGTGCCAGAATAAAAATATATATCACCGAAGGAATAGGAATAGGTATAAATAGTGCCTATAATGTGACAAGTGGCGCCGCTTTGGTTATGAATACTAAACTCATCAAATCACGGGTGTTTTAGGAAATAAAAATTCAAATACTAATTCTGAGTTTTGAACCCAGGGCCTCAATGGTCTCTCAGCCTACACTGGTACATCAATAAGATAAACTGTTGTTGTTTATCGTCTTAAAAATGTTTTGAATTATTTTGCAAATTCCCCGTGTTACTCAATCTTTTTCCCGGTGTTCCGAATCAGGCGCGCCCACGGCCCGACTCGCTCCCGGTCGCTTTTTAATTAATATAAATCAGTGCCGAGAGATCGATGGTGACAGACGTTGAAGCGACCATACTTAATGACGGTGGATATATGAGAATGATGTTTCGGGAGATATAATGGTATATCATGGAGGGTGGTACTGGTAAAGATTTTTAAAGTAGTTTAGTTGGAGTTTTTCCCAGTAAGCTTATTTAGGTTTTCACGGATTTACTTCTTACATTACGTTTATATTTTCAAACCCTCATTCAAGACTCTAAAGACTACGAGAGACGTCTAAAGACTGCTGCGCTTCGTGACCACACTGTGTGGTCAATTTGCCAGAATAAAAAAAATATATTTTAATGGGGTCGATATTATTACGAGTTTTTCTTCGTCATAATATGTTTTTTTTAAGTTTGCAGTCCCTTAACTTTTGGTTTGGATAAATTTACAGTAAAATCTAATTATAAACTTTGATTATTATAGCTGTATTAAAACCTGCAAATGTCTTCGTGCTTGCATGTTCAAGACGAATCCATCAACTAAATCAATCAGTATTCTATCTCACAGTAAATCTATTTAACTCTATCAAAAAGTCCATCTAGCATCACGCAACTTACTCCAACTTAACAAATTAATCCTAACTTAAATGATAATCTAAGTACTTGCGCAAATACTTAGGCAATATCTTATAACTTAGCGTACTGATATCATTATTCGAATTATAATATTTACATACCTGTCCATGTAATTGATTTTGGCTCTTATTATAATTGTATAAAGTTAGTTTTCTTATGTTGTATTGTGGTAGTAAATTGGATGGTCGTAAAATTTTGCGTTAGGGCTTTAGCGGTTAGGGTGTATAAGTATTTATTAGTTTATGAATATTTGGGGGTATTATATATTGGCTTCTAATTGGATGTAACGACGTGTGAAGAATCTTTAAATTCCACAATAAAAATAAGTGGTTTTCAAACTATAACAATGTATTTTTTTCTATATATTTTGTCCTTAAATAATTCGAAGTTTAAATTCCGTTAGAACCGAAGTTATACTATTGGTTCTCAAATGTCAATGTAAAATCAACTTTATGTTTTATAAAACAAGATATATTTTAGCTTAGACCGACCATCAAACCATAACAAGCTTTGTTTAATTGCAGGTATCGTTGCAATTATACTAAAAAAGAAATGGTCAATTATAAACGCTATCTGTGGATTGACGTCATCCACTTGATGTATGCAAAAACTCCATCAAATTTTATTACTCCATCTGTATAACTACATCATTTTGAGGCATCGAAGCGATTTATATTGCTAGTAATAGAATTTTGATACAAAAATGAGCCTTTTAGAAGCGAAAGTTTTAGGATCAAAGAATGAACGTCTAATTTAACTTATATAAAGAACCTATCAATGAATTTTAAAACTATTAATAATTTTATAACTATAATATATCATTCAGATATTTCTAAGTAGCGATGATTTTCTTTCACCCTTCATTATTGCCTAGTATTTTTAAAAATTGTTCAGAAGTCCGTATTTTATTGTCACCATAACATCCTGACGGTAGCGGTGGGCGTCTAACCGTGCTGGATTAAGATAAGCAAAGTGTACTCTACCACTCGACAAAGCTCTACATAGAGTATCGCAATTCCACCACGCTATTACGGAACCACTTTGTTAAGGCTCGTTTAGATCTATTATATGAAATCCACAACCGTTGACTCTATCTGTAGAGTTCTTTATTAATTTGATAATTTAAACACTCATTAAGTTATTATGTAAAATATTTCTAATATTTTATACATTCATATCGAATATTTTTACATAAAATGAATTAATTAAAGTAATTTTAACAAGTTTATCCGACAGTTATAATTTTGTATTTTTTACATGAGGCTTAGAAATTAGTAAAAAACTCGTCTGATGGTTAGGACGTTAACGTTATTAGGACTCTACATGTAAGACAAGTCACATGACTACTAGATAAAGATATCATACAGACCAATAGACAATGATATTCATAAACTCTCAACTATATAAGTTTTTTTTATTTATTTTTATTCTGGCGCGGCAAAGTGACCACACTGCACCTGATGGTAAGCGCAGTGCCGTCCAGATAGAGTATCAAGTAGCAAGAGACAGTCTATCCCTCGCTACTCAACACAATCATGCAGGCCTGCTGTTTAGCTTCTTCACACTAATATTAAGTACAAATATTACCCCTCTGCCTACCCCTGAAAAGAAAAATTGCATGATATTATTGTTATACGTATGTAAGAAATAGACCAAACATAACCCAACGCGAAAAAAACACTGAAAAAGTCACAGAAAAGCAACATCCGCAATTTCGTATACTCGGAACATATTTTTCAAGTTATTTTGGTTTTAAAACCAAACTACTCAACCGATTTTGATAAAAATTCTATGGGACCAATCTGGAAGCATATTCTCTGTAAAAAAAGAATTTTCCAAATCGGTAAATAAATGACGGAGTTATGAGGTAACAAACCTAAAAAAATACACGTCGAATTGAGAACCTCCTCCTCCTGTCTTTGAGACACAAAGTATTATCCTAAAATAACCTAAAATTTGCAAGTAATTACATATTGATAAACATTCGCCATATAATAAGGTGGCAAATTATAATGATCTCTACATTGATAAGATGTGAAACCTCGGCAAAGTTACCGTGAGGCCAGGTTGTGCTGGTTAGGTATCAATAAGCTTGTCAAACCAGACTGACAGACAATCGAGGTCAGTTTTATTCAAAGGGAGGTGTTTGAATACCCTTACATTGTACACAATAGCCTGAGTATGTATATGATGATACGAAACATTTAGGTTGTTTTATATCTAAATTTGACTCAGCTATGTATTTTACATCGATAAATATGTTTCCGTTACAAAAAAGGTTATTTAAATTTTATACCCGCCATAACTCGAAACACATATCTGTTTGTGCCACAAACATTTGTCGCGTTGCGTGTTTCTGCTGGTGGTAGGATATTCATATCCGCCCGGATAGCGACCACCGTACACAGGGTGTAGAACCCGTCACAATGGCAAACGCAAGTTTGTCGCGTTCCGGGATCAGCCAGTGTACATCCGTTTTTTGTCGGGGGTCTAGAGTTGGGGTACGATGTTTGGCCGTTTTGCGGCCTTCTGAGTACTCTGACACTAGACCCTCGACCGCTTCTTCACCTTCTTGCCCATGGCTTAGTGTGAAGAAGCAGGCCAGCATGATTGTGTTGAGTAGCGGTTTTTTTTTTTTTTTTTTTTTCCGGCGCGGCAAAGTGACCACACTGCACCTGATGGTAAGCGCAGTGCCGTCCAGATAGAGTATCAAGTAGCGAGAGACAGTCTATCCCCCGCTACTCAACACAATCATGCCGGCCTGCTGTTTAGCTTCTTCACATTACGCCTAAAGGACCCAGGATCATAGGAGGGAGGGAACACGGTAGCTGGCAAACTGTTCCACAGCTTGATGGTGCGGCAAAAATACGAATTTGCGAACCTCTTGGTTCGGGCCGGGGTAGTAGACACCACGAAGCTGTGGCTCCGCAAGCCAGTACGCGTGGTTCTGGTATGGAAGGGAGAGGATGGGGTAAGATCAAACAATTCTTCATAGCATTCGCCATGATACAGACGGTAGAACACGCTAAGCGAGGAAATATCCCTACGCAGCTGTAGCGGCTCCAGGCTGTTACTCACGTCTGCATCATTCACAATGCGGATGGCCCGCCGCTGCAACCCATCCAAGGCATCGAGAAGGTACCTTGCGGAACCGTCCCAGAGGTGCGAGCAGTATTCCATTCCTGGCCGCACCTGCGCTTTATATAAGCGGTAGAGTTGACCAGGCGTGAAAAGCCGCCGCACCCTGTTCAGGATTCCGACCCTGCGTGAAGTGGCGGATATTACGCCCTCGATGTGACTCCTTGGATTAAGATCGCAGCGGGTATCCATACCTAGGACACTAAGGTCATTCCGCATTGCGAGTGGAACACCCTGAAGAACGGGGATTGGAGAAAACGGAGACTTCTTGCATGAGAACGCGCACACCTGGGTTTTCTTTCTGGCTATAGATTGTTATTGATTGTTCTTGCTACTCGATACTCTAATTGGACCGCACTTTACCATCAGGTGCAGTGTGGTCACTTTGCCGTGCCAGGATAAAAAAAAGTTTAAAGTCTATGGTGAAACACTATTATTAAGGCCCTTGTCCAGCAATGATAATACAGGGCTCGTAAAAAATAAGAAGTTTAAGATCATTTTCCGATCATCGCGTCATGCTGCCAATTTATGTAATACAATAAACATGTGTCAATTTATTAGTGAAAGTGCTCATCAAGCGGTTCATTAGTGCTTTTAGGCTGAAATCTATAAAACTGAGTAAACACTTCGTAATAAAATCTCAAAAGTCTATTTCATTTAATAATTATTGATTTAATAATGTTCGATTTATTTTTAACGAATGCATAAAAACAACCCCTATATATTTGAATATAACTTACAGATAGTAACATAAGAAAAAGAGCTTTCGCGGCGGCTGAGTTATTGTATTTTCGATTCAGACTCGGCTATTTTATTTTCTTTTAAACTAACTTAGTCTAAGCCGACTAGCCTACTGACATTCCGATCGGTCACTTCACGCAATTATTGGATGTTTGCTTCTAGTATAGAAGAAGAAAAAAAACTATATTCTGACATTAATTATTATTATTTTTATATACAGATATACAGATAGATAGGTTCGTTCGTAGAAGGTTAAATAAAGATTGTATTGTTTAGTTAAATATTTTTATTTGTTTACAGGTATGTTCATCATGAATTCAAGTGTTTAAGCTGATATTTCTTCAATTTAAATCATAAGGCAAGTAAAAAACTTCACTCATTTGTATTTCTTACTAGATGTTCCGCCCGCGTTTAAGTTATTTTTGGAAAAAAAGGTATACAATCCATGGAGGCATCTTAATCTACTTTCTATATTTTGCTATCCCATAGGAAGCGTGCATTTTTACGGGATAAAAAGTAGCCTATGTGCTATTCCATATTCTATATATCTGTGCCAAATTTCAACCAGATTAGTCAAGCCGTTGTAGCGTGATTGAGTAACAAACATTCATCCATCCAAACATTCGCATTTATAATATTAGTAGAATGAATTGAGTATTATATGAATAACACAATTCTACCTTTTCAATCGTGGATAATATCCCCAAAAATATTCAAAATGTAGTTTATAATACCCCCCAAAACATTTGTATAGAACACGCAACATCTAATTTCATATACTCGTAAAGAATAAAAGCTCTCATGCTGGAGTCCGGTCGTTTACCTGCCAATGCCCATAATAATGGCAATTATTTCGGCTACAATTTGAGCACCACCAAATTTACAGGTAGAAAGGTTTGACGGACCTATGATGCTCAAACTTTGACGGCAATGGCTAATGATACACTTGAGTAACTTTAAAATTTTAAATTGACGAGATTTTTATGTTTAGATTTTGTAAAAAAAAATTAAAATAAGTATGATCATGATAATTGTAAATATTACAACATTGAACTTATGTATAATTCAAGCAGCGATAGCCTAGTTGGTTGCGGTACGGACTGTCAAGAAAGTCGTATGTTCAACACCAGCCCAAATAGCATACACCTATGACTTTTCTGAAGTTACCTATTCATTGTTAATTATCGCTTGTTTTAACGGTAAAGGAAAACATCGTGAGGAAACCTGCATACTTGAGAATTACCTTAAGAATTTCGAAGGTATGTGAAACTACGACCTCTTAGGCCAGCGTGATAGACTAAGGCCTAACCCCTCTCATTAGTAGAGGAGGCCCGTGCCCAGCAGTGCAATAATGTTTAATACAGGGCTAGTATTATTATTATTCAGGTTTAACAAATAAACTTAGTTAAATAGAAAGTTATCAATAGCACAACAGTTAATCTACACTTACTCTTAGTGTTCGTTATAAGGTATATTCATTTGGAATAGGAAACGAACAATTTCGATATTGCCCCTGCGTTCAATAAAAACTAAGTGTTTCATTAATAAACGTGTAAGGTTTCCGTATTGCGCCATGTTTATAATTACATTAAAATCTCACACTTTACAGATGTACTTACACTCACTAATTACGCGTCTAAATAATACGACTATTACATCAAAGGAAGCCATAAACTTAAAACTCTTTTAAATCATTCCGCGCTCATTTATTTACAGGTGGTAGATAAAAAAACTGAATTTCTGTCAGAGTACCATTTACGTCGGCTTTACGACATTTTGCATTTTATTGCCTTGTAATACAGGTCGTTGTTTATTGGCTGAATTAATTAATATTTTAATCGACATTTTTATATGTGGTTACTTAAAAGTGTCAAAAGCAAAATCCCGATATGGTTTTATGGCGTTTTCTATTAAATATGATTACGTTTAATGCACGTCTGATGGCTTTGGTAATGTTTAAATGTTTTATGTGTTTTGAGAATTCAATCAACTTTTCAGTACAAGAATAAAGGAAATATTAAGCCTTGCTTCCATTACATATGTTTCCTTGTTTTATAAAAGCTATTTAATGATCACACGGCCTTTTTATTTATGACACCGCAAACCATAAATTATAGATGGGCATATAATGATCTGAACTGGTATTTTAAAATCAATTTTCGAAGACCATAATAAACATAATGTAGATCGTGGTTCTATAAATAGGAGAGTTGGCTGAGATTTGGATGTATAAAAAAAATATTGTTCGTTTTATTGTTGCATCATATGCTGTTTCATAACACCTCGATACCATTCAAACCTATTGCATAAAGTCTGCATAAAGCGTATATTGATAAATAAATTCAAAACCAGTTGTGAACCCTCAGAAATAATAATAATAAATACACCCAACTGTCCCACACATGGTTCTGACCCCACTTTAGGGAACCTGTGTTGTAGGTATCTAGAACTACAAGAGACTACGGCCTCAAAACACCCAGATCCGAAACACATATCTGTTTGTCACCTAAACATTTGTCGCGGTGCGGATTTCTGCTGGTGGCAGGATATTCATATCCGCCCGGATAGCGACCACCGTACACAGGGTGTAAAACCCGCCACAGTGGCACACGCAAGTGTGTCGCGTTCCGGGATCAACTAGTGTTCATCCGGTTTTTGTCGGGGGTCTAGAGTTGGGGTACGTTTTGCGGCCTTCTGAGTAGGTACTCTGAGACTAGGCCCTCGACCAGTTCTTCACCTTCTTGCTCATGGCGCAGTGTGGAGATGTAGGCCGTCATGATTGTGTTGAGTAGCGGGGGATAGATTGTCTCTCGCTACTCGATACTCTAATTGGACGGCACTGCGTTTACCATCAGGTGCAGTGAGGTCACTTTGCCGAGTCAGGCTAAAAAAAACGATCCCACGGCCTCCCGTTCCACAGTCGGCTATTCGCACGTTGCGCCATGCAGGTTGAAGGAATGAATATAATTAACTTTCGCTTTGTCTACCAAAACTATAGAAAAGTTTACAAAAGTTTGAGAATCATTGCTGTCATAGGTAATAGAGGGACATTGGCGCCAGTACTGGCGGCAGTCACATTTTTTTCTAACCATAGTCATTGTCGATTTCCTTTGTGTAGACGTGGAATTATGTGCCTTATGTAAAAAAAACAATTGTTAGTGTGTAATAGATATTGTAACGAATATATTCTTTGTGTTCAGGTACTACAAGTTTTGTAAAATATGGGTTTTTGAATTTGTTGCATTTTAATTTTATTCATATGGAACTACTCGAAATTGTAAAGATGACAAATGAAAACAGAAGGCTATTCATGTTTTCCCATGGCTTTTATTTTTTTAAATTCTGTCAGCAAAGTGACCACACTGCACCTCATGGTAAGCGTAGTGCTGTCCAGTTAAAGTATTAAGTAGCGAGAGACAATCTATCCCCCGCTACTCAACACAAAATTGGCCGGTTTTATATTACGCATCCTAATGATAAATTTGTAGGCGATAAGGTTTAGCAGTGGTTCCATATAACATGGCATACACCTCTGACTTTTCTAAAGTTCCGTCTATTTTCATTTATTATCGCTTGCTTTAACGGTGAAGGAAAACTTCGCGAGGAAGCCTGTATACCTAAGAAATCTCATACGAATTTCAAAGGTGTGTGAAGTCTTCCAACCCGCATTGTGGATCAAGGCCTAACACTTCTCGTTAATAGAGGAGATCCGTGCCTAGCTGTAGGTCAATGTTTAATACGGTATCATTACTGACAAGACACATACTACTGCCATTACATTATGTATCATAGCTATGTTAGCTTCAGAAACTACGCACTACTTAATTTAAAAATAACCCCACACATTCGATCCTTTTCCATCAGCTTCGCGCACTATTTTCTCCACAAATTGATACGAGTATTGGGCCCAATTACTAACATATTACGTTGAGCGAACCTGTTTGATGGGCGTCTGGAACGCGACGCTAACTGCCCGCGAGCATGCCATCACTGAGCTTTAAATAAAGTATGTTTATAAGATAAATAATATGTTGGTTATCTCTTGGATTTGTGAGACTGGTTGATTGAATTTCGACAGATTTTTTGCTCATAAAAAGAATTAAAAAGGTTAGTAAGACCGCCTCGGTGGCGCAGTTGTAATTGCGCATGCGTTACGAATGCTAGGCTGAGGTCTCGGGTTCGATTCCGGGTCGGGTAAAGTGATCTTGGGTTTTTCTATCTAGAAATTCTCAGTATTAGCTCGGAGTCTGGAATCTGTGCCCGGTATGGCAATAGGTTCCCCCCTATCACATTATGGGACCGAAATAAATCCAGCGAAAAGTGGGTGAACTGTTTGCACCTCTGCCTACCCCTACGGAGATTACGTATGTATATGTTTAGTAAATCTCACTAGATAGCTAGATGCGTCAACATTTGTTCAGCCCTAGTTTATTATGGTGTGGGTTTTTTTGTTCAAAGAGACATTCCGAATTAGGTTGCTTCTCATGACTCAGGGCTCGATATCTCTGTAGAACATCAAAATTAATGACCTAAAAAGAATAAAATTCGCATCATTAAACAGCAAATACAGAATAAATTTAACAAAAATACACTCGAGATTAGACATTATAAAAGCCGCCGGAGATAATAACTTTCATTACAATGTTTATGGATTTTTATTAGAGTTAATTACGATGGAGTCAAACGCGCCGCGCATTATCCATTGTAAACGTCCGTACTATAAACACGTTGTGGGGGCAATCTAAAAATTGCACTTAATTTTAATATCTGTACGGTTGGCGAATGTTTGTTTTACTCGAGTATTTATTTTATAGCCAGTATTTGCTTTTAACTCTTTATGAACTTTCATAGGATCATTGATTTAGTTCTGTGGAATTTAGCTTCTCGTTTTTATGTGTTAAGGTAACATAATATAAGTTTTGCACAGTCGTGTCCGTTTCGTGCATTAGAAAAATAAGCATTAATGGGGACTACCGCGAGAAGTGAAAACTTAAAACTTTGGAATCACTTTGTTCTTTTTAAAATAGCGTCCATGAAGTAGTAACATTTTTGTTTATGTGTAATTAATTATAGAACTTCATAGGCGTGCGTATGTCAAAAGAAAAATAATCTGGGCGTGACGGACATGAGTTCGGTTCTTTTTTCCCATCCCAAAAGTGCAACGTGTCTAAAGAAGTTTTCACTTTAAAACCATAAGTCCGTGGCGTACGGGACGAGTAGGCGGTTGTGAAATAAGAGATCGTGAGTTCAAACCCCCCAACGGGACACAACGTGTGAGATCTGCAAATATTAGCTAAGAGTCTTGTGCGACCAAATGTTTCTCGCAGTTCTTGTACCATTCATAATCTATATCTTATTGTTGGGTCAGGCATAGGCCTGACTATAATCTATCTCTGTGCCAAATTTTAACCAGATCCGTCCAGCCGTTGTAGAGTGATTGAGTAACAAACATCCATCCATCCAGACATTCGCGTTTATAATATTAGTAGAATTATTGTCCTATAGGACGCTTGAATATACTCATAGAATTTATAAGCAGCTAAATATGATTATATTACGTCCGAGTATTTGAGTGGTAGAACATATGTATATCTAAACCGATGATTGCATCAATTACATATAGTTATGCTGATCACTTTAACGATATCTTGGTAATTGCCTAGCTACTTTCACTCAGCTCCGTCTGACATCCACGGTTTCATTAAACCTATTTGGATATCGACCTCAATAAATATAAAATCGATATACAAAAAGTTCGGCATCAATGTTAAAATTTCCGAGAAACAATCAAACCTTCTAAATGTTGCCCCATCCACACGACTATGCTATACTATTAAAAAAAACCCAATACCTTTATAAAAGTAATTAACTCTGACTGAAGATAATTGATGAAGCTCAAAGATTACTACTCGGTCTTCTAGTTTTAATTTTATTCAAATATATATCAAGGGTGGAGGCGGCAGAGTTGAGTTTTGGATGGATGTCGTTTAATACATGGTAATAAAAGTACGGCGATGGGCGTAGGGCCAAACGAATAGAGGAATAAAGTGTGTTTTTTTTAGTAGTTACAGTACAGATGCTTCCCTTTCGGTGTTATTATAAAATCGTCAAGTTCTTAAAGCATTTTTGTTTTGGACGTGTGACTGATGGTGTTTTGACGTTGCGTGAGTCTCGGATTGTCAAAGCGAGGCCGCTTCGAGTAATGATGCACTTCCTTGTGTTACAATGGTAGGGGTTATACAGATATTTTGGACGCCCGGAGGCTATTGAAATAATCATTATTCAGCAATACAGAGATTTAAAACAAAATCCGGGCGGTCTTATACTAATGTCGTTAAATATTTTTCGGTCTCTGTGGCGGAGTTGTAATTGTGTGCCGGTCGGTAACGACTGCTGTGCTAAGGTCTAGGGTTGGATCCCCGGATCGGGTAAAGTGATATTGGGGTTTTCCATTATGGAATACTCAGTATCAGCCTGGAGTCTGGAATTGTGTAGCGATAGGCTCGCTCTATATTATTATTAAAAAGCCGGAAATCACTTTTGGATAAAATGTGTGTGGTTACACTTCTACCTACCTCTTCTGGGATGACAGCTGTGGGTGCGTATGTATGTACTATATTTTACAACTACTGCATACTACAACTACTTATTATTAGAAGTGAATAATAATAAAGACAGAAATTGGATAGAGATTTCCTCATACCTTTTTCTAAAGATTGCTTTATACTGTACTAGCTGTTGTTCGCGGCCCCGCCCGCGTGGAGGTCATGTTTGGGAGAAAAAGTATACAATACAAAATACCAATATTCATGCGTTTAACTTAAAAATGACGGATTTTCGTACAAACTTTCATTCCCTATTTTACCCCCTTAGGGGCGGAATTTCCAAAAATCCTGAAACATATATTTTTTTATTTTTAACTGAAATGCCAAATACTAATTTTCATTAATTTAACTTCAAAAATGACGGATTTTCATACAAACTTTCATCCCCTATTTTACCCTCTTAGGGGTGTAATTTCCAAAAACCCTTCCTTAGTGGATGCCTACGTGATAAAAGGTACCTACTGTCAAAATTTCAAGTCTCTAACCCCAGCCGTTTAGGCTGTGCGTTGATCGATCAGTCAGTCAGTTTCTTCTTTTATATATACAGATTGCTTTATACTCTATTTTACATCGACCAAGAAGGATTCAATGAAAAAATAATGTAAAAACTTCATCAGAATCAGGTGTGATCGACCGATTTTCGAAACCTGAACAAAACAGAATGTCATTATCTGTTAATACTAGTCCAGATAAAGTGTACCTAGAAAATCCGGCGTTAAATTAATTTAAAACAAATGCACTGACAAAAACATCAGCTGAATCGATCCGAATTGTTCATGCAAAAAATCCACAAAGTATCTTACAATGGCCATTATGCGAAATTTGTTTCACAAAAAAACCAATTCAAAAACCTACAACATCATCGCGCTACAATTTCGCGCATATTTAAAAAATACTGGCTATATTAATTTTTTTCGGCATTCGTTTCGGGTATACAAGTTTTGTACCTGCTCAGGGGTTTTTTATTAATGCAGGATGGTCCATTTTGCCCCTACGCCTAGGAATGTACAGGCTTGAACAAAACTCTTATCTTATTTGTTTAATACTTTGGTAAATGCTTTTATAAATGTGACTGCCTTGGTGGCGTAATTGCGAATGTGATAAGACTGCTGTGCTGAGGTTTCAGGTTCAATCCCCGGGTCGGGTAAAGTGTTTTTGGGTTTTCATATTTATAAATACACAGTATCAGCACACAGCACAGTAGTCTGGAATTGTGCCCGGTATGGCGATAGGCTCGGACCGTAATAAATTCGGCGAAAAGTGGGTGTACTGAACACCTCCGCCTACCCCTTCGGGGATTACAGGCGTGAGTTTATATGTATGTTTTTAGGTTTTCGCGATCTTTATACATATTATCAAATAAGAAAACTAGCCTTAATCGCGCTGAATTCTTCTCAATCAAGCTGTGACCGCAGTGGATGCAACTCAGTTGCAACGTCTGTAAATAAATTGGTATTTATACCATTTTTTACGCATTATCTGTTCCCTAATTTGACTATATATTTTTTTGAAAATTCTCAGTGGTACCCCTATTATACATGCTATTATGTTGTGCTTGTCCCAATATTATAAATATATAATATAATTATATAATAAATAATCATACCCGACAATCACACACTCATACGATTCTTGTGTCGTACCAATACCTGACACACGTAATATCTATCAGAGATTCTCGGTCTCAAAACATCAAAACCCTAAACAAATATTCGTCTCGGTGTGGGGATCGTATCCGCAGCCTCTATTTTCTCAGACAACTACTACCCACTACGTTAGGAAGGCTGCCCCTTATATTGTAGTTAAGTCGTGGTAATTTTTTCGTGATGTATGCACTTTAGTGGAACCCATGTAGGAAAATTGAATTCAATGTTTACACAATGTCATACCTAGTCTGTGTCTGTCATGGGTGACGATAAAGCGGGCTGACTTTAAAATATCTACCCCAAATACTTAAGCAGGAACAGCGGTAGGCAGCGGCTTTGCTGTGCCCTGGCATTGAAGAAGTCTATGGGCGGCGGCGACTACTTACCATCAGGTGGCCCGTCTCGTCTGCGTATCCAGACACAAAAAAACTTAACCCTTGAACTCAAAGTCAAATAATTCCGTATAAATGCGTGAAAATAAATTTTAATATAAATTCTTTTCTGCTCGATGGTACCATCTACGTGTTAATACGCGGCTTCTAAGGACAAAGGGGTTGGTTTTTATATCGGGGTTATACAACCCGTTTTTATCCATTTATGATGTCTAAGACAGGCATATTCCATTAGACATTTTTTTCAAGTGTAATATGGTAGCTATGTATGTATATAACATAAAGTGGTTAAATAAAGGTTTTATGGTATGTGGATTTTTCTAGAAGCTTCGATGTGAAGAGAATGTAACCACCACGCTTGAGAGGCGGATCTAAATACATTTCAGTGTAGTCTTGATGTATACTTAAGGAATTTATAAGTTACTTAAGTAAGTAAATTATAACTTACTACTACTATAAGTATAAAACTATACAAAGAAAGAAATAATCAGTAAAATTTTGACATTAAATTCGGCAACATCCGTGGTGCAGTGGCCGAGTTGGCTATGAAACGAGAGGACACGAGTTCGATACCCACGCCGAGACTAATGTTTGATACACAATTATTTGTTTCGGGTTTGGGTGTTGTGGGACCGTAGTTCCTCGTAGTCCTTGATACCCACAATATAGGTTAGGATTATGAGTGTCATTGTCGGCTTTAAATTCCCGATTGCACTATACTTGAACACCCGCTGTATTAACTATTAGCTATTATAAATATACTAGCTGTTGCTCGCGGCCCTGCCCGCGTGGAGGTCATGTTTGGGAGGAAAAGTATACAATACAAAATACCAAATTTCATGCGTTTAACTTAAAAAATGACGGATTTTCATACAAACTTTCATCCCCTATTTTACCCTCTTAGGGGTAGTATTTCCAAAAACCCTTCCTTAGTGGATGCCTACGTGATAAAAGGTACATACTGTCAAAATTTCAAGTCTGTAACCCCAGCCGTTTAGGCTGTGCGTTGATCGATCAGTCAGTCAGTCAGTCAGCTTCTTCTTTTATATATTTATAAATATAAATATATATACAATATATTTATAATAACGGTAGGCAGCGGCTTTGCTGTGCCCTGGCATTGCAGAAGGCCGGCGGTGTCTACTTATCATCAGGTGACCCGTCTGCTCGTCTGTCTATCCAGGCAGTAAAAATCAAATAGCTGTTTTCGCCTTACAAATATCTTTGTCCCGGCCCGTCTATCCCGCGGGATAAAATTTTCCCGAATAAAAAGTAGCTCATGCTAGTCCGGAATCATGTAGCTTTCCATAGGTGAAAGAATTTTCGATTAAGTAGTTTTTGAGTTTATCCAATACTAACAAACAATGAAATCTGCTATTTAAGTGGCTGCCTATATCCCAAGATGCCTAAATGTTATTTAAGATCATTTTACTTACCATTTTTATATAAGCTTTAACTTAGCAACGTTAGTGTAAAGGCAAAAGTGTCTTAGTTTGGAAAGCCTAATAATAATATTGTCCCACTGCTGGGCACGGGTCTCCTCTACTAATGAGAGGGGTTAGGCCTTAGTCTACCACGCTGGCCTAATGCGGGTTGATAGACTTCACATACCTTCGAAACTCGTATGAGAATTCTTAGGTATGCAGGTTTCCTCACGATGTTTTCCTTCACCGTTAAGCAAGCGATAATTAACATTTTAATACAAACTATTTTGCAATGCCAATTTCATTTATATCTGTATATGTGAAGTTAAAGTAATACCACACGATATTCAATTTCCCGAGACGTGCGGAGCGCAAACCGCACCACTGCACCCAATCTTTAGCTCGTCCAGTCCAGTTAATGTCGTGTGTTGCAATTACTTTTACATTTTGCAGGCACTATGATTATTTTTATATTAAGATGGCTATGTATTTTTGTGATGGATACTGCATATCCTTAGCAGTACAGAGAATAGATATATACCTACAGCTTAGTAAAGTGTTTTTCACTTATAGAAACGTCTATATATGCCAAAATTATGAATATACCTAACTTGGGAATCGAACCTTGTATATTTTAGTCTTCATGCTGTGTTCGAGTAACTGGCTCTGAAGTGAGAGACTGTGGGTTGAAATTATTGTATGGAGTTAAAGTTTTGTGGGACCGGCCCTTCAAAGTTCTTGATATTTACCGATTACTAGTTTCTGAGCATGATTAGGACTGACTGATTGCGAGTGATTGTTGCGATAAAAAATTATAATGCGATGTCGAAGAATAAGACATGAAATTTTCAAGAGATATATTTGATTAAATACTGTATGCTAAAGTAGTAAGCAGGCTAGAATACTACGAGCATAATAAACACCTTTGTCTCACTATATTCCAGAGTCTTCTAATTTATTGTGTCGATTATCGAGGTACTTGTTACTCTCTCTTACTTAGAATGTCTCTGGCTACTCCACTTACCATCAACTGCAGTGTACTCACATTGCAATGACAGTATAAAATCTTATCTAATTCAAATTAAAACAACAGATTACACTTGTAATAATTAATGAATACCATAAACTATAAACCAGCGATTAAGGATAAATATTACAGGAAAAACTAAATATCAATTTCTAAAATAAAACAAAAAAAATCTCTTTAATTAGTCTTTACAAGTAATCATTTTCTACAACCTAGTTTTATATAAAAGCTTACAATATAGGAAATAACTATAAAGAATTTCCCTCCAAAGTTCACAGTCGGAAAGAGAAACGGAGCGGAAAAAATGCGAAGATAAAAGCTTTCTAAGTAAAAACTCGTGGAATGTAAAGTTTAATTGTGGAGAAAACTTAATAACCTGAGGCTGTTCCGCAAATGGCCGCGATGGAAACTCGGCCGTTTAACTTTTTAATTGGATGTGGGAAGGGCGTCAGATGCGGCAAATGAGCATAGTTGAGCCAGCGAGTGTGCTCTTCATTGGTGACAAGTTTCCCTTGGTTTTTGGTTTGTTGCAGACTAAATTTTACTTCCATTCAGTTATAGGTAACGCAGGGTAGGAATTTTACGGTAGGCAGCGGCTTTGCTGTGCCCTGGTATTGCAGAAGTCTATGGGCGGCAGTGACCACTTACCATCAGGTGGCCGGTCTGCTCTTTTGCCTATCCAGGCACAAAAAAAATATGCGGTACCACATAATTCCAGAACCGGTTTTCTTACTTTGTCAATTAGTTCATGTGATATTGTCATCCAGACTTTGTACAATAAGTACCTATAATAATACTAGACCTGTATTAAACAATGCCCATCTTCTGGGCATGGTCTCTTTTACCAATCAGAGGTCTTAGTCCACCACACTGGCTTAATGCGAGAAGACTTCACATACATTTGTAATTCGTATGAGAATTCTCAGGTATGCATGTTTCCTCGCGTTGTTTTCCTTCACCGTTAAAGTTGGCGATGAACAATGAATATACACGTAACGTTAGAAATGTCAGAGATGTATGCTATTTGGGTCGGTTTTGAACATAAGACTTTCGTCTCGACAGTTCGTGTCACTGTCAACTAGGCTATCACTGCTTTTAGTAATCAGTATATTGCTTAGAGTAGGCAACCAAAAGGAGACGGCATTACGCTCGAATCTTGAACAAAAAATTCAGCAATGTCGGTGGGGGGCTTCGTACAACTACAAATAAACATGTGCACACAAATGCAAAATGTAATCACGTCGCTACGCACGCACACTACACCATTTCATACAACACTGGCAAATTTATGCACACAGCTACAAATTTATCTTGTTGTGAAATATATTTACAGTGTCATATATTGACAACTGTGTAAAAACAGTAGAGCGTAGCAATGTCGACACGAGGTATAGATAGCGTTGTCCTTATCTATCGATAGATAAAATAAAACAATTATAATTTATGAAATGTTTTAAGATTATTTTTTATGGGTATCATCTTTTCTATCGCTTTCTTGCAATCTCTGGGTGTGATTTCGTGAAAAGGGACGGAAGTAGAGAGGTATAGTTAAAAATAGTGTAAATTAATATTTCTAATTTAATCGAAATACTGTAAAGATATTAAAGGTAATGAGTACTGAGAAAAATACAAGCCAAATAAGCAAAAATAAAAACTTTATTTTTTAGATTTTTTTTTAAATAATACGCCTTTAATTTATTTAATCTATACTATTATATAAAGCTGAAGAGTTTGTTTGTTTTGAACGGGCTAATCTCAGGAACTCCTGGTTATATATAACATCACGCTATCACCAATAGGAGCGGAGCAGCAATGAAAAATGTTGCAAAAACGGGAAAAATTTATTCCTTGTGAGAGCTTCCGTTGCGTACGCTGCGTTAACGGTTAAAGTTACATAACAATCATGTACGACGGAATTGTTCCTCTTAAAAAGTTCTAATAAAAGTCCGCGATAGCATATGTTTATCTATTTCGGTTGGCTCACTATAACCTTTTTAATGGTTATCGAATTTGTTCTGAAACAATGTATTATTTGGAAAGGGGTTTTTATAAACATGGTATTAATCCTTATCCAAATAAATACTTTATTCATCACAAGTATTTAATTTTGAACAAAGTTGCCCTTTACGTCATTTGATTTCAATGAATATCTTAGGAGATATTACAGTTTTAAAATATCTCCGCAGCAAAATTAATATTGTTGTTTGTATTTCTGTTTCTTATCTTTTCATGACTAAACGCGTGAACGAATCCTAATGAAATTCAGTAGAGGGATAGATTATATCCTAGGGAAGGACATAGGGTATCTTTTGTCTCAAAAAATATCTTGAAAGGGGTGAAATAGAGGTTAAAACTTTGTATGGGCAATCCGTAATACTTCAACTTAGGGATCTAAAAATTCATATTTAGGCATTAGGTAAAAAATAAAGAAATACGTGTTTCAACGTTTTTACCAAATCATCCCTTAAAGGGCGAAGTGAGGAGTTAACTTATGAGGTATTCTTTAAATGTAATCTCAAGCTTCAGGCACAACACTTTTTTTTTGTCGCAGGGAAAGCATTTTATTACTACCGTCCGCTTCGGGGGAAGCGGAATGAGAATAAAACAGTTATGCTGGACTAGCCGGTCTTACGACCCAGCACCCCCTCGCCCGGATGATGGCTATCCGGGCTGCGGCTGGGCCGAGTCCCTACTACTTATGTACACCCAACCGGACACTACCAGCTAAAACCCCGCGGTGGCCTTCTTCGACACTTACGGAGTGATCCCGGGGTATTATAAGGAGTGCTAGAAGTTTAAGTTAGGAGTTGTGCCTGTCTAGCCATCTAGACAGTCACAACACCTGAGATTCAGGACGATCGCTATAGGTGTCTCAGTGCAGAAGACAACTCCTTGCATTGATACTTCTGCTCCCGAAAATAAGCTCCACGGGGGCGGAGCCGCGAGCAACAGCTAGTATGCATATCCAGCTGTTGTTACATTACTTAGGACTAAGTTATAATGAGGTAACAATAATCTTACTATTAATGAAAAACATTTTAAGGATACCACGACATGCGTTAAGAAAAAAAAGTAACACCAGTATTCAATAAAAGTAAAAGGTTAATTAAATTTTCAAAAATAACAATGAGCATGACCAAATGAGAATTTAATTAATAAATTAATAATAAAATATATATATTTTATATCTAAGTATAACAATATTATAGAATTGTAGCTATAAGAAAAAATGGTTAGCTATATGTAGAGCTAACCGTTTTGCCACAACAGCTTTTTTGAATTTTGGCAATTTATCAACAAATACATCATACCTACATACATCGTTTCACAAATAGAGTTATATGATTTGGACAAATGGGATATGGCAGAGAATTGTTTTAGGTTGGTTCTGGTCTCTTGGTTTCTTATATAAGTAAACTCGTCTTCTTCTGTTTTCCTAATGAAAACACGACCTTGCTTACTTAATCTACACGAATTTGTACTCTTTTTCTTTGACGATCTGGCGAGCCGCTGCGTGTAATTTGTTTTTAGGTGAAAGGTGCTCAACAATGTAAAGCGGCGATTTATTACCTCCAATGCCTATGTGAGCAGTACTGAGCTTGTCGTTTGGATTTGCCTTATTAAAATTTATTGTTTTCGCTAAAATGTATCCCGAAGCCTAGAGGTAGCCAATTTAACAATGATTGAGCGAGGTCTCTTGTCGTCTCTGTTACTTTTTACCACACGAGTGCAATGATGAATGTCGGATTCTTTCAAGTTGCAGGATACCTTAGACAGCTGAGTAATTATAGATAGCAAGTTTTACTGTTTGTGCTCGGGGACACACTCTATCTCAAGATTGTTAGAACGGTTATGCTGCTCAGCAACCTGAAGCCTGATTTGCAGATCCTGTAACGTATATGTTAACTGAACGTTCTCTTTCTTTAGCTCTCCCAGTGTGTCTTGGTATTTGGCGATGGCGGATTTGGTGGTTTCATAATTTTCATTATTTCCTGTTTTATTGAATTGATTTTCGAGATTGAAATTCGGTTCTCACCATCTGCTTAAGAGTTTGGTTAAGCTCCTGTGCTAAAGCCAATTTCATGACATTGAATTCTTCTCTTATTATTTCCCTAGCGTCTTTCTTTATAATAACTGACACGGAAGAGTTTAAGCCGGAACTTCCACTAATTGCGCTAGTATCAACAGTGGCTTTTTTCGATGCGTAATATTGTCATTAAAAGGTAGCGAGTCATTATTGTTCCTTGACTTGCCGGGTGAGTCAATGGGACGTAAAGGTGTATTACTGTTATCAGTTTTTGGTTGCTTTGCACATCATCCGTGACACTTCCATTTTTTTTTGGTCATCACTAATTGTAGAGTAGCGTTTTTCAGGTATGTCATGTCATGTCATCAGCACATGCAACACAACAATGACGGCCGTTGTAAATTATTTTAAAATGTTGATTACTCACTCGTTTTGAGGTATTCCGATTATACCTCAGCAAATATACCACCGGAAAGTACACAACACGACCTTTCCAATGGTATATAGTTTGTAAGAAAATGGAGTGTTCTGTTATTCCATAAAATTTCAAATTAAATAAGCGGAGCCAAGAAATACAGTGTTACTGGTAACGAATGCGATTAGCAAATGCTGTGAATGAAAGTATTGTATGTCATTGAGAGCGATTATCGCCTGTTTTGGTGTGGTAGCCGGCTAACGGCTATCTATTATGAAGAGCATATAAAAAGGGCTTGAGATCTCGACATGAAAACAGGGTGTCCCAAAAGTCGACGTCAAGCCGGAACCGGGTGAAAAGGCAAGTCATACCGGTTAACAAAAAAATTTAAAAAAATCTAAGTTGCTTGTTTTTAAAATTATAGGCATGGCCCGGTTTTTTCAAAGTATAATCCTAACTTTTTTAAATAAAGGTACCGGATACATTTTTAGGATCACATTTTTTTGACAAATACTTTATTCTGGTTTTGTCATATTTTGTGACATTCCTAGTGTGTTAGAACTATTTACATTAAAAGTATGTGTTTAGAAGACAGTCCAGATAGATTAGTAATTTTATCGATAACCTTTATAAGTTTATCTACAACACTATTTGAGTCTTGCATAAACGACAGTGTTACCACATAAACCACCCAAAATGCTACACTGGCATAAAGTTTATGAAATTGTAAACTTAGTCGATATGTCAACTCTCCTAATATTTATAAATTATAAATTAAGAAGCATAAATAAAGTAATCCTACTAATATTATAAATGCGTATGTTTGGATGGATGCATGGTTGTTTGATATCCAATCACGCTACAACGGCTGGACGGATCTACTTAAAATTTGGCACAGAGATAGATTATAGTCTGGAAAAGCACATAGGCTACTTTTTATACCGGAGAAATGTACAGTTCTCATGGGATAGTTTAGTTTTTCACAGAGCAAAGGATCGACATGATTTTTTGCATAGTGGCAGTTTAGGGATCAGAAAATGACAAAGACCTCTTTTAACTCGAAAAAATGCACGCTTCTTATGGGATAGCAAAATATAGAAGGTTAAAATGCTCCAAGACCTACACGCGGGCGGAGCCGCGGGCAACATCGGTTAAAAATGAATATTAAAAAAACAACTTGCGTTTAAGATATTAAATGCAAATAAATTTTACACTACTGTGGCTAAAAGTTTAACCTGGCAACATTTATTACCCGATGATAATTTTTAGAAATTATATGTTTTGTTGCTTTTAAGGATAATATTACTTTAAAAAAATACGTCCAGGTGAAAAATAATGTTGTATTTTTGTAAGTTTGATGTGTCAGATCTATTTTTAGATGTTAATACCGCTACAGGCTCGCATTTTGAGGGAGCTCAATTCGCACGTGATGTCACTTTTTGAGTGGCGGATCACGAAGCGCAACTCGTTTTATAGAACGTGTATGAGCACCGTGCTCTTACATTTGTCATACGGGGTAAGCGCTCAATGGCGTCTCCAGTGTTAAATACTCTAAGGTATATTGTATTAAAATGTCGTTTTTAACCGACTTCAAAAAAGGAGGAGGTTAACAATTCGTCGGAATCTTTTTTTTTATGTATGTTACCTGATTACTCGAAGACGCCTGGACCGATTCGAGAAATTCTTTTTTTGTTTAAAAGGGTATACTTTCCAGGTGGTCCCCTTGGCACCATGTCAGGATCTGATGATGGGATCTCAGAAAAATCAAGGGAAACCCTAACATTTTATAGGATAATTTGTTTTTTATTGAAGTCGGTGTACTTTTTATGAATAAAAACCTTTTTCAATACTGTTAATGATATTTTTATTTTGTTATATATTTGGCTACGGCGCTATTTAGTAAAGCAAAACCTTTTTATGTGAAACACAACCAACAAAACAATTTAATGGAAAATTTCGTCTGAGGGATTTTTACTTCTTCACACACAATACAAAGAAATGTGTCTATCCAAATTAAATCCTTAAGTCATAGTATATAAATAAATAAATAATTTCCTAAGAATACTCCATTAAATACGCCGACATATTATATTTATGCGTGCATAAAATATTGGAACAGAGTTGAAGTCACAGTAACGGTATTTATGTTAACGACGACAAATCCTGTCCATTAGCAAATAAATTTACAACATCTTAGATTTATCACACGTGCTTCTATTTAATGTTGGCTGTAGAAACTATACTGTGGTATTTATGGGGCATACAGACGATAACGCCCCTGACTTAGTGCTACGCTAACACATTTACTTAGTTTTTTATACATCGAGAATTTAGAATATACAAATAAAAATTGTTCTATATTCAATTTAAGCTGTCAACACACCTATCTGGAATTAGATAGCCAACCAATTCACCACCCGTGCTGGCTTACGGAGCCACAGTTTCGTAGTGTCTACTACCCCAGCTTGAACTAAGAGGTCCACAAATTCATATCTATGCCACGCCATCAAGCTGTGGAACAGTTTGCCGGCCCACATGTACTCTACTTTTAATACTGGGTCCGTTAAGTGAAGTGTGAAGAAGCTACTCAGGAGGCTGATAATTGTGTCGAGTGGCGAGGTATAGTTAGCCTCGATACTTGATACTCTACTTGGACTTACCATCGGGTGTAATGCGGTCACATTGTCGTGCTATCATACATTTCGTTCAGATTGGATATTAATTTATTACACAGCCTTCACAAATAGGGTAGTAGACACGATTTTTTTTTATATGATAGTCCGACAAACTAGCCAGTGGGTCGTCTGATGTTAAGTGATCTCCACCGCCCATGAACATCCACAATACCGAAAGTATCATGTATGCGTTGTCCACCACTTCCACTTCATTTATTTGAATCAAAAAATTACATTACCTAAAACATATTATCCAAAGAGTTTTATGAATCCGACCAAAATTAGTATATTAGACGCCATTCAAATCTGCAGGAAGGGGTAATTGTCAAATGACAGTAAAAGGATTGATAATATATGTGCCTGTGCCTTTGTGCGAAGGAGATAGTGATATGTTTCCACTACGCTATAATTTGTGCTATAACCAATATTTAAAATAAATATTGTGACCTCAATTTTCAAGCAATTTGATTCTGTTTTCGCAAAAGAGTTTATTTTGCTTATTAAATTCGGTTGTATATCTAATGTACAAAATTAAACACAGAAAACTACCCTATGGCGGCTAGCTTTAATACAATTACAAAAATGAGAATGAAGATTTATAATATAAGCAAGCGTATCGCATTACGATGCAACCACGTGAAGTTACATGAAAGCTCAGTGATTCGATTCATTGGCTTTCGTGAGAATAGCTCTATGATGAAGCATGATGGCCTTGTGAGAAAAAAATTATAATATTAAAAAAACAAATTTGAATTATTTCAAAATTGGCAACTAGCTATGTAAAATTCAGGAAAATTTATCCCATATTTGAAATTAGAAATAACCATATAAAAAAAATCATTGAAATCGGTTGTGTAGTTTCCGAGATTAGTGTGTACGAACAGAGTCTAGTGGTTTTTATATAATAAGGTTACGCAAGTACTAAAAATTGTATTAAATTCAGAAAAATATATGAATCACTTTTTTTTTTCACGGGGAATCCATTTACGGATCTTCCAAAGAAGTATGTCGGACTCACCGGCCTAGACCGTCCTACCGACTAAACCCCGCGATGTTCCACTCTCTCCTTTATGTCGGAAGTCGCGGGGCACGCAATTGCATGCAGCCGCAACTTCCGCAGGAGTCGGCCCTTATACAGGGCCAATCACGGTCTGAGGAATAGACCCCTCAGACAGAGCACTGGAAATGCGTGTGTGTTTCTTCACGCTATCATCTCAGGTCTTTATTTGCATGGTGACGGGCCGGTCTGTGCAACCGTCACCTGCAGGCCAGTTTATGGAGGCCGGAGATCATCTCTCTGGCGTCGAGAGCGTCGATTTAGGGAGGGTACTCTAACAGTCCGCTCCCTTTCCCTCTCGGCTGCTTCTTTTGCGGACATGACGTGCTCGCAAAATGAAGCAACTGAGTTCCACCCGTCCTCGCTCTCGATCATGGTCCCTACCAATGCTGAGAGCGACAGATTGTTGCCGACGACTGCGGTTAAGTCGCGGCGCGGCAAGTCCCATGCGGGACAAGCGACCACTGTATGCTGCACGGAGTCCTCAACACAACAGCAGTGATGGCACTCTGGTGTCGGCTCTCGACGAATGCGGCACAGGTACTTCCCGAAACAACCATGTCCCGAGAGCACCTGCGTCACCCTGAACGTTAAGATGCCATGCCGTCTATGAAGCCATTCCGCCAGCATAGGCCGGATAGCCTCTATTGTCGCCGCGCCAGAGCTAGGGTGCTCTAGACGTCGCTTCCACTCTGTCTCCAGCACTTGGTAGAGCCGGGATCTGCAGAGGTCTATTTCTCGGGGCACGGGTCGCAGACCCCGTTCTAGCGCTTCCTCGCGCCATATAAATAATGATGCGAGGCTTTTGGCTTCTAAATCCCAGGGGGGGAAGCCAGCTAAGAGGGAAGCCGCCTCGTAGGAGACCGTACGGTATCCTCTGACTGCCCTGACAGCCATCGCTCTTTGTGGTTTGCGCAATATTGCGATATTGCGAGCCGTCAGGTGGTTCGCCCAATATGAATCACTTACTAACATAAACCACATTATAAAGCCACTATTCATGCTGGCAACAAACTTAGCGATAAACAATGTATCCCTCGCTACTCAACACAATCACACCGGCCTGCATCTTCACACTTCGCCATTGGGCAAGAAGGTGAAGAAGCGGTCGACACGGCCAAACATCGTACCCTATCTCTAGACCCCCGACAAAAACCGAATGTACACTGGCTGACCCCAGAACCCAACACACTTGCGTGTGCCACTATGTCGGGTTTTACACCCTATTTACGGTGATCGCTATTCAGGCGGATATGAATATCTCACCACGAGCATTTTCAACATGGTTCTATCACTTTTTCCATGTTACAGAATTATAATATGACAAAATTGATTACAAAGCCTAAATTACCTAAAGACGGTACTCTTAAACTTAAGATCTTTTTAGACTTTTTGTAAATGCTGCATTCGCTATCAAAAAATTCAGATAATTTTAAGCGAAAACGGTGATATCTAAACACTTTCTAACTATACCTATACATTTATAACTCAATTTGATGTATTATGTGGGGCAATTCATCTTCTCGCCATACCAGATGGTCCTGCATAAATGACGGAGCTTATTGAGACCGTATTTGCTCGGGAGAACGTCGGGAGATCGTAAATCATTTGCGAGGGCTATCTATCATAGATCGGTTTTTGTGGGGAATACGCGAATGTCCGTAATGAAGTCTAACTGGTTTTTATCCGTGGCATTATTGTGATGGGCATTTGAAAGTGGGCATCTTTGATCGATGTACTCAAGGTGTAGGTGTGATGGTTGGCATAGGTTTTGGTAAAAGATGACAATTATGGGTGCTTTGGGTCGCGTCTCCTTGTTTTAAAGGGTTGTCCATTTGATCAGCAACTATCAATACGTATACGAATTTTAGTGCTCTAATCGTAAAAATAGTTGTTTTTGTTAACCTTGAAATTATTACTTTTATATAATTATGTATTTATTATATTTCACGTAATTCTTCACCACATATAGTTGACCTCGTGAAGTCTAGTGGCTGCATTCTTAGGCTGAGAAACTGGTAAGGATTTGAGTTCAAATCTCAGGTTGTTATCCTGGCATGGCAAAGTGACCACACTGCACCTCATGGTAACCGCAGTGCCCTCTAGTTAGAATATCCAATACTAAGTAAGTAAGGCAGTTCAATTCCTGTTGGAGTTTTCCAAGTTGAAAATTTACAGACATAAGAATTTCTGTCCGATATGGCGATAGGCTTGCCACCTATCACATTATGGAACGGAAATTAGGTCAGCAAATCAAGGGTGCATTAGCAACCTCTGCCTACCCCTTCTGTAAAATAATTTCGATGTTGTCTAAACTGGAAGCGATAGCCTAGTTGGTTGCAGTACGGACTGACAAGACGAATGTCGATGTTCGAAACCAGCCCAAATGGCATACACCTGACTTTTCTAAAGTTACGTTTAGTATATTCATTGCAATTATCATTGATTTAACGATGAAGGAAAACATCGTGTGAAAACCCGCATATCTGAGAACTCTCATAAGTATTTCGAAGGTATGTGAAGTCTACCAAACCGCATTAGGCCAGCGCGGTGGACTAAGGCCTAACCCCTCCTTAGTAGAGGAGGCCCGTGCCCAGCAGTGGGACCATGTTTAATATAGTTCTAGTATTATATTTATTGTCTAAACTACAATAGTTATTAAACTTATGTGAACATCAGTTATTATGACTTTAAACATCTGCCAGCACACCCTGACCTCAATAAACACAAATAAGGCAGCGATAAGTATCTTGATGTGTGGGATTCCCAAAACTTTTGTTAACGACGAAAAAAGTGAGTGAATCTCCACCATACATCAAAATGACGGTTAGTTTACGTCAAATTTCACCAATTTCTAAATATTAACGTAATTTTACCTCACTTTGCATTTGTCTAAGCGAATTATAATACTCCCACAGTTTTATGAGAACCTACTAATCATCTATTCATAGAAAAAAGTTTCCAAATGGACGTGAGAGGTTTTAATGCAAAACACAATAATTCCGTAAAGATAGTAGATTCCGTGACTAGCCATTTTGTATGGCACAAACAAATTTATTTTGCTTAAATTGAGTGATAATTTCGGATATGGAAATTTATTTTCTTTACTATTATTGAACTGAAATTGCTTGCGTGATTATGTCAACTCAATAATTTAGATAACTAAGCTTAAGGAACACAAAAAATACATAGTATTTCTCCTTTTACTTAAAAATAAAAAATATTATATTACAGGATTTTTGGAAATTCACCCCTAAGGGGGGGGGGGGGTAAAATAGTGGAAGAAAGTTTGTATGAAAATAAAAAAGTTTATATGTTTGAAGTTAAACGCATGAAAATTGGGGTTTTGTATTGTATACTTTTTCTCCCAAATATGACCTCCACGCGGGTGGAGCCACGAGCAACAGCTATAGAATATATAATTAGAAAAATCATAAGGTATTATGAAAGTTCTATCAAATCAATCTCGTCCTATTTTATTATCAAAATATAAATTTCATAAATATTATCCATAATTAGTACGGGTCGTAATAATACACGACCTTAAAACTAGTGTATTACTTAGAAATTAGTCTTTAATTAATATCTATAAAAATATTTTTACGAGTAGTTCATTATTTTTAGTATCGCTTTATATAAAGACAGACTTCCGATGATCGCGTCAAGCGTCAGTCGCAAGCAAAAGAACATTGTCTGCCATAATGAAATTAGTGTTTGTTAGTATCTACCATAGACATATAGAATGGACTGAATATCCTCACAAAACTGACCACTTTGTAGAAAGGAACAATGTAACTGTGCGGCCAATATTTCTTTTCGCCCCTGCAAGACTGACGTAGACCAATCAAAATTATAGAAAGGCAACTGCTGGCCGCTCGTTCGCTTTATATCTCTCACATTTTTCTGCCTGTATTCAATTAATAGCTGTATAGAGACGCTCGGTCCATTCTATATATCTATGGTATATACTCACTTCACGTGGCTGCGTTTACGCGTCACTGATACTCGCGCTTGAAGTCACTATCGGAAGTCTACCTTAAGAAGCAACTTATAGTAACATATTATAGTGTAAATGCTTAAGCTATTCCACCAATGTACTTAAACTACAACGTTTAATGAACGGAATATCATCACTTCCTCAGTTCTAAAGCTATAAAAATCTATTACAAGCCTAGGACTGGTTAATGACTTAATAAAATGGTACATGGACATTTGACCCGTTTAAAGGCATCTTTAGAGAGTTGTTAGAGTTTCACAGGATTTATAGGAGATAGGGGATTTGTATAACTTGGATATATCATTTATCCAGGTTGGGTCATGTTGAAAATAAAGAAAACTATGAGTTGGGTGTGGATCCTGAATATAATATCGTTAATTGGTACATCATTTTGAAAATAAAAAACCAAAGAGTTATATTTGGACCTTTATATGAATAAGCAGTTTATTGTTTCCGATTTTCACCAACGTATCTTAAATTAAAGGAACGGCCGAACAAAGTTTGCGACGGAACATCTGTTGCGTCCTGGTACACCTTAGTGGTATGTTGATAGAAATCCCTTTACTATAACGGAAGAGTGGTGAAAAGCGGATTAGGGATTAGCTAAAAAAATTTCGGTACATGCTTTGGGCAAAAGTAATTGTTAAATATAATTAAATGTTTAAATCAGCTACTATAGTTCCGATAAAAGCGTTTAAAATTATTATTCGTTTTTTTTATCCTGGCAGGACAAAGTGACCACACTGCACCTGAGGGTAAGTGCAGTGACGTTCAGTTAGAGTATCAAGTACTGAGAGACAATCTATCCCTCGCTACTCAACACAATCATGCCGGCCTGCTGTGTAGTTTCTTCACACTACGCTTAAAGGACCCACGATCATAGGAAGAAGGGAAACTGTTCCACAGCTTGATAGTGCGGCAAAGATATGAATTTCCGAATATCTTGGTTCGGGCCGGAGAAGACATCGCGAATTATGAAAGGATGCCCGTAGTCTTTAGTGATTCTTGATTCATAGAGGATTGATCTAGTGTAGAGTCAGGGCTATGTATGTGACTGTTGGGTGTATTATTATTGTCTTCTTTAATTAAATATACATATACACTCACGCCTGTAATCCCTGAAAGGGTAGGCAGAGGTGTAACCAGTAAATCCACTTTTCGTCGAATTTCGGTCCCATAATGTGCGAGCCTATCGCCATACCGGGCACAGGTTCCAGACTCCGGGCTAATACTGCGAATTTCTAGGTAGAAAAACCCAATATTTACCCGACCCGGGGATTGAACTCGAGACCTCAGTTTAGCAGTAGTAACGCAGGCGCAATTACAACTGCGCCACCGAGGCAGTGAACATATAATAATGTATAGTATCACTACAAAAGTCCCGGACGATTTCTACTATCAAGAAATTATAAAGAGATATTGACAAAGATCATTATCGCCGTAAGTTGATAGGTCGATTAAGCAACAAACGATGGGCTATCTGCATTCATAGCTTTGAGGCTTGAAAGCTGAATGCAGCTTTCGCCGGCCATCTGAGATTGTGTTTTTACGTTTTATTTACTGCCTGGCCGTTACTACCGATTCTCGTGTGAACCGGATTTTGAGTTATTTCAGATTGCTTTTTATGTGGTATAGATTAAACGTAATGTATTGCCGACGCAAAACTATTTTGAAACTTCTAAACCCGATGTTTAGTTCTCTGCGGTATTAAACTGATTTACTTGAAATGGGTCTTAGGTTGATGGCGTCTCCCGATGGTTGGTAGAATTATGTCGGCCTAAATGACTGGATATACACTGGCTGAGACCTGAACCTGCCACTTCAACAGTCAGACAAAAGTCCTGACTCCACGCTAGATAAAATCTGTATCGTGGATATCAAGAACTACGAGAGACTACGGTCCCACAACAATCAGATACGAAACAAAAACTTTTGGGTGACACAAATTTTGTCTCTGTGCGGGAGTCGAACCGTGACCTCTACTTTCAGTGTTAGCTGCTCGCCTGTTGCGCCGCGAAGGTTTCCATTGTATCAGGATTTTTATCAATGGTACTTTGAATTTATTAGAAAAAATTGTGTGCGGATAAAATTTGCAGTCTGTACCAAGCTTAATACAGTAAACCCGAGTTCACACACTAAACGAAGGCAGCTGATAAATTCAAAACACAGTATAAAACATGCCGTTAGTAATGTAAAGCATAGTGCATACAATATGAATAGCACGGAAGCGTTGACACCGCGAAAGTCAGTACCTCAGTACCTCAGTGTCGCCTGGACAATGCGCCCGCCCCGGCATATTTAGTAGCTCATTCATGTCGCCGTTTTTAATTATTTACCCTGCTTATGGTTTATAGATAAATAGGTGAGATAGTGTTAGGCCATTTGGGAATTATGTGTCGTTTAATACTTAGTTGCAGAGGTGAATAGGTAGTAAGAATAGTTTATATTTGTGCGCGGAAAAGTAAGGTTAAATCTAAATAAAACTGCTGCTTTAGGAAAGGATTTAAGTTTGTGTAATGTCAAAACATGTTCACGTTGACTAAAATATTGCAAAAAGTTTACTTTCATTCATTATTAGTTATGCCCGCGACTCTGTCCGCATGGAAGTTATTTTTAGAAGAAAATGTATTTAATTCATGGAGGCGTCTGAAACTATTACATGCTACTGCCATTCTATATCTGCTTAGTGAATTTATAACCTAATATTTTCTAAGATAATACACCTTATGTGTTAATCCAGCTAATGAACTGTCTGCGTGGCACATATTATCCAAATCTGTTTTTGCTTGATTGAGTAACAAACATCCAAACAAACGTGTGTGTTTGGATGTTTTCACATCAATAATATAGGTAGAATGATTATTTAACGGTAGGCAGCGGCTTTGCTGTGACCTGGTATTGCAGAAGTCTATGGGCGGCGGTGATTACTTACCATCAGGTGGCCCGTCTGCCCGACTGCCTATCGAGGCACTAAAAAAAATTCTTATCTTAAATTTTATACTACCGCACAACTGACCCATTGGCCTTCCTATCATATCATAATAGTAAAAACTAAATTAGAAATGGTGTACTTTTATTTTTTATGTTTAAATATGAAAGCAGTATTTTAATTGACTGACTATCAATCTGACTGTCTAAATCATTTTAACTATCATGATTGTTCATTATAGTTTATTTTTATTTATCACAATTAAACCGGTTAACTTACAAGTACGATAGATTAATGTATGAAGTTTGATTTATCGAGTGAAAGTCTTTGAAATCTGTCCTTTCATATCTGCGTGGAGAACAGATAAGAAAAAAGTTTCGATTTGCCATGACATGTCTATCGATGTCTGATAAGCTGGTCTATTAGTTGGTGGAAGATATTTTATATGCAGGCATGATTGTGTTGAGTAGCGATGTATAGGTTGTCTCTCGCTACTTGATGCTCTAACTGAACGGCACTGCGCTCACAATCAGGCGCAGTGTGGTCACTTTACCGTGCCAGGACGAAAAAAACATAGATTGGATTTAATATTCAAAAAACAAACAGAATATAGTAGTATTCATCTTAAGTATAGCTTTTCCACTTGTAATTAGAATAGATTTAGACCGTAAACGCTGCATTTGCAAACACTGCATAAATACCGTACCATGCCGGGAGGTAACAAACCCACTATTATAACAATTTTACATATGCAATAACTATAATAAGTTTTTCCGTAACACTAGGCCGATGGCATTGAGTAGCGGTAACTTGCGAGGATGAGCGAATATATGATAAGGATCGGGTTCGAAGGTACAGTTAGTGGTGTCATTAGACAATGTGCACTCGGCTTTATAACAATGGCGCATGCCGTGTGTGGAACGGGGCTTACTGCTTTTCGGTACTTTGATTTTATGGAGTTGATATGGTGCGTGTTATTTTTTTATAGATTTAATATAATATTTGGAACAAAAATGTATTTATTAGTGAATATCTAATCTGAATAGAGGAGTGCTGCAATAAATAAGGAACAAAAAAATAATTAGTAAATATCTAATTGGAATAGACGGGTGGTATTTAAATTCGGATCTTATGTTAAAGTGGTTTGGTTATAGTCTGAATTTTACGCGAATATTAAATAAATATAAAAAAAACAAGCAATAAAATTAATAATTAAGTATCTACATTGAGGGAAGAAACGTTACGCAATACTTTCGACACACAACTCAGTCCGCCCCTGACCTAAGGTAAAGCTTTCATAAATCAAGATTGCTAAAAATATAAGTAAAAGTTTTTTATTCATAAAAAGTACACCGACTTCAATAAAAAATAAATCATGCGTCCCTTTAAAATTTGAGGGTTGCCCTCGATTTTTATGAGATCCCATCCTGACTTGGTGCCAATGGGACCACATGGGAAGTATACCCTTTGAAACAAAAAAAGAATTTCTCGAATCGGTCCAGGCGTCTTCGAGTAATCGGGTAACATACATAAAAAAAAAGATTCCGACAAATTGTTAACCTCCTCCTTTTTTGAAGTCGGTTAAAAACATGGCAAAATTAGTTTTATTTCAGTTAGTATATGAAAATCTCTTGCAAATGAAATAGCTTGAAATAAAACGAATTTTACGGATTCTATCGCGGATTATTTAACTTTTTTAATCCCGACGTTTCGAAAGCTTTACAGCCTTTATGATCACGGGGCGGACACAGTCCGTAAAATTAGTCTTATTTCAATGTATAATATTCGCGTAAACATTAGAAACCATTAGGAAATAGCTGTTAGTCCTCTGACGATATAAATATTTGATAGTCCCGGGGCAAATGCCGGAGCTAGGATATTTTAAAGCGCCAGGAAGCAACGCACGGTGGTCGGCAGTAACTGTAAACTGTGGAACGCAGTGTAATCGTCCGATCGGACGCGAGCACAATACAGTGTGTTATACGTGCATTTACGATGAATGTACAATGTACAGCCTTTATGAACAGCCATAATTCGTTGTTGATTACCGAACTTAAATATCTTAATCATAAATACACCCAATAGACACACACATAGTACTCGCCCCATATTAAACACTAGATGTTGCCCGCGGCTCCGCCCGCGTGGAGGGTATTTTTGGAAGAAAAGGTATACAATCCACGGAGGCATCTTAAGCTATTACACCTTTCTATAATTTGCTATCCCATAGGAAACGTGCATTTTTCCGGGATAAAAAGTAGCTTATGTCATTTTCTGATCCATAAACTGCCCCTATGCAAAAAATCATTTCGATCCCTTGCTCTGTGAAAAACATCTCACGGGAGCTGTACATTTTCCGGGATAAAAAGTAGCCTATGTGCTATTCCAGACTATAATCTAATCTCTGTGCCAAATTTCAACCAGATCCATCCAGCCGTTGTATCGTGATTGAGTAACAAACATCCATCCATCTAAACATTCGGATTTATAATATTCGTAGGATTGTTCCTCTGCCGGTCACGGGCCTCCTCTGCTTATGATGCGGCTTAGACCTTGGTACCCATCGCTAATGGGCTTGCTAGACTTCACGGAATCAACATTTTTATGACAATTCTTAGGTATGCAGATTTTCTCACAATGATCTTCTAGTCCATTATAGTAAGCGAGGACTAAAAATGAGTACACACGAAACTTTAGAAAGTCAAAAGTGTATACCATTTGGGTTTTGAACCTTCGACTTTCGTCTCGGCAGTCTGTACTATCTCTGATCACGTAGGCAATGACATAGCTCTTGTGACAAGTCAGTATATGAAAAAATGTTTAATTTTTTAACGGTGAAGGAAAATATCGTGAGGAAACCTGCAATCTGAGAATTCATATACGAATTTCGAAGGTATGTGAAGTCTACCAACCTGCATTAGGCCAGCGTGGTAGACTAAGGCCTAACCCCTCTCATTAGTAGAGGACGTGCCCCAGCAGTGGGACAATGTTTAATACAGGGCTAGTATTTTTTTTTATTATTATTATAATTTTTTATCAGCTTATGTATACATAACATACATATTACATAGCCTCATCAATACACTAGACATTTCTTTTTACATTTATAAGGTATTTATAACTATTATTATGTTTATTATTCAAGGAAATACAAGTCAAATAAAAATATATTTTTAAATGGGTTTGAAAGACTAATCAAGTAAACTATCGCTGATTTTATTCACCTTAATTAGTGCAATCTAATTTAAATATAGAATGCAGGATTCTATTAGCCATATCTACATAGTCTAAGAAATACACATTATACTAATACTATAAAATGAAGTATTTAATAAACATGTTCAGAGTCTTTTAATCCCAAGTTTTACCAGCGAGTCTCTTTACTTATTAAATTCGTTGTGTGAGACTTAGCCCAGGTAAAGTAATCACGCGATAAGATAGCAATGCAAAATAGTTAGTTATCATCGTAAGAAATTTAGATGTGTCTGTAGTATGTACGTCGGCCGTACACATGTATAAGGACAAAACAACTACCATAAAGAAATAAATAAAATAAAATACATAAATTTGAATTTTAAAACTCGTTAAATTCAAATACAAAAAATATGCTTACAACTAATTTTACCTAGAATATTTTTATTTATCATCGCGGCTCTAAACTTGCAATATTATATTGTTTTTATTTTATCTATATAAATAAAAATCAATGTAAGTATGTTTGTCATCTATGGACACCTAAACTATTCATCCGATTATGATGAAACTTTGGTGAGTTGTTCTGCAGACGCCCACGAAGGTTCATGGTCAGAAAAAATTAAAAGAGCTCGCTAGATGGCACTGCAGAACATCAACATCTATACCGTCCCTTCTTATCCCATCCTCTCGCTTCCATACCAGAGCCACGCGTACTGGATTGGGGAGCCACAGCTTAGTGGTATCTACTACCCCGGCCCGAACCAAGAGATTCGCAAACTCGTATTTTTGCCGCACCATCAAGCTATGGAACAGTTTGCCAGCTACCGTGTTCCCTCCCTCCTATGATCCTGGGTCCTTTAGGCGTAGTGTGAAGAAGCTAAACAGCAGGCCGGCATGATTGTGTTGAGTAGCGAGGGATAGACTGTCTCTTGCTACTTGATACTCTATCTGGACGGCACTGCGCTTACCATCAGGTGCAGTGTGGTCACTATGCCGCGCGAGAATAAAAAAAAACCGTTCAACCGATGGAAATTAATCAAATTTACTTTAGGTGGCATTGAAAAGCTTGCCGGGTGCAGCTAGTTTTTAATAAAACTAAATAACCTGCCATTAAAATAGATTTTCGGATAAAGTTAGGTTTTACTACAGCAATATAATATGCATATTTTACTTTTTTAACGTGATCTGCCGAAATAATAAATTATTAAATATAAATTAAACAATTTTTTGTATACATTAAATATGGAATCACCAAGCGTTGGTAACACCAAAGCGGTTTATCAATAGAAAATAAATAGAATGAAATGTACGTTCTAGTGCGTCGGATAGCGAGGTGGGTAACTTATAAATAATATTCTGAACGATATCGCCAGTAAATACGAAGTTAAACGTTAACTATGTCGTCCTCGTAAACATATCCGGAGTATCCTTGAGTTTGACAATAATGTTGTAGGAGTGGTACATCGTTGGAGTATTTGGGAATCGATATATTGATTTAGTTTCTTACTTTTTATTAATTACTAGCTTCGCCTGCTTCGTCTTCGACTTCGTCCGCTTTTAATGAGTTTAAATATTCATTTTTTTATCCTGGCACGGCAAAGTGACTACACTACACCTGATGGTAAGCGCTCCCCTTACCTCTTCTCTCCCGATGTGCCACGGTATCTGTCAAAAACTGGCAATACTCGCCCTTATCGACATGCGTATTAAGCGTATTTGTAGCATAATATTATAAAAATAAAGTAGATTTTGGCTTGTATTTTACTCACTACTTATTACCTTTTTCCGAACACCGGTGTCCTTGTAATGCTTTAGAGGTTAAAAAATTGTAAACAAATCTCGACATAAACAGATGCATGCCCACAATCTCTAATCACTATCAGTAATATTGAAAGTGTACCGTGCCATGGGCCGAGCTGTTCACCGTAACATAATATGATATAAGACGGCCGATACTAATTTATAGAGGCGTTATATCGTGCGTTCACACATCATTTGACTGGAGTTTTATCTATGGCTCGTGGTTAGAATAGATACAAGCATTTGCTCGCGGTTTCGCCCGCGTAACATATATATAGACTGGAAAGTGGAGGGGATTTAAAAGAATAGTAACCTATGTCTGTCATCGAGGTTATTAGGTATTCTCATTGTATATCTTATTAAAATCGGTTCATTGGATTTGCCAACGTAACAGGTAGAAAACTTTCGACCCCTATTTTACCCACTTAGGGGTTAAATTATGAAAATGCCGATACACGTGTATTTGTAACCAAAAACAAGCTTCTTACTTTGAAAATGAAGTTTCATACATCCATTTTCCCTTATTTTACCCCCTTAGGGGTGAAATTTCCGAAAAGCCCTTCTCAGTGGATACTTTCAAGATAAAAGGCAATTGGGGGATAGACTGTCTCTCGCTACTTGATGCTCTAACTGGACGGCACTACGCTTGCAATCATATATTTAATATCTTAGCTGCAAAACCTAATCTCAAACTCAAAACGAATCTATCACTACTGCACACAAGCATATTTCATACTTGTAGTTTATAATCGCCGTCGGAATATCTCAGTCACTTAGGCCATTACCAACCATTTCTAGAGAGTTCCACATCAATAAACCACTAACGGTGTCCCAGACTAATGTCTAGGCTACCTAACTCGCCACTTGGCTAGAGTGTTCATGCTGTTTCGATTGATGATGCTTTCAGTTGAGATAACAGGACGTCATTTTTACTCTTTTTACTGGCCAGTGTTAGTGGCTTTGTTTTTAATGTTTGATATAAGTCTTTTCACCAGCATTCATTCTAATTCGATTTTTAAAAGTACTTTCAGTAGCTTTGATTCAAATTATAGAAGTACATAAATGATTAGGATATTTCCTATTATAAGAAATACAGAAGGTATAACGGAGGTATTTAGGAGACTAGTTGGGGGTAGTTTAATAATGACAACCTAAGTGGGAGTAGTAAATGTTGAACATAAAAGAGAGTGCCTTCAGTTCAGAAGACTAGTGGTGTAGCAGTGAGTTGGTAGTGAGAACATTCGTGGTTCGTTCGCGGTACATTACCTAAGTGTAATCGGTTCAATGGTCGCGTATTTCAGTTCAGTTGAGTGGAAGACGAGACGATAGCCAGTATATTCGTGGATCGTTCGCGGGGCAGCAAGTAAACGGTTCAATGGCATTGTTCAGCTTAAGGTAATGCTGGTAGATTAATTATAAAGAGAAGTCTTAAGTGAATCCTGACATGCGTGTGTGTTAATATTAAGCACTGAGATGTGTAACAGTGTCGTGTAAATCAATCAATAAATTATAAACATTGTATTTGTGCCTTTTAAATATCCATCTTGCATAGTTTTGTTGATGTTCTTAACAAAATGAACAGAAAAGTTGTCGAGTCACAGAATTAGTATCATTATGGAATTTATTCACATAATTAGTATTATTATGGTCACCATAAGAAGTAGGATGAGCGCTTAACATCAGGTGCAGTGTGGCCACATTGACGTACCAGGATAAAAAAAAACATTCACATACGATTTTTATGATAAATCAAGAAATCATATTGTTTGTCTTTTAATATGTCCCGTAAACGATTAAATTGCACAAAGCGTACAAGCATAGTCTTATCTCGAAGTACAGCGTCTTATAAAGTTAATGTAGAATTTTAATACATTTTTTCCTCCACACACATGCTCCGCGTATAGCCAGTCTATGAGTCTATTAGAAAGCGGAAAATTTCTTCGCTACCGCCATTTGTGCCAGTTCGGATTCCAAAGCGGTATTGCCTTTGATATAATACTAGATAGAATGCACCGAGCTAGGATCATAATACTGACCGCAGAATTATTACTTAGAAATGCTTAAGGAAACTTTTTTTTTGTGGGTACTGGCCACTAAATAAATATATTTTTTGAAAAATTCAAATTTAGAATTTGTTCATAGCTATAAATCGTATATTAAAGTATCACATATATATTGATAGCTTAGCGGAGAACATACTGCCCAAACGTATGTCGCAGGTTTGATTCAATGTTCGAAACCCAAATGGCATACACCTCTAACTTTACTGTAAATTTTGTGTGTATTAAATGTTAATTATCGCTTGCTCTAACGAGGAAGCAAAACATCGTGAGGAAACCTGCATATCTTTCTCATAAGAATTTCGAAGGTATGTGAAGTCTACCAACTCGCATTAGGCCAGCGTGGTGGACTAAGGCCTAATCCCTCTCCTTAGTAGAAGAGGCCCGTGCCTAGCAGTGGGACAGTGTTTAATACAGGGTTAGTATAATACTAAATAGACCGACACGGTATCTATACTGTAGTGTGAGAAGAGTGCAAACCAAATGTTGATTGTTAGAAAAGAATGCGACACCATGTTGAATTTAATCAGAAATACAATTTAAAATTCATTCATCGTTTTAATATCAATAAAATTCGGTTGCTTAGCATAGACTATTGTTAGGAGCGCGAAGTCCCAGGTTCGATCCCACGATCCAAACGTGTCTAGATTGTCTAACGTGGTCTATTTTAATCACTAACTAGTGGCTTGTGTTTTGAATTACATTAATTTTGTACTGCTAGGTTTGTTCTGCTTTCTTGTAATTCTTGTTGTTTAAATTGAGTTTTGTTTATTGTTGAATCAAATTAAGGTAGACTTCCGATGGCCGCGTCAAAGGTCAGACGCAAGTGTAAATTAGATTGCCAAATTTGCCACTATGTCAAAAATCATGTTGATGCCTTGCTCTGTGAAAAACTATCACTCGGGAACTATAGATTTTCCGGGATAATTCCGCTTTTCAAGACTATAATCTATCTGTTTTGTTTGTTGTTTTTGACCAGTGTGTGTTGCCAGTGATGACATGTGGCACTGAAACGTGGTCCCTTACTATGGGTCTATAAGAAGGCTCAAAGTCACCCAAAGGGCAATGGAGAGGGCTATGCTGGGAGTCTCTCTGCGTGATCGCATCAGAAATGAGGCCATCCGCAGCAGAACCAAAGTAGCCGATATAGCCCTCCGAATCGCTAAACTTAAGAGGCAGTGGGCGGGGCACATTGCGCGTAGAACTGATGGCCGTTGGGGCGGAAAGGTTCTGGAATGGCGACCACGTACCGGAAGGCGCAGCGTGGGTAGACCCCCCACAAGGTGGACTGATGACCTGGTAAAGGTCGCGGGAGTCCACTGGATGCGGGTGGCGCAGAACCGGTCATTGTGGCACTCTTTGGGGGAGGCCTATGTCCAGCAGTGGACGTCCTTCGGCTGACATGATGATGATGATGAATCTATCTGTGTGCCAAATTTCAACCAGATCCGTCCAGCCGTTGTAGCGTGATCGAGTAACAAACATCCAAACATTCGCATTTATAATATTAGTAAGATTAATTATTCGTTCTGCAGTCTTTTCTTTTTTGGAACTCGCAATTTTTATGATTTATGTGAGGAACGGTTTAACCTTCTTGAATACCTTTATCATTAACACCTGGTCTTAAAGTCTATTTCCTACGACCCCAATGATACCCTTGAACAACGCGCCAACACGGATGTCAAGCTGATATTACATCCCAGCTTAACCTAGTAACGGACGGTGTAGTGTTACCAGGCGTTGGAACGTTTACCATCGAGACCGCAGTCCCGGGTTCGGTTACCGTTGGCTGTCGACAGTGTCGCTAGTTGATGGCCAATGACACATGGATTTAAGATTAGTTCCTTTATGAATGTTACTAGGGTGAGATTAAAAAAATACTATGGTTTTAAAAGCTTTAGGCATGCTTAATAAGAAGTAAATTTCAAATTACGTATCTTGGTATGGCAAAATTACACTGCACCTGGTGGTAAGCGCAGTGCCGTGCCATAAGAGTATCAAGTAGCGAGAAACAATCTATCCCTCGCTAATCAACACAATCATGTTGGCCTGCTTCTTTATACTATGCCATGGGCAAGAATGTGAAGAAGCGGTCCAGGGTCTAATGTTAGAATACTCAGAAGGCCGCAAAACGGCTAAACGTCGTACCTTAACTTTAGACCCCCGACAAAAATGACAATCACGTAATAAGAAACAACTTTTTCTCGCTACTTGACATAAAGGACCCGCTTTAAGTAAACGTGGTGGATTACAGCCGAACCACCCTTATTAATAGAAGAAGAAGAAGCCCTTCGCCAAAATTTAAATTATATAATATAGTACAGCTATTATTATTATATTTGAATCCATCTCTCACTGTGCTACTTATAACAAAACACTTAAATAAAAATTGCTAAATTAAAATAACAAGTTATATTTCGCATAACATATTATTATGTTTGAAAATTGCATTCGCTATAAAACATATCATTAAGTCAAATTATGGAAAACACTAATTTGAATAAGTTGATATTAAGCATGAATTAGGAACTAATCCAATTTTACGGTCTAGACTCATTAAGCATAAAGTTTTTATTGATAGCAATGCCTGAGGTACCGTTAACCCTGTCTGGCTGCCGAAATAGAACCTCCAAGTAAAATTAAAACTAAGCTCTATAAAATAATAGGTAGCTGGTAGGTATGTAAATGCTACATGTTTTTAGACTCTCTCGATTTGAATACATATTACAAAGGTAGGTATGGTATATTAGGTATTCATACCATTAAAATATTGTGCGATTAAGACCCCCTCCTAATTTTATAAAATATGAGAGCTAAATTATAATAATAATACTAGCCCTGTATTAAACATTGTCCTACTGCTGGGCACGGGCCTCCTCTACTAATGAGAGGGGTTAGGCCTTAGTCCACCACGCTGGCCTAATGCGGGTTGGTAGACTTCACATACCTTCGAAATTCGTATAAGAATTCTCAGATATGCAGGTTTCCTCACGATGTTTTCCTTCACCGTTAAAGCAAGCGATAATTAACATTTTAATACACACATAACTTTAGAAAAGTCAGAGGTGTATGCCACTTGGGTTTCGAACCTACGACTTTCGTCTTGGCAGTCCGTACCGCAACCAACTAGGCTATCGCTGCTTATAGAGCTAAATTGAGATCTTAAAAACTCGTGACCTAACATCAAGGTAGAGATTGTCTTTCGGCGCCCGTTGGTAGACGCTTTCACACCATAAATTGTATTTTATATCCTGGCTCAGCAATGAGGGCACACTGCATCTGATGGTAAGCGCAGTGCAGTTTAGTTGAGTATCAAGTTGCGAGAGACAATCTCTCGCTACTCAACACAATCATGCCTGCACACAATCATGCCGGCCTACAAAATGTATTCAGTAACTTTCAACGTATTCAATGCGAATAAACGCATAAAAAATGTTTAAACCTAATTGGTTCTCAAAACATAATTTAGATTTTTCTTCTATAAATGGCTACTGCGGCGGTGATGAGAACTAGAAGCGAGGGTGCCTGAATGCTTTTTTTATTTTCTTGAATACAATTTTCATTGGGGGCTGCCCCGTGCCTTTTAAAATGCGCCGATTTTTTTTATTTTTCGCTCGAAATTGATTTTCGCATTTAACTTTTGGCGTCTAAAGCGACCGCACCTCTTGCTTTACGCTAAGTTATCCGCAAGTACGAACATTCGTAAGTGCTTAGACCTTAAATTGTAATTAGACCATTAAAATCCCACAAATTTTAACAGAAATTTACCACTTAGTAATAGTCACACAGATAGTCCTGACTCCGAACCAAACCTGTATCAATATCTTCGGAAACATGGTCCCACAACACCCAGGCCCGAAACAAATATTTGGGGATCACACATTTCGGTACAGGTATTGAACCCCGGCCTTTCAGCCACGCCCGTTGCATCGTTAAGGTTTTCAATGTATATAATGGCAATGTTTTATTACCTGAGAAACGAACTCAGTACCTCGCAGTTTATAACTGGTGTTCATTTCACGTTTTAATTTACTATTTAAGAATGTACCAATATATCACAGCCTTTTAACCGAGACTTAGAAATGTAAGTTGCCATGCACGCTATCTCTTAATATTTAATTGCGTACTTCACCACGGTTGTCTCGCTCCAACTCGTTATAAATGAAAGAGACAAATATTTAACATATACCATCCGATACAGTAGCTGGAGAAAAATCACCCGCACTCAATGTTGCCGCCAGTTGTATAGAACTTGTACAGGGACGTAGGGAGACGGAAACGGGGGACATTGGGCTCTGAGATAAAGTTTGGTATATATAAGTTAAATGATCTAAAACTAATTAAGCTAATGATCTAAATTGGGGTCTGGAGTTGGGGTACAGTGTTTGGCTGTAATGTGGCCTTCTGAATACTCTTACACTAGACCCTCGACCGCTTCTTCACCTCCTAGACCCACGGCGTAGTGTGAAGAAGCTACAGGCCGGCAAGATTGTGTTGAGTAGCGAAGGATAGATTGTGTCTAGCTACTTGATACTCTAATTGGACGGCACTGCGCTTACCATCAGGGGCAGTGTCGTCACTATGCCGTGCCAGAATAAAAAAAACCTAATTGCACATCAAGTTCAAGTTCATCAAGTTGCACATCACTGTTGGGACCACCACATATAATCTCTAGTAATCACTATTCGTTGTTGTAAGCATTCCCAAATCTTACAGCGACAACCTAACTTACAGATCTTACAAGACGTTCAACTCAGTATTTATAGTAGGAGGTAACAGCACCTAAGTTTCTTAACAAAAATAAACTAAACATTGATTATAACATTACTAATATTATTCCTATCGTTATTTAAACACGATTATAGTCACGTTTGTTTTTTGCGTAAAGCTTCTTATGGGAGTCTTTGCCCCCATATATATTCCCTCAATCCAGCCCTGGCTTTAAGCATAACTCACGCACACCCACATGCACCGGTGACTACAAACATGCAACAAATGGTGCAGAATCCTTCAACATCCTATACATTAACTACACTGATATCAGAACAGTATTCTTAGTTTCTTAATGAATTCAATTAAACACACATATATACTCACGCCCGTAATCACCGATGGAGTAGGCAGAGGTGTAACCAGTGCACCCACTTTTGTGTGATGTGATAGGGGGCGAGCTTATCGCCATACCAGGCTCAATTCCAGACTCTGGGCTGAGTATTTCTAAATAGAAAAACCCAATATCATTTTATCCGACTCTGGGATCGAACCCTCATCGATCGAGACCTTACCATAGCAGTCGTTGCGCCACAGAGGCAGTCTTTCAATTTAATTACAATGCATAGAATAGGGTAGTGACAAGATATTTTTTTACAATTTCAATAGATAAATTACGGAACTTAAAATATATTAATGAATAAAATAATTTAGAAGCCATAACGGTTTGTTATTTTTACGCCAACAACGTTGAATAAAACGAGTTTTTTTTATTAATAAGCTTTGTCGCTTAGCGACTATATCGCCTAATACCAAATAATACAAATATATGACAGCCTCCGTGGCGCAGTTGGCGAGTAGCCGGCTGTGAATCGAGAGGCCGTGGGTTCAATTCCCACACCGGGACAAATGTTTGTGTTTCAGACAGATATTTGTGTCCGGGGTCTGGGTGTTGTGAGACCGAAAGTCTCTCGTAGTCCCTGATACCTACAACACACTCGTATCTTAGTGTGGAGTCGGCGCTATGTGTGTGACCGTTGGGTGTATTATTTATTTATTATTATTTAAGTATATAAAATTTCACCTTAATACTAACTTATTTATTTATTTATTTATTTATTTATTTATTTATTTATTTATTTATTTATTTATTTATTTATTTATTTATTTTAAGGGAACATACAGTGTTACGAAAAGAAAACTAAACAATAACTATACACTAATTACATGTTTCCACAGATAGAATACACAATTATACAATTCTTTAACTCTGCCAGTGAAGCGGCCAGAATATAGTTGCATAAACCAATGGTCATAGAGTTTGTTTCGACAAAACACATTAATTCTAGCGTATTTTTACGGTTTAATATACTATTTAAGTTGATTTTTAATCGACTTATTAGTTTTAAATTTTCTCATCTATTTACAGATCATATTTGCCGTTCTAACTCTAGCTTAAGATTAGAATAGCTTAAAAATAACTATATACCATTATATTGCATTCTAAAGTAATAAGCATTCGGATCTGCATTAGCTACTATTTTTTTTATAATATTCATGCTTAAGGTAGTTATACAACACCCATTCTCTATTTTAGCGACTCGTAAATTCACAAAATAAAACAATAAATCAACGGCGTCTCTGACCACAAATCGTATAAAAAACGTTTATTTTCCGCCTAACATTTCTAAAGCCTCTAAAGAGTTTTGTATGTCAAGGGCGCACAAACTCAATCGAAAATTAGATCATATTTCCGGACGAAATGTCCTAAGTCGAATTACTTCGTCCAGGGGGCGCTGTCGTGCGGGATAACCTGACCACACCGCTTTTTTACCTCTAAAAAACTCAAATACCTAAACTAGACTCTAACACAATACAAACAAGTTTGAAATTCGAGCAGAGGTTTGTTTAAAACCGATCTCACTCTTATTTAAATAAGGTAGTTGCGTTAGACTAGGACGGGTTGTGTTATTGATAGGAAAGTGAAAGGGAGAGGAGATGGCGATGTTGCCGCGCTTTTTGATAGTGCCGGCTGGTGCTCTTGGATGTGTCGATGTGTTGAAATTGAAAGTGAACGGGTTCGGACTTTTGAAGTTGATGGGTTTGTTTGATTACATCAGGTTTTTAAGTGCTTCTTATTTTTTATTCGAATATATTATTTTCTTCTTATTGAGTTTTTTTTATCCGAAAACATATGCGTTGCTCTAGTACAATATGTTAAGTGGACTTTTCTTAATTTAAAAACAGATTTAAACTACCATACCATTTTAGAATTCAAGAAGTTGTTAATATTAGTAGTACAAATTTATTAAGTAATTACATTTTCGAAATAATTATTTATTTTTTTATAAAATTCATTTCAGTTCTTATTTTATCCAAAGATTCAATTGTCTATTGCTATCACTTTAATATTGAATGCATTCATGAATCAAAAATTGAGAACCTACTTTATTTTTTCCTTCTTTTATAAAACAATTGCCGTTGAAAATATAGCAGGGTTTTTTATACCACCAACCTTTCATAAACCTATTTACTTACTCCCTTCTTGAATACTCCATGCTGTGGGTACTTGCTATAATATCAAGATATCAACATATACATTCACACCTGTAATCCCCGAAGAGGTAGGCAGAAGTGTAACCAGTACACCCACTTTTCGTCGAATTTATTTAAGTCCCATAATGTGATAGGGGGCGAGCCTATCACCATACCGGGCAACTTCAGACTCCGGGCTAATACTGCGAATTTTTAGAAAAACCCAATATCATAAATATCGATATCGATAAGGGAGTTGGGGACCTCACCCGTGGCATCCAGATGGCGACGACAGGCGCTGCGAGCCGACGAATCGAATTCGGCCCGTTCGGAATTCCTTACGTCGCCTGTTCCTCGCGTGACGCATGCGCACTGCACCGCTGACTTGTTTGAACATCTTAGACTACTGCCATGGACATTTCTACTAGGATAGAAATACCGGACGGCCATCTTTGTTTACCATATTTAAATTCAAATAAGATTTTTATGTTCTGTTTGAAATTTTATATCGATATTATGCTTTTTATATGACTTGTTATATTTATGATGGAATTTTTTATTTGCCTGGTACTTATTTGTAATAAAAATTTAGTCAATTGTCATGGATTTTTTTTTGGAAATTTGGTTAGACATTCGTTGCACTATGTGGTAAGAGAAATATATCATTGCATATTCTTACATGCTTCAGTTACGTCATTATTCAGTATTGAGTAATACTATTCTAATTTCCAATTAAATTAATTTCCAATTAAACTTGTATCCTGCAGACCACGGCAAAAAAAATTATTAAAGAATATTTTGGTCTATGATTATTCTCCGAGGCTATAGTTATTATACTCAAGCCGATGATACACATACCAAAGTTTATATCTTGAAATATCCCGTGTTAATTTTACAGTTTAAGATCTCGGGGGCGGTTGTTTACTGAAATAATAGGGTATTTGACAATTTTTGAAAATTGATGGACATCGATAGAGGACTCTTCACTTATAGCCCCCGTAATATTTTTATTATTGAAATATACTCAATTTATATATAATCCGTGATTTTATTTTTTCATATATAATTTCGCGCTAAAACGCGTTGTCACGTGACATTATGACGTCATCGCACATATACAAACATTCGTGACACCTAACAACATAACAAATTATTTTAATTTATCTGTTAGTTTTTCCATAAAAATGAATGAGCCAGCATATATATATTGTTCAATGCCTTTGTGTAAAACTCGACACTAAATCCCGATAAATTGTTCATCCATGTGCCAAAATCAAAAGTTTTAAGAAAGAAATGGCAGATTTCGACTATCAGCCCTTGTAATGCCTTCTTCCATTCTTATAGAAGACTTGAAGACGAAATTAACACGTTTCCACATCGAAAAATATGTTCTTCCTTACTATTTTATTTGTCGTAGGATGCAATGTTTATGTGCGATGTCGTCACGAATAATGGCGGCCGGTTTTGCTACGTTTTTGGCACTGAGTGATACAGATTAAAAATTCTAAATTTTAAAGACGAAAATAAAATGTTTATAATACATTTACAATAAAAAAATGTAATGAATAAATATGTTTGCCCACTATCCTTTCTCCTAGTGCAGTTTTATATTTTTTGGTTACACCAGTCAAACACCCTATTGGCACCATTACTGAGTGCATTATACCGACTCTGTGGGAGGAGGATCTTCCAGAAATTACCGTTGCCTCACTTGTTTTTGTAGAGCAACAGATACATTTGAATATAGAACTTATTTTTTTTTAAATAATAAATCAAACTAGCAGCATATTTTGTATATAAAAGATCTGGCAGATGAATAGGAAATAATAATAGAATTTGAAAATAGAATAACTTAAAAACATTATTAGCCATCTAAGCTCGCTTTTTAAATGGAGTTTAGAAGATAACATTATTACACTTAATGAGTCACGAGTAAAAATGTTACAAATTAGTTGGAAAATACGAGATTTACTTTAAAAATATCTACAGATAAGCAACAAAGTCCCGATGTGTCTGTTACCTCTGGCACAGTAGCGCTTTCTGTTTGCCCTCGCATTAGCACCTCCACCCTCTAAACGCATATTCAAGGTGGATATGTGGCCTGGTGTAGGGTTGTCACTTTACAACATTTTGAATATTCAAATGTTATTGTCAATTTTTGGTTTGAGCTTATCGGCATGTTTATAAACATAAAAAAATAAATGACGAATATTTTTTATACTAACAATGAAGTATTTTTCGGCAAAACATTCTATTATTTTAGGAAGAAATTTTATTTATTAAGGAAAAATATACAAGCAAACGCTTTCCTGGCTCTTATAAATCTTATCATATATACATGTTTATTTGTGTTTTTTTGTAAACTACCATTGTCATAAAAATTTATAATCCTATGTCTGACAACCCTGAGCCACAATAAAAACTGTTTTAGCGTGTTCAAAATCAGTATTGTCTTAGCCGCGTCGGGCTCAATTCATGTTGTGTTTATAATACAATTTAAAGTGGAACTGGAATGTACCATTAATTATAGAAAAGTTCTCATTTGAACCACATTCATAAACAACTGGTTCCGTCCTACAATTGCTTTAATTGAATGCTACAGTTTTACGTCTCATAAATTGTGATTTAGTTGATGTACGTGAGAATATTGAGAAATCTAAGAACTAAGATTAATTATTTTAAACTTGGTTATTATCTGATGAAGGTGTACTAAGGAAAAATGGATAATTTCCCAACACATAACAGCAAGGCGATTGCAATTCGAAATTATAAATCTCATGACAACTTGAACATTCAAAATAATCATACAAAATAACACCAAACATAAAAGCGTATTTTGCAGGCAGTGTCAATTCATTTATCCATCAGTGGCACTGATTATAGGACTTCTTTTCTATATTATATGCGACTTTAAAATGTTTATGAAGTCTATTTTTAAGTTTGAATGAAACATATTACTATTCCACATTAAGCGTCTTATATACTGGAAAGTAATCAAAAGTAAAAGTGCCAGTTCATTGCGTTCGACTTTACAATTTTACTGGATTTTTCTTTACTATAATACTGGAACCTGATCACAATCTGTTCAGCCATTCACGTGACGCGGACAGGTTAACAGACTACTCTTTATCTCATGCATAGATTATGTCGGAATACTTAGAACAGTTCGAAATTCAAAATTAATACTGGCAGTTTCAAAACGTCAGTTTTGTAGAAAAAACCGTCCCACGCACGACCCGCTGGAGACACGTACGAAGTCCCAGGATGTATCTTTGTGAAATATTTTTATTATTTCGACTACGGGTATGACAGCCGCAAGTGATGAGATGGAGCGAATGCAGAAATCGTACCTTTCGGAGTATGAGACTATTGAAGTGTTAATATGCGTAGTTTTGGTAAATACCGGTTTGTGTTTATTTAAAAGAATACGCTATCTCATTACTAAATATAAAGCTTCGCTACGAATCAGAAGGGCGAGGCTCTCACATATCACCACAATAAGCACATGGGTCACCTGATGGTGACGGATCTGCCGATGAATTCCCGGAATACCGGAAGAAAAGGCACATAGCCGACTTTATAGGGAAGGAATGGGGATTAAAAAAATATTTTGTCCCACAGAATTCACAGCTCAATTCAATAGGCTATTTGACAACATTGAAAATACACTGCAAATTGTGGTCATCCTGTTAGACAATAGCTTAAAAAACCATATTTCACTTAATTTTAGACAAAATAATGTTTATTTTTTGCAAATTAAACGAAATAAAGTACAACATTTTTTTAAATTTTATATGAGATGTGAACACTATGTGATTGATTGCAACTCTGGTGACGTCACACGCAAGTAAACATAGTTTCTTCGAGTGATTTTATTTCGCGTTTTATGTTTTACTAGATGTTGCTCGCGGCTCCGCCCGCGTGGAGGTCATGTTTGGGGGAAAAAGTATACAATACAAAATACCAATATTCATGCGTTTAACTTAAAAATGACGGATTTTCATACAAACTTTCATTCCCTATTTTACCCCCTTAGGGGCGGAATTTCCAAAAATCCTGAACATATATTTTTTATTTTGAACTAAAATGCCAAATACTAATTTTCATGAATTTAACTTCAAAAATGACGGATTTTCATACAAACTTTCATCCCCTATTTTACCCCCTTAGAGGTGGTATTTCCAAAAACCCTTCCTTAGTGGATGCCTACGTGATAAAAGGTACCTACTGTCAAAATTTCAAGTCTCTAACCCCAGCCGTTTTGGCTGTGCGTTGATCGATCAGTCAGTCAGTCAGTCAGTCAGTCAGTCAGTCAGTCAGTCAGTCAGTTTCTTCTTTTATATATACAGATGGGTGATACATTCTATTGTTGATCTATTTTTGAAGCAGTTTTATGATAATTGTTGATAGAACAATTATCATAAAACTTAGCTTTGCTTATCATTATTAGCTTGTTTACTTGCATGTGACGTCACACGTGTCATATGATCAGCGCCATTACAGAAATAGCGTTTTTGCCGCGGTTTTGGAGATTTAAACTTTAACATTGATTTTTATTAAAAATACAGTAGATTTCCCGGAAATATCAATATAGTGTGCTTATTATGTAATAAATAGTAGTTTTAAATCATTTTCGAAAATGAGTCAAATAGCCTATTACGGTAATTCCGGAAATCTCAAAAATCCATCGCCCGCTAGCTCTCATAACTCGCATCGCAGGTGTGCAGTTCTCAGTAAGCCGTATCAGTAGTATTTATCATCCACGTTCATCACAGTTCGTGGCTGCACTCAGCGCTCGTCTCTTGCGGCTTATGAGAGAAACGCTCTACGCTATATACTATATAACATTACTCTATGTAAATATTTTATATATTATTGACAGCCTCCGTGGCGCAATAGGCGAGTAGCCGGCTGTGAAACGAGAGGCTGTGGGTTCGATTCCCACACCAGGACAAATGTTTGTGTGACATATATTTGTGTCCGGGGTCTGAGTGTTGTGAGACCGAAAGTCTCTAGCAGTCCCTGATACCCACAACACAAGATTTTAGTGTGGGGTCCGGGCTATGTGTGTGAATGTTGGGTGTTATTGAAAAAACAAAAAAATATATATGCATAGCCCGAGTCTTCGAATTAAAAACCTTCCTATGATCCTGGGTCCTTTAGGCGTAGTGTGAAGAAGCTGCAGGCCGGCATGATTGTGTTGAGTAGCGAGGGATAGATTGTCTCTCGCTATTTGATAATAGGACGGCATTGCACTTACCATACGGTGCAGTATAGTCACTTTGCCGTGCCAGGATAAAAAAAATATAATATGCCTCTAAGCATTGATACTCTATATGACTTTTTAATATTATGTCATATATACTCACGCCTGTAATCCTTGAAGGCCTAGGCCGAGGTTTAACCAGTACATCCACTTTTCGCCAGTTTATTACTGTCCCATAATGTGATCGGGGCGGGCCTATCGCCATACCGGGCACAATTCGGACTCCGGGCTGATACTGAGTATTTCTAAATAGAAAACCCAATGTCACTGTAATACACTATCACATAATAATATGCGATCAATCATAATATGTAGGTCCCAAAACAGTTCCGAACAGTATTTCAAGGTTACAAAATCTTGATATATCGAACTTGCGACTTTTATCTAACAATCAGCTTCTCATCTACACCACGGGAGCTGTAAAAAAATATAGATGCCTTCTATAGCATAAATTATATATTTTACTTAATTTATGTCTTTTTTGCAGGTAAGCCCGCGTTTCCGAGATTAGGTAAGGGTTTACGACTTCTTCCCGGTAGATCAACGGGCAGACGAAGAGCATTGATGTTCGTACCACGGAGTTTGCGGATAAGGTTAGTTATGTTACAACTTTAAAATATTTTATCATAGACATAGAGGATGGACCGAGCGTCTCTACTCAGTTTTGTGAATACAGGCAGAAAAATGTGAGAGAGATAAAGCGAACGTGCAGGTAGCAGTTGCCTTATATTTCCAACGTCTCCCTATATCTCTATTTGATTAATTTCGTTGCGGGATAAAAGACAGTAATCAAGCATTCCCAGAGACTCACCGATTTTCATTACTCGGTGTCGAAAAAATGCGTGCTATTGTTGATCCTGGCTAAACAGGAGTTACAATGGCGGGTGTGTGGGCGGGATAGTCTCTAGCAGTTGTCTCTTTCTAGAATTTTGATTGGTCTACGTCACAGACTTGCAAGTCGTAAAATTAGGAAGCTTATTTGCTATCATAATGAATGAGGTTTCGAGGAGACCAAATCCTTTCTAGGTCGGTAACGCATGCATGTTATGTCTGGTATTGTGGCTTTTTATGAGTCGCGGAGATTTCTTACCATCAGAGGACTTACCCGCTCCTTCCCCATTCTATGTTTTGAAAAATAATGAACATATACATACATATATGATAATATTAGTCCTGTATTAAACACTGTCCCACTACTGGGCACGGGCCTCCTCTACTAATGAGAATGGGTGGGTCTTAGTACACCACGCTGGCCTAATGCGGGTTGATAGACTTCACATACCTTTATATTCGTATAAGAATTCTCATTCACGGTAGGCAGCGGTTTTGCTGAGCCCTGGCATTGCAGAAGCCTATGGGCGGCGGCGACTACTTACCATTAGGTGGCCCGTCTGCTGCCCATCAAGGCACTAAAAAAACTGCAAATTTCCTCACGATAGTTTCCTTCGTCGTTAAATAACCTTTTTATATATATATGTATTTTTTTCAACAGAATACTCACACAATAGTCTTTATATTTACAAGAAAATAAAGTCAATGCTATTAATATAATGCCATTAATTTAGTATAATACGGCCTCAAACAATAAACCAGACGTTACATCAGTAGCAGCCGCCATTAGAATATAAATAAAATATATTTTCTAAACCACAAAATGTCATAATTCTTTTAATACGCAGATTACCCATAACTTATTCCTGATTTAACCCTCGTTTGACAGAATTATTATTTTTTATTAGTTAGTCGATTGACGTCAAAATTTTAGGTATTCTGCCGGTGGTAGGATATTCATATCCGGCCAGATAGCCACCACCGTATACAGGGTGTAAAACCCACCATAATAGCACACGCAAGTATGTCGAGTTTCGGAATCAGCCAGTGTACATTCGGTTTTTGTCGGGGGTCTAGTCTAGAGTTGGGGTACGATGTTTGGCCGTTTTTTTTGCCTCGACCGCTTCTTCACTTTCTTGCACATGTCGTAGTGTGAACAAGCAGGTCGGCATGATTGTGTTGAGTATCGGGGGATAGATTGTCATGAATAAAAATTCTAAATTTCTATAGTTTCCTCTGTCTTATTGGACTTAACAAACTATGGTAGTATACTATGTATGTATGTATGTATCAAACATGTAGCTTTAGGAAGAAAAAAAATTACTCTGCTCTTTTAAATAAATAAAAATAGTATTTAATCGATTATCATAATAAAATATCGAATGTAAGCGTAATTATATTAACACGTTACCTTGGGTATGCTATGCTCCATTGCAAACTACTTCCACGCCAAATGTTCGTGCCCATAACTTTAATGAAAATTTATAAATTGTGTTCATCTCTATTAGAATTTCGATTAGTCGATTATCATTTTTACTCATCTATAATCGTTTCACTAAAGTGTTCTGTCACTACTTTCATTATAAATACAATTACACCATAATGCGAAAAGTACGTGAAATATTTTCTTATGCGCACTAAAAGTGCATTTAAGTCGATATGTGAATCGATTATCGATGTGGCTGGATGATAATCGTTTTGTCGCTAATGGCACGGAAAGACATTTAATATACCTACGTGCAAGCTCTGCAACTCCCTGCAGCGGTGTTCCCCGAGCGCTATGACATGTCCTTCTTTAAACGAGGCTTGTCCTTCAACGGTAGGCAGCAGCTTTGCTGTGCCCTGGCATTGCAGATGTCTATGGGCGGCGGTGACTACTTACCATCAGGTGGTCCGTCTGCTCGTCTGCCTATCGAGGCACTAAACGTAAAAAAATATTTTGCCGCATTTTTATTATATATATTTTTATGAAAGTAATAAAATGCAACCGTGTTTTAGAATTGGTTAGTTGGATTAAAATATGCTAATTAGACCTTAGACGGTTTATGTTTCTGCTTACTTGACCTCAAATGTCGGTTTTATTTTCCCGGAATTGAGTTTATTGCTAATATTTTGTCATTAAAATGAGATATGTCAGTTTTGTCTGGCAAAATATGTAGACTACATCTAGAAGGAGTCTGGCATTGTGCCTGGTATGGCGATAGGCTCGCCCTCTATCACGTTATGGGACCGTAATAAATTCGGCGAAAAATGGGTGTACTGGTTACACCTCTTCCTGCCCCTTTGGGGATTACAGGCGTGAGTGTATATGTATGTATGTAGGTTAATATAACACTGACATATACCTATCTTAATTCAATCTTGTCCTAAAACATGTAGTGGTAAAGTTTTACATTCAAACTAACCTTTCTCGTCTACATTAATTGAAAAGTGTCAAGTTGGCACTTCTGTCGTTAAATGGTTGCATTAGTGCCGGACAAATGATGCCTAATAGAAATTCATCGTGTTGCATAGAACCTGTCTTGATACTTCCCTACCCCTACCAACCTTTGTCTTCGTATTTATGTGTTGCAAAATACGGCTGCAAATAATAAAACTATAGTTTCAAAGATAATATATAAAGCTAATATTGAAATATTAATTAAGTAAATACTCATATTTCTCTCAAACATACATTTAATATCATTGTAAGTATTTAGCCTTCTTGGCCTATCGGTTTAAGGATATTTTATTAACCGACTTCAAAAAAGGAGGAGGTTAACAATTCGTCGGCATCTTTTTTTTTATGTATGTTACCCGATTACTCGAAGACGCCTGGACCGATTCGAGAATTTCTTTTTTTGTTTAAAATGGTATACTTCCCAGGTGGTCCCATTGGTACCAAGTCAGGATCTGATGATGGGATCTCAGAAAAATCAAGAAAAACCCACAAATTTTATAGTGACGCATAATTTGTTTTTTATTGAAGTCGGTGTACTTTTTATGAATTAAAAAACTTTTTTTTCTTCCACAAAAATAATTAAAAGCAGATGCGGGAAGATACATATCGAGTATGTGTATTAAATAAAATTAATTATGGTGGAATTCGATATTTATGAAAAAAATATAATTAAAGATAACGTCCCCAGAGAAGATTGTATGATGATAGGTTTTTTAACCAGTTGGAGCTAAGTTCAGTGATAAACCAACATTCCTGATCCAAATGGTCATTCATTAGTATAAAAATACCATCTCCACCCGACTATTTCGATTCCAAATTATTCATTCATAAATCGATAATCGACTACTTTAGCCATATCGCAAAACGATTAACGAATAATCGCCTCACATCCCGTCAGTCGGTCAAACGTAGCTTATCGTCAACTATTATAATAAATGTATAAGAACACGTCTATATGTTTCTTTTTAATAGGCTCTTTGATAATACAGCGGCTTATTTGCAAGCTATACGCATAAAAGTCGGTATATACGACCATATTAAAGATCGAGTTTGCTTTTAAATTTAACGTTGTACGGCCGGCCAGTATTTTTATTTAATTCCGAGGAATCCGGTGGATTTTTGTGTTGGCAGTATTGTTTATCTGAATGAGTTATCTGTGAATATGCATATTCATTCACTACGTGGGTGGATACAGCCGAATATTAAATAGATTTATTATAGTCTTTTCTATATTTTGTACACATTAAAAATACATGACAGCCTCCGTGGCGCAGTTGGCGAGAAGCCTGCTGTGAAACGAGAAGCCGTGGGTTCGATTCCCACACCGGGACAATGTTTTTGTGACAGATATTTGTGTTCGGGGTCTGGGTGTTGTGAGACGGAAAGTCTCTCGTAGTCCCCGATACCCACGACACAAGACTCGTATCTTAGTGTGGGGTCGGGGCTATGTGTGTGACTGTTGGGTGTTATTTATTTATTTACATGTATATGGAGGAAATACGTAAAAAATATTTGTTATATTTTTACCAATCGATGGAAAATTTGGACTGTAATCACAATGTTATAAGTAGGCAGAATATTGTGTTCTGATAGATATATGGTGTCATATAATTTTTAATGTATCAATTTTTAATGGGATTTTATAACGATTTGGAAAGCTCTATACCGATCGTAATATTTAATATAAATAATTCATGACAAAACATAATTCGTTGATATAATTTTAAAACCGTCTGTTTGATATATTGAAATCTTCGGCTAGAGTGCCAGTGGCAACTCAAACCTATACACATAAGTCTAACCGACATCATTAACATTATAATTCACTCATACCAAACAACTCGAAAACCAGACAAAAAGAACGAACAAGAAACCAAATAGAAACATATTGTGAGTGAAATGAACAAAAAGCGAATTGCTCACTTACTCTTATTGGCAAATCGACTATTACATTTTATCGATAAACGATAAAACGTGCGTGACCGTTATCGATATTGTCGATGGAAACTCGGATGTGTTCAGGTTCCAGTTTTTTTCTTCAGTCGCTTATTTGGTAGCCAGTCGACTCTTCTGGGTACAGATTTTTAAAACCTATACGTGACACTAGTGATGTGAAAAAATGTTATGTGATCCGCATTAAAAAGCAGTAGTTTCTTACTGCTGATGTAATGAGTTTGACGCCGAGATTAATGATGACGGGACGGTTTAGTAGAGTAGCAAGTTGTTTAGTTGCTAAACGTATTCAAATAACTGTACTAGTTTGGGAATGGTGTCTGTGTGATATATAACAATTAAGGCATAGGTAGAATATCAGCGCCGAGCACTATCTTACCACCTGGCAAATGCTGAGCATATGGCCTTTTTGGTCATACTTTGGGCACAGATGTTCCAAATAGAGGAGTAGTATACTGATAGTGTTTTAAATGTTTTCTGTTTTTTTTTTGGTTGTACTACTTTTTTATGTGTTGTATATATGGTCTAGTTATGGCTAAATAAAGTTTTTTTTTCTTTCTTTCTAATTAGGTTAGGTTAGATTTGACATGTCACAGGAACAACGGATACCCTCAATCCCCCAATTGAAACACAACATTGCAATCCTAATACATACATTGAATTTACATACATACGTACATATACACAGTCAGGTCATAAGTATTGTCACACATTAAAAACTTTTATTTTAGAATGCTGGCCAAAAAAAAGTTTATTGAATTCGAATTTCAAATTGTTCATGAAAATAAAAATGTATACTTTTTAGAATTTTACTCATTTTTAAATATGGAGTGGACGCTTAAAGAAGACCGTGTTGCAGTAATTGCGTTGCATCGTTGCGGTTACGCGCCAATTCAAATTTTTGACATACTGAAAAATTTGAATATAACCAAAAGATTCGTTTATAGTACCATCAAACGATACAATGAAGACTCTAGTGTAGATGACAGGTCAAGAAGTGGTCGCCCTCGGTCTGTTAGGACTCCAGCAGTGATAAAAGCTGTGAAGGCGCGAATTCAAAGAAATCCCAAACGTAAGCAGCAACTGTTGGCCCTTCAGATGGGGTTAAGCAGAACCACGGTGAAAAGGGTGTTAAATGAAGACTTAGGGCTTCGGGCATATCGAAGAAAAACAGGACCTCGTTTGAATGCTCGTCTAATGGACCTGAGACTGAAGAGATGCCGCGCTTTGTTGAAGCGGTACGCGGGAAAAAAATATCGGGAAATTCTTTTTTCAGATGAAAAATTTTTTACCGTAGAAGAGAGCTACAACAAACAAAATTATAAGGTGTACGCACACAGTAGTGAAGAAGCGAGCAACCGTATTCCACGTGTCCAACGAGGTCATTTTCCATCCTCGCTCATGGTATGGTTGGGAGTTTCTTATTGGGGCTTAACAAAGGTACATTTTTGTGAGAAAGGTGTAAAAACGAATGCAGTTGTGTATCAAAATACAGTCCTGACGAACCTTGTGGAACCTGTTTCTCATACCATGTTCAATAACAGGCACTGGGTATTCCAACAAGATTCGGCGCCAGCTCATAGAGCGAAGAGCACACAAGACTGGCTGGCGGCGCGTGAAATCGACTTCATCCGGCACGAAGACTGGCCCTCCTCCAGTCCAGATTTGAATTTGATTTGAATGATTACAAGATATGGCAACACTTGGAGGAAAAGGCGTGCTCAAAGCCTCATCCCAATTTGGAGTCACTCAAGACATCCTTGATTAAGGCAGCCGCCGATATTGACATGGACCTCGTTCGTGCTGCGATAGACAACTGGCCGCGCAGATTGAAGGCCTGTATTCAAAATCACGGAGGTCATTTTGAATAAACTTTAGTGTCATAAGAATCTATGTTTTGTTAAGTTCATTTTGGTATATTAAAATAGTTACATAATGAATAAACTTGTTTCAATTATTTTATATTAAACATGTGACAGAATTTATGAGCTGACTAGGTACACTCACGCCTGTATTAAAGCTTTATTTCGCTGGACATAAAGTTCATTTTAGTTACTAAAGGGTTTTGCTTACTGTTGCGCTTAAAAAGACCTTGTCACCTGGAATTATGTTTCAATTTCGTTTGTTTTGACTGTTTTATGAGAGTGCCAGTTATTTAGTTTAAATTATTAAAACAATTACCTATTTAAAAATTACTGAAATCAATTCCGTAGCCTATTTTTTACAAACTATTTTCAGGTTCCTTTATTATATTAGACGTTGTTTAGACATGTTTTAAAAATCTTATAATAATAAAACATTTTATATTTACGTTGCATTCAGCTTTTTACATAAACTGGGATATTCAAATATATACTTTTCATTCATAGCATTAACACTTGGCCAAACATAATTTTATTAGCTCCTATATTTGTCCTACCGTCCAGCTAACAAAGACCTACGAATTCTTTCATACCGTATATAATTTCTTTAGAAACTATTTCGAAGAGTGTCATAGAATTGTGGTTGTTAGTTTTATACCAAAAAGTTGGTTCCTTTGAGAGCGCGTGAAGAATAGTAATGCGTTTTTGTTTGTTTGTCTGTTTTCAAGTGTTAATGCCATTCGGAGCACGTACGAGATATGAATTATTGAATACGCCAGTGTACTAAACACCGGCCAATGAAGAATGTCAGATTACATTTGTTATGTTTAACAGATGAGTATGGAAATTTCGGTGTCTTTGTATGGGAATTTGGTTCAATGTTGATTTTAACTGCAAAGTTGGGAGCCCATTATATTTATTTTATAGTCAGAGAGTCGGAGATCATCCAGGTTGGATTTTATTTCTGCCGCTAAGCAGTCTACAAGCTCTATGTTTTTTATCCCAGAACGACAAAGTGACAACACTGCACCTGATTGTAAGCGCAGTGCCGTCCAGTTAGAGTATCAAGTAGCGAGAAACAATGTATCGTCGCTACTCAACACAATCATGCCGGCCTACTTTGTAGCTTCTTTACGCTACGCCCCATGGCAAGGAGGTGAAGAAGCGGTCAAGGGTCTAGTGTCAAAGTACCCAGAAGGCCGCAACACGGCCAAACATCGTACCCCAACTCTAGACCCCCGACAAAATTCTATCTGTTTTGACTGCTACCTTTTGTTATCTTTTAGTTCTTTCTTTATATTTTTACCTTATATGAAAATTGCTCACGTGAATAAAAACTCATCTTAATAATACACAATATTTGAATATAGAAACCGCCGCGCTAAAAATATCGGTTAGTAACCAATACGAGTCGGTGTTTTTAATATTTTTTTATGATTCAGACATTCTAAAGTTCAGTCGGCGCTGCACACTTCGGTGGAGCGATGAAAATGCACACTGACGTATGAAAGGGCACCCAAAGAACGATGGCGAAGGATCGGGTTCAGTTCTGTTGGTGGCTTTTATTTTTAATATGGCGGTCTAATCGAGTCACTGCCCACTAGCGAATTTGGCTTTATTAATATCGCATGTATATGTGGAGAAATAAGACTTTTTTAATTGTTAGAAAATTATGACTGGCCGGTACGAATGTGCTTACATTTACGTGTTTGAATATGGAATGCGAATAGTGACAGATGACGATGTTTTTTTTTGTGGCTTCGCACTTCTTGTGCATTTAGCCAAAGACGAGTTAGATGATGATGTTGATATTGGTTTCTTCATTTCGGAAAGGCAAAGGACCATAACCATACGGCCAAGTCTTCAATATTTAATGATACAAGACAAACAATGTTTATTTATTTTATTTTTATTTATTTATTTGATTAGCCAACAATTGTGTACACCAATTCAATATTCTATATAAATCAGGCAAAAAAAAATTTGGTCCAACAATTACTTATAGGCTAATACCGCATGCACAACTAACATAGGCCAATTTTAGCCAATAATAATAGAAATATCGTTACATTTATAATACTATAGTAATTATTATTATTTTAGATTACATACATAAATTGAATATTAATAATATTTTAGTCAACAAATAGACAATTGATTATTCAGGAATTTTAAAATGAAATTGAATTAATTTAATTACTTACTTATTACATCATAAATATTATAATCAATAAAATCAAATAATGCAACAATTTTTAGTATTATAATGTTTGAGAGAAGATGTACAAGACACAGTGAAGCAAAGACTTATCTGGGAAGGCTATAAGATGTTTCAATAAAATATTGTCCAAATTACCTGGACAAGAATTTGCTAATCCACTTATCTTTTTCGATTATCTATCGTCAATTTTCAATTCATATTTGTATTCATTAGAATACATTGTTGTATATTCCTAATAATTTATTCTAATAACGAATGTCACCCAATAACTTTCTCAGAATTTATGTTGTTTATTTGCTGAAATTCGATAAAATAATTCAGTAGTTAAGCCGTGAAGAGGTTATTAAATACTTATGTCACGGTTTTAGTAGACGACACTTATAAATAAAATGCATAAAAATGTTGCGACATCCTCCAGTCTCATAATTCTTTTATTTTTTATCCTCATAAATCAAGGAATTTGGCTCGTTTTAGTATCAAGATATCATAGGAGGTTTTCCAGCCAGCTATATTTAAATTAATTTTAAAGTGGCTAAAGTTCGAAAACAACTAAATTCACTGGTCATTAATCACGGAATGGATCCTTTTATCTTTTAGTGAATATAAGGTGAGAAATATTTACGTAGGTGTCACTTATGATTAACTAAAATGCTATTGGGGAAGTGCGTTATCCGGAATCATCAAGAATGTCTGAAATCTGAAATGGGTTCCATTTATGAATTATTATTTTTCAATGAAGCTATGCTGTTAGCCTGTAGTTTTACAGCTTCCATATCGTCATCCAACCCTATGAGCTTGGTATTCGCTGAGTCAAATGCATCTCGTGGACCATGGAAACTGTGAAATACCCGTAATAATAGCAAAGAATATGTAATCCTCCTAATATAATAAATGAGATTTTTTTATGTTTGGATGTTGTTACTATTCACGCAAAAACGGCTGAACGGATATGGATGAAGTTTGGCATACATATCGTTTATTAGGGTATAGGTAGGTAGAGTATATTTTATGCCAAAAAAAATGTTTTCTCACAAATTCACTATTAGGCAGATATAGAAAGATGTAATAATAGATAAAGATGCCTTCATGGATTGTAAAACATGCACGCTGAGGGAGCCGCGGGCAATAGCTAGTTAGATTATGTGACAGGCTCCGTGGCACTGCGGGCGAGTAGCCGGTTGTGAATCGAGATGCCGTAGGTTCGATTGCCGCACAGTGACAAATATTAGTGTGACACATACTTGACCGAAAGTCTTTCGTTGTTTCTATACCCAGGTATGATCTAGTGTGGGGTCAGCACTGTGTATATTTATTTAATACTAGCGACCTGGCAGACGTCGGCCTGCCGGTAAAACCCCCACACCGACTGCAGCGCCATCTGCCGGGCTGATTTGTGAATCTAAACCATCCAGGGCGCCACCCAAACGCATACAAAAAATACAAAAATCGGTCCCGCCGTTTAGAAGGAGTTCAGTGACATAAACTCGTACAATAGAATTATATATATCTAAATATGAACACTCGGTGTAAATGTGTGCAATGTCTGAATTGTAAACTTTGTTAGTAACACGTAAATATACTCAAGACCTCAGTGCCGAAGTATCGAATTACAGATATTATGAATAGGATCATTGTGTCGTTTTTTATTGATCTGTCATCTGAATGCCTTAGAGACCTATTGAATTTAATAAATGATATTTGATTCGTATTATGAGAAAATTTATGCCAAATCGTATTTTAAGTATAGTTATTATGACATTTTTATATTTTATGCCAGTTATTAATTTTATTCATTAAAATTAATAATAAACGTGTTTATGTAGTCATCTATTTTTGGATGTAGCCCACTCCTAAGTATAAGAGATAACTAGCCTAGTGGTTATCCAGTCATGACTCATAGGCTCGCCGGCGGCGCGTCAACACTCGCAAAACTCGCTGTTCTTCCATGCTATTTTTAACTTTAATGCTATGGAAATAAAAGTTTGTATTGTACTCCCTACTTATTTTTAATATCCTTCTAGACTCGAAAGATTTAATTGGGTTACAACTGATCATGGTTTTAAACTATTACACTCGTAATTATTGGCTTGCTTACATTGTAAGCAGATGGAGTGACTTATCTATACACTGTACATAAAAGTAATACACATCAGAACCACGCGTAATGGCTTGCGGAGCCACAGCTTCGTGGTATCTACTACCACGGCCCGAACCAAGAGCAGAGCAAATTTTTAACCTTTCCGCACCATCAAGCTGCGGAAGAGTTTGCCAGCCACCATGCTCCCTGCTCCCTATGATCCTGGGTCCTTTAGGGGTAGTGTGAAGAATACTTGATACTCTAACTGGATGACACTGTGCTTACCATCAGGTGCAGTGTGGCCACTTTGCCGTGCTAGGTTAAAAAAATCTTATATTGTTAGAATAATAAATATTAGCCTTCTTCTTTATACTGTCCCACTGCGTGGCACTGGCTTCTCTATTAATGATAATGAGAACGCTTTCGTCTACCATGCTGGCCCAATAAACCATACAATTCATTTTTGAAGAGCTCTCAAGCATGTCGATTTCTTCACGATGATATTTTCACAGTTGAAGCAATGAATGCTCACTACTACATACCTTAATTTTTTTAATTCCATATGAGCTGGTAGCTACGATATTGCATCCCTACTGGTTATCAGCACTCTTATAGGATAAGAGTTTAAGATTAGAAAGAACGAACACATCACTAATCTCTCAGTCATATTTAACGTGCGTTACAGGACATGTCTCCACTTTCAAAATGAAATAGTGTTGCGCAATGCTCCAGATTCGTATGTCGATAGATCCGGCCACGCCCCCTATATTTGTAACCGTCATATTTCATGTGACAGATAGCACGCCTTTTTATCGCAAACTTTTTTGATTGCTCAATGGTTTACTAACCCACTTATTCGAACTTGTCAAAAAACTGTGCATATATAATTGTATCGAGGGTCGATATACAATTATATAAATTTTTGACATATGTCATTGGTGTAAACCTGTGAGTAAATGACGAAGTAATATACACTATTTTATTGTTACTATCTCATGGTAAATTGGCGTTAAGTTATCTTATACCTATTTTGCGCTTTGTTAATGCTAATAATACTTAATTTTGTATTGAATAAGATTCAAAATTGAGTGGCGGTGGACGTTAGATTAGACTGTATAACTATATAGTTATAGTGTATAGCAATATAGTTAATTATTCTTTCCTAAACACGAAGGAAGGGTTACCATCTTACTTAGCGTTAGATAATAGGTAAAGGTTTGATTTGTATTAAATTCTCGCTACTTAGGTATGTAGCCAAACATAAGCCACGAAATTCATTAAAGAAACTATTAGTCATATTTTAATTCCTTATATCCATTAGCCCTAGAAATCCCGGTTCCCAAAGTTAGAATATATTTTTGAGTTTTTGATTAGATATTTCACTTATTAATTGTTTGGGTTGGCATTAGGGTTGGAATTTTCACTCAATGTGCCGATAGTTGTTGCCACCTATCACTTTTTTTTATAGCATAGTCCTACAAATGAGCCAGTGGGTCACCTGATGTTAAGTGATCTCCACCGCCCATGAACATCCACAATACCAAAAGTGTCATGTATGGCGCAGTCGGCTTTAAAGGATAGGAATAGGAATAAGGGAAGGGAAGGGGGAATCTGGGCCTACGGATATCTCACTTACCATACAAAACGCGACAGTAAACTGTCACTTTACGTTGGTTTTCTGTGAGACAGTGGTACTACCCCGGTCGAGCTGGCCCATTCATGCTGTAGACAAATAAGTCTGCAGCGTGGCTGTACCACTTCTAAAACTTTAATAAACTCGACGAATCATGGGTTTATTAGCTGCACCCCTACATGCCCCTTCAGTGTAAAAGCGTGAGCATAGCTAGCTATATTTTTTTAGTGCCTCGATAGGCAGGCGAGCAGACGGGCCACCTGAAGGTAAGTCACCGCGGCCCATAGACTTCTACAATGCCAGGGCACAGCAAAGCCGCTGCCTACCGTAGCTATATTTTGTTTTGCAATTCAAATAACTTTTAATCTTTTGACTTCGCACTAGATTGCCTTGAAATGACATGCCAAAGAAAATAATTCAAGTCCGATATCGATCTAGAATTTCAATACATTTGTACGCAAATACAGAAAAACCTTAGAGTAGGCAACCAAAAGGAGACGGCATTACGCTCGAATCTTGAACAAATAATTCAGCAATGTCGGTGGGGGGCTTCGTACAACTACAAATAAACATGTGCACACAAATGCAAAATGTAATCACGTCGCTACGCACGCACACTACACCATTTCATACAACACTGGCAAATTTATGCACACAGTTACAAATTTATCTTGTTGTGAAATATATTTACAGTGTCATATATTGACAACTGTGTAAAAACAGTAGAGCGTAGCAATGTCGACACGAGGTATAGATAGCGTTGTCCTTATCTATCGATAGATAAAATAAAACAATTATAATTTATGAAATGTTTTAAGATTATTTTTTATGTGTATCATCTTTTCTATCGCTTTCTTGCAATCTCTGGGTGTGATTTCGTGAAAAGGGACGGAAGTAGAGAGGTATAGTTAAAAATAGTGTAAATTAATATTTCTAATTTAATCGAAATACTGTAAAGATATTAAAGGTAATGAGTACTGAGAAAAATACAAGCCAAATAAGCAAAAATAAAAACATTATTTTTTAGATTTTTTTTTAAATAATACGCCTTTAATTTATTTAATCTATACTATTATATAAAGCTGAAGAGTTTGTTTGTTTTGAACGGGCTAATCTCAGGAACTCCTGGTTATATATAACATCACGCTATCACCAATAGGAGCGGAGCAGCAATGAAAAATGTTGCAAAAACGGGAAAAAATTATTCCTTGTGAGAGCTTCCGTTGCGTACGCTGCGTTAACGGTTAAAGTTACATAACAATCATGTACGACGAAATTGTTCCTCTTAAAACGTTCTAATAAAAGTCCGCGATAGCATATGTTTATCTATTTCGGTTGGCTCACTATAACATTTTTAATGGTTATCGAATTTGTTCTGAAACAATGTATTATTTGGAAAGGGGTTTTTATAAACATGGTATTAATCCTTATCCAAATAAATACTTTATTCATCACAAGTATTTAATTTTGAACAAAGTTGCCCTTTACGTCATTTGATTTCAATGAATATCTTAGGAGATATTACAGTTTTAAAATATCTCCGCAGCAAAATTAATATTGTTGTTTGTATGTCTGTTTCTTATCTTTTCATGACTAAACGGGTGAACGAATCCTAATGAAATTCAGTAGAGGGATAGATTATATCCTAGGGAAGGACATAGGGTATCTTTTGTCTCAAAAAAATATCTTGAAAGGGGTGAAATAGAGGTTAAAAGTTTGTATGGGCAATCCGTAATACTTCAACTTAGGGATCTAAAAATTCATATTTAGGATTTAGGTAAAAAATAAAGAAATACGTGTTTCAACGTTTTTACCAAATCATCCCTTAAAGGGCGAAGTGAGGAGTTAACTTATGAGGTATTCTTTAAATGTAATCTCAAGCTTCAGGCACAACACTTTTTTTTGTCGCAGGGAAAGCATTTTATTACTACCGTCCGCTTCGGGGGGAAGCGGAATGAGAATAAAACAGTTATGCTGGACTAGCCGGTCTTACGACCCAGCACCCCCTCGCCCGGATGATGGCTATCCGGGCTGCGGCTGGGCCGAGTCCCTACTACTTATGTACACCCAACCGGACACTACCAGCTAAAACCCCGCGGTGGCCTTCTTCGACACTTACGGAGTGATCCCGGGGTATTATAAGGAGTGCTAGAAGTTTAAGTTAGGAGTTGTGCCTGTCAAGCCATCTAGACAGTCACAACACCTGAGATTCAGGACGATCGCTATAGGTGTCTCAGTGCAGAAGACAACTCCTTGCATTGATACTTCTGCTCCCGAAAATAAACTCCACGGGGGCGGAGCCGCGAGCAACAGCTAGTATGGATATCCAGCTGTTGTTACATTACTTAGGACTAAGTTATAATGAGGTAACAATAATCTTACTATTAATGAACAACATTTTAAGGATACCACGACATGCGTTAAGAAAAAAAAGTAACACCAGTATTCAATAAAAGTAAAAGGTTAATTAAATTTTCAAAAATAACAATGAGCATTACCAAATGAGAATTTAATTAATAAATTAATAATAAAATATATATATTTTATATCTAAGTATAACAATATTATAGAATTGTAGCTATAAGAAAAAATGGTTAGCTATATGTAGAGCTAACCGTTTTGCCACAACAGCTTTTTTGAATTTTGGCAATTTATCAACAAATACATCATACCTACATACATCGTTTCACAAATAGAGTTATATGATTTGGACAAACGGGATATGGCAGAGAATTGTTTTAGGTCGGTTCTGGTCTCTTGGTTTCTTATATAAGTAAACTCGTCTTCTTCTGTTTTCCTAATGAAAACACGACCTTGCTTACTTAATCTACACGAATTTGTACTCTTTTTCTTTGACGATCTGGCGAGCCGCTGCGTGTAATTTGTTTTTAGGTGAAAGGTGCTCAACAATGTAAAGCGGCGATTTATTACCTCCAATGCCTATGTGAGCAGTACTGAGCTTGTCGTTTGGATTTGCCTTATTAAAATTTATTGTTTTCGCTAAAATGTATCCCGAAGCCTAGAGGTAGCCAATTTAACAATGATTGAGCGAGGTCTCTTGTCGTCTCTGTTACTTTTTACCACATGAGTGCAATGATGAATGTCGGATTCTTTCAAGTTGCAGGATACCTTAGACAGCTGAGTAATTATAGATAGCAAGTTTTACTGTTTGTGCTCGGGGACACACTTTATCTCAAGATTGTTAGAACGGTTATGCTGCTCAGCAACCTGAAGCCTGATTTGCAGATCCTGTAACGTATATGTTAACTGAACGTTCTCTTTCTTTAGCTCTCCCAGTGTGTCTTGGTATTTGGCGATGGCGGATTTGGTGGTTTCATAATTTTCATTATTTCCTGTTTTATGAATTGATTTTCGAGATTGAAATTCGGTTCTCACCATCTGCTTAAGGGTTTGGTTAAGCTCCTGTGCTAAAGCCAATTTCATGACATTGAATTCTTCTCTTATTATTTCCCTAGCGTCTTTCTTTGTAATAACTGACACGGAAGAGTTTAAGCCGGAACTTCCACTAATTGCGCTAGTATCAACAGTGGCTTTTTTCGATGCGTAATATTGTCATTAAAAGGTAGCGAGTCATTATTGTTCCTTGACTTGCCGGGTGAGTCAATGGGACGTAAAGGTGTATTACTGTTATCAGTTTTTGGTTGCTTTGCACATCATCCGTGACACTTCCATTTTTTTTGGTCAACACTAATTGTAGAGTAGCGTTTTTCAGGTATGTCATGTCATGTCATCAGCACATGCAACACAACAATGACGGCCTTTGCAAATTATTTTAAAATGTTGATTACTCACTCGTTTTGAGGTATTCCGATTATACCTCAGCAAATATACCACCGGAAAGTACACAACACGACCTTTCCAATGGTATATAGTTTGTAAGAAAATGGAGTGTTCTGTTATTCCATAAAATTTCAAATTAAATAAGCGGAGCCAAGAAATACAGTGTTACTGGTAACGAATGCGATTAGCAAATGCTGTGAATGAAAGTATTGTATGTCATTGAGAGCGATTATCGCCTGTTTTGGTGTGGTAGCCGGCTAACGGCTATCTATTATGAAGAGCATATAAAAAGGGCTTGAGATCTCGACATAAAAACAGGGTGTCCCAAAAGTCGACGTCAAGCCGGAACCGGGTGAAAAGGCAAGTCATACCGGTTAACAAAAAAATTTAAAAAAATCTAAGTTGCTTGTTTTTAAAATTATAGGCATGGCCCGGTTTTTTCAAAGTATAATCCTAACTTTTTTTAATATAGGTACCGGATACATTTTTAGGATCACATTTTTTTGACAAATACTTTATTCTGGTTTTGTCATATTTTGTGACATTCCTAGTGTGTTAGAACTATTTACATTAAAAGTATGTGTTTAGAAGACAGTCCAGATGGATTAGTAATTTTATCGATAACCTTTATAAGTTTATCTACAACACTATTTGAGTCTTGCATAAACGACAGTGTTACCACATAAACCACCCAAAATGCTACACTGGCATAAAGTTTATGAAATTGTAAACTTAGTCGATATGTCAACTCTCCTAATATTTATAAATTAAGAAGCATAAATAAAGTAATCCTACAAATATTATAAATGCGTATGTTTGGATGGATGCATGGTTGTTTGATATCCAATCACGCTACAACGGCTGGACGGATCTACTTAAAATTTGGCACGGAGATAGATTACAGTCTGGAAAAGCACATAGGCTACTTTTTATCCCGGAGAAATGTACAGTTCCCATGGGATAGTTTAGTTTTTCACAGAGCAAAGGATCGACATGATTTTTTGCATAGTGGCAGTTTAGGGATCAGAAAATGGCAAAGACCACTTTTAACTCGAAAAAATGCACGCTTCTTATGGGATAGCAAAATATAGAAGGTTAAAATGCTCCAAGACCTACACGCGGGCGGAGCCGCGGGCAACATTAGTTAAAAATGAATATTAAAAAAACAACTTGCGTTTAAGATATTAAATGCAAATAAATTTTACACTACTGTGGCTAAAAGATTAACCTGGCAACATTTATTACCCGATGATAATTTTTAGAAATTATATGTTTTGTTGCTTTTAAGGATAATATTACTTAAAAAAAATACGTCCAGGTGAAAAATAATGTTGTATTTTTGTAAGTTTGATGTGTCAGATCTATTTTTAGATGTTAATACCGCTACAGGCTCGCATTTTGAGGGAGCTCAATTCGCACGTGATGTCACTTTTTGAGTGGCGGATCACGAAGCGCAACTCGTTTTATAGAACGTGTATGAGCACCGTGCTCTTACATTTGTCATACGGGGTAAGCGCTCAATGGCGTCTCCAGTGTTAAATACTCTAAGAGAAAAACATATCTAGAATAGAATGGCATATGTTTAAATAAATGTGATCCTCCTCCACAAATATGTTGGACATTTCGTAATTATTACAAATTAATAGATAGATTAGATCTTAATTACAAAACAGATACCTTATATATTTGCTCATTTATTCTCACTAAAAAGAAACAAATATTATAAATAGTAGTAAAATTAATTTAAAAAACATAAAATTATACCATTTGAAATTAAATGAGGATAAGATTACAAGAATGTGTCACAAAATACATAATATGTAAATTATTAATCGACAAAATTATTCAAAATACGTTGCAAATTACAAATATTTGCAAACTCATTTAAAAACTAACAGAAGTTAACAAACGACTGCATTTATTACGTCTCATCTATCTGAATTATAGAGCCAGAATCAAGTTTAATCCATCTCGCTTCTTTATAACATTTCTGAAAGAGACGAAACACATGACTCTCACTAATTTAATCTGAATGTAATCGAGAATCATAAAAGTGTAAAACTATTATCCAAATTACAGAAACGCATCCACTCTTTTTTATTAAAATATGCAATAATTACAAGCATATGCTTTCAAATCATTAAACGAAAGGTCTAGCTCGCATAAAAATGATGCCACAACAGAAAATAATCATAAGACGCCGTAAAAATAAAATTATTAATGCCATTTGTGTATGTCGGCGTGCATTCGTATGGCTATTTACGCAAGCTTTTAGTTAAGAATCCATTTTATTCTGGGAGGCAATGGTTGATTCAGTATTATGCTCTATAGAAAGTCATTCCTAATATTTAATGTATTTTTATTATGCCTCGACTGCCGATTGCCGACTGCCTCGGTGACGCAGTTGTAATTGCACATGCGTTACGACTGCTACGCTGAGATCTCGGGTTGGATCCCCGGGTAAAGTGATATTGGATTCTCAGTCAGGAGTCTGGAATTTGTGCCCGGTATGGCGATAGGCTTGCCCCCTATCACATGGGACCGAAATAAATTCGGCGAAAAGTGGGTGTACTGGTTACACCTCTGCCTACCCCTTCAGAGATTACAAGCGTGATATATGTATGTATGTTTAATTATGTCAGGTAACCTGATGCCATAGGACGCTTTAAAGGGGAGATTGTAATGCGTTCACGCTACTCTGGTTATATTATGTCACAATGCTATGTGTTGCCCTTTTTTATCGATATTGCATTAACGCAACACTGGCTTTTAATTACCGTTAGTCGTCGCGCTTGTTTTGATTATTTTTTATCGATAATTTATATATATTGTGACAAAAGTTATTTATTGCTTATAGTTCATATTTATATAATTTATTATGACCACGGCTCAGCAGGGAATTAGCCGGAAATGTTGTAACGGAATGACAGAAATACTTTTTTTTAAATAATAATACATACATAACATTGTTCCACTGCTGAGCACAGGTCTCCTCTACTAGTGAGAGGGGGCCTTAGTCCACCACGCTGACCTAATGCAGGTTGGTATGGACTTCACATACCTTTGAAATTCGTACGAGAATTCTCAGGTATGCAGGTTTCCTCGCGAACTTTCTTTCACCGATAAAACAAGCGATAGAAAACAATGAATACACATGTAACTCTAGAGAAATCCGAGGTGTATGCCATTTGTGCTGGTGTCGAACCTACGACTTTTGTCGACTACTACTTTACTCCAGCTATCGCTACTCTTCAAAATAATTAAAAATATTTTTATTTGGTTAAAAAACCTTCTAATATTGACTTATATCCAGGAATAATATAATATAATAATATTCATATATAACATGTCAAGTCTTCAATTAAATATAAACAACCAATTAGAGATTTCCTAACCTAAAGTAACACGTTGCCATTTAATTATGAATCTTAAAACATACAAAACTGAGTGCAATTTTACATAAAATAAGTGGATTTCCTAACCTAACCTAACCTACAAGTACTTCACTCTATATGTCATAAACAGGTGATAATGTCACATCACATGCCAAATAACTGCTTTTATCCACATTATGCCTTATAATAACAAGATAAATGTATTAACTTTTTTTTTATATATCATAGTCCGACAAACGAGCCAGTGGGTCACCTGATGTTAAGTGATCTCCACCGCATGAACATCCACAATACTGAAAGTATCATGTATGCGCTGTCGGCCTTAAAGGACAGGAATAGGGATTAGGGAAGGGAATCTGGGCCTACGGATATCTCACTTACCATACGAAACGCGACAGTAAACTGTCACTTTACGTTGGTTTTCTGTGAGACAGTGGTACTACTCCGGTCGAGCCAGCCCATTCATGCTGTAGACAAATGTGTCTACAGCGTGGCTCTACCACTTTTATATTATTCATGTAATTTGTTCACCAACGCTTTAAAATTACCCGCAGATATTGAGATGAACCAATAATACTCAGCGAGAATGCGTGAAAAAAATTTCAGAGTGTGCTTCGTTTGTTTATTTATTTCAATGCTGATTGTGTTTGAATGAAATAAGTGGAAACATTTAGATTTTTTTTTTCTAAATAATATGTGTTTTAGGTTAGGTAAAGTTATATACTCATCTTCCATCTTGGTTTAAATTGTCGTAGTTATACCATGCAACTTTAACGTACTTAATTCGCGCCATTCGTAGGCAAAGACAGGTGAATAAATTCACAATATACGCTTGCTAAACCTTTTTAGCATTCGGTAATTCGATTCAATGTGTCGTAATTTCCAACGATTTTCATAGTTAATACGATTAGATACTGCGTGGAAGGGGAATTATCTTTAAAGTGATAAGCCTGCTTTGCGGGTTGATAGCGGGCTTCCGATTATTTTATGAGTATTGCTTTTAAATGATAGATTTTATGTCAGGCATAGAATTGCAAGGAAAATAATATAAGTAGTTCAATGACTGGAAGACTGGCGTAAAAAAGTCAGCAGGCCGGCATGATTGTGTCGAGTAGTGAGAGATAATCTCTCGCTACTTGATACTCTACCTGGACGGCACTGCGCTTACCTTCAGGTGTAATGTGGTCACTTTACTAGGATAAAAAAATATGATTTCTTGACACGAAGCCATTATTAGTAATATAATCAGATGTATTATAGTTACATACATATACACTCACGCCTGTAATCCCAGAAGGGGTAGGCAGAGGTGTAACCAGTACACCCACTTTTCGCCGAATTTCGGTCCCATAATGTGATAGGGGGCGAGCCTATCGCCACAACTGCCACAATTCCAGACTCCGGGCTAATACTGAGAATTTCTAGATAGAAAAACCCAATATCACTTTACCCGACCCGGGGATCGAACCCGAGACCTCAGCACAGCAGGCATAGCTCATGCGCAGTTACAACTGCGCCACCGAGGCAGTCTATGTATTATAATTTTTGGATCTTTTTCTTTGTTTGAATAAAAAATATAATCTTTGTAGCGAATCTAACTTCAGATTCTAGGAAAATGATTCCATAGGGTAGTCACGCGAGTTTAACAGCTCTTGTTCCATACTAGGTCAATCCCACGCTATGCGGGGCGAAATGAAAGTAATACCATATCGACCGCTGGCTACAATGTTGCAGCATTGTCGAGATGGGACGGGAAAACAATTTGTGGGCCGTTTGTGGTGCGGCCGAGTGTTGCCAATGAGCGCAGTGGGAGTGGGAGTGTGGGATGTGGGAGAAGCGATGGCGGGAAATGTTATAGGATATTTACTTGATTAAATTCAGCAATATTAGAGTTTTTCAATGACAGAAAGAAAGAATTTATTTGGCTTTTCAGTAAAACAAAAAAAACATATAAGAAAATGCATTTTACAACGAAAATCGAAAAAGGATCAAGCTCAGCTTAATGCTGCAGCATTTACTACAGCACTGATTTGATGATTCTATTTTCAAATGTTTAGGACGTTTACTTGATTAAATACATGTCTGTATTCTTACTTCATCTTATTCATCATTACTTAACATCAGGTGACCCACTAGCTCGTTTGCCGGACTATGCTATAAACTGCCACCATCGTGGTATACAAAAAAAACCATGCACTCATCTTAAGCTTTCGATATCTTACTATATCTGCCTACTAGTAGTAAATGTATAAAGAACTTAATACACACACATACGTACACTCACGCCTGTAATCCCCGAAGGGGTAGACAGAGGTGTAGCCAGTACACCCACTTTTCGCCGAATTTCGGTCCCATAATGTGATAGGGGGCGAGCCTATCGCCATACCGGGCACTTTCCAGACTCCGGGCTAATACTGAGAATTTCAAGATAGAAAAACCCAATATTACTTTACCTGACCCGGGGATCGAACCCGGGACCTCAGCACAGCAGCAGTCGTAACGCAAGCGCAATTACAACTGCGCCAACTTAATGGGAATGCAAAGAACTTAATGGGATGGAATACGATATATCTTATGTTTTAATCCAGCCTAAAAAATATCTGTGTGCCTATTTTTTTATCCTGTCACGGCAAAGTGACCACACAGCACCTGATGGTAAGCGCAGTGCCATCCAGTTAGAGAATCGTCTAGCAAGAGACAATCTAAATCAATTTCATCCAAACCCAACAAAACTTACAGGTTATCACTTCAAATTCAACTCTGTTTGCGATTCTCACAAAACTTTAGCACAATAAAAAAATCCATCACCGAAATTACATATGCACCATTCTATTTCAAACGCAGCCTCCGCGAAGGCGTTCTGACAGGAACAAAGGGCATTTAAACCGGGCCAGATTTTATTAGGCAACATAATTTGAGGTTCACCCCAACATCTGAGTTAATTATATACGAGGTAAGTGCGGTTTTAAATGTTTTATTTGTGGAATACATTGTTGGTCGTTATAGGGTTGTGCAGGGTGATATAATCTTGATCCTTGGAAGGGGCTTGGTTATCAAAAACTCAAGATTATCGAATCCAAAAATGATCAACAAAAGAGTCCAAAGTTAGTGGAATTATAGTAATGATAATAATAAACCCAAAAGTCACACATATAGTTCTAAACCCACAGGTTAAACCTGTATCGCGGGTATCAAGAACTACTGAACTTCTGCTGGTGGTAGGATATTTATATCCGCCCGGATAGCGACCACCGTACACAGGGTGAAAAACCCGCCATAGTGGCACACGCAAGTGTGTCGCGTTCCGGGATCAGCCAGTGTACATCCGGTTTTTTGGGGGTCTAGAGTTGGGGTACAATGTTGGCCATTTTGCGGCCATCTAAGTACTCTGACAATAGACCCTCGACCGCTTCTTCACCTTCTTGCCCATGGCGTAGTGTGAAGGAGCAGGCCGGCATGATTGTGTTGAGTAGCGGGGGATAGATCGTCTCTCGCTACTCGATACCATCAGGTGAAGTGCGGTCACTTTGCCGTGCTAGGATAAAAAAAAAAAAACTGAGGACCGTAGTCCAGTAGTAGCAGTTCCTGCAAAACCCAGATCCGAATTACTTGTCGATCACACATTTGTCTTAGCGCGGGGATCGTACCCGCGGCCTCTTTCAAATTTTTTTTATCCAGGTACGGCAAAGTGACGACACTACTCCTGATGGTGAGCGCAGTGCCAACCGATTAGAGTATCTAGTAGCGAGAGACAATCCCCCGTAACTTAACACAATCATGCCGGCCTGCTTCTTCACACTACGACATGGGCAAGAAGGTGAAGAAGCGGTCGAGGGTCTAGTGTCAGAGTATCAGAGAAGGCTGCAAAATCCCCAGACATCGAACCCAACTCTAGACCCCGACAAAAATCAAATGTACACTGGGTGATTCCGGAATGCGACACACTTGCGTGTGCCACTATGGCGAGCTTTACACCCTGTGTACGGTGTTCGCTATCCGGGCGGATATGAATATCCTGCCAACATCAACAGCAAAACTTCAAAACTATCACATAAATAAGAATAAGACCTTAAATTTTTGCAGTCGGTTGAAAGTGCTCATAATCTGTATATATAAAAGAAGAAACTGACTGACTGACTGACTGATCGATCAACGCACAGCCAAAACGGCAGGGGTTAGAGACTTGAAATTTTGACAGTAGGTACCTTTTATGACGTAGGCATCCACTAAGGAAGGGTTTTTGGAAATACCACCCCTAAGGGGGTAAAATAGGGGATGATAGTTTGTATGAAAATCCGTCATTTTTGAAGTTAAGTTTATAAAAATAAGTATTTGGCCTTTTAGTCAAAAATAAAAAATATATAATTCAGGATTTTTGGAAATTCCACCCCGAAGGGGGTAAAATAGGGGAAGAAAGTTTGTATGAAAAACCTTCATTTTTGAAGTTAAATGCATGAAAATTGGTATTTTGTAGTGTATACTTTTTGTCTCAAACATGACCTCCACGCGGGCGGAGCCGCGAGCAACAGCTAGTAACCTATATTTTTAGTCAGATAATAATAAAAATATATATAAACACCATATAAATTCATGAATTTACTAGGCTCAATATGTCAGTATTGAACTCAACAAAACTGGAAAGTAACGGGTCTTAATACAGGAATCCTAATAAAGGTGTTGAAGGAGATTTAATACGAAATAATATTAACCGAGTATCGGTACGGTCGATCTAAAGTAACGCTGTACTGTACAAGGATCGAATTCTGAACAAAAATATACCTTACCCCATTCACTTAAGGTTGGCTAGTTGATAGGGACTCAAGGTCGGAAATATGGTATACAATATTTACAATACATACATATACACTCACGCCTGTAATCCCCGAAGGGGTAGGCAGAGGTGTAACCAGTACACCCACTTTTCGCCGAATTTCGGTCCCATAATGTGATAGGGGGCGAGCCTATCGCCATACCGGGCACAAATTCCAGACTCCTGACTGAGAATCCAATACTGAGAATTTCTAGATAGAAAAACCCAATATCACTTTACCCGACCCGGGGATCGAACCCGAGACCTCAGCACAGCAGTCGTAACGCATGCGCAATTACAACTGCGCCACCGAGGCAGTCAGTCAATATTTACAATGTTCGTTAGAAATGTGAGAAATAAGTTTACGTATTTTTGCTTTAGGTTTTTTGTTTAGAAGTTTTTTGAGCGTTTTGGCGCAAGATGCATCTTCTTCACAGAATTATGTATAAGGATATCTTTTCTGATCATGCGAGGGCTTTTACGACTGGCGTAGGGGTTAAACTGCCAGTCATGTGTTCTTTTTTTAAAACGTTTGACCTATCAATATCATAAAGGAATTGCAGTCTTTCAACTACCAGGCGGCACTTCTCTGCTTATAAACTTAAAATGTACCACATTTTCTCAACATTTATTTAGATAAAGAATATATTTTCTAAAATAACATTTTCATGATGCCATATTTATAAAAACCATGCGAATGACATTTTAATTAAACAAATTCGTAGGCAACTTCAGTGATGCCGTAAGAGCCAACATGCAGATTTTCAGAATCTTAAACATTTAAAAATCGAACATATTTCAATATTAAATTGAAACGAGTTATTATTATTTTTAACGTTATAACAGTGGTAGTGTCTGCGATTTCGCGTTATTTCATTAGCTTTATATCACTTTCCTATAGGTGTTATTCTGCCTATAATATATATTATTCCGCATTCCGAGCACGCTCGGTGTTGATATAAATTCCCTAATTAGCTGTCTAGACAAAGCGGAATTGAAATGTGCGGAACATACCACGTCGCATATAAATAGTGTTGAATTATCCTTTTCCTCAGCTATCTAGGCATAGAATTATGCATGGTAATATAAAAAATATGTGAAACATTTGCTCCCGGCTCCGCCTTGTAAACGTAGATTTCTAATTAAACAGATTTTAATACAACGTAAAGCTGATACTTTGGAAGTAGGCTTCGATTTATTTTTTTCGTATCGGATCAATGTTTCTAGAAAAAAACTTACCTATTTACTTAATATTTGGAATATATTCCACAGAAAATTGTTCGCAAGTAATAAGTCTTACAAAGACGTGAGTACTTTTACAAATGGACAAGAATTGACCTGGTGAAGGATCCAGTAGGTATCAGTCCACCTCTATGCCAAATTTCATTATGTGATAAACAGACAGACACAGTAACTTTTGTTTTATATTATTAGTGTGAATCAATACGACTTACGTATCAGTCTACCTCTATGCCAAATTTCATTAAGATTGGTTGAGTGTGATAAACAGACAGACAAATTTACTTCGGTTTTATATTATTAGTGTGAATCAATACGACTTACACACTAGACACAATCACGCCACGACAACATCGTCATACAAAAAGCAAATCAGCGTTTCCCGAGAAGCGTCTACGTTTAGCACGAAGGCTGTAGTATGCGCATGCGCAGAGCGACGATCTCCGAACACGCACCAATTAGCGCACTCGCCGCGGCTGCTGTCGTCGTCATAAATCGAACGGACCGTTAAACAGAGGCCACGAGGTTTGCTTGCGCGGTAGCGGAAGCGATTTAAGGGAGGAATTTTGATGGCATATGTAATAGTATGCCTTTTAAATTCCCAGATCAATTTGTGAATGAGGATTGGTTGTAAATAATTATATTAATAGACTAGAAAAAACACGATTTTTCATATAATGTATAAAAATATATTTTTTAATATTCATAGGACTTTAAATCATTTTTCGTTTTACTTACATAGCTGATTTGCCAACTGTTGTTTGCAAAGAAGATACAAATCCTAACAAGAGGTCGTCCAGACAGATTTCACATAACGATAACAATATGCAACGACTTCGACAGTCGTGACAAGGATAACTTTTATTATATTACAAAAATATAGAGAATATTTAGCTGGGAATAAAATGTCAAAAATCAAGCCCTGATAAAATAATAATAATAATACTAGCCCTGTACTAAACATTGTCCCACTGCTGGGCACGGGCCTCCTCTACTAATGAGAGGGGTTAGGCCGTAGTCCACCACGCTGGCCTAATGCGGGTTGGCAGACTTCTCATACCTTCGAAAAATTCTCCGATATGCAGGTTTCCTCACGATGTTTTCCTTCACCGTTAAAGCAAGCGATAATTAACATTTTAATACACACATAACTTTAGAAAAGTCAGAGGTGTATGCCATTTGGGTTTCGAACCTACGACTTTCGTCTTGGCAGTCCGTACCGCAACCAACTAGCTAGCAACTGGCTATCGCTGCTACTGAAGCCCTGATAGTTTTTATATTAGTATTAGAGAAGTTACACATACATTATCACACGCTGTTCTTGTGGGTATCAATGACACATTATCAATTATTAACAACTAGTAGTCCCGGAAAACGAAATTTTCGTTAAAAAAATAAGAAATTCAAATTTTGACAATAGCCTATCGGATCTAAAATATCGTATATTTTTAATTGGACCCAACCACACACCTAGATAAAATTTCATTGAAATCGGTTTAGTGGTTTCAAAGTCTATAACGGACATAAGTAGAAAAAAATTGCTTTATATAGATAAGCCTATTATTACTAATGTAAATATACTTACTCATTCTACATTCCTACTTCCCTACTGACCCATTGTAATCAACTCCGAAATAAGAAAGTCAATTGGTATAGATCGGGTTTAGCGATAAGACCGCTCGATGTTACATACATTATGTATGGACTGTTGTTTTTGAAATAAATGATATTCAATTTAATTCAATATTATAGTTTCCTTTGTATAGGTTTCGCAAATGGCGTAAAATAAATTATAAGCTATAACTAACATACCAACGCTTGTTTCGTGGCCTCACGCTTAGCCGGACCCCTACTGCTTCGGGAATCTCCGCAAAGATCTCCACATTCGGAACGGCGCATATAGATTTCGGAATTCTAAATTTGAATTTAAATCGCGATAACTATTTAGCGGCCAGTTATTTCGTTAGGGGAAATCATGTTGTATCTCATTTTGCTATATACTGCAATTCCATATCTGTTCTGTTATAGGCAATGACAGGTGTTTCTTGAAAGATAAATTAGTCGAGGTTAAATTGAAGGTAAATTATTACCTACAGTAGACACAAAGTCTTAGTAATTTCCATGTTTGGTTTTGTATCTTTTGTAACAATTACTTGTGAGTCCTGGAAGAAACACGATTGATTTGTAATTTTTAGTGAAAATATAGAAAAAAGGTCTTCCTTTTCTCAACTGAATGAAATATTGCTTTTTTTTTATACCACGTTAGTGGCAAACAAGCTTACGGCCCGCCTGATGGTAAGCGGTTACCGTAGCCTATGGACGCCTGCAACACCAGGAGTATCACATGCGCGTTGCCGACCATTTCATTGATTGATGTCCAAAAATTCCCAAATATCTTAAATAAACTGATAGTCTACTTCAAGAGGTAGATATAATGTGTTTTAATTACGAGGTAATTTGAAGGGTCGGCAACGCGCATGCTCCTGGTGTTGCAAGCGTCCATAGGCTACGGTAACCGCTAACCATCAGGCGGGCCGTAAGCTTGTTTGCCACCATAGTGGTATAAAAAAACGGTAACCAAATCGTAATGCTTAATAATCCTAACTTTTTGTTTTTTTAATATATTTTGAACATATTGAAAGTCCAAACCGCTTAACTTCACTTAAATAAATCACACACTAATCCTTGAATATAGTGTATTAATAATTCCTTTAAAAATTTCACAGTTTGTCGTTTTGAATGTATGAAATAAAACGATTCAGATACTTGCCTTCGAGACGTTATAATGCAATCTTACGAGTTGTCCTGTCTCTTTCGCTATTATGTGTAAAACATCATGCCGTCTCGTTCTGATATATTTTACAAATCTATTCAATGTGAATTTGTATTTTATTAGTTTCTGAAATATTTGCGTTTACTTCACCGGGATTATTTAGTTATTGCTTTTTTTATACATATATATTCACAATATTTAAAGGTAGATTTATTATATGATTACCTAAAAAATGGTCTCATGTTTTATGTTTCATGTTTATATATACACAGTCAGGTCATAAGTATTGTCACACAGTAAAAACTTTTATTTTAGAATGCTGGCCACAAAAAAGTTTATTGAATTTGAATTTCAAATTGTTCATGAAAATAAAAATGTATACTTTTTAGAATTTTACTCATTTTTAAATATGGAGTGGACGCTTAAAGAAGACCGTGTTGCAGTAATTGCGTTGCATCGTTGCGGTTACGCGCCAATTCAAATTTTTGACATACTGAAAAATTTGAATATAACCAAAAGATTCATTTATCGTACCATCAAACGATACAATGAAGACTCTAGTGTAGATGACAGGTCAAGAAGTGGTCGCCCTCGGTCTGTTAGGACTCCAGCAGTGATAAAAGCTGTGAAGGCGCGAATTCAAAGAAATCCCAAACGTAAGCAGAAACTGTTGGCCCTTCAGATGGGGTTAAGCAGAACCACGGTGAAAAGGGTGTTAAATGAAGACTTAGGGCTTCGGGCATATCGAAGAAAACAGGACATCGTTTGAATGCTCGTCTAATGGACCTGAGACTGAAGAGATGCTGCGCTTTGTTGAAGCGGTACGCGGGAAAAAAATATCGGGAAATTCTTTTTTCAGATGAAAAAATTTTTACCGTAGAAGAGAGCTACAACAAACAAAATGATAAGGTGTACGCACACAGTAGTGAAGAAGCGAGCAACCGTATTCCGCGTGTCCAACGAGGTCATTTTCCATCCTCGCTCATGGTATGGTTGGGAGTTTCTTATTGGGGCTTAACAGAGGTACATTTTTGTGAGAAAGGTGTAAAAACGAAGCAGTTGTGTATCAAAATACAGTCCTGACGAACCTTGTGGAACCTGTTTCTCATACCATGTTCAATAACAGGCACTGGGTATTCCAACAAGATTCGGCGCCAGCTCATAGAGCGAAGAGCACACAAGACTGGCTGGCGGCGCGTGAAATCGACTTCATCCGGCACGAAGACTGGCCCTCCTCCAGTCCAGATTTGAATCCGTTAGATTACAAGATATGGCAACACTTGGAGGAAAAGGCTAGCTCAAAGCCTCATCCCAATTTGGAGTCACTCAAGACATCTTTGATTAAGGCAGCCGCCGATATTGACATGGACCTCGTTCGTGCTGCGATAGACAACTGGCCGCGCAGATTGAAGGCCTGTATTCAAAATCACGGAGGCCATTTTGAATAAACTTTAGTGTCATAAGAATCTATGTTTTGTTAAGTTTATTTTGGTATATAAATAGTTACATAATGAATAAACTTGTTTCAATTATTTTATATTAAACATGTGACAGAATTTATGACCTGACTAGGTACTGTATTACGGATTTTCATGAAAACTTTCATCCCCTATTTTACCCCCTTAGGGGTGGTATTTCCAAAAACCCTTCCTTAGTGGATGCCTACGTCATAAAAGGTACCTACAGTCAAAATTTCAAGTCTGTAACCGCAGCCGTTTTGGCAGTGTGTTGATCGATCAGTCAGTCAGTTTCTTCTTTTATATATACACTAGCTGTTGCTCGCGGCTCCGCCCGCGTGGAGGTCATGTTTGGGAGAAAAAGTATACAATACAAAATACCAATATTCATGCGTTTAATTTAAAAATGACGGATTTTCATACAAACTTTCATTCCCTATTTTACCCCCTTAGGGGCGGAATTTCCAAAAATCCTGAAACATGTATTTTTTATTTTTAACTAAAATGCCAAATACTAATTTTCATGAATTTATCTTCAAAAATGACGGATTTTCATACAAACTTTCATCCCCTATTTTACCCCCTTAGGGGTGGTATTTCCAAAAACCCTTCCTTAGTGGATGCCTACGTGATAAAAGGTACCTACTGTCAAAATTTCAAGTCTCTAACCCCAGCCGTTTAGGCTGTGCGTTGATCGATCAGTCAGTCAGTCAGTTTCTTCTTTTATATATACAGATATAGCGGTGGGATTTCCTTAACACTGTGCGTTGCGTAAAAAAACACACTTAGTTCCAAGAACTGAGAAGTCTGCTAAACCAATCGGTGTATTAAAATAATATCTTAATATGGCTTCATTACGAAACTTAGTCTAAATAACATTTTTTAAAGAGTCACACACATAGTTCTGTCTCCACACTAGGTCAAACCTGTATCGCGGGTATCAAGAACTACGAGGGACTACGGTCCCACAACACCCAGACCCGAAACAACTATCTGTCACACAAACATTTGTTTCGGTGCGGGAATCGAACCAACGGACTCTCGATATCGATATTTGAGTCCTAATTTTTCAACGCCCTATTTAATTCACATTTGCCATATGCTAAAAGAATTGTGAGATCCTAAAAATAGACATAGCTACATTTTACAAACAAATTCGATACAAAATAAAAGCTTTCAAAACAATGCACCCAGAATGCCTAGAGCTTCAGCTGATTTATCTTTGGAGTGGTCAGCACTGAAATCGTCAAGGACTAAGGCCTAACCCCTCATGAGTAAAGCCCATTTCCCAGCAGTGGGACTGCACAATGCTGATATTTTCATTACATACTAGCGGGCCCGGCAGACGTCGTCCTGCCCGGAAAAGCAGCGCCACAATAAATATGATATTTTAAATATCACAATCTATGGCATTTCTCCCACAAATCCCAGCAAATCAAATTTGGTGACATACCGACAGTAGCGCCACGTACCGGGGCCAATTGTGTTTTCAAACCATCCAGGAACCCATTGAAATGTACACACAAAATTTCATCCGAATCGGTCAGGCCGTATTTAAGTTTTAGCGAGACTAACGAACGGCGATAGATTTTTATGTATATATATATATAAGGTCTCGTAAAATAAAACATATATTTTTCACAAACATAACTCACATTTGTACCTTGAACCACCTCGAACTCAAAGTAAAAAAAGGGTTTTACCACTCTAAAACCATTACAAAAGGTGACAAGTTGTCAAAACACAATTAGAGCTCGCGAACACAAATTCCTCAACAAAGAATAGAACACAGGACAACAATGTTGCGAGACTAAAGAATACAATCCACGAGCAATCTTCACGGGGCCGGCCGCCCTGTCATATTCAATGTAAAACAGTTCTTATTTATCGAGTATTAGGTGTATAATAGATAAAATGGGTTATTTTTATGGTGTAAATAGTTTACACGTTGTATTTAGGTTACTTTATTATAGTTCAAATTACTTTGACAATAAGTTCGGCGAACCATACATCAGTTGCGCCACTACCTACCCCTCTGTAATACAAGCGTCAATTTATTTATCTATTAAACAAAAAATTACAGAATTATTAAATGGAATTTAATATGTATTTAATGATTACGGTGGCGTAGTTGTTATCGTACGCGGTACGCGACTCCCCTTGCCGAGGTCTCGGGTTTGATCCCCAGGTCGAGTAAAACTGATATTGTGTTTTTCTATCACGAAAACCCAGTATTAGCCCAGAGTCTGGAATTGTGCCCGGTATGGCGATAGGATCGCCGCCTATCAGATAATTCCAGACTCCAGGCTGATATTGAATATTTCTAAATAAAAAAACTCAATATCACTTTACCCGACCCGGGGATCGAACCCGAGACCTCAACACAGCAGACGTAACACATGCGCAATTACAACTGCGCCACCGAGGCAATTGGTGTTAATTTAAAGCACACATAATAATAAAACTTGCATAAATCCTTAACACTTACACGAACAGAGGATGTGTACGATGATTTTCAACGATTGTCGATAAATCTTATTCAAGAAAACATTTATTTGGTTTAATTTATTTACGATTTCTCTGTAGCTTAAGACGAGTTCACATTCATGTCATAAAATCAAGCTGTTTTTGGTTTGATGGTATTGAATTTGAAAATATAAATAACAAATAATTTAATTAAACAATTTTTATTGAACAATAATAGAAATACGCAGATACGATATAGTAAATTACAGTTAATTCATAATTTTAATCAAATTATTATAATCATATTAATTGCAGAAAGAAGTAAATTACGGTTAAAACGTAATTATAAATTAGATTTACGTCTTATATGATTTCGTAAAAGTTTTCTCCATTATATTATACATTTCCAACAATACTTGACCTATGTAAACACACCTCAACGATCGCTACGACCTGCCCTTAAGAATTTCTTTATACGAATGACCCCAAAAGTCGGCGCAATATCATAAATCAATCAAAAAACTAATTAAAATTAACAGTAAAGGTTCGTCAGATGCACAATAACAATACTTGCTTGACTTTTTTTTATAGAAAATATTGCTAACATATGGATGAAAATGTTGAATTATACGCATGACAGTTGTGTCGAGCGGATTCCTACAAAATTTCTAATAGGTTTAGTGTAATTGTCCTAACCTTATAGTCATTAATAAGAATATGAATGAAATGAAATGTTATTTTTTATTTGTTGTCTTCATTTGAATTTTGTTTTATATAAAGTAATTATTAACTAAGTTTATATTTTGTTGTCAGGTGTAATACTTGTGTTAGCTGTGGTTGCCTGTAACTGGGTAGCATGGACCAAAAAGTTTGTTATGTTTAATTATAATATAATATGTACCACCCACTGGCGATCCATTTAAATAAATAAATAAATATCTGAAATGTCTAAAGCGTTCAACAGCTTATTATAAACATAGTAATGGACTATATCAATTAAATTGTACTGGTTAAAAGTGTAATAGAAAGCCAAATCTACATGCTTATGACACCTCCCTTTTGTATGTTATGTTATTGCTACACTTTTGAAATGTAATATCTCTTATCTGTTTCCATAGTGTTAGTATGAACCTAAAAAATATATTCAACGTTTTAACGATAGGACTGCAAAATAGATAAATTATGCACATTCTAATTCCAATTTCACATTAATATTATGCTTAAATTCAAATAGACGTATTTATATTGAATTCCAAGAAATCAGCATTAACACCATTCTGATTGAAACTTTATAGTCATATCTACACCCCGGTATAACACTACTATTGATGTTATAATAGAACCGCAATACGATTGCCGTTTTGTGCAAAGAATCGTGTTGAAATCGCACCAATTTGCGCGACGATGGCTCGACGCGATGCATTCCCGTGTGTCCGCACATTATAAAGGAGACCTCCCGTAATGGCACACTCGATTTTATGATCATACTAATTGGCAATACGAAATAAACGTGGAAATATGAATGCATAAAAGTCCAAGCCAGTCCACGCAGATCAGTTGTAATTGATTTCGCGACACTAGCGCAGTAAAATGTCCCGGTTGCGACGTCTAGTTGGAATAGATGCCATGCCGGTGCGAAAACTAATACGTGTTTTTAAACTATCACAATAAGGGATTTACATTGATCCCTTTTTATTACTGTAATAAAGTGGTATGAGGGTTAATTTCCTTGCTAATGATGTACTCGTTATTTCTTACTAGGTCTCTCGCAGAGTCCCTCTTTGTAGATATCATCGCTTTGTCATATTCTGCCATAAAGCAGCAGTATGGGTTCTATTTTAATGGACATAAAACCAGTATTATGAGATTTAACATAAGGTTGGCAATTTAATTTAAACGTCATTTTTTGCGATATTGAGTTATACATATTCGAAATTAGCAAATTTTTCTGCTTCTTTTGAGCCTAGATTCCATTTTTTGTGCACTTTCTGGTGCTTAAATTAACCTGTAAAACAGGGTACATTTTTTTCAGAAAATAATGCTCAGTAATGCCTGAAAATAAGTCATAAAGATGCAGTACGTGCTTACATAAGTAATATATTAATTCTTCTAAAATGCCATAGTTTTTATTGTAATTTATTTTCCGATAAACAAAAAAAACTTTAAACATCTCTCCTATAACTTTTCAAAAATGTCGCTAAATTCAAATAGCCGCCAACCGTCAATATTATTTAGAATCAATCAACCGCGGAGCAGTGTCATGCAGTGCTTTATAATTCGAAGTTCTAAGTTGTGATTCTAGTGTGCTGTGCTGAGGTCTCGGGTTCGATCCCCAGGTCGGGTAAAGTGATATCGGGTTTTTCTATTTAGAAATACTCAGTATCAGCCCGCAGTCTGTAATTGTGACTGGTTTGGCGATAGGCTCGCCCCCATCACATTATGGGACCGTAATAATTCGGTGAAAGTGGGTGTACTGGTTGCACCTCTGCCTACCCCTTCGGCGATTACAGGCGTGAGTGTATATGTATATATGTACTCAATTTCATTCCTTTTAGGCCGGCAATGCAGCTATTATTTCTGGTGTTGTGAATATTCATGAATACATACCGTCACGTGCCCGCTAGCTCGTTTGCTAGCTTCTACTGTCACAAACAGGCTTGAATTTCCACTAGTCCTTAAATCAGAAGAAGGCCTAACCACTACCTATACAAATATAAAATTACGTTTCAAACTGACGTAACTCAATTTGTCTCCGCACGTAACAATGAACAGTAACTCATCGGTTATTTAGTTCCGTTAACTAATAAAGTTTTAGCACCATTTTAACTACACGTTGCTGAGGCAGCCATTGTTTGCGAAGGCACGTTAAACGCTGAGCCTCGCCTGCGCCCGGTCCGGTATTGTGAGGTGACAGTTGCATCGTTGACATATGGCTTCTGTTGCATTCTGAGTCTTCGGCTCATTGGTCTATGTATTACTTAGGCCGTGTGGTTTCGTCAGTTCGATCCCCAACGGGGCCTTAGATCTATATAAATAATAAAAATAATTTAAATGGTAGGCAGCGGCTTTGCTGTGCCCTGGCATTGCAGAAGTCTATGGGCGGTGACTACTTACCATCAGGTGGCCCGTGTGCTCGTCTGCCTATTCAGGCATTAAAAAAAAACTAGCCCTGTATTAAAAATTGTCCCACTGCTGGGCACGGACCTCATCTACTAATAGGGTCAGGCCTTAGTTCACCACGTTGGCCTATTTCGGGTTGGTAGTCACATACCTTCGAAATTCTTTTGAGAATTCTCAGGTAAGCAGGTTTCCTCAAGATGTTTTCCTTCGCCGTTAAAGCAAGCGACAATTAACAAAGAATACACATACAGATCTATATATGTTATATTTATTCAATCATTTTTTTTTATTATATCAATTTAACGCTTGCATTCCCGAAGAGTTATATCAAAGATGCTTCTAGTGCATTTAGCAGTAGTGTGAAGAAGCTAATCAGCAGGCAGGCATGATTGTTGAGTGGCGAGGTATAGTGCCTATCGCTACTTGATATTCTAACTGCGCTCACCATTAGGTGCAGTGTCGTCATTTTGCAGTGCCAGAAATTCTTTGCGTCGAGCTTATTTCTGCCCCATAAAACGAGGTTGGGATTATTGTCAAAACAGACACTAATTCTAAGCAACTTTTGTACCTACAACTTTTTCAAAAAACCGTATTGTTTCCGGGATATTGCATCTTCATTAGTATACTTTAAGTTGGCCAAGGCTTACTACGACCCATTCTGACTAACCTTGACTTTATATTAGTCATTTTAATTTATGAGCTTTTGCTAGCTCTGCCGTAAAAAGCATTTTGGGACGTTTTTTTCATATTAGATGTGACTTACGATACTCAAACATACCTAAATCTTTTAATTTGTGAAAAACTGTGTCAGTTTAAAAGTTATAAATATTACCCCTACATGCATAAAAAAGCCTCCTTATTTTAATAGTAGGCTTTAATGAATGAATAATAAATACAGAATAGATATATAAGTGTTGCACTAAGAAATCTTATTTCATATTCTACAAAATTATCTTCAAACTACCCACAAATTCGTGTCCACTTCAAAGAGCAAGGTAAACGCACCAATGTTCGGCATATTAATTTTAGTTTATTAGTATTATGAAATTAGGTGCACACCGTATGCGTGGGCAGTCTGTGCTCGAAACGCGATCGATTTATGTTCTTTATTGGACATTACTTATTGGAAGGACGAGTCAGCATTTAGATTGATTCATTACAGATGCCTATCTGTCAAAAGTGAAAGCTTAAGTTTCGCTTTAGACCTAACTAGTTTATTTTTGAACCTGCGCAGTAAAATGGAGTGTTATAAGTAGGATTTTAGTCTGGGGAAATTAAGTTCCTTTACAGATAGACTTTCAATGCATTTTTTATTTTTACACATAAAATCACGCTCACCGCTCTAAACACTGTCAAGCTGTTTTACGTAAAATTTTTAAGACAGAGACAATACCCCAGTCAAGGCTGCCCATTCATACTGTAAGCAAAACCGTCGGCAGCATCTATACTAATATGTTTGCTTTTAAAATGCCTTTGAAACACATCAAATATTAATAACATCCAACGGTCACACACACAGCTCCGACCGCACACTACGATACGAGTCTTGTGTTGTAGGTATTAGGGACTACGAGAGACTTTCTCACAACACCCAGATCGCGGATAAAATTATCTGTCTGTCACACAAACATCGAACCCACGGCCTCTCGTTTCACACACTACTCGCCACTTGCACCATGGAGGCTGTCACATCACCAAAACATCACATATCATTACAAAATGAGTTTTTCTCGTCCCATGTAATTAAATAGACACTAATGCAGTGTGTATGCTGCCAATTAGCACCAGATATCGTTATATGAATGAATAAACAACGGTATGGCATCCACTTCTCACACATTAACGCTGCACATGATTACATTACTGTACTGTACACTTGTGGCTTATTTACTGATTTTGTAGATGGGTGATGTTGGATTGCTAAATTGGTATTTGAAGGCATTTGTTTCAACTGAATCAATATGAAGATCTTTTCCTATTAAAAGAAGAACAATTCATTATAACGTATCATTTAATATTTGATTGCCTCGGTGACGCAGTTGTGATTTCATGCATTACGGCTGTGCTGAGGTCTCGGGTTCGATCCCCGGGTCTTGTAAAGTGATTTTGGGTTTTTCTATTTAGAAATACTTAGTATCAGCCCAGAGTCTAGAATTGTGCCCGGTTTGGCGACAGACTCGCCCCCTATCACATTATGGGACCGTAAAAAAATCGGCGAAAGTGGGTGTACTGGTTACACCTCTGTCTATCCCTTTGGTAATTACAGGCGTGAGTGTATGTGTGTATCATTTAATAACAAAACGATAACGAAAATAGCATTAGACAAGATTTTTTATAGAGATCCAACAGAAATCAAATAATTTATTTAGTAAATAAGGCCGCTAATGGTACTTTTGAGAAGTTAGAATTTTAAATAGAATTGACTTCATTTTGGACAAAAGTGTAATTTTTTTATTGTTGGATCAAGAATCATCCTTTTAGAATTGTAACTACAAAATAATGATGTAATTTTTTTTGTAGTTACAATTTTAAAGTTAAATTATAATCATGAGATACCCAACAGTGACATATACCCTAGTATCCATTTTGCACAAAATTCAATACAATGATATCAGAAAAAAGACTCATCACGTATCATCTTAAAGTTCACTATCTACCCAAAAGTGAACGTAAAAAAGCTTATTATTCCATCCTGTGCACATCCTGTATAAGGCTATAACAGGCGGCTTGTTAGCAACACGCACCAGCTGTATAACTCAAAACGTAGCCAGTTACCGCGACTCTGACAGATTTATTCCAACTGTAGGCTTGAGGAGTGTACGCGTCAAATTTAACACTTGTACTGGCTCCGGACTTTTTTGGCCGATCTTTAATTGATTAAAGGCTACTTAGAAAACCTTTAAAGTTAGAGATATTTAATGGTGTCTTATGTTTACCCGAATATTACACATTGAAATCAAACAGATTTTATGAATTTTATCGCGGTTTATTTTTACTAATTAGTCTCCACTTTTAGTAGTACATTTTTGTGTATAAGTTCAGTTAAAGTTGCGAGTAATTGATGTTTTGAGAATTGCATTGCATGTTATGACAGCCTCCGTGGCGCTTCGGGCGAGTAGTCGGCTGTAAAACGAAAGGCCGTGTGATCGATTCCCACACCGGGACAAATGTATAACACACAGACATTTGTGTCGGGTCTCGGTGTTGTGAGACTAAAGTCTCTCGTAGTCTCTGATGATTTTTGGGTGTTACTTATTTATTATTATCTCAACTATATGCTATCTTTGGCAAAATTGGTTGTAAAAATAAATTCTATTTTTGAAATTTGATTAAGCCAGATTTCAGAAGGTGGAATCTAAATGCAAGTGATACTGATATAATCGTCTGCTGACGCCATACTTACTTTTCCAAAACTAGATATACCATTTTTGCGGAATTCGATAACCGAAAATGTGTGTTACTCACTTTCAACTCCTTGGCTTTACGATCGAAAATAAAAATATATTTGTATTTTTATTGCGTGTAGCGGCACTCCCGTTATATTTCACTGGTAATGAGAGCTGATAGACTACCAGGAAACCATTGCTCTAGTTTGTGTTAAATGTAGTCTTTTGTTATTGCACCTGATTGAGTTGTAACACCATTTGTTCTACATGTTTAGTTGATTGGGAATGTTCGTTGAGTTTGTTTTGCTTTTAGCTATTTACCTCTCAAGCATCACAAGAACACCGGTGTTCGGAATAAGTAGTAAGTTAAAAACAAGCAAAGTCAACTTTATTTCCATAAAGTTAGGGTTACAAATACGTCACGTCAATAACGGCGAGTATTGCAAGTTTAAGCGCGGCCTAATATGGCCAGATAATACTTGACAGTTTAGTACCATTTGCAGCTTATTTGCTAAATACAATCACATTAATATCCCCTCTTCACATTAAAATACAAGTGTTTTGTAGTTATTAGAAACTACGAGGAACTTTTGATCTCATCATACCCAGATCCGAAACAAATATACGAGGTTCCCTGGCCTCTCGTTTCACAATTGATTCAAGCCACAGAGACTGCCTAATAATAAAACAGAGTACCCTCAGATTGTCATAGTCTATTAAAACAAGACTCTATTGAAACTGATAGGATTATAACAGTATTTTGGTATAATTGGAATTTTACCGATAAATAAAATTATGCTTGAGGTAGGATATTCATAGCCACCCGGATAGCGACCACCGTACACAGGGTGTAAAACCCGCCATAGTGGCACAAGTGTGCCGCGTTCCCGGGTCAGCCAGTGTATATCCGGTTTTCGTCGGGGGTCTAGAGTTGGGGTACGATGTTTGGCCATTTTGCGGCCTTCTGAGTACTCTGACACTAGACCCTCGACCGCTTCTTCACTTTCTTACCCATGGTGTAGTATTGGCCAGCATGATTGTGTTGACTAGCGCCGGAGAGATTACTTCTCACTACTCGATAATCTAATTGAACGGCACTGCGCTTACCATCAGGTGCAGTGTTGTGACTTTGCCGTGCCAGAATAAAAAAAATATATTGAGTCTAAATGTGGTCTCAAAATAAAGATTTTCCAAGCTCGTATTCTTATTTATGCGTTACACCCAAACTTGAAATACATTTTGTCTATATACCTGGTTTATTATCCGAGAATGGACTGATATTGACGGTATTTTAATTTGAAAAATAAAAGCTATAACTCTATAAACGATGATTATTCTCAGAAATATACGACTTTGTTACGTATTTCCAGGCATTAGTCCCTTTCACTGGTAAATAGCATGAAATGCCTTTTATCTAGATCGTGTATCATCAGGGTATTACGTAAAGGTGGGACATTAAACAGGTGATCTCATGGGAAAGTACTACGAAATAATGCATTAATTTATAATATAACTAGCTAGACCCTTTCTTAAGATATACTTATTGCACTAGGTGTTACATTTATGTCATTATTAATAAGCGCCATATTGACAGCCTCCGTGGTGAAATGAGAGGCCGTGGGTTCGATTCCCGCACCAAGGCAAAGGTTTGTGTGATAGACAGAAATTTGTTTCGGGTCTGGGTGTTGTGGTGGTAGTCCCTCGTAGTTCTTGATACCCACGATACAGGTTTTACCCAGTGTGGGGTCAGAACTATGTGCGACTGTTGTGTATTTATTATTATGAATAATAATCCCATATATTTGAGAAATGGGCAGAGATAGCTCAAGCACGAGTCGCTATTCTATTTCCGCCCCATGATGTGATAGATGAAGAGACTATTGCTCATCAAACACTGATTTTTCAAATCTAAAACACATATTGTCATTATCCAACATTGTTTAGAATTTAGAACCTCAGTAGATGACTCAAATTAAATCATCAATTCTGTAAATAGGATCATCATTGCATGTTTTTTTAAGCTAAATGGCGTCGGCACTTCCTACCTGATTGACTTGATTGAAAAGAAATGCCGAAACAAACTCACAGATTATTGTCTCTTTCAGTCCTGACATTTGTGCAGAATTATGCTAATATAGAGTAATTTCTGGATCATATGGCGAAAGAAGCAGCGATAGCCTAGTTGGTTGCGGTACGGACTGTCAAGACGAAAGTCGTATGTTCGAAACCCAAGTGGCATACACCACTGACTTTTCTAAAGTTATGTGTGTATTAAATGCCAATTGTCGCTTGCTTTAACGGTGAAGGAAAACATCGTGAGGAAACCTGCATATCTGTGAATTCTTATACAAATTTCGAAGGTATGTGAAGTCTACCAACCCGCATTAGGCCAGCGTGATAGACTAAGGCCTAACCCCTCCCATTAGTAGAGGAGGCCCGTGCCCAGCAGTGGGACAATGTTTAATACAGGGCTTGTATTATTATATTATTTTTTTATGGCGAAAGAGCTTTTAGTAGAGCAATACTATTAGAAGGATTTTAATATAGCATCCATAACCTTAGATCACTCAAAAAGCAATCCAAGTATATTGTATTTTAAAAATTGCAACTCGATACAACCTCGCGAACATTAAAACAAATACGTCGTTAAATAAGGGATATAACATGTTCCCGGCCTTGTTACTGGGAACACATCCCTTGCTCGAGTGAGGTCCTGACACAGGGACTGCGCGTATCCCTAGCTTGTTGGCCAACATTACATGTGTTGGGAGAATTATTGAGGATATAATTTAGAAGGATTGTGATGCTATATAGTTTATTTCTCGCCACATAAAAGTATTACAATAAGTATAAAGTTGAACAGAAACAGAAACAAATTGAAATATTTACGTTAGTTGTTGTAGTGGCTGCCTCGGTGGCGCAGATGTAATTGCGCATGCGTTACGACTGCTGTGCTGAGGTCTCGGGTCAGATCCCCGGGTCATGTAAAGTGATATTGGGTTTTCCTACCTAGAAATTCTCAGTATTAGCCCGGATTCTGGAACCTGTGCCCGGTATGGCGGTAGGCTCGCCCCCTATCACATAATGGGACCGAAATTCGGCGAAAAGTGGGTGTACTGGTTACGCCTCTACCTACTCTTTCGGGGATTACAGGCGTCAGTGTATATGTATGTTGTGGTAGTTACGGGTGATTCTGTTTGTGTTAAATCAGTTTCTTGAACAAGATGAAGATCACGTATCAATGGTATGCCGGCGCGCCACAAATACTGGCAACACTCGCCGTTCTTACATGATATTTTTAACTTTAATGTTATGGAAATAAAACTGATTTTGGCTTGTATTTACTCCCTACTTATTACCTTTTTAATATCCTGTTGATACAGAAATGGATATCTCAGGAGACAGTGTTCAATACGTTTTCCTGATAAAAAGAGGTAATATAGCTTCAAATCCCAGTAAGATCTTGGGTGTTTGTAAGCTTACTTGAGTCGATTAGATTGACAATTCGAATTAATGAAAACGATTGTTATTAAGACATTAATAAAGCCAAGTCAAAAATCTTTGAAGTTACTTGTCACACCTAATTAATCACCAAAGACATAATATATTCCAAACAAAAATTCGGTACTCAAATGCTCGACCAATAGGTTCTAAATTTAAAATCCAAAACATGCAGCACATTCTACGCCTCATAAATCACGAGAGTCGAGAAATTCCGTGTTTGTAAATCGTCATGTCCGTATGTAACACGGGTATTCCCGGATTATCCAGAGATCCAGAAACATTCAGATCCCATCTTACTGCGATATAGTTACAATAGTTGTCGTTTAGAGGACAAAACCTTGTTATTTGGACGCCTACAGTCACATTTTACAGACTCTACGCAGAGTTGTTAAAGTATAGAGATACATGTAATGGACAAGTGTGTTATGTTTTGACACAACACGACTGAAGAACCGAGAAATATCACGGCTCTGTGTAATATTATTTTAAAGTACGACACGGTGGTAATGTTAGACCATTACTACGAGGGAATATGATAATTTCTGTATTTAATTTTGTACATTATTTGATGTGCAATCAGATTAATACAAAGAAAAAAAATATGATTTTTAATGATTTAAAACGAGGTCCGCGTTTAGGTTATTTTTGGAAGAAAAGGTATTTGTATACCTATATGGAGACATCTTAAGCTATTACACCTTTCTATACTTTGCTATCCCATAGGAACCGTGCATTTTTCCGAGATAAAAGTAGCCTATGTCATTTTCTGATCCCTAAACAATGCAAAAAATCAAGTTGATCCCTTGCTCTGTGAAAAACTAAAATATTCCAAAGGAACTCTAGTTTTTCCGGGATAAAAAGTAGCCTATGTGCTATTCCAGACTATAATCTATCTCTGTGCCAAATTTCAACCAGATCCGTCAAGCCGTTGTGTCGTGATTGAGTATCAAACATCCATCGATCCAAACATTCGCATTTATAATATTAGTAGGATTAGCATGTAAACTAACAGGTGCGTCAGAAGGTTATTATATCACAGGTGTTGTGGGTGTGTTGCCCACATTAATAATGGTAATTGGGAGAAAGGTATTGAAGGTTAGGCTTTGGAATGTATAAGTTACTTTGGCAACGTTCATGTGAAAACTGGTTTTTAATTATAATTGACTATCAAAAAATTTGCGTAGCTTTATGAAATCAGGAATTATTTTTGTCAATCTCTTTGCCTGATTTTGATTTTGCTACTAAGCCATGAGCTCTTTGTTATGCTAATAAGCAAATTTCGTGATCTTTAGCCATGTAAACAGTAGTAAATTACAACTAATGATGCTGAATTGTCATGTTCTCAACAATACATAGCTATAACTCGTCATCTGCCTGTATGTCTGTTTGTCCGCTTAGTTCTTATTGACTAGACAATTCATTATGATGTACTATCTACTGTTTAAGAATTTTTCTTCGTAAAGTTATTATGTATGATAAATCTTAATATTAGATTTCTTCTGTACGCGTGTCACCAAACGCCTCCTAAACAGCTGAGCCGATTTGGATGAAATTTTGTCTGTACATTTCAACGGGTTCCTGCTTTGAAAACACAATGGGACCCGGTAGGTGGCGCTGCTGTCGGTATGTCACTAAATTTCATTTGCTGATCTTTGTGGGAGAAGTGCCAAAGATTCTGATCTTTAAAATATCATATTTAATGCACTGTAATCGTTAGCATCAACAACTACGAAGGACTATTTGCATATCCCACAAAAAAATGTCTCGGTGCAGGAATCGAACCTGCTCCTTTCGATTCTGTTTCGCTGGTACAGAGGATGTCAAAGTTCTACAAAATACCTGATGGCGAATCTTCTAAGGTTAACGGTGTCCGTTCAAAGCCGGGGCACTTCGCAATGCATATATAAAGCTCTGAATCCGCACAGCCAACCATAAATCAATATATTCAAATTGACAGATTCAGACATTGATTGTCTAGCTGGGACACAATACGTGCCTTGTCAATTCTCGAAAACGATGACTTAATGCATTAGAGGAATTTTGCTGTTCAGAAGCTATATGTTTGCATTACGAGCTTCCATTATCGTTTCTATGAAAATTATTTAGTTTTTCAACCGTGTGACGTCATACCTATATTTATAAATGTATTTGTGTTCGTATATTATATAATTTTTACTTATTAGTAAAACCGAGAAACGAAAAAATTAGCTCACTTTGCCGTGTTAGGATTTAAAAAATCTGTATATATAAAAGAAGAAGCTGACTGACTGACTGACTGACTGATCGATCAACGCACAGCCAAAACGGCTGGGGTTAGAGACTTGAAATTTTGACAGTAGGTACCTTTTATAACGTAGGCGTCCACTAAGGAAGGGTTTTTGGAAATACTACCCCTAAGGGGGTAAAATAGGGGATGATAGTTTGTATGAAAATCCGTCAATTTTGAAGTTAAATTCATGAAAATTAGTATTTGGCCTTTTAGTTAAAAATATAAAATATATGTTTCAGGATTTTTGGAAATTCCGCCTCTTAGGGGGGTAAAATAAGGGATGAAAATCCGTCATTTTTTAAGTTAAACGCATGAATATTTTGTATTGTATACTTTTTCTCCCGAACATGACCTCCACGCGGGCGGAGCCGCGAGCAACAGCTAGTATTTTATAAATAAATTTCAACCTTTCCTCGCATTCTATTCACATTCATCTAGATTTCACTGGTAATAAAAACAATGCCACTTCTATTCTCGACTTTAGATTATCCAATATTCGGAGAGAATGTTTGCGGCGTTCAAACGCATTATTTCACACTTTATCAGCGCGGCACGGGTCGCGTATATTTCACAGGACCGCGCACGGGCCGTCAGCGCCCGCTTGTTTTATTGTAAAGCGTTGTAATTAAATTATGTTAAATATTTGAACTTACTATTGTGGTCAACGGTATTTAATATTGAGCGTGTAATGTTTCATAATTTTTATTATACAACTCTATTGTAGATAAGGGACGATAGATGGCGGAGTACTCGGCTTGAGCTTTCTTGATCCGAACGACTTGGTTGCGGAGCTTAATTAAAAATAAACAGCGAGGTATTTTAAAAATAGAATGATGAGAAAAAGAGGGCCTCTTTGACATGTAAAATAGAGGGAAATGTTGTAAAATTACGAAACTACAAAGAATATTGCTCTTATTTTTGTTTGATTTAGACGATATGTTAATCAAGATAAGTGATCAATATCTTATTGTCGCGTTTGACAAGCAAGCTAATCCCAATTCCATGATGTGATAGGTTGTGTTGTGTTTAGAATCGCAAAACTAATTGTTTACTCGACCCCAGATTCAGTCCCTGTACCTCACAGCCTTATTACGCCATTACTAGCCCATCGAGGAGATATTACGGTTGGGATTTTAAACTACTCAAAAAAATATAACCTTTCTCAATAACAATACAAAAGCCATACTAACAACAACAGAAAATTCATGTAAAATACATTTTTAAGTTTTTTAAATATGTAAATCGTAAGTGAAAGCCTTAAGGTGAAGTAACACTGTAATAGGTCGCCTCTCGCGACCTCAGCGACGATTTACGACCAGTGTAGAAAGACCTCGAAGTACAAGAGTTATGGGTGGGAAAGAGGCCAAGTTACAAGAGCTGATTGTCTGGCAGCCTATTCAAATGACAATGAGAACTTTTCAATGAAGTTTGGCTTTGGCTATGTGTACGGTATGAGCGAGCGGTTTAAAAGTTGAATTTAATTATATTTAAAAATTCTTATTATTTGTTATACGACTTTTGATACACTGCTTTTATTCATTTTGAAATACAAAATAATACGTAATTTCAAATTTAAGCTCATTTTAATAAAGTCTTCTTCTTGGGTGCAAATTAGCTCCTATTTTTGGTTTCAGAAATATTATTTTATACTTTAAATAAATCATGTTTCGATATAATAATTTATGTAATTATTATATTCAATAAATTATGCTGTATGTATATTATAAAATAAAATTTATTAAGTAGATTTATGTTTTAGAAACTGCTTTTTGGTAATATTTTCTTTTCTAATATTTACATATTATATCCACATTGTCTCCTATGAATCATCCGATGGTAGAGAAAGCCTCTGGCATTAAGTACGTCTTTAAACATTATGTAAGTGAATAAAAAAATAAGTAAACAAATTCTACGCTATCCGCTCCGATCATTACCACGTCTTAACCTCTTATCTTAAATACATTTCCGTAAGTTTATGGGAATTCACCGACGACTTGAAACCATTGCTTGTAGCGTCTATTGTGCCGGCCGGCGCGGCGTCGCAAGTAGCATTCCATATGACGTGTTAACATTATAAGTAAATACACCTTAATGTGTAAATTCAAGTATTTAAAATAGAGAGGAGTTTACGTGTTATGTCTGTATTGAATGGTACGGAAGCTTAATGATGGATTCACTATTTGGGAAGCTTTTTTTAAAAAAACATTTCCATTGGATATGAGAGTTCCATAAGGTATATAAGTTATGTATATAAAAGCAGCGATAGCCTAGTTAGATAGAAGAAACCTGCATATCTGAGAATTTTTCTAAGGCCTAACCCCTCTCATTAGTAGAGGAGACCCGTGCCCAGCAGTGGGACAATGTTTAATACAGGGCTAGTATTATTATTTTATTATATATAAAAGTTATTGTTTCAATGTTGATTGGACCACTTGTATGATCACCGGCTATCGTGAGAAAATGTTTTTGAGACAGGCAGATATTTGTGTCCCACAACAACCAGGTGTTGTGAGACCGGAAGTCTCTCGTAGTCCCTGATACCCACGACCCAAGACTCGTAGTGTGGGATCGGGGCTAGACCCCGGACACAGATATCTGCCTGTCACACAAGCATTTGTCCCGGTGTGGGAATCGAACCCACGGCTTCTCGTTTTACATCCGGCTACTTGCCAACTGCGCCACGGAGGCTGTCTGTAAAAGAAACTCTTTTGCGAAAACAGAATCCAAATTGCTTGAAAAATGAGGTTACAATATTTATTTTAAATATTGGTATGAGCAAATACTCACAGGCATAAGCGAAAACGGTGGCGTATTGGGAACATATCGCTATCTCCCTCGCACAACGGTATAGTACAGGTGATTCATAGTACCGTGACGTCACGGTATCAGATATGCATCTTTGTACTGTTATTTGACAACTACCCCTTCCACGAGATTTAAGTGGTGTCTAATTTACTTATTTTTGTTGGGATTCATAAAATTATTTCGATAATAGGTTTTAGGTAATGTAACTTGTTGATTAAATTAATAAAAAAAATCGAGTCAACTACCCTATTCTAATCATACTAAATGTATGTATTCGATATACTTCTGGTGCATCACGACTGCCGACACAATAATGTAATTCAACCTTAAGTTTCAAACAACGTCAAATGTAAATTCTTGTAACTCTATGCAATAAATCATTTATAAAAAGTCAATCCGTGATTCACATTGATAGAGTTCACAGTGTAACGCTTTTTTGCATGAATACAAGAAATCTATAAAACGATTTGCTACTTCATTACATAGACTTGTCTGGACTAGTATTTTTTAGTATTTGATCTGTGTTTTTGTGAATAGGTTTGGTTATTCATACACAATAACAATAATTTACTGCTCAATTTTTATAATAAATCTAAGTCTAGACTAGCCGTTTAACCGTTTTATATACCTACCGAAGAGTAAATCTTTAAAATGAAATGAAACGGTTGGCAGCGGCTCTGCTGTGTCCTGGCAGGAGTCTATGGGCGGCGGTGACTACTTACCAGGTGGCCCGTCTGCTCGTGTGCCTATTCAGGCAATAAAAAAATGAAGACTACAGGAGGGAAGTTTCTGTTTGCCCCCAATCTGACTAAATGGCCTAAACTCAATAAATCAGCCATCTGTTTCCTTGAGACAGTAAGCTGTCCTATATAAATATAGACAAAATAGTACAGTTTTTAAGAGAAGGAGGCTAAGAGGAGGATCCAGCTGGGCTGGGCAGCATTTGGAAAACTACGTCAGATCTTCTCGTCTCCTGTACCACAACCTGTAACTAGAGAAAAAAATTAGATTATAATAATAATAAATAACACCCAAAAGTCACACACATAGCCCCGACCCCACACTAAGTTACGAGTCTTGTGTTGTGAGTTATCAGGGACTACGAGAGACTTTCGGTCTCACAGCACCCAAACCCCGGACACAAATATCTGTCTGCCACACAAACATTTGTTCCGGTGTGGGAATCGAAGCCATGGCCTCTCGTTTCTCAGCCGGCTACTCGACAACTGCGCCACCGAGGCTTATTGAGTCTTTAATTGTCGAAATCAGGAGTGATTGACGTCAACCATTTCTGAAAGTCAAAACTAGTACAAATCATGATAGAAAACTCTTGACCTCGATGTTAAGATTTCGATACCCATACTGCCACTAGACCAATAAAAATCGATTGTTAATTACAACGTATCTAGTTAATGAATATCGATACAACCGAATTCCAGTCGCTAATTAGTAACAGTTTTTATCTGCCAGTAACTGGTCTCGGCCAATAAACGTATGCAGTAATTCGAGCTATTAGAAAGCTTTCAATGCACAGTTATTCATAATTATCGCGTCGTTTTTGAAGCGCCGCGACGTTGTTCGTAAATATGTGAAATATTGACTACCACCGGTTTTTATGGTTCCGTATGTCATGGATGAAAACGGATCTTTTTAGGGTTCTTCTACCCGTTTGTTTGTTTATTCTCTGTATTCACTTAATAAAAAAATAAATAATAACAATCGGTTTATATAAATATGACCGTATAGATTAAATTAACAATTTCGTGGAGTGTAAGATAGGGGTGAGAAAAAGAATAAAAAAAACTATAGAGCTTGCATTACGTGTTACATCGTATAAAAATCAAAATCATATCGTATCGTATTAATGAGATTAAAATATATTAAAAACAGAATAAAGCATCACCTAATCTACTTATATAAACTTTAAATTAAAATATAGACATTATAGTTACTCCCTGATAGTTTATCGAAAAACTATATTTTCACAATAATGAAATAGCGCGGAACCCTTTCCACGGGATTCCGAATCACGCTTAATCCATTTTTTGCTGTTTCTTCGACTATGTTTAGTGTGGTAATAGAAACCGCACACATTATTACTGTTCTATTCTGAGTCTTATTAGTGTAGTGGCAACAATAAGTGTGAAATCCGTGAGGTCCTGAGTTCAATTCTCAAGTAATAATACTTTCCCTATTTCTAAATCTGGTACGTTTTGCCGAAATTTGGAATATGGGTTCAATACACATGATAGATTTTTATAGAATATATTGGTTAGTAGATTATATAAGCATATTCCCTCCAACACATTCCAGGTTTTTTTATTTTTTTTTGTAAAACATGAGTGTATACATGGTGTTCAGTTTAAATAAAGTGCTACATGTTTTGCCATTTACGGCGTACAAAAATTATAATTTAGCGAATCGTCGCCTAAATTTAAAAAACTAAATTAATATAAAATGTCATTTATAAAAAAATAATTACAAAAATATATCGAAAATCATATTTAATAATTAAGAGAAATGTCGTATTGCATCTTATATCTAATAATATTTTGAGGTTGATTAATTGTTCTTAAAAACAGATTTAATTGGTATTTTAATTCTCAAATAATGTATTCATAATAAATACAACCAACAGTCACACACATAGTTCTGACTCCACACTGAGTAAAACCTGTGTCATGGGTATCAATAACTACGAGGGACTACGGTCCAACAACACCCAAACCCGAAACAAACATCTGTCAGTCATACAAACATTATCTCGGTGCGGGAATCGAACCCACGGTCTCTCGTTTCACAGCCGCTCACTCACTGCTGATCGCCACTACGCCACGCCATTAAACTTTTTCTTAAAAAAAAATAATTCGATGCAATTTTATTAATCGATTTATTCCTAGTTAAATAGCATCTTAAGTAAATACTAATCATATTTAAATAATACATACATACATAGTAAAAAAATAGAAAGGGATCTTATAACAACGTAAAGTAACAGTTAACTGTCGCGTTTCGTATGGTAAGTGAGATATCCGGAGGCCCAGATTCCCCTTCCCTTCCCTATTCCTGTCCTTTAAGGCCGACAGCGCATACGTGATACTTTCAGTATTGTCGATGTTCATGGGCGGTGGAGATCACTTAACATCAGGTGACCCACTGGCTCGTTTGTCGGACTATGATATAAAAAAAAATAACAACACCAGGAATGTGGAAGACCAACGTCAGTTTTTACTTAGACTTTCCTTTACATCGCACGACATTTGTGGATAATCGTATTGTTATCAGTACGATTATTTTATATACATACTCAAGTCTGTAACCATGAAGGCCGTAAAAGTTTCGTAACGGTATTAAAAAGTAATATAATCCGCTATAAACTCTGTAAAATTAGTTTTATTTCAATGTGTAATATTCGCGAAAAATTCTAAAAATAAATCAAATGGCCTTAGTAAACTACACTATTCGTTATTTAAACTTTATATTATCGTTATAAAATCGTATCGTAGACAAAATGTCTTCATCGTACGCTGTAAGCAATTCTTCAAGATTGAAAAAGCTAATGGGCTTGTGCAATGAACACATCTTGGACGGTTGTCCGTGTATCTTATTGCGCATGTAATAAGAGCGGTTTTTCCATGACAGTAATCTTCAATTTAATAGAGTCTTGTAGAACGCGAAGCTCGCACGGAACGGGAGTTTTTCGATTATCACAATTCGCGAGAAAATGCAACGATTTCACGCTGATTAAAAAATAATTTTCGGTTTATTCTTATTGTTTTGATGTTGGAAATAGTTTGTATGAAGAAATTGTATGTGTTTTTACGTATAAATAATTTTACCCGACTGCGTCAAGGAGTTTTGTCATTTATTATTTCAATATATCAAGGTCAATTACTAATCATGATTTGTATGAACTAAAATTAGAATTCAGTACAACACAGTAAAAAGTAAGGACTTTGAGCCTCACTGCTGGGCAAACGGCTAATTTCCTTCCACTAATCCCTATTATGTGGCCGCGTGTTTTCAAAGGCATCTAGGTCGTCCCAATATCTCTTCCTAGGCCTACCACACCGCCGCCGTCCATAGACTACCCACACGGTGGCAGTTTCTGTCCATCGTAGTCCCCGATACCCACAACACAAGACTCGTATCTTAGTGTGGGGTCGGGGCTATGTGTGTGACTGTTGGGTGTTATTTATTTATTTATCTCTACCTACACATAGGAACAACATCTCCCGCCAATAAATACCATACATCTAATAAAATATTACCGAGTATAGCCTCGGTGGTGCAGCGGGTGAATAGCCGACTATGAACGAAAGACTGCGGGTTTGATGCCCGCACCAAGACAAATGTTTTTCTGGCCCTTAAATATTTATTTCGGGTCTGGGTGTTGTGGGACCGTATTCGCTCGTAGTTATTGATACCCACAATACAGGTTTAACCTAGTGTGGAGTCAGGACTATGTGTGTGACTAATGGGTATATTATTATAATAAGTGAAGTGTAACAAAATGATTATTAAAATTGTTTTTCCTTTCGCCTTTCTTGGAATAATATGTCATCAACACGGAAGCCGTATTTCTAAAGAACTAATTTAAAACATTTTTATATATTGCATACTCAATTCATTAATTTTATTCCACCAATAAATAAACACAAAATCTATTAATTTATACCACATTTATATAAAAATATTCCAAATATAATTTGAATTTGGAAGACAAAAGATATATTTTAAAGTGCCATCATCACCTATTTTATATAATTTGAATAATATTTAAATAAACTTTGACAGTGGCGAATAAAGTAGCAACAGTGTAATAAATTAGTTTGTTATCTACATCTTGAAATAGATGAGTTAAAGGAGGGCATTAGATGTACTTTCTTTTGTTTTAAGTAAGATTTGATGTGTTTTGTGGCGTAAAAGAATTCGGTAAGAATTTAAATATTTATAGCTATATATGCATACCTAGCTGTTATAAGTGTGGACATTTTTTTTTATAGTATAGTCCGACAAACGAGCCAGTGGGTCACCTGATGTTAAGTGATCTCCACCGCCCATGAACATCCACAATACCGAAAGTATCATGTATGCGCTGTCGGCCTTAAATGACAGGAATAGGGATTAGGGAAGGGAAGGGGGAATCTGGGCCTCCGGTTATCTCACTTACCATACGAAACGCGACAGTAAACTGTCACTTTACGTTGGTTTTCTGTGAGACAGTGGTACTACCCCGGTCGAGCCGGCCCATTCATGCTGTAGACAAATATTTCTACAGCGTGGCTCTACCACTTCCAAGACACAAATTTTAAGGACATATTTTTGTCTTGCTTCTTTATACGTTAAATGTCGCTCAATATAGCGAAACAAATTACTGTATTACAGATACATATACAGCGTTTATGAAGGCGGTTATCCTACTTCCTACTATAAATAATAAAATAATACTAGCCCTGTATTAAACATTGTCCCACTGCTGGGCACGGGCCTCCTCTACTAATGAGGGGGGTTAGGCCTTAGTCTACCATGCTGGCCTAATGCGGGTTGGCAGACTTCTCATACCTTCGAAAAAATCTCAGATATGCAGGTTTCCTCACGATGTTTTCCTTCACCGTTAAAGCAAGCGATAATTAACATTTTAATACACACATAACTTTAGAATAGTCAGAGGTGTATGCCACTTGGGTTTCGAACCTACGACTTTCGTCTTGACAGTCCGTACCGCAACCAACTAGGCTATCGCTGCTTCCTACTATATATCCTACTTAATATTATAAATGCGAATGTTTAGATGGATGGATGGCTGTTTGTTACTCAACCACGCTATAATGGACGGATCTGGTTGAAATTTCGCACAGAGATAGATTAGTCTGGAATAGCACATAGACTACTTTTTATCCCGGAAAATGTACAGTTCCCGTGAAATAGTTTAGTTTTTTTACAGAGTAAGGGATCGATATGATTTTTTGCATAGTGACAGTTTTGGGATCGGAAAAGGACTTAAGCTACTTTTTATCCCGGAAATATCCACGCTTCCTATGGGATAGAAAGGTGTAATAGCTAAAGATGCATCCATGGATTGTATACCTTTTCTTCCAAAAATAAACTCCACGCGGGCGGAGCCACGGGCAACATCTAGTATAATGTATAATACCATATGATCTTCTGTATTTTTACATACATGACTTCATAGTAAATGGTTTATCCCCTAACATATAGGCTTAGAGTGGCTTCCTCTTTACCATCGCTGTATCACAAATTTCAAATCCAGATAGTTCTTGTGACACTTTTTAACCGACTTCAAAAAAGGAGGAGGTTAACAATTCGTCGGAATCTTTTTTTTTATGTATGTTACCCGATTACTGGAAGACGCCTGGACCGATTCGAGAAATTCTTTTTTTGTTTAAAAAGGTATACTTCCCAGGTGGTCCCATTGGCATCAAGTCAGAATCTGATGATGGGATCTCAGAAAAATCAAGGGCAACCCTCAAATGTTATAGTGACGCATAATTTCTTTTTTATTGAAGTCGGTGTACTTTTTATTCTTAACACGGTCTTATGCGCACACAATATGCACTTATGATTTAGTCATTTAAAACTGAGTCAACAGTTTATTTGTCTGCAATTCGTATCGGAGAATATAATTTGTATCGCAAATTTTGTTTTTAAAACCGATAATTAAAGATTGATTTATACCCTTAATATTGTAGTCGTAAAACGCAAATATCCCTGTGGCTCTTTTGATCACTATGTGATCTTAATTTTATTGCCAAGGCTTAAAATGTCCCAGACTTTATTGTGCAATTAATTTTTAATTTGACAAAAAGACGAATGCGCTTTCCGTCGCTGATGCTTGATTTTATTATTATTGCACTGTTATAATTATTCTCATGGTCATTTTGCAAGGTATATTAAAAAGATAGGGGACTTGTCAAACGAGATTCTATATGTAAGCAAACAACCGACTGATGTCTGTCCGCTCTAAAATTGCTAAGAGTGTTTCATCAATATACTTACATTGTTTCAGCTCAGACTTGATTGTTCTCTAATTTTTAACCGACTTCAAAAAAGGAGGACGTTAACAATTCGTCGGAATCTTTTTTTTTATATATGTTACCTGATTACTCGAAGACGCCTGGACCGATTCGAGAAATTCTTTTTTTGTTCAAAAGAGTATACTTCCCAGGTGGTCCCATTGGCACCATGTCAGGATCTGATGATGGGATCTCAGAAAAATCAAGGGAAACCCTAACATTTTATAGTGTCGGATAATTTCTTTTTTATTGAAGTCGGTGTAATTTTTATGAATAAAAAACTTTTACTTATATAATAGTCAAGATCTGTGTGACCATAGCTGGGCTAGGTGATAGTGTTTATATGAAATTAAAATTGATTACAGATTAAACAATATAACTTGAACACCTTCTTGAACTTTTTTCACTAATATAGACCCATCTCTTACACCTAGGCGAGTTGTGATTCTTAAATTTAGTCATCGAAGCAGAATAGATATTGCTAAACTTTGTTTTATCTTTACAGGTAAATAAAACTTCAAATTCTGGTTTGGGACACAGACAAGACAAGAGTTAGTTACTCTGTAGTAAGTAGAAATTTATGAATAATTTTACTCATAATAACAGAAGACACAAGACATCAGAAATATTTACATCCTCCGTGGCGCATCGGGTTAGCTGGCTGAGAAACGACCGGCCGTGGATTCGATTCCCGCACCGAGACAAATGTTTGTGTGACAGACAGAAATTTATTCCGGGTCGGCGTCTCGTAGTTCTTGATACCCACGGTACAGGTTTGGCCTAGTGTTCGCTCAGGACTGTTAGACTGTCGAGTGAACTATTTTATAATTTCATATTCAAAAACCTTTTTAATTGCATTAATTACATCACATAAAACAATTCACGTCAATTTATTCCATGTACCCAGTCTACATTATTCCACACCTATTCTCCTGATGCTAATGAGATCAACACAGGTTCCGGGCTCTTTTTGATCCCATCCCATTCTCTGCTGTCTCTCTCTCCCCTCAGATATGTCAGTACGTGAGACAAGGACAGATACGCAGAACACGCTTGCTTGACAACATCGTGTTGAAATACTTACACGGGTTTGGATTAAAACTCGAATGGTAATTTGATGTACGGACAGCAGTTGTATTAGAGGTTATAATATCTTATAAAGTTACGAATAAGGACAGCAAGTGAAAACCTGATAGATTTTTTATTTGTAAATAGATTTGAAATAAATATCAAAAATTAAACCAATTTATTAATTTATATGTGATTATTTAATATTATCAAGGATCAAATATGCAAAAATAAAGCATTTTCTCACGTGACATGAAACACCCATCAGTCATTTATGACGTCACCGAAACATCTAAAACGCAGAGCCAAACGTCTATAAGTTTTGCAGACGGTCACGTCACATGAGAGGCCATGACAGTTGGTAGCGTTTTGGTAGGAAAAATAAAGTAGGTTTATAAAAATGCAAATTAAATCTTGAAAACTTTTGTTTTATGTTTATTAATGATATTATTTTAATAATATAGACCATGAAGAATAAAACAAAACGGTCAAGTAGCCTATTCTAAATATTGTCTTAGGATCCTCATAATGATGTTCTTTGATACTCATAGTTTTTTGACATACATCAGCAGTATCTTTTTATTTTTCGAGCCAGGACCTTCCCGGACATCGGGAACGAAATGATCCCTCCCGCCGCCAGAGAAGACGTAGGAGGCGCCGGGTGGACGACTGACCGGCTTCTCCCGCCCTGTGGAACGGGGGCGTTTGAATTCCACCACGGTAACCCCTGCCTGTCGTACGAGGCGACTAATTGGGGCCATCGGGGGTCGCGGGCTCGCAGCGGGGGGCTGTCAGCCCGAATCGATGCACTCCCAGTTTCGGAGCATCGTGCGACCCCGAGATGGACGGCAGCGCGTGTGGTAAGGCCTCGTTCGCTGTCGTTGTTCGGTGCGCGGGGGCTCCTAAGCCCTCCCATGGAGATGGGCTGCTACGCAGCACCGCGCGGGGGCGGTTCCGGCAGCAATTCTAGCACTCCTTAGAATACCCCGGGATCGCTCCGTAAGCGCCGAAGAAGGCCACCGCGGGGTTTTAGCTGGTAGTGTCGGGTGGGGTGTACATAGGGGGTAGGGACTCGGCCCAGCGGCTGCTCGGATAGCCATCATCCGGGCGAGGGGGATGCTGGGTCGTAAGACCGGCTAGTCCAGCATAACCGTTTTATTCTAATTCCGCTTCCCCCCGAAGCGGGCGGTAGTAATAAAACGCTTTCCCCGCGACAACAAAAAAAAAAAAAAAGGACCTTCCCGGACGTCTTAAGAACAAGTCACCAAAGTTTCATCATAGTCAGCTGAATAGTTTAGGAGTCCATAGAGGACAAACACACTTACATTGATTTTTATTTATATAGATAAGTTAAATTAATAATAATGAATAAATATTAACAGTCACACAGATAGTCCTGGCCCCACACTAGCCCATACCTGTATCGTTGGTATCACTTGGAGAGACTAAGGTACAATACCCTGAGTCGAAATATTTGTAGATCACATTTTTCTCGGGTTCGAACCTCTGGTTTTACAGCCGGCTAATCTACCGGTTGTCCACGCTGTCTACAATATGTCTGATTATCAATAAATTTAGATGGACATCGATAAATAATGGTACATTTAAAAATATTTCAATATCCGATAATATATTTTCTTTGATGTACATTTCCTTTGTTGAAGTTATACTTAAATGATCCTTATAAGACCTAATATTCTTTTTAATTACTTAATAATCTTATGAACTTTTTCTTATACGTAAACTCACTTGCAATCGATTACATATTTTTCATCATAATATTAAATGTTGGCAATTCTTAAAAAAATACAACATTAAAAAATAAAATAGTCGCGATTAACATTATCCTGTCATCGAAGCTGTACAATTAATAATTACAACTACAAGACGTTAGTTGTTCCGGCAGTGTTTCCTGCACAAGTTACATGGGACATACGCAAGTGTGTGATCATGCGAGCATGTGATTGATGTTATCAACACGGAAATGTAATCTACACTGCGTAGGTATTGACAACTCCTTAAATCCTAGTTGTCAATTTTAGATTTGTGAAATTTATTCAAATTGTTCATCAAAATATATATTTTTTATATTTCGAATTATCAATTAACTGTTTTAGAACATTACAAAAACAATTAATTGATGATTCCAGATTTAAAATTATCATTATAAAGTCAAAACGCATTCCAATTTCAAAATTATATTGAGTAGAGATTAAAATCCCATAGAAAAGAGCACTATCAGTTCTATTCCAGAAATCCTTAAAAATTTTAATTTCTCTAAAAACTTTACAGTTCGAACTATGATATTAAAAAAAAAGTAATCGTTCCAGCGGTTCTTAAGTCATGCGTTTACGAAGAGTGTTCCATAATTACTTATATATAGTTTTTATTTTAAAGTTTGTAAATTATTCTTCAGCCAGACTTGTATTGCATTTCTTGCGTTCAGTAAAATCATCCGTATACCAATTCCCATAACTTTTAGGTTGTGTTATTCTGATCCACTATATATGTCAGCTCAATTATGCGTTAGCTGGTCCTATGTTTAAGACTACAGAGCCACCTATCTTATGGTATTCTGGGTGTCATTTTGATCCGCTGTATACATCAGTTCACTTATGGCCTTAGATTATACTGTCTACGTCGATGCTATTACGTCACCTACATCTGTTATTTAAAATATCCTGAATCGCTAGTTTTTTAATTCTTTCATAACAAAAGATTTTTTTGCGGACCGTACCACCAACGCTAATGCCTAAACTGAAGCTGTCACAATGGCTCGGATCTAACACTGACGTATCAACGGACGTCGGACATTACACTCTGATATACATTATGATCGATGACACCTGGTCATAAACAATGCACTTCCGGTCAGAGGGTGGTCATCGACGGTGAAATTACTGGCTGTTGTGAGAAACTTGGGGTTATCTAGGATTTTTAAATTAGGAATTCATTTAATTATTAGGTTTAAGTGAGCGCGTTCTTTTAATTATTTCATAAATATATCATTTTAGTTTTATTTTAAATTGAAAATAATTAATATTACTTTATATTTAACTTATAATTTAATTATTATACTTAAAATGTGAACTATATTATTGGTTTATTATCTAGCAGTAAAATTTGCTTTATAATATACGTTTTAAATTATGAAGAGAACGGCGTACTAAATAATGTTTTTAAGAGTGCCATTAAAAGTAAAACCACTTAAATCGCTCCAAATACACATCGCCTTTTCATTTGATATCGATCTACGAATGTCAAAACAATACACCATACACAGCACAATCAAAACTTTCACCAGACAAAAAACGAGTGAAAAATCGCCGCCGAAACGCAGATGTCCTTTTAAACGTGCTCTCAAGACGAAAAATATTAAAAAACAATCGAAAAAAGGGAGCTATTCTATTCGACGCTCGCTTCCTCCCGCCGAGTTTTTACCGAGTTCACACTCTGTAGAACAAAAGGGCAAAATAAAGCGACGCCGCCAGCGACACCTGACGAAGTGAGAATGTAACTTGATACCCGTTTTACACATTCCGTATCGAAATAATAACCCTTATTGTTATAGGAATAAAACCTACTTTTCCATAGCGTGTTTTCTTCTCATCCGAAAGGGTATCACTATTTAAAATTGAACTGTAGTTTTTACGTAATAAGGTCGATATTAAATTGTTTATGTAAATAGTATTAAGATTCAGCATGTACGTGATACGGTCTACCTTTCGCCAAGTAGTTCTGTACTGGAACAATTTTATAGTTATTACATATTAGAATGCCATCATGGTTTAGAAATGGAATTCGTGCTTTCGAATTGGTAGATATTGAAATTATTCAAATGATAATGACTTTTCGGTGTCGTTAACTCTTCTCTTTATTTGTCTTTTTTACCTCTAAAGAACACATTCACTCACGCCTGTAGTCCCCGAAGGGGTAGGCGGAGGTGTAACCAGTATACCTACTTTACGCCGAATTCATAACGGTCACATAGTGTGATAGGAGGCGAGCCTATCGCCATACCGGGCACAATTCCAGATTCCGAGTTGATACTGAGTATTTCTAAATAAACCTAATATCACTTTACCCGACCCAGGGATCGAACCCGAAACATCAACACAGCAATTAATGCGTGCGCAATTACAACTATGCCACCGAGGCATTCGAATAAAGACTAAAGAAAAAGAAAATTCAATAGAAATTTAAATGTGCCTTATAGCTACTCTGTTTTGGAGAAACCGTAGTCCCTATATAGAGACTACAAGTGACTAACCGGCTATGAAACAAGACGCCGCGGATTCAAATCCCGCACCTAGACAAATATACATCCGATCCACAAATATTTATATCTGGTCTGGATGTTATGAGACCGTAGTCCCTTGTAGTTTTAGATACGCGAGATATGATTGACATAGTGTGTGACCGTTGGGCATATTATTAGTATATCACGTGTTCTAGCAGAATTTAAACAATGAAATTACAAGTTTGATGCTCTCTTGATAGTAATTGGCACACTTCTTTAAAAACAACACGAAATCCACCCAAAAAAAGGACTCAATAGCACTACATTTACTCGTCATTCTTAAATGTATTCTCATACTATCTATAATTTCCATTTTAATCACTGTAGACAGCAAAATCAATTTATTTTTTTTCTTTTTGAATTTCGAAGCTTCATCAAACAGGTGAGCACACAATCGGCCATAACTGTCACAAATCATTTTTTAATCTATGCAAAAAGTATGAGTCGTAGATTACAAATTTAAAACACAATCATAGGTTTTTTACTGTCACCGGCTGCCAGTCCTTTCGGCCTTGAATGCGTAGAACTGGTTTGAAAAAATATATTCAAATCGTTTATCGACACAGTTGCGTTTGTAAAATGCACTACTACATAGTCGGTTGGGCCACACGATGTGGCGATGACCCCAAACCGGCCACACTAGGTATAATAACAAAGATTTGCTTCGCATGATCTTAATTACTATTTTCGTGGAATACGAGAATTTTTGTAGCGGTTGTATTAATATACAGGTATGTTGAATCATCTAAATGGGGTTATTGGTATTTAGAAGTGTAGCTATCAAGAAACCTATAGAAAGTGGGACTTTTGGAGAATATGACTTTGACTTAGAAATGTCTATCGGGGATTAAATAAAATAAATAAATAACACCCAACAGTCACACACATAGCCCCGTTCCCACACTAAGATACGAGTCTTGTGTTGTGGGTATCAGGGACTAAGATAGACTTCTGGTCTCACAACACCCAGACCCCGGACACAAATGTCTGTCACACGAACATTTGTCCCGGTGTGGGAATCGAACCCACAGCCTCTCGTTTCACAGCCGGCTACTCTCCAACTGCGCCACGGAGGCTGTCAGAAATATTTGGTTTAAGAGTGAACGTTTAAAGTAAACAAAAACATTTATTGTAAAGAATTCAGATAACTAGTATCTGATTCAGTTTTCTATTTATAACCAAATCAATATTATAATCAATAATTTAGTCATAACACCGTAAAATAATTATATTTATATATTGCTACCATAATAAATCAAACATGGTGTTATATTTGGGACATAGCAAGAATTGAAACGCTATTAATATGAACTACATTAATTTTTCGCCACAAAGTAAACCAAATAAATTCGCCACATTCATTTGCATTTGCAATAAATAATGTGATATAAATTACAGTGTTCTCAATGACAATAAATCAGATTATGAATCAGGCAACGTCAGCCAAGGAATCCAGAGCCAAATGGAATTGAAATTATACTCGTTATTTTATTACAACATTAATATTATTATAAAATATTCAATCTAAAATCTTTAACGTTCTCAATTTGAAATTATTCTCAGAAAACCTATTTTCTGAGAACAATTTCAAATTTAGAACGAGGATGCAGATATGAAAACTGTAGAGTTATTGACTCAAATGATAGTCAAGCACACATTGAAAATATGAATTTAATTTTATAAATGAGGATAAAAGAAACATTCTCACGTGGCGTCTATATTCTGATATATCAGCTCTGAAGTCTTGACCTAAACTTTTATTCCCCAAAATATATTTAAATATTAGAATTACAAAATTTATGATGGTATAATTTATGAATTTACAAATTACATTTTATCGGAATATGTATGTTTTATATTATTTTGTTTACTCTTATTTATTTTAATTTTTAAGCCCACGGTTGTATCTCCGAAGGGGTAAATAGATATTATGCAATACACCCACGGATCTCCAAGCTTATTTCCATTTTACTATGTGATAAGTGGCGAGCTTATCACCATATTGGGCTCACATTATAATCCTGTAACTTTTTTGATTTATGAAAATATAATTCGTAGTTCAGTTATCAATCAGCAGGCCGACATGATTGTATTGAGTAGCGAGTGATAATCTATCCCTCGCTACTTGATACTATAACTGGACGGCACTGCACTTACCATCAGGTGCAGTGTTGTCACTTTGCCGAGCCACGAGAAATTCCTCAATATTAGCCCGGAGTCTGGAAAATGTGCCCGGTATGGCGATAGGCTCGCCCCCTATCACATTATGGGACCGAAATTCGGCGAAAAGTGGGTGTACTAGTTACACCTCTGCCTACCCCTTCGGGGATTACAGGCGTGAGTGTATGTGTGTGTTGGACAGAACATCATGGAATAGACAGGCTCAGTGAATTCAGGATACACTTACTGCACTTTAATGAACGGAAAACTGAATAAAGACAAGCATAATTAAGTGAATTCTAAATAGAGATAAGTCTATTAAATACAAGAAAAAAATTAACATATTATTGCAACACATGTTCTTATCACTACGACTCAATTTTAATCTCACTTCGTACTCTAGAATCAAGTTGAATCTAGCCGAAGCAACTTGCCAGCGTCCTTGAGCCAGTTCACTAGTTGCCAATGTTCCGGCAACACAACCATCAGCCAAACTAGCCAGTGACGTAATACTAGAACAATTAATGTTTCATAACTGTAACACCCTTTGTAAGTGAGCAGAAACTACCTCTACTTTAGTACGTGATAGACAATACAAACTTGTTTAATAATAATGCAATCAACAGTCACTCACTTAGTCCTGACCCCAAAATAGAGCAAACCAGTATTATAATAATAATCATTTATTTACCAAAAACAAATTTTATAAGAGGTGATACATAATAGATATTCTTAGTCTTAAATAACTATACAGGAGGTAATTAGTGTGAGTCGATGCCATCCACACTAGGTCGGGCCTGCTCGTGGATGGCTTGGTGCCGTTTAACAAACTTATAAACTTATAACTATCCTATAACTATTATGAGATCAAACTTAACATTTGGATTAAGTTGTGAAAATATAATTATTTAAAGTAATATTCTATTTAATAGGTAATGTGTGTGCGTATGCGCGTGCTGGCGTGTGTGTGTGTGTGCGTATATGTCTGTTTGTTTATGTCTTTTTTCTGTTTTTCGTATATGGTTTCCAAGAACTACGAGGAACTATACCAATACACCCAGACCGGAAACAAATATCTGTCTGTCACACAAACATTTGTCTCGGTGCGGGAATCGAACCAACCGCCTCTCGTTCCATAGCCCGCTACCAAAATTTCCATTTTCCAAATTTCAAAAATCCATAAACCTCAAGGAGATAAAGAGAAAATCCCAAATTACTCTAATTGTTTTGAGATATACATATTTATAGAAAAGGATGATAGAGCAGCCTCATTTGAAGGAAAAGCACATTTAGGAAGATAAGCTTTTATGTTTGCGCATATCTCACTCGAACTAACCGTTCTTCCCGTTAGCCAGTAGTAGTTACCAGTAAGTATTGTCACTGGACAGAACTCTACTGCGTGGCTCTACCACTTTAAAATATATATGTATTGCAAATTAGCTTCTTCATCTTCTTGCCCATGGCGTAGTGTGAAGAAGCAGGCCGGCATGATTGTGTTGAGTAGCGGGGATAGATCGCCTCTCGCTACTCGATACTCTAATTGGACCGCACTGCGCTTACCATCAGGTGCAGTATGGTCACTATGCCGTGCCAGTATATATAAAAAAAAAGCTAAGAGTTTGATAGCTATCGGCGATATTCGCTAGGTATACTAGAAAAAAACTGCCTCGGTGGCGCAGTTGTAATTGCGCATGCGTTACGACTGCTGCGCTGAGGTCTCGGGTTCGATCCCTGGGTCGGGTAAAGTGATATTGGGGTTTTTCTATCAAGAAATTCCTCAGTATTAGCCCGGAGTCTAGAATCCGTGCCGGGTATGGCGATAGGCTCGCCCCTTATCACATTATGGGACCGAAATTCGGCGAAAAGTGGGTGTACTGGGTACACCTCTGCCTACCTCTTCGGGGATTACAGGCGTGAGTGTATGTGTGTGTACTAGAAAAAAATACAGCAATAATTTGATTTCAAATTGTTTTCAAACGACAAATCTCTGCAGCTATTAAAGTTCTCTATACATTTCTTCCATATAAACAAAATCATATAGAATCTTTTAATCTGAATAATGTCGCGATATATCTCCATCAATAATTATTAGGCACGTTATTTCCGATTATGGAACTCGCATTTCAGACTCTATTTTTAAGTCGTTAAGGTTTAATATATGGTTTTGATTAATAGAGAGATGGAACCTCGTCGATAATTTTTATTTTTATAGTTATGAAGTCGACATAATTTTGTATTATATTGATATTTTTAAATATTAAAAAGATGTGATATACGCGCTGATGACAGAGCTTTAAATAATTCTATAGAAAAACATTCTATTTTCATTATTATGGTTGCTTAAATGGCCTGTGAACAATTTCGCTCTATTTTGTGTTAATTTTATGGAGTAGAAAATTGAAAGTTTTATTTGCGATTATATATTTAAGAGTAAGTTTTTTTTCAGACACAGTGTAGCTTACGCCTGGCAAGAACCTTATTAGATTTGTCCTAGTATTATTGAATTGAAGATAGATAATACATTCCTGTTTTACGGAATATTGTCTCTTATTGAGCCTCCGTGGCGTAGCGAGCGAGTAGCTGGCTGTGAAACGCGATGCCGTGGGTTTGATTCCCGCACCGACAAAAATGTTTGTGTGAGATATAGGTATATGTTTCAAGTCTGTGTGTTGTTGGACCGTAGTCCCTCGTAATTCTTGATACCCACAATACAGGTTTTACCTAGTGTGGGGTTTATTAGGTCAATTGAGAATGGCTAAACCTAGTACAAAAGTTTCTAACTGTATTCTGTTTTAATTATTATTTTTCTCGTAATAATTTTATAATAATATACCATGCCACAAAAAATATATAAAAAGTGTAATAATTATGTAATTAGAAAATATAGAGACAATATAAATTGTATAATAATAATAAATAATAATACTAGACCTGTATTAAACATTGTCCCACTGCTGGGCACGGGCCTCCTCTACTAATGAGAGCGGTTAGGCCTTAGTCCACCACGCTGGCGTACTGCGGGTTGGTAGACTTCACATACCTTCGAGATTCTTATAAGAATTCTCAGGTATGCAGTTTTCCTCACGATGTTTTCCTTCACCGTTAAAGCAAGCGATAATTAACATTTAATACACACATAACTTTAGAAAAGTCAGAGGTGTATGCCACTTGGGTTTCGAACATACGACTTTCGTCTTGGCAGTCCGTACCGCTACCAACTAGGCTATCGCTGCTATCAATATATAAATATCTATCTTTATAAATAGTATAAAGTATAGATATAAGAGGATCATTCTAAAATAGCGTCAATTAAATCGTGCGAGTACGATTAACGTTCATGGAATGTCCCGATGCGATTGTATCTGACCCGGGGCTATCGGGTAGCCGGTTCGACTCCCGGCTACCGTTCGGTGAATGTTCGTGATTTATCGTGGAAACCGTTTGTTTTGCTCGTTTAGGTTAATTGAATAAATTTCGTTGGGTCAACGCGATGATATCTCGGCCCGGGATCGATTTCAGACTTCCTTTACTTGATCTCGTGGGTTTTACTATTCTTGATTAATTGGTGTAAAACATGATTGTTTGAGTTTAAGAGATGTTTCTGTTAAACTTAATGCCATAAGACAGTAGACAGTAGATTATGTTGAATTGTTAAGCAATACATGTATTTAAATCGACACATAAAGACACTTTCAATACTTAGTTTTACTTATACGAAACAAGCAGCGATAGCCTAGTTGGTTGCGGTACGGACTGTCAAGATAAAAGTCGTAGGTTCGAAACCCAAGTGGCATACACCTCTGACTTTTTTAAAGTTATGTGTGTATTAAAATGTTAATTATCGCTTGCTTTAACGGTGAAGGAAAACATCGTGAGGAAACCTGCATATCTGAGAGTTTTTCGAAGGTATGAGTCTGCCAACCACGCATTAGGCCAGCGTGGTGGACTAAGGCCTAACCCCTCTCATAAGTAGAGGAGGCCCGTGCCCAGCATTGGGACAATGTTTAATACAGGGCTAGTACTATTTTATTATTATTATTATCTGTATATATAAAAGAAGAAGCTGACTGACTGACTGACTGACTGAATGACTGACTGATCGATCAACGCACAGCCTAAACGGCTGGGGTTAGAGACTTGAAATTTTGACAGTAGGTACCTTTTATGACGTAGGCATCCACTAAGGAAGGGTTTTTGGAAATACCACCCCTAAGGGGGTAAAATAGGGGATGAAAGTTTGTATGAAAATCCGTCATTTTTGAAGTTAAATTCATGAAAATTAGTATTTGGCATTTTAGTTAAAAATAAAAAATATATGTTTCAGGATTTTTGGAAATTCCGCCCCTAAGGGGGTAAAATAGGGAATGAAAGTTTGTATGAAAATCCGTCATTTTTAAGTTAAACGCACGAATATTGGTATTTTGTATTGTATACTTTTTCTCCCAAACATGACCTCCACGCGGGCGGAGCCGCGAGCAACAGCTAGTTTACTTATACGACAAAAACTCTTAGAGGGGTGAAGGCCGAAAACTGATGTTAATTATCGTTGCTCATGATATCAAAGTAAATTTGAAATCAATAAATGAATATTCCCAGTTTAGTCCAAGTGCAGTGATTATGAGGTCATTATGAGTACTTCAGATATTTTTGACATTATTTTGAAGCGTCGTTTTTTTCTAGTATTACAAAAAATACAAAAATGTAGCGAGAGATCTTATGATGGTTAAATGCCACCTTTCAAGACAGAATATAAACTAAACGTGAATAATTAATATAGCATAATTTTAATTCAAGAGTTTTCATTTATACCTTCTTGAGAGAACTTAAAAATGATTTTCTGTAATTTCATACATATTTAGAAAAATAATAAACTGCAAATGCAATATATACTCAGCCTGTTTGTTGCCGTCCACTGTTGGACGTAGGCCTCCCCAAGTGAACGCCAACCATCCCGGTCTTGGGTAGCCCGCATCCACCCGCTACCCGCCACCTTTTTCAAGTCGTCGGTCCATCGTGCAGTGATTATTTTATTATTTGCAATAATAAAATATATTATAAACACTATGATTTTTATTGGTAAACAAAAATAGATTCAACTTTGCTTCACCCATTGTGATGACTCTACTTCTCTACATTTTAATAAACATTTAAGTAATGTAGCGACTATTAAAATACGGGCATTCCACTACATTTTCCCAAACCTAAATCACATTAAATCATTAAAACCACTAAAGCAACCCAAAGCCCAGAATTTCCATGTCTCTCTCAAAGGCGCCGATAAAACACAACTAGCCCAGACCGATACCATCCGTCAGTGTCACAGCGTAGGAATAACAATTCGGTGCCATTGTGCCTTCGAGCTCCAGACGGAAAATTCGCAAATTAAATCCCGAAAACCGGCGACCGCTGTCACCTTCGCTTGTCTCCAAAAACGATACCGCATTGTCTTTCAAAACTGATTTTCCGACTCTACCACGTAAGACCGGTAGGCAGGACATTTAAGAATCGGTTTTATATCTTCTACTTTAAGATTGGGTTTGGAATGAGGTTGATAAGTACATAGAACGTTATAAAAGATGTATTAGTGAGTTTAAGTCGTGTACCCAGACTTTCGTCTGTCCTCAGGCCTATTTATTGCCAGTTGCCGAAAGTTGTCCGAATTTATAATGTAATACCGGTGACGTGGAATATTGAACTGTATATTTCGAGATTTAAGATATATATTTGTATGATAAAGTGTTTTTTAATTGTTTTACATGATTATATGGCCGCATGTGGGATTCAAATATATTTTTTATAGTCATCATCCCGGTTCAATTAAACGATAGCGTAGTAATTGCTTCTTAAAGAACGACACAAATCTTAACGTTGTAAAGCGTTTGTATCTTATTATTTCAAAATGTATGCTCAAACTTACATGATAGGAATAACAATTTTTTTTTATTCTGGCACGGCAAAGTGACCGCACTGTACCTGATGGCAAGCACAGTGCGGTCCAAATAGAGTACTGAGTAGCGAGAGACGATCTTTCCCCGCTACTCAACACACTCATGCCAGTCTGCTTCTTCAAACTACGCCATGGGCAAGAAGGTGAAGAAGGGGTCGAGGGTCTAGTGTCAGAGTACTAAGAAGGCCGCAAAATGGCTATTTTACCCCAACTCCAGACCCCCGACAAAAACCGGATGTACACTGGCTGAACCCGGAACGCGACACACTTGCGTGTGCCACTATGGCGGGTTTTTCGCCCTGTGTACGGTGGTCGCTATCCGGGATATGAATATCCTACCACCAGCCAAAATATAAAGATATTATTACTTGTTTATTACTCTCAAACTTATTCAAAATATAAACAATGACAAATTAACGATCTTCACGGCGGTTTTCGGTCAGACAGTGGCACTACCCCGGTCAAACTATATATACACAAAAACTGTGCTATTCATCTACCACGATGAAAATTAAAAAAAAAACGTTATTCTTGCAGAAAGACTTAACAGTGAAAAATGTATATATTGATGCATTAAAAGCGTGATATATCGATAAAATAAATGTAAAAAACCGTAACACACATGCGACATGCATGCGACATTCCGTGCGTACATCGGTCGTGACGTGGTGTACATGTTACAAGTAGTGCGAATTAATGATATTGGAATTTTTCGTATATTTATTTAGTATCTATATTGCCCTATCAGTTGTTTAAGCCACCAAGGAACCTTAGCCCTTCCTTAAGGAAAGGAGGTATTTCAGCTATAACTTAAGTTATGCAGATATCGAACGTTTGCTAACCACTACAAAATAGAGGTCATTTTGATTTCAAAATTCTCAACTGGTGTATATGTTTATCTTTATATATATAATTCTACTGTACGTGTGTATATCACTGAACTCCTCCTAAACGGCTGGACCGATTTGAATACTTTTTTGTGTGCGTTTGGGTGGCGCCCTGGATGGTTTAGATTCACAATTCAGCCCGGTAGATGGCGCTGCAGTCGGTGTGGCGCTGCATTTACGGGCAGGACGACGTCTGCACGGTCCGCTAGTGTATTTATAAATTTATGTTTATGTACGAATATATTTGCGTGATATGTATATTATAACATTGCTATATGCTTATAATAAAACATTACACTTTTTTGATAATTATTTTAATCTTTGGATGCCATTAGTAGCTAGTTTGTGTAGCCCACTCGCACATTTGTAAACTGATTACAATAAATCTATGTGGTCTCCCGTGATACAGGTTCACCTAGAGCGGGGACCGTTGTATTTATGTTGTAATGTGTTTTTGAACAAAAAACAACTTACTTACTAGATATTTCTTTTCAAATAAAATTAAAATAAATAAAAATTATGTTTTTTTTATCTTGGCACGGCAAAGAGACCACACTGCACCTGATGGTAAGCGCAGTGCCGCCCAATTAGAGTGTCGAGTAGCGAGAGACAATCTATTCCCCGCTACTCAAGACAATCAAAATACATGCCAATTTTAAGTACATAAAAATACGTGTGTCTTTTTGTTTGCGAGAGTACTGCAAGTCTCTCTGGATTCGCGAGCTATCTGATTGTACCGAGCCAATATTTAGCAGGAATTGTGTTATTGATACGTGCTGCACCGGCAATGTTTTAATTAACTCATTTTGGTATTGTTGCATTCAATTTATAAGTTCTTTTCCTGAGATTATTAACTAAATGATATCTTCCTTTCAAACATGAACATGGTATTCTTTCAACAGAGCATAAACTTTTTTTTATGCCTGAATAGGCAGACGAGCACACGGGCCACCTGATGGTAAGTAGTCATCGCCGCCCATAGACTTCTGCAATGCCAGGGCACAGCATAGACGCTGCCTACCGTTTAAGGACTAGTTCATCATTTAGAATATGTTGCGCAAAGCAGATATTATTTTGGTTAGTTGTTTAAAATGTACATCCAGTGAGAGATTTAAGAAATCTTGAGTATGTTAATGCCTCTCCATATTTTCCTTCACTTTTAAAACGAGCAATAATGATTAAGACTTAATTTAAAAACTTAAAATCTTCCTTAAATCCAGAAGTATCTACCCTGGGGGAGAGATTGATCCCACTACATCTGTCTGGGTAGTCCGTTCCGTTTCCATTAAACTATGATCTCTTTTGTTAAAGTTACAATGCTCGTGTTATTATATAAAGTTTTCACCTATTTGTAGTTTATTATTGAAACTAGAAACACAATGTAACATTCGACACAGCGGGGTTTTATAAAAATGCCTTATCACACCCCATTAAGAGACAATAACTGGAATCCAGAGACAAAAAGTGAATAAAAAACACAAGTCGTTTGCCTCTTACATAACGCATATAGTGTACCGTCGGCAGCGCAAGTGGTGCATTATTCCGAATAAAACGAAAATTATCTCTGCTCCTATCGAGGTTGTGAATAAAAAATAAAAAACGTCCAAATGTACGCGGACAACAAATTATGATACTACCAAATACGCGAGTAAAAACTCGATTTTTACACACACGTATAGGTTTTATAACGGATTCCGATCCAATTATCGTTTCGGCGCGCTGTTAGCCGCGGCAGTAACATTTGTCTACTTGTTTTGCCGGCTGTACTTAAGGGCAATTGTTATTCCGCGTCGGCTCTTTTTTAATAATTGTATAATTTTTTTAATGGCATTGTTGTGGCCCAATCTTGCATTCGAATACGGCGAGGTGTACTAAGCAGGTGTGCGATGGAAATCCTACTATATATAATATTATAAATGCAAATGTTTGGACGGATAGAAGGATGGATGTTTGTTACTCAATCACGCTACAACGGCTAGACGGATCTGGTTCAAATTTGGCACAGATATAGATTATAGTCTGGAATAGCACATATACTTTTATCCCGAAAAAATGCAGGCTTCCTATGGGATAGCAAGATAAAGTAAGGTGTAATAGCTTAAGATGCCTCCATGGATCGTATACCTTTTCTTCCAAAAATAACCAAAACGCGGGCGGAGCCAGGGGCGACATCTATGTGGTATAAAATAAGGGTTTGAATTAGTTTACATAATATGAGTCTTTAGTAAAATATTATAAAAAATAATACAAGCCCTGTATTGAACGTCCCACTGCTGTGCACCAGCCTCACTAATGAGAGGGGTTAGGCCTATGTCTACCGCGCCAGCCTAATGCAGGTTGACTAGACTTAGACATCACATACCTTCGAAATTCTTATGAGAATTCTCAGGTATGCAGGTCTCCCTCACGATGTTGCCCTTCACCATTGACGCAAGCGTTAATTAACGGCGGATAATTCTTAGGTGTATACCGTTTTGTGCTGGTTTCGGACTTATGACAAGTGGCGCGGTTGGCGAGTAGCCGGCTGTGAAACGAGAGGCCGTGGGTTCGATTCCCACACCGGGACAAATGTTTGTGTGACAGACAGATATTTGTGTCCGGGCTCTGGGTGTTGTGAGACCGAAAGTATCTCTAGGTCCCTGATAACCACAACACAAGACTCGTATCTTAGTGTGGGGCGGGGCTATGTGCGTGACTGTTGGGTGTTATTTATTTATGATCTTCGCCTCGGTAGTCCGTTCCACACTCGACTTAGCTATTGCTGCCTATATAAATATAGGCATGATATGTATATAAATGAATGTTATAATTACATTATAGGTAATTTCAAACATTCTGTTTGTAAATGTCAAAATAGATATCTATAATTATACTGTCAATAAATTTTAAGGGCATATTTAATAATACGTTATTCAGTCTTGATAAAGTTGCAAAATCACATTTATGTTACTAGGTACATTTTTAAATTTAGAACAAGTGTATGGTCATTTTATGAACTTCTTTGGGACCTTATCCCTCCTGTGGGATAACCTACCAACATAAGGGTACGAGGCTACTGCTGCTGTGGGATCAAGATTAAAATAGGAGTCTCATTCTTCACTTTAACCTCTCATGTCTCAAAAGGATACCGGTGTTCGTAAAAAGGTAATAAGTAGGGTGTAAATACAAGGCAAACTCAATTTTATTTCCATAATTTTAAAGTTAAAAATCGGATGTAAGAACGGCGAGTGTTGCCAGTATTTGTCTGCTAACCGGCAAGCGAATGATACATGACTGGTTAAAACACTTTATAAACAGCCGATGGCAAATATGGGGATCTTAAAGTTTATTTATGTGTGACATAAGTTAATTTAACCCTAATTAAATTATTTAGTCATGGATTAATTTCATCGTGCGACCCAGAAGACAAACAGGTGAGCTGGTGGTGACCCACGGATCGAACCCGAAACCTCAGCACCGCAGTCGTAACGCAAGCGCAACTGCGCCACCGAGGCGGTCCATATAAGAACCCTTTACATTTGTAGATTTGTTTATAAGCAACTAAGATGCTCTATCCTATCTCATTTAAAACGTTTCCCTCAAGTTTAAAAACTAACTAACACCACAATCAGCCTTTGTTCATTAAAAGCGTCTTTGTACTATTTAACTGAATTCCAGGTTTGCAGGCGCCATACCAATGCGCCAAAACAGATAAGCCGTGGAAAACATTAGTTAAAACTTGGTTCCCTTAACACCAATTAGCAACGGCGTCAAATGGAAAAAATAAAATCCGGTTCTAACCAACCACACCTCATTAAACTAATTAGTACTAAAAAATACTAAAGCGAAATGTCGATCAGCATCCGAGGGCAACGGGCAATTCCGGGGGCAGCAGTAGTCTTACGGGTAGGGCTTGCACGACATCATTATAGATATTGTAGTGATATTTAGGGTTAGAAATTGTTCATATAGTTAAGTTGAATCTCTGAATAATTGTTGTTGGCATTCCATAAAAAAATCACGGATATTCGGTAATAAAATACACTTTGCCCTTTACCTGCTTCAAAGTGATAGTAACTGATAACCACTCGCCCGAATGTACAAACACGTAACCAAAACTTTAGCAAAAAAGAAAGTCACAGCTGTAATTTTAATTTGTCTTTTTAACCCATTTGTACCCTTTGTCCATTATGTACCCTAGAGGTATATAACATCAAACACAAATTTTACCGGAAGGTAAAAAGACGCGTAGCAAAAGTAAAAAAAGCGTCTTCAAAGGAATACAATATTGTATTGGTTGTTAAGTTATTGACATGAACTTCGCCTCGTGAGGTTGCTTTTCTTTTCTGTTTAAAAAAAACAAGATTACCATGAGTTATTTTAACTGATATTCGACAACGAGTCGATTTATTGACAACGTCAAATATTTATATAACGAAATAGCGTCTCTAGCGGCAACGTGAGAAACTAAATTTAAAGAATAAAATATTCTATATTTAAAAAACAACGTAACATTTGATATAAAATCATGGTTGAGCTACTTAAGTTTACAACGTGTGGCAGCCCTGTATGTGACCGTTGAGCGTTGTATCAAGATAGTCCAGGAGCTCACTAATGAAAAGCACCTTGTGCGCTTTATTAACTCTAATGTATTCAGCCGATGGTCTAGCCGATTGCGTGCCAAATGTCAAACTCTCCACGTACTCTGTAGAACGTGATGAATTACTGCTTTCATTTGATTGTGGTTCGATGTTTAGTGAATGTAATGAGAAAGTTTGGATGTTTGATTTTGTTTTTATTAATGCCTAGATATGCAGACGAGCAGACGGGTCACTTGATGGTAAGTAGGCACCGCCGCCCATAGACTTCTGCAATGCCAGGGCACAGCGAAACTGCTGCCTACCTATTTCTGTAATTTATTACTTGTTTTCTTTGGTAATGTAAAATTGGATAATATTGTTGTGTATGATACATGGACTAGCTTCTAGGTTTAAAAAAACTATGTAATAAATAATAAAAAAAACAGGTCGTGGAAGTAAAGTAGCCTATGTATCATTTTAAAAATATCTAGTCTTAACGTTTTTGCTAATTTACTGTATAAAAATTTGGCTACATACTGCTCGCTTTGAAGAATAATATTTTTTGGATATCTGCTTACCTACCTAATATTTCGAAAGTATGTGAACTCTACCAACTTGCATTATGCCAGACTGATGGACTAATTCCTAATCCTTATGAGGAAGACCATGCGCAACAATAAGACAATATCTAATGCATGGCTGATTAAAAATAAAAATTAACGAAAGTGCTTAATTCAAATTTCGAATTCTGGAACCATAACTCAAATTTCGAATTCCATAACTATAATTCTAATTTCGAATTCCAGTAGTATCAATATTTACATACATCGAAACATATTTGCTTCATTACATTTACCATTGCATGCACAAAGGCACACTAACAAAGAGAATTCTAAGCCTTTTTCAGCCATCCCAAGGCGGTAATTTTATGACGTTTAGGAGTACGGTGGCTAAGCATAGCTAGAAGGTTAGCACCATAATAAATCTTAACTTTATGTCTCGACTGACGCTCCTGAATTCAAAGTCGATGGAGACGGTTAACAGAGTTGGCATAAACTGTTCATCAGGTTAGTGATCTGATGATGTAATATGTGTTAGAAACGAGATCAATTAACAATTCTTTATTGTTAACTTTCTGTAAGGTGGCTGTCAAATTGGCCGATTTAAAAAAGGATGAGGTTAAACTTTTTGACAGTCTTCGTGGCGTTAGCGAGTAGCTTGTGAAACGAGAGTTCGTGAGTTCGATCCGTCGGCACAAAATATGTGATCAAATTGTTAAGGGTCTTGGTAGGGTCCGTAGTCCCCGTATGGATACCGATGCAGGTTTGATTAATGTGGTTAGGACTATGTGTGACTGTCAGATGTTATCCCTGTATTAAAATTGACCCACTGCTGGGCTTGGGCCTCCTCTACAAATGACAAGGGTTATAGTTAGTCCACCACGCTGGCCTAATGCGGGTTGGTAGACTTCACATATCTTTGAAATTCTTTGAGAATTCTCAGGTATGCAGGTCTCCTCACGATGTTTTCCTTCACCGTTAAAGCATGCGATAATTAACATTGAATACACACATAACTTTAGAAAAGTCAGAAGTGTATGCCATTTGGGTTTCGAACATACGACTTTCGTCTTGACAGTCCCTACCGCAACCAACTAGGCTATCGCTGCTTTTTTATCACATGATTGCATGTGGCAAAAATTATAGTCTTCTAATATTCTTTCGTCTATTGAGTACATCGTGAAGACGGAGCTTAAGTTTCTCTTACGTAGGCGTCCTGGAATTTAAAATATTTTGCTGCAAAAAGAACTTGCGCAAAAATGAGATCGGTGCCGAAGTTACCTCCTTCGATTTCAATCTCGTTTGACATTTCTTAAAGCGCACAATAAACTTGCAGTTATTTAATACCTAGTTTTCTTTGAAGTTTACCGGACCACACGTAATTAAAACAAATATACAAAACAGAATCACTTAAACGGTTATTGCCAATTGGTATTTTTTCGTTTGACCACTCAGGACATTAGGCTCGACGGCAACATTTTTATTATTCCGAGAGGTTCTGTCTGGGGTTTTAATACACTTTTATAAGTTTATGTGAACATTACAAAGTTTATTGGCGATTGACTTGCCGCGAACGAGTTTATTCGGTATGTGGGATTGGCATTAAATAAACAAGTATACGGCTACCTCCTTGGAGTAACTGGCTGAGGGACAAGATTCTCACGGATAAATGTTTGTAGGATTCTCGTTTTTGTAGTAATATAGTCTAATCTCTAGTCATATATTATGTTTTATTAATATAGTTTATACTGTCATTGTCTGCTCGCCTTTGAATATTCTGACGTACCTAATATTTTTATATTCTGGCACGACAATGTGACCACACTGCATCTGATGGTAAGCGCAGTGCCGCGCAATTAGAGTATCGAGTAGCGTGAGACAATCTATCTCTCGCTACTCACACAATCATGTCGGCCTGCTGTGTCGCTTCTTCACACTACGCCATGGACAAGAAGGTGAAGAAGCAGTCGTGGGTCTAGTGTCAAAGTATTTAGAAGACCGCAACACGCAACTGCAACAAAATGTGTAGTTAATTTTGTTCTTTACAGCAATTAGATTTTTTATAAAACTATTTTAGAACTTTTAATAACGGTCATCATAAAATTAAATAATAATTAATTAATTATTTGGTTTAAGCACCTACCTTCTTTTATCTCTGCAACACCTTAGGTCAACTGGCAGAGAATGCCTCCGGCATTAAGTCCGCCTATTTTTAAATGTATAAAGTGTTAAATAAATAAATAAATAGTGAAAATTTGAGTCATTTATAAGTCCGCAAAAGTATTCGTCTCAAATCAGTCCGCTCGTGAAACAACATTAGACGTCGGTTGCCTTTAATGTTTCCGATTACATTATGTACTGATATCATTACTCGTTATTTTATTATGCCATAAATACACGAGATGGACAATTATATGATTTAAAAAAGGTGGACCAATTAAAAATTGCACGAAATGAGAATATACCTAAAAATCTCCGGTATCTCCTTGTTAATGAGGAGCCGTTAAATTCATTAGCGCTTAAGTTTGTGGTATAAATATATGGTTTCAATTATAACCAGGATATATTAATGATATACTATTTTACATGTTCGTCTAAGAAAACTATTTATTACATATGTCGGAATGAAAAGGTTTTATACAAGTTCAAACCTGTTTATTAGCGTTTTAAAATCACATTAAAGTCGTCCATAAAATGGAAGGCTCCTGTGTACATACAAACATAATTAGAGTAAAATTAAATAGTCAATTCGGTATTTAAACAAAAATATGAAATTCCTAAGTTTGAGGTCTTCTAAAAACAAAACTATGTACACAATTTTAAAATATAAATTACTTTATATCACTCGTTAAAATTATTGACCCCACCATCAATATATTGTTGGTCTTTCCTGTTCACATTTCTAGCTATATAATACATAAATACGCACTCACGCCTGTAATCTCCGTAGGGGTAGGTAGAGGTGTAACCAGTACACCCACTTTTCGAGCCTACAACCGTCCCGTGATGTGATAGGAAGTGAACACAACTCAAGACTCCGGGCTGATAATGAGTTTTTCGTGATGGAAAACCTAATATCACTTTTACTCGGGATCAAACCCGAGACCTCAGAAGAGGCCACCGAGGCAATCGACGTATATGATTCATTCAGAATGTGATATGAACAGCAAGTCTTAAAAACACCGGGCGATGTTTGGCCTTTATAAACATACTTATTTTCGTGGTGCGACCCCGGGTTGGATGGCGGCTCGAAGTATCGCGCTGCTATAGAATGTGGAGAGCAACAAGTCTTAAAAGAGACGGGCCGTAAAGGCCACGCGCAGGGATCATTTCGGCAGTAATCCAGAGTACAACTCAGGATCCCCTGGGACCGTCCCACATGCGCTGCAGAAGTCTACCGCGGGATTTTTAGCCGGCATAACCATCTCTCCTCCCCCGAGGTATCCGTAAGATGGATTTCCCCGCGGGAAAAAAAAGTCTTGAAAACATGACGATAAGTAAACAACGAATCAGCCTCCAATCGTCTAAAACATCGCTATGTGTTCCCACACACAGTTTTCGGCAAACATCAATCGTCATTAATATAGAGTTCACTAGCAATTAGTATTGTATTCCCACTAGAACAAATTAAACACAAAACACATAAAAATTTACGACCATGACCGCTTTTATGTTCAAATGCTTTGTACACCGCACTCCCGGAGATTTAAATATTAAAAATGCGGTATAAAATTACTTTCGTATTATAGTCTAGTCGGGTATAGAAGTGGCATTATTTATGTTTTTTTTCCAAAAAAAAGGGGAAAATTCTATATTATGCCGGTCTTAAGATGTAGCAGCGATAGCCTAGTTGTACGGACTGTCAAGACGAAAGTCGTATCGAAACCAGCCCAAATGGCATACCTCTGACTTTTCTAAAGTTACGTGTATATTCATTGTTAATTATCGCTTTAACGACAAAAGAAAACATCGTGAGGAAACTTGCATACCTAAAAGTTCTCATACGAATTTCAAAGGTATGAGAAGTCTACCAACCCGCATTAGGCCAGCGTGGTGGACTAAGGCCTAACCCCTCTCATTAGTAGAGGTGGCCCGTGCCCAGTAGTGGGACAATGTTTAATACACGAAACCAACGGTACGGTTTAACGGTAGGCAGCGGCTTTGCTGTGCCCTGGTATTGCAGAAGTCTATGGGCGGCGGTGACTACTTACCATCAGGTGGCCCGTCTGCTCGTCTGCCTATCGAGGCACTAAAAAAAAAAAAAAAAACCAGCCGCTTTGGTGGGTTATGTTATATATACACACACACACACACACAATTTACATAATTAAAATTTCATGTTTTATTATAATTTAAGATGAAAATTGTTTTCCGTGATGATTATGTTTTTTTCTTTTCTTTTCACTTTTGTAATTCTAATTTATTATTTGCAACAAAATGTCAACCGTGTGCCCCACATGCTGTTAAAGACACTTTGGGAATTGGTCTTGGGTCCTTGCGATACAAGCTTTGCTTAGTGCAAAGGTCAACGGCTACCAGTGTTTATTTTGCTACAACAGCACTTGTAACTATTATCATACAAATGTTATTAGTTCTTAAGCAAACTGTTTTGTACTTTAATAATAAATAAATAAAATATACTGTGGTTACTATATAAGTGTGTGGTCCCTGTGTCTACCCTCCTACCAACAGTAAATCGGATTAAGCCCCTTAAAACCACTAAGCTATAAATCTAGAAATCGATATTCGATTCTATTACAATACTTTTCTCGCTCCTATAGAAGCATTGAAATAAGAACAAGAAAAAAAAAAACAATTGCAAAAACATAAAACGTAAAATGTCAACAAAACCCACTGAGCTGGCCACAACAATGGCCTGTACAAGCGATTTAGAACTCTTTGAAAGCAATATAGGGCGTAATCTCAAACAAACCAGTTTATAATAAAGGAACTATAAACCATAGAGTAGCGATTGAAATGGTGTTGCCAGTCGATTTGAAAACATTTGTTTTTTTCCCTTCAAGCGCAATTTGTTGCGAGTATGGAATACTTTTGGAATAATTTAACAAAGTTATAGTGGCAGAACGAAAGTCATGGGTGCGTGGGTTTAGACTTTGGCAGTATATGAATGTAATAATAGTAAATAATTTAAAAAACACACATAGTTCTGACCACACACTAGGTCAAACCTGTATCGTGGGTATCAAGAACTACGAGGGACTACGGTCCGACAACAGCTATACCCGAATCAACCATCTGTCTTTCACACAAACATTTGTCTCCTTGCAGAAATCGAACTCACAGCCTTTTGCCTCACAACCGGCTACTAGCCAGCTGCGCTACGGAGGCTTCCAATATAAAAGAATTTTTTAGCTCTTCTGTAAATGGGCCACAATATTAGCCATGAATTTCTATTTTTATTATGAAGCGTTACTAAACACTCTCTCCAACGATATACCACTATAGAATATATAAAAATTTCATTGAAATATGAACATATTTATTTTATGTTAAAATACTTAAACATTTCAACAATTTATTACAACGCCATCTAATAAGTCCATCCGTAATCACCAATATAAAACAAAAAATAGAAGCCAATAGAAAGCTAACGAATCCCTAAATCCGAAATAGGATCGCGGCTGGATCTAAATAGTTTTGGCGCGATGTTCGAGGCGCATTAGACGTAACTGGTACATGTATAGAGGCTGTAATGGCGAACATTCTGCAGAATTTCCAATTACGCCCATATTGGGCCAGCGGCCATTGTACAGATAGCACACATGGGTCGTGTTAAGCTCGCCACATACCCCCAGATGCGATTACCGCGATAGGGATTAAGAATTATTTAGATTTTGCATCTTTGTCTTTGAAATTTATACTGTGAGTAATTATGCACGATTCCACTGTTAGTGTATACTATGAAGCTACTTTAATTATAGTTTTAATCCATGTGAAAATAATAGAAATTATGTGTGTGCAGAGAAAGGGGCTGGTACATATTATAATTGTTTATATGATACTGTGATCGTAATTAGGTAACTTCTTGAATGTAGCAACACTTATATTGTACTTTAAAAATATATTTGTGTATATTATGCTTTATATACACATAATAAATAATAATAATCAATACACCAACAATCACACACATAGTCCTGATCTCACATTTCAAATCTGTATTGTGTGTATCAAGGACTACGATGAACTACGGTACTACAACACCCAAACTCGAAACGAATGTCTGTCTGTCATTACAAACAATTGTCTCGGTGCAGGAATCGAATCCACGGCCTCTTTTCTCACAGGCTACTTACACGCAGTGCCACGAAGGCTTCCGAAATGACGATCAACTCTTTCAAACATCGATGAAGTCTCTGAAATCTACCAAATACTGTTTAAAAATGACTTCCAAATCCAGCTACAGCCTTTTACAGGTATTAAGAGATAGACTCTACATTTTTGAACATTATCAAAGCATCTCTACATAACAAAACAGCTTTCCCTAACACCCAATTAATTTCCCACTGCACTGTATAGTTATGTATATTTGTTCACGCCGGCGTCGGCGCGGGACCGGGATCTCAGTAACCCCGGGGCGTGATTCCCGCAATATTCCCGGCCCATATTTGGCGTCGGTTAGGACCTATTTAGTGTTTAATCAAATTATGCTACTGCGGTGGCTGGAAAGATCACGAACGCTATTAGGATGTCGATTTTATTGCGGGATTATTTTAATGGGGCCTGATTTTGAGATGTAGAGTTGTTGTGTCGTGTTGAATTGAAATGAAATCGTTTATTGATCATGTAGGCAATTAGTCAGTACATAAAATAGTAAAGAAATTTAACAGAAAGCATATCAGCTTATGTATACATAACATACATAGCATCATCAATACACTAGTAATTTCTTTATTAATTTATATATTTTTTTTATATTATTCAAACAAACACCAGTCAAATATATATTTTTAAATGGATTTGATATGGACCATGGGTATTTCCGAGACGTCGAATGTTTTAATTGGTTCAGTTTTGGGTGTAGGTTGACATGCATAGTCTGCGATCAGTAACATATGTGAACTATGAACTTATTTTTATCAACACTTGTCCATTGGCCAACCCTCAATATGTCTTATAAATAGAACCTACACTTATAAAATACAAAATCGAGACCCGAAAAACATTCCACATCAAACCCACAACCTCTCACAAACTACGTGGAATGCAAAATCACATTCCAAATCTAAATACGATATCAAATAATACCTAATTACCGTCCACTCCCCTTCTCGTACAATAAGCAATCAATTTGCAATGTATATTTTGAAATCATAAAACCCACAGTCAATTAACATTAATAAAATTTTATGGGGTATAATTCAATTGGTGTACTGTAAATGTTATAAAAATGTCGGAGCAGTGTCCACTACTCTGGGCCATTACACAGATTGTTACTGTTTAATGTGTTTCGAAGTTATTTATTTCTATTACTAATATTGGTTGCTACTGTTTGGATGGTAAAATTTATTATTAGGTTTTGAAGGCCAATTTCCACTCCTTTCTCAATTCCTAATATTTTTATGCTGCCAACATATGACTATTAGGTGACTTACTTGCTAGTTTGCTGGTTTGTGCTATAAAAAACGGGATCATATTTCTAAAGTAACGTAATAAGCGTTTTTTTTTATTATTTTGAAAAAGCAGCGATAGCCTAGTTGAGCATGGTACAGACTGCAAAAAAACACAGGTTTGAAATCAGCCTCAGGATGATACATATCTGATTTTTTTTTAAATTTAAATTAATAAATAAAGTGTAGTATATTCATTGTTAATTATCGCTTGCTTAATCGGTGAGTAAATCGTGGAGGAATCTGCATGCTTGAAATTTATAGAATTTCGAAGATGTGTACCAAACCTCATGAGGCATGAGTAGCGGACTAAGACCTAACCTTTCATTAGTAGAGAAGGACCGTGCCCAGCGGTGGTACTTTTTTTATTTTGGTACGTCGAAGTGACCACCCTGCACCTGATAAGTAAGCGCAGTACCGTCCAGTTAGATTGTCAAGTAGCAAGAGAACGTCTACCCCTCGCTACTCAACACAATCATGGCGGCCTGCTGTTTAGCTTCTTCACACTACGCTTAATATACTATATATATATGACTGTGTATATAATACAGGGCTGGTATTATTATATATATCATTAATTCAGGTCCTATGTTGCTAATTCTACAAATTCTCCAAAATCAAATAACAAAATGAATAAAGATGATGAGAAAGCGTACATTCAAAAAGGACATCAAAATGGCAAAGCCATCAACCGAGTCTCAACATTATGAACAGTAAAAATTTTAATTCTCTTTTTGCTGGACGTTCGATATGAGAAAAAATAAATCAGTCGTTCTGCATTTGTAATGTCATTCCGTTTTATTGATAGACTTTTGATGGTTAAATGAAAAATTTGCAAGTATTAACTATTTTGCGTAGTGTATGGAAAAAAAAGTATAAGACCATAGGTCAATTAAGTAAGCAACTGTACTAATATACATATGATGGTCATTGGTATATTCCAGACTAGATGTTGCCCGCGTGGAGATTATTTTTAGAAGAAAAGGTATACAATCCATGAAGGCATCTTAATTACTCGTGTCTAGTAAGGATAATTAAAAAAAAGTAGGGAGTAAAATACAAGCCAAAACCATTTTCATTTCCATAACATTAAAGTTAAAAATAGCATGTTAGAACGGCGAAACTGGCCAGTATTTAAACGCACCTCCGTACTGCCGGCGAGCCTATGTATCATGACTGGCTATTAAACCTTTCTATATTTTGCTATCTCAAAGGAAGCGTGCTTTTTTCCGGGATAATAAGTAGGCTATGTAATTTTCTGATTCCTAAACTAAACTATGTAATTCCTAAACTGCTACTTTGCAAAATCATGTCGATATTTTCCTCTGTGAAAAACTAAACTATCCCACGGGAACTGTACATTTTTTCGGGATCAAAACTAGCTTATGTGCTATTTCAGACTATAATCTATATCTGTGCTAAATTTAGCCATACTGGCGTGATTGAGTAACAAATCCACACAAACATTTGCATTTATAATAGTAGTAATATTGAATATAATAAACCTGAATCGTTCTTACTTTATCTCCAAGCGTGTATCGATAATTCTTACATTATGGAACTTAATCTAATTATCAATATCAAATAACAATATGATGTTTAAATAAAACAAAAGGGATGACAAATAAAGATATAACTTTACAACACAATAAATTAATATAATGAGGAATAAACACGTCGAATATATTCCGAGGTATGAGTTAATCATCTACCTTTACAGACAATACATGCAAAATATTATGCGACGTGTTTGTTTTTTAATAATAAATGTTGTAAATTATTTCGGAATGTTGTTTCATTGTACAATTAAATTTTTGAGAGCATTAATTAATAATAAAAGCCATACTCGTTCATTTTTCTGTTGTCAAAACAGTTTTGGAATTGTGTCTTTGTTTCAAGAATGACATACATAGTATTGAGATAAATTTATGAGAAATTTTTATTCACAAAGTAACGTTATTTTAGTTACAGTGCATTGTTTATTTTTTTTATCCTGGCACGGCTAAGTGACCACACTGCTAATGGTAAGCGCACTGCCGTCCAATTAGAGTATGGAGTAGCGAGAGATAATCTAACCCCCGCTACTTAACACAATCATGCTTTCATTTGGCAAAACTCTATTAATTGTAGTAAACGATTAACTATATATACACTGAGACACCGGAAACATGTGAGTCCATATTTCAAATCCCTGAAACAGTCGGGCTTGTGCTGTAGGCAAAACTGTCTACAGCGTAGCTCTACCATTTTAAAGTTATAGAGATGTTTAAGTTATCGATTCAAAAAATCACATTAGTCCAGGATTGAAATTTCTTCACGATGTTTGGTATGCCAACTATCACAACATGGGTGGGAAATAAGATTTGTGAAAAGTGAGTGAGACTTGTTGCTCCTCTACCCACCCTTTAGTAGATTCGGGTGTGAGCTTGTATGTCTGAACTAATAGCAACGAATACCATATTTGAATTTCGAATAACATTTCTGTTGAAGTGTGATTTCCAAAACCTAGCGACTCCCACATGACCTACACCAATAACGACCTTAGCATTCCAAATTTACTAATTACTTTTCAAACTACCAAGAAACATCAGCACAAACCTAACCCCTCTAATTTCCATCCGCCTGAATCACCTTGTATATAAAATAGAAATAACATAAATGTAAAGCAGGACAACGAAATTCAAAGCTAATTGCGTATGTTTTAGAGTTGATATTCATTTGTGAATACGAACGCCTCTTGTTGGCCCGGTTTTTTTACGGTTAGACCTTTTTATAATTCTGGGATAGTGGGATGGCCGACACTGTAATTTCGGTGTTACGGGGGAAGAGGGTAATTACACCCTCCACCGTGTCATTGCAGTTGCATCTTCAAATTCGTGGTATTGTTATTTGAATTTTTATGTGAGCATTTTTTGGCGGCTTATATTATTTTCGGATGATGGAATTTTTTATTATTGCAGATTTAATAATGTAATTAGGAGGATATAAATCCTAAACTAATGTGTTTTTAAATAAATAATTGCGTGATAATAGGATTATGATGAAAAGTTATTATTAGGTAGTTATGTGGATTGAAGGAATAACGACTTGTTTGTAATATAAATCAAAGAAGCTCAGACAAAAATTGATTATAATACGCCCAACAGTCACATATAGTCCTGACACTAGGTCAAACCTGTATCGTGGGTACGAACTACGAGGAGCTACGGTCCCACAACACCCAGACCCAAACAAATATTTGTAAATAGTACTTAAATGTAGCGGGAATCGAACCCACAGCCTCTTGTCTCACAGAAGCCTGTCTAAGACTGTCTCAGTCAATTAGTAATCCCTTTGGTGCCGGCATAGCGATTTCTCTCATCGTAATATATTATTTGGTTTTAATTGCACTTAATAAAGTTTAGTGCAGTAATTATGAAGCCATGACAGATTTTTTTAGCGTATCCCATAAAAATGGTTTTATTATAGAAATACACAAATTATCTGCGTATCCAAGGTACATGTCATAAAGTTTTAACTTATGAAACCCGGAGCGATTAAATCCCGATGTGTCAGCGGCGAGGCACGGAGTACCCGACGCTTTGTGTTTTTTCTGGCACGCCTTTTAGTAAAGTATGAATAATAGTGAATGATAGACCCACGATAAATATGACTGATGGATATAAAAATTCTAATGTAAAAGTGATGGATTGGGTTGGGTTGGGGATGTACTGAGCTATATGGCTAACGGTTACTTTCCTCCTAGTCTCCACAAGGAGGATATTTCTATTTGAATAATTTTGTTGCGGGATAAAATGAAATGAAATGAAATCGTTTATTGATCAAGTAGGCAATTACATAGCTCTTATGACAAGTCAGAACATTTAAAAAAAGTAAAGAATTTTTAAGAAAAGCATATCAGCTTATGTATACATACATACATAGCATCATCAATACACTAGCTATTAATTATTCATAAGGTATTTAAAATTATTATTATTTATTTATTATTAATTAATTTTTATTTTTATATTATAAATTAATATTATTCAAGGAAATACTAGTCAAATATATATATATTTAAATGGGTTTGATATGGACCATGGGTATTTCCGAGACGTCGCTTGTTTTAAAAGCTACCACCGGATCCAAACGCGACCCCGCCTGAGAAGACCCGGCGAAACAAACTCAGCGGGCTTACATTACCGCTGGATACTACGCGGCGCGACCCAGTCCTGAGAGAATCCAGCAAATCAAAAGACAGTTTAGATACTTTAGACGGAGATACTTTGCTCCCTTTCTCTCTCGCTTGTTTCATTTACGGACATATTCTACTCCCAAAATAAAGCCACGGATTTCCATGCCTCCTCGCTCTAGACCATTTTCATGGCGCGGGGCAGCCTTTCGTGTGTGGCTAGCACACTACTTGGGCTCCCAACTACCTGCGGTGCACCGTGCCTCGGATCTAGATATACCTCGGATACCCTCCATGACTAGTCTCCCAATGCGGCGTTATCAACTTGCGTCAGATTAGCCCAACTTCATTCAGCAACTATTCCGACCCGTCTCCCTAAATGGCATCACCAAACATCGCGCCGGAACACGGCAAGCCATTTGGCGGCACGTCTTTGTCCGCCTCCACTTTCTTGCCGCCACAAGTAAGAGGTGTCACCCATTTAGCACTACCCAGGGATCACGAGTAGGGGAACTAGAGTAAAGCCTACGCGACGCGAGTGACAATAACCCCCAAAAGTCTGAGTCTGGTGTGACTCTAACCTTATTAGTTTTTAGTGTGTTATGATGTTTCCTACCACACATTTTAACAACCCAAAACATGTTGGTCTTGTATATTTGTATATAGTGTGCTATCAACAGCGAATTATAATTTAGGGTTACTGTTCTGAAGTGTTCTGTTTGTGTTTTTGTCTATATCTTATTTTGCCATTAGCCAAACGAGGATATGACTTAGGTTAGATATATATTTTTTGTCATTATTTTTAACACATTTTGTTTTTATTTAGATCTTTGTAATCCGAAATACTTCGATATACCAAAGGTAAAAAATACATTATTTAAATTCCAAGTTAAGGATTTTCGAAACTTTGGCCCAATTCCTATGATGCCGTTTTGATGGATGAAATGAAAAAGACATAAATTGTACACGAATTTGAAAAGCTTTCTTTGTTTTGTTCAGGCAAAGACAACCACGAGTACAGCCAGTAAATCATAATATTCCACGAACCAAACAAAAATTTATATATCATTACAGTTATTATTCTCGAAATACGTGGCTTGAACTCGACTAGGCATGTTAATAGCCCGACAGGCCTCCGTAATTTGGCTTCATATCATTATGGTCCCGAAATATAAGAGATTTGTTCGTATAATGATCGTACACAAAAAATGTTCACGATAATGACGGATAAGAGAAAAAAGCGAGGCCATCTGTACCTAGCGGTCGACGTGGTCATTGGAATTCGATGTAGATGTAGGTTCTTGGAACTGTTTTGTAAGGAAATAGAGACAAATTTGTCGTTAATGACATTTAAATATTCTTGGAATACATCGGTTCAAAATCCACTCAAAAACTCAATAAATTTTTGCAAAATTATATTCAATACATTTATTTTATTCATCAGAAAAGAGGAGCGGGCGGCTTGTCACATCATGTCTGTACGATTCCATTTATCAGTTTTAATTGTTAATTCAGTAACTAAGTCAGTCATCGAAGGCACCCTCCAAATTGGGTTAAATTACCTCTATAGATCCCTGATTTCACCAGTTTCCTATTTTCCAACAACATATATTTTGTTGTAACAAAACATCGGCTAATTAACTGATAGTATGAAGTTAGCGAACATACCATAGAAATGAAACGTGCGGTACCAATTATCAAAGCTGGGATTCTTTACGTCTTTGGTTAATCCACAAACTGCAGCAAGCTATCATTTCATTTCAGTTCTTACCCGAGCTGATCTATTGTTAACAAAATTGTCTACACAGTGGCTTTATTACTGTTTTATCAAACATCACCTACTAGCGCCAAGGACTGAATCTCGTCCTCAATATGTTCCGTGTTAAAAGGCGAAATATCTAAACGTATTGTCTACTCAATATCTTCTATAACGTCTCCATCAAACCCTATCTCAATAAGGCAATTAACACGACATACCCTGTATGAATGATTATGCTACAATAAATGTGTCGAAAAGCCTGCATTGTCCCTTTAAATTTTTATCGGCGCACAAAAACCGGCCCAACAGCCGTATGAAAACAAAACGTGGTAATCTCTCACATCTAATCACCACCCACACGCGTTATCAGCTGACGGATCGATGGGCGCTTTTGGGGTTCCGTGGTCGAACATGCCGTCATTATAACAATAAAAGTGCAACGCGACTCAACACAGTCATGCCAGCCTGCTTCTTCACACTACGCCATGGGCAAGAAGATGAAGAAGCGGTCGAGGGTCCATTGTCAGAGTACTCAAAAGCTAAAAGGCCAAACATTGTACCCCAACTCTAGACCCCCGACAAAACCGACCCCCGATATTTATATTATGCTTCTTAGTAACAGATTTAGGCGATTCTTATCAAATGGTACCTTTTCTTTAAATGTTTCTTTAGCGACATTCCTGAAGTATTATAAAGCTGCCTAAAGATAATAAGCAGCCGCAGGCAGTATTAGATATAACACACGAAAATACAGACCCATCAACTTATAATGAGTCACGCTTGACGATTTCGTTTCTTTTCAAACAAAAATACCACAAAAACCCATCGGGTCAGTGGTTATGTGGAAACATTAATACGATAGTAATAATCCCACTAATTTCTATGTAATGACATGCTGTGGGTTTGTAATTTTGGAAGCAATTTTGTTTGAGTTGATACCCTGTCGTCAGGTAGTCGGAGTCATTGAATGTCATTGTGCAACTGACTCAAGGAAAACGGAGATTCAATAATTAATTATAATGCTAAAGCAAAGCCAAGTCAAGCAAACCGGTAAGTAGATCTCTCGACAAAAGACAGAAGAAGCAATGTTGACTATTAAAATAAAAAAAAGAATGTACATGACAAAATTTTATGTCTTCCTGAGTGTGCAGTGTGATATGAGTATGCTGGTTGCTTGTGTAAGGATACCTGATAGATACATGATTTTTGTACCATCATCCACATGGTGATGATTTGACATAGTTCGTTCTGGGGATATATGCTCCAAGGTAAGATCCATATTCGCATCAAGTCGGCATTTAGCAACCGTCGACATTACATTTGGATTATACTGTACGAGGTAGACTCAAGTCGCTGCCGTGCCAGATTAACCTCTCGTGTACCACACGGATATATTAGGAAAAAGGTCATAAGTAGTGAGTTAAAATACAAGCCAAAATAAACTTTACTTCCATAATATTAACGTTACAAATACACTTAATACGCTCGTCAATAAGGGCGAGTATTGCCAGTATTTGTTCAGTAGCCGGCTACCAAATGATACATGGCTGGTAAAAATAGTTCCTTTCTGGATAGGAGCCACAATTTGTCTATTTTGCCAAGAGGAAGCATAACTCCGGTTCGAAGGACATTCTCTGAAATTACGGCTTTGTGAGGCTGAACATTACGTCCAGAGTTGAAGAGAACAGTGCTTGTGTTACTTTGTAATTCAAAGTGCTACTGGTTATGGTCAGGCGTGGCATTTGACAGGCAAATGACCTGTTCGTCTTTCATTCAGAAGAATAAAAAAATGAAGAGAATTTATAAATCTACATTATCTTGATGATGGTAATGATGGTGGTATTGCTAATTGTATCTGCAACGATTCTGAAGTGTGATCTCAAAGATCATTCTCACATTCGATTCGATAATCCTTAACACTCCCAAAAAGGCTATCGTTGTTTATCGCTTCTTTATTTACATCCATCTATATATAAAAACGAGAATTAAGGTACACAAGTACCTAAGGAAAATGAAATGCGGCACCGAAAGTTGATCGAGTTAATGTCTAACATTTTGCAACGGCGAGTAATTCCGACAAACGAGATAAGCTTCTGCCTACGCCTCTAACGGTACACGAGAATGAACTAATGGTAAGTTCGCGATACCAGCTCATTGGAACTTTCATATTGTTCTGGCTTTTATTTAAATTTGGTAAATTGGAAAATTATAGATGATTAAATGCAGAAAATTATTTGTTAATTCCTTGAATTTTCTTACCGATTACTTAGGCACGTTTTCATACATTATATTTCCATTCCCAAGTTTGATTCTTAAATTCTTATGTTAAAATACATACCATTGACTAGCTTTTACTCGCGACTCCACTCATGCAAAAGTCTCGGTAAATATACTCCCAATTCATCTCCTTAAATAAAGTTTTCCGCAAAATCATTTCGTTCTATATTTTGTTTTTATATCAGAACACTGGAAGCTAACAATTAACTCCTGTTGATAAGTGATCCATGTCCATGAACAACCAAAATATTAGTAGAATACTGGTGAGTTGTCGACCTTTAAGCCAAGGTACCAGAAGTTGGGAAGAGGACACGGGTTTGGACCTCCGAAAACTTACTTACTGTTTGAAATGCAACCGGGTTGAACCGGCTAATGCTGACAGTTTATTCATTGATTAAAAAAGAATACGAGGTGACCTAACTGGCAAAATCGTCGTATCTACTACTTTATTATATGGGATTACTGTAGAATACTGAAATCCCATAGAAAAAAGAATTTACTTGAATATATTCTGGTCAATTTTTACAATAAGTTATTCAGGCAACAAACATTGAAAATAGCCAAATCTGACCAGCCAGCATGTATCTTTAGTTATATATACCTACAGAGTTAAATCGTATTATTGAAGTGTAAGTTACCTGATGTTTTAGAACATTGAATACTTCAACAAGCTAATGCAAGATTAAGCCCCAACAGAAGCCTCGCCTAGAAGTTCCGTTGACACCCGATACACTATAATTTAGTTATTATTTACTTTAATGCAGCCATCGCGTGCGGTAGCGTAATGGCGTCATTTCTACTCCGGCTGGTCCGTTAAACCGATTTAACTGAACTGAATTGTCTTTCTCATATCTGACAATCTTTTTCTGTATATCCGAGATATTTTTCTCATACAGGAAAGGTCAGTAGAGAGCGATCAAATAAATTACCTGAGAAAAGGCAAATGTCCTTACCTGCCATGAGTACCTTTAAAAGTATTAATGTGGAAGAGGCGAAAGAAGTGTGTCAGGATCGTAGTGCTGGTGGTTATTCATATCCACCGGATAACGACCACCGTACACAGGGTGTAAAACCTGCCATAGTGACACACGCAAGTGTGTTGCGTTCCGGGATCAGCCAGTGTACATCTGGTTGTTGTCGGGGGTCTAGAGTTAGGGTACATGTTTGGCCGTTTTATGGCCTTCTATGTACTCTGCCACTAGACCCTCGACCGCTTCTTCACCTTCTTTCTATGCTAATATATATAGAGGTAAACGTTGTGAGTTTGGATGTTCGTTGTAATCTCCGGTACAACTGATCCGATTTTGAAAACTCTTTCACTGTTAGAAAGGTATATTAGCCTTGAGTGCTATGGACTACTTTTTATGCATACTAATATATATCTGATGATGATGATGATATGTATGATTGTATACTTTTCTCCCGAAAATACCCTACACGCGGGCGGAGCCGCCGGCGACAGCTAGTACTTAATATATTAGATGAGGACATCGGAAATAATAACGTTACTGCCATCTGTCTAGCAAAGGTTACAACACTATCGGTTTCACTTAATAACTATCAGTTTCTTGACGTTGTAAAATGTTGTTCAAGATAAATACCGTACATATAGAAACATCAAAGCATCACCCAATATATCATTTAACGTTTTAGCTCAATTTCTCTAAAAATGGTACCAATTATACTCCCCTGCGGCAGATAACCAACTTACGCGCCAATAAATCCATTCCGTGTGTCGAATAAAACAAATTGTTAACAAATCTGTCTGAAAATAATAAATTGTTATTACGATGTGTGCCGACGCAAATGGCGGACCCCGCGGCCATTTTGATTTGAGTATACGCCTTTTTTTAATTGAATTAATTAATTTTATAGACGTTGCGCAATGGAATTCATGTTTACAAGTATATGATTTTGTTTGCTCATCGGGAAATATTTTGAGTGAAATGGAACGCGCGTTTCAATATGATTTTTGATAATAGACTTTGTGTGAACGGAGTAAAGTGTCATTTCAGGTAAAATTTAGATAACTTGGGTAAGTTATGACATGCATTATAAGTATTTTTGTAGTAGTTTATTCATCTAATAATATATGATTGTTTTGTTATATATTTTAGCTATACTCAATTATGGCGGTTAACTACAGTAATTTAAATGGATTCGATTTTTATTTGATACAAAAAAATCTACAGATCATACAAAAACTGTCAGCTACTAAATACCTTTAAAATAATACAGTAAATATTAAAGTCAGTTTAACTGCCACGCTAATAACAATTAAGCTACGAATTTACGATTGTCGAAGCATTTAATACATGTTGTACGGTGTAATTGTTTCTCGTTTGAGTTTTAATGGCGGCTTTCCGATAACGTGGTAGATATGAATAATTAATACGAACTTTTGGCGGCACAGATCAAACGGTATGTATACCGTTTATTATATGTTATGTTTCGGCGTTGTTTGTGAATCGGAATCGGTTGTTGTGGAATCGGACCTTTCGGTATTCGTGATTATTGTGATTCGTGATATTATTATATTCGTACATACATATAGATATATACTCACGCCTGTAATCCCAGAAGGGGTAGGCAGAGGTGTAACCAGTACACCCACTTTTCGCCGACTTCGGTCCCTTAATGTGATAGGGGGCGAGCCTATCGCCATACCGGGCACAGGTTCCAGACTCCGGGCTAATACTGTGAATTTCTAGATAGAAAAACCCAATATCACTTTACCCGACCCGGGGATCGAACCCGAGACCTCAGCACAGCAGTCGTAACGTATGCGCAATTACAACTAATTACTATTATATTCGTGATTTTGTTAATATTAGATACACACTGTAGTTAGTTGGTCATATTTATTTTACCGGATGTAACACATAGATTGCTTAGTAATAAACTTTTTCTATTACTTTATGGGAGTTAATTGGTATTTATACTAGTTTAATTGTCGATTTTATTAACATGTATAATTTATTTGTTTCAGGTACGTTATATGGTGATAACACATTAAAGGTTTTTTTACCTGCGGTAAGTTTTTGTAATTACGATTTAAGATTAGTATCAACACACACCGATACACTCACATTTTACGCCTGTAATCCCCAAAGGGGTAGGCAGAGGTGTAACCAGTACACCCAGGCCAAATTTGTGTCCCATAATGTGATAGAGGGACAGCCTATCGCCATACCGAGCACAGATTCCAGACTCCAGGCAAATACTGAGGAAATTCTAAATAGAAACCCCAATATCACTGTACCCGACCCGGGGATCGAACCCGAGACCCGAGTCACATAGCCTCGACCCCACACTAAGAAACGAGTCTTGTGATGTCGAAAGTCGTACGAAAGTCTCGTAGACCCTGATACCCATCAGGGACTACGAGAGACTTTCAGTCTCGCAACACCCAGACCCTGGACAAATATCTGTCTATCACACAAACATTTGTCTCGGTTGAATTGAACCCACGGCCTCTCGTTTCACAGCCTATTGGGTCACGGAGTATTGATGCCTAGAGATTTACACAAGTCAGTTTTATTTTTTTATAGCATAGGCCGACAAACGAGCCAGTGGGTCACCTGATGTTAAGTGATCTCCACCGCCCATGAACATCCACAATACCGAAAGTGCCATGTATGCGCTGTCGGCCTTAAAGGACAGGAATAGGGATTAGGGAAGGGAAGGCGGAATCTGGGCCTCCGGATATCTCACTTACCATACGAAACGCGACAGTAAACTGTCACTTTACGTTGGTTTTCTGTGAGACAGTGGTACTACCCCGGTCGAGCCGGCCCATTCATGCTGTAGGCAAATATATCTACAGCGTGGCTCTACCACTTCTAAATTTTTTTATTCTAATTAAAAAAACTATAATCAGTTTCTTCTGGTATTTTACGACCGGAATGTTTTGTAATGGTTTGGACATTTAGTTATATTGCATGTCGTAAATAATATGTCAAGTTTCAATCTATCTGATGTAAAAAATTTATCATTGTGCCTATTAAAGTAACCTATAAATATTTGGGTATTTGCGACTCGGTTTTTCCTTGTTTTTATGTAAAACAAAAAATCTATTTCAAAGCTATGGTTTAGAACATTGTTAAATAGAACATGCATACATATCTCTCGAGTGTCGGGGTTAGGTGACATTGAGGTTTTCTATACCAGAATACTCAGTATCAGACCGGAGTCTGGAATTGTGCGGGGTATGGCGATAAGCTCGCCCCGTATCACATCATGGAAAAAAAAGCTCAGCGAAATGTGGATGTACGGGTTACACCTCTGATTACCCTTCAGAGATTACAGGCGATTGTGTATAATACCAGAAATCTCACACGAAATTAAAATTATATTCTAAGATAAATCCATTTCTGATCAAACACAGATTATTAAGTTCCTTCCTTCTTTAAATTCGATTTAGCTGTAGAATTTCTTCTAAATACATAAATTCAACTATTATAATCTATGAATGGCGGTGTAATTGTTACATCATCAAAGGAATACATCACTACAATGTATTACAAACAGAAATTATCAATTTGGTCACGGTGTTTATAAAAATATTTTCGTTTCTAACAAATAACTTTCATGGGAACACGTTGCCGGCTAATCGATACCAATCAGTCACATAACGGGTCCCGTATAATTGATTTCACTGAAATCAAACTATTTTTGTTTATTGTTGTTAAGGAGAAGCTGGCAAGATGTTGATTGGTAGGTTTTTTTTATAATTGCAATCGTTTATAATATTTAATATGGATGTAATATATTCCTTTTTCAAATTTAATATAGATCATAAGTTAGCGACGCAGCCGGAGAGTAGCAGTGGGTTCGATTCCCGCACCTAGACAAATGTTTGTGTGACAAACAGATATTTGTTTAGGGTCTGGTTGTTGTGGGACCGTAGTCCCTCGTAGTTCCAGGTAAAGTAAATTTTATTAATTGCGATTGGTTGAACGGCATTGAAGTTAAATTTCTGCAGTGCCATCTGGCGAGTTCTTTTATTTTTTTTGGGTCAGTATACAATAAATAAATACACCCAAAAGTCACACACATAGTTCTAAATCACACAAGGTAAAACCTGTATTGTGGGTATCAAGAACTACGAGGGAGTAAGGTCCCACAACACCCAGACCCGAAACAAATATCTGTTTGTCACACAAACATTAGTCTCGTGCGGGAATCCAACCCACGGCCTCTCGTTTCACGACCGGCTACTCACCCGCTGCGCCACGGAGGCTGTCAAAAGAACAACTCATCAAAGTTTGATCATAATCGGATGAATCTTTTAGGAGTGCTTATAGGACAAACATACTTCCATTGATTTTTATTTATATAGATTTAATTTAAAAGTATATCCTCGCACCATATGTTTGTGTGATCTACATGTTTGTTTAGGGTCTGGGTGTTGTAAGACCGAAAGTCTCTTGTAGCTACTAATACCCACGACACAAGATAGTTGTATTTGTGTGGACTCAAGCATTTCAAGGACACCGGTGTCCGGAAAAGGTAATAAGTAGTGAGTAAAAATACAAGCCAAAATCAACTTTATTTCCATAATATTAACGTTACAAATAAGCGTAATACGCACGTCAATAAGGGTGAGTATTGCCAGTTTTTACGCGGCCAAATATGGAAAGAAGATATTTGACAGGTTGTTAATTATTATAATATAAATCGAGAGGTTTTCATCGCGGATGCTTGTGTATGGCAATAGGTCTTTTAATAAGTTTTATTTCACAATATTAGGTACAACAAGGCAACATAATTAACATATATTTAGCTGCTCTTATCTAATGTAATCAAATTTAAATCGTATATTATTTGTATGACCAAATATTGTTAACCGGTGTTCGAAAAGAGCAACGCTAGAGATTGCCCGTTCTTCTCTAGCGAAACTGCATTCCGAACTGGCGGTAGAGTAAAAAAGATTGACTGAATCTAAATCTTCTTTATATATAATTCTACTATACGTGTGTATGTCACTGAACTCCGCCTAAACAGCTGGACCAATTTGAATGACTTTTTTGTATGCGTTTGGGTGACGCCCTGGATGGTTTAGATTCACAATTGGACCCGGTAGGTGACGCTGGTGTCGGTGTGGCGCTGCTTTTCTGAACAGGGCGACGTCTGCCGGGCCCGCTAGTATTGTATAGAATTTCAAGTCTTCAATAAATATTTGATTTGATTTTAATTATTAAAAAATATAGTATGCGTATTCTATATCAGGTTTAAATATAACATCCAACCTCCCAGCCTTAACAAAGGCGGTCAGTTCAAATCCAGTGATAGCCATTACCGATTCGATACCCTGTACAGTCTGGCGTATCGTTTTCGTGTGTCCGAACCGTCGTTTACTATTCTTTAATTGGTACAAAATTGACTATAATCCTACATATTCGGAGAGTTAACGAACTGAGATCGGCAAAATTCAACGGAAAATCAGTGGGAAATGTTTTTTGTATGTCGCAGAATTCGCTGAGAAGTCGTGTGAATTTTTGACGAGCAGCAGCTTAACTAGACCCAAGTTAAATTGGTTGATTGAGGCTACTTTTTAAGTTTAGCAAATAATCATTCATGCAAATCTTTTGTCTGTTAAAATAAAATTATGAATTATAAAATTAACTGCCTTGGTGGCGCAGTTGTAATTGCGCATGCGTTACGACTGCTGTGCTGAGGTCTCGGGTTCGATTCCCGTGTCGGGTAAAGTGATATTGGGTTTTTCTATCTAGAAAATCTCAGTATTAGCCCGGAGTCTGGAACCTGTGCCTGGTATGACGATAGGCTCGTCCCCTATCACATTATGGGAACGAATTTGGCGAAAAGTGGGTGTACTCTTTACACCTCTGCCTACCCCTTCGGGGATTACAGGCGTGAGTGTATATGTATGTATAAAATTAACTCTGTTATGTTACAAAATTGAAACACTGGGAGTTTTGTTCTTTCGAAAGAAATTTTTCTGTCCTACATTTTAAAATATATGTTTCTTTTGAAAATAAATTATAATTACAAGAATTTAATACTACTACGGCCAAACACGAAACTTTTATAACTCATCCTAACTCTCTAGGATGCACCTGGCTATAAAAATGCGCTACATTATGTTTTATTTTACACAAATTTTACGCATCAAAATATAATAAATTTTACAGATTTTATCGAAAAGACCCACTGCCAGTCCTCGAGACACTATGAGCTGTTTCTGCGTAGAGAGGATCGCAATAAATCACTTTAAAATCGACTGCGTTGAGGGTATCTCTACCCTCAACTCAGAGACGTTACACTATTCTTTCGTGACGACATATTCAGTCTGCCCCGTGGCTGAAAATTCGAAACGTCGAGACTAAAAATTAAAAATAAACTGCGATTAAATGCGTTAAATCAGTTTTATTTGAATATGATTATAGCTATATAGTCTTTGTTATGTAAGCTCCGACAGCTAGCAATAGTGTAGACAGGCATTAAAGACTTAGTGTGTAGACAGAATCGTAGATACAATGAAAAGTCTTACTGAAACTCTATGGGTGGCTACCACACTAGATTAATGAATCTATAAAAATGAAATTTAATTTATACACCTATATGTATAGCCAATAATGTATAATATCCAAATAACTCCATAAGTTAATTGTCACCCGGCGATGGCGCAGTATGAAATATTTTGATTAATATGGCCCACCTACGGCATATTAAAACCTATAAAGAACGTATGGGTCGCTATTTCCAAAATTAAGCTACGCGACCCACACAATTGCGTCATGTATAACCGTTTGGGAGGTTCCGTACGTTGCAGTTTATGATGTCAATAAAGGGGTTTTTGTGGATGCATTAAGCAATAAAGGGATTCTTTTTTTATTTAGTTTCGTTCGTATGTTTTAATTAGTGATTGCTTGGCTTTATGATTGAATGGAGGTAGGAGCAATAAGGCTTCATCGGTGATTGTTATACTCATCGAATAGTTTTTAGACAATTTTAATCACTCGTGTCTAGTAAGGATATTAAAAAAAGTATACAAGCCAAAATCATTTTTATTTCCATAACATTAAAGTTAAAAATAGCATGTAAGAACGGCGAAACTGGAGGAGGTGGATTCACTTAGTCGAGATTTTTTTGTGGACTCAATGGATGGATGGATGTTTGTTACTCAATCACGCCAGAATGGCAGAACGGATCTGGTTGAAATTCAGCACAGAGACAGATTATAGTCTAGAATAGCATATAGGCTACTTTTTATTCCAGAATAATGCACGGTTGGGTATGGGATGGTAAAAAAGGAAGATTTTATTATTTATTTATTTTTGATTTACCAACGTTTTGTTTACATTAATACATTGACAAATATAAACACAGAAAACAGGATAAATGTAACGAAAAATTTACAGGTAAATACAGCATGATCCAATACATATTAATAAAAGCATAAACAATGAAAAAAAAACAATTTAAAAATAATCTTATAAATGACAAAATTATAAACAAATTATTAAACAATTAATATTAAATGTAAAAAAATAAATCAAATATGCTTATTACACGGATACATTCAAATGTTTTAGAATAATATTGCGGAGCTTATTACGTGAGTCAGTGTGAATATCCACTAAGTCACTATATTCGTTCAATAGTTTGATAATTCTGCAAATAGGGGAGTTTGAACCGAAGACTGTTTTTCGAGAGGGTGGAGCGTATGGAGTTATTCTGTAACGAGGATATATTGCTGGGACACGTAGTTTAACTTTTCTTAACAATTGAGGACAGTCGATTCTATTATTAAAAATTTTAGATGCAAAGACAAGGTCATTTATTAATCGGCGATCAGGCGATCAGATCAGATGTAATAGCTTATAACGACTATGGGTTTTATACCTTTTTCAATCAAAAGTAACTACCACGCGGGTAAAGTCGCGGGCAATAGCTAGTACTGCATATTCTTTCAGCAGAGTAATAGATTAAGGTAGCCAAATAGGGATTGATGCATGATAAGATCTAGATATATGATCATAATTAATGCTCTAGATTTATAGAGAGCAAGCCTCATTGTTTCTCGTCTAAGACCCTATAATTTCTGTCAAAATTTACTACTATTTAATATCTAATATATAAAGCTATGAACGCCAAAACACAACAGTAAATAATTTAACTACTTTTTAAAACTACTATTTTTGTGTCCTACGCTCCAGGGTACACGCGTACCAAATTCATAAAGTCATAAACATAATAGAAAATTTTATGTCCCCATAGACAAGTAGATAGGACATAAACGCCTTTATCTCAGAATAATCGGGTTTAATGTCTCTGATTTATTGTTAAAGGCCAGTTTTATTGTTTACTAATAGTTTTGTTTAGATCGCATGGTGTGATGGAATTGTTATTAAAATTGCTTTTTAACCGACTTCAAAAAAGGAGGAGGTTATTTTATGTATGTTACACGATTACTCGAAGACGCCTGGACCGATTCGAGAAATTCTTTTTTTGTTTAAAAGGGTATACTTCCCATGTGGTCCCATTGCCACCAAGTCAGGATCTGATGATGGAGTCACAGAAAAATCAAGGGAAACCCTCAAATTTTATTGTGACGCATAATTTGTTTTTTAGAAATACATATACACTCACGCCTGTAATCCCCGAAGGGGTAGGCAGAAGTGTTACCAATACACCTACTTTTCGCCGAATTTATTACGGTTCCATAATATAATAAGGTGCGTGCCTATCGCCATGCCGGGCAAATTCCAGACTTCGGGCTGATACTGAGAATTTCTAGATAGAAAAACCTCTCAGGAAAAACCCAATATCACCGGTATCGAACCCGAGAACTCATCACGCTTTTAGAGATGGATGATTTGTAAGAAAGGTTGTGATTACTCTCGCACCAAATATAAACTTTACAAGATTCTTAGCTCGGTTACCCCTTCATCTGTAAAAAAGACATCATATAACAAACACCTAACAGTCACGCACAGTCATATAGATTTATCTTGTATTGTGGATATCAACAAGGGGACATCCATAACTTACGTCACACGAATTTCATGATCTTTTGCACAATGACATACTGCGTCGATCCTCTCATTTACTTTTGACATAATTTATGGATCGCCCTCTACGGGAAACTTGTGGTTTCATTACTAGACCTCAAAATATTTCTGTATTAATCTAAAATACTCCCACAATCACATACATACTCCTGACCCCAGCTATGGTTGAAACTCTATTGTGGGCATCAGTACGAGAGACTATCGTTCATCGCCCAGACCCGAAACAATTACCTGTCACAGAAGCAATTGTCTCAGTGCGGGAATCGAACCCACGGCCACTCGTTTAACAAAAGGCTACTCGCTTTCTGCGCCACGGAGGCTGTCTTTATTATTCTCGGTGTAAGAGTTTTTATAAATCATCACCTACCAGTGCCAATAACTTTTTTTTTTTCATCCCGGCACGGCAAAGTGACCGCACTGCACCTGATGGTAAGCGCAGTGCGGTCCAATTAGAGTATCGAGTAGCGAGATACATTCTATCCCCCGCTACTCAACACAATCATGCCGGCCTGCTTCTTCACACTACGCCATGGCCAAGAAGGTGAAGAAGCTGCCGAGGGTCTATTGTTAGAGTACTCAGAGGGCCGCAAAATGGCCAAACATTGTAACCCAACTCTAGACCCCGAAAAACCGAAGGTACACTGGCTGATCCCGGAACGCGACACACTTGCGTGTGCCACTATGGCGGGTTTTACACCCTGTGTACGGTGGTCGCTATCCGGGCGGATATGAATATTCTACCACCAGCTAAACGGAATAAACTAAGTACCTGAATAAACTAATCTAAAATAACATGCCCTCAATGTGTTCTACGTTGAAAGGCGAAATATCTGAGCGTACTGCCATTTACACTGAACAGTGGCTGTGTTGTCGAATGTACCAATTTGATATCTTGCGATCTATTTGTTTTGTAATTATTGAAATGTGTTTCAAAGTACTAGAAACTCGTGATATACTAGTGATAAAAAGTTCATTCTAAACTGTAATTGACTGCCTCGGTGGCGCAGTTGTAATTGCGCATGCGTTACGCCTTCGATCCCCGGGTCGGGTAAAGTGATATTGGGTTTTCTATCTAGAAATTCTCAGTATTAGCCCGGAGTCTGGAATCTGTGTCCGGTATGGCGATAGGCTCGTCCCCTATCACATTATGGGACCGAAATTCGGCGAAAAGTGGATGTACTGGTGACACCTCGGCTTACCCCTTCGGTTACAGGTGTGAGTGTATATGTATGTAATCTAAACCGTAACGGTTTTTATGTTTGACATGAAACAGGAATATTACCCCGCATTAGATCGTGCCGTGACTAAGGCCAAACCCCTGTTATTAGTACAGGGGTATCATGCCCAGAAATGAGATTGTCACATACAGGTACAATGTCATTATGAAAAAAAACTATAAAAACATTTTATATAAACTGTATTAAAATGAAAAATAGGTGGATATTTAAGATGACATACATTTATATTAGCAGAGATTAACTGAACATTTGTGAGAAAATATAGCCGAATTGAGAACTTTCTACATAGTTATAACTCTGTGTGTAATTAAGGCCTTCGTTTCGCAAATCATAACAAAACACTTGTATCCTATACTCAAAGAAATGTTGACATCAAAAATGATTCTAGATACATTATCAACTTCCCAAATAAAATATTAAAATATAAAATGCTTGTACTCGAGCGGCCGAAATCTCTCCTTCAGCTGCTATAAAATAAATAAATACACCCAACAGTCACGCTCATAGTTCCGCTCCACACTAAGTTAAACCTGTAACGCGGGTATCGAAAACTACGAGGGACTAAGGTCCCACAACACCCAGAACCGAAACAAATATCTGTCACACGAACATTTGTCTCGTTGAAATCGGACTTACAGCCTCTCGTTTCGAAGCCGGCTTCTCGCCCGCTGCGCCACTTAGAGTGCAAAGCAGGTTACTCACCCGCTTAGCGGGGGGCTGTCAGCCCATATCGTTGCACTCCAATTTCGCATCTGCGACCCCGAGATGGACGGCAGCTCGGGTGGTAAGGCCTCGTTCGCTGTCGTTGTTCGGTGCGCGGGGGCTCCTGAGCCTCCGATGGAGATGGGCCACTACGCGGCACCGCGCAAGGGCAGTTCTGGCAGCAATTCTAGCACTGCTTAGAATACCGCGGGATTGCTCCGTAAGCGCCGAAGAAGGTCACCGCGGTGTTTTAGCTGTGTAGTGTCGGGTGGGGTGTACATAGGGGGTAGGGACTCGGCCCAGCGGCAGCACGGATAGCCATCATCCGGGCGAGGGGGGTGCTGGGTCGTAAGACTGGCTAGTCCAGCAAAACCGTTTTATTCTTATTCCGCTTCCCCCCGGAGCGGGCGGCAGTAATAAAACGCTTTCCCCGGGACAAAAAAAAGGTTACTCGCCTGCTGCGCAAGGCTGTCGATTTGTAATGAGTGTCAGCGTTTAAATAGCCATGTTTGGGGTGAGACACTACCTTAAAATCGTCTTCTACTGGCGCATATTTGCTGCGATGCGGAGATACATTTGATGTATACGACTCTAAAAACCTAGTGGGTATATACGCAGTTCTCTAAGTGTTAACGGTACACTTCACGAATAATTAATCTTATACAATGGCCCACTTAGCGAGCACGTCTATCAAGGGCCCGGTTATTGGTCTGTCAGTGGATTATGACATGGGATTTGGATTAATGGAATACGGAGAAGCTTTACCTCTTATAGTAGCTCTGTGTGAAAGTTTAAGAATCTTGTGGAATAAGACTAGATTCAAACGTCTAATAGTTGTTATTTAAGAACTTTACAAATTGAATGATAAAAACCATACATTTAGAAAGGCTATTGGAAATTATTTTTTTCTAAAGGAAAAATCTTTTTAGATATTTTAATTATTGTTACTCCACATTGCGTTAGACAGCATAACAAATTTAAAAAAGAAAGTAGCTGTTTTTAACGTAGACAAACAGAAATCTATGTTAACAGTAAGTTGAAAAATAGTACTCATATTATAGTCTCAAATCATTATTAATTTATTCAAAATATACCATAATTCATAATCAGTATTATTTTAATAACGCAATAAAATACAGGGGCAACAAAAAAATCGCAACTATTTACTGCATATTTCCGATTGTAAAATCAATTTACTAATGTCATTATGTCATAAAACTGATTGCAATATAATGGAGCAATAAATAAACAATATAGATAATGATACATTAAAATAAGAAATAAAATATTATGCTTGATTGGGATTTTTTAAATATATTTTCTACATTTAATTATGTTGAGATATCATTATGGTTTTTTTACGGACGCTAATGATTTTCCAGATTTTAAAATAATAATATTATTTTTACATTAATTGCCATTCTATTTATGTTTAGTTTATTGATATTGATTCCATAAATAATAAAGATTTGAATTAAAAAATCAATCATTTAATTCTTTATTAACAAAATATAAACTTTATTGTTTCTGTAAGTAGAGTCAAACCTTGAGTTAGTCACGATGTTTTCAGATTTCGGGCTGATACTGAGTATATAGGGATAGAAATACCTAATATAATTATCGGACTACAACAAAATAAAAATTAAATATCAACTATATGGAGGGTAGAAACATTGCACTATACTTTCGTGACGACATACAACTCAGTCTCCCCCGTGACCATGAAGACTGTAAAGCCTTCGAAACGTCGGGTTAAAAAAGTAAAATAAACCGCGATAGAATCCGTAAATTTCGTTTTATTACAATGTATAATATTACATTATAAACATAAGAAACCATTATGTAAACCTAATATAATTTACCCGATCCGGGCATCAAACCCACGGCAGTCGTATTGCGTGTATAATCACAACTGCGCCACCAAGTTAGCCTTCATATCCAAATACGGAAGACATATACCAACCTCTTCAACAAATATGGGTTAGGCCTTTCTTCCACCACGAGTTTATCTTTATTTACAACACAAATTGTTGCCAACATAAAAAAACATTGGTACTTCTGCTCGTAAACACCGCTAATCTTTATTCTAGTGAGATTTTACAATAAATAAGCCAATTTAAATGTATGCCGTGTCCCGCGCTCCACACGGTCATTACTAAGCCCTACACGCGCCGATTTAAAATATGATGTAAACATTATTTCTGTTACCAAAGGGTTCAAGGGTTTTAGTTCGGTTTTGTTTGTAGTTTAAAATGACTGCCTCGGTAGCGCAGTAATTGCGCAAGGGTTACGACTGTCCTGAGGTCTCGGGCTCGATCGCTGGGTCGGGTAAAGTGATATTGGGTTTTTCTATCTTGAAATTCTTAATATTACCCCGGAGTCTGGAAACTGTGCCCGGTATGGCGATAGGCTCGCCCCGTATCACATTATAGGATCGAAATTCGGCGAGAAGTGGGTGTACACGTTACACCTCTGCTTACACCTTTGGGATTAGAGGCGTGAGTGTATGTGTGTGCGTGTGTGTGTGTTGTTTGTAGTTTAAAATAACATCCCATAGTAATTTATAATTCTGACATTACACTAAGTCTTAAGTGCAAGCAAGTGTGTCGCGTTCCGGGATCAGCCAGTGTACATGCGGTTTTTATCCGGGGTCTAGAGTTGGGGTACGATGTTTGGCCGTTTTGCGGCCTTCTGAATACTCTGACACTAGATCCTCGACCGCTTCTTCACCTTCTTGCCCGTGGCGTAGTGTAAAACAGGCTGGCATGATTGTGTTGAGTAACGGGGGATAGATTGTCTCTCGCTACTCGATACTCTAATTCGACGGCACTGCGCTTCCCATCAGGTGCAGAGCGTTCACTTTGCTATGCCAGGATAAAAAAAGAAAAAGTCTAGTGTCATGGCTCATAATAGACTTGAAACAATGAGGGACACACTAACAATTATCTCGGCGTGGATATCGAACCCGCGGCCTCTCGTTGCAAAGCCACACTCGGCTACTGAGAAAGGCTGTTAACTTAATTCTGGAAGTTTTGGTCTGTTTAGTTTAACTATGGGTATTCCTTTATAGGCCTTGTTGAAGTTTTCCTGTTAGATTTTTTAATAATACCCGACGGAAATTCTGATCCAAAATCAAATTATTACATGGAAACAAATTAACTATTTATTTATTTCATTCGGTCCACCAGCGGTTTTCACATTGTTACATGTAGGTATACAGAATAGCAATTGTTTTAGTGTTATGGTCTAAATATGAACTCCAACTTATAGTTATGACATAACAATTTAACAGTAAACAAATCCTATATATATATACATATAAACGAGGCTTAAAAATAGTAGTCCTTCATTGGTAGGCAGCGGCTTTGCTGTGCCCTGGCATTGCAGAAGTCTATGGGCGGCGGTGACTACTTACCATGAGGTGGCCCGTCTGCTCGTCTGCCTATCAAGGCACTAAAAAAAAATATATTTCCACAAACATAAGTCTAACAATCAAACAAAATCTAAAGAGAGCCTCAATGATTCTTGATTTTTTAAGTAAGAAATCTTTGTTTAATATTATTTACATCCCAAGATTTTTTGTTAAGGCCGAAATGAATGGCAAACAAAACTAAATGATTTTTAATGTTTACTGAAACATATGTAAGTGATGATTTGACCCCGAGCTCATCTCAAAACCGATTCTTCGGCAAAAGAAGCTATAATGGTTTCTGCTGATGATGTAATAATCATCTGAGACAGGTATGTGAAGGCAAAAAAGTGCCGATTGCAGTGTCGCCCCGGGCGTTGAACCTTGTACGCACGCATCCCTGTATTGTTACTAACTGTAGGTTTTCGGTGTACTCATTTCGGTTTGCGGTATGTGTAACTTACGTGTGTAAATATTTATTATCCACGTAAATGATAAATGGACTGCCTCAGTGGTGCAGTTGTAATTGCGCAATTGTTACGACTGCTGTGCCGAGGTCTCGGGTTCGACTAAAGTGATATTGGGTTTTTCTATTTAGAAGTACTCAGTATCAGCCCGGAGTCTGGAATTGAGCACGTTATGACGATAGGCTTGCGCTCTATAACATTATGGAAGCGTAATAAATTAGGTGAAAAGTGTACTGGTTAGACCTCTGCCTACCCCTTCGGGGATTACAGGCGTGAGTGTACGTGTAAGTGGAACAAACAGTACCATAATATATTAATTAAATTGAACACTTACAGTTAATTCTTAAACCAATATTAAATATATAATAAGTTTCCAATAATATAAAAATTAAAATTATACTCCACATCGCCTAAGTATATAATGACGGCGTCCGTGGCGAAGCGTGAAACGAGAGGCCGTGGGTTCGATTCCCGCACTCAGACAAATGTTTATGTGACATACACATATTTGTTTCGGGTCTGGGTGTTGTGGGACCGTAGTCCCTCGTAGTTCTTGATACCCACGATACAGGTTTACTTACTGTGGGGTCAGAACTATGTGTGTGGCTGTTGGGCGTATTAGAAAAATAAACTTCATATAAATAAAAATTAAAATATTACAATATCATTTTGTTTATCTGAAATAAAACTCTCAAGCCTCATTGTTACAATAATCGGGAAAAATTTACAACTTGTAATAATAATAGTAATGCCACACGATCCATTGAAAAATAAGTCGCATGTTTACTACGATGACATTGATATTCCTACCGCACTCAGAGCAACTTGAATAGATCTGCAGTTCGCCAAAGTAAAAGTCGTACTAACGCTTACACCAACGCTGACGCAATACAAGAATTGCTTCTTGTTATTGTATGCAGACCAATCTTAGTCCGAGATCTTTAAAACAATATTTCTTTTATATACGTCTACACTAACATTGACTAAGCCTACCTAAGAAAGTAAACAAAGCATTCTAAATTATATTATCTATATACCCATAGTAAATATGTATTATTTAATGTAAATAAATACACCTAGTCACACCCATAGTTTTGGCCCCTTAATAAGTCAAACACACATAGTTCCCTACACTAAAAACCTGTATGGGTATCGAGAGCGACGAGGGACTATGGTCCCATAACACCCAGACCTGAGGTGAAAACCCGCCATAGTGGCACACGCAAGTGTGTCGCTTTGCGGGATCAGCCAGTGTAAATCCGATTTTTGTATTGGGTTGAGAGTTGGGGTACGATGATTGGTCATTTTGCGGCCTTCTGAGTATTCCGACACTAGACCCTCGACCTGACCTAGGTGTGGCCCGCAGCTCCGCTGCTTGCTTTTAAACCACTGGGTTTGCGTTGTGCCTTGTTGAACCATAAAATTTCCGCATTGGATGGTTCATGGTTCCATAACTCGACCGATGCCACCTTTAAAATACAAATTAAGGTTACTGCCAAAAATAATTTATCAACGCGCAACCTCAGCCGATTATTCACGCTCATGACAAATGGTGGCGGCCAGCGATGTATATTTCACGGATTTGTGATTTGCCATACGTTACAGTATGGATATTGTTCAATTTATTGTATTCTTTTGTTGGTTGACCTTTTTCGTGTCTGAATTTTTGTGAAGTATTGGCGGATTTTCGATCGTGGTATTTGTTATTTAGTGCTGACAATTTGGTGGAAGGTATACATTATTTTGGAATTAAAACGTACTTTATGCACTGAGTCATTATGTTCTTTAAAAATACGGCCACCATACTAACAGCTTCAGCTAGATTTCCAAAAGAATCACTAAACTATGGAACAGTTTGCCAGCCCAAGTTTTTTACATACATATACACTCACGCCTGTAATCCCCGAAGGGGTAGGCAGAGGTGTAACAAGTACACCCACTTTTCGCCAAATTTCGGTCCCATAATGTGATAGGGGGCGAGCCTATCGCCATACCGGGCACAAGTTCCAGACTCCAGGCTAATAATGAGAATTTCTAGATAGAAAAACCCAATATCACGTTACCCGACCAGGCGATCGAACCCGAGACCTCAGCACAGCAGTCGTAACGCATGCGCAATTACAACTGTGCCACCGAGGCAGTCAACATAACATTGAATCCTTTATGCGTAAAAAGCAATAGACTAGTTGACAGTTTTTGGGAAACCGTTTTATTTTCTTCTTCATGGTCTATATTATTAAAATATTATCATAAATAAACATAAAACATAAGTTTTCAAGATTTAATTTGCTTTTTATTATCAACTTTATTTTTCCCACTAAAACGCTATCAATTGTCATGGCGTGTGACGGGACCATGCGCAAAACTAATATACGTTTGGCTCAGCGTTTAATAGATGTTTTAAACGGTGACGTCATGCATGACTGGATGGGTGTTTCATGTCACGTGACAAAATGCTTTATTTTTAATTATTTGTTTATTGAGAATAATCAAATATGAATTAGCAAATTTGATTAATTTTCGATATTTTTAGACTAAAATCTATTATAAAAAAAAAACAAAATTCTATCAGGTTTCACTTCACAACTATCCTATTAAGAAAGCTCGCATGTGTCGAATGGAGGGAGAAAATCACCTCTAGCCATTTTATACTCTATGTGGACGGCTCTGTATCATCACATAAGATGTAGTCAATTTGCTGAGCTAAAAAAACGTATAATAGCGCATGATTTTCAGTGTTTGTATAGCTACTGACAGTTATCCGTGTGCCTGCATAAGTAGGCTTTAGTTTGCTATGTAAAATGTATATAACCAAAAATGTATATAAAATATAACAGTGATTAATTTCCACCATCGGACCGGTTCGTTCGCTATTTCTAATTAACACCAAAACTCATATATTCCACGTTCGGCCAGATTTAGTTGATAAAAATACGTGATAAATCACTTATTTACATAATTACCGACGTAGCAAATAATAACGAAACAGTTTAAACTTAACTTAAATTAAACGTGGTTGTCACCATAATGATTGAGTGTTGCTCTAGAATTAGCGACTTTTTGTATTGCATGAATCCGTTGCGGGTTTTATACTAACACGTCTAAAGTATGGGGAACATAGCAGTCGATGTACGGTGAACTTACAAATGTTATTGTACCAAGGGTCCGATGAGACCACTAATTATGTATCTATGTAGCGCGCGGGGGGTGTTGAATTCCACTCGTGCGTTGAACCTCTTTATGTAGAGTTTGTAATGTTGGTAGAGAAGGTCATTTTTATATTAATATAAAAGTTTTACAAGTATTATTGGGTGTATTAATAAAGCGATATTTCAACTAAGTACAAATATTTTGTATTATTTGAAATATATTATTGTCTGATTTTAGTTGGACTTTTTGTACAACTAGTAGAATTAAATTTAGTATCTACCATTCGATTGTCTCTTTAGATCACTTTAGATATATGTGACTAATAGCCTTGGGTAGTACATATACTATGTACTAATAGGAATTCATTCCGTGTGCTGTCCGAGATAGAACTATTCCGTGCAGAGATAGTCAATTTATAGTACTTTAACGTTTACTTTGTTCTCCATCTACGTATTGTTTTCTAATAGTACTAGAAGATCTAATAAGTACATTAGAAGTGTCAGAGATAAGAGAGCCTTTTTTAAAAAACGAGTAAGAACCAGTCTTGTAAAATTTCATCTCGGTATTGCTGTTGTGTTTCATAATTCTAAACCCTCTATAGTGCCGTAGGCTGTTAAACGAGAGGTCGCAGGCTTGATTCCCGCACAGAAATAAATGCTTACGTCACATATAGCTTCGGATCTGGGTGTAAGACCACTAGTCTCTAGCATTTGATACTCGAGACCGTTTAGATACCTTTTCACCAAATATAAAAGAAATACCAATTATTTGTTTTTCAACTTTGGATTATCTGGTCTAATATGTATTTCTAACTCTACGATCGTCAGCAGATGCTACACCATCACCGTGCCGGCGCAAATGTGTTATCTGCAGCCATTCTATTTAGAGACAATCACTGACCGTTTTGAATGTAAATTCTTTAAGGTTCCGTTTATCTTAACGACTATCGATTTCTATTTTGATTTCTGTAATACTGTACTTCTGTTTGAAATGATGCTTTGGAATTTAAAGGGCATGTTGAAATAATAATAATAATATTAAAATTTATTGATTCTACTAATATTAAAACTAATCTTAAAATTATTTTAGCAATATTTGAAATTTGATTATTAATAGCAATTATAATATGTACTTGATTAAATAGAGTCTGTGGAATTCCACTTATCTCTATGTTTGGCAGTTTCCAGCCATCTTTGACCACCACCTCAGCTATTTCATCTGCCCATCTCGCACTAGGCTGGCCTCTCGGTCTGGTCCCGAGCATTTTAAAATGCTGTGCGACCATCTGTAGTCGATGTATCTCGCCAAGTGGCTTGCCCATCTCAACTTTCTTTTAAGGTGTGCAGGTTAAAAGACTGAAGTTTACTTCAATCGAAAAAACATAGGAGTAGTGAGGTCCCTTGTTCTATCAATAGGGAAATTATTTGTGAGTGTTCTTCTATTAGAAACTAGCGTGATTTGTCCAGAATTTGAATTTGTACTTAAAGATACTTGTAGAATAGTGGGTATCCACAACTACGAGGGAAAATGCTCCACAACACCCATACCAGAAACAAAAATAAGGCACTGCCCTTACCATGAGGTGGAGTGTGGTCACTTTGTCGTGCCAGAATAAAAAACAAGTCGGCATGATTGTGTTAAGTAGCGAGGGATAGATTGTCTCTCACTACTTGATACTCTAACTGGCGGATCACAGAAACATTTGCCTTGGTGCGAGGATCGAATCCGCGGCCTCTTCTTCCACAGCTGGCTACTCGCTGTGCCACGGAAACAGTCAATGCATGTGCTGACCTAATATTTCGACAAAACCAAAAACAGTCAATAACATCCTCAGATTTGAGAGTGCTATATTTTACGTCGATAGAAGCCCACAATTAGAGCCTCATTACAATTTATTGAACTGATATAATTCTGAGAACCATTAAAAGTTCCTCATTCTCATATCATTTCCTTTGAATTCCATTAGAATCTATTAGCCAGTGTAACTTATATTTACCAGTCACCTTTCCGGAAAGGAAATGATGACGTCAGCTGCTTTTGCTAGTTAAGAGGCTTTATAGATTAAATTTTGACACGACTGCCCGTCCAGTCGTGATCCGTATTTTGGCACATACAATCGCCAAATCATATTTTTTGCTTTTAATTTGAATGACAGACCGCGAAAAAAGATTATGCGACTTAGAATCGTGGATGCTATAAACGTTTGTAATATTTTATACGATTAGTGTCAATTATAAGAATGTTTTTTGTGGAAAAAAGTTTAATGGAAGAGGCTTGTTTGTTTTTTGAGTAAGGTGTGTAGGAGGACAAGGGTTGCAGGTTTGGTGTTGAAATTCGTTCCGTAGCACCGCGTCCGCGCCGTGTATTGTCTGACCATAAATATTGTTTCATATTCAAAATCAAAACGATGTCATGTTGGAAAAAACATGTCTGGACTTTTGGATATGATTAATAACACATATAAAAAACGCTCATTGCTGTATACGAATTCCCAAGATGATACTAGAACATCGGGCATAAATTCCAATGTTTCTCATGCATGAATTTTCGGATCGAAAAAACCGAAAAAAACTTCAGATTGTCCGTCTTTTGCTTCAAATGAATGAATGTATTCAACAATATAATTATCCGGATCTTCTAAAACTATTGCTCATCCATTCACAAATGCAAGGAATCCATCGTTAAATTCCATCAATCGCTTGAGAGTTTGGTGTTTTATTGTCCCTAGATTCATTTGTATGCGAGGGCTTTGTTATGTAAATTTAACTGGGGAAATATGGCGACGCATACTAAATATCGCCCTCTATCCACGTTGACACTTGATTGTATGCAAAAATATTGGCTTGGGTGGGTAATGGCAAGGGCATTAATAATCTTGTGTCATGAGGTAAAGTTTGTTGACTTTCTGGTTGACTGCACCCTGTTATGGAATCGGAGATGGTCAGTTTTGTCTCATAATTACCAGCCAGATTGCATAATATTGGAGCTAAAACAAAAGTTAGTGGATCGTATAACATTGTACTAGACACTCTAGTGTCACAAAATTGTGTCCTTTGTTAATATCATCAGGTGCAAGAGTGATTAAAGTATTTCGGATACAATTTACGACTGTTTTCGTAACAATCTTTCAAAATTGTTATCTTAATGGCTTTTTATTTCCCTCATAAAACAACGGTGAATGTCCATTACTTCGACCAAATCAGATTCTTCATTATACCAAAAATCTCGCACAAGCGTGTAAAACCATAACAATTTATTCCTCTAACGCGATTTGATCTCTTTAGGTCGAAATATATACCTTGCCATTTTTACACACTCAACCTGTAAGTTAAATAAGACACCTCATAATTTTGTTAATAAAAGCGACCGTAGCGTCTTCGGGGACGGGCAGAGTTTATAATTAAAAGTATCAAGTGCAGAACTCGTGATTAAAGATAACGGTAAGGCAAGTGTTCGTTAACTTATTGCGTGGTAAGTTGGGAAAAAATTGCATGTTGGGGTGTGTTGTGGGTGAGAGCGGAGCTGCTAATTAATAATAATAATAAACTCAAATGTCTGTCTGTCACACAAAAATTTGTCCTGGTGTGGGAATCGAACCCACGGCCTCTCGTTTCACAGCCGGCTACTCGCCTACTGCGCCACGGTCAAAATAATGAAATTTAAGTTTCTTTTTGTAGTAAATTTGATATATAGAATGCGTGATGTGAATGAGCTACTCAGCAGGCCGACAGGAATGTATCGAGTGGCAAGATATAGTTGTCTCTCGCTGCTTGTTACTCTACTTGGACGACATGCACTTTCCAGTATGTGCAGAGGTCACTTTACCATGCCAGGGTAAAGAAAGCGTTGACATTTTAGTCTAGATATGATAAAACTTAATTTTACTTTTTCATATTACAGTCAAATAAAAGGTAGGTTTAGATTAATATTTTTGCAGAAGAATATTAGTAACAAAATAATGAGTGAATAAAAGTGACCTTTAGGAAAGGAATGAGTTTTTTTTACAGAATCAAATATCAAAACTGCCAGTTCAAGTTGGTTTTCTGTGAGACAGTGAACAAGGGTAAAATCTGTATATGCTATAGAAAAGATTATCTACAGCGGAGTTCTGCGTCATATTATACATCTGAGTTTACTATCAGCAGCTTATTAATAGAAAACACTACAAATTGCTAAATAGTAAAACAATTATAATCCCTTATATATTACTTTTTAATGTAATGTAACAAAAATAATGTAATTTCCAAACCATAACATCTTTTAGCTCTTCACGCTATCTCTCATAACTGGTGCCCCAAACATTTCGGTGAATGATCGCATGCTTTGGAAAAGTGATAAACTGGCAATACCACACTATCAGATCCCATTCGCTCCTTACAATAATTACACGTATTAATATTGTGTCCACTACACTGTTATTAATACTTTAACGTAATTAAAACGAACCTTTCGGATGATTAGATTTTTGATTTAATTTCGTAACTGTGCTTTTTCAATTTCATTAACTGCTCCAATATATTTTGTTGTAGCTTCGATTCTGATCAGTGTAGTAAAATATATAAGAGATATATGCATAAAAACCGGAAAGTATTAAAGGACTAAAGGTGTGTGAACTCTGCCAACCTGCATTATTCCAGCGTGGTGGACTAAGGCCTAACCCCTCTCATTAATAGAGACGACCAGTGTCCAGTATTGGAACAATGTTTAACACAAAGCTGTTTATGACTTTTCAAATGCATATTTTCTCTAGTAATGAGGTTATTTTCTGCTGGATTTTGTGCCAAGCAAGCAATGAGGACAGTTGATAATGAGAAAAAGTTAAGACATTCTAGTTTTAGTGGCATGGTTTGTTGACAAGATTTTTCTGTCAATCCTGTTGATGTTAAGGATTGTGGTTTTGGAGAAGTGTGTACAAGAGCCTATGCATGCTGAGAGATTGGAGACTGGTATGTAGTCTGTGAGGTACGCCTGTAAAAGATAATATTATAGGAGTTGTTTTAACTGTTTCTACTCGCATTTGGTTTTTCAGCTTATTAATATTGGAATCAAGTTCAACAGATCGCATAGTAGAATCTACTAACATCCGTGGTCTTTTACATCTGATATCTCCATATGTAAATGACGTCATTTTAATACCTCCTACTACTACTATTTCCAACTCCTATACTTCTAGTTGATTAATTTTCTTGCGGGATATAGAGAAGTATATGAAGACGGGCTTCGTTGATAGATTAGATAGAATGTACTCTCTAGATCTTGATCTTTGTCGATCCAATTTTGTTTTTTGGTTTTGGTGTGTGGGTGGGATAGACTCATGACTATATGCCACTTGATACTAAGTCTATTGTACACATAGACATAGAGAATGGACTGAGCAATATCCTCGCAAAATTTATCACTTTGTAAAAAGAGGCAAAGTGACTGTATGGCTAATACCTATTTCTTCTCGTTCCTGCAAGTCTGTGACGTTTACCAATCAAAATTCTAGAAAAAGACCAATGCTGACCGCACGTTCGCTTTATCTCTCTCATTTTCTGCCTGTATTCACATTTCTGGATAGAAAGCACTCAATCCATTATCTATGTTTATGATTGTACTACAAGTCAAAAATTAGTAACAATAATTGAAATAAATATTCATTAACATTTCTATGGATTCTTTCGATTCGGTTAAAATTTGTCTTTGTGCTCAACACTAGATCTTTAATGCTCCATCCGGTGCACTTAACACAATGACAAAAACTTAAACGGTTCTATACACGTAAAAACTATCGGCATCGGTGTCATCGATCATCCATCGACCTTAGCGTGATGTTAAAAAACATCTATAAAAACTCAATAATAGTTCACAATTCGAAAATGCCACTCATGTTAAGGCCACGCTAAATTGCTTTTGAATTAGCTTATTTAAATTGATTTCTTTCACCAGTATGGTAACAATACGATTAGCTTAACGAATAAATTTTAATATCTATTTGTATAACATTTGTTGTTATTTAAAAAAAATATCTTCAGCTCTTCGATCACGGTGTCAAACGGTTGTTGACACACGCCTGGTTATTTGGATTATGATTTCTATTTTATTAATTGTTTTCAACTATCTATCTTGAGAAATATCAGATCAAAAGATTGTATTGACTGCCTCGGTGGCGTAGTTGTAATTGCGTATGCGTTACGACTGCTGTGCCTCAGCAACAGACCGAACCCGAGACCTCAGTCGCGTAAACTGATATTGGATTTTTCTACCCCAAAATGCTCAGTATTAGCCCGAGTCTGGACTTGTGCCCGGTATGGCGATAGGCTTGCCCCCTATCACATTATGGGACCGTAATGAATTCGGCGAAAACTAGTTACATATCTACCTACCCCTTCCGAGATTAGAGGCGTGAGTGTATATATATGTAAATATATCTCATGCGACTCCTTCGCTTGTATGGGGCTGTCAGCCTTAAAATCTCCAAGGTCATTAGCGTGGGATACAGTCTTAACGTCCAGATGGGCAGTACCTGAGTGAGTAAATCGCTGATCATGCTGATAAAAAACCCATTAAATTAATATTACTCATTTTTTACACCCAATAATGACTTCATATTGAATGTTGTATTACGAATATTGCATATTGTGTTCCATTCATTGTTGGATTATTCAAACCGCAATATACTTGCAGTTCTAATTTTAAAATTTGAATTCCTCGACGTTCTATTTCTATGATTAAGTTTTTGTATTTCGAATTGTATTATTTTTTTTTAATTGAACGTCGATTTCTGTGCAGTTTAGTTTAATTTGTCTGCGTATAATTTAATAAATATTGTAATGCTATCTTTACTTTGTAACTTAAATATCTCCTACAATTTAATAACGCCACCGATGATGACTTTTATGGCACAAATAGTCAATAATTTAAAAGAAAATTAACCTTTTGATTTACGGCATTGCAAATTATTATCGAATTATTTATTAACTTACCTGTATTTAATATTGCGTCGAATATTTCGATTGATTTAATGAGCCTTCAACGATCGTTAAATTTCATTGAATTTTATCGATTAAAGTGTAATAAATATTTAACTAAATAACCAATTACTGTTTCACTGATTAACTAGTTTCACACTCAGCTTCGGTTGTTAAGTGTTTTATAAAAGAGGCCTAAAAAGTAAAATTTTTCAATTGTTTTAAATCGTAGACTTGAAAGATTATCATAGTTCTGAGTTTCAATTATTTTAAATTAAATTATAAATCGTATTGTAATCTTAGGATGTGAAAGCTTATATTTCTGAGCTTGGATAAATAATAATATAAATATAATATCTTTCTTGATATTTTTTATCCCCATATAGTACATTTTCATCCAAGTAAGACATTAGTGCAGATAGCAGCACTGATATATAGAAAGCCAACTTGGAGCAGGACCCTGTGTTACGAGTGATTTCTTGTAAGCTCGAATTCCCTCATTCTTCCAAAATCAAAAATCAAAATCAAATATTTATTGAATCCATGAAATGTTATACATCATTTAGATTCAGTAAATTTTTTACTCCACCGCTAGTTCGGAATGCAGTTTCGCTAGAAAAGAACGGGCAAGAAACTCTAGCGTTGCTCTTTTCACAGCGGTTAACAATATTTGGTCATACAATTAATATATGATTTCAGTTTAATTACATTAGATTAGATCAGCTCAATGTATGTTAACCCCTCAACGATCAGAGACAAAATTTTGACAACCTAGATATGAACCTAACACAAAACGCGGGAATTTCAAACATAGAACGCGGGAATTTCAAACTTCGAAGGTAAGGTAGGGTACATAGTCCATAAAACAGTTATATTGTATCTATCTACCCTCTAAACTCATAAGAAAACTAAAGGGTATTCATAACAACATTGTATTGTAATGCCTACAAAATAAAGTAAATAAAATTTATAATATGCGAAATTTCGAACTCTGTGTTTTGCGATTTATTATATAAATAATATAAAATTATAACTATATTTTTATGAATATTCTACTCTTTTTCATATACAAGCCAAAATAAATAAATTTAATGTTTAAAATCTTATGAAATCTGCGATGTCAATAAGGGCGACTTTCGCCTGTCAAACATTGCATGCCAGCATGCATTGTATTTTAAAGAGGTTAAGTTGCCTTATTGCAATATTCCCAATTTCTTTAATAACGGATAATAACATTAAGTTTCTTCCTACAGGCCCCATTAACCAATCCACTAACACCTTACCTCAATAAACCGGTATACATTTTATCCATCCATACAATAGTCCTACACCAACCGGGGGTTGTCCTTGGGTGCACTTGTATAGTGTACGACCGTCGGCTGGTGTCATATTTATTAAATTTAAATTGTCTAACGGGCCTTTACGTGTTGGCTTCGGCCCAACGCACGCCTTCCAAAAGTCCGGGACTATATAGTCCCGAGATGAAAACAACATAATAATAAATACATCCAACATTCACACAGATAGTCCTGATCCCACACTAAAACCTGTCGTGGGTATCAAGAACTACGAGAGACTACGGTCACCTAACACCCAAACCCACCTACATATCAAATAGCGAAGGTCCTAATCCTTTTTCGGGCACACCCTACATTACATACAGCGAAACAAAACAACACTTCCACGACAAAACACGATGAAGAAACACCCAGAGTCGATATCTGTTTATCAAACAAACATTTGTATCGGTGCGGGAATCGAACCCACGGCCTGTCGTTTCACAGCCGGCGGCTACTGGGCCACGGAGACTGTTAACTTTAGATAAAATATCACATTTCCCTGCCAGTCTGAAATCTATAAAAACTATAGAAATAGTATTGGAGTTTCAAGTGGACCCAAATAGAAAGATGCAAAAACTAGATAGTTATAATTGATCAACAAGACATCCGTCTAGACCAGTGGTTTCCAACCAGTGGTCCGCACGAGTCATAATTTGGTCCGCGAACAATTTAAATATTTCGCGAGCGATGTATCACCATAACAAAGTAAGTAATGATTTGCGTGTAGCTTCGTGCAATAATATTAGACCTAGGATTGAATTGGCAGAAGATGCAAGGTCAAATATCACAGTGATGCAAAATTTACCTATTTGGTTTTCTACTAAAAATTTTATATTATCTATTAAAAAGTTTTTTATTTCATAAAAAGTACACCGACTTCAATAAAAACAAATTATGCGTAACCCTATAAAATTTGAGGGCTGCCCTCGATTTTTCTGAGATCCCATCATCAGATCCAGACAACAAAAAAAAATTCTTGAATCGGTCCAGGCTTCTTCGAGTAATCGGGGAACATACATAAAAAAAGATTCCGACAAATTGAGAACCTCCTCCTTTTTTTGAAGTTGGTTATAAATATTGTTAATGCACGGATTTTTTGTACATCAGTACATAAAAAATCAAAGTGTTCCCTAGTCAATAAAAGGTTGGGAGCCACTGGTCTAGACAATTTATATAGTAAGCTGTTTTTATAACATTTTAAATAATTTGCAAAATCGATTAGATACATTTCGTCGTAAAGTTTTAATAGCATGTTGTCAACGCGCAATCGTAAACTGGCATTCGTCCCGCTTCAGCATGTGTGATTTTACCACACTGTCTCTTTTACGCCGCATTATGAAATCATAAACGCCGGCATAAAATGTAATTGTGCGTCGCAGTAAAAATACTTCATTAACCCCACGTGCGGGAGCTTTCGAGCTTTAATGGTATTAAATAATAATAATACACCCAACAGTCGCAAACTTTTATGACCCCATACTAGGTAAAACCTGTATCAAAAACTACGAGGGACTACGGTCACCCACCCAGACCCGAAATACATTTTTCTCACACAAGCATTTGTCTCGGTGCGGGAATCGAACCCACGCCTATCGTTTCACATCCAGCAACTCGCCCGCTGCGCCACGGAGGCTCAATCAAAATTCAAATGAAAATTTATTTGCAAGAATGTGTTTTTTTTAGAGTATCAAATAGCGAAAGCGAATGCGAATAGCAGCGATAGCCTAGTTGGTTGCGGTACGGACTGCCAAGACGAAAGTCGTAGGTTCGAAACTCAAATGGCATACACCTCTGACTTTTCTAAAGTTATGTGTGTATTAAAATGTTAATAATCGCTTGCTTTAACGGTGAAGGAAAACATCGTGAGGAAACCTGTATATCTGAGAATTTTTCGAAGGTATGAGAAGTCTGCCAACCCGCATTAGGCCAGCGTGGTGGACTACGGCCTAACCCCTCTCATTAGTAGAGGAGGCCCGTGCCCAGCAGTGGGACAATGTTTAATACAGGGCTTGTATTATTATATTATATATTATTAAATAACGAAAGACAAGTATCCTTCGTTACATGACACAATAATGTCGCCCTGCTGATATAATGTCCATTTGGCTCCTTTACCAGCCGTACCGGGCACAATTCCAGACTCCGGGCTGATACTGAGTATTTCTAAATAGAAAAACTCAATATCACTTTACCTGGCCCGGGGATCGAACCCAAGACCTCAGCACAGCAGTTGTAACGCGTACGCAATTACAGCTGAACCATCGGGGCAGTATCGTTAAAAAGCTCGTAGATATTTGGTCAAGGATTCAAAATCATTCCTGGTATGTAGTTTAAAGATGAATACTTGATTTTTTATCACGTAACTTGGTTTACATTCTATGGAACGTTATACGGTAATCAGTAGGCTTGGCACGCGTCTTGTCACAACATGCCATGGTATTTGAGCCGTCTAAACACTAAATCCGGTACTTAATCTATTTTAGATTAGAGATGATCTTAGATTCTCTATATTTCTACAACATACATATGTTAAATTATGTAAAAATGAAGCCAAATTGGAATCTCTTTGAGTTAATATAATTTATTTCCTAGTATGTTTTATATATTATTTTATTTCGATAGCTTAAGTAGTAGTCAGCTGTGAAACTAAAGGCCGCAGGTTTGATCCCACGATCAAATGTTGAATTTAATTTACACCGAAGTTTTGATTTATTACGATAATAGGGTAATTGACAATAAGTGAAAACCTGTAGAGTTTTGTTTTTATGAGAGATTTTAGTATTTTTTATATTGGCGCGGCAAAATAACCACACTGTATCTGATGGTAAGTGGAGTGCCGTCCAAATAGAGTATCAAGTAGCGAAAGACAGTCTAGTTTAAAAATATCGAAAATTAAACTAGTTTGTTAATTTATATGTGATTATTTAATATTTTCAAGGCACAAATATGCAAGAATAAAGCATTTTGTCACGTGAAATGAAACACAAATCAGACAGACATGCATGACGTCACCGTTCGATACACCTATTCAATGCTGAGCCAAACGTCTATTAGTTTTGCGGATGATCACGTCACACGAGGGGCCATGACAGTTGGTAGCGTTTCAATGATCAATGACGAATTATTAGGTTATTTCGTCATTGGTTCGGATCTAACCCATGACATGTGTATCGGCACTTCGTTTCATTAAGCCTATCCCGCTTATAGAAAACTAGCTGTTGCTCGCGGCTCCGCCCGCGTGGAAGTTGTGTTTGGGAGAAAAAGTATATAATACAAAATACCAATTTTCATTCGTTTAACTTCAAAAATGACGGATTTTCATCTCCTATTTTACACCCTTAGGGGTCGAATTTCCGAAAATCCTGGAATATATATTTTTTATTTTTACATAAATTGCCAAATACAAATTTTCATGTATTTAACTTCTAAAATGACAGATTTTTATACAAACTTTCATCCCCTATTTTACCCCCTTAGGGGTGGTATTTCCAAAACCCTTCTTTAGTGGATACCTACGTCATAAAAGGTATCTACTGTAAAAAATTCAAGTCTCTAACCCCAGCCGTTTAGGCTGTGCGTTGATCGATCAGTCAGTCAGTCAGTCAGTCAGTCAGTCAGTCAGTCAGTCAGTCAGTCAGTCAGCTTCTTCTTTTATATATACAGATAACCAATTCAAATCATTCATTCTACCGCCACCAGAACTAGTATTAACCAACAAAGCTGCATGAGTGGCAACTTTTTTCCATTTCCTGACGGTCACACGGAGGCGCAATTTTCTCAATTCGTATAATTACGTAGGGAATCATGGCCGACTCATTACAGATGGTGTAATGCGCTACTACTTTTCCAGTACATTTACCGCTGTATTTGGAGTTACTTATTTATAATTCTGGTAGTGAAATTTCGTAAGAAATTCAAATCTGATGGTTGAATTTTGAGGCTAACTGATCTGTATTTTTAGTAAGACTTTTTGTAGACTTCAACACTGAAATAATAATAAGTATTTATTGCCAAAATTACAATACAATAACAAAATCAATTTTAAATATTACAATTAGAATTACAAAATCAGTCTTAAATGATAACTAATAGTATATAATAAAAAAACGTAAACGCCAAAAGGACCGCGCTGATTTTCTGCCGAATCCCTAGGCTGTTAAGCGGGATGTTCGTTACTGCTTCCCCAGTAAGAAATAAAAATTATATATATTTATAACAGCAAAGAAAAAAAAACAATTTTTTAAAGTGTGTGTGTGCGTGTGAAATGAGAAGTTTGCCTTACTTTTAGTGTCAGGGTTGCTTATATACAGTTATAGAGCTTACTGTTACCAAGTATGAAACCATCCCGCCCACACACCCGCCATTGTAACTCCTGTTTAGCCAGGATCAACAATGGCACGCATTTTTTCGACACCGAGAAATGAAACTCGGCGAGTCTCTGGGAATGCTTGATTACTGTCTTTTATCCCGCAACGAAATTAATCAAATATAAATATAGGGAGGTGTTGGAAATATAATATAACATATACTGCCATCCAGTACGACATTGTACTCTATTCGCCCTTAACCTTTAGATACAAGTTTCATTATACACAGTGATTCCTTTAATGTGGAACCCAATTGTTCTTTATGTGTGTAAGTTCGATACAAAACATGTGTAACAACGCTATTCTCTTAACTATCAACATTTAGTATTTACTCACGATGACTCGACCCATCCACAACCACTGCGTCTACACTTCCTGACAAACCCGGATAAACCGCAGGAGGTCGGGTACGCTCTGTGTGGAAATTCATCACGCCTTTCAACCAAGTGTTTTGTAGACAATATTCTGACACGCGTCCAACATAAAGAGAGCGGCAGATAATATGTTGCCCATTAATAACCGGGCAGAACCGGGCCCGGCATTCCCGGATAATGGACGCACGGAGGCCCCTGTCGTGTTCTTGTGCCTTTGGAAATTAATTAGATACGCTCTACGCGGATGTGAGGTGGGTACAGTCGTTCGCACATGTTTGTACGCAATATTAGTTTAAAATAGGTGTGTGTGGAACGGTGTACTGTCGCCTGGGGTTATTCAGTATACGCTGGCACAGGGAGTAGGCTGTGAAGCAGATAACGTGAGTTCGAGTCCGCTAGAGTTATTTGTAAATATTTTTTCTGATTGTGATACCTAACGTACGCATAGTACCTTCGACATATGAGTAATAATAATATCACCTCTGTATCTATCCCACTGTTGGGCGCTGGCCTCGTCTATTAATCAGAGGGGTTAGAGCTTCATCCATCATGCGTGTTGGTAGACTTGAAATATCTTCGGAATTCTTATGGAGAATTTACAAGTAGGTATGCAGATTTACTCTCGATGTTATCTTTTATCATAAACTAAGCAATAACAATAGATTCTACGGAATTTACGTCCCATGATATATCATCATGCCAATTTTGAGAATCTTATCGGTGATTTTTTACATTTTCTAATTTTTATTATTATTTTTATTATATTTAAATTTAGAAATCATTGAAATAATGGATGGTTAAATAAAGTTCAAATTAATAGAATAAGAATTATTATGTTTAAGTTTTATACTAAATACTTTTTGGGCTATTTTTCAGATACGCTATAACCGACTGTACGCAGTAAATTGGCACAGCAAAGTGCAAAGTTATTATTAACCTTGATAGAACGGGAGGGAGATAATCCAGAGGCTTAGTCAGGATAGAAAATTGTATAAGGATGCAAAATGAAGCAGATAGGTTTAGTGATTACGTTTTAATTTACATCTATATTAAAGGTAACTAGAATTGTAAGTGTCTGACTGTTGTGCTGAGGTCTCGGGTTCCCCAGGTTGGGTAAGGTGATATTGAGTTTTTCTATTTAGAAATACTCAGAATCAGCCGGAAGTCTAGAATTATGTCCGGTAAGGCTCGCCCCCTATCACATTATAGGACCGTAATAAATTCGCCGAAAAGTGGGTGTACTGGTTACACCCTTACCTACTCCTTCAGGGATTACAGGCGTGACTGTATGTAAGCTTTGAAATGGTGTTTGAATCATTAAATTTTATGAAAAATTATGAAATTTGTGGCGCTTTAACAAAAAAAAACAATCAGAAATAAGATATATTAGATAAATTTTATTCAACATTACAGTGCAAATTCAACATATACTTTTCAATAACCTTATTCATAATACACATTCATAATTATACAGCCAGTAATAAAAACTATATTAAATTAATTCCAAGACTTCTGTAGTCATAAAATTGTATAAACGCGTCCCTTCTGGTGATGCTGTTCGAATCTTATAATGAGTATGTTTATTACATCTTGATACCAATTTAATTGTTACATGTACGTTTAATTGCTATCCTTTCCTATATAGGTTTATGCATAATTAATGTACTGGAATAGATGCAATAAACCTGGTGTTGTAAATCTAAAATCTTACTTTAACTTGTATATTTCTTTCAAAAACAGCGATATTAAGTATGCAATCATAGCCTATCGAGACGAAGGTCGTATGTTCCAATTCATCCCAGATTTGACACCGACATCAAAAGTTACCAGTATAATTACTCTAACGAGGAAAGCAAACATCCTAAAAAATATCAATAAGAATTTTAAAGGTATTTTTAAGGCAGGCTTCCTGCCAAACCGCGTTTGTGGTGGACTTAAGCCCAACCCCTCTCATTCTATTATATTATATTCTTCTCATTCTCTCATCTAATGCTAGGAAAACAAAATTTCATTTCATTTTCCTAGCATTAGATGCTGCGTAAGTTTTGGTAAAAATCCACTCCGTCGAAATTATAATTTACTAGAACCAAACCTGCATACTCGCACTTGATATTAAGTAACTCGGCCGCTGCAATTTTCATTCTAGAATCAATGTTCTTTGAATTTCAATGGTATACGCGTAATGTTCTAAACGTGTCATTTATTTAAAAATCAATCTTTTAAAGTAGGATATAATATTTAAAATTATCACGATTCAATAAAATTCTACGTACACTGCTGGCCGTGTAAACTGAACAGTTTATCGGAATATAAAAATGATAGGCGAAATTCCGATATGAGCTGTCGTTTGTGGAAATTGCATCGTCGGTGCCGACACGAAAACTTCATCAGCGCTGTGCGTGAGCGCAACGACGTATAAAATATAAGGTACACTACCGGCCGAATAAAGCGGACTTACATTTTTTATCCTGGTACGGAAAAGTGAACACACTACACCTGATGGTAAACGCAGTGCTACCCAGGTAGAGTATCAACCACTTGCTATTCGACAAAAATATGGCGAATTGCTGAGTAGCAGTCTCACACTTCGCCTAAAGGATCTAGGATTACAGGAAGGAGGAAACATGTGGCCGGCAAATAATTCTACAAACTGACAGTGTTTACTAAAAAAAAATTAATATTACTAGTGTGTCGTGTACGGTTATTAATGAGCTTTTACTCTTTTCGTATTAGGATATTGCTAGAACAATGAGTCTTTTAAATAAACAATCTCAATCCACAGATATAGATCAATTCCGATAATAAACCAATCAAAACAGCAATTTGTGGGCCTAACTGACTTATTTGGTCTATTGATCCTGGGTTAAATGTTTTTTTGTAAAACTGCAAGCCTTCTTAAAATCTAATCAAGTCTGAATATTTTTTCCGAAGCTCTAATTGATGTAGGTTGTTTTAATGAAAAAAGGGGACAAACGGGCAGGAGGCTCACCTGATGGAATGCGATCACCGCCGCCCATGAACAAGTCACACCAGAGTGCTTGCAAATGCGTTGCCGGCCTTTCAGGAAAGAATATGTTCTCTTCTTGAAGGTTCCCAGGTCGTAACGGTTCAGAAAGACCGCCGGCGACAGCTGGTTCCACAGAGTGGTTGTGCGAGGCAGAAAATGCCGTAAAAATCGCGCTGTTGTGGAACACTGCACATCGAGGTGGTGCGGATGGTTTTTTTTAGTTATATGTGATTCTAACCCATTCCATTTTGTTTGTTTCAGGTAAGGCATTTGCGTGGTTATAAAGCAAGAACATCGTGGTGTTTCATTTATAATGCAGGAGATTTTAGAAAAGTTTTCTTATGAGGTATGATTTTTTAATTGTGTTTTCTAACGTATTTTTTTAATTTAAATTAAATACATACATACATACATATACTCTCACGCCTGTAATCCCCGAAGGGGTAGGCAGAGGTGTAACCAGTACACCCACTTTTCGCCAAATTTCGGTCCCATAATGTGATAGGGGGCGAGCCTATCGCCACACCGGGCACCATTCCAGACTCCGGGTTAATACTGAGTATTTCTAGGTAGAAAAACCCAATATCACTTTACCCGACCCGGGGATCGAACCCGAGACCTCAGCACAGCAGTCGTAACGCTTGCGCAATTACAACTGCGCCACCGAGGCAGTCGGTTAAATTAAAATTTAATTAAATATTACATTGAATATGTTCAAACTCTTTGTTAGTGTGGTGCCAGCCATAGTCAACTATGTGCAGAAAGGAGGTTAAATGAAGTCTTTACGAGACATTATAGATAATAAATACAAGTAATCACACCGTACAGTGTTGGCCCTATAACCAGTAATGGGGTTTGTGTGAACCAACCTTTATCGCGAACCGTTACTTAAAATTTATCTACAAACCGGAAAGCCGTGGGGATATATTTTAATGACCTATAAAAAATAGTCAATGCAAGCAATTATCGGATGCGTTTTGTAATGGATGTTTTATAGAAATGTAATGGATGAGTAAATAATATTTGTTTGTCGGTAGTGACGGTTACTCGGAAGCTGTTGAAAGGTGTTAAAATGTTGATGCTTGTTTAATTATTGTGTTTGCGTGACGGTATCATGAAAGAAAGAATATATTTATTTGGCCATTATCTTTGGACCAGATGGCAGTAAGTAGAACGAGAAGAAAAACACATTTAAGTGGTAGAGCCACGCTGAAGACATATTTGTCTACAGCATGAATGGGCCGGCTCGACCGGGGAAGTACCACTGTCTCACAGAAAACCAACGTAAAGTGACAATTCATTGTCATTCATTGAGATATCCGGAGGCCCAGATTCCCCCTTCCCTTCCCTAATCCCTATTCCTGTCCTTTAAGGCCGACAGCGCATACATGATACTTTCGGTATTGTGGATGTTCATGGGCGGTGGAGATCACTTAATATCAGGTGACCCACTGGCTCGTTGGTCGGACAATACTATATAAAAAATACAAATAAACGGATACATGCTATCTAATACAAAAAAAATATATAAAAACTATACACAAAAATGGACATCTATCTCTCTATACTAGACATCTATCTAGGAAACTGTAATGGGTTAGTCTTGCGCTAGTTATGCCATCATCTCTATAGACTATCATGGGTATCAAGCAAAACGGCCAAACATCGTACCCAACTATAGATCCCCGACAAAAACTGGATGTGCTTCTTTTAGAAACATTGTTTAAAAAATTAAAAACCTATAATATAGGTCAATCACATGATCCCTGAACATCCTAGCCAAGGGTGTCAAGGAATTATCCTGTTTGGACTTAAGATAATAAATATTGGCAAGGCTAACACTGCTTGGGCAAACACTTTTAATGCTAATCCGTTATAACGGATAGCAGCTTTCGTCGCCAGTAAATAACGATGTATTGACATGAACAGGGTGCACGCTATACGACTTCCAATGAGAATTAGCATAGATCAAAATGTTATGTTAAAGTGGTAAATATTTTGATAGTAAAAAACCTATACATTTTATAGTGTTACAATAAGATTTTATCCTGGCACGGCAAAGTGACCATACTGCACCATGGTAAGCGTAGTGCGGTCCAATAAGAGTATTAAGTAGCGAGTAACAATCTATCCCAATACAATAATTTATTATTCTACGTTATTTATATGAATAAGGCTTTATCGTTATGACCTTTGACAACATCATTTTTAAACATCTATTCGATCTTACGGATCTATTCTGTTCTGTCAACCCTGATTTGTCAATGTGTGCGTGCGTGTAAGATTTATGTATTATGTTTTCTGGCTGTGCAAAATGACCGAGCTATGGTTTGATCGAGAACTACCATTGTCGTTATCGAGATGGTTCGGATGTTCCTGCGGGTTCTATGGATTTATGACCCTTGGACGATATCATTTGTTCATACATTCATACGAACGCAGTACACGCATAAATCAAAATGGGCATTTAAGCTATGTTAGTCGTTGTTTTTATTCTTGTTTTCTGCGTTTAGTCTGTTGCTGAGCTATTATTAGGGTTTATATTTTCATATAAAGGCTCGTCTCGCAAATCGTATATAGGTACGTCGAGTTCAAAGATATTCTGGAGTCTACTGCACCAATCGATATTAAAAAGCAAACGTTGAATGACTGCCTTGGTGGCGCAGTTGTAATTGCGCATGCGTTACAACCGCTGTGCTGAGGTCTCGGGTTCGATCCCCGGGTCGGGTAAAGTGATATTGGGTTTTTCTATCTAGAAATTCTCAGTATTAGCCCGGAGTCTGGAACCTGTGCCCGGTATGGCGATAGGCTCGCCCCCTATCACATTATGGGACCGAAATTCGGCGAAAAGTGCGTGTACTGGTTACACCTCTGCCTACCCCTTCGGGGATTATAGGCGTGAGTGTATATGTATGTAAACGTTAAATAGGAGTCGTATAGGACTAAAGTCGGCAAAGTAGGTAGTTGGGCAAAAATGAAAAAAATATCTGGATATATAGACTGAATCTATATGATGTATAACATTACATGGATTCAATAATCGATTTTGATTTTCAGGTGACCTGTTGAACGTTTGAGCCTTAAAAAATCACTGAAACATTCCCCCAATAATAATAAGGTTAATAACGGTTTAAGAACCAACCCCTTTCTATCATCGGACGACAAGAGACTCGGTGAAGCATCATCGATACATGGTTGATATTCCGCCAGTGCGCACGAAGCGTTTTGCTAGTACATTTATCATGCGCACCGCTAGAGAGTGGAACTCTTTGCCGGAGTCTATATTTCCCGAAAGTTATAACCTGGGTATCTTTAAGTCAAGAGTGAATAGGTATCTTCTAGACAAGCTTCAATCAGGCGAGATAGTGGTCAAACGCAAGCCTATTTATAGTAAAAAAAGGACCATTTATTTAAGAACCCCGGACGAGTTTCACTGTATGTGATAGTTTACGACCTATCTACTTAATAAGTTCGCTTTCTAAGATTGCATATCAATAGCCTAGCTTCCTGACTTAGGAAATATAATAATACTAGCCATGTATAAAACATTGTCCCCCTGCTGGGCACGGACCTCCTCTCTTATGAGAGGGGTTAGGCCTTAGTCCACCACGCTGGCCTAATGCGGGTTGGTAGACTTCACATACCTTCGAAATTCTTATAAGAATTCTCAGGTATGCAGGTTTCCTCACGGTGTTTTCCTTCACCGTTAAAGCATGCGATAATTAACATTAAATACACACGTAACTATAGAAAAGTCAGAGGTGTATGCCATTTGGGTTTCGAGCTTACGACTTTCGTCTTGACAGTCCGTACCGCAACCAACTAGGCTATCGCTGCTTACTTACTTAGGAAATATTAGGTAATTTATGCGATCGTAGTGTTGGGATGGTATTGAATTTTACTACATAAGTGGCCATACATTCATAGGTGGATAGAATTTCAAATCATACCTTGTTTATTTTTCACATTATTTAATTTGAACAAAAAAGATCCTATTACGAAATCAGAATCAGAATTAATTCAACAATAAAACCGCATTATTTTTAATATTGGCAACTATATATTAACTACTATTTGGTCGAAATTTCATTGTAGAACCACGCGACCGATAATTGGAGCATGAATTGGCCGATTTGTTTTGTTGTTCTATAGTCTTTTTTATAGCAAACGAGCAAGTGGTTCACCTGATAATACTGATCTATATGTATCGTCCCCCACAAAATACGTAGGAATAGGGATTTAAAAGGGGCCTGACTTAGGCATATGAAAATATAATTTCACATATGAAATATAGCAGCAAGCTTCAATCAATTATGTGACCGATTTCCATAAAAAATAGAGCGTATTGTAATAGACAGCCTCTGGGGCTCAGCGGCTGTGAAACGACCGGCCGTGGGTTCGATTTCGCCGAGACAAATGTTTGTGTGAAAGACAGATATTTGTTTCATGTCTGAGTGTTGTCGGACTATAGTCCCTCGTATTTCTTAATGCCCACGACAGAGATTAGTGTGAGGACTTTCTGTGTAAAAAAAATTGCCCCAGAAATTCTAAATTAAGGCAAAATTTTATAAATGAAAGCAAGCTATTTGAAAAAGTAAATTAATTGTACAGCCGTTGAAAGCTAATGAACACTGCTATTAATAAAATAAAGCATATTTCTTGACCATCTTCAAACTAGGAATCAAATGTATTTTAAATGTAGCCATGAAATAAGACTTGTAGCTTAACATAAACAGTTTTATCTGTTGGCCGCTGAGTCATCATTCGGAACGGTGCATACAGCATGGATGCAAATGTCTCGCTTATCAGCTGAAGGCAGCTAGGGGTGTTAAAGTGGAGAGACTTTTAAGTATTTATAAGGATTGAATATTGAATTTGTATATTTTTATCCTGGCATGACAAAGCGACCACAGTAGGGTATCAAGGAGCGAGAGAAAACAATCCTTTACTACTCGACACAATCATGCTGGTCTGATAAGTTGCTTCATCGCACTAGACTTAACCTCTCAGGCCCAGGCCGGCTGAATATGGCGGACCAAAACAGGTGAAACCCGCCTACGTAAGACTTAAATATACGTATGCCGGCACGTATAAAAAAATATGTAAAGAAACCGTCGGTGGCCATTAACTTAAATACGCCTTTAATGCATGTTAATAAGGGCGACTTCCGCCTGTTTTGTTCCGGCCATATTCAGCCTGGCTGGCCGCGAGAGGTTAAAGGATTATAGGAAAAACAGATGGGCAGGAAAACTGCTCCAGAGCTTGATGGTTGTTGTTGCATTGGGGATATTTCTTCGCTTTTTTTCACACATCAAACTAGCAATTCAGTTAATTGAGGGTGATAATTACCGTTCATGGACCGAAATACTCAATATGTTTCGAAGTTTACACAAACAGACAAACAACTTTGTCTCAGATTCCTAAAGTTTTATCAACATTTAATGGGAGGAGGATTTCTTGTATTTTTGTATTTGTGAGTTTACTCCGCTCCCGTGGGTCTTAGCGCGTGCTTATATAGTCAATAACCTTCCCTAATAAATATTCTATAAACTTCTAAAAGAAATTTTCAATTCTAACTGGTCATTCCGGAGATCAGCGCGTTCAAACAATGTTTTCAGCTTGGCTAAAGAAGTTCTGAATGTCTACAAATCTATCTAATATTATAAAGAGGAAAGATTTGTATGTATGTTTGTAACGAATTGGCCCAAAAAGTACTGGACCGATTTTGAAATTCTTTCACCATTTGAATGCTACATTATTACTGATATAATATTTTAATTGCAACAAAAAAATAAGGATCCCTGCTAAAACTACAATAATGTTACCCAAGGTGTATTCCACGTGGGTGGAGCCGCGAGCAAAAGCTAGTATTCGATATATTTCGTCCTCCATACACCCTTCCCTGTTCACAGCTAATGCAAATGTCCCCTATCGCGCCCCCCGCTTGGCCCTGTTTATGACGGACAGACAGACAAGCCACATGCTACGAACAAACGATGCATCTGTCATATTTATGTAACTACAGCTTAGTTTCACAATGCACACTTTATTTTAATTTCTTGTTATATTGTAAGGTAGTGTTTTATGACGTTGTTTTGAATGTTTGCGCATTTGTTTCTTGTATCTCTATGATCTAATGGTTGCAAACCATATACACTCACACCTTTAATCCCTGAAGGGGTAGACAGAGGTGCAACCAGTACACCCACTTATCGCCGAATTTATTACGGTCTCATAATGTGATAGAGGGCGAGCCTATCGCCATACTGGGCACAATTCCAAACCCCAGGCTGATACTGAGTATTCCTAAATAGAAAAACTCATTATCACTTTACCTGACCCGGGAATCGAACCCGAGACCTCAGTACAGCAATCGTAACGCATGCGCAATTGCAACTGCGCCACCGAGACACTAAAAATATACGATCGTGCAAAGGTATCCGTATAGTCATTGTAAGAAATGAAAATAAGTCTCTCATAATTACAGGAAAGACAGCACTAATAATAGTGCAATTTAACCCATCCTTGCACATCTGTATATATAAAAGAAGAAACTGACTGACTGACTGACTGATCGATCAACGCACAGCCTAAACGGCTGGGGTTAGAGACTTGAAATTTTGACAGTAGGTACCTTTTATCATGTAGGCATCCACTAAGGAAGAGTTTTTGGAAAAACCACCCCTAAGGGGGTAAAATAGGGGATGAAAGTTTATATGAAAATCCGTCATTTTTTAAGTTAAATTCATGAAAATTAGTATTTGGCATTTTAGTTAAAAATAAAAAACATGTGTTTCAGGATTTTTGGAAATTCCGCCCCTAAGGGGATAAAATAGGGAATGAAAGTTTGTATTAAAATCCGTCATTTTTAAGTTAAACGCATGAATATTGGTATTTTGTATTGTATACTTTTTCTCCCAAACATGACCTCCACGCGGGCGGAGCCGCGAGCAACAGCTATCATATATGTAAGAGATGACAGCATATCGACTTAGAACTTATACAGTGTATAAAATTACAAAACGATTTTAAAGATAAATCGTCCGTAACTGACAATTAATTTATTGCGAAACTAAATACTATGTCCAACGGCTCGACGCAAGTTAAAGGTTAAGTGATAGATCGCGAAGGGCTCATTTTTCCCCGAGCAGGTCTGTCACTTGGCTTTGTCAACGGATGGGTATAAATGTACTAGCATTATATATTTGCATAGACAGAGAAAAGACTGAGCAATTTCCTCGCAATTTACCACATTATACATACATTTAACAGCCTCCGTGGCGCAATTGGCGAGTAGCCGGCTGTGAAACGAGAGGCCGTGGGTTCGATTCCCACACCGAGACAAATGTTTGTGTGACAGACAGATTTGTGTCCGGGGTGTTGTGAGACTGAAAGTCTCTCGTAGTCCCTGATACCCACGACACAAATTCAAGATTTTTATTTGCTATATTGCCATATGTTTTTTCATTTTTGCCCAACTACCTACTTTGCCGACTTTGGTTTTATGCTACTCATATAACCCAGTCCGCCCCGTGCCCATAAAATGCTGTAGAGCTTACATTGGGTTTAAATGTAAAATTAGCCGCGATAAAATCCATAAAATAAATATTTCAATGTCGCGTAAACATAAGAAAACATTAGCGATTTTTTATTGCAAAAAAATTTACAGCCCTTAACAGCCAGCCACCTTGGGTGAAAAAAAATCGTATTTTTTGACAATGGAAAATTGAATTTCGTTGAAATTATATAATTAGGCGGTTTCGGAGCGTGTATAATAAAGTAGTAACGTGCTTTTAAAAATGAAGACAAAGAGTTTTCGAAATTCAAAATAAATTCTATTTGCTCTCTCGACGTTTTTTTTCATGTGTTCATCAGCGATGGATCATTTATCATCAGGTGACCCAGTTGTGCGTTCGACAGCCTGAATAATCATATTTAAATATACGATTAATACATGTATGTCATCATACTAATCTTGTAGAGTTATGTGGTCTTTGTAGTATTCAAAGCCTCTTAAGTGACATTATTTTTTGTCGCCGTCCGTAGACAAGTAATTATAAAGGCGTATTGACGGCCTAATGCAGATAAGACACATCTATAAAAACATTGCAAATAATACCGATAAGCCTTCGTTTGTCATGTGACTACATAATAAATTTATTCAATTGTATATGAATTTCATAATAAATTTATACTGCTGCATACTGCCAATGGGAAACTAATAATAAACTAAAAATAAATAAAACTGACGTAATTGATCGTTTTTTTTATGGTTATTACCATAGATTTTTTTTTCTTTCTAGAGAGAAAAAAAAATCTATGGTAATAACCATAGATTTGCCTTCACTTTTATAGAGATAAAAGTGAAGGCAAAGGTTCTCCACCATGCAGCCTTGTCTGTCGTTATTTTTCCAAATCTGTGTTAAAATTGAAAGTATTCTTCTTCTCTGGTTTATATAAGTCAAAAAGCCAAAGGGGAAAGCCATGTCCGATATTTTTCCATTCTAGAGGCCGAAGCCATCTGTAATAGTCACAATTCAAAAGGCCAGAACCATGTCTGAAATAATCACAATTCAAAAGGCCAAAGCCATGTCTGAAATAGTCACAATTTAAAAGGCCAAAGGCATGTCTGAAATAATTTTGTCACTAATAGTCACAAATATACATCACATTCACGCCATTTTCAGAAGTCTTACCATAGATTTATTATATCTGTTATTACAGAAGTTTGACATAGAACATCAATAGCGTTCAAATTTGTAAATTGAATGAAGTTCAAATTCGAACACTGGGTGACGAGTACTAAATAATAAGCCAGTTTTTTAACCTCTCCTACTGAAAATTGATCTTTAATTAGAGTGCTTAAGCTGTTCTAGTACCATTATAGCCTTCTATGAATCGACATAGGTCACTCAAATTCTAAAACTGTCTCTACATAAAATAATATTATTATATTTCAATAAAACAGTAATAATAATGATTAATATTAAATTGACGAATTATAATCGAACATGAATTTTGAAATTGAAACACAGATTTGTTTTCGCGCCATTAATACCACGTAATGACTAACAGATGGCGTTACTCTCGAACATTAAACCTCTCTTCGTCAGACGCTTTGTAAATTAACAACTATCCCAACACTTATCTACGAAGTAGTATACTCCTACTAAAGCCTAATCAACGGAACACCTTTACGTCGGTATTTATTTCAAAACCCATAAGTGGCCAACTGTATTATTTTACGAGTTTTTTACGAGGAAACTAACGCCCTCTGTGCGACATAAGTCGGACACATATTGCTCGACCAACAACTTAGAATACGTTCGTATCTGTCAGGTGGTATTCAAAACATTTGAAGGATGGGTTTTGAAAACTGCATGTATAAGTTTGTCCGAGTCAAATGCTCGAATGTGTGGAGGATGTAAGGAAATTTTCGAATTTATGTCGAAGAGTACTGAGTTATGTTTTATAGTCCTCGGCGGGATTATAAACTTCGGTACGTAACAGATCTAATGTGCAAGCTATAAATGGGCTGTTAAAATTCTTTGAAAGTCCTTAACATTGTGAGAGGCGTTCAAAGTTATAGTTTAAGAACGCTGTTTGTCTATATGCAACTTCTGCTATTGTGTTTTGTAAGTGAAAGACATTATTTTTTAATATTTTTACTCGTAAAAGTATTCTCGGATTTGTTGTTTCTACATTGGATGATTTTACAATGAACATATAGCAAGCTTCGCATTGGCCTAGCAGGGGGTTTACATTGTACTCTACGAAACTGATGAGGTCTCGGGTTCCAATCTCAGAGCGGAAAATCTTTGGATTTTCGATGTAAACTCTGTATTTACCACTTTGTGTACTGGTTGCAGCTCTGTCTGCATCTTTATTCTTTATTCCTGTATTCAGGCATGAGTTAATATAAATATCTACCAATTCCGTATTAAACAGAAGTGACTTTGATTTTGTGTCAAATAGTACCAAAGTTCTTCCAAACTGCTTTCAGATAAAATGCTCGATAAAATATTAGATAAATAAATAACTCCCAACAGTCACACACAGTCCCGATCGCATACTAAGATAGAAGCCTTGTGTCGTGGGTATCAGGAAATAAGAGAGACTTTCGGTCTCACAACACCCAGACCCGGCACAAATATCTGTCACACAAACATTTTGGTGTGGGAATCGAACCCACGGCCTTTCGTTTCACAGCCGGATAGAACAGGGATGTTAGTTGACATTTTTTATTACGCTTTACCCGAAACACTTAAATCCATCAACCAAAGTGCTGCTTTTAAAATGTATTAACTTATTTATGACATGTTTATACTGATCATTACGAGTTTAGTTTTTATGAGGAAGTTCAAGTACACTTAGCATAAAAGCTCACATCCCGACAAGTCTGAAGCTACTTAAGATCGATTTAACTATTTAATTACTTGTAACACTTCGCTGACACACAGTTATGTGGAATGGGCAGTAAATTTTCCAACATTTATATGTTTTGTTATCGTTCTTAAAACTTAAGGCGACGATGATTTAAAATTTATTACTTGAGCTATTCGATTTATGAAGTGTTTTATTAATACAGACAAAAATCTTTAGAAAAGTAAAGCCGAAGATTATTAAAATTGAAGATTTGTTAAATAAAATTGAAAATAAGAAACAAGGGATAAATTTGAAATATAAAATGTAAACAAAAACCACAAAGGAACAAAGAATCAATTCGAAATATAACAGTAAACAACAAAAAAAAACCCGAATGGATCAAATTCAGCGTAACATAAACTATAGAGCTTATTCACCTGGACTCAATAATCAGTTTTCTATACATATTTTTGACATTGTGACATTGCGGTTTTTCTAACATTTATTTGTGGAAACTTTACTGGTCAATGTATTAGTTTTAATTTATTAATGTTATATGTATAATTGTACTGTTTGTTTTCCTAATAAAATAAAAATAAAATAAAATATTTACAACATGTTTTCATACACGTCATTGACTGATGGTCAAGAAGTTAAACTCAATGTAATGAGTGCATGTAGCGTCTATCGAACAAACTCTTACATACCTTTGTATATTTAATTATCTCATGTGCCGTCTAAAATCTCACACTTTCCAAATGCTACCAATAAACGCTACTGATAGATAGCTCTCACATACCATCGAATAATATAAAACCCGCTAATAAGATCTTTAATAACAGCTTTATTGTCTAACTTTATCGCTTTTCGGACAGAGAAATGTAATTTCCGCAAAAATAAAATTGAATATACGAAGAATAAAATTCACCGAGACTAATCAATGAACCGCCGTCAGTCACAGTAATTGATAAACTATTTATTATTACGTAATAAATTAATTGCTTCATACCGCGGTTAATAGATTTTCCAAGTACAGCTCATACGTTGATTATTATGAACACTATTTTTGGAAATTCAGTAGTTGTTTTATCAAATTAAATTAATACACCTAGTCTTCAATACACATGACCATACGCACATTTGAACCTTTGAGACTAGTGTCTTTTTTTTTATTCTGGCGCGACTATTCTGCTGTTTAGCTTCTTCACACTACGCCTAAAGGACCCAAGATCATAGGAGGGAGGGAACACGGTAGCTGGCAAACTGTTCCACAGCTTGATTGAGTTTCCGAACCTCTTGGCAAAATCCCGTGTTGCCGTAGAATGTGGAGGGCATCCATCCCTAGAAGAGACGGCCTGTAGAGGTACCGCGCAGGTTCCGGTGGCAATACAGAGATTCTCAGGATCCCCTGGCACCGTTCCAGATGCGCCGCAGAAGGCCACCGCGGGGTTTTTAGTCGGTACACCGGCGTAGGAAAATTAGTTAGGGCCCCGATATAGTGGTCCCTCGGGTAAACTGGGTCGGTAGATCAGTGAGTCCGGCATAACCATCTCTCCTCCGCCGAGGTTGAGAAGGTATCCGTAAGAAAGATTTTCCCCGTGGCAAAAAGGGGATTAGACACAACGAAGGTGTGAGGATAATATGCAAATCTATGACTAGACAAACATTTTAAAATATATCCAGTTGGCTCAAATGTTGGACAAACTCGGCACATAATTGTAATTTATATTAGCGGTCAAGGTTTAGCGTTTATATTCATAGTTGAAGTTAACTAGATATATGGACGCTACACCACTTGGTGTTAACCAGTTTTTAATCGATTTATATTGGCTTCTTTTTGCTCTAGAGATAACTTGCTCCAATAAACATGGGCGGAGAGTTACTTGGTCGATGATATGACTGTATGAGGTTTCATTTTATGCTATTGAGATATAGTCAGGGCGTGTTGTTTAAATCGTAGTCAAATTTAACTATGGTTAAATAAATTAGTCACATACGAAATTGTGTTGTTTCAGCAATAATCAGACGTGATTGATCTCTATTTTAATAACTAACTAACCCCTCGTGACTCAAAAGGATAACGATGATCGGAAAAAGGTAATAAGTAAGGAAGTAAATACAAACCAAAATCAATTTTATTTCCATAATATTAAAGTTAAAATCGCATGTAAGAACGGCGAGTGTTGCCAGTATTTGTCCACTAGCCGGCAAGCTTATGATACATGACTGGCTAGTCTGTAGATATTATCCTGCCAAAGACCACCTTGCATGAAGATCAAATTTTCGTTAAAAAAATTTATAACAGATCCACTTTACGGGTCCAAAACTACCTTTCAAGCTACAACCGATATAAAAATTTGTTCATAAATATTTGTTCGCGTCTGGGTGTCGAAGGACCGTAGTCCCTCGTAGTTTTTGATACCTAAGATACAGGTTTGATCAAGTAAATAAAAAAAGTGTGCGACTGTTGGGGTTATTTATTTATTTATAATGAAACAGTATCTCCTTCTATGTCTAGATTAAAGACCTAATTAGAAGTAACTTAGCAGGATATCTATTTTTTGCAATGACTGAATCTAAGTAAAAGATCTTAATACTTCTCGAATGTGACATTAAAATCACTGTACATGGAAATACAGTATGACATGTCGTAAACTCAATCCCTATATACGTATGAACCATTTTGTATGTTTTAATTGCATTTGAAAGTTAACATCTAGTAATAGCGGTGTTTTACGCTCTTATAAGGTTATTGTAAAAAGTTAGTTCTGGTAATATAAGGTAAGGCCACAATTTTATATTATGTATTGCATTTGCAGTATGCGTGTTTCAATTTATATTTTTAATTGAAGCGGATAGACGAATAAGCTCCACCTGATGGTGAACTTCACCGCCCATGAACGCCCAATATACCAGAATAAAGATGCATTACAGACTTAAGAAGAAACGAATGGTGTTTAAGAAAATGAAATGAATTTAGGCCTCAAAAATTATTGCTAACTTTACAAAACGCAACGCTGCTTTACAACTTTACAGTGGTATTTACCCAGTCGAGTCGGCTCATTCAAATACCAGGTACTGCCAATTTTAAATTTTTCTGTAGTCAAAATTATTTAGAAGGCCCGCCTGAATTTTATTTGTAAGAGGATTTTTATGGAGTAAAACATATATTTGCTATAGTTATGAAACCAATTATAATGTAAACTATCTTCTACAATAGATTTCCTTGATAAAATATAACAATACAATCCAATAATTAGTGAAATAATTAGCTTACTATTCTTTAGTGTACGTGCGCTGCCCGGCAGATCAAAGAGCCGATGCACATGCTACGCTGTAATATCGCAGGGCTAGATAATTTTATCGGAGATGAAACTAGTTCGATACCCGTGTTGCGACCGCCCCCTCTGCCTAGCGCGTCCGCACAGTAATACGATTAAAATAGTATTTAAAGACCGGTGTACACTGATTGGTTATGGCACAGAGTAAGGTGTAGAAGTGAGATTAGCATACTGATCATTTTATGTACTATATATTGTCAGGGTAGACCCTGTTTATTAAAAATATTGAGTCTCTAAGAAATAAGTACGGGTAGATTCATAAATTATAGACTGAGCGGGGTGAAAGTTTGTAATAAATTAATTCATAAAAAGTACGCCGACTTCAATAAAAAACAAATTATGCGTCACTATAAAATTTGACTTTGAATTTGATTTTTCTGAGATCCCATCATCAGATCCTGACTTGGTGCCAATGGGACCACCTGGGAAGTATACCCTTTTAAACAAAAAAAGAATTTCTCGAATCGGTCCAGGCGTCTTCGAGTAATCAGGTAACATACATAAAAAAAAAGATTCCGACGAATTGTTAACCTCCTCCTTTTTTGAAGTCGGTTAAAGAGCGATCATCGGCGTACCAAGGGTATATCTCGTGCAGTCTAGAGCGGTCTAGCCCGGTTTGAGCCCAATGCAAGTAGTTAGTTTGCAGTTTAATCATTGTATGTACAGTTTTCATCGGTGCAGTGTGTGTATTTAGTCGTTTTGCTAACAATATCCACACTGCACGGGATGGTAAGTAACGTGCCGTCCAGTTCGAGTATCAAGTAGCAAGGGACGATCCCTCGTTACTCAATACAATCATGTCGGCCTGCTGTGTAGCTTCTTCACACTACGCCTAAAGGACCCATGATCATAGAAAGGAACACGGTAACTGGCAAACTGTTAGACAGCTTGATGGTGCGGCATAGATACGAATTTGCGAACCTCTTGGTTCGGGCCGGGTTAATAGACACCACGAAGCTGTGGCTCTGCAAGCCAGTACGCGTGGTTCTGTTATGGGAGAGGATGTGATAAGATTAAAAGCTGCAAATAATGTACCCATGGTTCACAGGGCTTACGTCCGTCTTGTGAAAGGAGACGCGCCCATCGCCTATTGGGCACAATCTAATTCCGACTGGAAAATTCAAAAATATGATTACGGTGTGCATATACTACATTAATCACTCGTGTCTAGAAGGATATATATAAAAAAGTAGGGAGTACAATACAAGCATTTATTTCTATATCATTAAAGTTAAAAATAGCATGGAAGAACGGCGAGTGTTGCTAGTAAGTAAAAAAAAATAAGCAGTATAGGGACTTCCGATAGAAGTGAACACTTTGGAATTACTGTGTTCTTTTTTGAAACAGCGTCCACGAAGTAGTAACTTTTATTTGTTTATGATTGCTTGTCAATAATAATAGACCCTAGGCTTAGTCCTTATGTCAAAAATAAAATAATCTGAGCGTGGCGGTAACGCGAGTTCTTTACCTTTTCCCCATCCCAAAAGTGCCCAACGTGCCTAAAGAAGTTTTCACTTCAAAAATATTTTGGTACTTCGAACTGTAACAGTGGCTGATATTCCAAAATCTATCAATCACCTTTAAAGACTGCCTCGGTGGCGCAGATGTGATTACGCTTGCTTTACGACTGCTGTGCTGACGTCTCGGGTTCGATCCCCGGATCGGGTAAATTGATATTGGGTTTTTCTATCTAGAAATTCTCAGTATTAGCCCGGAGTCTAGAACCTGTGTCAAGTATAGCGATAGGCTCGCCACCTATCACATTATGGGACCGAAATTCGGCGAAAAGTAGGTGTACTGGTTACCCATCACTCACCTCTGCGTACCCCTTCGGGAATTACAAGCGTGAGTGTATGTCGCTAGCGAATATACATAAGAAAAACTCATGGTTGAGCTGCTTATATTGCACATTGTAAATTCACACCAGAACAAGAATCTTGATAAACCGTGAGTTAAAATACCATCGCCATACGAGGAATGATGTAGTAGATTAAAAACTCTCATGATATGCGCAATAAAATCACTTACGTCTTATTAACCCCTGGAGTCCGGAAGGATATTAAAAAAGTAAAGTAGTACGGAGTAAATAGAAGCCAAAATCAATTTTATTTACATAACATTAAAGTTGAAAATAGTATGTAAAAACGGCGAGTGTGTTGCCAGTGTTGTGGAGCACCGGCGTTCCATTCGGACGTGAGTGGTTAAATGTATAAAATTACTACTGATACTATGCAGTAGGCATTATTGTGTCGAGTAACGAGGTGTGACAACTCGCTTGATATTCTAACTGGATGACACTGCGCTTACCATCAGATGCAGTGTGGTCACTTTCCCGTGCTATGATTAAAAAGTATTAATCCTGATTTTTTTTTATAGATTTAGATCAACTGATGGATTATTGTGGAAGAAAATTGTAACTAATGTGACTATTTGGTATCAAAAAAGAAAATAATAATAAATACACCAAACAGTCACACACATATTCCCTACACTAGGTCAAACCTGTATCATGGGTATCAAGAACTACGAGACATTACGGTTCCACAACATCCAGACTCGAAACAAACATTTGTACATTACATAATCATTTGTCTCGATGCGGGAATAGAACCCGCACTCTCTTGTTTTACAGCCGACTTGCTCGCGTAGGTTGTCAAGTCTAATTCTTGCAGTAAGAACCCAATGATCTTATATTTGACATAATACCTAGTCAGGTCATAAATTCTGTCACATGTTTAATATAAAATAATTGAAACAAGTTTCTTCATTATGTAACCATTTATATACCAAAATGAATTTAACAAAACATAGATTCTTATGACACTAAAGTTTATTCAAAATGACCTCCGTGATTTTGAATACAGGCCTTCAATCTGCGCGGCCAGTTGTCTATCGCAGCACGAACGAGGTCCATGTCAATATCGGCGGCTGCCCTAATCAAGGATGTCTTGAGTGACTCCAAATTGGGATGAAGCTTTGAGCACGCCTTTTCCTCCAAGTGTTGCCATATCTTGTAATCTAACGGATTCAAATCTGGACTGGAGGATGGCCAGTCTTCGTGCCGGATGAAGTCGATTTCACGCGCCGCCAGCCAGTCTTGTGTGCTCTTCGCTCTATGAGCTGGCGCCGAATCTTGTTGGAATACCCAGTGCCTGTTATTGAACATGGTATGAGAAACAGGTTCCACAAGGTTCGTCAGGACTGTATTTTGATACACAACTGCATTCGTTTTTACACCTTTCTCACAAAAATGTACCTCTGTTAAGCCCCAATAAGAAACTCCCAACCATACCATGAGCGAGGATGGAAAATGACCTCGTTGGACACGCGGAATACGGTTGCTCGCTTCTTCACTACTGTGTGCGTACACCTTATCATTTTGTTTGTTGTAGCTCTCTTCTACGGTAAAAATTTTTTCATCTGAAAAAAGAATTTCCCGATATTTTTTTCCCGCGTACCGCTTCAACAAAGCGCGGCATCTCTTCAGTCTCAGGTCCATTAGAAGAGCATTCAAACGATGTCCTGTTTTTCTTCGATATGCCCGAAGCCCTAAGTCTTCATTTAACACCCTTTTCACCGTGGTTCTGCTTTACCCCATCTGAAGGGCCAACAGTTTCTGCTTACGTTTGGGATTTCTTTGAATTGCCTTCACAGCTTTTATCACTTCTGGAGTCCTAACAGACCGAGGGCGACCACTTCTTGACCTGTCATCTACACTAGAGTCTTCATTGTATCGTTTGATGGTACGATAAACGAATCTTTTGGTTGTATTCAAAATTTTCAGTATGTCAAAAATTTGAATTGGCGCGTAACCGCAACGATGCAACGCAATTACTGCAACACGGTCTTCTTTAAGCGTCCACTCCATATTTAAAAATGAGTAAAATTCTATAAAGTATACATTTTTATTTTCATGAACAATTTGAAATTCGAATTCAATAAACTTTTTTGTGGCCAGCATTCTAAAATAAAAGTTTTTACTGTGTGACAATACTTATGACCTGACTGTGTACATATTTCATTACATACACATGCACTCACGCCTGTAATCCACGAAGGGGTAGGTAGTAGTGTAATCGGTACACCCATGTTTCGCCTGCTGATTACCATCCCATGATGTGATGGTGGCGAGCCTATCACCATACCAGGCACCATTCAGACTCCAGAGTATTTCATGATAGAAAAACCCAATATAAAAATTACCCGACCCGAGGATTGAACCCTAAACAGCACAGCATTTATACCGCGTTCGCAATTACAACTGCGCCACTAAGGCAGTTCAATAATATAATAATGATTTCTAGTTTCTATAAATAGAAAAAAATTGTCTATGCTTAAAAACGACTCTACACGTTAAGCAGGATATAATTATGATAAATTACGTGGGTGTTGCTATTGTACGTCATATGACGATCGATAAAAAAATTGACATTACCATGTTGGACATCAACAACGAAAGCATTTTACATGTTATAAATAACTCACATGTTATTTTTTGTATAAAATATCAGTAAGAGGCGTTGATGAGAGTCCAACATGACACTAATTAAGGACAGAAAGCTTTCAGTGTCGACGGAGATTCCTCTGATCTCATTGACTACGTTTCACAACCTTATTACTTCTAAATTAAGTTCCAATTTGAATAACACGCTTTACTGACTTTGTCATATCGATGCTTGATTGATAAGATCGTTGGTGTAGTACATTGGACCGTGTAATGGTGAAATAAGGTTGGTTTTTGTGTGTAGCGGTGTAAACCTTGTCACACGGTTACACGATTGACAATGACCGAAGATTGAGCGAAGAGATTCGTGGAGTACTGATAAAAGATTCGATATCAGGAATCAGGTGATGGGAATCGATATCTCGTTATTTCAGACATTTATTGTCGTTTATATAATTTCAATTATGGAATAAAGCAGCCATTTTGAAAAATGGCGTACATTTTCACAAATTTAGAATACTAAACGAATAAGTGTAAACAGAATATCGATGGGACAATAAAATAATCCATTCCAGCTATAAACTCTGCCCAACCCATATCAGTACAAAGCGTAAACATACAAAACAAAAGGCAAAATAAAAGGCACATGTCATCGCATATTCACATCAAACGTATCTGCCAACTACACCACTCGCTATTTTACTCCGCATTGTAGAGTCTTGACACTGTATTTTAAACTCTATGCCTTTGGAATAAGGCAAATAAGTGGTGTTGAAGAAAATCTTGTACCCACAAACCACTGAAACTCGATTCTCGCATCGTCCGAGATTGAATATCAAGTGCAGATTCTGGATTCCGTACTGAAGTTAAAATATATTAGCTACATTTTATGTTTCTTTGTGTGTTGAAAGTTTGAGATGAATCGCATAGGCGTTTGCGATTTATTGACTACTAGCTGTTGCTCGCGGCTCCACCCGCGTGGAGGTTATTTTCGGGAGCAGAAGTATACAATCCAAGGAGTTATTTTTTCTTGCAATTAAAATAGCCTGGTGTTTCTGTACCTATTTCTATAATTCTTTTTTTATTAAATTAAATAGGTAATAATGTTAACATTTATTAATTAGGGATGATTGTGAGTGTTATAAACGTAAGAGTAGACAAATATAATCAGAAATCTCCGAACTGCTAAGCTATCGGGAGTTACACGTGTTATTGTGAGTCAACCATAAAATATAGACATTTGCTGTCGTAGAATATTTTTTATATAATTTTAAGGAGAACATTTCCGTCATACATGATTTCTGTGTAGCTTTAACTATTAAGGCTGCACACGCGACGGAAGCTTAAAAAATGGAGTAAGTTCTCCTGTTTTCCTAACATTTCCCTTCACTGCTCTGCTCCTATTGATCGTAGCGTGATGAAAAGTATACTATAACCTGCCCAGGAGTATGAAGAACAATTATACCAAGTTTTGTTGAAATCCGTCGAGTGGTTTTTGTTTCTATAACGAACAGACAGACAGACAGACAGACAGACAAAAATTTTACTGATTGCATTTTTGGCGTCAGTATCGATCACTAATCACCCGCTGATAGTTATTTTGGAAATATATTTCATGTACAGAATTGACCTCTCTACAGATTTATTATAAGTATAGATTTGGTAATATATGTACGGATAATTCGATATAGCATATATTTTTGCAAAACAATTACACTTTACTGAGACTAGGATTTGATTTCATGACTTGTTTTATTTGACTTTGACGATGACGTTACTGATTGTAAGAAAAATGAGAAGTAAAATTTAATACAGGTTCAAAAGAGTAATATCCAGAGCCATAAAATAAATTAAAAATGATGTATCAATAAAACCTGTCTTCACAGTAAAAATATGAAAGAATATCTACAATTAAACGAATGGTCTTGAGAAAAAATTATAGAGTGCGTCATAATTTACCAAGAATTCTTATCAGCAACATGTATTTCTAATTAAGGGTGAAACTTTAAACATGCACGAAAAATCTTCGATATCTTATCGACAGTGGGGGGCTATTTGATTTACGCGACATTTAAGTTACAGAAGAGAGGATTAAAGTTTTTTTCGTATACAAAAACGACTGCGTGGATTTTAGTAGAATTAATATATTACTTGTTTAAGCAGCTTTATGACTTATTTTCAAGAATTTATAAGCAGTATTTTCTAAAAAAAATATCTAGGCTTGAAGTCTAGTCGATATGGCCAAATCTCCTTTTGATTCTAGCTTTTTCTTTGTAGATTTTATTGCAATCTTAAAATTATAAGCAACCAAGAAACTCACACTGTAGTCAAGTTATAATAGCAGTGTTCATGGTAAATATAATAAATAAAATAACAGTCACACACATAGTTCAAGCAGACCAGGTCAATCCTGTATTGTGTGTATCAAGAACTGCGAACTCACAACACCCAGAAACAAATAACTATCTTCTTATTTACTCTCAATATTTGCTAATTTATTTTATACATAATATATTTATAAAACTGTTGATAACATCTATGTTGCATAGTTTTTGCACGCTGCACAAGTAATAAACAAATATCTATCTTCTTATTTACTCTCAATATCAGATATTACTATAATTTATTTTATACATAGTTACAATTCATATAAAACTTTTCATAACATCTATATTGTATAGTTTTTTGCACGCTGCACAAGTAATACCACGTGTCGCCATTACTCCGCCATGTTAGCGGAGCAAAAACCGACTCCCGCGCATGTGTTCCCGACATATCTCGCTGCCTAATTGGGCGCCGCGCTCGCCTCGCCAGCTCATTGGTCGTCGCGCGCCGTAATTATTTTAATAACCCCACCCTCTTTTTAATTAAACACTCATGCGCATGTCGGAAATATGAAACGTGCGTTTTTATTCACGGTTACCGTTAAGGGTTGGATGGTTTTGTGTGTTATAGAGTTGTTAAAGGAAATTGAGTCTAAGTTGTTTTATGCTGTATTAACGGTAGGTAGCGGCTTTGCTGTGCCCTGGCATTGCAGAAGTCTAGGGGCGGCGGTGACTACTTACCATCAGGTGGCATGTCTACTCGTCTGCCTATCAAGGGACTAAAAATAATAATAATAGTGATTATAAGATAAGATTCTCTTTAACTAATAAAATTATAATTTCTGTGTCTTTCTGCTCACGGTTCCGCCAACGTTCGAAATATTATTATCTGACCATTTCTTCTTCTTTGAGTTTGAATTGTAAAAATATCTAAATAAGCATGTGTTTCATGAAACGTATTATACGCTATTAACAGAAGTAAATTTAATTAGAAACATATAATTTTCCAAACTCTTTCTTCTTGAATGGGATTGATACAAAAAATCAATTCCAGTAAGTAGTTATTTAAGTTTTTATGGAATATGATGTCAACATTTCAGCTTTAATGATATGTAATTTTATTTTTATATATGTATATTTTTTTTATAAACTGGCAAAATCCTAAACCTTTTCATAGAATCCAATAGCAAGCAATAATTAACGAATACACACGAACTTTAGAAAAGTTAGAGGTGTATGTGGAGTGACATTCGTCTTGACAGCCGTACCGCACTCATTTAGGCTATCGCTGCTATTAAAATAATATACAAAATAATCAATAAAATGGCTAAAATACATGTTTCAAGATGTAAAAATTCAGCTAAACGCACCCATAATATCAATCCGCTATAATTCAATTATCTTTGTTTGCAAAATATTTCGGGGAAATCCATACAGTACTGTGATGCTTTATAGTTTTAAAAATCGGCCGCAAATTCGACTCACGTATTTTTAAAACCAGTAGACAAAGGTGACAGCTTGTCATGCACAAGGTGTATGGGGTTTTCTTCAAGGTTAAGTTTATGGTGTTTATAATAATTGTGTCATCATCATGAGACTGCCTCGGTGGCGCAGTTGTAATTACGCATGCGTTACGACTGCTGTGCTGAGGTCTCGGGTTCGAGCCCCGGGTCGGGTAAAGTGATATTGGGTTTTTCTATCTAGAAATTCTCAGTATTAGCCCGGAGTCTGGAACCTGTGCCGGTGTGGCGATAGGCTCGCCCCCTATCACATTATGGGACCGAAATTTGGCGAAAAGTGGGTGTACTGGTTACACCTCTGCCTACCCCTTTGGGGATAACAGGCGTGAGAGTATATGTATGTATATGTATGTTATTATTTCTTCTGCTCAATATCAGGAAAGTTAAAACAGTAGAAAAGTTTAAACTAGAATTAATATGGTGAATGGATACAAAATATAACAGCTCCGAGGATGTATAAGGCAGAATATCGGGGCAATTTGAGTATTTTAAACTAGAATTAATATGGTGAATGGATACGAGAAACATCTAACAACTTCGAGGATGAAATTTGACTAAAAAACGAAGACTATAGTGGCACAAAAAATAAAAGTAGAACAGAAAAAGGCAAGGATGGGGAGTTAAGCAAGTGTTCTGAGTCTATACTAACATTTCATAGAGATAATTTGTAAGTTTGTTTGTACAGGAGTTAGTTTTTTTTTTTTTTTTTTTTTATCCTAGCACGGCAAAATGACCGCACTTCACTGTAGTTGTATTAGATTCAGGATTCCTTTAAGCAATAAACATTTTACCTGAATGTTATGCTTTTTTTGTGATATAAGTGAGATTCAAAAAACACTTAATAAAATAAACAGCCAATAACCAATAAAATAGCCAATATTTAACATTTAAAAACTGTAATTCTATTACACACCATATCGGTCATCACTCTTCAAACCTACGGTTGATATTACAAAGTTGTAAAAGGGGTTCGTAAGGAAACCCATCCACATGCTTCGATAAAATCTTTTTCAAGCTGGAATCGGTAGCTGTTAACCTCAGGGCCCGTTTAACGTTACTGGAAAGATGGACGAGCGTTTAACACGATTTAGTAAGAATAAAACAGGGTAGTAACTGCCACACAGAACGCGAAGTATTGTACAAGACATGATTAGTTCACATTAAATATTGAAAAAGCTTTTGTTCATTAATCATGATATGATATCATAGTGCATATGAATAAGAATAGTTAAAGATATTTTGGTGTTACATTACAGATGCTTAGTACCTATCGGCAATTGAAACCATGGGATTATCTCCTCTGATTTGAAAGCGGTAGTGGTCGGTACATCTCAAATATTTTTTCCCATCGCCACAATTGTACCCTAATTTATTTCAGCCATCATAATCTGAATTGCGCCTTAACCGCGTATAACTAATCTAAAACCGAAAAAAAAGATTAAAGAACAAAAGAATCCAAAAGGCATCAGCGCGGTGTAATGGAGATCACGTAGTCGGAGCCACAGTTCTCTGATTACGCATCTCACTTTAATTTACGGCAGTTATTGGTGTGCGAGTGAGATGGAATTAATAATGGCCTAACCGCAACCGGCACTATCATTAGGATGTGTTCCATCTGCCGACTCCGTGCTTCTCCGGCGAGCTTGACGCCGCCAACGAGACGCGGTGTCGAGGCACGGTGTTAAATTTGCGTCTGTGTTACAAAGATGAAATAACTTTAGTGGCGGAAACCATGCCATCGGTACAGTAATCATCGCGGCCGACAATCGTAAGAAATAAATGAATTTTAGTTCTCTTTTTTTCCCATCGCGTCGGGTCGGGACACAAATTGGCTTTTATGTGTTTTGCGAAGGGGTTCCTCGTGGAGATTGCCTCGGTTCGGTGTTATTATGTATAATTTAACGGGGTGGTGGTTGGACGTACGTTTTGTCAAAGCGTGATGCCATTATAATTTTCCATAATGATAAAAATTGGGCTTGGTTGAGCATAAAACCAGCAAGATGTTTGATTACTTTTGGTTTTATTTTGACAAATGATATATGAATATTTTCCTCAATTTTGCTATCGTTGTTAATAGTTTTTTGTGGTAACCTTCATTTTTATGTCCTCTGCGATTGTGTATATTATGGGTTTAGTTTCCATTGTAATCAATTATAATGGCCTCACGTGGTTAAAATATAAATTTCTGTATCTTCGGTACGATCAGGTTTAGAATAAAAACAAGCGAATATTTTGTGTTATTCTTGTGGCATCAATAAGTAAATACATCCAACGGCCGCAGAAATAGTGCTGATCTCATACTAGGTCAACCTATATCGTGGGTATCAGGAATTACCAGAGAATTACCGTCTTACAACACAAACATACATTATTGAAGGTCCCACTACAAGGCAAAGATCCTCCTCTACCCTCATATACTCTCCGTCCAGAGCTATATGTGATCATTCTGATACGAGTACAACACAGTTAAAAATGTGGTATATGGATTCATCTTGATGCTGAATTCTCTGAAAGCGCAGCTTTGTTTCACAACCAGCTTTTCTCGCCCATCACCATCGTATCACGAAGGCTTGAAGAAGTAAAAAAGCAAATGGATAATATATTAAAATGCGCCTATAGGCTAGGCTATAAAAATCAAAAAATAATTTTCAAATCTGCTTAGTAACTCCATAGATTATGACGTCCAAACAAATAACTAATCTATTTAGTTTTATATGATTAATATCAGATTGAATATTGTATTTAGAATATAAAAATACTTATTTTACCTATAGCTCATGTGAAAAATTACCTAGTAAAAGGAATTCTTATCGTTCAGTAGCACAATACACTTATTTACCTGTCACTTTGCATACTATAACTTATTGCTTACATCACTCAGGCGGACTGAAGTTGTACCGCCGATCCTGAACAAACTTGCTATTGCGTCTCACTTACAAAATGCTAAACAAATCTTAACTTTAAATCTGGGCTATAAAGTTGTTGTTAGTGTGAGAGGTAATGAAGTTATCGTAGCTAACCTTACATCATCCTTATGGCTGGTTGTCATAATAATCTCTTTAAAGTTCGTGTTGCGATAAACTGAACGTGTGGTCCTTGCCTATACGCTAAATACTTTCTAAATCCATGCTTATTTACGTACGTTCATAATTAATTTGAGTCTGCATGTACCACGAATGTAAAGTCTTACACTGGAGTTGTTTAGCTATGTTTGAAGGTAAACTTAAATTACCAAATCTATTGTAGATGTATATGTCACGTCATGAGTTTCTTCTTTATTCAAACCAACATCCATGGGAATGTGTATAGAAATAAATTAAAATAATTTAGCATCTTCTATGATTTACTCATTCATCATTACATCGCGAAGTTCAATTTTCGTTAACAAAAGAAAAGAATTTAATATCATTCTTTCGAAATGAATAACTCTTTCAACCGTTCGAATGACACGCGACTTTCCCCACGTATTTTCGTTACATGTTATTAACTTTGAAATGATTGCATCAGCTTCCATCATTTCAGAAGCGGCTCTAAGCCGCAGACCTAATTCTTCCGTAACTGCATTTTTATATTAAAGAAACATAAATTACTACGGAGCTAGCTCGTTAACCACCTTTCATCGTTATTATTAATCCATCAAGCTGTGACCGAATCGTGCGTCGTGGCCTTTTGTTCAACTATTTAGTATTATAATAACTAGTTTCACAATGTGGATTTGTTTGGTATGTGATTTAGTTTTTGTATTGAAAGTACTTTGATGCCTTCTTTTTGATAGTCTATCGGCGCTACACGTTTATAAATAGCCCGAGTATGTTCGAAACACCATTTTTTGTTTCGTTTTTTGGTGATAAATAGTCTTTTAATGACATTTTAAACTAATTTCATAATTCTTCTATAATGATCATTCCCATTTGTCTTACTTTTGGTGTCTATCTCAAATAATGAGATCTTCACTATATTATCATATATTATAAATACTTGTGCTTAAGAAGAATTAATCATTTCTTAAAGGTCGAAAAAATCACATGATACAGATAAATATATTCCAGGTGTTTGATATGGCATTCTTTAGGAGAACTTTCATAATGCCTAAATTAATATTTTATCTTTTAAGATATATTTGATTTTCCATAAAATGTTATAAATAAAATCAAATAAACAAACACAAGTTATCTAAATGGATGTGAGTAATATTGTTTATAGGAGGCAAAAAGCCGATCGTGATCGCAGGCCGTGAGACGTCCGCTCAAACAATATATGGTAAAGAAAATCTAGAAATCTTACGTCTAAAATATTATGTTTCGTTTCAGAATGTTCCACATTGGAACTTGAACTTGTTGATCACATTAGTGTTGTGATAGATGCGGCTGAAGCTTACATTCGCTTTCGTAAACTCAGAATAAATGTTAGAGTTTTTAGAAACAAGAGTCTAGAGTTGGCAGTTTTTGAACTTTGACATTTCTTTTATAATACCTTTTACAATACCTTTTACAATACCTTTTACAATACCTTTTACAATACCTTTTACAATACCTTTTACAATACCTTTTACAATACCTTTTACAATACCTTTTACAATTTTAGCTTCAATATTTAATACAAATCATGTGCAATTGTTTGAAGCTGATAAGATTTCTGCTAATAAATTTGAAATACCATTTCACCATCGTATGATCTGAAAGGTTTTATTACCAGCTTGTGTCATGTGTAGTGTGCATTTGCACACTGTCCATGACAAGTTAAAATTGAAAAATAAATATTTGAAGATAATAAGATTTCTAAGAATAAATTTGTGGTTAATTTTTTATTATATGATCTAAACACTAAGTAATTGAGTAATTACTACGTATCTAGTATAAAATCAACGAAGTTTGAGCCTAAAATTAAACGCCAACCTATGATTTACTCTCAAGCAGCGACAATTAATTTGTCAACGGTAAAATGTTTAAGAACTATAGTATAAAACTATTTTCCCTCACAAATCAAACAGGAAAGCGGAGTGTTAATAACAGCGCTTAGCCCGATGGCGTTTTCTACTTAATCATTGCTCCGATCTGGACCGCCATCAATTTTAAATGTGTGCTTTTCCTCACAATTGCTGTCGTACCTCTGTGTAATTGTTAAATATTTTGTATTAGGGTAAATATAAATATTATATTATTATATAGTAGCGGAAGCTCTTAGACGGTGACTCAAGCTAATTTTGTCTGTTTTTTTGATGAATTAGAATTTGTACCAAATATTAGAAACGAAACAGGACGTGTAGCAAAAGTTTAAGCTAAAATTTTGTGAAATAGTGAAACAATTTTATCTTAAAAACTGAGAATTAAACTTGTGCTTAGTTCAAAAACATGTGCTAAATCAAAAACGCGAAATTAAACTTGTAAAAACGCAGTGTGCGGCCACAACGACCGTCTAATACAATATGTAGTGTATTGTCCATCTATCAGTGGTCACGACTAGCACCGCCGTTTCCCATCGGGGTGCGGCGCGATATTTATGAAACTGGTAATGTGGCCACGTATGGAATTATTTATTTTAGCCACAGTATAACGGACAGTAAATCTTTGAAAAAAAATCTCGGTATTATTTGAAATTTTCGAATGAATTGCGGCCTTCTGAGTAATATGACAAATCGACCGCTTCTTCGCCTCCTTGGCCCATGTTCGTAGTAAAGAAGAAACTATTATAGACAACCACCATATTTAAGAATTGTAAATAAGAATTTCGAAGGTATACTAAGTTTACGAACCTTCATTAGGTCAGTGTAGTGGGCATCAAAAGGATAGCAGTGGGACAGTGTTTGATAGTGTTAATATTATGTGAATATCAATGACCAACAGTACATGCATAACCAAGATATATTAATGGTAACAAAATAACATACATTGATAGATTTATCTGTATTCGATGTGAGATAGGTAAATTCTATTTGTTACCACGAACTGGTATATTCTTTTCCCTTCTTCTAAATTCATAAATCTACTCATATTTTAACCATTACTGGTCTTGCCCCTCGTGACTTGTCCCTTTCGGAAATCATTATTTTGTTCGCCATATTTTCTCCAACCCTTCCATTGTACCATTGGCAGAATCATGATGCACATATGGAAGTGAAAAAAGAAGAAAAAAAACCATTCACACAAAAAAAGGTTGAAATAATAAATTGTAATGATAAAAACATATTAAAAGACTGTTTAACTCTAAAATGTTTTAAAATTTGACAACAAACAGCACCGCTCTGATTCAATCGTCACATATCATCCAAAACCTGCTCAAATGTTTAATAAATGTCCAAATAATGGAAAAATCAAAACGAATGATATTCCAATACACGTTTTACCAAATCTTATGAATATGGTCCATATTGTGATCTTTACAATGCACTTCAATTTTGATAAGTGAAAAATCAATTCGATACGTTTGGAATTATGTTTTCGGTTCGATTTGATTCAGTGAGTTTTTAATTAAATGTGCAATAAGGAAATATTTGAAAGCAGTGTATAGTATCCGTAATTCTACTTATGGGATACCCTGCTTTAAATTTACTAATGTGTGAGCATTCAATTTGGCTCGAGGATTAAACTTTTGTGTAATTTAATATTACTTCCAGTATAAACTAACTTTTTCCCATTTATACTAAGGAAGATATAGTAGTTATTTCAAAATATATTCAATGTCATGTCAAACGATCGAGTCGATACTAAACGCCAAAGAAATTAGAAGCTAATAACCCAGTATAGGTGTTAGTTAATTTCCAAATTTAAAACTTTTAAATGTAAAAATAAACTCTAAAGAAACAGCGGTCCTCAACTAAACCATCAAACCTATCACAACTGATGTTTATAACGGACGTTTTATAGCTTAGATATATAACTGTAAAGCGAGTTGTAAAACCGATCATCTTTTTTTTATCAAATACATCTAGTGGCACTGGGTGACGCGTGGGGAAATGGAAGAGCAGAGAATAAGTGGGGACTCGCCTAACGAATACAGGTTTTACATACGTTTTATATGCAATTTTTATGGTCACTTAACAATTACGTTGAACTTTATTGTTGAAACTGACTACAAGAATGTTACTGCCGCTAGTATACTCTTAGTTTACGTTGATACCAGTTAATATTATGCTGCCTATGAAATTACGGATCTATTTATTTCCATCTATCTGCTCTTGGCCAAATCTAAATTTTTGCTATTATTCTATCAGCTTATATTATCATCTTGCTACTGGACCTCAGGCCTTTTGATTACGGTATCATTCGAACTGTTGTGCTATAAAAGTAACACTATGATTGTTGTTTGGTTTATTAAATTCATAACGTACATTTATCTAAGCTTCTGTAACATTTATTAACATTTCACGTATCATAATAATATTATCATTATATTCCAATGTGATTTCACAACTGCTGTGCGCATCCTTCACAATTTCTATTTCAACAAAATATAATCCTTATTCAGATCCAATATTATCTGGGGAGGCGTAACGCGTGCGACTAGTTTGGCTAATAAGGCATGTCGAATTACATAGCTGCGCAGCGCACCTGATGCAACCTGTTAGCCGTGCATCTCAGATCTCGCAGTCTGTTATCATCATTCACGACACCTTTTATATTGCTTTCTGTATATCGTTGTTAAATTACGACATATATTTTTCAAGGAAATTGATATTTAAACTATCTATTGCCCGCGGCTCCACCCACGTGTCAGTTATTTTGAAAATGTAAAAATAGATGACTCTATAAGCTATTACAACTTTCTACATTTTGCTATCCCGTAAGAACAATGCATTTTCCGGGAATTCAAATAGCCTATGGCATTCTCTGATCCCTAACTACTATTATGCAAAAAATCATGTTGATCCATCCAAACATTCGCATTTATAATATTAGTAAGATTCTTCGCCGATGTGATTATGAAGTGTATAATGAAATGCTGAAAGATTAGTCCTCTGGTAAAGGCGGACTATGGAAACTTTAGACAAAAGATTCCATGAAGTAGATTTACCTTTGAAATATAAGTTGTAAAACATGATATAAAAGATATTAAGTGCGAACATGCATTAGTTAGAAATAGCGTTCAAGACGTTAAATCATAATAAAATAATTATAAAGTTGTGCACTAGATTAAGCACTTTGTATCTATCGACACCAGTATTTCTAAATATGGTTGTTAAGGTGTAAGCTGGTGTAGATTGTAAACATAGATCTTATCTTAATTTAACCACAATCTGTTCGAGAGAATTAAAACATGATCAACACGTTGCGTCGTCAGAATTAGAAAGGAAAATATGCAAAAGGAATTGGTGCAGATCGATGCCACAAAATCGTAACAAATTTTATTGTCTGTTTTCACCAACGTATGCTTAAATCTAGTTAGGCTAGGACCTAGGCTCATCATAGATCTAAGTGTAATCGCAAAGTAATAAGGCTGCATGACACTGGTCAGTGTTACACGCTAGTGGTCAACTAAAGTTAAGGAAAGATTCTTGAAGACCGGGTATAGTTACAAAACAGTTTGATTTATTTTTCGTAAAAATGTTCCAAGAAATTCTTGAAATTTCTGCTCACCCAATCCATATATATATAAATAAATTTAAATATGGCTTCATTTCGAACCTGTCGCTCTCAATAGAATACGTATAAAGTGTTCTCAAATAATATTTTTAACAAAAAACAAGTTTCTGACAAAAATATAATGGCAAATAAAAACTAAAAATAATGCCGCTTCACTGTGGGGCGCACTAACATCGAGACACGATGTATCCCCTTATATACAGAGCAAACTAACCCTGTCAATCCAAATAGCTGCCGCTAACGAGAAACTAAAATTATACAACTGAGGTGTCTATTGCTTGTAAATTGGTCACACCTTGCGTCCGCCATTTCGCGTACAGCGTACAACAAAATGGCCGCCACCCATTTCGGTTACAGGAAACGCGTATATGTCAACGAGGCTGCATCCCAAGTGGGCATTGTATGATAATCGCGTCGCGCCGACAAAGTTTACCCGCGTGGCCACTGAGCCAGCGACAAGGAGTTTGCATTAACTGGACGTATTAATTGCCTAACGGTTTTTACCGCGCATTTAGAACGTTGGTTTATCAGTGGCCAAGATAATTTCGAACAATTCAAGTAGCTTAGCTCAAAGCGTTAATGATTAGATTATGTTTTATTGAGATTAGATTTTGTATCGATTTGTTTCTTTTGTTATGCGTTTATTGCTGTGTTTACATTTAATGGTAAAGCAATTTTGAAAATAATCACTAATTAAGAATCAATTTGATTAGTTGTTAACATTAAATACAAAAGTTACAATTATAAACATTTAACCATTACTATTACTCATAATGTTATCCTCTTAGATTTAATTGACATTTAAACACAACAAAAGATATTCTCAAAATTCTCGTCAAGCTGATCGTAATACGTCGCAATTCCAAGACTCTTACATGTAATAAACCACAGAAGTAACACCCCAGAATAGCCCGACGGTCCTGTATCTATTCCAAGAGACACGACGGCTTCATTGAAGGTTATGTTAGGTTTTTAGAAGGCATATTTAAGCTTAGCCGTTGACAAATGTGTTCTTGCTGGAGCGCCATAAGCGCCGTCCACAATATTAGGTGAAGCTGTAAAAGAAACTATGAACTAACAGCACAAATCCGACCAAAAAACGTGGCAAGTAAGAAACCATCAATCGCTATTTTAATGGCCGTATCCAAATCCCCGCTCTGTCCACATTATTCCCTTATTTGCGGAAAATATGGTTATTATTAGAGTTATTCGGCGGCGGGATCCGATGACACTCCGGTAACAAGCTAGAACTGCACACGGCTAGTTATCGAGTGCGTGCTACCAGTGTTAACTTGCGCTTGTTAAATATAAATGTGGGAACATGATACGAACAAAACTAGAGAACTGCGAAGTACTCTGATAGATAATTCTGGAATGCTCTGGAATATTGGAAGGCTTTTACGTAAATCCATGGAGATGGGCTACTACGCGGCACCGGGCAGGAGCAGTTCCGGTAGCAATTCTAGCAGTCCGTAGAATACCCCGTGATCGCTCTGTAAGCGCCGAAGAAGGCCAACGCGGGGTTTTAGATGGTAGTGTCAGGAGGGGTGTACATAGGAGGTTGGGACTCGGCCCAGCGGCTGCCCGGATAGCCATCATCCGGGCGAGGGGGATGCTGGGTCGTAAGACCGGCTAGTCCAGCATATTCGTTTTATTCTTATTCCGCTTCCCCCGGCAGCGGGCGGCATTAATAAAACACTTTCCCCGCAATAATAAAAAAAATGATTTTGCGTACATGGCGTAAGCACCAGGAATAGATTTAAAAATAAAAATTGAACAACCGTTAAGCATCAACTAAAGTTAAGCAAAAGGTCAGTGAAAAGGACGATATCTTATATATCTCTTGCAAACGAGCAAGGAGTTATCTTCGGTAAGTGAGCTCTACCGCCTTTAACCACATATCAACACAGCATACACTTCTGACTTGTGTAATATGTATTTCTAAGGAAACATCGCCAGCAAACCTGCATGCCTGATTCACCATAAGTCTACCAACTCGCATTAGAGCATGGTAGACTAAAGGCGAACCCCTCACATTAGTAGAGGCGGCCCGTTCTTAGCAGTGGAACACAGGCGTTTTCAAGGCTAGTATTTAATAAATAAATAATAAATTAACCCAACAGTTACACACAGTTCTAACGCCACACTAGTTCAAACCTGTATCGTAGGTATCAAGAACTACGAGGGATCACGGTCGCACAACACTCAGACCAGAAATAACTATCTGTCTGTCATACAAACATTTGATCTCGGTGCGGGAATCGAACCCCCGGCCTCCCTTTTCATAACCGATTACTCGTCCGCTGCGCGGAGACTGTCAATTGTCTATTTATGATAGTTATAGTAGACATAATAGATATCTCGACAAATATGACGACTAAATTGTCTCTTTCGTTTATGCTAGGCAGGATTCAACGGTCAACAGCCGATATACTGACAATGAGTCAGGGATAAATAATTTACAAAAATACATCTTGAATACCAATGTGTATAAAATATAGCACATCACTAACGTTTGTATACTTTAAAATAAATTTATAAAGACACATTGTCTTGTTTACGGCTCAAGTACAGTCTGAAAAACAATTAGGGATACAATATTGCTGTTTAGCTTCTTACACTACGCCTAAACACGGTAGCTGGCAAACTGTTGCACAGCTTGATGGTACGGCAAAAATACGAATTTGCGAACCTCTTGGTTCGGGCCGGGGTAGTAGATACCACGAAGCTGTGGCTCCGCAAGCCAGTACGCGTGGTTCTGGTGTGGAAGGGAAAGGATGGGATAAGATCAAATAATTCTTCGGAGCATTCGCCATGATATAGACGGTAGAACACGCTAAACAGCTGTAGCGGCTCCAGGCTGTTGGTCACGTCTGCATCATTCACAATGCGGATGGCCCGCTGCACACTGCATACTGCACACGACGAAATGTCACATAAAAATGATGTTTATTTGCATTGCTGCATAAGGTTCAAGAACACTATGTTTGACATCCGGGGCGGCTCGCATGCGTAGTCAATTTGATTTGCAGATGAAACGCCAGCAAAACGTTTGGTACAAGTAAAGAGATTACAGAGTCATGATTCTATATTAGCCTAGAAATTTCGAGAAAGATTTTGAAATAATTTTACTGAATTCCATCTACATTGTTTAAATAACTTGCTTATACGGTATGTGATTTCTTTGGGATATTTTTTTATAACTTATGTATCACTTAAATTTCACTTATATAATAGTACCACTGCATAGATTTTATGCCTGGATGGGCAGAAGAGCAGACGAGCCACCTAATGGTAAGTAGGCACCGCCGCTCATAGACTTCTTCAATGCCAGGGCACAGCAAAGCCGCTGCCGTTAATCATCGAATCGAAAGCATCGAATCGTATACAGGATTTAGCATTAGGTTTTCTATCTTTGAAAATAAACTAAGCGTTTTTTATTTGTAAAACCATTTAAGCATTTTAAGACCCACAGGAACTAAATATGTCATCCAGAACAAATACCATAAATTTACTAATCCACAGACAAAGTCTAATGTCTCCAATTACACTTGAAAATACAAAACTCTGCCACTTACATTTTACACCAACACAAACTCGAACGTGTCTTGAACAAAGGCACTATATTCTGCTGTTCACGCCTCTACAAAGATTAATTAACCATTTCCCACTAATATGAATTGCAGATGTACTTCTTGTTTGTCAGTGACACATCCTTCTATCCGTGGGGTTGTAATTATAGCAGGCTGACATGATTGTGTTGAGTAGTGAGGGATAGATTGGCTCTCGCCACTTGATACTCTGCACGGCACTGTGCTTACCATCAGGTGTATTGTGGTCATTTTTCCGTGCCAGAATAAAATAAATTGTTTTGTATGTTTTGTGAAGAAAAAAATAATAATAAATAATTCGAGCCCGTTTTAAAATTATGCATCCCTTTGAAGGTTGCCCTCGGATTTTCTGAGATCCCTTCATCAGATCCTGAGTTGGTGCCAATGGGACCACCTGGGAAGTATACCCTTTTAAACAAAAAAAGAATTTCGCGAATCGGTCTAGGCGTCTTCGAGTAATCAGGTAGATAGTATGAAAAGCTGTAGTAAAAGTATGAAAATATGGACTTCAGTTTTAATGACTAACTTTTATCTATTCCAGGTAAGTGATTTCACAGTGTGACATTACTCCCAGTGTGGTACGTATAATATTTCTTATTAGCAACCATAAGGTGTGTTGTGTGTGTAAAAATTCTTCAGTATTGCGCGTTTCTAATGATATATACGTTCCTTTTTATTTAGCGTTTTAAGAAACTCTACAGTTAACTCTATTGAGTAGCGGTTGTAGATAAATAAATTTATATTTTCAATGTTTTTGCAGTACCCATAGTTGTTGCTATTTATTTCAGTATTGGAGCTATATTCGACAGTTGAAATGAAATTTATATTTTTTACATTTCGAAATAAATTATTTTTTTTTTTTTTTTTTTACCTAAATAGGCTTGCGTTTGACCACTATCTCGCCTGATGGTAAGTGATGATGTGGTCTACGGTGGAGCACGCTTGCCTAGAATATACCTATTCACTCTTGACTTAAAGATACCCAGATTATAATTTTCGGGAAATATAGACTCCGGCAAAGAGTTCCACTCTCTAGCGGTGCGCATGATAAATGTACTAGCAAAACGCTTCGTGCGCGCTGGTGGAATATCAACCATGTATCGATGACGCTTCGCCGAGTCTCTTGTCGTCCGATGATAGAAAGGGGTTGGGGGAATTAAATTGTGTAATTCCAAGGCACACTCGCCGAAATGTATCCGGTAGAAAACCGATAAACTAGCAACTTTTCGTCTGTGTTCAAGGCTTTGCAGCCTTGCCTCGACTATGGAATCGTTGCCTATGAGCCTCTTGGCGCGTCTTTCGATGGCCTCCAACGCCTCAAGCTGGTACTTGGCCGATCCATCCCAAAGATGAGAGCAGTACTCCATGCACGACCGGACTTGGGCTTGATACAGATCGAGCAGCTGTCCCGGCGTGAAGTACCGTCTCACCTTCGCAAGGATAGCCAGCTTCTTGGCAGCCAATTGAGCTTTATGCTCAATGTAGGAGCCAAAACTGAGAGTTGGAGACAAAGTTACGCCGAGAATCTCTAGGTGGTCAGTTATCGGTACGGACACATCTCTGAAAGTAGGAGTCAGTTGGAAGGGACTCCGTTTAGCAGAGAATAGACAAGCCTGGGTCTCAGTGGCATTAAACTTGACCAGGTTGGCATCGCCCCAATCGGAGACTGCCTTTAAGGACAAGTTCAAGCGTTCTACCAAGGCCTCCCTGAGGGACTGGACTTGGACTCCACTGGTTCGTGCATTAGATATGTAACTTTCTACCACTGTGCTGTCGTCTGCGTACCCAAAAGTACCGGGCTTAAGCAGATCATTGATATGCAGCAGGAATAGAGTCGCAGAAAGTACCGACCCCTGAGGTACCCCGGCATTGATAGCCAATAGATCGGAGGAGCAGCCATCAATGACCACTCGAATCAATCGTTCCCTCAAGAAGTCCGATATCCATGCACACAATCCAGTGGGCAAGCCATATGAAGGAAGCTTGCTTAAGAGGCTATCGTGCCACACTCTGTCGAAGGCCTTCGAGATGTCGAGTGAAACGGCAAGCGCTTCCCCATGCCTCTCGACAGCCTCGCTCCAGATGTGAGTGGCATACGCTAGAAGGTCTCCAGTTGACCGGTTTCGGCGAAATCCGTATTGTCGGTCACTTAGGAGGTCATTCGCTTCTAGGTATGCCATGAGTCTGCCATTCAGTACACGTTCCATACTTTTGCAAAGTATGGACGTAACCGAGATGGGCCTATAGTTGGCAGGCTCAGCACGACTACCTTTTTTGGGCACGGGTTGCACGTTAGCTTGCTTCCAGGCTTTAGGCACTTGCCCAGTGACCAGAGAGAGACGAAACAGGCGAGTCAGAATAGGAGAGAGCTCAGGCGCACAAGTTTTCAGTACAATTGCTGGAATCCCATCTGGGCCATTGGCTTTATTCACGTCCAGATTACGCAGCGTTCTTCTTACCTCAGTCTGACGAATGCGAATTTCCGACATATGTGTCTCGCAAACTGGTAGACTAGGAGGGACTTCGCCAGCAGTATCTAAACGTGAAGATTCAGCAAAGATAGAAGCAAACAAGTTTGCTTTCTCTTCAGCAGAGTGAGCCAAGGACCCGTCGGGTCTCAGCAGTGGAGGAAGTGAGGGGCGACGGAAGTTCGATTCAACTGATTTTGCCAGGGACCAAAACGCTTTACTGCCCGCTGGGTATGAAGCTAGTTTCTTCCCAATTTGGCTTATGTGGTCAAATCGAGCTTGCCGTAGAGTCTTCTTGCAGGATTTGGCAGCCTTGTTAAATGCTCTCTTCTTTAAGCGCAAGTCCTTTGCTTTGCGGTTTCGAGCATCAACCCATGCCAGGTATGCCGCATGCTTCCGCGCTTCAGCGCGTCCGCACTCAGCCCCGAACCATGGGCGAGTCCCGCCTGACGTTGCTACGTCAGAGAATGGAATGTAGTACTCCATACCCTGACGCAGCACATCCGTCACAGCATCCGCGCAAGCTGAAGGGTCTTCAGAAGAGAAGCAAGTGGGGCGCCAAGGATATGATGCAAAGAAAGCTCGCATCTCATCCCAATCTGCTGACTTGTATCGCCACACCCGCCGGGTGCCTCTAGGGCTGGAATCGGGCGGTGAGTAGACAGATACAGATTTCACCAGACAATGGTCGGAGCTACCCAAGGGTGATGAAACCGACACTGAGTAGTGGTCTGGATCAGTTGTCAACAGAAGGTCCAAGCAATTGGCTGTGTGCGTGTCAACATCCGGGACCCTTGTTGCCACCTGGACCAACTGAGTGAGATTTTGCGTCAGCGCTAGCTTCCGCGTTTCTCTCCCAGCATGGTCGGTGCACTGGTATGGGAAAAGCCACTCTTGGTGGTGGGCATTAAAATCCCCCAGTAGCACTAGTTGTGCACAAGGGTACCGCCTTTGTGCCGCATCCGCCGCCTCACTAAGGTATTCTGTGAGCCTAGTCGTCTCCTGATCTCCGCTGTGCGACCGGTATACACAGGAATAAAGAATTTTCTCAATTCCTGTATCCACCAGTACCCAAATAACAGAGAATCTGGGATCTTCAAGATTACAGAGACGCCGACAACAGATGTCATCACGGGCGTACAAGCACACACCCGCATGTGGCTTAAAATTGTGCTCCAGAGTAAACCCTGGGTAAGAAAGGTACGCCACGTCAGACGGACATCTTATCTGCGTCTCTGAGAGGAATAAGAGAGCGGGTCTTTCAGTCTCCAGGTGGTGATGGACCGCGACGAGATTTGAGTGCAATCCTCGGATGTTGGTAAGGTGCACTTTTAGTGAGAGGGAGTGCTGCCGCTGTGGAAACATTCTCTTATTCTTTGTAGTTTTCATGTTTTTTGGAAGAGCGAATGAAGGTAGGAAGACGGTAGTGGAACGAGACTTAATGCTGTTAACCTTCAGACACAAGATGAAATACCACACAGAAGGGGGACTAGTCTGGAGACTGCGGGGACGCCCGAGCCCCCCCGGGATGTCCATCGGGCCCTCTCATCCGGTCGCCGACCGGCACGATGGCGCATCCCGGGATTTTTCGTCAGTTGGCGGGGCAGCCTTTCGTGTGTGGCTAGCACACTACTTGGGCCCCCAACTACCTGCGGTCGGCCAGCGGTGCACCGTGCCTCGGATCCCGCTACCCTCCACGACTAGTCTCCCAATGCGGCGTTATCAAATTGCGTCAGATTAGCCCAACTGCATTCAGCAACTATTCCGACCCGTCTCCCTAAATGGCATCACCGAACATCGCGCCGGAACACGGCAAGCCGTTTGGCGGCACGGCTTTGTCCGGTGGGTGGTCACTAGCCACGGCCGAAGCCTACCACCAGTAAGATGTGTCACTCATTTAGCACTACCCAGGGGTCACGTGTAGGGGAACTAGAGTAAAGCCTACGGACGCGAGTGACAATAACCCCCACAAATTATACTTATATTAGAGTATTTACTATTATTAGAAATACCGAAGGTATATCGGAGGTATTTAGAAGACTGGACTGGACTGCCTTGGTGGCGCAGTTGTAATTGCGCATGCGTTACAACCGCTGTGCTGAGGTCTCGGGTTCGATCCCCGGGTCGGGTAAAGTGATATTGGGTTTTTCTATCTAGAAATTCTCAGTATTAGCCCGGAGTCTGGAACCTGTGCCTGGTATGGCGATAGGCTCGCCCCCTATCACATTATGGGACCGAAATTCGGCGAAAAGTGGGTGTACTGGTCACACCTCTGCCTACCCCTTCGGGGATTATAGGCGTGAGTGTATATGTATGTATGTATTTAGGAGACTAGTTGGGGGTAGTTAATAATGAGAACCAAAGCGGGAGTAGTAAATGTTTAATATAAAACAGAGTGCCTTCCGCGCTCCGGGGTTCAGTTCAGAAGACTAGTGGTGTAGCAGTGAGTTGGTAGTGAGAACATTCGGGGTTCGTTCGCGGGGCAGTAAGTAATTGTAAATGGTTCAATGGCGTTGTTCAGTTTAAAAGGGTAATGCTGGTAGATTAATTATAAAGAGAATCCTTAAGTGAATCCTGACATGCGTGTGTGTTAATATTAAGCACTGAGATGTGTAACAGTGCCGTGTAAATCAATCAATAAATTATAAACATTGTATTTGTTTGTCTTTTAAATATCCATCTTGTATAGTTTTGTTGATGTTCCTAACACTTATGCTCTAACTGTAACGATGTTTATAAAAAGTTGAATACCCGAAAATTCTTCAAACACAAAAATACCATCTTGCCAAAAGGCATCGAAAAACTAAACGGATGCAACGTCCCGAGTGCCCTATCGCATACCAATTACGTGTCAATCGGTATTTTATTCGCCAAATACCTCAAAGTCCATCGACATCGCATTAATAGCAATTTTTTTTTTTTTTTTTTTTTTTTATCGTGGCTCGGCAAAGTGACCACACTGCACCTGATGGTAAGCGCAGTGCCGTCCAGTTATAGTATCAAGTAGCGAGGGATAGATTAAAAGCAATTGCTTAAACAGAAAGGAATAAAGGCGAAAATAAATTGTTTAATAAATAATAAATCCATTTGTTGTGGTCGCCGGCAACAATGGATGCCGTGAGCGCGCATCCACCTATGCTAATTTTGAAATGTATAATGCATACTTTTATGTGCTTAGATGTCTGCGCTTTGTGTAAAACTGACTTTAAAATAAAGAAATTTCAGCCAGTTATAACCGATTAGAATGTATAATTCCAAATTTGAATTTAAAAATCGTGTCGTTAGATTCCCGATAATTATAAAAAAAAATATAAATGCACTTTATTGGTAATATTAATTTATACGGGAATATATAAACACATATTTATCATTAATTATAACTTTTATTTTGTAATTAAAAAAAACATACATTTATGATATACCATTGACATGGAGATATTATTATTAAAAACATGAGTCAGTCCATACCGGCACCTCGCATAGTGAAAGGCTTTCGAGGTAGGGATGAACGTTCATAAAGAGCCCATAATAATTGTTAAAATGTCAAGTATTCCTACTTACCTGTTTACGTACTTTGTTGGGCTTAGAGCGGAACAATTTTTACATGCAATGTTCACTACAACAGTGAACAATGCAAAAGTAAGTTTGCATTGAGAAACAAAATTATTTCTGTCATCTGTCAATTTAAAATGGCGTATATTATTCAAAACAACCCAACATATAATATTCAAACATTAATCAAAAATAAGTAAGTTCTCATTATATTTTCTCAGGACAATCCACCTTTAAGCTGCAAAGTTTGTGGTCACATTATTAGTGCGTTCTATTCACTAAATATAAAGTCTTATTGAATCTTACAAGTGTATAAACGATCCATCAAATTAGAAATCGCGTACATTTATCTAATGTCAGTTGAACACTTGTAACATCTGACACAAGATGTTATAAAACGATGTGTTAAGTAAGCAAAGCCTGCAGTGCCTCTCACTGATATATTTACTTTACCGAAGATCACAATGTTAGCCCGTTTTGCGGCCTTCTGAGTATTCTGACACTGGACCCTCGACCGCTTCTTCACCTTCTTGCCCATGGCGTAGTGTGAAGAAGTAGGCCGGCATGATTGTGTTGAGTAGCGGAGGATAGATTGTCTCTTGCTACTTGATACTCTATCTGGACGGCACTGCGCTTACCATCAGATGCAGTGTGGTCATTTTGCCGTGCCAGTATTAAAAAAAAATATACTTCCTATCCTTTTTTGTGGTTTTTCCCTTTTTTTCTTTTCTAGCCCCTTCTTCGTGTTATATCCTTGCCTACCAGCCCTTGATTGTGGTTTTGTAAGTTTCCAAGACGTTAACCATTATTTGTTTCGTATGAATTGTTATCTGTGTTTGGACCTGTCATAAGTGTCGTTTATATGCATATATGATCATTAATGATTTTTATGACAGCCTCCGTGGCGCAGCGGCGAGTAGCCGGCTGTGAAACGAGAGGCCGTGAGTTCGATTCCCGCACCGAGACAAATATTTGTGTGACAGATAGATATTTGTTTCGGTCCCACAACACCTAGACCCGAAAAGACATCTGTCACACAAACATTAGTCTCGGTTTGCGTATCGAACCCACGGCCTCTCGTACCACAGCCCGCTATTTTCCACAGTGTTCGTGGCTGCAAACGGAGGTATAAAATGCTTAAAGAATCTATATCTAAACTTTTAAACGATGGAGTCGTGTTAGTGTATGCAACGATCTCTTATGTCAAGTATTGAAATAATATTGGTTTAAACTTTTAAACGATAGAGACCTATCGATGTATACAATCGCTTACATCAAATATTGAAAGAAAGTTTAGAAAAAGCTGGATTGTTTGTGTTACATTTACTTTCAAAAAACACAATGAAATCTTTCAACGAACTGTATTTTCAACATCTCTAATTATTGCCTTTGTAAACGACGGATTTCGCCCTTTTATTTATATTAAATCGGTACTTCATTTCAAATAACGTGAGATATAAAGAATTATGTACGTGTTTCGCCCACGGATTTGAAATATCTCGTAATATAGAAAGTAGTTCTATTACCATTCCAACGTCAGCGGAGCGTCTATAAGACCCTAGGTTCTCTCCTATCATTGTAATCCTAATATCAATTCTACACGTATGAGCGATAAGATCATATTCGATTAACAGATATCGGTTGATATGCCCTTCCGAATATAGATAAAGCGATGACAAAAATGACAGTTTAATTTCAAATTTCGAACGCTCGACTGTGATTGGTCGGCCGAACGTAAAATGAAGTTGTTTTTTTTATTAAGCTTTATGGCAATGGTCATAGAAAGTACGCTCTGATTGAATTTAAGCGACATACATTATCAGGTGTTAAAATCAAAACAGGTTCCATTAATTGTTTATTATAATTTGTTGGATTAAGACTGGTAGGTAAGTAATTAGTGATTAATAAGTTCTGCCCACATGTTTCGGGTTTTACGGCTGTATATTTTTTATGACAAGTACTGACAATGTCGGTGCCAAGTGGATTTAATAAGAAAAAAATGTTGACAGAAAAGTCGACGCCATATTGGTTTAGGTATATAGGACCGAAATAATATTTATATGTCATCGATTTTTTGTGTGGGCAAGATTAAAAGCCAAATACAATCAGAAGATTGTCTGGGTGTCATTCCGTAGAAATTGGTGTTTGGAAAAAGGTAATAAGTGGTGAGTAAAAATACAAGCCAAAATCAACTTTATTTCCATTAAATTAACGTTATAAATACGCTTAATACGCACGTCAATAAGAGCGAGTATCGCCAGTTTGGTGTGGCCAAATATGTCCAGATGATACTTGGAGATCACTGTACACCCCTATCAATCAATATATCATACACACATAATCGGTAATTATATCATCCAGCCAAAGGTGTTCACTCCACGGTACGCTTGCGTCAATATAAATAATTCACTCCCAGTCACGACTAACACGGCTCAACTTAGTACTTAGTTTACTTGTTCATTATTAATTTGACAAACACCAATTACAACAAAGGATATATTTATTAATATAATTTGAACAGTGTTTCAATCATCTGGTATGTCTTGTAGCTTGACTTCCTGTAGAACACACCCAACTGTCACCTGTTCTGATCTAGCAAGGATTTTCTGTGTCGTGGGACCTTTAACTTGCTTTGCTAGTGGTAGGATATTCCTATCCGCCCGGATAGCGACCACCGTACACAGAGTGTAAAACCCGCCACAGTGTGACACAGACGCAAGTGTGACGCGTTCCGGGATCAGCCAGTGTATCCGGTTTCTGTCGGGGATCTTGAGTTAAGGTACAATGTTAGGCCATTTCGCGGCTTTCTGAGTACTCCGACACTAGACTCTCGACTGCTTCTTCACCTTCTTAGCCAATGGCGTAGTGTGAAGAAGCTACAGGCCGGCATGATTGTGTTGAGTAGCGGGGGATAGATGGTCTCTCTCTACTCGACACTCTAATTGGACGGCAATGCGCTTACCATCAGTTGCAGTGTGATGACGTGCCAGAATAAAAAATAAAAAAAACTATAGTACTTATGACGTAGCTAAATCTTACAGGCCGGTGATGGGCAGCAGCGTCACCGGTGCGAGAAGCTACGTCCTGCGATCGCCAACCCGCCTGCCCAGCGTGGCGATTAGGGCAAACCCTCCCAAACATGCATAGTACTAATACAATTATTCCATTTAGGTTTCATTTTCACGCAAGAAGATACTACTACTGAGCCATTTAGTAAGTTTCATAGCAGTCCGTGAATAAAAGGTCGTATCTCACCAGTCAAGTATTAAATCAACGACCATGACGATCTAAATACAAAGGCAAATATGGATCTTAATGCGTCAGTCATGATTTACGACTACCAAAAACAGTAATTTTAAGCCAATGTTTTATCTAGTCTTCATAAAAAATTATGCTAACAACTATGGGATAGCAATAGCTAAGTTCTTGAAATAGTAAATCAAAAGACCCTACAATTACAATACTATCTGCAGTACACCTTACATATTACATCTTCATCAAATCCACATCTTCACATATAACCTATAAACCAATCTAATATCACAATGAACCGCATTAGCTGTTAATCACTTCAAACGTCTTTGAGAATTCAGTATTGTGTTAAGTGCATCATATTTGATCTTTGACAATTAATTGAATAGCATTATCTATTATCCACTCTGAAAACTCCCCAGCCTTCAGTATATCTATTAACACTAAGGTCACACAATACCGTTCTTCGTCCCACACGATGAAAGTGAGTTCTAGCGCGGTATAGTGAAAGCGCCGGGTCACCGAGCAGGAACACTTGGTTCGACTCCGGTTCCCAACGCATTATATATAGGCCCGGCTAATTTACGCCCCTCTCGCTTTGTAAATCATTAGTAGAAAGTTGCAGATCAATAGTATAGTGAAATTATTGCATCTATAATTTTAACTGCAATTATTTTAGTAACATTTGTTTGAACATGAATAGTGTTTACCTACTATAATGGTGGGAATAATAATATGAAATAAATTGAATGAAAACACGATTATTAACCGTTATATTTCTTGTAAGAACATAGCACCTACATAATTGGAAGAGGTTTCTTTTACTGAAATCATATTCCCGTAGTTATTGGAAATTTATGAGAATTTTCCACCAAGATCTGTCATTGCCTTGATATGTCCATTCCACATCGTTAGTGAATTGGATCAAAAAAGGTTATAAAAATCACGGACCATCCGAACTTTAATTAACAGTATCAAATATTCGGGCCAAACCTGGATAATCCGTGTATACAACCATATCTGTCACATAAGGATGGTCCCCATCCAAACACCCTGGCAATAAATCAATTATCAATGGGTACAAACAAGTCATTAGTACTTATTTGGTCCGTTTTAATTACGTTGCTAGTTTTTCTCGCCTTGGCAACGCCATTCATAAATTGTGATGTCTGTATCTAGCGCTAGAGCAACTTCTTCTCCAAGCTTAGTTCCTCGTTAAAATTTCTTGAGGGTTTTTCTGGATTGTATATCGGGAAGTTTATTTGCAGTGACATTCTTGTTGTCAAATGTAATTGTCTTCTGGCTTATTTGTCGCCTTGCTTAGCCAAGTGTGATTGCATTTGTTAATTTGCTTGGTAGCAAAGTTTTAATGTTCCTTGACTTTACTTGGCTGTTTTACATCATCGTTTGATTCCGTTAGAGCTGCAAGCTGAAACTAGTTACCGTATAGTGATTGAGTACAATTAGCTACATAGTATAAGAAAGCATGTTCAAAGTAGGGCGTATTTAAATCGCATTTACTAAATAATCATTTATTAAATATAACAAGCTAAAATTGTACACGATAATTATCGCGTTCACAGACCGATTTAAACAAGCATTAAACGTAATTAAAGAAGTATTTTTGCGCATGTCTCACGTAAAGCAACCTGACAGAAAATATTAGCATTCAAATTTCACCCTTATTATGATTCTAGTAAGCACTATAAATCTATACGAAACCAATCCGAAACTAGGCAATTTAGATGTGTATCTAGTCATTTCACGTAATGCGGTCACATGCAATCACTGAGGCAGGAGGTGGGCCAAAGACGGCCCGCTTGTTAACTCTGATGTCTGTAGCGATAATTGCAAATGTAGTGTACGTAGGACGACGGTATTCAATTAAACACCTGCATGCGAATTCAGATATATTCATTAAGATTGGAATATAAGTGAAGAATGGTATCAGTACTGAACTAGCTGTTGTATTAAATGTTATTTTTAATCTTGTTAATTTTATGTATCTTGTACTTATTAGTAACACGCAAGGTTTGAGATCTGCACGTTTGAACAAGTCTTAAGCGACAAACAAGCCAATTCATTAAAACTTTAGTGCTTAGAATAGTTAGTTAACAGTAACTTTAGTTAACAGAATGTAGTAACTAGGAACCCAATCATATTTCGGTCCTATGATGTGATAGTTAGTAAGCGTATCGTCATATCGGGCAAAATTTTCCGTGGGTATGTCATGTGTGATTATTCGAATCCAAAACTCAAACACAAATTGGCATTGCTTGACGTGGAATTTGAAGTCATGACCTCAACGATTTCTCAGCCTATGTACGCTACCATACAATTAGTAATATATTATTATGTACTTTATTGTGGATTTATTTTTAGTATCTCATCTAGTTATTTAGTTTGTCTAGTTATTTAACAAATTAATCGTGATCCGCGTCTCCTCATCCCATTTCAACGTGGAGTTGGCACAAGATGCTCTTTACATAATCGCAGAAAAGATTTGACCAGCATTTATGACCAGCATGACATTAACTTCAAATCTTCAGAGCCTTTCAAAGCCTTTCAAAGCAAGACAATGAATTAAAAGAGACGTCTAAATACGTTTTTACATTGTCCAAAGTACATAATGCATTTTTACGTTTGTCACCACGAAACAAAAGCCGGACCATCCATCTCAGTCCGCCTACTTTGTGACAATGTGAAGGCGTCATCCGAAATTAATTGCGTCGTACATCGGCTATCGATATCAAAATTATGAAACTTTCATAATATTTAAGATGTCTTTCACATGACAATGGTGGTGATAAGGAAAAGCAATCTGAAAAAACAAACACCCAGACAATGACACAACTATTTTTGTAATTCGTCATTGTTTAACAGATAAGGCTTTAATTGTTAAACATGGTCTTCAATGTATATTGTTTGTTTAGGGCGTACGTTAGTTTAATTAAACGGTGTCAGGTAACAAACAGTCTTCTGTACTGCTTCTGAGGTATTGCAAAAGATGAGTTAATTTTAACCATCATCAGTTCGAGAGACATTAGGCTTGTCCTTATATAATTTAATCGATGCCAAATATTTATATATATAGAATACTAAACCTTTAACCCTAAACCTTCTTATTAGTAGAGGAGGCCCGTGATCAGCATGGGACAGTGTTTAATACAGAGCTGGGGTTATTATTATAACAGGTATGCAAATATTTTCTCTTTCAAAATCAATATTCATTTTTCCCGATACATTATTACGGATATTATTTTTTAAACTCATGTGCAAGTATTTAATAATAAATTGCATTTAACATAAGGTTATGTGCGCTGATAGTAATTTACCCGGAATTATCGTCCAAAATGGCTTTAATGAAGGTAAATTAGCGATTTCATCGAATTTTATTAAGGTCACAAGTAATTTGTGTATTGTTATTTCGCCATCATGTTCGACCACTGACGGATAAAGCGATTGGTGAATTAAGGTTCAATAAACTCTTTATGCGAGCTTGCGATTGGTTTATTAAACGGATCCACTATGAAGCAAATGGAAGGGAGTCAGTAAGTCGTAAGTTTAAATATTATACAATATATGTTGCCCGCGGCTCCACCCGCGTGGAGCTTATTTTTGGAAGAAAAGGTATACAATCCATGGAGACATTTATTTATTTATTTATCTTAAACAATATCATTACAGGTACTTAAACCTAATACAATATTGTCGCTATTAACTAAATTAACTCTTTCTGATATGATATCTTTCTTAATACTACAATATTTACACATATATAATAGGTATCATTTTTTTTATATACTATTAACATATCTAAACTATAAAATAATTAACAAAATTAATATATTAATCATGCATAACAAATGATACTTAAAAGAACTTTAGCGATTTCACTCCAAGTACCTGAGAATATGTCTATCCTGTCATGGGTTACGTTAATTGTTTTAATTATCCGTGTTACGGCTGTTTTCGCCATATTAAGTTAGTATACCTTTCTATATTTTGCTATCCCATAGGAAGTGTACATTTTTCCGGGATAAAAATTAGCCTATGTCATTTTCTGATCCCTTAACTACCACTATACAAGATACTCCCACTATAAAATCATGTCGATCCTTTGCTCTGTGAAAAATTTAATTATCCCACGGGAACTGTACATTTTTCTGGCATAAAAAGTAGCCCATGTGCTATTCTGGATTATAATCTATCTCTGTGTCAAATTTCAACCAGATCCATTCAGCCGTTGTAGCATGATTGAGTAACAAGCATCCATCCACCCATCCAAACATTCGCATTTATAATATTAGTTGGATAACAGTCGTTGAAATCGGCTTTTCAAATACTTCATGGATCATCTTGACTTATAAGCAGTACCTATTAGTCGTGAAGGACGATGGATGGAAGATCGAATTATTGTAATACCAAATAGATGTGCATGAGAAGAACAGCAGTAAAATGGTAATTTCACCAGCATTTATAAGACGAAAAATACCTTAATTACTTACAACGGTAGGCAGCGGCTTTGCTGTGCCCTGGTATTGCGGAAGTCTATGGGCGGCGGTGACTACTTACCATCAGGTGGCCCGTCTGCTCGTCTGCCTATCGAGACACTAAAAAAAACACTGCATGTAGGTCGTAGTTAATAAACTGTAGGTATGAAATTTCTTCAAAGTCATAACCTATCTGAATCACTTCAATTATTTGCCATATATAAATTGTATTTGTCATCAAGTGTGATGTAGTTAAATAACTTCTATACTTTTATGGTAATGTAGGCCGTTCTATAAAGTACCCATTACCAGCCTGGTAATGCAGTGACAAAAGTTTAAGCTTACAATAAATCTCTTGAATTGGACAACTGTTACCTAAACAAACATTACCGTTCAAATTCTAAACTTTATGGGTTTGGATATATGGTGCATAGTACATTTATGTCTTTTCCCCAATCCAACTAGATCGATATAGCGAATAACCGACTGTCCTGATAAAGTGGAGGTGGCCTATACTCAGAAGGGGCCTTAACTAACACAATAAACTAACCTAGATGTATAAATTTAAATGTGTTTAATTTTATGTTGTTGTTAAACGAAATAAAAAGGCTTATTATTATTATATCGGTGGTATAATATGATCTGCTGATCCCGGAACGCTACATAGCGCCATAGACAACTAGTGACACACTTGCGTGAGCCACTATAGCGGATTTTACACCATGTGTACGGTGGTGGCTACCCGAGCGGATATGAATATCCCTGTTAAGCTCACATTAAAACATCATCCGTCCCCCTGCTGAAATTTTTTATTTTAGTTTAAATATTCATAAACAGGCATTTATCACTGGATCACGGAGCGTGCTTTTATCGTCATATAAAAAAAACGTCATATAAACAGTTTTTTTTACTCTAGTTAAACAGTCGAACAGACGGGCCACCTGGGGGTAAGTAGTCACCGCCGCCCATAAACTTATGCAATGCCAGGGCACAGCAAATCCGCTACCTACTATAGTTTAGAATTAAAATTGATCATTAGAACCATCAATACTAATAAACCAACTATATATATATAGGACCGACAGCTCCCTTGTTGTGAGTAGCCAGCTATGAAACGAGAGTCTGTGGGTTCGTGGACAACGAAACAACTGTGTGTAGGACAGACAGATATTTGCTTCGAGTCCGGGTGTCGTAGTTCTTGATACCAACGATACAGGTTTGACGTAGTATGGGGTCAAGACTATGTACGTGAGTGTTGATTCATCATCATCATCGTGTCAGCCGAAGGACGTCCACTGCTGGACATAGGCCTCCCCCAAAGAGTGCCACAATGACCACCCGCACCCAGCGGACTCCCGCGACCTTTACCAGGTCATCAGTCCACCTTGTGGGAGTGTTAATTATTATAATTTAATTACCTAGACCTTCATCGACTCCACAGTTTAACCCCTGGAGTACCGAAGGATATTAAAAAAGTAAAGTAGTACGGAGTAAATAGAAGCGAAAATCAATTTTATTTACATAACATTAAAGTTGAAAATAGTATGTAAGAACGGCGAGTGTGTTGCCAGTGTTGTGGAGCAGTACGCTACCAATAGATTAGGCGAATATAAACATAGATAGTATGTAGAAATAACTTAGTTCCTTATAGTAAAGCAAACGTTGTATCTATCCACCGGTGCTTGTTAATGAGTTTTGATTAACTAGCGGTTTAAAATGTTTGATTTATCGACCAATTGCATTGTTAGAACCAATGCTCTATATCAAATGTACTCGATAATTCGTGTCATTTTAATTAAAGAATAAGATATCTATTATACACATTGTATTTTTGTAATATTGAAGTTGCAAAGTTCGTTATTGGGTCGTTTTGTTATTACGACACTGTCAAAATGAAAAGGGTTAAAAATTAAAACGAAGTTTTATCATTATAAAACTAACTTTAAGAACCATTTAACAAAATTAACCTGTTACTCAGTTATGAAACGGCAAATAATAAAATTACCCTATTGCGAAAAAGATTGCGCGACAAAATGAAAAAGCCAAAGGACGTCGCACAATTAGAGCGGCATTCATCGTCCGCCACCTGAGTGCTATGACCCACATTCCAGCTAGATTTATAGCTAGGCGCAACCGCCAAGGGATTTCTGCAGCAAATTGTCCGTGTAAATAGATTTTCTTGTTCTGTTATTTTGTTCATAATTTAATGAGTTTCATTTTATGTTTGATTAACGCTATTAAGGATCGAGAGTATTCACCAAATAAATCAATACACCCAACAGTCACACACATAGTCCTGATCCTACACTAGGTCAAATCTGTATCGTGGGTATCAACAACTACGAGGGACTTTGGTCCCATAACACCCCGACCAGAAACAAACACTAGTCTGTCATACAAACATTTTTTGGTGCGGGAATCGAACTCACGGTCTCCCTTTTCACTACCGGCTACACGTCCGCTGCGCCATAGAGGCTGTGATATGTGCAAATAGTTTCAATAAATTATTGAAATTGGAAATCTGAAAAATTACGTGCGTAAAATGATAACTTTTTTGCTTTAAAAAAAGATATTTATAAGTAGATTTTAATATGTTTTAGACCAGCAAAAAGTGCCCTTAATGGTGTAATTTACTAAATCAATGACTTTATTTGATACCATTCAAATAAATAGCCAATTTCTATTCTAAAACATCAAAAGTGCGTAAAATAATAAAAACTCTGCCAAAAAAACCTAGCAAAAGCGAATCCCTATACAGCACAGGAAAGTATATTCCACAATCAAGATTATGTTCTTAGAAAAATGGAATCTCATCGCATTATAAATTCGCATCAGCTTCACGGCTACCTTTGGCTAGCTCGGCGATCAATTTCTTTTCATCCCTATTCGGTGTACTAGTTTATTGATTATCATTAATAGATACAACATTGTCTAAACGGTCGTTGTTCGCTCGTATCTTTACACGGGAATTAGCATTATCTACCTTCCTTATAAGCCTCCAACCGTAATAAAATTATTGTACACCAGAATGCGCTAATTCGATTTATTTACAGTAAAATTAGAACAGTTTGAATTATGTGATAAGTATGGGAAGTTGTTCGTTCGCTTTTACGGCAGTTTTATTGATTGTTGTTGTGTTGATTTAACGAATTTTATGTGTTGTAAAACTTATACTGTTATTTGAACGTTGACGGAATTAATTTGTGTTGTAAATTTACTAGTAGCTGTTGTTCTAATAAGATTTATGACTACAGATTTGTATTGAGATTCACATGCTACAAACAACTTGGGATAGAAAACAATGCCATCATTTAACATTCTTGATTCTTTTAACAGCCTCCGTGGGGGCGAGTAGTCGGCTATGCAACCAGAGGCCGTATGTTCAATTTCCGCACTGAGACAAATGTTTGTGTGACAGACAGATATTTGTTTCAGGACTGGGTGCTGGACCAAAGTCCAGTTCTTGGCACCCACGATACAGGTTTGACCTTGTGTGGGTTCCGTACTATGTGTATATTTATTTATTCTTTATTTCACTTGTATGATTCAATTATTTTATTTAACATAAACAGGTTAGGAATACTCTTAACTTTTAAAACCTCAACTGTTTCACTGGAGGAAGAAATAGATTTAGACTAAGCTATAAAGAAAATTACCTTCATTTATTTTCAACAGCTTTCGCCACCGCAGTCTGAATGTAGAATTAAAGTATAACTTTAAATTATAAACGAAAGTAATCAGCTTCAATGCCCGGTCCGACTCACGGCGCACCAGTGGCTTATTCAATAAATAAAGTTTCTCAAATGATTGATATCTTTATGTCATTTATAATTCGCGCTACGTTTTCGCAGTTACATTAGATATTGTTTTTGGACTCGTTTTGTTGTGATTTAAAATTATTCCAACTCAGCACGCTAACTGATTGCTGACTGACGCCGAAACTGTGAGTCTAGTCAAGTTCTTATGCAATTTATATTGAACACTATTTCTTAATTGTATCTTATTATTTATATTCTAACCCATTTATTACTTCCTTTGTTAAATAATATCTTATTAGATTACGAATGAAATGAAAATATTGTATAAAAAATGTTAACTAGAATAAAATAAATAAATACAATAGTCACACACATAGTCCTGACCCCCCCTAGGTCAAACGTGTATCGTCATTATCAAAAACTAATGTGGACTATAGCCCTATAGGACTAGCCCCACAGTATATAGAGTAGAAACTGACATTTCTGGGTCACACACGAGGAATTGTTTGGATTGATCCCGGCGGCTGAATTTCACCATCCGACAGCGCGCCAAAATCATAAATTCCATCCACACCACCTCGATGTCCAGCGTTTCACAACAGCGTGATTTTTAAGGAATTTTCTGCCTCGCACAACCACTCTGTGGAAAGCTGTCGCCGGCGGTCTTTCCGAAACGTAATGACCTGGGAGCTTTCAAGAAGAGAGCATATTTTTTCCTGAAAGGCCGATAACGCATTTGCAAGCCTTCTGGTGTTGCAGATGTTCATGGGCGACGGTGATCACTTTCCATCAAATGAGCCCCTGCCAGTTTGCCCCCTTTTTCCATAAAAAAATATATATTTCTCTTAATGCAGAAAATAATCTCATTCAAGTTCAATACACATGCAAAATCTACTATCAGCACAAAGCACAAGCTTCCCTACCATCTTTATCTCGGCGTGTTCGTTCAATGTTAAGTAAATGCAAATATCTAATCTCATATTCTTGCGGAAACTGCCTAATCTCAATAGAGCTCGATTCAACATTGGCAGTCGATACGTATCGAGTCGATACACCGACATCAATTACTCGATAACGAGTTACCGACACATCCGCAACACCTGCTACAATCCATAGTTTATAGTTTCGGTATAAGCGTAGCAACACTAAAGCCCCAGTAACGTTATTCATATTTCAACATTTACATACAAACATTCATATAAACACCTATGATCCCCGGCGGGGTGGGTAGGCAGAGGTGTAACCAGTACATCCATTTTTCGGCGTATTTATTACGGTCCTATAACGTGATAGGGGGCGAGCCTATTGCCATACCGGGCACAATTCCAGACTCCGAGCTTATACTGAGTATTTATAAACTGAAAAACATCATATCATTTTACCCGACCCGGGGATCGAGCCCGAGATAACGCAGTCATAACGCATGCGCAATTACAACTGCGCCACTGACGCAGTCATATTTCAACATAGTTGCAAAAGAGTAGATGGTCTTGTTGCTCATGTTATGTATTGTCCAGCGTATAGTAAATATTTTGGAATTTTCTTTCGTCCGATGCATTTTTTTTATATTAATTGCTATATATTTTAGGTATTTAATATTCATCATAACGGGAAATTATTAATTTGAAATGATGTTTCAGTAAGTTTAGCATTCATTTTGATAGATAATACTGCTTTTTGTTCTTAAATCCGAATACAATTAAGTCTACAAAAGCCCAATAAGAAGTCAAAATTAACTTATATTCCAGATATTGAACATACTAGCCAACTCAGCACAATTCGTCAATCATGAATCAAAATAAGGCAAGGCTTCAGATTTTCATATCCATGAAAACAAGGCTATATTCGCTCGTAAAACAACCGTTAATCTAGATGGTACATAACTCATTCCATATGTTTACAATCGTCTAACTACTGTTTTCCGCAGACGCTTCATCACGGGGACGACGAGAAACTGGCAATTATAGATACGAGCAATAAATCCGATGATCCAGGATATGCTAGTTAGACTGGAGTTGAAAAAAAATTAATTGTACTGAAAGGAGTTGATCTTGCTATGGTTCTTACATAATTATACAGATAAAAGTAATGATAGTTTTATTAGTCTATGGCTTATTTTGTTATTCGATTATGATCATCTATTTTTTGTTTGGTATCTCCAAGATAACAAAAACTACACGTCTATCTTCTTTTGACAGTCTGACAAAGTCTCTCTCTTAAAGACTCAATGTAGTTAAAAGAAGTTTGAATATAATCAAGCCAGAATTAACTAGTAGCTACCACATTCTGACGATACAGAATTTTTGTTTGTTTTGCCATGTACAAATAGTAACTTCTTCTTTAACTTCAACTAGTGCTTTACCAGAGCTCTCAAAACCAAGACGTTTAATTGCTTCCCATCATCGAGTATTATAAATGACACGTAAAAATCCCACAAAGGTTTTATCAAACTATTACCATACAAAGTCTGTTGTCGTGACGAAAAAAGAGAACCGACCGTGGCTCGTGGAAAAAAGACTTGTTTCCAGCAGCTGTTAGATTGCGCGGTGCGAAATGTATGCAAGATTCTCTATCTACGTACAGAGTGCAATGTTGAAGATGGAACTCGTGACGATGTACGACACGATACGAAGGGTTAAGTTAAACTTTATTAGAAACGGCTTAGTCGTTTTTTGTAGTCCGGTCACGCCATGTCATCGAGGATATTGTCATATTGCTTGGCTTCGGTGATTGGTCTTGGGTCGCTTGATTGTATGCAAGAAACAAAGCGTGCTGGCTGATTGGAGTCTAAGCAGATGCAAAACAGCTATTTAGTGAGTAAATAGTGGATATTTTCGGGGTCTTCGTTTCTTGAAGAACCCAATCCTGATAGTTGTAAAATGCATATTTAAATTGCCACAATCTTCCGAGTTTGTTGTTGCAATTTTTGGAGAGGAAGGTTCAAGAACACAATTTTGTCGTATCGCTCATGACTCTACCCACTCAATATCAGTACATGAAAGCTGCAAGCGTGTTATAAATTAACTTTAAATTGATTCTGTCGGGTGCAAATAAAAAATCATTTAAAAATGAATAAATTCGAAACTTGACCCTACCTCTTTTGTGATGAACAATTCATGAAAATTAAATTAATATTCTTTATTTAAATTGTCATACCAATACTCATACAGCCTAATTAAAAAATATTGCAGCTGTCAAAATTTTGACGTTTCAATTTGACAAATGGCAAAACCGTCAAAAGTTTTTACGCGGTAAAATTATGTTTATTTTTTTATTTTATACACGGTTTTTTAATTAAATGTGCACGGATGTATCGCGCCCAAGTGTATTAACTTCTAGGGAAGCAAATTGCTTTCGCCCATGTTAAAACGGGTCTTTCCAGGAATTACGTACGAATATTTATATTAACTCCAAGAGTTAATTGAGATGCTAGTGATAACGTCAGTGCTTCGTGTGTGATCGAAGGTGTGGCGTCAGAAGATTTTCATAATTAACTATGCCTTTAAAATGTATTGAGTGTTATTGAGATGCTTTTAGATGCAAATAATTTAAAGTCAATTTCAATTGGACCAAAGGGTTATAAAACGGAGTCGAAAACTAGTTGACTTGTTTAAAATACAGGTTTTAGGGACAAGTAACTGGCAGTGACTTTTTTGGTCGTTAGTACATACTCATCAATCTCCCCAGAAGTATTTACAGTTCAGAAGAATTTTGGGTGCATTTCCGTCTTTTAAGAAAATAAATAAGGTTAGAAAGGCGTGGAATGAGACTTCATCTAATGAAAAATAGGATTTAATCTATAGACTCAAAAATATTTTAATTTCATAATAAAGACACACATAAAATCACCTCCCAAAACTACCAACTGATCTCCCAAAAAAAGTGATGGTCCTCATTTCGTTTGTATGCATATTTTTATTTGTTATTCCAAATATATTCTCCAATTTACGACAAAGTATAAAACGTTTTATTTTTTGTCCACATGAGAATATTAATTGCCCGTAGCAGTTGAACATTATGTTAAATTGTGCCGACCTTTGCCACATAGTGGTATCAAGCAAAAACTTATTATCTCTTGACATGAGCATTTAGATCTGTCGTCAATCATAATACGAATTAATCATTTTGCACGGCAAAAACTGAAATCGATGACCGCCATAGATCATGGAGTCTGGCAGAAGATAGGTAAGCGTGCAGGCAGGTCACCTGATTATGAATCATTGCAACAGCCTTTAAAAGAAAAAAAGGAAGAAAAATTGTTTATTTGTTGCAGGCTAAAAAATAAACGTAAATATATTAAATTATAATTAGACAATTTTACCACGTGATGCTCGTAACAAATACGGCTCTACCTCAGCATATACTGGTTTAAAAACCAGTGCTTCTTCCGCTGGTCCGTGTCGTGAATTCACGGACGCAAAACATTTCATTTCTTTCTTTGCTTCGAGAATTGCCTAAAAGGAAGGGAAATTAGGATATTTAAGAGCATCTAGCAATCTCCCAGACCATACAAAAACATCAAAACCACAATATCTTGAGTGTTCTACGAGATAGTGCTTCAGTTCGAGCAGATCCCTTTCACTCTAAACAAAACTATCCGAAGATATGTCCTGTGACAGATGCTTTGTCATTACTGATTACTTATAGTTGATAAGAAAGGAGGTTTAGTCAACCAGCACGACGATTGGCAGTTATAAACCACTATCTTTGTCGACCTGTATTAAACTAGGTATACGGCCAGAACAAAAAATTGCATAAATTGACTCTTGCTTAAATTGGAAACACATAACCGTGGAGGTCTTGGCGAATGTGTTTGAAATGATAATTGCATAAGTATCTATCTATCTAGAATAACATTAGTAAAACTTTACATTTATTTATACTAAAAATCATTAAACTCCTAATTCAAACAAAGAATTAACTACATAGCTATATCAAACAAAATTATACTAAGTTAATCAACAGTCAACACTGACTCAAGGCGTCAGCCCAAAATAAAAAGTCCAATATTTCCAAAATTAATTTGACGTACCATTTTTCGATTTAATTAAATAACGTTGGTGTGCCTTTCAGAAATTGCCCCTCGGTGATGGGTTAAAGAGGGCCGTCCACATCTCGACGCGACGTATTAAAACATAAGGGACAAGACAGGTTACCTCTGGATATGCAATTTTGGCCATTCATTTATCAACAGCAACGCGCAATTACTATCGATTTTACTCGACGTATCGATAGATCAGCGTTTTTATCGATTACTTTCAAGTTATTAACAGTAAACGCACTTTTGATTTTTTTTTATCCTAGCACGGCAAAGTGACCGCACTGCACCTGATGGTAAGCGCAGTGCGGTTTAGCGATTATTTTAAACATACATATATACATACATATACACTCACGCCTGTAATCCTCGAAGGGGTAGGCAGAGGTGTAACCAGTACACCCACTTTTAGCCGAATTTCGGTCCCATAATGTGATAGGGAGCGAGCCTATCGCCATACCGAGCACAGGTTCCAGACTCCGGGCTAACACTAAGAATTTCTAGATAGAAAAACCCAACATCACTTTACCCCACCCGAGAGCACAGCAGTCGGAACGTATGCGCAATTACAACTGCGCCACCGAAGCAGTATTTTAAACATTGCATACTTAATTAAAGATTAAAAGAACATTAGTGACGTGACAAACGTATCTTGTTGGTTATCGATATGTGGGTATCGTGAGCGGCTCGCGGGCGACGATCCGTCACGAGGCACGGGATCAAAATAATTAATCTTTGAGTTACAAAATTGTGTACTCAACCTTTTTGAGGGATGCCCTGTTGAGTTAATCAATTTGCGAACGATACTGAACGCTTGTTTATTAACGAAATACGGGACTGGCTCGGTTGGTTGTGCGTGAGTTTATAAACCGTATAGTTAATTAAATGTAGTTTTAATCATGTATTTTTTTAATTTGTTTATTCTTTTAGCAGCGATAGCCTAGTTCGGCAACCTTATCACCCAAAAGAGCCAAATATAGAAAATAGACAATTGAAATTAATTCAAAGAGCCATTTTTTTAACTTCAGCTTTGCGTTAGCAGGAGACATTACTACGAAAATAATTAGGATTAAAAGTACACTTTTGAGCTTGCCTTTGTCAAATAAGTCTTGGCTAACTAACAGTAAATTAAATAAAATTTGGTAATTCTGCGCCTGCACTAAACATTTCGTGAAAGAGCCGCAGCCGAGGAGCCACATGCGGCTTGCGAGCCGCGGGTTGCCGACCACTGGCCTAGTTGACGGACTGTCAAGACGAAAGTCGTATGTTCGAAACCCAAATGGCATACACCTCTAACTTTTCTAGAAAAGTAACGTGTGTATTAAATGTTAATTATCGCTTGCTTTAACGGTGAAGGAAAACATAGTGAGGAAACCAGCATACCTGAGAATTCTCATAAAAATTTCGAAGATATGTGAAGTCTGCCAACCCGCATTAGGCCAGCGTGGTGGACTAAGGCCTAACCCCTCTCATTAGTAAAGGAGGCCCGTGCCCAGCAGTGGGACAATGTTTAATACAGGGCTAGTATTATTATTATTCTTTTAATTTATAAAATCATAAACCTCTTTAAAGTTTGTCATCTCTTGCTCTTCGCTGATGTTCTTTTTATTTTTAGTATACAGATCAGGTAGTTGTAATTAGAATTAAAAAGCTTATTTTCACTATAACTGCTTTTATCACTAAAACATCTTACTCTCTCTTTTCGACACACCATCACTTAGCCGTAAAAATCACATAAAAATCACTCGCACAGCGGATCTCAAACCGAATCCAGTCGACCACCAGTTTTTGGCATCATCAAAACGCAATCGCGCCGCGTCAATAAAGCTTTTTTCATCTCCGTCCCTCGCTTCGAAAACGATTTTCTATCCCTTATGATTATGGGCCATTTTATTTAAGTATAGAACTATTATTAATATATTATAACTCCGTCGGGGCCATTACGTCGGCGTTTTTGTATATTTTATTTCGACATTCGCATACAATTCGACGAAGTAGTAATTATTTTGACGTTTTCATTATTTGCTCGTGTGTGGATGTAAAAATTACTGATGAGTTTGCGAATGTAAATATACGGGATATTATTCAATTAATATATAATTTTCCTGTACGTGTGTTTGCCACCTAACTCCTCCTAAACGGCTGGACCGATTTGGATAAAATTGTGTGTGTATATTTCAATGGGTTCCTGGATGCTTTCAAAATACAATTGGGCCCGGTAGGTGGCGCTTCTGTCGGTGTGGCGCTGCTTTTCCAGGCAGGACGACGTCTGCCGGGCTTAGTTCAATTATAAATATGTGAAATGTTACAGGATTACGTATCATTTTTATACAAATACATATGTTCGAAGAGAGGACATAGAGAGATGAAAGTCGTAGGTTCAAATCCGATTTTTCAAAGTCACTCGTGTATAAATAATTACTAATAGTATGCTTTGCTTAAAAGTAAATGAAAATTCTTGTGGAAACCTGGGGATTCCTTGTAATATTCGACAGCCTCCATGGCGCAGTCGGCGAGTAGCCGGTTATGAAACGAGAGGCCGTGGTTTCGATTCCCACACCGGGACGAGTGTTTGTGTGACAGACAGATATTTATGTCCGGGGTCTGGGTGTTGTGAGAATATTTAAATTATGTAAGGTAAAGTAAAATAAGTAAAAGTGGTAGAGCCACGCTGTAGACATATTTGTCTACAGCATGATTAGGCCGGCTCGACCGGGGTAGTACCACTGTCTCACAGAAAACCAACGTAAAGTGACAGTTCACTGTCGCGTTTCGTATGGTAAATGATATATCCGGAGGCCCAGATTCCCCCTTCCCTTCCCTAATCCCTATTTCCTATTCCTGTCCTTTAAGGCCGACAGCGCATACATGATACTTTTGGTATTGTGGATGTTCATGGGCGGTGGAGATCACTTAACATCAGGTGACCCACTGGCTCGTTTGTCGGACTATGATATATAAAAAAAAGGTATATTAATAGTGGGTTAGTATTTATTACAGGGCTCATTATCACAAATCCTGAAATGAAAAGAAATTTCAATCGTAGTATATACAACTTAAGTTACGATTAAAGTTATTCAAGCATAGTTTTTTGCCATCTAGAATACCATAATAAATTGTCCATTACTGGATCTACTACTAAAAATCAGTACAACGTATTAAGTCATGCGGCCAGCGTCTTCCTGCTCCGAGTTAGCATCACAAGTCACGACGGTCGCATATGCATCGGACTGATAGCTTCAACGAACAAAACCGGAGATAACCTCGGTACAGCCAACAAAAACTTTTTGTACAATGGAACGGATAATTGAAAATTTCTCAAGACACATGCCATCTGGAGCTACGGCACTCTTCTATTGTTGGCCTTATCTTTCTCTGTAAGGGTTTATCCGTTTGTAGCGTTTTTTACAGGTCGATTTAATTCTGATGGATTATGATACGTACGTAACATGACTTTGGGTTGGTTGTAGCTTGACTTGTTTTTGTTTTAAGCCCATTTCATAATTCTCAATTCAAACTTTCCTATTGGACATATGGAACATGGAAATGGACATATTCGCTGAAATATGAACATCAAACAATTGCCAAAGTCGTATTACATTGATTTCAAAATGTGTATTAATGTTTTTTATACTTTTAAATGATAATTGTCTAGACTTTAAAAGAGATCTTTGAGTATGTTTCGATCTTTCAGGACTAGGTAGTCAGATAGATTTTTTTGCCGAAAAATGTGTTTAATTTAACGATTTTAATTAAAATAAATTATTTAATTTGATATTGCCTCCTAATTGACCAGATATCCTTTAATTAGGTTGATGGTAATATACTTGTTAATAGGTCGCATGTTGATACACAAGGCCTCCTCATGTAAAATAGTCGTTCCAAAGACGCTGCGATAAAATTCACCTATAGAATGAGCCCCTTATAACCGCGTCTTCGGAGCGATTATATTTTATGATTCTAAATTTGAACTGACACGGTCCTTAGTACCAACTAAAATATTTCCATAAGGGCAAAATAAAGATATCCTTAAGTAACTTTTTGGAATGTTGGTACAGTTATGCTGTCTGGTGTTGACATGCGATGGGAATATTAATATTCTAAGTAATTTATTCCTTATAGAATGTGTGAAATGGTTTTAATTTTCTTTGAAGAGTAATAAGAGCATTTAATTTTATTTAATGATTTTAAAGATTTAAATATGAAAAATAATTTATATAAATATGTCTACAGATTAAAAATATTTTACAGAATGCGTACATTCCAAATTCAAAATTATCTTGTTCCACATTTAAACGCTTTCAAAACAGCTGTAAAGGTTAGTGCGTACAGATATGGATCTGAGCAACGAAAGATGAGTGTTGTGCTGTGAATGTCTATTGGGGTCATTACTACGAGAAAACATTATCGGGCGCGCTTGCCGCCGTGTCTTAGAGATTGGAGGCCGCTCTAATAAACATATCGATAATCTGCTGTAAGTAATTAATTATAATCAATTTTTTCGATATAAAATACTAATATTGTTCAGTGTTCAAAATAATATGTGATATTTAAGTATTAGTCTGTATACATAATGGGTTCTTACATTTACGCGAATATTTCAAATTGAAATCCGCCCGTGAACAAGAAGGCTGTAAAGATTTCAAAACATCGGGACAAATAATAAAAATAATCCTTAACGAAATCCGTAAAATTAGTTTTGTTTACAATTAGTCTGCGTAGTTTACTGACGGTTTGTTTATTTTGAAAATTAATTATTAGTTTTATAATTTGAAAAATACCAACAATAAAACCTACATCCTAAATAACCATAACATTCAAAAACATTTATATAATAACTCATATTTTATCTCGATATGAGCACACGTTTCCCGTTACATCACTATCCCGGCCACCCCGCCGTGTCAATATAAGCCAGCCAATTGTGTATGAGTCGGCAACAATTCACGGCTATTCAATAAGCTCTTCGCTCACCGCAGATTGGTATCGAATACATCACAAACTTCCTCGCACAATCCATCATTCTAAAATCTTCCTTATGACACCAGTAATAGGGCATAATTAATGGTAAACACAAAGTTGTACAGGTCGGTCGAGCCAGCGATTCGTTTGACTTTATTAAAAGCAAGCGTGCGGTGATAGAAATTTGGTATGCGCGAATGGGAAAAAAAACGGACGGTGAGAAAATCTAATGACTCGGAAAGAACGAAGTAACACGCTACAAAAAATGACTAATAGCAATTTAAATCTATCGAAGCGTTTGCTGTACCACTGTCTAATATAATATTAAATGGAAGCCGTCTTTATTGCCACGTTACGTTTTTTATACGAGCAAAAGAAATATCGTTTCGCTAACGAACACGGAACATAAACAAATCAGCGTTCTATGATTAATTACGTTCGATTTTTTATCGATTACTATCGATACCAGAAAATTTACTTAATCAATTTCACAAAATCGATTTTCATATTCCATTCATATCCGGACAGTGGAGTGCTGAAACAAAAGTCCAATTTATTTTTTTAAATCCCACACCGCGTATTCCAATTTCAAAACCGCATTCCATAAAAACGATCCCGCGTGGCGGGTAGTGATGCGCGTGTTATCGATAACGCTTTCGGACGCGAGTGCAGTGCCTCGACCCCATGTAACGGTAAGGGCCGTCAATCTCAAATCAACCATTTTCGTTTTGCTGACGTAGAAGTTATTTTCTATTATTCATACCCGAAACTCTATGGAGGAAGGTCGAGAATGTTTTGAATGGTAATAAATTAATGTGGTGATGTTTTGTGTCTGTGGGTGTCAGTTTGACGTATCGAGCGGGCCGTGCGTCGAGTTTGAACTTTGGTGTATATCCTTGCCTGTTTCGGGGATGTTCATTTCCTTTGAACAATCCACATATGGGTGATTATACTAAGCTTTTATATTTGAATTGATGTGAATATTTTTTTAGTTCTTACTGAATACTTCAATGACTATACAACCTGTAATACAAAAGTATCGTTTTGCAAGATTAATAACATTGAAATTTAATATTATATTGAAAATATTCTCAGGAATCAAAAGTTAAAACAAACCAAGGTTTAAGTTGAGCATCAATCAAGAATAGAATCTAGGACTATTTGTGACGCAGGCCTGAGTTAAAACTAGATAAGGCGTATTTACATTCTCGTTCGGAAGCTGATTTATAATAAGGAACTTAGTTGTGCGGCCTAGAATTGTGACTATATGTAACAAAGAACAGTTCGCTGACTTAGGCTTAAGATTAGTTTTTGTCGAATGCGTCATGTTTGCCCCAGTAATAATATTGAAAAATTGCTATTGAAAAAGTTAAAAGGAAAAATTTATAGACTACTCGTGATAATCTTCTTTTTTAATATACGATGACATTTCGCTATGAAACTCTTTCTTTGTTGTCATTTCACATTTTATAGCTCTTAGTACTTTCTATGGTTTATTAGTTTTAATTGTTTGAAATATGAATCAGTAAAATTTGTTTACTTGAAAAAAATATGGTTTTTGTAATCTCTGTCAATGAAAAATTAAAGTTAGTGTGATGTAATTTACTTTTGAAATAGGCAGGAGCTCTTTAAGTACTTTATCGATCCAAACATTCCGTCCATTTAAACTTCCAAAGTATCGCAAATAAGGAATTATTTCTTCAATCAATGTTTTATACATTTCAGTTTACAATAGTAAACACGATAATCGTATAATTTACCTAACAAGCCCCAGCCCTGTGTTTAAGGCGTCCCACTAACGCGCGCTTATTGCAGCCGTCGTAGTCGCGTCAGAATGTTGGTAATAAAGCACAAATGACCGCCGCGACCGTGTTCAGGCAGACGCAACAAGCGGTGACAACGCGGGGCAGCGGCCCTCACATTTAGATAAAGCTGGCTGAGGAGTTGCGATTGGTGCATCAATGAGTAAAGTTATTGCAATAATGGAAAAAATAGAATTGCTGCTGATCTTTTTTCATCTATACCTAATTTGAGGCAATGTAAAATGATTGCGAAATGACTAATTTTGCATAATAATTAGTACTAATAATATAAACGTAGTACAGATTTTTGCATATAACATAATTCAATTACTGTCCGTTTGCTGAAAGTAACTCAATTGAGGGTAACTTTATAAGGGTAGCTATTAGGATTGTATTTTAAATAAATAAAAGTTTTCATAAGTTCAGGCAGTCGGTAATTTTGTCATTATTTAAAATTTTGCTATGTTTAAGAGGCTAGCTAGTTATTATGGTAATTTTTTTATCCTGTCACATATATTTTTTAAATGTAAGTATTTTTTAAGGACTGTAAACTTCCATTTAATAAATAAACAAATCATTCGTCTTTTACCAACCAGAATTAAACCAACGACAAAAAATCGCAATAATAATATGCTTGTTCTCAACCAACCCTAGCGATTACACCAATGATGCGCGTGGGCCAGTACTTCACCTCAATACAGTTAACGATATACTTAATCTGTAATCGTACATTTGTTGCCGGCCTTAGACAATGCGTCCGATGAATAATGTTCAATATATTTGCAAATGTCATGGCTTGTTATGATGTTTGTTTGTCCGTTTTATATGCGCAATTGATGCCATTGTGTCGCTAATTTGTATGATTTGTTTCATTCATGTGAATGTGTGTTGATAATGTATTGAATGTTGGCGGTTTGTTTATCATTCGCTTAGGAGTGATTATCTGAGAGTATCGAGCTGTTTTCATCCTAATTTTACAGAGCAAGTGGGTGATATATTGAACCAACTCATGTTGTTGAGAATATATATGTAACATAGTTGCCTAATAACTAATTCAACGGTTTTAAAGTATTAAATATTTTTTTTATGATTAAAAATTGTTGGCTTAACAATAGACCATTAAAAATAGTACTTCGATGTTTTTTTATGTATCATATATAAAAATCTAACTTTACAAACAAATTAGAGATGAAATTATAAATATCATTTTTTTACTGCGTTAGTTTGTTTTGAAAATGTACTATATTTCCACAAAGCTGTGTCTTAAGAACAATAAAATCCCAATCCCTAATTAAAATTAACACCCAGAATTAATATATTAATATACTGGTAATTTGTTTATATAGGTAATATCCAGCCACCTGTTAAGATACCATACATAATACCTCCCAAGTATAGGGCATAACGGTACAACATGTCCATCCCGTTGTATCGATAAACGAAATAATTTATCGACAATTCCCGTGGCACAACCCTTTTCTTGTTTGATCCGTGCGCACGGCAAAATGGTGTATTTACTGCGTATCTTAATGGGAGATATTAAACCGTTTCTCTCCGATGAATTTGAATATTTTATTATTGTGTATTCACATTAAATTATCCGATTGATAGGTTTGCGCTTCTGTTACTTAAGTTAATATGTCCATTATAGGGTACAGAATTTGGTCAAGTCGCGATTCCAATAAGCTTCAATCTTGGGCTAGTAAGATGCTATCCAGAGTCTATGGGAGTAATTTGAAGGACTTTCTATCACATCTGTATATATAAAAGAAGAAACTGACTGATCGATCAACGCACAGCCAAAACGGCTGGGGTTAGAGACTTGAAATTTTGACAGGAGGTACCTTTTATTCACTAAGGAAGGGTTTTTGGAAATACTAAGGGGGTAAAATAGGGGATGAAAGTTTGTATGAAAATCCTTCAGTTTAGAAGTTAAACGCATGAAAATTGGTATTTTGTATTGTATACTTTTTCTCCCAAACATGACCTCCACGCGGGCGGAGCCGCGAGCAACAGCTAGTAGTCTATAAAGATTCATCAAATTTGATAAGCGTATTTGTAAATTCAAGCCGTAATGCAGACTGTAGACTTGTTACTTAGTTGCTTTAACTTTAGGTTAAAATGCATCTGTTTGAGGTTGTTTTCAACATTTGACATCCACCATGGCGCATCAGGTGAGCAGCCGGCTGTGAAACGAGAGGCCGTGGGTTTGATCCACACCGCGACAAATGTTTGTGTGACAGACAGATATTTGTTTCGGGTCTGTGTGTTGTGGGACCGTAATCCCTCGTAGTGTTTGAGAACCCCAGATACAAATTTTACCTAGTGTGGGTCTAGAACCTTTTGGGTGTATATGTATTATAATTTCAGCTATTTACAAAGCTTATTCCGTTGTTTCGCAACTATTTTTCAGCATATCACGTTTATAACGCAGTGTATAACTACATTGTCTGACAAAAGCACACGAAGCAAATACCCTATGTGTGTCAAACAATTTCATAAAACAATACCTTGTCATATATACCTTGGGTTATAATGTTGGACTAGGGCGATGCTATGCTATGTAAACAATATTTAGCATTATCTCATTTAGTTGTTTTCACTCAAAATTTGGTTCAATTCGAGGTGGTGTAATGTAATTTTACTTTTTGGAAAAGTTGTACCCTTTGATTAGATTTGTGAGCCACTAAAATATTATATAATGTAGATTTAAAGTACGAAATTATATTCCAAAATAAAAAAGAGAATTAGCTCACTTCTTGGTTAGCGATTACTATAACCAAGTAGGTATTCTTTGTACATTTGAATCGTTACGTGGAATTGCTTCTGCTCTGAAAAGCCTATATGTATAGCCTATATATAGAATTCAACAAATCTCTATGAGTACCTCCTATGTTACTGTTTTTTTTTAGTTAAATAATGTGGGTTCTCTACCACAAATACGTTAAGTGTTTGAAGTCCCAGAAAATCATTTAACAATTTGTGACAAATGGAACTATACTATATCGATTCGTGTTTTAAAACGATATGCTCATTGGTCAAAGAGACAAGCATAAATTTTGATTAGAGTAAATATATTTGAGTTTTTATAATTATCACAGAATTCCTTGTTTTACGTTTTTTTATCATATCAAAATCTACAATTTTGTCATTAACTATAATTTATTAATATATCAACGCAGGATCACTAGCTTTTATCGCCAGCTTTAAATATTATAGCGTTGTTATTACCCAGTGAGACACGGCACGTCCTTACCCATTTCACAACGAAAGTGTACCGCAGTAAATAATATTAACACATCGCGATTGTGCCCGGCGCGGCTTTACGCGGCATTTGCAGAGAGCACGAACGCGGTATTTTCGTGTTCAGCGTGCGATGTGTTTGTTAGCGGCCAGTGTTTTGCTTATCTGCTATGTTTAAGACATGTCATTTGAGTGATTCATTATGATTTAATATATATTTATTTTAGTGTGAAGAAGGTACTCAGCCGGCATGATTGTTTCGAGTAGCGAGAGATGATTGTCCCTGGCTACTTGATAATCTTTTTTAACGGACCACACTGCTGCATCTGATGGCAGTGTCGTCCAATAAGAGTGTAGAGCAGTGAGAGACAATCTATCCCCTGCTATTCAATACAATCGTGGCAGTCCTGGGTTCAAATCTCAGATCCGGCAATGAAAATTTGTGTTTAAGTTTTAAATTTGAATCATATGAATTTCCCGAGATAAGACTTTGTGTCAGATTAGGCGACAGGCTCGCCTATTAAACTATGAAATGAAATAAGCTGGTGAAATGTACCTACTTCTTGGATTCTACCTCAACGAGAATACAGAGCGTATATTACGTTATATTAAAAAAAATAAGGTACTCTGAACTCATAATACTTTCCGCTACTCTTCAAATTACCAACAAAACTGACTTAGCTTAGAAGTTCGCCACTCCCGCTCGCGCCCTATCACGGGCGAGCTTTATTCGCCTTTGATACTAAACGAAAGAAGGCTGGCCTTTAAGCAAAGGCAACTTCATACACAAATATGAGAATATCTCTAGCTAAGGCTGTATTTAACTTATCCAAATATATTTTATACTACTTAAGCAATAAACGTCTTTGCCACCTGCTTCGGTGGTGCAGTTATCATTGCACATGCGTTACGACTGCTGTCCTGAGGTCTCGGGTTCGATCCCCGGGTCGGGTATAGTGATATTGGGTTTTTCTATTTATAAATACTCAGTATCAACCCGGAGTCTGGAATTGTGCCCGGTATGGCGAAAAGCTCGCCCCTGTCACATTATGAGACCGTCAAACAATCGGCGAAAAATGGGTGTACGGGTTTATACCTCTTCCTATCCCTTCGGGGATAACAGGCGTGTGTATAATCAATAAAATTTATTTCTGAGATACATTTTTCAGCACATATACGGTTGCATCCAATCGGATACAAAGATTATGTACCTTTCCAAGCTTCATCATGTCCGCAGTCAGATCAACGCGAGTTGACAATGTGTGCCTGATAGACCATTCATCGCTTTTGTTTTTTTTTTATCCTGGCACGGCTGAGTGACACTGCACCTGTAAGCGCAGTGCCATCCAAGTAGTGTATCAAGTAGCGAGAGAGAATCCACCCCTCGCTACTCAACACAATCATGCCAGCCTGATGCGTAGCTTCTTCACACAACGCCATGGGGCAAGGAGGTGAAGAATCGGTCGAGGGTCTAGTGTCAGAGTACTAGTACTCAGAAGGCCGCAGCACGGCCAAACATAGTGTCCCAACTTGCGTGTGCTACATGCGGGTTTTACACCCTGTGTACAGTGGTCGCTATTCCGACGGATATGAATTACCGCTTTCAGGCTTTTCACGCTTTTGGCAAACTATTGTTTCTCATATATGCGTCGTCTAAATGTAGCCTAATAGATATGAAAATGTTATTTCGCAACTTGTAAACAAGGCGTATCATCGTATGAACTTTAAAGGGCTTGGTTAATTATTCGTTGTGTTTATAATAATAATACATGATTTTAGCGTGTATATACAGTAAAAGTATAAACTTGGCAGTGGGATAAATACATATATTTAATCCCACTGCCAAGCACGAGCTTCCTCATAAAGTTACACCCCTTCCGATTTTTTATGTAGAATTTAGATCTCATAACTCAATATAGATAGAAAAATATGATCCAGACTGATCAATGGAGAAAAACGTTTTGTTTCAAAAAGTCACTTAAGGGTATGTTATTAAACGGGTAGCAGATTTAGGCATCCCGTTTTGTTTAATGCCACTCATTTTTATGCGTTGATTTATGTATACGGGATTGGTCAGATTTTGTTTGAGACCAAAAATGAACCAATGACAATACAGCAATGAACGCAAAGCGAAGCCCGCTTAAGTGTTCTTGCATACGTATGAACTTGAAAATTCTTTGATCCGATTAGGGTATGTCAGCTCGCTTAAATGTCTATGCGGCGGCTGTATGTGCCGGGACGTTCACTTCCCTGTAACATGGTTGAGGAGGCCGATGCCAGTCATCATGTCAATCATCACATGCGTCATACTCGTGAAAGGGTGCTGCTCATGTGGATTGGTCTACCCGGATTGCTCATTGATTGTTGGTTTAAGCTAATTAATTAACAGGTTGTATAGTCGGTATAGAACGGTAGGCAGCGGCTCTGCTGTGGGCGGCGGTGACTACTAACCATCAGATGGCCCGTCTGCTTGTCTGCCTATCGAGGCACTAAAAAAAAAGTCTCTATTACTACTCTATGTATTGTATTAACACATATCTATCCTAAAAGTATTATTATTTATATCCTACGGCTGAGTTTCCTGGTGCTTCTTCTCAGACCAGTGGGCATTTCCGAAGCACCGGTAGGTAATCTTAATCCTGACCTGTAAAAAGCGCCCCTAGTGGCCTTTTTACTAAATAAATGATTTGATTTGACCATTATCAAAGCTTAGTATAGACATTTATTTATGTGTCACTCATTGGATGTGCGTGATATAATCGAAATCTTATGTTCTAAACTTCAGAAACTCTATTCTACATGATTTACAATATTCCTAATTCTTCGTTTAGCTCTGTGTTTTGATTGAAGCGGATTCAGTATATTTAGTGCGACACAACCAGTTTTACCCGGAGTGTCGGCCTGATCTATTGCATCCAATTAGCCCTTATTTCGTCAGAGCTTCGTTAAGTTGAGTATAACTTCCACAATGTTGTTTAGGCTTTCGATTCAAGAGGATAAAGATAATGGCTTTTATGTTTAAACGAATATTAAACCTTAACATAAAACAATTTTTTCAGATTTGATTGCCGTTTGTTTTACTTTTCAGGCCAGACAATGACTATTCGAAAAGACTTGTAACGTTTCTATCTTTAATTTATTGTTCGACTTACGCAAAAATTGCTCACAGTGTCTTGAGGTCTGTTAGTTGAGCTTTTGATTAGGCGTAACCACATATTAGCTTTTATTTGGAACATATATGAGGCACATTTATGACAGCCTGCGTGGCGCAGTGGGCGTGTAGGGTCATGAAACGGGAGGCTGTGGGTTCGATTCCCGTACCGAAACTAATGTTTATTTGACGGAAAAATGTTTTCTTTTGGTCTGGGTATTGTGATACCGTAGTGCCTCTAAGTTCTTAATACCCACGATACAGGTTTGACTATGTTCAGAACTATGTGTGTGACTGTTGGATGAATTTATGACGATACTCATTTCTTTAGTTACATTAATCCACTTAAAAACTGTAGGTAAATGTTAGCAGTAATTAGATAAACGAACGGGTAGGTCACTTGATGGTTTATCAGCCTTTCTTAAGAACAGCTAGTTATTGTGAGTGCTTTATCTACATTTTGAGACAGAAATGGAGATTAGGAGGATAAATGGGGAAGACTTTCTGCTCCCGGAAATCAATGAACATTTTAACTTTATTTATCGTTGACCGTGTGGTAGTTCTTAATAATACAGGTTTGATCTAGTGTGAGGTCTGTGCGTGACGGTTGGATATATTCCAACTAAACATACATATACACTCACGCCTGTAATCCCCGAAGGGGTAGGCAGAGATGTAACCAGTACAGGGTGTACTCAGCAACTGGACAATAATTTATTTGTGTTTTATGCAATATTTGTTTTAGGTTTGTGTTCTTGCTACTAATTGATACTCTTACTGTACGGCACTGCACTTACAGTGATTTAGCAGTGTGGTGACTTTGCCGAGCCAGGATACAAAAAAAATATTATGCAAAAATATATAGATACATATACACTCACGCCTAAAATCCCCAAAGGGGGTAGAGGTGTAACCAGTACACCCACTTTTCGCCGAATTTATTACGGTCCCATAATGCGATAGGGGGCGAGCCTATCGCCATACCGGGCACAATTTAATACTCCGGGCTGACACTGAGTATTTCTGAAAACATAAATCCAATATCATCTTAACCTAACGGTAGGCAGCGGCTTTGCTGTGCCCTGGTATTGCAGAAGTCTATGGGCGGCGGTGACGACTTACCATCAGGTGGCCCGTCTGCTCGTCTGCCTATCGAGGAACTAAAAAAAAAGCCTATCTTCATATTAACTTATGGCCAATTTCAATATGCAATTACAATCTGCATTGTCAGATCGAATCAGAAAATGAACCAATAAAACTATGTCATTAGTAGGCGTGGCATTCAAACTTAATTCTTACTGGTTCATTTTTCGGAACGATCTGTAGTTTCGGATTAAGATCGTTTATTGAAATTGGTCGTTAGCGCACTAGCCCTTAACTAGACTGCTAGTTATATTAAAACCGTTACATAAAGCCGCGCTGTGTGCCTAAGTGTCAGCGAATAATTTAATCTGAACAGAGTCGTAAATATTAAAATGCATTCCGTTTGTACAGCTAGTATTGTACTGTCTAAGTGATACGCTGTGTTGTTATTGTAAGGATTTAGTTGTTTCCAGTTGTGGATGGTGAGGTTATTTTATATTGTAATGTTGCTCGTTAGTTTTTATCAGAAAGAAAGAAAGAAACACGATTTATTTGTTACAGTTCGCAACGCGCACATACCACAATTAACACACACACAAATTATACATATATTTTTATAAAAACTAGATTTGGCACTTGCTTGTCGCAGCTGTGACAGGTAGGTGACCACACAGCGTACTGCTGTGCTGTGGCACGTACATAGTACATACCACAATCCATTTAGAATCCTTCTGTTTGCTGGTGGTAGGATATTCACATCCGCCTGGATAGCAACCACCGTACACAAGGTGTAAAACCCGCCATACTGGCACACGCAAGTGTGTCGCGTTCCGGGATCAGCCAGTGTACATTCGGTTTTTGTCGGGGTCTAGAGTTGGGGTATGAGTTCTCTGGCACTAGACCCTAGACCGCTTCTTCAACTTCTTGCCTATGGTGTTGTAGTGTGAAGAAGCAGGCCGGCATGATTGTGTTGAGTAGCGGGGATAGATTGTCTCTCGCTACTTGATACTCTAATTGGACGGCACTACCATTCTCATCATGTGCAGTGTGGTCACTTTGCCCTGCCGGAATAAAAAAAAAATATCTAGCGTATTTTTTTGCCTTATATTAGAAATAGACTTGATGCTTGCCCAGTCAAAAATATTTTTTATAGAAGCTGTCTATAATTAAAAAGCGTTTAGCTTTTAATTTATTACTTTCTAACATTGGTTGTATAAGAAAGATGTTAATAAAAACGAAATAATATATACGAACGAACGAAGTTATATTCTGTGTGTAATCTGTATATATAAAAGAAGAAGCTGACTGACTGACTGACTGACTGATCGATCAACGCACAGCCTAAACGGCTGGGGTTAGAGACTTGAAATTTTGACAGTAGGTACCTTTTATCACGTAGGCATCCACTAAGGAAGGGTTTTTGGAAATACCACCCCTAAGGGGGTAAAATAGGGGATGAAAGTTTGTATGAAAATCCGTCATTTTTGAAGTTAAATTCATGAAAATTAGTATTTAGCATTTTAGTTAAAAATAAAAAATATATGTTACAGGATTTTTGGAAATTCCGCCCCTAAGAGGGTAAAATAGGGAATGAAAGTTTGTATGAAAATCCGTCATTTTTAAGTTAAACGCATGAATATTGGTATTTTGTATTGTATACTTTTTCTCTCAAACATGACCTCCACGCGGGCGGAGCCGCGAGCAACAGCTAGTAATATATATCAGTGCTCAATCCCGTTTAAGTTTTATTCTTGTATATTTTTATAAATTAAAGCCTATGTTATTAAGGAATGTTATATTAGTAAAAAAAAAAATTCTATTAGTAAAATAACATAATATACAAACAAAAATAGACATATATGTATATAAACGTTAATGATTGAAAAAGTCTATGTTTGATGTGAAAACCAACGCGAAGTTGCGGGTTCGATCCCTACACTAAGACGAATGTTTGTCTGATCCATGAAAGTCTGTTGTAGATCCTAATATTTACGAGGCAATATAATATATTGAGTCACAACTACATGTGACTATTGGAGGTTATTTAATTTTATAAATAAAAGTCTTGAATCTCGTGCATTACGGATGATATGCAACCCAGATTATCTAATCGCGACATCTTCTCGCTTGGAACGGGATAATTAAAATCTTATTGAATTGTTGAACAGGGGAATATCGCACTCTTCTTTGATTTAATCCTTGGGGTTTTAGTAGAATTCCTATTTATGTATGAAACACTTTATACTTTACTGTCTATCTTCATTATTAATTCCTATAAACCTGGGTCCTTTAAGCGTAGTGTCAAGAAGAAGCTAATCAGTAGGCCGGCATAATTGTGTCGAGTAGCAAGGGATGTCTCTCGCTACTTGACTCTACCTGGACGATACTGCGCTTACCATCAGGTGTAGTATGGCCACTTTGCCGTGCCAGGATGAATTGCATTAGGATGTTTTAGTACATTCTTTTCGTTCACTATATCCTTTTCGAACTTTCTAAAAATTCCATGTGGGTTTGGAAAAGTGGACAATCTAATTCATGAACTCATAATATCGTATAAACGTGGGTATGTTAGCTTACCAAGAGAGAAAGCGGAATGAGAAAGAAATTTGGAAGAAACACTTCACTTACAAACTAACAGACTAAAAAATTCCGCACGAATAGCGGAAAATGTAAGTCCACTTCGGTTTTCTGTGAGGTGGGAGGGACTCGGTTGAATATCATAAAATTTAATTTATTCACTTATCCTTTCAAGTTCGGAAAAGGTAATGAGTAGTGAGTAAAATACAAGCCAAGATCAACTTTATTTCCATTACATTAACGTTGCAAATGCGCTTAACGCGCACGTCAATAAGGGCGTGTATTGCCCGTTTCCGGACACCGGTGCCCGAATGATCCGTGACTGGTACACGGCCTTTTAAAAGGACGGCAGTATAATCCCAAGGACATATAAAATTCTCATAAGTATAATTGAATAGGTTCACGCGGGTAATGTTTACACCGCGGTCATATTGGCGTGAAATACATTCAGCCAGCATTGCGCCTACAATCGCGACCATATGTACTCAACCCCTGTAAGCCGATCGTGTGAAAATTACGCGCCATTTTGTTTTCGCTACGTTTAATTTTACAAACGTTATAAATAAATTATTTTATGCGGTGATGGGATTCTTTAGCTATTTTTTACCCGATTGCATAAGTAATGTTTTTTTTATAATCGAACTAATAAAAAAATCGTATGCTATGTATTCTGAACAAGTTAAATATTTAATTTTTTTAAATTAAATGTTTCTTATGTTAACAGCACATAAAATAAAAAGCCAGGCACATTCCAGAGCCTGAATCTTTTTAAAATTGGAACGTTATTTCACATAAACATCATTTAAATAATAAAAAATATCAGATACGTTTATAATTTGTATTTTTTATAACATTCTAAGTACCTACTGTTAGGAACATCAACAAAACTATGCAAGATGGATATTTAAAAGGCACAAATACAATATTTATAATTTATTAATTGATTAACACGACACTGTTACACATCTCAGTGCTTAATATTATCACACACGCATGTCAGGATTCACTTAAGGCTTCTCTTTATAATTAATCTACCAGCATTACCCTTTTAAACTGAACAACGCCATTGAACTGATTACAAATAACACTTACAACACCGAACTACGAATATACCTACTGGCTATCGTCTCGTCTACTTCACAAAACCACTGAACTGAACACCCGAGCGCAGAAGGCACTCCGTTTTATATTAAACATTTACTACTCCCACTTTGATTGTCAATATTATCTACCCCCAACTAGTTTCCTAAATACCTCCGTTATAACTTCGGTATTTCTTATAATAGTAAATACCCTAATACAAAGAAAATACTTAATGTAACGTTACTTTATACTGCTATACGTACTACAAGTCAATTTCGCGTCATACTGGCACAAGACAATTTAAGAACATTATCATCTAAATAAGACATCTCGACGACAGATCACGGGTAGCGATAAAAAACTTCCCAAGCACAATGGATTTGAAGTCACGCGTAAAACACGACAAATTTACAAAGACCTTTCATATGTATAGACAGTATACGTAATAGAGACTTTACACATTTGTCAAGTTACACACGAAATCTGTATATATAAAAGAAGAAACTGACTGACTGACTGACTGACTGACTGACTGACTGACTGATCGATCAACGCACAGCCAAAACGGCTGGGGTTAGAGACTTGAAATTTTGACAGTAGGTACCTTTTATGACGTAGGCATCCACTAAGGAAGGGTTTTTGGAAATACCACCTCTAAGGGGGTAAAATAGGGGATGATAGTTTGTATGAAAATCCGTCATTTTTGAAGTTAAGTTTATGGAAATTAGTATTTGGCCTTTTAGTCAAAAATAAAAAATATATATTTCAGGATTTTTGGAAATTCCATCCCGAAGAGGGTAAAATAGGGGAAGAAAGTTTGTATGAAAATCTGACATTTTTGCAGTTAAACGCATGAAATTTGGTATTTGGCCTTACAGTTAAAAATTAAAAACACATATTTCAGGGTTTTTGGAAATTCCACCCCTAAGGGGGTTAAATAGGGTATGAAAGTTTGTATGAAAATCCTTCATTTTTGAAGTTAAATGCATGAAAATTGGTATTTTGTAGTGTATACTTTTTGTCTCAAACATGACCTCCACGCGGGCGGAGCCGCGAGCAACAGCTAGTCTTAGATAAACTGTAAACTGTATTGTCACGAGCGTATGTCAAATTTGTTTATTAAATTTCTAGAATTTTATGCAAATAGATGAAAGATTAACTTTTAAGTGGCACTCGGTTGCGAGATATTCTGTGGTTGCGGTGACGTGATGCCAGCGTATTCTATTTTTAAATAAGTTTCTCTATGGCTGATCCTGAATTTGAAAATATTAACGGAAGGCCAGTGCAACTTCTTTATTTGAAAAAGGATGAAATCACCATGGCCTACCGAAATAAAGTTGTTATTAAATTTGTTTATAGTACTGTCAGTTTTGTTTCTTTATGTCATAGAAACTGTTGTATACCTTTATATGAACATTTTTTTAAGAAGGTACTTTACACATATTTGAACTATGACGTCACTCTCATACCAAAACTATAACGTCAACATTCAAGCACACTTAAAAATTAAGTATGCATACATTGTAATTTCCTGTAATCTTTTGATGTGTGCCGCGTGAGGCTACTTTATCTCGGCAAAACGTGTGAGACATAATATTGTACGGGATTTTTTTGTCTGGAAACCGTTGGTACTCAGTGGCTAGTAGCTTAGTGGGTAGACATGACTGTGGTAGTCTAGGTTCGAAATCTAAGTGAGCGCTAGCTGCCTCAGAGAAACTTAGCAGGTTTTACCAAGATTTTTATTATAATGATTAATTTTTGTTTCAGGTATGCATCATTTAGACGTGATTCGAATAATGGTCTACTTGAGGTTAATTAACCGTGAGTAATATTACTATCACTAAGGGTATGGTAAGATAAATCATTGTTTATACCTTTAGCCCAGTATTAAACATTGTCCCACTGCTGGGCACGGGCCTCCTCTACTAATAAGAGGGGTTAGGCCTTAGTCCATCACGCTGGCCTAATGCGGGTTGGTAGACTTCACATACCTTCGAAATTCTTATGAGAATTCTCAGCTATGCAGGTTTCCTCACGGTGTTTTCCTTCACCGCTAAAGCAAGCGATAATTAACAATTAATACACACATAACTTTAGAAAAATCAGAGGTGTATGCCATTTGGGTTTCGAACATACGACTTTCGTCTTGACAGTCCGTACCGCAACCAACTAGGCTATCGCTGTTGAATTTATGCCAATTACACTGTATTAATTAGTCATTGAATAAAATAATTACAAAAATATACTTTATAGCCAAGATCGACAACGGCACACATTTTTTCGACACCGTGTAATGAAACTCGGTGAGTCTCTGGAAATACTTAACTGTCTTTCCCACAACGAAATTAATGATTAGCAGTAAGACAGTGTCTATAGATGGCTGGTATTACAAATAAAAAAAAACTTGTATGTATATATCAAAACTGCCTGACTGACTGCCTCGGTGGCGCAGTTGTAATTGCGCATGCATTACGACGGCTGTGTTGAGGTCTCGGGTTCGATCCCAGGGCATTGAGATTTTCTATTTAGAAATACTCAGTATCAGCCCGGAGTCTGGAATTTTGCCCGTCCCCTATAACACTATGGGACCGTAATAAATTCGAAATGTGGATGTACTGGTTACACCTCTGCTTACCCCTTCGGGGATTACAGGCGTGAGCGTATATGTATATCAAAACTTCGATCAATGAAAAATCTCAAGTGGAACCTCCCATACAATATCACAAACCGGATACACGTGGTAATTACGTGTCGATACAGCATTTCACGTTATCTGTCTATTCCCATATGACAGGGGAGATAAATGTGTCTCCAGCAAGACGTATTAATACCCCGCTTCTTTGACACCGCATCGACACCGCCTTATCTCGGGGCCGACACAAAAAAACGACCCACCAGCGATTTATAAAAATAATGTCTTAATTAGCCAAAATAAGATGCGTTAGATAGGTGTGGAAACTTGTTTCTTTTTATTATAAAGTGTAAAGGATGGAGTATTTCTGGAGACCTTCGGAGATCCTTCCACAGTCGATTAAATATATGGTTATAATAATTGTGTCATTATCGTACTAAATAGCAACGCTAAAGTAAATATTTTGTTATTAATTTCACCATGAATTGGAAGCTAGCCATACAATTTCTTCGCGAATACTGACATCATGATTCATGACTGGGAAGTTAGGGAAGATTTGGGAACATAGGTACGGTAGGCAGCGGCTCTGCTGTGCCCTGGCATTGCAGAAGTCTATGGGTGGCGGTGACTACTTACCATCAGATGTCCCGTCTGCTCGTCTGCCTATCGAGGCATTAAAAAAAATCATAGAAATCTCTTACCGAAATATAATAGCAAACTTTTACTTCACATTAGTTTACTGTGAGAGTAGGTATGGTAGTAAAGCAGTCGAGCCAGCCCATTTATATGGTAGATGAACTTGTCTATATGATGGCTCTTAACACTTCACGTGCTTTTATAGATAACAGTACAGACGTTCATCGCAATAATTGCAAACTTAAAGAGAAACACAGAAAAATTAACAAAAAGGCAATAGAAGACGGCTCAGCTAAAGCTTGCAGAAATTCAGTATTGACTTTTAGTATCATCTGACCGGATGCTTTCTGTTGATTTTCATTCGTCGCTTGTCCTTAACGATAAAAGTAGCCCTTTTACTAAGCACTAAAAATCTATGGTAAATAAACAACAATTACGTGAAATATAGGACAATTTGGATCTTATCCTGAAGAAAGCAAACATAATAACTCTTCATGCTTACATGTTTGGAGTAAGGCCAGAAGGATTTATCAAAGATAATTGTTTAGTAACTTGGCATAGAATTGACTTGTAAGATAGTATTCTGGATGTTTAATCTTGGAGTTATACAAATTTATTCAATGTCTTTCTATAGGCGGTCTATGAGCAAATGAGGCTTCTAATTGTCAGTGGTGGGGTCCAGCTGAAAATGTGCTGTCTTTCAACAGCATATACTGTGCTGGTACCCCTGCCACCGCAGATATTGCAGCGAACCGTGGGGTTTTGTAAATTTGATATGTAATTTTTTTTTGTTTCTGTAATTATGTGTGTATATAAATGGTTTAAAGTAATTTTTAGTGTCCATGAACAACAAAAGTAAAACTTGGATGTATGGTTTAACTTGAAGGATAGGAATATGAAACATGAAAGAAAAAAATAGAGGATGGAAAAAAATGGAGGAATATCTGTAATTCTTACTTACCTTACGTAACACATAATTCGAATAGAAAGCCCATTCTTTACGCTAAATTATCCATGCTTCTAGTTGTCACCGATCATACGAGTCCAATCCTATTTCAGGATTTAGTATTAACTTTCAAATCCTTACTGATATTTAAATATATACTCAGCCTGTTGCCGTCCACTGTTGGACGTAGGCCTCCCCAAGTGAACGCCAACCATCCCGGTCTTGGGCCGCATCCACCCGCTACCCGCCACCTTCTTCAAGTCGTCGGTCCATCGTGCAGCAGGGCGTCCACTCTCTCCACTCCAACACATGTCTGCTCCATCGGCCATCTGTCCGTCTGCAGACGTGAGCAGCCCACTTCCACTTTAGCGTGCTAATTTTGCGAGCAATATCTATGACTTTGGTTCTCTGGCGGATGACTTCATTTCGAACTCTATCCACCAGAGAAACCCCAAGCATTGCCCGCTCCATAGCACGCTGAGCGACTTTAGATATTAAATTAAATACATTCATAGAAATTATATACTAGTATTTAGTATATACCGTAAAAGGTTAAATGCGCATATAAGGTGACTCTCATGAAGTGCGGCCCTTAGTTTTGAAAACTCGCCTCCTTGCCTCAGTTCGGTCATGGTTAAGGATAAAAAACTACGCCCTTAACAGGACAAACAAGTAGCTGGCCGGAGACTTTTACACTGTACGATTTGACTTAAAAACGGTAGGCAGCGGCTCTGCTGTGCTCTGGCATTGCAGAAGTCTATGGGCGGCGGTGACTACTTACCATCAGGTGGCCCGTCTGCTCGTCTGCCTATCCAGTCACTAAAAAAAAAAAAACTTGACGACATTTGTGTAATAAAGCCAACATTGGTCGTGAATCAGAGGCTAACAGCTTCTCCATAAGTAATTAAGGTATTTTTCTAATTTATTGCATGGCTTAACGAAATTGGGGTTTATAGACATTAATACTGACAGCCTCGGTGGCGCAGTTGTAATTGCGCGTACGTTACGACTGCTGTGAGGTCTTGGGTTCGATCCCCGGGTCGGGTAAAGTGATAGTGTGTTTTCCTATCTAGAAATTCTCAGTGTTAGCCCAGAGTCTGGAATTTGTGCCTGGTATGGCGATAGGCTCGCCCCCTATCACATTATGGGACTGAAATTCGGTGCAAAGGGGTGTACTGGTTACACCTCTGCCTGCGACTTCGGGAATTACAGGCGTGAATGTATATTAATAAAATTATTCACATAAAAAACGTTGAATTACAGAATTGGCTACATTGGTTCAATTTATATAAAAGCATGTTTATTCGTCTTCATTACAAAACTCATCTTGGCTATACAGTAATTGTAAAAAGCAATATGGCGGACGATAAAAATATATATTATTATTACAGGCATTACATTTTTAAGAATGAACAGTTGTTATTATAGTTTGATTGAGATAACTTTATATACAAACGGGCTTATTTATTAAATGCCTCTTCTGTATTATATTTTAATCTCATGTATAATGAACATACAATAAAATAAGACATCAACGTGTCTATTTGCGATGCCACTAATGGACACTAAATTTATTTAAATATGCATTCAATTAATTGTCAGAACATTACTGTGAGCGTTATCTAAAAGGAATAGATTTCAATGACATTTGAATTCGTTGACGTTAAAAAACTTTAGCATGATTTATTTCAAACATCTTATATGATGTCATTTTTATTTCAACATTGACTCATTATGACAATTTGCTGTATAATTTATTGCTGTGTTTTTAATTGACAATGTATTTTTAGTAATAAATCCCTCCCTTTGTCTTTTTGTCTTTGTCCCTTCATTAGATTACTTTTCTGCTTCTAATTCTTCTGTTTCACAACAGTTCCTTTAACATATATTAGTGAAAGTAGTAAAATAAGGAATAAATATTATAATATTTAAAAATAATCTTTTTTGGAGCAAAGTACGGCAAAAGAATTGAGTCATCTGATAGCCAGTAATCATTATCGCCAATGAATACAATACCAAAGACATTATTGATTTTGCAACGAACCAGTTTCATATTACCTATGTCACAAGTGATAGATCCACGCCGTAGATGACCAGCTGGTGCCAGTTATTACCAAGATTTGTATGAAATTGACCTGAAGACACAGCCCCCTCCCCTTCTCAAACCCCATTCATTTCCCTTTTAATCCGGCAACACACAGATTATTCTTTTGTTTACTCCTGGGCGGTGGAGATTTCATACCATCAACTGGCTAATTTGCTTGTATCCAGCCTCTGCCATAAAAATAACGTTTTAATCGTGTCGGTCTCATCGTATTCGTGTCGTACACGTTACGTTAGGTATAAAAACTGCATTTAACAGAGAAATGCTAATTGATCACTTTGTGAAATCCGCTGCCCGCACAAAGTTCACTTATGCAAATGTTTTTCGCATTCCACTCGTGTCCTGAACGACGAGGCTGGAAGTTAGAGCTGAAGATAATGAGATTTGTATATTTGTTAGTTTAGTGCGCAAGTAATTTCAGCTTTAATGGGTCGTAAACATAGATTACATGGGCATGTGTAACGACTGTCATATTTTTTTTTTCAAAGTGATCACACTGCACCTGATGGTTAGTTTAGTCTAGTTAGAGTATCAATTAACGAGACAACTATACTTCGCTACTCGAGTACTAAATCATTGTCTGAAGTATGAGATCTTGGTGCTAAAATCCTTTGCTGTTGGTAGAATATTCATATCCCGATAGTGAGCACCGTACACAAGGTGTAAAACCGGCCATAGTAGCACACGCAAATCAGCCAGCGTAAATCCAGTTTTTGTCAGGGTTCTAGAGTTGAGGTACGATTTTAGCCATATTGCGGCCTTCGGAGTACTATGACCCTAGGGTCAGGGTCTAGACCCTCGACCGCTTCTTCACCTACTTGCCCCATGGCGTAGTGTGCAGAAGCTAGACAGCTGGCCGGCATGATTGTGTTGAGTAGCGAGGGATAGATTTTTTCTCGCTTCTTGATATTGTAACTGGACGGCACTGCGCTTACTTGTGGCCACTCTGCCGTGCCTGGATAAAAAAAACTACGGCTATATTTGAAGTAAACCAACTTTAAGTACGACTTAAATATAGGCCAAACTCAACCCCCACAATCATTTTAAAACATATTGTTAAAATAACATTTTTACTGTCAATAACAAGAGACGTTGGAAATGTATGTATGTTTTAGAAGTAGCTCATCTCCTCGGTTGAATGAAGCTTTGAAAGGGCTGTTTTATAGTGTCAGTGCCATTTACCTTTAAGATGCTGGCTAAGGCGTAAGCGGGAGTATATTTTTTTCTTAGTCTCCACGCTGGCTTAGTGCAGGTTGGTAGACTTCACCTTTGACATGCTTATGAAAAATCAAAATGCAGATTTCCTCACGACGCCTTGTTGCCTAAAGCAAGCCATAATTAACTAAGAAACCACAACCTGGTTGGTTTCGAACCTGTGACCTCTCGACAGTAACGACTACTAGTAGTACTAGTAGTGCTATCGCTGCATTACCATCAGCGTTGAAATAACTCTATATACAACAGTTCACCCACTGACTATGTGACTCACCTAGTAATATATCTACACCACCAATAATACCAGAAGAACCAGAATGCGTTTCTGTAGACAAAACTGCCCCATAGGGGGCGAGCCTATCGCCATACCGGGCTCAAAGACTCCGAGCTGAAAAACCCAATATCACTTTACCCGACCGGGGGATCGAACCCGAGACCTCAGCACAGCAGTCGTAACGCTTGCGCATGCATTACAACTGCGCTACCGAGGCAGTCATATTTTAATATAATTTTAAATATTTATTTTTTACTATAGGATAATTTTTATAAGTACAAAAAATCATTCAGTTCATTGTAAAAATACGTTAGATGAATATGAATATCAAACCTGAACAAATCCAAAGAGCAATAATGCAATATCAAGACAAAATAAAAATCGATAACTCAGCCTATATGTTTATAATATCGTCGAGAAGGCATCGATTTGTGTTACAAAAACTATAATAATAGGAACCGCGGTCTCCCCTCACGTGGGCCGAGCCGCGGCGGTAGCGGCGCATGAGTGCTCGTAAAAAGCGCATTTACAACGTAAATATAGAATTGCGGCGCGTTTTTTTTTCGCATTTCCACCCATTCTCACATTCGCAAGAGTGAATTATTACATTTTAAACATGACTGGCTGGTTTTTTTGTCGCTTTTTATTGTTTTTTTTCCACGTTTCGCAATACGCCGCGTTGCTCGCGATCGGTTGTTCTAAGTGATTTTTCACGTTCGATTGTATTATTTTAATAGTGTAGTTCGCTTTCCCGCGTAGATTTATGACGCTGGTATATAATACGTTTTTTATCGTGTTCGACTTTGATGTCTATTTTTGTTTGTTATAAAATTATATTATTAGCGTTGACATTAATGTTTATTCGGAAAGTGATTTATAGATAATATTACAAATTGTAATCTTACTAACATTTCAAATGCAAATGTTTGGATGGATGGACGTATGTTACTCATAGACGCTACAACGGCTGCGACGGATCTGGTTGAAATTTGACACAGAGATAGATTATAGTCTGGAATTACACATAGGCTAATTTTTATCCCGGAAAAATTTACAGTTCCCGTGGGATAGTTTAGTTTTTTTTACAGATCCATGGATCGACATGATTTTTTGCATAGTGGCAGTTTAGGATTCAGAAAATAACATAGGCTACTTTTTATACCGGAAAAATGCGCGCTTGCTATGGGATAGCAAAATATAAAAAGTGTAGTTGCTTAAGATGCTTCCATGAATTGTATACCTTTTCTTCCAAAAATAATCACCACGCGGGCGGAGCCACGGGCAACATCTAGTAATCAAAATATACTGTAATAAAAAAAGGTTTTCTCTTAGTTACATCTTATTGCTTTAATTGTAAATGTTTTCATAACACAGTTTTTGTAGTATTGTCTATTCTCAATCAAAATAATGAAATAACAGTCTGTTATTCCGTATAATAGTATAAAAAATCAACGTCATTTATAAAAAAAAAATTTATCAAATTAATAGTAATAACGATAGTTGAATATATCACATATGTACCACACAACACAGATCCCGCGGTGGGTCCGTGCTCTGTACTTCCTTATCAAACGCCCAGCACCAACAATAGAACAGACAGGACGTTTCTCAGGCCTGCATCACCGATGGACTATCAGTAACGGGCCGGCCTCTTGTATACCTACGTTGAGTTATGTTGTTCTACTTCATTTCATTTAATGCTGAGGACATTGTGCATGACTGCCTCGGTGGCGCAGTTGTAATTGCGCATGCGTTACGACTGCTGTACTGAGGTCTCGGGTTCGATCCCCGGGTCGGGTAAAGTGATATTGGGTTTTTCTATCTAGAAATTCTCAGTATTAGCCCGGAGTCTGGAATTTGTACCCGGTATGGCGATAGGCTCGCCCCCACATTATGGGACCGAAATAAATTCGGACAAAAGTAGGTGTACTGGTTACACCTCTGCCTACCCCTTCGGCGATAACAGGCGTGAGCGTATATGTATGTATGACATTGTGCATACTTGTAATTACTTTGGTTGGCAATCAGTTTTGTAATAATTACGTTTATCAAAGCCATTGCCTAATTGGTACCGGTAGTTTGAAGACTAAAGTCGTATGTTCGAAACCCAAATGGTGTACACCTCTGACTTTTCTAAAGTTATGTGTATATTCTTTGTTATCTCTTGCTTTAACGTTGAAGGAAAACATCGCGAGGAAACCTGCCTGAGAATTCTTACACGAATAACAAAAGTATGTGAAGTCTACCAACCCGCATTAGGCCAGCGTGGTGGACTAAGGCTTGACCCATCTCACTGAAGAGCAGGCCCATGCCCAGCAGTGGGACAATATTTAATACAGGACTAGTGTTATTATTATAAATTGGCAACATTCGTGCCTTAATTCCAGAATTTATCCACCTTTAAATTAACTAGATTTAAGACTGATGTATACAATTGCATCCGATTGAATATCCGAAGACCTAATTATGAATCGGAAAATCCGATTCAGCTCCTAAGCGATACGCCGTCAAAATATACAAACACCTTATAAATAAATGGACAAAAAGATGCCCATTCGTGTCCGAAACTGGTGAAATAAAAGTAAAACGATCGAGGTGTCGGCCGGTCCGTGTTGTCCTTATCTCCTCTCGTGAGCGCTGATCAATCAAAAGTGAGTTTTAAAATTAAAATCTTAAACAATGTTGAGGGGAGGTCGGGCGAGTGATACTTTTTGGATTGGACAAAATTCGACCTTATGTAATCGGAGTTTGTTTTTGGAGCATTGAGTATTTCTATGGATTTTTCTTACTGTATGTAACAGGGACAGGATATTATAAATATTAGAGAATGCTTGGATATATTATAGTAATTATTAGTTTTTCAAAAAAATCCGTTCATTCTTCCTCTCAATATAGTATCTAACAATTTTTCCAACATCAGAGAAATGTATTGTTAACTTTATGTGGCTGTCACACCAAAATATCACATTCATTAACAAAACAATGGACAAAGAATAATAACCAGACTAATTACATTCGAATAGTTTTCGTAATAAAGCGTTAAATTTTAATTAAAAATTACTTGCGCCGGCGCACCTTGGCGCGCAAAAACAGCCGCGTCGAGCGCCGGAGATAGCCGAGCGTCGGCGGTGGCGGCCGAACATTCGTCCGCATTACCCGTAATTACTTAATTCGCGGAGCGTGGAATGTTTTTGGTTGGTTTTGATAGGGTGCGTTTTATGTTTGTTTATTACAAGGGATTCGTCTCCTTATTTTCAAAGGTTTTCATCGACATTATCATCGACCTCATTTATTTAGAAAAAGACTGGCATAATCCTTGATTTGAAAAATATCAAGGATTATTTGATATTTTTGTCGGGGGTCTAGAGTTGAGGTACAATGTTTGGCCGTTTTGCGGCCTGCTGAGTACACTGACTCCAGACCCTCGACCTCTTTTTCACCTTCTTTCCCATGACGTAGTGTGAAGAAGCAAACCGGTATGATTGTGTTGAGTATCGGGGGATAGATCGTCTCTTGCTACTCGATACTCTAATTGGACGGCACTGCGCTTACCATCAGGTGCAGTGTGGTTACTTTGCCGTGCCAGGATAAAAAAAGTCTGGACTCTGCTCTATAAAACATTGTGTAAAAAATCATCAATCTTTATACCTCGTCTCTACATCTAATTGAGAAGTGTTTCATACTCATTACTTGGACTGGGTCTTCATTCTGGGATCAATTTACTCCAAGGTTATCTGTTTTCCATTGACATGGTCGGTTCACTTCTGCGTTAGATAAGTTTATTGTTTGGTTCTATAATTTATTCAATGAATATAACTTGGAGTTAAATTGGTTTTACAACTGCCTCTCTATCTCACGATATATTTTGGGAACAACCGAACCGCAGCATCCGCCACCAGATGGCCGTCAGATGAAATTCGGTACTCGACACCAAACCTACATGTCGAAAGATACATATCTTAAGTTAACGCAGTCACATTACCATAAACAGTAGAGTTTAATATGCGTTTGTCACAAACCGACAACTCCACAATGTTAATACAATGTAAAACTGCGTTCAGCCGATGACAAGTTGTACCGTTCGTTATGTGGTAGATAAAATCTTATCAATGGAAATTTATGCCAATACTTAATTACTAAATACAGCCTATGCTAGATTAATATTAAAAGTGTATTAACGTTTCAATATTGTTCGTTCTGAGGCGAAGTCGGTTATTATAAGCGCTAAGAATTGGCTGGATGAAGTGAAAATTACCTTCACGTTTTATTCTGATATTAGAGTGGAAGATATTATATCTTTTAATTAAAAAAAGACAGACACGAGTTGGAAAATGGAAGACTACAACGATATAATACTCTCCAAGTATAGAGAAACTTAATGAAAAGTGTTCTGTATGTGAAATTGTGTGTGAACTTTACGTGTGCGTATTATATTTGAGATGTTTATTGGTTTTATTTAACTAAAGAACTCTGGTTTTCTTAGTGGTAGAGTAACACTGTAGACAAAATTGCCTGCAGCAAGAATGGTCCACTTCGATTGTGGTGGTACCACTACCACATAGTTCACAAAAACCGACGCGAAGGGAAGGTGAGAATTCCGATGTCCGATTAAGTTTAACAACGCTTCCTCGATTCTGCTGATGCTGTTGTTACTGATTGACCTATGTACTCTTTTGTCAGCCGCTACTACACAATATAAAAAAATCACATACATACATATACACTCACGCCTGTAATCCCCGAAGGGGTAGGCAGAGGTGTAACCAGTACAACCTTCGCCGATTTTTTTTCGGTCCCATAATGTGATAGGCGGCGAGTCCCGGGCTAATACTGAGAATTTCTAGATAGAAAAACCCAATATCACTTTACCCGACCCGGGAATCAAACCTGAGACCTCAGCACAGCAGTCGTAACGCGTGCGAAATTACAACTAAGCCACTAAGGCAGTCAAAAAAATATAGCCACAATCTCATAATACTCTATTTCAAAGGCGGAAGCTCTATCGGCAAGATCGCTTGTATGTAATAATGGCCGGGAGGCCCTCTATGATTCCAGTCCAACCAGAACCATTTTTCTTCATAACATTTAACCGCTTTATAGTCGTCTAACATTGCGGTTGATAAATAATAATAACTGACCACGTCTGCCGATGCTTTCGCGCAATCTGTAAGCGTCCAGCAAAACGGTCCCTTGGACCTATATCATCAATAAATTCTGTGATATATAGTTCGGTGTAAGACTTAATACTACGTGTAAGTTACTGGTTATGAACTGCTATGGGTATCATGCTTAGAGCTAGTAGTTAGTTCTGTATTTAGAAATATGTAATTTTTTTGGTATTCTACAAGTTTAGTTCCTTGAGGTTCCGGTTAAAATAGGACTACCTGTCCTCAGAAATCCTTAATGCCTGCTTATCAGAAATTACCTTAATTTAAACTTGTTAGTGCAGTATTTGTGTTGAAGCCTATTTCGTACTCAAATAATGTTCTGGATTCTGGATCTGGATCTATCCTTCGAATAACGTGTGGTAATGTTTTGAAAATATAGTTTTTCTTAAGATCGACTTGGTTTTATTCCTGTATTATAGCATATAGAACAGTTAAGTAAGCTAATTAATAAATAAAAAAAAAAATATATCAAAAATAAAAGCATTATACCCAACAGTCCCATACATAATCCAAGCCCGATACTACCATCTATGAGGACGTAATGACCTAAAACACCTAGATCCTAAACAATTATTTATGGATAACGCATAACGTGGTAAAAAAGTATGTACAGCTACAAGAAGTTAAGCCAAACATCTTCAAAATAAAATATACTCCATAGCGAAGCTTTATTACTCATGGCGTCCTAATGATCTTTCCCATGCTCGCAACGATCTGTGATAAAAATTATATATCCAATATGCTAAAATAATAATCATTTGAATTAAATATTCCATTAATTATCGTGTATAAAGTTTACAGCACGCATTTCAGAAAGTAACGGAACTTGCAGGAAGCTTTGAAGACAAACATACTCATAAACAAGCATCTCGTATAAATTAATGCCGAACCACTCCTTCCTTAGCAGAGGCTTAATTGAAACGGCATGTTTCGTCGTTAATACCGTTAAACTCATATATCATGGGTTATGACGTTTTTGATGTAAATAACAATTTAATTGCACCTGTTGATTTCAATTTTGCAAATTTCGTTAATTCTTGTACTAGACTTTAATTAATTTATTAACCTGTTATGTCCTATTATAATCATAAGAGTTGAAGGAACTTCTATTTAGGAAAAGGAACTAATCAAACGAAATCGGACAAATAATTCATCATGCTGGTACAGACCAGATGTTTTTTTAATGGACCTATGCGGTTAGTCCTTAGTTGCTTTACAACTTCACGTGATAATTTGGCTATGGCGCTTTACCCAGAAACATGAATACTTCATAAAGACTAAGCTCATAGAAGGCTCGACCTCTCGTTTGGAACTGTAGAAAGGGATATTCCGGATGTATTACTGTGCCGAGGAACTAAAGTGAGTATCCTCCGGTGTTGCCAGCAAGTTGTATGTCAAAAGTAATGTTGTGGCTGGGAATGGGCAAGAACAATTGTTATTTTGATATCACCCGTGATAGAATCATTAGGATCCCCCAAACATGTTTGGGGCGATGACGGAGGGAGAAGCTCATATATTTATACTCTCTTTAGTATGATAGCTGTACGTACCACGAGTGAGGTTGACTTAGGTGTCAAATTGTTTGCACCGTATGTTTAACATTTAATCTACAGGAAGCATGGAATTTCATTAGTCTCTTGTATTCCCGATAATATTATATAGGATTATTCGTTGCTCAGTCGCTTTTCTTGCAATGCAGCATTTACATTGTGTTACGTCTTGTTTGGCAACAGCAATTGAGTGATCGGCTGTGAGATGAGACACCGCATGTTTAATACTTACACCAAGACAATTATTTATCTGATCCACAAATATTGGTTTCGGGTCTGGGTCTTGTTGGACCATAGTCCCTTGATACCCATAATGCAGCTTAACTCAGTTTGGGATCAGGACTATTTTTATGGTGGTTGATTCTATTTATTGACTTTTATTCTTTTAGACTTATGTTATCTCACTATTACATTGTAGTCTTTGTCGTGATTGTTTAAGATATATTTCTTATTCACAAATCTCCATCGTTAGCTCACATGAAAGTTCAAACTTTCTATAAGACATAAAACAAGCGTCGTTCTTACAAAGCAACCAGTGTTTCACTAAATTACATCCGATATATGTAATTAGATATTATTTTCACAACATTTTATATAAACTATGATTGATTTTAACGGGATACATGCATTACGGCATCTTTCACGCGTGAGGTATCGAATATCTGTAATATTCTTAATAATAACATTGAATTACAGAGTAATCAAAGCTGATGTACAAAATTCATATGGTTATGCAAATTAATTGAATTAAATTAGAAGCGATATGTAAGTGTAATAGTATGTTCAATATTATGTTTTGAAATGATTGAATGTTGGCCTTTATGATTATTTCACACGATAAAAAGTGTCTGTAATGTGTTTTAGTTTTTTCGATACCACATATTCCCCACCATTTTACCATTATAATATTTAATTTGAAACAAATGAAAATACTTAATATATAATCTTCTACGAACAAAGAACGAACAGCTAAACAAAAGTAACGTATGTCGAAATAAAAAACTAAAACTTTTTATTGCGTTCTTACACATTTTTTTTGTTAATCTGCCATTATACTTTGTAATGGAGTTTATACAAACATTCCAGCTTTATTATAAAAATAATGACTTGTTTCTGAGTGTTCTTTTGTTCTAATTAGATCAGTTAAAATTAATGGTTTCATTATTTTGATGTAGTGTAGCGTGGAAGTATTTTGATATACACAGTCAGGTCATAAGTATTGTCACACAGTAAAAACTTTTATTTTAGAATGCTGGCCACAAAAAAGTTTATTGAATTCGAATTTCAAATTGTTCATGAAAATAAAAATTTATACTTTTTAGGATTTTACTCATTTTTAAATATGGAGTGGACGCTTAAAGAAGACGTGTTGCAGTAATTGCGTTGCATCGTTGCGGTTACGCGCCAATTAAAATTTTTGACATACTGAAAAATTTTAATGTAACCAAAAGATTCGTTTATCGTACCATCAAACGATACAATGAAGACTCTAGTGTAGATGACAGGTCAAGAAGTGGTCGCCCTCGGTCTGTTAGGACTCCAGCAGTGATAAAAGCTGTGAAGGCGCGAATTCAAAGAAATCCCAAACGTAAGCAGAAACTGTTGGCCCTTCAGATGGGGTTAAGCAGAACCACGGTGAAAAGGGTGTTAAATGAAGACTTAGGGCTTCGGGCATATCGAAGAAAAACAGGACATCGTTTGAATGCTCGTCTAATGGACCTGAGACTGAAGAGATGCCGCGCTTTGTTGAAGCGGTACGCGGGAAAAAAATATCGGGAAATTCTTTTTTGAGATGAAAAAATTTTTACCGTAGAAGAGAGCTACAACAAACAAAATGATAAGGTGTACGCACACAGTAGAGAAGAAGCGAGCAACCGTATTCCGCGTGTCCAACGAGGTAATTTTCCATCCTCGCTCATGGTATGGTTGGGAGTTTCTTATTGGGGCTTAACAGAGGTACATTTTTGTGAGAAAGGTGTAAAAACGAATGCAGTTGTGTATCAAAATACAGTCCTGACGAACCTTGTGGAACCAGTTTCTCATACCATGTTCAATAACAGGCACTGGGTATTCCAACAAGATTCGGCGCCAGCTCATAGAGTGAAGAGCACACAAGACTGGCTGGCGGCGCGTGAAATCGACTTCATCCGGCACGAAGACTGGCCCTCCTCCAGTCCAGATTTGAATCCGTTAGATTACAAGATATGGCAACACTTGGAGGAAAAGGCGTGCTCAAAGCCTCATCCCAATTTGGAGTCACTCAAGACATCCTTGATTAAGGCAGCCGCCGATATTGACATGGACCTCGTTCGTGCTGCGATAGACAACTGGCCGCGCAGATTGAATGCCTGTATTCAAAATCACGGAGGTCATTTTGAATAAACTTTAGTGTCATAAGAATCTATGTTTTGTTAAGTTCATTTTGGTATATAAATGGTTACATAATGAATAAACTTGTTTCAATTATTTTATATTAAACATGTGACAGAATTTATGACCTGACTAGGTATGTACAATTTAGTTTGGATTTTTATTTTTGGTTTCGTGCTGCAGATTATGTTTGCAACATTATTATATATCAACTATAATGTGTTTTATGAGTGAAAAAAACAAGTTGTTTGATGTATTCTTTAAGTAGTATTAAGTTTTATTATTAGGATTTAATTAAGACTGCCTCAGTGGCGCAGTTGTAATTATGCATTCGTTATCACTGTTCGATTAAGGTCTCGGGTTTGATCCCCAAGTAAGGTAAAGTGATATTGGGTTATTATAAATAGAAATATTCAGTATCAGTTCATGGCATGCATTTTTTCGACACCAAGTCATGAAACACGGTGAGTCTCTGCGAATGCTTAACTGTATTTTATCCCGCAACGAAATTATTCAAATAGAAACATAAGGAGTTGGAAATATTGATTGTCCACTTCCCTCCATAGCCATGATAATCCAAATGTTATTAGTAAAAAAATGGCTAAAAATATTGACCTTTTCATTCGTCATAAGTGAAATATCCACTTAACCTACAAATAACCCCGAAATATAAACCCAAAACAGTCGCCCTGACGAATTTATCACTTGCTATAAAAATTCTGAAACTATTAAAACTATGGACGTTGCCATAACAAGCACATTCTAGATACATCAATAACCTTCAAGCTAGCTTCAAGTGTCTAGTTGCCAGCATTTCGAATGTAGATGCCAAAGAATAGTTTTCCATTAATTTAACCAGTTTTATGACAAATGAGTGGAAAGTTGCATGAAATTGCTCGTCAATCAGAAGCCGTATGTGGGTGTAGTGTTGCTAGTTTATATAGCTGGGTGGATATTTTAAAAATCAAGTAAAGTATTAACGTATTACGTATTAATTTAGTAAGCAGCGATAGCCTAGTTGGTTGCGGTACGGACTGTCAAGACGAAAGTCGTAGGTTCGAAACCCAAGTGGCATACACCTCTGACTTTTCTAAAGTTATGTGTGTATTAAAATGTTAATTATCGCTTGCTTTAACGGTGAAGGAAAACATCGTGAGGAAACCTGCATATCTGAGAGTTTTTCGAAGGTATGAGAAGTCTGCCAACCCGCATTAGGCCAGCGTGGTGGACTAAGGCCTAACCCCTCTCATTAGTAGAGGAGGCCCGTGCCCAGCAGTGGGACAATGTTTAATACAGGGCTAGTATTATTACTATATTATTATTATTAAAGTGTTTTTAATACAGGGCTAGTATTATTACTATATTATTATTATTAAAGTATTTTTAATACAGGGCTAGTATTATTATTATTAAAGTATTTTTAATACAGGGCTAGTATTATTACTATATTATTATTATTAAAGTATTTTTAATACAGGGCTAGTATTATTATTATATTATTATTATTAAAGTATTTTTAATACAGGGCTAGTATTATTACTATATTATTATTATTAAAGTATTTTTAATACAGGGCTAGTATTATTATATTATTATTATTAAAGTATTTTTAATACAGGGCTAGTATTATTACTATATTATTATTATTAAAGTATTTTTAATACAGGGCTAGTATTATTACTATATTATTATTATTAAAGTATTTTTAATACAGGGCTAGTATTATTACTATATTATTATTATTAAAGTATTTTTAATACAGGGCTAGTATTATTATTATATTATTATTATTAAAGTATTTTTAATACAGGGCTAGTATTATTACTATATTATTATTATTAAAGTATTTTTAATACAGGGCTAGTATTGGTACTATATTATTATTATTAAAGTATTTTTAATACAGGGCTAGTATTATTATTATATTATTATTATTAAAGTATTAACGAAGATGAGGATAGGGTACTTTATTTATTTCATAGCAAAACTGCCTGCCAGGAATGGGTTTCCTTATTTTTCAATGAGTAAAAAGGTAATAAGGTAAGGTAGGTAAAAAGTATACAGCTGGGTGTGCTAGTTTATCACCACAAAGTTAGGCAGTAATATCTGGGGATCTTTGAGTTTTAAAGATTTCTCAATGAGTAATAATTTTTAAAATGGAGCTATACTATTTGAACCTTTCTTCATTGATAGATATTGAAACCCACGGCGTCAAACTTTAGCATGATGATGCGAAAAAAACAACAGCTGGACTTATATAAAAGATAAACATAAATATCTCGTCTATACCGAAGGAGTAGACAGAAGTACAGCTAAAGTACCCACGTTTCGTTGAACTTATTTGCTTTCCATAATGTGATAGGTGGCGGATCTATACCCAAAACTTGAATAGAAAAACTCAACACACAAATCGTAAATTCCCGACTTGGGATTTAAATCCAAGACTTCTCCGGTCAGAATAAAGCAAGAAAAGATTCAATTAAATTGGAAAAGCCTTACCATTCACCAAATAGATTATTTAATTTGAATAAAACCACTATGTCTAATCATACAAGTAAGATTTATAACATCGGAACATCCCAAACATGAACATCTGGCAACATTTACAGGGTGCATATAAACAACAGGTTTTGTAATAAAAACATCTTAATGTATTACTCATGAATATTTATATGCAATGAATATGTAGGCGAATTTATAGCATCGCTACTGTGTAGGCTTTCCCTATCAAGAGATAGTGATGTTTTCTTATTGGTTTAAATACCTACTGATTTTTATGCATAACGGTTTTTTTTCTTTCAACAAACGAACTTCGAAGACAACTGACTAGATAAATTGCTTTACTGATATTCAAATATTAATTGTAACTAGTAGACAAATTTAGATACCTTTTTCCGGATCGGTAAACGAGCAAGTAAGGATGATGGTACACCCACTATACTAGAAGAATCAGTTCATTACACTTTCGAGATTCTATGAAATCTAGATAAAGTGTCGAATCCAAGTTATCCAATGATAATCTAGAATACTATAACACAAGCTCACGTATATCCTTGAAGGACAAGACAGATGCAACCAGAGCACCCTTGGTCCGCTGATGATCAATGAGCAATGATCAGCCAAGACATATTAAGACAATTCATAAAATATTTTGTATTCTGTTGATGGGTGACTGATTGATATTCATACTGAACTGAATAGTGAGCACCGTATACATGGTTCAATTATAGTAGCTGGTTCCATAGAGTCGTGTTCTAGGGTCAGAGTGTATTTCCGACGATGGGTGTAGTTACTTTGCTCCGACAGTCTATTGGTAGCATCCTTGCTACGAAAGCGGTGAGAACTTTTTTCGATGTCCAGGTCAGGCAATAAAAATTACTGAGAACCCAATGAGTTGACTGGACTTGGATTTGTGTCTGCAATTACGAACGGCGCGGCGGGTAAACTCGATGCTCTTCAGCTTTTTTTGGGTTTACAAAAATGACACTAATTTGTAAGCTGCGTTAGCTCAAAGAGTGGTTCAAGTTACACTAGTCGAGTTAGTAAAACAGTACACGAGGCGATATTAATTGGCACCCATTATTTTGTGCGTAGAAAGCGGGTCGGCGGCGGTAGCTAGCCCTCACGTACTGCTTTATAATAGTGGAATAGAATTTGTGACGCTCTTGTACTTTTGTTTTGGTGAAAGCATGCGAGCATTTTCTTTGTCTGCTAATGGCGGCTGGTCTTTTCTTTCTTAGAGTAATGTAACTCGCCGAAGTTCGTTTTATTTTAAATCATTCTACAGACTAAAATAAAACTATCGATCTTCTTGTTCATATTTGATCCATTCAAATCAACTAGATTTTATTATTTAATGCTACTTCAGGATCTCAATGTTCTCTTGTTGTTAATGATAACAGATATAGGCTTAACGTCTTAAGCAATGTAATGTAGTCCTGTAAATAAAATACTGCTACGTTTGATCTACTAAATACGATTTCCGAATTAGCTGTTATAAGAAAAATCCATGGCAACTAAAAGCTAGTAAGCCCTTAATTTACGTTCATCTTGGATATTTCCGAGGAAACATGGACGGCCCGTGGCGTTGTCAGATCGAGGTCGCTCTTCCCATTTGCAATTCAGTATTATGTTTAGTTATGATATCTGTTGCTAGCGGTTTGTGGGTCAACGGGGCTTGATAGGCGGTTCCAATTAAACAGTGAAATGGTTGATAATTGTTAGCGTTTGTGGGAATGTTATGTGGTGGGAACTGGTAGGTTTCTCTGGAATTTAGGTAATATATTAAATGGTGCTTAAGCTTTCCTTAATACGTCGTGAAAGGAAAGCTATCAAAGAAATAAACTTTGTCGCATTTATAGACCAGATAGTGTATATTAATTTAATTGAAGCTGTTATATCTTTTAATTGTTAAGTTGCCTTCATATTATTCGTAATTATTTTTGGATTCCTCTTAACGTAGTATTTAATTTCAAGAGTACAAAAATGTATTTAAAATTATTAAGTTTTATTATTATTATTTTGTTAATATTGCTCAGCTTTTTTAGGTTACCTTGCAAATGTTTTCTACATTTACCTACTGTAAAATATAAATTGTATTAAAGAAAATATTTTTATACTTTATATTATTATTGCAGCTAGTAATACTATCACTGGAATATCCTAACTCAATAATTATTGCCACCCTACATATAACACGACTTTGTACAATATTACTTGTCCGTTATCTGCCTTTATCCTACTCTCGAGACTTAATTGTTGCTATTAATTATTACTTTTGATGGCGACGCTAAAGATTGCCAGGCAATAATCATTACTGAGTAACGGTTCCTTAATAAGACACCACACGCAATAAAACACCATTTATTCTAATTGGGTTTCTTAGACTATTGATTTAGTTTTTAGCAACAAGATAATGCAAGGGCTCAGATATACTGCTTGGTAAAACGTCCTTAAAGCTTGGTGTGGTTATGATACTGGTATTTGCCTAAGTAATGATGAATGCACGCATATTGTAATCACAGTAAAGAATATCTGAGCTAAATTTGAGGAGTGTAAAGAGTAGCCAATGTACATATTTAAGTGTTTTTGACTGGCAAAAATGATTAACCGTACCTGATAACACAGTAAAGTATTTAAATTGTATTGATAAATATAAAGTTGATTATGGCTACGCAGCGCAGAATATTTGACAAGGAAACAAAATAGTTTCTATAGATGTTACATAATTCCTTGAAGGTGACAATATATGCCAGTCTGAAATCGTAGTAACTTTTATCTTAATTTACTCGTCACTTTTATTATATATTTATTTATTTATTTAGGACCATCAACAGAGACTACAACTAACATAAGTCGGTACGATTTTACATTCAAATATAGGTAGGTACATTTTCATTGCGCCTCTCATGACAGATGGACACAACACATCATTTTTCAATGCATCTTACCTACTTAGTCATAAAATTGCACTATAGGCGTCTGCCTAAATGCTTAGCTTAACCTTGACATTTTGGATAGATTTTTCTTAGGAATTTAGTAAGCTCTGACTTAGCAACTTTAGTGACGGGAAATGTTTTAATATATTACAACAGACATCAATATACACCTTCTAAATTAACAAAGTTAATATCAACAGTCACCACGTTTTAATAATGAAATTGAATTGTATAAAATCTGGTCGAATAGTAAAAGGCACAATAATCATAATTGAATTACGCGGAGACGTGGATATAAAGATACCGAAGAGGTCAATTGAGCGTGGTTAAAACGAACGTGGGTAGAAAGAATTTTATCATGTTTAATTACTGATACAGATCAGTAAGTAAAACAAGATTTGCATGTAAATGATATGAATAAAACTAAAATCAGCGTCTGTGGCGTAGAAGGCGAGTGGTCGAATGTAAAAAGGCTGCGGATTCGATGCCGCACCGACACAAATGTTTGTGTGAACCACAGATATTTGTTTCAGGTTTGGGTGTTGTTGAACCGTAGTCCCTTGTAGTTCTTGATACCCACGATGCAGGTGTAGCTATATGTGTGTGACTGTTGGGTGTATGGTAATATTTTAAATGTCTTTGCGTCCGTTTATTGTATGTACTACATACAATGTACTTTGTGTTATCCTAAATAAATGGAAAAATATGGTTGGTGCTGTTTTACACAACGGTAAGTTTGTAATATTAGCAGAAGCCACATGTATTGTGTTACGAAAGTTTAACGAGATTTGATTTAGACTAATCGAAACCTGTATTTTAAACTTAATTGCTACCTGTAACTAAAATTTTATTTATTATATTCAGAATTTAAGAAATGTCAATGGCACATCGGGGTGATGTACTTAGATTGTCAAGATTGATCTCATGCAATGGAATCCAATTCCGTTGAGTTCAGATTTATCAAATTTATACATGTATTCAATTATCACTCGATTTAATGGCTAAGGAAAACCTAGTGATGAACCTACATACCTGAGTTTTGAAAAAAAATCTAAATGTGCGAAGTTTACCAAACCGCACTGTAAGCATGGTGAAATAAGGGTTAACTTTTGTCATTAGTATAGGAGGGGTATGGGACATTAGAATCATAAAAGGTTGATTATTAAGTTTTGAATGAAATATAATTTGATTGGCCAAAATCTGGACAAATGTGCTAAATGTATCAGGTCATATACCTCATCACTTGTACAATTTCCATAGTAAACAGCTGCTTTACGATGCTACATCTAGAAATCTATGAAAAAGTCCAGAATAGGAAGTGGGTCACTGCGTCCACAGTGCAATGATTAACAGCTTTGATTAATGTAATGAAACTATTCAGATGGGTAATTGAAATACGTTATTTTGATTTACGTCCGTATATTTAATTGGAATTACTTACGTCAGTTTTGCTGTTAATTGAAAATTATTATAAATCTAGCTAGGTGGAGAAATGTTTGGAATGCCTTGGACTATTACTATTGTTTTATCGTTTTTTAAGGAGATAGCGTTATAAATGCTTGATCATTTTATATTATATATATTTTTTTGTATCATCATCAGTAATAATGATGATGATTTTAGACGACATATTTTATATTATATTTTATCATACGCGAATATAACTTATTAAACTGCAAAATTAATCGTTAACAAAGTTTAAACCAGCCCAAATGTCATACTCCTATACTCCCTGAGTTTTGGAAGTTATGTGTGTTCAATGTTAATTATTGTTTGCTTGAATTAAATGTATGAGAAGGTGTATGAATGTGCAAGAGGCAAAATAAGTGTGTCGTAGCTTGTGGCACTCAATAGTCTCTGCCGACCCCCACGGCATACATGCATGAGTGTATACGTATGTATGCTTTAGTGACTGCTTTGGTGGCGCAGTTGTAATTGCACTTGCCTTACAACTGCTGTACCGATGTCTCGGGTTCGATCCCCGGGTCAAGTATCTGCCTGGAGTCTGGAATTATTGTGCCCGGTATGACGATAGACTCGGCTCCTATCACATTATGGGACTGCAATAAATTCGGCGAAAAGTGGGTGTATTGGTTACACCTCTGCCTACCCCTTCAGGGATTATAAGCGTGAGTGTATATGTATGTATGTATGCTTTAAAGGCGAAGGAAAATACCTTTTGGAATTCTGCATGCCTTAAACGCTTAGTAAGAACTTTGAATCTTTGGCCAATTTGGTGGATTCTAACACTTCTCGTTGGAGGTGTCCCGTGCCCAGCAGTGAGACAGTATATAAGGCTGGTATTATTATTATATTTACTAATGATCATGATAAAAGTAAACTCATGCTTCCAAAGCCTAACCCTTATCCACTTAACAAACAACAAACTCCCATACTCACATCACGTCCACATTATTTAGTTAGACATAGCAAAAAAGCCTCCTCTCCCACGTCATTAGTGACCGAAACAGACGGACAGACGGGTACGTCTTATTCAAAGTCTATACGCATAAATGAGATGCTCAGTGTAGTGAAATATTAGATGCAAAGGCGATCCCGGGCAAAAATGTCGACGCGCATTAACATACCGATATGGCGGGGTATTCGCGTTTAGTGCACGGGTCTTGTGAAATTCTATGCGTTGATAGTAAATGTTGTGTGTCAATATACCTTGTGGCTGTTGGGAGAGTTTGTATATTTTAGATGGCTTGGACATCTTTTGGTTCTCCTCTTCTGATTGTAGGTAATGAAAGTCGATTGATGTAGTGTAGTATTAATGCGTAATCAGCTGGTATTTCAGAAATGTTGAAAGAAAAAAAATTATTTACTCGTTACATACATACAAAAGCCATTAACAGCCTCCGTGGCGCAGTTGGCGAGTAGCCGGCTGTGAAACGAGAAGCCGTGGATTCGATTCCCATACCGGAATAAATGTTTGTGTGACAGACAGATATTTGTGTCCAGGTCTGGGTGTGTGAGACCGAAAGTCTCCGTAATCCCTGATACCTACAACACAAGACTCTTATCTTAGTGTGGGATCGGAGCTATGTGTGTGACTGTTGGGTGTTATCTATTATCTATCTATTAAAAGCCCAAGCCTATATCCCTGAAGGGCTAGGAAAAGGTGAAATTAGTATGATAGGTGGCGATATTGCCGTGTCGCGTTAGCACAAATTCGAATCCCTAGCTGTTTATATGTGAATTTCTAACACAATCTAAAATGAATTAGCCATTTAAAGCTAATCCTTACCAGGTTTTCAGTATCGGTTAATATATAAATATTTTTTTTTATTCATTTAAAGGACAACCAATGTTATACAAAAAATATAAGTTACAGATTAGATAATATTACTCCATTTAAAGGTTATCACGAATATACACTGTAATAAAAAATCGATACATTTATGTATCGATACATTGGGCAACAAAATTGGCTTGTCACTAACATTCTGTTGATCTCATTATGAATTTCTGGTCATCATACTCAATACTGCACCTTGCGAAATAAGAGCGTTCCAGAATCGACTAAGGATTTCAAATGGAAATTTAATTCAAATAAACATTTTATCATTCGGCCCACATATTAAGCTTAGCATTCTGTATCATCAGAACTCGGTCATGGGCCTGGGGCTTAGTCTGTAGGATCTATAGTGGCACAACAAATGCAGGGTTCTATAATAGAAAGTTTCTCTGTAATGCAACTTGATTTAGGATCTTGTTGTGGAAATAAATGAACTGCGTTTCCTTCGCTGATTGAGAATATTATTTTATATTGTAATCTGTTTCTACAAAGATAAATAATTGATTTATTTGGCTTAGCAACACCTGAAATGATATTTGCATCGTGTTTATTAAAATCTAGTTATAATTCAACGACGCAGGAAGTCTCCAAAGTCCCGTAAAGTTAATTAATACTGCGGAATATAAAATAGTTATTTTATTCCAGTTCACATATAATTGCGAGAAATTAGAAATGTTATAAAATCCGAGGTAAAGACGGAAAAAGGAGGGCTACTAGAATTATTTTTATAGTTTCTTACGCTGTGTTTATTTATAATAAAATCTATGCTGTTTGTTATTACCTTTCTAATCTTCATTTCGCCGACATAGGCTTCATTTTGATGTCGCCTTATGAAAACACTCATGAAAACAGTTCAAAGATTTAATTTAAGGTAGAATTTGGATGTTTCAAGTCAATTAATGTGAGGTAACATTTGATATAAATGGGTGTATATATTGTGATGTATAAAAGAAAAACAAAATATTAAACCTTTTTATAAAATATATTTTCAAGCTCAAAGCAAAATATTCTGAACTGTTTAACTATGATTATATCAAAATCTTGTGTGCGGCTGTTAGTGATTGTGGAATCTTTGAACGTCTTGACCAATTAAGATCAGCCTTATCATACATACTATACATACATACCTTTATCCCGTAGGGGTAGGCAGAGACCATAGATTTACACTTTGCACGATCCTGACGTAGCATCAGCTTTATCTACTTTCATCTCTTCATGCATTTATGTCGGTTGACTTTTACCAGTAAAATACATGTTATTTAGATGCCCATGTTTTCCAGTTTATTATGGCGTTAATATTGTAAGTCGAACTGGAATTTTGAAATACATTAAATTAAACTTCGGTCCAACGTCATATATTGGCAGAACAACGTCTGCTGAGTCAGTTAACCTCTCATGACTCAAAAGGATAACGGTGTTCGGAAGAAGGTAATAAGTTACAAGCCAAAATCAATTTTATTTCCATAATGTTAAAGTTAAAAATCGCATGTAAGAACGGCGATTATTGCCTGTATTTGTCCGCTCCGCCGGCAAGCTTATACATGACTGGTTAAGAAAAAGTTTCATCATGGAATATTAAAAGAAACTAGGATCCACTCAACTAAATAGGACCAGTATTCCAGTGCGTAACTGTAAGGACGTTTAAACTAAAGGCTTCATGATCTACTGCTCCACATATGCCCATTAGCTCGGCGTCAACATTAAATGGATTACACCATTTCGCTTAACAAGTTGCTAACTGATGGTTCACTATAAACGTAGTTCGCGAAACGCAAGTGCTGCTAATGTTTTTATGGTGTAATGTTAAAATATATTGTACTTGTACGTAAACATGAAAATGATTATCACAATATTATGGAATAAAAATAAGCTCTGCAAACCATGAGTTTACTAGTAACATCTCTGCCTGTATATGTTCTTAAATATGTGATATTGAAGTGTATAAAGAACGTTATATACACGAAGTGTTCCGCAGTTTTTAATGGTATGTTTTGAAATCGATAATACCAAAGTTATAGTGTTTTAACCTAAACAATCAATCATTCGCCTAAATACCAGCCCTAGGGAAAGAAATCATCCTCTCTTTATCTTGTGTACTTAACCGATGATCTATATCTATAACTATACTTTGCTTTGCCTTGGCATTGCACAAGTCTATGGGCGGCGGTGACTATTTACCATCAGGTGGCCCGTCTGCTCGACTGCATATGGAAGCAACAAAAAAAAACTTTACTTAAAAGAAACCATACAACCGACGTCGATTTCCAAAGAATCCATTTATCTAAAATATTATCATAGCTATTTGCGTGTCACTGAACGGAAAATCTAAACAGCAAGAAATTACGCTGAGATGTGCCCGATTAAGGTCGCCGGATAAATCTAGATTTTGCTCGATGCACTCATAATTCCTGGGTAGATATTTAGCTGGTTGTCAGACCGTACGCGGTCGGTGGCTGGCTCACACTTTGCGTTCGTGTCGCTTCAGGGTATCTGTGATTAAAATTTGAAATGTACTGTCGATGGCACAAGTCATGACTTAAGCGATATATTGTAATTTATTCAATGAAATTATGATTTAAAATGAGCTTGTTTGTTATGTATGAATGAATGTTGTGTTCTGAAATAGTTTCTGCCCACTGATGTTTTACAAGTAGCTCATATAAAATATCGTGTAAAAAGTAACACATATTTAAATAATATAAAACACAAAAATTGTTTCTACCTATATCCGCTATAGACTATGAAACGACTTAACCGATTTCAATGATCCAACTTAAAAGATAGGCTAGTTTTAGATCCGAAAGGTGGCGCTGTTCGAGATCTAAATTTCTTATTTTTTCAACGAAAATTCGCTCCACAGTGAAGGCGGTTTATAGCAAGACAAAGTCTGCCCGGGACCACTAGTACTACTATATTCCACAAATAAAGTGGACGACACACTATTATGAAGAATTAAAATGAAATTTCCTAAAATCCCAGAAACGCATGGACATCCATACTAATACTATAAATGCGAAAGTAACTCTGTTTGTTTGTTTGTTTGTTTGTTACCTCTTCACGACTAAACGGCTGAACGGATTATAATGAAATTTGGTAAGGGAATAGCTTATATCCTGGAGAAGGACATAGGCTATCTTTTTCTCAAAAAACAACCTTGAAAGGGGTCAAATAGGAGTTCAAAATTTGTATGGGAAATCCATAATTCCTCGACTTAGGGATCTGTAAATTCATATTTAGGGTTTTGATAGGAAATAAAGAAATACGTGTTTCAACGTTTTTGAAAAATCATCCCTAAAAGGGGCAAAGTGAGGTTAAACTTATGGGGTATTCTTTAGATGCAATCTCAAGATTCAGGCACAACACCTGAGAGGCTGGACAATCGCTACAGGTGCCTCAGTGCAGAAGACTCCTTGGATTGTATACTTTTGCTCCCGAATATAACCTCCACGCAGGCGGAGCCGCGAGCAACAGCTAGTATTCCATAAGATAAAAAAATGGTGTTAATATAACACCATTTTTTCTTATCTAAGGATAAAGGAGTGCTATAGAAATTTATCAGCTCTATTGATGTACGTGGGTTGTTAAGCTAACCATTCTTATTACTTCCTGATTCCGAAGGATACAAATTTGTAACTCCATAGGGACAATATAAACCTTTATATTAAATAATTATAAAATAAATGGCACCATGTCAATAGGGTTGAATTTGGTATGAAAGTGGCTGCTGGCAACGCGAGCGTTTGGGAGACAAGAAAAGAATTTGAAAATATTTCATAAGTAATGTTAAAAATAGCTCTCGTTTTCCAATACGATTACTTAGTCGATGTTACATTTTGCAATCGTAATTAAATACTAAAGTGATTAGGTTACGCCACCGTAGTGCACTGTCCATTTGCCGTGGGATACGCACGCACGCAACTCGTTACGTCACTACCGATCACCGTGAATGCGCTAAGTGTAGTCTATAATTTATATTAGAAACCGAGTTTGTTTTCAATAGGGTATTTGACAATTTTTGAAAATTGATGGACATCGATAGAGGACTCTTCACTTATAGCTCCCGTAATACTTTTATTATTGAAATATACTCAATTTATATATAATCCGTGATTTAATTTATTCATATATAATTTCGCGCTAAAACGCGTTGTCACGTGACATTATGACGTCATCGCACATATACAAACATTCGTTACACCCGTGACACCTAACAACATAACAAATTATTTGCATTTATCTGTGAGTTTTTCCACAAAAATGAATGAGCCAGCATATAAATATTGTTCAATGCCTTTGTGTAAAAACTCGACACTAAATCCCGATAAATTGTTCATCCATGTGCCAAAATAAAAAGTTTTAAGAAAGAAGTGGCAGATTTCGACTATCAGCCTTTGTAATGCCTTCTTCCATTCTTTTAGAAGACTTGAAGACGAAATTAACACGTTTCCACGTCGAAAAATATGTTCTTCCTTACTATTTTATTTGTAGTAGGATGCAATGTTTATGTGCGATGTCGTCACGAGTAATGGCGGCCGGTATTGCAACGTTTTGGCACCGAGTGATACAGATTAAAAATTCTAAATTTTAATGACGAAAATAAAATGTTTATAATACATTTAAAATAAAAAAATGTAATGAATAAATATGTTTGCCCACTATCCTTTCTCCTAGTGCAGTTTTATATTTTTTGGTTACACCAGTCAAACACCCGATTGAATTTGTTATTGTGGCGATTTTGTAGAAATTGTTATGTAGTTTAAATATATACACAGTCAGGTCATAAGTATTGTCACACAGTAAAAACTTTTATTTTAGAATGCTGGCCACAAAAAAGTTTATTGAATTCGAATTTCAAATTGTTCATGAAAATAAAAATGTATACTATTTAGAATTTTACTCATTTTTAAATATGGAGTGGACGCTTAAAGAAGACCGTGTTGCAGTAATTGCGTTGCATCGTTGCGGTTACGCGCCAATTCAAATTTTTGACATACTGAAAAATTTTAATATAACCAAAAGATTCGTTTATCGTACCATCAAACGATACAATGAAGACTCTAGTGTAGATGACAGGTCAAGAAGTGGTCGCCCTCGGTCTGTTAGGACTCCAGCAGTGATAAAAGCTGTGAAGGCGCGAATTCAAAGAAATCCCAAACGTAAGCAGAAACTGTTGGCCCTTCAGATGGGGTTAAGCAGAACCACGGTGAAAAGGGTGTTAAATGAAGACTTAGGGCTTCGGCCATATCGAAGAAAAACAGGAAATCGATTTTTTTTCCGTAGAAGAGAGCTACAACAAACAAAATGATAAGGTGTACGCACACAGTAGTGAAGAAGCGAGCAACCGTATTCCGCGTGTCTAACGAGGTCATTTTCCATCCTCGCTCATGGTATGGTTGGGAGTTTCTTATTGGGGCTTAACAGAGGTACATTTTTGTGAGAAAGGTGTAAAAACGAATACAGTTGTGTATCAAAATACAGTCCTGACGAACCTTGTGGAACCTGTTTCTCATACCATGTTCAATAACAGGCACTGGGTATTCCAACAAGATTCGGCACCAGCTCATAGAGCGAAGAGCACACAAGACTGGCTGGCAGCGCGTGAAATCGACTTCATCCGGCACGATGACTGGCCCTCCTCCAGTCCAGATTTGAATCCGTTAGATTACAAGATATGGCAACACTTGGAGGAAAAGGCGTGCTCAAAGCCTCATCCCAATTTGGAGTCACTCAAGACATCCTTGATTAAGGCAGCCGCCGATATTGACATGGACCTCGTTCGTGCTGCGATAGACAACTGGCCGCGCAGATTGAAGGCCTGTATTCAAAATCACGGAGGTCATTTTGAATAAAATTTAGTGTCATAAGAATCTATGTTTTGTTAAGTTCATTTTGGTATATAAATGGTTACATAATGAATAAACTTGTTTCAATTATTATATATTAAGCATGTGACAGAATTTATGACCTGACTAGGTATATATTATAGTTTTGATGCATAATTCCAAATTCAAAATCAAAGGTAAAAAGAATATCCTAATAATTCAAATGATCATAATAAAGATGAATACTATAGTCTATAATTCAGTTAATATTACAAACATGAATAGATCGATATAAAAAAACATGCAGCTTTAAGAATCTAGTGCAAAAGTATCGTTTAAAAAGATGCGTGGTAAAAAAATAAATACATGAAATGCGTGGGAAGAAGAAACGAAAGTTAATATTTCAAGTAGCCACACAGAAATATCTCACAAGTACATACCGCGCCTAGACTGGTAACACCATTCGTCAAATCTATTGGCCTACTGTAATAGACGTTGGCCTATGCCCCCATAATGAACAGATATTTTATATATTAGTTTTGCATATCATATCTTAATTGAATAAGACTTAGGCTTGGCTGTAAGTAATCTCAACAGGATAGAAAGGTTGAATACCTGATATTAAGCAATAGCAGAAGTAATTTAGCGAAAGGTGACTTAGGGCAGGTAAATCAAACTGACCTACAACTGGTATGTCGTAAAGAAGATAACACGTTTAAAATTTTAACTGTTGTTTTTTATGGAAACAAAAACGGCGATGATGCAAATGACTTACCTGTTAGTAAACTTTTTTTTTTACATTAGAGGCAAAGTAAGGAGCAATTGATTGACGTGACAGTAAATGATTGCCAGCTATGAACACACACAACACCAAAATAATGAAGGATTATATAACAAATAAAAAAATGGGAACTGAAGATATTTGTTCAAGCTGCCCCTTCAATGTGGTTTTCTATGAAAAAGGTGTCATACATAAAGCCCATTCACGCTATAGACGCAACTATCTATAGCATGACTTTACTGTTGTAATTTTGGTTGACAATTCAAGAAAAGGTAGTTTTGAAACCAATACTGACCATCTAATAAAACCTTACCTATAAAATCTATATCTGAACCGAAATCTAGGCGTACAGCTGAAAGCTAAAATACCGTGACTCGAAGAACTAGATAGTAATGTATTAATCAAGAATCAACCGTTAGTTAGTCCTAATACGTAGTTAATCATCAATCATTAACGATAGAATGTGAAGATAGGTACCACAGTTTCCGCGTAATACATCAGCATTACGTAGATGCTGATATTATTTGAACTTTAGAGCTACTTTCTAAGATAGACACAGATGACACACATATTCTATAAGACCTATTTTTGACACACTTTTTGTATTTTTAATCTGAGCTATGTAACATTGATAACGTAAGCACTAAATTAGGCATAAACAAAATTATATTCTTGATATGAATTTTCAACACCTAAAACTCTTATAGCACTAAATTCATCAAAATTTAAAGATCCGAAAAAATAAGATCAATTATTTAACATCAATAAAAAACACTATTTTCTGTTCAAGGTTCAGGATTTTCGAATTTGTAAACTACAATTTACTAATTTGCTCAGAATTTATTTCGTGTAGTTTCATTGGTAAGGAGGTGACATGCCTCGTTGAAGCCGTTGAAGGTGTGGTCGTGAATGAATCACGGCACAAACCCGATGTCTTCGATGCAAATAAGTTCTGTGAAATTTAATACCATGGTGAAACATCGCGGTATCTAATTTTACGGAACTCTTTTATTTATAACATTGGGCATTCGTGATTTTTCAATTTAACAAATCGAAATATTAAATTACATTTCTTTTTCATTATGGTTTCTGCTTTTGGCTAACGTTTACTAGGGATTACAGCTTACAAGGTTATTTGATATTAAACAAATTGTATTTCTAGAATCTTCTATTCTTCCACAAATAACAATCGTAGAGTATTGTACGAATCGATTGTTTATTTACTCGAATGAATTGCTATTAGATTGCTCTTTTTCCATCGACAGTACTCGATTTAATTTGACATTAATTTGCAATGAATGGCCTTTGTTATTCAGTGTAATACAAACATTATTGAGTGCTTGTATTGTTACAATATCGTATCGCTTGCAAAATGTTATATTATGTATGTTGTTGTGAAACTTTTTTGCCACCGTGCCGAGTTCGAGTGGGCGTGAATTGGATGCATTCATTCGATAGTGATTAGGTGACGCGTGTTATGATATCGATATGTGGTAATAATACACGGTCCTGACTCGGTCAAACCTACACAGTAACATATACTCCTGACCCCACCAAACCTGTATCGTACATACATATACAATCACGCCTGTAATTCCCGAAGGGGTAGGTATAGGTGGAACCAGTACACCCACTTTTCGCCGAATGTCGATCCCATAATGTGATTGGGGGCGACCCTATCGCCTTACTGGGCACAGGTTCCAGACTCCGGGCTAATACTGAGAATTTCTGGATAGAAAAACCCAATATCACTTTACCCGACCCGGGCATCGAACCCGAGCCTTCAGCACAGTAGTCATAACGCATGCGCAATTACAACTGCGCCACCGAGACCGTCTGCCAAACCTGTAAAGGTTTCGAGAAATACTAGAGAGTATGAAACGAATATTTGTATAAACATTTGTTTTGATGCGGGTATCGAACCTGCGGTCTCTCCTCTCACAGCCGACAACTCGCCCACTGCGCCACAGAGGCTGTCTATATTTATTAACTACTATCTGCAGCCGGCATGCTTTGTAATGGCACGTAAATTTGATTAATAGCGATCCGTTGAACGGTATTGAAGTTGATGTTCTGCAGCGCCATCTAGTGAGTTCTTCTTATTTTGGGCCAGAAACCATCGCGGTCGTATTAAAAAAAACTCACCAAAGTGTCATCATAATCGGACGAATAGTTTAGGAGTCAATAGAGGACAAACATACTTACATTGATTTTTATTTATATAAATTAAATATTGATACATTATACGTAGACCGCGATGAATAGTACAAAACGGTAAGTGGGTAAGTGATCTTCACTGCCATAAGCACCCACAATACCAGAAGCATTATGGGTGAGTTACCGGCCTTAATGGAAAGGAACAGGATTGGGGAAAGCAAGGAGTATTTGGGCCTTCTGAAATCAAACTGATCGACGCAACAAACCTTTTTTTAACTTTGGCTTTCCGTGAAACAGTGATATGTCTTATCGAGACGTCCAATTCATTCATAAAACTATCTACAATTAAGTTCTGTTACTTTGAAAAGAGAAATTACCAACTCTTCATCTTAAACTAACACATATAAAAGATATTATACTCCACGCACCTAATGAAATATAATCTGAGCTCGGTAAATACCGTTTATTCAGATTGAACTAATAAATACAAGAGCTTATGTCACTGCGGACATGGAGTAAATGTGTAGATTTATTATAATATAGTAATGGTGAATTTAAATATATACGACCTTTCCGTATTGCTGGTGGCCGAGCGCCATCTCTCATCAAAGACGGTAATGTTTCATTGTAGAAATGAATGGAGGTGGGACTTGGTGGATGCGGTAGTTGAGCGAAGGTTGATTCTATAGGTGGAAAATCAATCATAATCATAATCAATATTATTTATTTATGTAAACAATATTTTAGTTAGAAGCCATTCAAAACTGGTAGAAGGTTTAGCTGTTAGATGACAAGAAGAATATGCATGACATGATTCGTGGCATCTCGAGATGGGCATTATAATGCATGTGTAAGCGAAATAGTTATATGTTCCCACTACAAGCCCACAAAAGATACGATTTCTATATTTTGTTAGTAGTAGCACTTTTATAAAATATTTATTACAATTCAATATAGTACCTCTTAGGCGACGCACCCCAATTTACGACTATGTTTTATGTGCAATAAGATTCCAAATTGAATGCTGGTAATACAATGTATTAAATAATACATACATACATTTTATAACTTAAACATGTCATGTTTAAGTTATAAAATATTTACATTACATTCATCTAACTACATACAAAACAAATAATATAATGATACATACACACAGTGATGTCATATCTGTCACATTAAAAATCCACAAATGCCATATCCACCAGAGCTCAGTTCATTTCACACGTGCGCCAGCGCAGCCCGACTCATTCTAATTAAGCAGCTAGCCAGATCTATAAGATATGGAAGCATTAGTGAGATTTATACCTAGTACTGAATAATGAGATAAAGCTAATGGCCCAGTGTGTACATTCAGATTCCAACAGTCAAGTAACGCTGGAAAATCTAGAAATAATTATATTATATTAATATCGAATTTACGCGGCTTGTAAGTGGTTTTCCGATTAGGGTTATCGTTCGACATCCCTATCGCTCCTGGTGGTAGGATATTCATATCCGCCCGGATAGCGACCACCGTACACAGGGTGAAAAACGCGCCATAGTGGCACACGCAAGTGTGTCGCGTTCCGGGATCGGCCAGTGTACATCCGGTTTTCGTCGGGGGTCTTGAGTTGGGGTACATTGTTTGGCCGTTTGGAGGCCTTCTGAGTACTCTGACACTAGACCCTCGACCGCTTCTTCACCTTCTTGCCCATGGCGTAGTGTGAAGAAGCAGGCCGGCATGATTGTGTTGAGAAGCGGGGGATGGATCGTCTCTCGCTACTCGATACTCTAATTGGACCGCACTGCGCTTACCATCAGGTGCAGTGCGGTAACTTTGCCGTGCCAGAATAAAAAAAAAAGACATTCGTCGATTAGATGAAAATTTCACTATTCGATTGATTCGCTGTACTATACTGTACATCATATTATATTGCATACTTTTATCTATCAAATGACAGTTTACAGAACAAAACACTTACATTTGAACCATAAATAAAATAAATAAATAACACCCAAGAGTCACACACATAACCCCGATCGATAAAATACGAGTCTTGTGTTGTGGGTATCAGGATCTACAAGACTTTCGGTCTCACAACAAGAAATCGTAAAAACTAGCTATTTTAATAATAACAAAATTACCGTCCACACCTAACATTGAACCTAGATTGTAACATCAACAAAACCCTAATACTGCACTTACAAATTTATATGACAATATTTAATTTTCGTTGTGTCATCTTTATTATGTAGCTGGCCATCAGTATTTCTAGGATAGGCTATGATCTTACTATCTGAAAAAGTCAAACGCGATAATAAAATTCAATCTATATTTAATATACTTACAAATTTATAATTTATCCTATTAAAATCCCATATTTGTACATATTTATTTAATTAAATCAAGTATCAGTTTATCTTAGTTAAAATGAATAACTATATAAATTAATACATTTCGCAATAAAACTAATCCAGCTTCAAAAGAAACCAGTCGAGCTAGGAAATTCACTTGATCTACTTATGCAATATTTAGGAATCTGTGTGAGTCAGTTTTCCTTTAACGACTTGTTATAAGCGAAGTGGCTTTTTGCCTCACGTATTTACTGCTATAATTTAAACATGTTACAATTTGTTAATATTAACTCGATTTCCTTAAATGTAATGTTCATTAAGTCAATGAGCACTAAAAATAAAATACATACTATTTATATTATAATTAAATATTATAGAAAGTTAAGTTTTATATTTCTCATGATTATTAAATTTGTTCAATATAAGAATATTTCCATAAGAAAGCAATGTGCAAACTGCAAACAAAACAAACTGCGATATTGAAATTTTAACGTAACATAAGCTCCTGCTTGTATCATTGAAAGGGTAGACAGGGTGGAACTAGTAACTTCGTGGTTAAGCAAGCTTATTTCTGTCCTATTGTGTGTTAGGTGGCTAGTCCATGGCCAAATTAGGCACAAATTCCAATACCGGGCAACTCATATGAGATTCGAAAATTTAAACAGGTGGCCTACCACCATCTTAGAGCAGTATTGATGTAATACTACAATGCACAAATGCCTTCATGGTAGGCAGTGGCTTTGCTGTGTCCTGGCATTGCAGAAGTCTATGGGCGGCGGTGACTACTTACCATCAAGTGGCCCATCTGCTCGTCTGCCTTACCAAGCAGTAAAAAAATGCGAATTCATGGTACATAATCGCATTGTAATATTACAACAAGACTAGATATTGGTAGGCTGGTTGAATTCATGATGGTCCGAACTGACACTTGAACCTAGGACCTCACCACTATCTCAGTCTATGCACTTCCAGTGTCCAGTAAAGCTAAGATTATACTACACGGAACCAAAACAAGAACCATTGAAAAACAATTTCACGAAGGTGTGACTGCTGTCAACGACAACGAGATTAATCTATTAAAAAGTCGTTCGAAACGTGGAACAACAGTTTGTTTCGGGTTAACGGGTGATTAACAAATAAACAGTATCGCATTAGTGTCGTCTATATCACTGGAGAGATTATGTTGCGCAAGCGGTGGGCGCTCGGAATGCACCGAGAATATTTCCCTATTTAATTTAATTAATGACAATGTAATAAATTTTTATATGATCGTAAATCTGTGTAAAACAAAATACCTCGCCGTTTATATATGTTTTTATGATAATTTCCAAGTTTTTTGGTTTATATGACATGTTTTGCTGTAAATGACCGTGTTGAGATGTTATTGGCTGACTTATTGGGACAGTGTGATGGGAAAAGATCGAATCCCACCTGTTTATAGATAAAAATCTGATAACAATAATGTAAATATCGAATCTAATTTGATCAATTAATATATTTTTTTATCAAAAACTATTACAAATTTTTGGAGTCACTGGTCCATAAACTGAAATTAATATTATATTGATTTTAGACCATTAATTATTTCCCATGTAATTTTAAAGTAAGAAAGAAAGCTTTAATTGGCCTGCATTGTGTGGTAATATTTGAAGTACATAAGTAATAGCTGAATTTTCAATGCAAATTAACATACTAATTAATAATAAAAAGTTATATGTCCTTACTTAGAAATCAGAAGTTTTTATATTTTATTTAAAAATATCTTGTTAATTGAATACACTGTAGTAACTAATATTAAGCAAACTCGTACCCTAATCTTCTATCACAAGATGACTTTAAATATCACCTACCCTAATGCTTAATGTCACTGTCCTGTCAGATCAAATAAAAAAATTGACGCAAAAACCGCCAACAAGTTTCGAGCACACGAGGCGACGTAACAAGAAAACCACCGAGCCAGTTATGAAAATCAACGCAAGCCGCGGGGGGTGTGTGGGCAGGCCGCCCCGGCTCTCATTGCAATATCTCGACTGTTTTGATAATATTTTCTTTGAGGAGCAAATTTAAAGAAAATAAAAATGGTGTTATATTTTTGAGGTGACTTTGGTCAGCTACTTGTAAATTGTCAACCGATTGTCTGAGCATTAAACTTATACAAATTATACAGTATAAAATTAGTTCGTCAATGGCATCAGAAGTTAGAAATAAATGGTTCCATTAAAATTCTATTTACTCCAATAATATGGGCGACGGGGTTTTTAACTTTGGCGATACGTTACCCATAATCTTCTCTTTACGTAATATTTCTGTGTATACCACCACCTTTTGGCCACAGCCTGTATACACTTATTCCTGAATACCACCTTTTTGCAACAGCCTGTATAAAATAATTCCTGAATACCACCTTTTTTCAACAGCCGGTATAAATAATACCTGAATACCACCTTTTTGCAATAGTCTGTATAAAATAATTCCTGAATACCACCTTTTCGCAACAGCCTGTATAAAATAATTCCTGAATACCACCTTTTTGCAACAGCCTGTATAAAATAATTCCTGAATACCACCTTTTTGCAACAGCCTGTATAAAATAATTCCTGAATACCACCTTTTTGCAACAGCCTGTATAAAATAATTCCTGAATACCACCTTTTTTCAACAGCCGGTATAAATAATTCCTGAATACCACCTTTTTGCAACAGCCTGTATAATCTTAATCCAAGCTGTGATACATATGACTACTCTGCATTTTTGCAACACTCCACAAAGAAGCTATCAAAATACAAATGTTAAAGTCGTAAAATTATTTTAAGACACATAGACATATTGGAGTGAATTTATAGCTTGTAAACGTCTAAGCGTGAATTCATGAGCGCATGCGAGCTGGACCGTAGCAGCGTTTGTACAAATTTCGCATAATTATGCTCTTCTCGGCGGGAAGCGGACACCTATTTTATTACTAGACAAATTTTAGCACATATTTTCAACGGTTTCAATAAAACTATAGCATTTGACTTTAATTATTTCAGTTTATATGCTCAATAGCTACAGGATCGTTGAAAATATAAAGACGTTTATTAGTTTTTACGTAACGGGGAAGTGAATATCGAGATTATCTATATACACCCTGATGTTGGCGAACAAGCTTACGGCGCGCCTGATGAGAAGCGCAGTGCCGTCCAATTAGAGTATCGAGTCTCCGGCCTAGCATCACTCCGGTCAAGCAGAAACTTCCGTAATGTAGACATTCTACAAAATCTGGACTACTTAAAATAATATTTATAAATCATTAAACTTGTATTCACCTTGTAAACTTGAAATACTGACTAGATTTGGCGGTTTCATTTGAACTACTCATAAATGATGTTTTAGTTCCAAAAACTATTTAATTCATTAAGCCATTAGCGTGTTTTTATTAATATACATGTCCTTAATGTCTCTTAAACTAAAACACTGATCTATTAGTTTTACACCCGCTTGTATAATTAATGAAGCCGATCTGGCAATAAAATAAATTTCGACAAAAAATCAATTAAATTAAAAATATCACGCCCACTTAGAATTATTTAAATTCTGTCACCAAATGTCGGCGGTTTTTTAGAATTTGGCATATCATCGACACCTCTTTGGAAATTCGATATTCAGGGGTTTGAGCATTTAATCAAAGTTTTTTTGTCGATTGCCTGAGCGTTCGTAAATGTAAAAATGTTGTGTTAATATTTCAAGTCTCGCACTAAATAAATGAAAAACATTTTCGGAGTTCTGTGATGTCATTTTCCTGCTTGGACATAGTTGCTAAATTGTTATACACAGCTTATTTTTTATGTACTTTTAAATGAGACTGTTTAAGTAAATATTATAAATTAGCCATTACAAATTACAATATTACTAAGACAATGCAACTTTGACTTTTTGACAGAATCATTTTGTAATAATGTTTGAAATACACAAGTGAAAATTTATGATCTTTTTAGTAAAATCTATAGATAAATAGGTAAATTATAGGTAAAGATTTAAGCTTTTTTTATTTTGTGTATATACACAAATACTATTTCTTTTTATAAATAGAAAGAAATGGTATACGATGAAATCTGGTGCTTTCCTGAAAAAGTACGAGTATGGAGTAAAGTAAGTATGTAGTAATAGTAATTTTGATTATTAGGTCTGGGAACTGTCCTGCGTTAACGATTCAACGATTTCACACCGAACTACCTTATAAGAATATAATTATTGAATTAACTCCACGATTATAGCCTCGGTATGGTACGAGCATGGAGTCCAAACCACATCGTATCGGGTGACTGTTCCGCGTGATCCTGACGTAGTGATGCGGGCTTTGGCTTTGTCTGGAATGTCGATGATTATTTCGGTATATTGTTTATTGATACATGTTCTTTGACAATAATTCTTGCGCCCTACAGCTTAAAACGTCAAACATTTAAAAACATTCATAAAATGTAGTAGGAAGAATTCTTGAACCCTATGAAAGAAAAAACTAGATTTTATACCAGAAAATATTATGCAGTTACGGTCGGAGCTGAAAAACCAACGCAAGCGGAGTGGAGAAAAGCCAGTAGTATATAAAAATGTGATTTTCAAGCCACTAATGGCCGTTGAATCTTTCATGCCTTTTTAACCGGCTTAAAAAAATGGAGGAGGTTCTCAATTTGTCGGAATCTTTTTTTATGTATGTTCCCCGATTACTCCTAGACGCCTGGACCGAATCGAGAAATTCTTTTTTTGTGTAAAAGGGTATTTCCCGGGTACTTCCCAGGGTATAGGTTCCATTGGCACCAAGTCAGGATCTGATGATGGGATCTCAGAAAAATCGAGGGCAACCTACAAATTTTATAGGGACGCATAATTTGTTTTTTATTGAAGTCGGTGTACTTTTTATGAATTAAAAAACTTTTACAATTATCCAAATTCAGTTTATCGACAACAAAGACAGCTCATCCCTGCCACAGGGCATCGCCGCTGCACCACTGACATGCGTTGACACTTCACATGCGCCCGCGCATTGCAATACCAATAAAATTCACGTATTTATGCACCACTTGCGCCTACATGCACGATGAAATGTATCAGTATTTCAACACGTTTAAAAGATACAAAATTTAAGTTAAATAATGTGATTGTCTTTAGAGATAAACACAATCGACAAACAGTTCTTGGTTCTTCAAATATATACGATTTAAATAAAATCAAAACTTATTAAGGTCAATCGATTTTCCCGTGACTAAAATTATTAATATAAGAATAATACTTAGCCTTTACCCCTAGGGGTGTTGAGTAGCGAGAGACGATCTATCTCCCGCTACTCAACACAATCATGCCGGCCTGCTCCTTCACACTACGCCACGGGCAAGAAGGTGAAGAAGCGGTCGAGGGTCTATTGTCAGAGTACTTAGAAGGCCGCAAAATGACCAACATTGTACCCCAACTCTAGACCCCCAAAAAATTCCTATAATAATAAGAATTATAAAAATTCTTCGCTGAGTCCAGTTTTAGTCTAAAGTTAAAATAAAGCGTCATAATAATACTAGCCCTGTATTAAACATTGTCCCACTGCTGGGCACGGGCCTCCTCTACTAATGAGAGGGGTTAGGCCGTAGTCCACCACGCTGGCCTAATGCGGGTTGGCAGACTTCTCATACCTTCGAAAAAATCTCAGATATGCAGGTTTCCTCACGATGTTTTCCTTCACGGTTAAAGCAAGCGATAATTAACATTTTAATACACACATAACTTCAGAAAAGTCAGAGGTGTATGCCACTTGGGTTTCGAACCTACGACTTGCGTCGTGACAGTCCGTACCGCAACCAACTAGGCTATCGCTGCTAATGAATTAATAAAATAGAATTAATTAAATTCTATAATGGTAGTATAGGATGCAATTCTCAAGCGTAAATATGTTTTACTTCATTTCAATGTTACATATTGAAATGAAGTATAACATAACAGAATTGACACTATTATTTACTCTAATATTGATGTTACTCCGAATTATTTAAAACTACTATAGATTTTTATGAACAAGACACTGAAATGAGAATAGCCCTTATTCTTCGACCAAAGATAAAATACTACTTACAAGTTTATACATAGCAACAATGGCAACACTGTCGAATATGAGAATTTCCATAACCAAATGCGGCAAATTTTATTGACATTTGTTTCTTAGCGATGCAGAGTGACTATAGTTAAAGATGGCAATCTGAATCCTTCTAGGAATCACATCCTACTCTGAGACAATTCTGGAGGTTTAGTACAATATATACTCGCAACTGATGTATTAAAGCAATGTAAAGAATTTATAATAAACAAAAGCCTGAAAGGCTCAACAATAAACCACAATTAACGCCGGCATCCCCATTTAAATGGCCACAATTTTAACGAACTTCCAGAAAGAATATGCAGTTTAATTATTGAAACTAAAAGTATTGCATAAATCGGCACAGACAATGAAGTTTTTAATGAACAAAGAGCGAATTCAAAGGTCACTAAAGACCTTTATGGTCAATTAAAAAGAAGATGGTCAAGACCTCGATTCTGAGCGCGAATTATTTTAACTTACATACTATTTTGAATACTTTTGTGTTAAATACGAATATGGAGATACCGCTTTCCATAAAGTAGGAAAGTCTGTTGAACTGTTTTTTGTTTTACTGTGGTATTTCTACAAAACATGGTATGCCCACATACTTCTGCAGGATTACATCAACTATAGGACTGATATTTAGCGATCGATATATATCATTCAGTCTTTGATTTGAAATCTTAGAATTAATAATTTGCTTTTTTGTTTAATATAATTCTTATCAGCTTGACATACCAATAAAAATACTTTATGTAAATATAACACTATGTAAAATGTCAAACTTATAAAAGCATTAAAATTAAATGCGTAATATGAAAATAAGGGTTCATTATCGTAGCGGTGAAAGTAGATTCATAATCAAAAGGTGAAATCACTTCACCGTAATAACAATCAAAAGTTGAAGTGCTGAGAAATATTACTGGCGCTCTCTTAAAAAATAAAAGTCACCGTAAATAAAGCAATAAACATAATATTTTATGAACATTAAATCAGAGCAGTTGCGAAAACGAAGCGATAACTATAAAAATACTCTAAAATAATACCACCAATTAAACTCAATTACAAAGGAAAGTGAAGGCATCAACGGAATGCAGGTCACAAATTTGGAATCATTTTTTAATTACCCTAAAAACTACGATCAGACTAAACGAAACCCTTAACCTCTTGAAATAAAATTGAAAATGCTTTGAAGGTATCTAAACGTGCAGAAACTAATGGCACTACAAATACTTCCATCTCCCGTGTGCGTCCCAAGTATTGTGCGGGATGTTTATTTTCCCTTGTACCACTGGCGGTTACCTTATTCCTTTTAGCCTGGACAATTTTTAAATGGCTTATGTTTGATACCATTATTGTGTGCCAATCAGCTTGAATTACAATGTCCTTTACGTACGACCGGGCTGTGGAATCATTATTTTTATATTTTTGGTTTGTTTTCAACGGGGCAGATGTAAGTTTTATTTAGATTAGCTCTGTTACCTTTCTGAGTTTAGGCCATTTGAATGGGTCGAGGTTTGATTTAATATATTCTTTGTCTCCTTTTGGTATAATCTTGTGATTTAAGTTAACAATGCTGAGAAATGGGGATACATTTAAGTACAATGGTGATATATAAGTACTAGCAATTTACTGCGATATTAGGAATCTAATGCTTTTACCTGAATACTTACTTTAAAGGACTAGGTTGTGTGTACCAAAATAAACGTTAAGTTAATCGATATTGAAATCGATTAGCATCCATATTCACATCATAAAATCAATGGTAATATATTTTTAAATTCCGAAGCAATTCTAAATTCAAAATCTAAGACATTAGCGGCCATTAAAACCACTAATTGAGATGTTAAGGACAATTTTTAACCCGCTTGACATTACGCAAAGTCGTGAACGTTTGTGAGTACATTATAAATCTTATTGTAAGCTCTCTTATCTCGTACGCCGAGGTAGCTGATATAGCTGTGTCAAGTTGATTGAGAAATTTAAATATAAAACAAGTTAAATGTATCGACATCGGTAAAGACAGCTTTCGCTTTTTATCTGTAAACACTCATACTGGATGACCGTTGTTGTATATTTACGAGCACTTATTTCGGCCAGTAGTATTTACGCTTTCATAATATAACTAATATTGCCTTTTTGGGTTAATAAAAATGTTTAAGATTATTTCCCTACAGATATTGTAAGGGTTATCTATTTGGTACTTTTGTATGTATCTATGTTGAAAAGGGTTTATATTTATGCGTACTTTTGTGTAATGTAATTGTAAGGAATTCTAAATATGTATGGCGAGAATGTTGAGAAGCCAGAGCACAGTTTTATCGTGATATCCAATACAAAACATTATTCTAAATGCATTTGAAACAGCTTGATATGTTCATAATGCAGCTAAATTATATTCAAATGAATAATAATAATTTTGAAAATAATGTTTTCTCATAATTTAAAATAAGAACTACATTATATTTATTGTAATAAGGTTGGAAATAAAATGATTATTCAATTAAACGCAATCAAGTAAGACTTATGCCCGATTCAAAAGATAGATAGCGTGAAATTAAATTTCTAAAACTCATTAAAATTTATTTGGTACTTCTACGACATGTGTGGCGACGAAATGGACAGTTATCGACAAATCTCTTAATTAAGCACGAGGCTTTTATTTTATTGAGTAATCTGTGTCGTATGGACACAGATTAATTAATTGCACATATTGTACTAGTTCATTCTTAGTACAGGAATTTTACGTAACTACCTCAGGAAATCGACTGGACTGCCTGTCGCAGTTGTAATTGCGCATGCTAATCAAATCATTTATTTCGTAAATTAGGCCACTATGGGCACTTTTTACTTCGTACGTCTACTGGTGCTTCGGAAATGCCCACTGGTCTAGGAAACTACTGTGCTCATGTATCGGGTTTGATCCCCGGGTTGGGTAAAGTGATATTGGGTTTTTTCTATTTAGAAATACTCGGTATCGCCCCCTTTCACATTATGGGACCGTAATAAATTCAGCGAAGAGTGGGTGTACTGGTTTCACCTCTGCCTACTCCTTCGGGGTTTACAGGCGTGAGTGTATATGTATATACCTCAGGAACAGTTCCAAGATATTTAAATGGTACGAGACGACATACCGTAATTAATATATCTTGTATAAGACTAGGAAATTAATCTGGCTTTTTCTGATGAACCTATTCGTAGCACTACCTACAGAATTAATAATTAAACCATATACAAGGAAAAACATACCAATAGCAGCATAAATAGCCTATATGGGAGGTAGCGTACTACTATACTGGACTGTCGGAACGAAAGTCGTATGTTCGAAACCAGCCAAAATGACTCCTGACTTACCAAAGTTACATGTGTATTTATTGTTTACTAGCTGTTGCTCGCGGCTCCGCCCGCGTGGAGGTCATGTTTGGGAGAAAAAGTATATTATACAAAATATTTTCATGCGTTTAACTTAAAAAATGAAGGAATTTCATAAAAACTTTCACCACCTATTTTACCCCGTTAAGGGTGGAATTTCCAAAAATCCTGAAATATATATTTTTAATTTTTAACTGAAAGGCCAAATACCAATTTTCGTGCGTTTAATTTCAAAAATTACGGATTTTCATACAAACTTTACTACCTCTGTTTTACCCCCTTAGGGGTGGAATTTCCAAAAATCCTGAAATATATATTTTTTATTTTTAACTAAAAGGCCAAATACTAATTTTCATGAATTTAACTTCAAAAATGACGGATTTCCATACAAACTATCATCCCCTATTTTACCCCCTTAGGGGTGATATTTCCAAAAACCCTTCCTTAGTGGATGCCTACGTAATAAAATGTACCTACTGTCAAAATTTCAAGTCTCTAACCCCAGCCGTTTAGGCTGTGCGTTGATCGATCAGTCAGTCAGTCAGTTTCTTCTTTTATATATACGGATTGAATAATTGTACTTATTTGCTTTAACGGTGAAGGAAAATATCATGAGCAAACATGCATACCCGAGAATTTTCCTAAAAATTTCAAATGTTTTTTATGTCTACCAACCTGTGTTAGACCAATGTCGATTAAGGCCTAACTCCTTCCATTAGTAGAGAAGGCCCGTGCCCAGCAGTGGGGCAAGTTTACAGGGCTGATGTTATTATGCATACAAAAAAATATCTTGTCGCAAAAAACCCTGTCCAATTTCATCAGGGTGCCGATGCAGCATCAATCAGGCAACACTTCTTCCAATAATAAAGTAAATCCAACATCAGATCCAAGCACTGTTTCTACAAATGTACTTCTCAGAACTGAGTTCCGTTGCGTGTACCTTTTAATGATAACAAAAGAAAAAAATCGCACGCGACTCGTTCAATACGATATCTAATAAATAAAGAGGTCCATTATGTTCCCGAGTGTACATTCCAAATTTAGTGATTAAATTGTTTTGTTTACGAAAATTGTTATTGTGTTCACAATTTATTAATATAGCGTAAATAAAAACGATAAAATAAATCACCATGATACTTATAGATTTTGTTGGTGATAAAATATTTCATACGCGCCTGAGTAATTATAAAATACTTTATATAGTAGTAAAATGTTATTCTTCACAAAAAAAATCAAAAGGGATCGACAAAGCCACCACACAAACACTGCATCGAATCCATGATCCCTCTAAATACCCGTTTGAATATGTTAAAATTTTGAAGGAGGCTTCCAATCGAACACCACCCGAAAATCTTCATTTGAACGACTCAATAACAAAGTAATTTATATTAATGATTGACCAAAGATAATAAGACAAACCACAAGAATAAAGTCATTAGCGAAATCTCTAAAACTAACACAGTTTATTCCAAAGGCAATAACAAAGAGTTATCAACCTTAATACGCGGTATTTCGGTTGGCAATTGTTATGTATATCGTCTCATATTCCGAGCACCATTTATCTTAGTATTGGACATGAATGCAATTAATCAAGTGCCGTTGTCACGTCCGTAATATAACGAAGGTAAAGAAAGGAAGAGGATATTTTTTTTAACTAATTATCGAGTGCGAGGTCTCGTACTTTTTGGCCACTTAACACCTTCAGTGCCAATTTGTCGGTCCTACAGTTTCATATGAACTTTGGCATTTGTTCGCATTTTCATTATTGCTTTCATTATCGTGTTTTTATTCTTCGTTGATTTATTTCTTGGCATTTTCATTCTTGTTTTATCACGCCGTGTTGTGTTCGTTTTGCGTCATGTGTCGTTTATGCCGTGTCGCTCTAATTTCTTTTATTTTTTAGATCATGTCGTACTGGGATCGTTTTTTTAGTTTTAACTGATACCACTCTGATGTTTGCATATAATGCCGTTGTAGAGATCCATAAGTATAATATTATAATCATAATTTTTATATTAATATTAACTGCAACTGGCACAACTAAAATTATTGCTACGTTTTTCAAATTTAGAACCCGTGGGATTAATCGATTGTCCAATTCCAGAAACAAATTCGTTTCTCATAGGATATTTATCCACAATTTAAAGTTGGCTAGAAAATGAATTCTCAACTTCCTTTGCTAAAGGATTTGCGATGTGGCTAGTTGCTAGGGTGTCCTTTTGTACAAGCCCCTTGGTACGTAGGGACCTCACACTCGGTGGATCAATTCACGTTGAATTAAATGCATTTAATTAATTACGATTGCTATCTCGACCGGTCTTCGGAGGCTGCAATTAGTCGCGGTGTAGTTGGACCCCGGTCGCAGTACCGATCCTTTGTTACATGCCAATTGATAGCGCGGATATTTCCTGCCGGCAGTCACATGCTTCTAATATTACATTAGACGTATGCGCAGATGGAAGAGTTCCTGCGTTTTGCATGTGTGTAATTTCCATTTTTACAGCAGCATGTGTATTTGGTGTTGACGGATTAAAATTTCACGTAACATATCAAAATCTTAAGTTATTATTATTTGGTACTTTATAGTAACTAGATATACGAGATGATTCTATTTTAAATTATGATCTTTGATTGAAAATTCCTGTTCCGTTTCATATAACTCACTTTCATTGACAACTCTTTCAATGTGATCCTTTTCCAGAATATCTTTTTTAATATAATTATTTCTTTCGCAGATGTCGGCTATCGATCCCGACTGTGGAGTAAATGCTATAGTAAACTACACCCTGGCCGATAGTTTCGCGAAACCCCAGTTCTCCGTGAAGCCTGACAGTGGAGAGCTTTGCGTATCGTCGCCTTTGGACTATGAAGCTTACAGCGACTTCGAGTTTCCTGTTATTGCTACTGATAGAGGTAAGATTTTGCTTATATTTATTTATACACTTTCTGTACATATATACGATAGGCGGACTTAATTCCAAAGGAATTCTCTCCCGGTTAAGGTGGTGCAGAGATAAACAGGTGCATAAAGATAATGCAAAAATATATTTAAAACAAACCAGGACATACATAAATACACTAGCATACACACATATTTATTACTTTACTTTATGATGTTTATAATTATGTAATCAGTAAGTTAAACCGATTGATATGATGGTGATACTATAGTCAAAACTATCATTGTATATACATTGTTCAGCATAATTCATTTTTTTTATCTGAAATAATTGTAGTCAGTACTTTAAATTTCGACCTTTACGCCATCTAAACTAAGGTATCTATGGTGCGTTTTCTACTTTTATAAGACGTTTTGTTCTAATTGCTATATCAAATAAAAGCAATTGGATGACAATAAGTCAATATATATTTTAACCATCGTAATCCTCTTTATCCATAAGAAATGCAAAGTTATGCGAGATCCACTAATTTATGAGATAATTTATTTGCAACTTCCCGACGATTCCAAACACTTGCTTCAATTTGCTTAGTAGGTTAACGACATTCCGACAGTCAAGACCATTATCGTAGAGTTCTCGACTAAATTAATACCTAAGTAATTAGTTTTATTGATAACAGGTACGGTGTACAAAACAGATAACATCATATCAAACGTTGAAGTTGTTTATGTTGTCTTTTTGCCCTACTTCGAATAAGGGCCTGTACCTTGACCGTTTGATAAATATGACATTGAGTTCTGATATACCACACTTGTGGTTTTTTTTATTAAAATATTAAATATGTTCAAAGTAAACATAAGTTACTTAAGTTGTACGTGTCTATTTAAGTTCAATTTTAAAAACCTATTAGGCACATAATTTATACGAAAATATACTTAAATATGACATTTATAATATAATAAGTTTTTTATTACTTTCGTGACATTTCCGAGCAACTCGAATCAAATGTAGTGGAATATGAGTGGAATAAGTCAAATTAAACAGATTATATAATTACAAATATTATTATATAACAAGTGAAAATTGTATATATAATATTTGGTTGTAATTTATCACTTCAGATTAAGAATAAAAACTTATCGATCGTATCAACACATCAATCGCTTGGCGAAATTTTCATTGGTTTAAAAATAATCCAGTGATGATTCCCAAATAAATTGCTCAAACGTCTCCTCTCTCAACACCAGCTGATTTATGGTGCGAGAGTCCAACGACTATTACTCCTTTAGAGTTTTTATTTTTGTCCAATCGCTTGGAAACTTTGTGTCGCCAACGGCTAAAGGTTTGGGAATTTGGGAGCCGTTTTCGGCTCGTGTGTATGTTTGTAAATTGAATGGGAGACATGCAACGGTCCAAGAATGCGTACATATATGTATAAAGTGCATAATGTGGGCATTTACGGGCATAAGATCACCTTACCAGAAATTGTTGTATAATATTGAAACCGTACATTATATATTTAAAAGACTTTTGTTTACCTTTTAAAATGAATTTAAACTCTGTTAATATTTTACAATTTAAAACATCATTGTATAAATAAAGGGCACGTATATTTTTAAAACATTCTACAATGTTGGCTTCACGTTTCAAATATTTTACTTTACATTTACAAAATAAAATGAAAGGAAAGTTGAAGCAGTATGGAAACTGACCTTTGGTCCACAATATTCAAATAACATAAACGTATGTTCTAATTTAAACATGGCATGGCACCATTGATTTTATATTTTTAACTTGTCCTTAGTTTCTACCAAATATGATTTTTGACACTATTTATAGCAAAATTAGTTCAAACCAATACATAACATTATATTCCGACTCGATCATGAATCATTCACCAAACATGCTTTTCCCATAACTGACGACACAATAAAAAAGGTAAACAAACAATTATTACCAGCGCTAACATTCGCAAAACGCGTTGACAACAGCATAAATCAGCGTGCTGTCAATTAAACATAACATTACAACAATACAAACAATCAACGTACCAATTATTTATACATTCGCAGGGGGCCTGTCGACGACCGCCATGGTTAAGATTCAACTGGTTGATATCAACGACAACACGCCCGCCTTCACTGCTAAAGATTACAACGTGTCTTTGAAAGAGGGCCGGGTATCGTCCACGGAGCCAATCATCGCTGTATCAGCGACCGATTCAGATTCTGGAAGATTCGGTAGCGTCACTTATAGAATCGTCAATGGAAATGATAATGACGTGTTCAGAATTGATAGAAGTACTGGCGAGATTCTTGTTACGAAGCCGTCGCTGATTGATAAGGACAAGAAGTTTGATCTGGAAGTGTCTGCTACTGATGGTGGAGGGTCGGCAGCGCCGCAGAACGCTGTGGTACACGTTGCTGTGATGTCAGCAGGGGTGGGATCAGCGTTGTTCGATAAGCCGAGGTACAATTTTCGCGTGAAGGAAGATGTTCGTGTTGGAAGCGTTGTTGGGAATCTGAAGGCCACTGCTGGGGATAGAGGTGAGTGTGATTTTAATATTTATAACTACAATAGTATTTTGAATTACGATTTACGATGATGTTTCCAGACTTTAAAAGCAGTTTAAATGCTTGTACAGGCTCAAATGAATATGGGCCTCCGAAAATAAATAAATACACCCAGCAGTCACACACATAGCTGCGACTCCAGACTAGGTCAAACCTGTATTGTGGGTGTTAATAACACAGGGACTACGGTCTCACAACACCCAGCCCAAAACAAATATCTGTCTGTCACTCAAAAATTTGTCTCGGTGCAGGAACCGAACCCACGGCCTCCTGTTTCACCACTGACTACGCTCCCGCTGCGCCACGCAGGCTGTTAAAATAATTTTTGTGGCACATCACCGGCTTTGCTGTGCTCTGGCATTGCAGAAGTCTATGGGCGGAGGTGACTACTTACCATCAGGTGGCCCGTTTGCTCGTCGGCCTATCGAGGCACTAAAAAAAAATTGTTTTGAGGAATTCGTTACTCTATACAACCATAATATAATTAATTCTAAAATTAATAACAACGCATGGATCACTTTTTTTATATTCATCAGCCTGTGATTTCAAACCTACTTTTGTGTTAGTGCATCCATTTTATGATAAACGTGGAGAAACACCGTATCAACATTCCCATAATCCGAAATCCATATTAGCACAGATCTTGAATCCAAATTAAAACAACTTCTCAATAAACCATCGCCATATTGGTCATTAGTATTCCCGGAAAGAAAGCAGGCGACCGCTCGAGGTTACGAACAAGGGAACACACTTAGGGAGAAGAGTAAATATTAATGTACCGGGAGCGTGTACCGCCGTCCAATAGAATTACCTTATAGCTTCATTCTGCTTTTACAAATTTATTGAAATCGTGCCAATGCGGCTTGGGTCCGTGTTGTAGGCGCCGGCGGTAGACTGTTTACCAAAGATTTTGTTAATTACAGTAGTAGAATGGAGCTAGCAGTAGACTAGTGGTAGTTTTGCAAAGATTTTGTAAAATACAGTAATACAATGGATATGCAGAGAATAGTAAATTGAGTCAGTGTGCGTTGAGAGGCAACCGTTAAGCCCTGTCAATTGTCAGTGCTTCCCAAATTGTTCATCGTATGCGTGATTACTATATTATAGTTCTTTATACATATTACCTATAGGCTATATGTATAATTATTTTTCCTTCTAAAATTACCGTGGCACCGCGGGCGCGTCGTCGGATGTGAAATGATCGGTTCGATTCCCGCACCAAGTCAAAGACCGTAGTCCCTCAAAGTTCACATGCACATGAGAATTTGTACATCATTCTTGAAAACAATGTTTCTCCTAAATACCTTAAGTCTAAATATGAATTACATATCATAGTTATAAGTGTGACACTATTTGCGCAGCTCATTATTTCCGGAGACAATCTTCAATCCACAATTTTATAAACATACCCCTCACAATATATGCGGACACTAACATAATTGCTATCAATTATTTCATTAGTATTACCAAAGTCTTGGATTTGTGTTTAATATTATAGGGGCATTTCACGTGAAGCGGACAACGAAAAAAAAGTGTGGTTCTGAAATTCGTCTATATTAGACATACTTATACTTCTAGGTCATATGAACGTGTACACATAATATTTTTTTTATTTTAGGTTTAGTTGTTAAGATATGGGATTCTAAAGATTTCATCTGATTGCGGGAAGGGTTTTTTGGAATTTAATTTTCATATTGAAGTAAATTATAATAAAATAATAAATGTAGTAGTTTTTATAGAAAATTTACTGTTCTTTTTGATTTTGGACTCGGATTCTAAATTTGAATTTTTTTCTAGTTATAAACCGGAAGTAAATATTTCAATCTTTTTTTTTAATAACTTGAACCGCTTTAATTTTATTTATTTTTCTGCAATATAAAGCTGTATGTTTATAAATTGTGCCATAAAAATTGCAGAATGGGGTTGGAATTAGTTTAGGAAATAAATCAATTTGAGTACGTACATGTCACACTGGACGCTTGCTCAAGTTAGCTGGTTTTAACAAAAAATGGCATACTTCATAGTAAAACTGCTGCGAAGTCATCTGTTTATGCATAAACACAAATATTCTGAACTAGTTTTACACTTGATACCCATAAATTATTAATAATGATTTACAACTAAACGAAAAAAAACTGACTCAAAAGAAAAATATTTAAATTTTTATTTTTTCCAAATTTACTATGCCAATCAACACTAGTCCGTTTTATAACCATGTCTCCAGTAGATCTAACAAAACCGTGGTACAGTTTTGTCCCTGGAATAGAAAAATTCTTTGGTATTTTTTGTTTAAGACAAATTTAAAAACATATCATTTACAATGATTTTTCTTTTGATACAAAATTGTTTTATTTAGTTGTAAATCATTTTTAATGGTACAGATTAACTGGTAATACAACGTACAAACTGATAGGGTGTTCTTGGTACTCGATTGTCATTCTAATTTTGTAAAAATTATCTACTAAAAGCAATAAGTGTGGACACTCGCTCTGCGCGTAGTAACAATTTACAAACGAGCCGGTCACACAGCCAGAGTTACAGACCCCCTTCCCCCTCCCCGCAGTTGCACCAACGTGTCGGTTCCAGTCGTGCGCGCGCGCCGGTCATTCATACCATTTATTATTTCCGAATTCCGAAGATTTTGCTCCAACTACGATTACAAACATCAGTAACTATTCCAGGGACAAAACTGTACCACGGTTTTGTTAGATCTACTGGAGACATGGTTATAAAACGGACTAGTGTTGATTGGCATAGTAAATTTGGAAAAAATAAAAATTTAAATATTTTTCTTTTGAGTCAGTTTTTTTTCGTTTAGTTGTAAATCATTATTAATAATTTATGGGTATCAAGTGTAAAACTAGTTCAGAATATTTGTGTTTATGCATAAACAGATGACTTCGCAGCAGTTTTACTATGAAGTATGCCATTTTTTGTTAAAACCAGCTAACTTGAGCAAGCGTCCAGTGTGACATGTACATACTCAAATTGATTTATTTCCTAAACTAATTCCAACCCCATTCTGCAATTTTTATAGCACTATTTATAAACATATAGCTTTATATTGCAGAAAAATAAATAAAATTAAAGCGGTTCAAGTTATTAAAAAAAAAGATTGAAATATTTACTTCCGGTTTATAACTAGAAAAAAATTCAAATTTAGAATCCGAGTCCAAAATCAAAAAGAACAGTAAGTTTTCTATAAAAACTACTACATTTATTATTTTATTATAATTTACTTCAATATGAAAATTAAATTCCAAAAAACCCTTCCCCCAATCAGATGAAATCTTTAGAATCCCATATCTTAACAACTAAACCTAAAATAAAAATAATATTATGTGTACACGTTCATATGACCTAGAAGTATATGTATGTCTAATATGAACGAATTTCAGAACCTCACTTTTTTTTCGTTGTCCGCTTCACATGAAATGCCCCATTAACATTAAACGATTTACAATACTGACTGCCTCGGTGGCGCAGTTGTATTTGCGCATTCGTTACGACTGCTGTGCTGAGGTCTCGGGTGCGACCCCCGGGTCGGGTAAAGTGATATTGGGTTTTTCTATCTAGAAATTCTAAGTAACTACTTACTCAGTATTAGCCCGGATTCTGGAATATGTGCCCGGTATGGCGATAGGCTCGCCTCTATCACATTATGGGACCGAAATTCGACGAAAAGTGGGTGTACTAGTTACACCTCTGCCTACCCCTTCGGGGATTACAGGCGTGAGTGTATATGTATGTGTAAGATTTACAATAATTATGTCGATTTGCTAAATATTTTTTCCGCCTTAGTTTCTCATTTAAGCTTCCACGTCGTCACTATAGCTATATGCTGCGGTAATCGGCTATTGTCTGTACTGACATCACGACTCCCTGATGCCGTCGTTGCATTCAATCCGCTTCTTTTATGACTCTAGAACCTTCCGCCCCTCGTTATCACTACATACATGTACAATTGTATGTAATTCTTAAAAGTCAAACAACCTTTTTTGGTTAAATAAGGAATCTGGATAATATGATCAATGATGTTTGATCTCCAAGTTTTGATCTAAAGAAGTTCTGAAATGCTATGCATAGAAATAACAATGGGAATTACCTAGCGAATCGTTTTTAGCAATACTATCTGATGTTAATATACGCACTCACCCTGTTATCCTGGAAGGGGTAGGCAAATGTGTAACCGACATTTCGCTGGGCTTATTGTCGTCCCATGACGTCATAAGTGGCAAGCCTATCGCCATACCGGCCACAATTATAGACTCCGAGCTCATACTGAATATTTCTTGGTAGAAAAATGTCGTCTGATTTTACAGAAACTAATTGATTTTTTGTTATTTGATCACACAAGAAGAATGGAAGTAGTTAGTCCTTAGTCCTGAGCCCTAACTGAATCAAACCCGTACCATGTACTAGTGACTACCCATACCAACCGAAACAAAAATTGATGCATTACACAAACACTTATCTCAGTATGGGGATCGAACCCAAGACCTCACATTTCACAGCTGTTAACCACCCGCTCCGGTATAAGGCAGTTTATTTTTTAACATTGCTCGTTTGATTTACATCTGATGTTAATTATGTATCAATTTACTTTTAAATATATATCTCAAAGAAAAAGGTTACATATAATCCATGCAATGTATAATAAATAATACTAGCCCTGTATTAAACATTGTCCCACTGCTGGGCACGGGCCTCCTCTACTAATGATTGGGGTTCCTTAATCCACCACACTGGCCTAATGCGAGTTGATAGACTTCACATAACTTCGAAATCCTTATGAGAATTCTCATATGCAGGTTTCCTCACGATGTTTTCCTTCACCGTTAAATCAAGTGATAATTAATATGAATACACACATAACTTTAGAAAAGTCAGAGGTGAATGCCATTCGGGTTTCGAACAATCTACTTTCGTCTTGACAGTCCGTACCGCAACCAACTAGGCTGCTTACCATATATCTATGTATTAAATAGAATGAGTTCCAAAATTAAAATTAGACCGATATTCAATTCTGGGTTTAGCAACGCCGAATACCGTGATCATATATCACACCGTTTCGTAACAACACGTGCTCGCCTCGCCGCACTGCGCGACGAAATTTAATGCCACAGAAAACCATTCGAAACGTTTCTGTAAATACGCATTCCGCTCAGAAATTTATTTGTACGTTTAGCTAATAATTAACGGTGTGAACGACCATCGAACAGCTCGAGGCTTGTTCGTTTTACTTATATGGATTTTTAAAAATACCAAAGTGCTTCTGCCTCAGGTGAAAAATTAAAAACACTAAGTTATATAAAATCCGAATGATCCGGAAAGAAGGAAAAACATTCGAGAATATAACGTTATGGTTTATGTACTCTATGAAACTGGTTAAGTCTTGGGTTCGATTCTCAGATGGGAAAAGTTTGTGAGTTTTACATTGTACAAAGACAAGTGTTTTTTCTGGAATACCACAAAAGGCTCTCCATCTGTCATATATCTGTGTATTTTATATCTCTTTGGGGTTTTTCATTCTAAATGTATTATCTAGTTTGATCTCGATTGCTTTACACCCATTTATATTAAACACGGGTTTCTTAAAATTACATAGTTTAACAGTTGTCGTTTAACAATTGTATATCGTGTATATTAAATTACTCAATACACTAAATAACTTCTACTTATAACTTCTTGATAATTCTCTATATTCTCTAAAAAGTGTGGTAGACTAAGCTCCTCATATTAGTAGAAGAGGCCTATGCCCAATAAATAAATACACCCAACAGTCACACACATAATCCTGACCCCACCACACTAGGTCATACCTGTATCGTGGGTATTAAGAACTACAAGGGACTACGGGCCAGCAACACCCAGACCCGAAACAAATATCTTTCTGAAAATATGTCTCGGTGTGTGAATCGAACCCACGACCTCTCGTTTCACAGCCGGCTACTCGCCCGCTGCATCACTGAGGCTGTTACAATGGGAGTAGACAGTGCTAAAATTATTATTAATTGAATAGTAATATAGGTAATAGGATATAGCTTTCTTATATGCAGTGTTAAAATGTGTTTCTTAATAGCTAGATCCATTTAAGGGTCAATCAACTTGTATCCAGTTTTTTAATAGGTTAGGTAAATAGGTTTGAAGTAATCGGCTGTGAAACGAGAGGCTATAGGCTTCAATTCCCACACCAAGCCAAATGTTTGTATGATTCACAAAGATTTGATTCGGGTTGGGTGTTGAGAAAACGGAGTCATAGTTCTTCTCATCTTACCCACGATACAGTTTTGACCTAGTGTGAGGTCAATACTATTTGTGTGACTATATTTCTATGATTAATTGACTGCCACCAGTCTGAATCCAAATTGTAAAAATTCGAACCGAAAAACAAACCAAATTATTAAGAAATTAAAATTGACGTATATATTGATGACGAAATCAGCATTTCAAGCTCCAATAACAATCGCATTTGGAATTATGGCTCGGCAACAACAGAAGTCCGCCCATCCAATAATTTGATGGTCGATACGAGTTTTTTGCCAGCGTTATGGGAGTACCGTCAATTGAGCAATTATATTGAGATGGTCTGTCCCGGGATACGCCCATGATCGGCTTGGTATGAGTGTATGTAATGAAACACAAAAATTCAATGTTTATAATCTCAGGGATTAATGTAAATTTATAAATTTTAAAGAAAGTAAATTCTCAAAATTACTTTAGATACTAAATATCGAAATTATTAAAAATGAAGTAATCTGATCAGCATAAAGCTTTGAATCAAAAACTACTCCTATTATTCTAGATCGATATAATAACTATTATATTGAATAAAAAAAAATATTAAACTGCCTTGGTGACGCAGTTGTTGTATTTTGGGTTTTCTAGTTATAAATACTCAGTATCAGCCTTGAGTCTGGAATTGTGCCCGGTAAGACGATAGGCTAGCCCCCTATCGCATTATGGGACCGTAATAAATTCAGCGAAAAGTCTGGGTACTGGTTACACCTCTGCTTCCCTTTCGGGGATTACAGGCGTGAGTGTATATATATGTAAATTTTTATTCTTAGTTTTCTGAACCTAGTTGATATTCCCAAACTGATGACTTACGTTTAACACAAATTCTACGCAGCATTAAAGAAAAGTTTAAGTAATTGAAACAAAAGTTAACGGAAAAAGCGACCTTTGTAATCGTAGATAGCTGCGTATAATAACGCTGGGCTCGCAACATCATTGATAAATCAAACCGTAGTACTAGCGTGGAACACGTTCCGCCTCGGTCGGGAACGCAGCGCGTTTCGCCAATATTTATACTTGCTTTGGATAACTCTACGTTACACCGTCGTGTAATTTAAGACGTAATGTGAGGAATAATCAAGGGGATGGAAGAGAATAATCAAACATATTAGGCTAGATTTAGAGCTTGTTTAGGAAGTCATGAAACAGAACTTAAAATGTGGTTTTGATGGTTTTTTGATTATACCTATTTAGTCTATAGTCAGGAGGAAGGGGAGTAAGGGGAGAGCGGAAATAAGATCTTATCCGACCCAAATGTCATCCTCACCTGCCCGCGCCGGATGGCGGCGGTGACCAATTGGCTGCCGAGGTGCTCCCTGCTAGATAACGGACGAGGCTCTGGCGACCGAGTATCTGGCGGTATATCCAGACAACGCTTCACACAGAGTAAATACCTGTGCAACGGAATCCACCAACCCTTTCCGTAGGGTTTTCCTTTCCTGAAAGGACAGGTTTTTGTGCGTCAGATGGCAATCGGTACTGGACTAATAAACCCAAATCGCCGCTTAAAATAGAAAGATATGAATAGTCAAGTTTTAAAAGAGCATGTATCTGATAGGGCGCCGCCGCAAAACGACGCGCAGAGACATCGCCCTACATCTGCGACAAGTATGCGAGGGCTACCGAGTCATGGACGGGCTCGGTTAAAGACGCTAGTTCTGCAGCAAAACTTGAAAGTCCGCTTCGCAACATTGAATGTTGGCTCACTAACGGGAAGAACGAAGGAACTTGCAGAACTATTCCATAGGAGGAGAACCGACTTCGCCTGCTTGCAGGAAACAAAATGGCGTGGGTCTAAATCACGAAACATCGGTGAAGGATATAAGATGATGTACACTGGGTCAAGAGAAGGACGTAATGGCGTAGCTATAGTGGTTAGCCAGGAACATCTGGATAATATAATTGAGGTACAGCGAATAAATGACCGCATCATGTATGTGAAGGTACAAATCGAAGAAGAGATTGTTAACATCTTATCCGTCTACGCACCTCAAGTGGGGTGTAGGGACTCTGAAAAAGGTGCTTTCTGGTCTGCATTTGAAGACGTACTGCAACAGATACCGAATGGAGAGACGTGTGTCATTGGTGGAGATCTAAATGGACACATAGGCAAAAACTGTCCTGCATTCGAGCGAGTACATGGGGGATACGCTTACGGATCCCTAAATGAGGCTGGAAAAGTAATATTATCAACCGCTATGGCTCATAATTTGGCCATCATTAACAGTTTTTTCAAAAAGAAGCCAGAACATCTCATTACATACAAAAGTGGTCGTCATAGTACACAGATAGACTACATATTAACAAACAGGGCAAATATTGGTCGAATAAAGAACTGCAAAGTGATCCCAGGGGAATGTGTTATCTCACAACATCGTATAGTAGTCATGGATATGACTTTCCATCAGAAATCTGCTCCCAAGCCTCAAAAAGTACCAGAGATTACCAAGTGGTGGCTCCTAAAAGGTGATAAGGCTGCGGAGTTTAGACAAGAGATGGAAGACACGATTATAAGTATGGATGTTGACGTGAACTCGATGTGGAAACAAGTATATTCACAGATTATGAAGGCAGCAAACAGGATCCTAGGCCGCACTAAACCAGGTAAAAAGTCACTGAGGGAAACTTGGTGGTGGAGTGCTACAGTGCAAACGGCGCTACAAGAAAAGAAAAGAACATTCAAAATCTGGCAGTCCACAAGTTCACAGGAAGATAAAGATGTGTATAAAACAGCAAAGAAACGGGCAAAGAAAACTGTAGCCATTGAAAGGAGAAAAGCCTTGGGATCTTTATACGATACGCTGGAAAGTGGAGAGGGGCAGAAAGAAATATTCAAACTTGCTAAGTCTCGTAGTAAGGCATCGGAAGATCCAGTAAAAACAAGGATCATCAAGGGTAGTGACGGGGCAATGAGGTATTCAGACGAAGACATCTTAACCACATGGCACGGTTACTATGAGAAACTTCTTAACACAACATCTAGATCTCATACTCTCCCTGAGATGAGCAAAAATTTAGGACTAATACCATCGATAACACCTCAGGAAGTAAAAGCTGCACTTAAAAAGATGGCTAACAAGAAGTCACCAGGACCTGATGGAATACCTGTGGAAGCATGGAAGTGCCTAGGAGACAAGGGTGTTTATATTCTCACGCACCTGTTCATAAAATCTATGGAATCTTCACGAATACCGGACGCGTGGAGATTAAGTACCATCGTTCCCCTCTACAAAGGGAAAGGCAGTAGGTATGAGTGCAATAACTACCGTGCGATAAAACTAATGAGCCACACGATGAAGCTATACGAACGAGTTATTGACACCCGGCTAAGATCAGAGAGCTCGTTATCTAACAGCCAGTATGGATTTGTCCCCGGCTTATCCACAATCGACCCAATGTTTGCCATCAGCATGATCTCCCAGGAATTCAGAGCTAAAGGTAAACCAATATATATTGCGTTTTTGGATTTGGAAAAGGCATTTGACCGCGTACCCCGTCCGACAATCTGGTGGAGTCTTCGTAAGAAAAATATCCCAGAAAGGTACGTCGATATCATTGCTGACATGTACAGGGACGTAACATCGGTAATCAGAACCACAGTGGGTCAGACAAAACCAATAGCGGTGACTGAGGGAGTGCATCAAGGTTCAGTACTCAGTCCGTATTTATTCTGCTTGGTGATGGATGCCCTAACTGAGACTGCTCAAACCCTGGTGCCGTGGACATTTATATATGCTGATGATGTAGCTATCTGCACAACGTCCCGAGGCGAGCTGGAATATGCTCTTGGAGAATGGAAACATCAGTTACAAACAGGCGGTCTAATGTTGAGTGTCCCAAAAACCCAATACATGGTCTGCAACGACCCAGACTCACTAAATAGCCCTATTGTCATCGATGGGCAGCAAGTTGCGATATGTAACGAATATAAATATCTGGGTACTATGTTGCATAATACGGGAAATGTCGACACAAACATTCAACATCGAATTGCGGCAGCTTGGCTAAAGTGGCGAGAAGTAACCGGTGTAACCTGCGACCAAAGAATGCCTGTGAAACTTAAGGGACTTATATATAAAAGTATCATCAGACCAGTCCTCACCTATGGTAGCGAAACGTGGGCTTTGACTCAACGCCATGTCCAGTCCATGCAAGTTGCGGAAATGAAGATGCTTCGGTGGATGTGCGGAGTGACCAGACTCGACAAAATTCGCAACGAGTACGTTCGCGGTAGTCTGGGAGTACGCGACATCGCCGACAAGCTACAAGAAAGCAGGCTGCGATGGTTTGGGCACATCAGAAGAAGGCCCCCAGAGTACATTGGAAATGTAGTGACCAATCTGAACATTACAGGGCCCAGACCCAGAGGGCGACCTAAAACCAAATGGACAGATGTGGTCAAAAAAGATCTTAGTTCCTGCAACGTGACCGAGTACGATACGTCGGACAGAGCGAAGTGGAGACAAAATACCAGGAAGGCAGACCCCACCATCAGATGGGAATAATTAGTGCACAGGAGAGAGAGAGTCTATAGTCAGGAGGGTGCTGGATTTGAGGAGGTCTTTCCATCAGTTTACGAACCAATACCAATGCGGGTAGGATATTCATATCCGCCGGGATAGCGGCCACCGTACAGAGGCCGTTATCTAGAATAGAGGGTCTAGAATTGATATTTGGCCGTTTTGCGGCCTTCTGAGTAGGTACTCTGACAATATACCCTCGACCGCTTCTTCACCTGCATGCCCATGGCCTAGAGTGAAAAAGCAGGTCGGCATGATTGTGTTGATCAGCGGGGGATAGATTGTCTCTCGCTACTCAATACTCTAATTGGACTGCACTACGCTTACCATCCGGTGCAGTGTGGTCACTTTGCCGTGCCAGTATAAAAAAAACAGTTTGCTTTCTAAAAACGCGATGTACAGATATCTTTGCTGATCTCACTTATATAGTTAACGAAATTCTAATTAAATATAGGTTATAAAAATGACCGTTCGTAAATAAAATTAAATTTAGGCGTAGTCTTAGATTTTTTTCAATATTTGCGTATTGTGTATACTATACCAAATTATTTCCAAACCTTGGTAAAATAAGACTGAATATTTTTCGTATTGTCAACAACTACACGTTAACAACTGTTTTATTGACTAACAAAAATCCTCGTTTCACCAAGTTTCATTATGCATACAATTTCAATTCAATGGCAAGTTATGTGAAAGAGGAAGCCATTCATGAAAACATAAGACCTTTGTGCTAGTTTCGGTGCTCGCATCGTGAGGTTCGCACCTCGTTAGTAGATCTAATGCGTCTGCCACGACGTCTGGTGGCGAACTCAGCTGAATCGTGGACCATCAGATTACCATCTTTAGAAGTCACTGTCGCAAACAATGTTCATAGATACCCATTATTAATTCTGATTTTATTATCTAAAAGGGAGTTTTGGATAATGGAATATCCTAAAATTCCAACAGTGTGAAAGTAAAAATTTAAAGAAGAGAAAAATTGTAAACTAAGTCAAATAAAAAAACAATATCTGTGTGTTGGAAAATTACTATACAATTTTGGGACTTACAAGAACTTAATATTAAGGTATTATCTAGTTTGGCTAGACTGCATTTAGTAAATTTTTTTCTCTCTTGTAAAGTAAGAATTTTTGATTTTCGTAATGTACAACTTCATCGATGATATAGCTTCGCTTAGCGTAAATTGGTAATACTAGTTATACAAGGACATAGGGGACTAACTATCTAGACATCACAATCATTATTTATATTTTTGATACAGTCTGGTAAAAATTGTGTTAGGTGACTTTGAAAGACAGTGATACAATAAAGAGGGACGGTTTTATATATACAGATGATAAAACATCTGATGCTGAGTATAGTACAATCAAATTATAATGTAGACAAGATACGACGACTCTCTGCATTGTCACCAGAATTCAATTTGAAGTAACTGAATACATCTGATCCTGGAACGTGACTCATCGGGAAGAGCCACTATAGGGAGATGTTTATCAAAAGTGCTGTGATTGCTATCCAGTTTGATACAAATATATTAGAGATCCTCCCAGCGATGGTGGGTTTTGGAGCGATGGAAAAAAATCCTTAATGATGCTTACCAAAACTCTACGTTGTGAGTATTGCTATCTAAAACGATCACAACTAGCAGCAGTGGTGTCGAGTTAAAAAATTCAGAAGCGAAGTTAATTGCGCTAATTTTGTAGTTACAAGACTGCAAGAAGAACCTTTAACAGTTTTAGCTTCCAAATTCAAACTAATCACGAATCGACGTGGAAGCGAAAAGAAATCATTTAAGCTTTGGCTTATTAGTTATCATACTTATCACTAACATAAGTTCGGTGTAACAACATCCCCTATTCGAGTCCACGTTTATTCTATTGTAACATTTACCACTGTAAATCACTGAATTGCAAACCGTACCGTTACAGTGCGCGGGGCACTTGTCTATGATAACTCTACGCCATGACTCCGCCATTGTCAGGACACAGAGATAGCGGTCGTTTAAGATTCATAGTTGGAATCATTGCGTATATATTAACGGATAAAATATTATGGAATAGAGAATGCTTTATGAGAATCCGGTGCTAAGAATGCGTGTTGTAAAATTTGTTATGTGAATAAAGGAGACTGGTAAAGGAAATAACAATGTTGTTTGATTTAGCTTGTGACTTAGATAAGCACGTGCATATTTAATAAGCCCTGTATCATAAAACTGTACTACTGCTGAGTAATGATCTCCTCTGTAATAGAGATTAAGCCTTAATCCACCACGCTGGCTGGATTATTAACAATGAATATACAAGTAACTGTAGTAAAGTCAGAGGTGTATGGCACTTGGGCTCGTTCGAATTTCTTCCTGCTTTTATCTTAGCAGTCCTTACTACAGCCGAATAAGCTACAGCTAGACTTTAAAGTAAAATAAAAATAAAATAAAAATCTTTATTGATCACGTAGTCATATAAAAGGCACTTATGACATGTCAAAACACAGATGGAAATTCACCATACGGAAAAATAATTAATTATGTCTAACGTCATGGGAACTTAGAAACCATCAAAGGCTGGTAGGCAAGGAAGGATACAACGAGGACGGGACTGGAAAGGGAGAAAAGAGGGAGACCACAAAAAGGAAGGAAGGTAATCGTTAGCTAACCTACCAGCCTTTCACTAGCTACCTAAGCGATGACGACCCGAAGAAGAAAGGCAGAAAGAAACTCCGGGCTTGTTTTTTTCGTCATCAATTGTCATATATATATATTTTTTTCTCATAGTAATTTTACAGACATATTTTAATAATATATGAATCAATGCATATATAGCACCACTAAAATATAAAGCTTGATAATAGTAATAAAAAAAATATATAATAATTACGGGTGCATAGTTGCATTAAACCCACATTTACAATTAACATTCATTGGTATATATATACCTACGTTAAGACAATTACATAACTCTTTTTTTATCAACGGCATACACTTATAAATCGAACGATCGATCGGACGTCTTAAAGTAAATTTAATTCAATAACATTTTATTGTCCTTTGAATAATACTGAATTGATTTGGCTACAAACGTAGAATACGCATATTGGACGCATGATCTTTCTTAATGTGGAGAGTAACTCGAGAGTATTTTTATTAATCCAGACATTGTAATGTTCTGATAAATCCTTGAAGAAGTACAGTTAAATGTTTTGTATTAGAAACTTTAATTACTGAGCTAGACTACATTATTTCAAATACACAATGGAACAGTAGAAAGAATAGCAATTATTAAACCCATAAAGCAGCAGCACCGCATAAATCATTTTAAGTTAATTGAAGTGCAATTTTTTATCAATATCACAAATAAATGAGTTACTCCAATAGTAATGTATAGTGATTATGTATTGCAAATCAGAGATTGTGCAGATACCACTTTTAAAAATGATAATCACATTGTACTGTTTTGGTTGGGCGTAAGGTATAGGCGATAGGTCACGAGTCAAGAAGAAGCCACACAGCAGGCCGGCATAATTGTGTTGCGTAGCGAGGGATAGATTGTTTCTCGCTACTTGATGCTCTAACTGGACGGCACTGCACTTTCCATCAGTTGCAATGTCACATTGCCGTGACAGGATAAAAAATACAGCTAAAATTCGAAATAGCGTAATGTGCTGGAAAAGGAGAGGTCGCTGATTTCTGCATTCAAATTTATTTATTATTCTCATATTGCGGCTATTAAATATTGTAGGACTATGTATTTTTTATTGTAACATCAATGGCACAGGATTTCATAACTTTCTGCCTTCTGAATTTATCAATGACAAACTGCTGAATAATATTTCTTGATAGGACATTTCTCTATTTAGAGCAGACAGATCCTGCTATCATAGTAGAATGTGACTATGAAAGATGATTGATAAAGAGCGGTATTATTAGATTCTACATGCATTGTCAGAAGGTTCTTCAAAATTATCTGAGTAAGGACTACTCTAACTAGTAGCTTGGGTCTTCGCCATTGGAGCAGCAAAATGTTTTCAAATGTATTTTTCACACATACAAATGGTATTTTTTAAAAAAAGAACACCATATGGAAATGATAATAATTCTAATTTCTTAAACAATTTCAAGTCGCAGTTTCCTCCATCTCAAACCAAACCCAATCCAGCCTTGGGTTTAATTAGAAAGAGGTTCCATAACATTTTCAAGCAGAGTACAGACACACGGACGCACGCCCTCTACCAGATTTATTACTAACTCGCCTCGAGATAAATATACATTGATTAAAAAATATTACATTATGTTCCCGCGCAGATTTACCTCCATGCCGCGTGGCATTGCATTTTGAAGAAGCCATTTTTGTGTATTGTTTTGTTAGTTTTGTGCAAGGCTCGAAGTTTGTTATGTTGTTTGTATGTTAGATGCTTTGTAGTATTATTTCGCCAGCCTCGGGAGTAGCCGGCTGTGAAACGAGAGGCCGTGGGTTCGATTCCCACACGGGGACAAATGTTTGTATGACAGATAGATACTTGTGTCTGGGTCTGGGTATTGTGAGACCGAAAGTCTCTCGTAGTTCCTGATACCCACAACACAAGACTCGTATCTTAGTGTGGGTTCGAGGCTATGTGTGTGACTGTTGGGTGTTATTTATTTATTTAATATCGTCTTTTCTTCTTTTCACGTAGCTTCTTTTCTCACGCCTGTTTCTAAGGATAGAGAGTGCAACTAGTGTCTGACATCATGGGAGTGAAATAAGTTTGCGAACCATGTGTGTGCGGCACCTTTACCTACCTTCCCCGAGAAGACGCGTGAACTTATGTTACATTTTAAAACAACCCATAATCGTTTCTGGACTATTTAATTACCCCTTGCTTATTAGCATCTTAAACAGTGTTTCAAAAACGGTAAACATAGTTATAGCATTAGCTTTAGCTAAACTATGTTTTGTCAGTTTCCCTCCTAACTCAAATAATTTAAGAGTGAAGAAACCTAAAACTAGTGTGTTTATTCATTGATTAAAAATGTCGGTAAGTAAGCCGCATAACGTTTAAAAACTTAAAGATATTCTGCAATAAAATCACGCTCTAAAAAGTATAAAACAAGAATAAGATAAATATTTTATTGTATTTCATACATATTCATAGTGGTATTCAGAGGACAACCGTGGTCGTATGCTACTTTGTAGAATGTATTGTACCTAGACCTACCTACCTAACCTATTGTTCTTTATCGTCGTAGAGTTTTTAAAAGTCGCGTAAAATGAGCACAAACTTTCCTTGTTAAACCTCTCACATTAATGCCTCAAATCACCCGAGCTGTCATTTCTCACAAGGCTCACAAACATAGCCCCCACAACGATAGTGTTGCGTTAGATGATATTTTGCCATAATTACTAATCCATTGCTGTCCAATCAAATATCGATTTAAAGTATTAATGCGTGTGCCCGTTAATCGACCACACACACTATAAATTTATCACGTAAGACGATCAATCTATGAGGAGAAAAATCTATTGGTAAATGTTAGTGGCCAGTATTTTGAATTTGAATATGGAATAAAATTTGAATTAGATTTGCAGGGGAATGTTGGTAATGTCGTTTACATGGCGTTGACTGATAATAATAATAATTTATTATAATTACATATTATGTAGATTCACATTGCATTAATATAAAGTTTAAGTTGAATTTGAACGTAGGGCGGATTAATATAAAAATTCAAATTTTATTTTATTTTGTCGGATGACAACAGAATTGACAGTATATTTAATTTATTACAGCCAGAGTACATTGTAAAAAAATATCTCGCGGAATAAGTTTTTATATATTTTTGCTCCTTCAAGCCGTTACTAAAAGTTATGCTGTTTTTCGAAATATTTTCAAATATAAACGTTTAGTATATGATAATGGCAGTTTATTTAGATCATTTGTGTCATACTTATTGCATTCGCTACCGGGGGTAAAGTTTAAGTCTGTACTGTTATTTAAGAGATTTGAAATTATCTTGAGTATAACTTTAAAAAAATATTTATATTCCTTTTATGTAAATTTTGATTAGTTTTTTTTATATTTGTAGTTCACAGTTTTGGTATTATTAGGTCAAGGAGGTATTGAATAATATAACTCTACAGTAAAAATGAATTAATTTCACAATGTACTATTTGGTCATTGTATTATTTGGTCTAAATTAAAAAACTAACGAAACTAACTTCGGCGAAAAGTGGGTGTACTGGTTACAATTCTGCCTAACCCTTCGGGGATTACAGGCGTGAGAGTATATGTATGTAGCTCTATTTATTTTCTATGTAACATTAAAAGCAAAGGAAGTATGTGTGCTTCATAATTACAATAATCTGTTAATCGCTAATAAAAGATTAAAATCAATAAAATAATTTAACACTCACTGTCGGAATCATTTCGTACAAACTGCATGTAAAAAGTTAAAAATAATTGAGGCAACTACAGGAGAATCAAAAAAAGAGGTCTAAAAATTTTTTGGCAGCAAAAACTGTCGCCGCTCGGGTGGTTCGACGACCCCTGGTTGCGGGGCCGGTGTTCGCAGTCCCTACATATCCTCGGATTTCGGCGGATACGAATTTCAAATTTTTCCCTCGCCACACCATTGTGGTTGGGATAAAAAATACCACCGTAATCTAATGTTCTCGAAGACGATCTGGCGAATTTTCGGGGAATTATTCTAGTGCACGAATTTGTTAAGCTATGTTTTTGATTTTTAAGCTGTGCCCGGTGTGGCGATAGGCTCGCCCCCTATCACATTATGGGACCGAAATTCGGCGAAAAATGGGTGTACTGGTTACACCTCTGCCTACCCCTTTGGGGATTACAGGCGTGAGTGTATATGTATATGTATGTATGTGTTGAGGTTTCCGCCGATGGCAGTACCCCAGTAGGCTTACTCTTGAAATCAATTCTAATCTCGAACTCGATACAGTCTCAATTCCTATATTGGAACTCTAACTCACTCAACTAAATGAAATAGAATATTTACGAAGTAGCGATTGTAAATACTCTATTTCATTTAGTTACTAAAATTTCCACCGTATTCAGTTAAATCATGCGCTGGTGTTGCGTTCATGAGTGCCAATTGTACAGTTTTCGAACCCAATCCCAATTTTAAATTGGAATCGAGTGTCAAGAGTAAGTGTAGTGTTTTGCTGGTGGTAGGATATTCATATCCGCCCGGATAGCGACCACCGTACACAGGGCGAAAAACCCGCCATAGTGGCACACGCAAGTGTGTCGTGTTCCGGGATCAGCCAGTGTACATCCGGTTTTTGTCGGGGGTCTGGAGTTGGGGTACAATGGCCATTTTGCGGCCTTCTTAGTACTTTGACACTAGACCCTCGACCCCTTCTTCACCTTCTTGCCCATGGCGTAGTGTGAAGAAGCAGGCCGGCATGAGTGTGTTGAGTAGCGGGGATAGATCGTCTCTCGCTACTCAGTACTCTATTTGGACCGCACTGCGCTTACCATCAGGTACAGTGGGGTCACTTTGCCGTGCCAGGATAAAAAAAACCCTCCAGATGTGGTTATTTTGTTGTTTGTAATAGGTTAACCACTCTAAAGTTTAATTGTTTTATTTATTTATCGACACATTATTCCGTAACAGAGTTTTTGTTACAACTAAATTGATAAGTAGCGAGGTACGCATAAAGTACAAATCGCTGTGGCATTATTGGCTTGTACATAATGCTTGTTGTCTACTTACTTCATATCTTAAGATCATGTAATCTTAAGATATATTGACTGTTGCATTTTCAGTCCAATTAAATATATTTAAAACACATAATTAACGCATATAAACCGAACACCCCTTATCCGAGGCCAATCGACGCGATTTAAAAAACACTCCCATTCTATCTCAATAAACAATAGAAATTGCCTATCAGGCCTTGTTATTCAGACTAGATAATCTCACTTCGGCGGTGGATTAATTCATTAAATTAAACCAGTATCGCCAACTCACATACGGATGGGTACAACACTTAATTGAATCCGAGTTTTCAGTTCTCGTGAGGGAGATAATCGGTAAGCCATTAATGATTTCAATTTAGAACGGCCAACATGTAAATTTATTTTGTAATGCGAAAGGGGGCGACTAGGGTGGCCATTTAGCGCTAAAATTAGGCAAATGGTGTGTTAATAACACACAACACACACACACACACAATATATATATACCGCTAAGAAATTCCAACCTCTCTCGTCTCATATATACAACATGATTAATGCACACTCTGAATGTAGTTTGTTCAGAATAAGCGACTGAATCGATATCAACAATTTTTTTATAGACGATTTTTTTGTCCACAAATAATTAACACTCAGGTAAATAATAGTCACCCTTTAATTTAACGTTCAATACAAACGAAACTGAAACATAACTCGATGCGATAAAGTCTTTTCTAAATGCAATAATAAACGAACACTTTAAAAAATCAAATAATTAAAATTACGAACTTTATGTCGAAAATTAGTACAACTAATTTAATAAAAAACAATATTTATATTCATCGCAGTCTAATTTCAATACATGAATTATGATTGTAATAATATTTTTAAATTGGGGTGTCTGAGGATGTGCGTTATTCCTGTTACACTTAGTATATGACAGCTTCCGTGGTACAGGTGAGTAGCCGGCTGTAAAACCAGAGGCCGCGGGATAGATTCCCACACCGTCTGGGAGTTGTGGGACTGTAGTCCCTCGTAATTCTTAATACCCACGATACAGGTTTTACCTAGTGTGGTGTGTTCAGATGTGTGTGACTGTTGGGTGTATTTATTATTATATACCAAAGTCATCCAATGAGACATATCCCCCTCAACACTTGCGTCATGGTCATCACAAGTTCGGTACGCCACCTCATGACTACATGCCGCATCCTTAATGAATTGACACCAGCCTAAATTTAATCAGCGGTGACGTAAAAACTGTATTGATGCTAAATGATACATTTGTAGGTATTGTATTTTGAACCTAAATTTATAAGTAGGATGACATAAAACGCTCAAAATATGGGTTTGAAGTGAATGAGGCAATTAAGTTTCAAAGAACTTGAAGATGATAATAATTTCAGCAGGCCGGCATGATTGTGTTGAGTAGCGAGGGAAATACTGTCTCTCGCTCGTTGACACTCTAATTGGACGGCACTGCGCTTACCATCAGGTGCAGTGTGGTCACTTTCCGTGCCAGGATATAAAAGAGCCTTGTCTTATTGTTTTCTTAGCCTAAGCATACTAGAAGAATGAGACAATAATATTGTTATAACAAACTTTTGATAACCATATGCCGATTTTGAGCTAAATTCCTAATACCTTTATGTATAAATAAAGAATTATAATTCTTCCAATCAAATGCTTGAGACGTATTTCCTTAATGGTTACAAGTTAAGCTGGTTATTTAATGGTGGGTTTGATCGTCGAGTTAGCTTTCGGGTTTTAAAGGTAAAGCCTAAATTAAAGCACGTTGAATGTTTGCGATTAAGCTGTATTGATTATAATTTTATTAAATGTATTTGTATCCAATTTAGTTTCAGTGGAAATGTATTAATAATCTTTAAGTTACATACATAAGCACTCACGACTGTAATCGCTGAAGGGTAGGTAGAGGTGTAACTAGTACACTCACATTTCACTGAACTTGTGTGATAGGGGATAAGCCTATCGCCATACTGATATAATTCGAAACTCTAGGCTGGTACTGAGTATTTCTAATACTCCAATATCATTTTACCCGAACCGGGGATCGAATCTGAGACGTCAGTATACCGGTCGTAACGCATGCAACTGCGCCACCGAGGCAGGCAATGTAATGTATGTTAAATATGTTTAAAACATAGTTTTGGTATCAACCTACGAAAATTAAAGAATCATCTTTGGTAATGGATTTGATAACACCTAGAAGCTGTTTATGCGCAATGGAAACATAGCGAGCAAGAATTGGTAATGCCGATTCGATTACTGAGCATAGGAATTTCGTTCGATTAACTTATCTTGTTAACTATATTACATACAAAAATAAAGCATCAAATATAAACAATAAAATCCATTAAAAAATACACGTCGAATTGAGTACATCCTCCTTTTTTTAAGTCGGTCAAAAACTGAGGTACATTGATAAATCACGCCGAAAAATATCCTAACACGATTATGAAAAAAGTAATATTCAACCAGAGCCGATTTTGCGTCTATCAACGTTTAATTGGCAGTTCTCACAACAATTTAAGAGGCTTCATTGTCGATTTTTTCCAACTCTCCAACGTTCACTTTTTACCGGTACGCTTTTTTCGCCGGTCCTTTTGGGCGAAGTTGACGCAAGATTGATATATAGCCGTATTGGTGGACAGGCCGGGTTTTGTTTGTGAGAGTGGTCTGTGGCATTGCCGTACGCCGCTGCATCCCGCCGTTTCCCTTTGTCTCCTCTTTATACAGTTGGTTCCTTGTCTTATTTTCGGCTGGAAATACTGGATTTGACGTGGCCGCGCCTTTGCCTTTTTGCGTCTGCTATGTTGATTTTTTTATATAAAGCTCTAGTGTTTGGGAGGATTCTGGAATGTTATGTGTTTTAAATGTTACTACATTTCGATGGTAATGTTAATACGCTAATTTACTTTATTAAAAATTATAAGTTAAAATTAGTATGATTAGTCGTAGTTAATAAATCATTTTTATTGTTGGCTCAGTGGTATATTGGCGGCGTGCCAAAATCGGCTAAGTTCTGGGTTAAGGCTAAGTTTACAATTCGAAAATATACTTGTTGGCAAATTCTAGAATTTGTTCCGATAGAGCCGGATTTTATTTATCATTTTTTTTCAAACTTTATTTCGATATTAATCTTATTCAAACTATTATAAACATTTAAAAGATAGCCCATTTAGTCCAGCCATTCTGAAGTAATACACTTACCACAAACAGAATTTTCATTGAAATTATCTAACTTATTCAACTATTATACAGTTCCACTCAATAAAAGATGCACAAACCAGTAAAACGGTAGCAGTAAGCACGTTCTTATACAAATTACTATTCAATTTATCCGTTTCTTCTCCGGCGTCATTCCATCGCGACCGTTAATTATCCGAAGATTCAACAGATATCTGATATACCATTCAAGGCCTCCAGAACTGTCCATTGTACGTCCATCTGCATACAGTTTTGCTCTATTTCAATTCTGACTTTTATTTATTAATTGCATCCTGGATACAAGATGTTTCAGAAGTTAGACACTCACGCGTGGTTCCAAAGATATAGGCAGATGTACAGTATACCTACAATTCACTAAAGATCGTTCTCGATGTGTAAAAGATCGAAAGATTACGTTACTGATCTAGTGGTGTCTAAGAAACTAATGAGTTAAACTCAGGATTCAAATCCTATCAACATTTTTAGCCTGATATGATGATAGGCTTGCCATCAGGTGATTGAGAAAGGCAAACGATGAATGTACTGGTTTTTATACCTGACTTTTATAGGCAATGGCTATGTGAACACTATTGGGTGGTCTTATAAAGTTTGGTTGCAAATTAAACTTAAACAACTAAATAATCATTGAGTGATTCATTTGTCTAAAGCATGCCAGCCTGATTCTTATTGCATATGAGAATGAAATTGACACATTTGGTACATTTTGGGTACGCAATTTTACTTACCTATTAACATATTAGGTATCTAGTATAAATCACATCATTAATACAAAATCATAAAATACCTGTCTATCTAGATAAAAAAACATTTTTTTCTACCGTTTTACCTTATTTCTACCACAAGTAGTAATTTCAATGTAATTTAGGTAGGCGCAGCAGTCACCATCAGACAAACAACTTGATCTCATCATACAGTTATTAAATAATGCATAATCATTTACCAGAGTACCAGGTCTCATATGAAATTTTATTCTTCAGGAAAACAGCCAGTCCGCTACAGCATCGTTTCCGGCGATCCTGAACACCACTTCACCATTGAGCCGATGACAGGAGCCATCCGTACTGCAAGTGCCCTGGACCGCGAGACCAAGTCCTCATATCTGCTGAACGTTAGGGCTGCTAATGGAAATCCAGCGAGCTATGATCAGACACAGGTAAGAGGGAGATAAAGACTCAGCAGAAGGATTTTTGTATCAAGCTGTGGATGCTATGATCCTGGGTCCTTTAGGCGTAGTGTTAAACTACACAGCTGGCATTTTCGTGTTGAGTAGCGAGGGATAGATTTTCTTTCGCTACTTGACACTCTAAGTGGACGGCACTGCGCTTACTATGGTCACTTTGCCAGAATTTAAAAAAACCCTAAATTATTTCACTAAGATACAATAGAATAACAAGTATTCAGGCTTAGAATTTTTTCCAATATATTTTCAATTGATCTATAATTTTTATCCCAGGTACAAATTACACTAGAAGATGTAAACGACAATATCCCAGAGTTCGGTACGTCATCAGTGAGGGTCTCAGTAGCTGAATCAGCTACAATTGGGTCCGTGGTATACGCTGCAAAAGCGAATGACGAAGACGATGGCAGAAATGGTCAGATCACCTACCAGCTGGTGTCAGCTACAGGACCTTCGAATACCTTTGCAGTCAATCCTCAGCATGGGCTGGTTACGTTACTAAGGTAAGAATTTAATATTTTTATAGTAAGAAACCTGTAAATATTTATGATTGGCCCAATTAAAGAAAATGTAAAACAGTGTGTATTGAAACCACTGATTTTCAGATTTATAGGTAAAGGGAAAAATATTACAGAATTACCTATTCTAATATTGGTCTTGTTTTACATGCCGCTAAGGATTTTTGTTGTGAGATTTGGTAAGCTTATATTTATTTTGAATTTTTGGGCACTATGAACTTGAAACATAAAGTATCCCATCATTGCTGTGTGCTTAATTATTACAATTATGCTGTGAAATATAGAAGCAATACCATTATAAGCGTAAAATTTGTCATTCTACATTATCGGATAGCTGATATATTAGTGATTGTGAAAAGAAACTTCTACCCTACTATTATGCAATCATGATTCAAACTTATTTTGTATCCTGCAGGCCATTGGACTACGAAAACCTCGTCCGTCATAACCTCATCATATCAGCAAGGGACGGTGGTATACCGCCGCTGACTTCAAACTTGACACTAGTGGTGGATGTGCAAGATGTTAATGACAACTCACCGGTATTCGAACATGACTCTTACAACGCTAATGTTTTGGAATCAGAGGCTGTTAATACTAAGGTTAGTATTAAGACTGACTTTTACTACAAGCAAGAACGACTTAATCCTGTAGATGTATAAACAAAACACAAATAAAACTTTTCCAGCAAAACTGGGCACCAATTAAATACTCCCCATATATGGATAAATATTTAACAGATTATTTCTCTTTCAGATTCTAGAAATACAAGCAATAGACAAAGACACCGGCAACAATGCAAGAATAGCCTACCGCATCATCCCAGAAGGCAACAACAGTAAAAACGAATACTTTAAAGTCCAACCGTCTACAGGCTGGGTGTATTTAGCAAAACCACTCGACAGAGAAACAACATCAAAACATAAAATGGTTATAACTGCTTCTGATAACGGGTTGCCACCGTTATCTGCTACTGCCAGTCTTGTTATAAATGTTATTGATGCTAATGACAACGATCCAGTATTTTCTAAAGCCGCGTATGAGTTTCAAGTTGAAGAGAATCAGAAGGTTGGAGCGTATGTGGGAAAGACGTCTGCCCGTGATGCTGATTTGGGAGACAATGCTGTTGTTAAATACAGTCTGTTCCCCACTAATACTAGCTTCAACATCAATCCGATTACAGGTAAGGTTATTTGATATTTTCGAGCGTAACCAAAAAAAAACACATTATTTACTTAGGTCGGAGAAGTAACGAACTTATCTATAATAATTTAAGTAACGTATTAATACTTAAACCAAATCACATATTAAGTAATCTATCTAAAGGCCATAAAGCTCTAACCAGGAACCAACTAGGTCTACATAGACTATTAATCCGTAATTTAGGTTTAATGCCACATAAATTATATTATTATGTTTCCAGAAGAAGTTACATTAAAAGCCAAATCAATTTCCAAATTTAAATGCACAGAAGGCGATAAATTCTTTAAAAAAAAATTCACATTCATTATTAATGGCTTCACAAAGCACTTGTAGTACTTTCACTGTATAAACAGACGCAGTGCGCTACACGGCTCATTAATATCATTTTAAACATTAAAACAATGCAATTTTACCGTAACACCGTGGTCCATGTTTGCCCGAGTAACCAGTAATCCGGCCACCAACGGGCCACTCGGCGTGTTTGCCCTGTTTGCCCTGCCGGCGTCTTTGAAAGCTAAAACCCAATGTGTGTAGTGCCGGAGAGTCGTCGACTGTCCAAACACAGAAAGCAAACAAATACTATTTTAATACCTTCACAATTTAATGGGATAGAGAGCGGATCCGATGAACGTCTGTGTATACCCCATCATGAATAGCTTTCCTTGAGTATTGTTGTTTATTCTGGCAAAGTAACTTGAGTTCTTGAAGGGAACAAGGGAATTTTAAATTCAATATTGGCTGGCACTTGGTAAAATATAGTGATTGCGTAACTAATTAGGTGGTAGGTTACGCCATTAGGTGTTGGAAATGCTATAAGAAAATTAATTTGAAAGTATGTAAAATGTATAAATTAAAGGCCCGCTAAGAGTTTGTTTCAGAACTGTCTTAAATAACATATAAATATATCTCTAAAAGCCTTATGGGAATATTCACGAAATAAACTCAACTACTGTAACAACATTGTTTACCAAATTGATACCAAATTAAGGCGCGCGTGCACACCATATCGATTATAATATTCATCGATTTTATCGATAGTCGTGCAAGTTTTTTACATCTCGATACGGCACTAAGGATCGCCATCGTTGCAGCTCCTATAACTGACTGATGAATAGTGTTGAATGCCGTCTCAATTCGGCTTATCGGTGCTAGTTAGCGAATCTTCAGTGGCCTGGTGTCGATTTCGTGAAACTTTTGCGCCGTCGATTTGAACAGGTGCTCCGTTTTCGGCAAAAAACACGTCCTTTTAAGTCCATAATTGACTTTATTCGGCGGCGAGTCAAAGATGTTTTCGGTTATGGTAAGTAGATGTCCGCGAAGTCTTGAATAAGGGGATAGTGTTTGTTAAAGCACACTTATAAATTATATCCAAAGAAATAAAATATACAAACAATAGTTTATACTAATTATAAAATAAAAAAGACACAAGTGATGGGACTCCTGACTAGATTCACAAGAATATTCCAGAACCATATATTCCAAAGCCTACTGTATAATTCAGAAACTATTAAACATGACTTAGCAATTACTAATAATAATGATGAAATAAATTAACAAATATTTCACAATCTGAGCCTTCGTGGCACGATGTGCGAGTAGACAGCTAGGAAGCGTGATATTATAGGTTCGATCCATGCAATGAGTCAATTTTTTCTATATATATTTTCCTTACTTAGTAGTGTGGCATCGTAAGACCCTTGTTTCTAATACGATATAATAATATACCTAGTCAGGTCATAAGTATTGTCACACAGTAAAAACTTTTATTTTAGAATGCTGGCCACAAAAAAGTTTATTGAATTCGAATTTCAAATTGTTCATGAAAATAAAAATGTATACTTTTTAGAATTTTACTCATTTTTAAATATGTGGTGGACGCTTAAAGAAGACCGTGTTGCAGTAATTGCGTTGCATCGTTGCGGTTACGCACCAATTAAAATTTGTGACATACTGAAAAATTTGAATATAACCAAAAGATTCGTTTATCGTACCATCAAACGATACAATGAAGACTCTAGTGTAGATGACAGGTCAAGAAGTGGTCGCCCTCGGTCTGTTAGGACTCCAGCAGTGATAAAAGCTGTGAAGGCGCGAATTCAAAGAAATCCCAAACGTAAGCAGAAACTGTTGGCCCTTCAGATGGGGTTAAGCAGAACCACGGTGAAAAGGGTGTTAAATGAAGACTTAGGGCTTCGGGCATATCGAAGAAAAACAGGACATCGTTTGAATGCTCGTCTAATGGACCTGAGACTGAAGAGATGCCGCGCTTTGTTGGAGCGGTACGCGGGAAAAAAATATCGGGAAATTCTTTTTTCAGATGAAAATTTTTTTACCGTAGAAGAGAGCTACAACAAACAAAATGATAAGGTGTACGCACACAGTAGTGAAGAAGCGAGCAACCGTATTCCGCGTGTCCAACGAGGTCATTTTCCATCCTCGCTCATGGTATGGTTGGGAGTTTCTTATTGGGGCTTAACAGAGGTACATTTTTGTGAGAAAGGTGTAAAAACGAATGCAGTTGTGTATCAAAATACAGTCCTGACGAACCTTGTGGAACCTGTTTCTCATACCATGTTCAATAACAGGCACTGGGTATTCCAACAAGATTCGGCGCCAGCTCATAGAGCGAAGAGCACACAAGACTGGCTGGCGGCGCGTGAAATCGACTTCATCCGGCACGAAGACTGGCCCTCCTCCAGTCCAGATTTGAATCCGTTAGATTACAAGATATGGCAACACTTGGAGGAAAAGGCGTGCTCAAAGCCTCATCCCAATTTAGAGTCACTCAAGACATCCTTGATTAAGGCAGCCGCCGATATTGACATGGACCTCGTTCGTGCTGCGATAGACAATTGGCCGCGCAGATTGAAGGCCTGTTTTCTAAATCACGGAGGTCATTTTGAATAAACTTTAGTGTCATAAGAATCTATGTTTTGTTAAGTTCATTTTGGTATATAAATGGTTACATAATGAATAAACTTGTTTCAATTATTTTATATTAAACATGTGACAGAATTTATGACCTGACTAGGTATAATACTAGCCCTGTATTAAACATTGTCCCACTACTGGGCACGGGCCTCCTCTACTAATGAGAGGGGTTAGGCCTTAGTCCACCACGCTGGCCTAATGCGGGTTGGTAGACTTCACAAACCTTTGAAATTCGTATAAGAATTCTCAGATTGCAGGTTTCCTCACGATGTTTTCCTTCACCGTTAAAGCAAGCGATAATTAACAAAGAATAAACACATCACTTGAGAAAAGTCAGAGGTGTATGCCACTTGGGTTTCGAACATACGACTTTCGTCTTGACAATCCGTACCACAACCAACTAGGCTATCGCTGCTTATTAATATACAATAATACGATATACATTGATCAAATAAGATTTAGGTCTATGTGTGTGATTATTGGGTATATTCATTAAAATATTAGGCTTTAGATTATTTAACTAAGCCTTTCACATATTGAAGATTATTTAACTCAGCCTTACACATCTTGCTCTGTGTGCATGATTTTTGTGTAGAAACAATAACTGCGCCCGTCTTATTTACTTTAGTGAATAGGATGACGAATAATGTCTCACTGTCTACAAAAAAAAAACACAAATAAACGGGGAAAAATAAATTGATGCATCTACATTAAGGTAAATGGAATGGCTTTTATAATAATGCAACTGCTAAATAAACCTAAAATAGATAAAGAATAAAACAATTCGATACAGTTACAGTATATTAATGAATATACAAAACAGAAACGCATTCGCTTAAGGGTCTATAAACTTGTAAACCAAAAATAAAATAAACAAGAATTTATACGTTTTGCGACAGCGGATGTGTGCTAAGAAACCATGAGTTAATGTGGATTCGCCAAAGCCATGCCTAAGTTAATTATGAACAGATATAAATAACTTAGATTACATAAATTATCGACGTTCATTAACGAAACATTTATAATTTTTATCGCAAAGGTCGCACTAGTCGTACAAGAAACGCGCCACGGGAGACTCGCTACAATCGTCAATACCAAATTATAAAGGTCCTGCTCGCTTGCAATGCACACCCATTAACCATTATGAAAATATGACCAAGTCTGTACACGGTTATTCTGCATGTTATATTACCCTGCCCGATACTGTCTTCAGCTATTTAAAGCACATACGTTACCAGTGTAGGTGTGGGACGAACGAGTGTAGTTGAAGAGTACCTTTTTTGTAGCGTAAGCAACGTGGGTTATTTATCTGTATTTTTTAAATTTAAAGATGATGCGTCTGTACATAAGGGGTTTATTTAGAAAATAAAGAAAAATATTTTAAAAGATGTTATGTTTTAGAAAGAAAGAAGATGTTATTAGAAGTAGATATTACTTTTGTTGCTTCGATTTTTTGCCTCTTTGTTAATGAATGACCAAAGCTATTAAGTTTTTTAATCAAACTGAAGCTTAAAACATGTGTTTAGTTAAACGTAAATTCGAATATTGTTTATCTCCGTTGGATACAACTTCTATTCAGTGTGACCTTTCATACCGCTTGAATCCCTATGCAACGAACTCGCAAGCAAAAGCTAGCTTGTTAAGTATAGCTGGAATCCGAGATGTTGCACTGCCACTATAAATTGCAATAATGCGCTCTGTTGAAATTAAAAAACAAAATAATTATGATCATGAGATATGTTGACGGGTTTATGAATGTCCTTTTGGGTGCAATGTGGGTGTGGATGATTTTATCTTAACTAATATTAATATTGCGAGGCTCCGTTTGTATGTTCATTGTTTAAGCTTGTAGATGTGTGTTGCGTCAGTTGTTTTGTTTGAATAGAATTGTAATTCTATTTATCGTTTGTGTTTCATTATGAATGATATAGATGGCATGTTGGTGAGATTTGATAACGTACTAAATATGAGCGCCATTATTCTTCTACGCATATCATTTTATTAATGCATTGAGGATGGTACATTAGCATAAAATTATTAAAAAAATATATACTTTTTATTTTGGTATTCTTTATTTATACATGTTATTATAATCAAGCTAATACTTTTAAAATGATTTTATTAGCTATATTTCAAATAGTAATTATAATAATTATCTTAGAATCAATAAACGGATTCCTGGATCTAGCTTAATTGCCTTATATCAACCTGATGAAGTTGATTAGACTACCTTGCGGTTTTAAATCAGTTTTTTTTACATTTATCTTCTACGTTGTGGAAGTCGATTCAAAAGATATAGCGGTTTAATATGGATATTTTTTGTTCAAGGTGTGATAACAACTAGGGAGGTTTTGGATCGTGAATTCAAATCTTCGTATTCTCTTTTCGCTGAAGCTAAAGATCAAGGTTCTCTACCAAGATCGAGTCGTGTTCCCGTCTCCATAAAAATCACTGATGTCAATGACAACCCACCAGAGATCATAGACCCTAGAGAAGACGTTGTTAGTGTGAGAGAAGAGCAGCAGCCAGGGGCGGAAGTAGCGAGGGTTAAAGCTATAGACAGGGATAACGGAGTCAACTCTTCTATAACTTATTCTATACTAAATGAGAGAGACATGGACGGATATGGAGTTTTTGTAATAGATTCTAATACCGGCGTGATAAAAACCAGTACAGGTAATATTGATTAAATTATTTAACATTCTAGTTTTTATTAATCATATAACTTGAGATTATCTTATTTTCTTATGACTTCACCGACGTAATTAATTTTGTAGCAAAACTTATTAACTTTTATGATTTCAAACGTAGAGTTAATAACTACCAATTATCTAACGTGACCAAATAGAATATAAAACTAAAGAAATATTAAATTTTGCTATAAGTTAGAGGTTGTGCGCAAGTAATGTAATTTAATGTGTAATCCATTGCACAAATTAATTTAAGTTCTTTTTCTATAAAAATAACATTTTTTACCTAAAATAATATGCAAGTTATTATAATTCATATTTTTCTTTCAGTTCTGGACCACGAAGAAAGATCTATTTATCGCTTGACTGTAGCGGCTACTGATGGTGGAACTCCTCCAAAACAAACCATTAGACAGTTAAAAGTCGAAGTATTAGATTTGAACGATAACAGACCGACATTCACAAGTTCAAGTTTATCTTTTAAAGTAAAAGAAGATGCCAAAATTGGCCATGTTATAGGAACAGTCGCCTGTTGTGATAGTGATAATGGTGTTGAAGAAAACACTATTAGTGACAATGAGGAGAAACAAATTTCTTACTTACTTATGCCTCTAACCACAGATCATTCTCCTGGAACTTTTGAGATCGACCGGAGAACTGGGTCATTAGTTGTTGCCCGTCAACTAGATAGAGAAATACAGGACGAGTACAGGCTTGAAGTGAGAGCGTTAGATACTTCTGCTACAAATAATCCCCAAAGTAGTGCTGTGACTGTTAAAATTGAAATTGTTGACATCAATGATAACTCACCTCGTTGGCCCCAAGATCCCATAAACATTGAAATATCAGAAATAACTCCAATCGGGACGATAGTTTACAACTTCACAGCAAAAGATGACGATGCTGGGCCTAATGGAGAGCTAAATTTTCATATCATATCTTCTTTACCACCTATAAAAAATGTACTCAATCTTGATCCATTAACTGGTTCTCTAACACTTACATCTGCTTTGGATTATGAAATACTGAACGAGTATTGGCTTGTCATCGAAGCGACTGATTTAGCGACAAATGTCTCACAGCGAATGTCAACTTCAGCTACTGTCCATATATCTGTAACTGATGCAAATGATAACACTCCTACTTTCGTATCGGCGAATAAAGCTACCGTATCTTTGAATACCTTAACAGGAGTTTTATATCAGGCATTGGCAGTTGATGCTGATTCCGGTGATAATGGAAAAATATCATATTATATTTCTAGCGGTAACGATCACGCTTACTTCTCAATGGAATATGATGTAGGAAAGCTAATTTTCTCCAATAAATATTCGTCAGATATTTCAAGAGTCCGTCCAGGGCAGTACAAGTTGAATTTGACTGCGTCAGACCACGGTGTACCGTTTCCTAGGCAGAGTCATATGACTTTGAAACTGAATCTTCAAGAGTCTACTAATGTGCCACCTAGATTTACTGATTCCGTTTATAGAGCTAACATTAGTGAAGACATACGACCGGGAAGTTTTGTTACCCGATTAACTGCGAAATCCTCTAGAGGTACATCAAGTAAGTAATCTTATTTATAACAATTAAATTAGTTAATTTCAATGGAATTAACAAACTATAAAAAAATTAAGGTATTAAAATTTTAATTGATTTCTTTTTATTTTCTTACAGGCAACTTAACCTACACAATACCAGCAGGTGTAGCCGATGACAAATTCATCATAGACGAACGCCTCGGCACTATAACTGTCAAGACAAAAATCGACCGAGAAGAAAGAGAACAATTTATATTTCCAGTCTACGTAACAGATGCAAGCACATTCCAATCCTCAACTAATTTTGATGTAGCTACTGTCACCATTAGTATTATGGATGTTAATGATAACGCTCCCACGTTTAAAACAGGATCTTGTTACCCACTAGCTGTACCAGAAAACAACAATCTCGAAGTGATCCATACCGTTGCAGCCACAGATAAAGATATAGGTGCTAATGGTGTCATCACTTATAGTATTACGTCTGGTAATAACGGTAATAAATTTTCCATCGACTCCACTACAGGCCAACTCGCTGCCAAAACGTTGGATCGCGAAACGCAGGCGAGATACCATCTCACTATCACTGCTTTCGATCATGGATCACCAGTAGCTTTACAAGGTTCTTGCAACATCACGGTAATGGTTGAAGATCAGAATGACAATGATCCCGTTTTCGATACTGGACATTATTCTGCGGCGATACTTGAAGATGCTTCGATTGACACATCAGTTATAAAAGTCAGAGCGACAGATGCTGACTTAGGATTTAACAAACGTATTGTGTACTCTTTGGCAAATGAAAGTCAGGGGCTTTTTAGGATTGATAATAAAACTGGCATAATTTTCACAACTGGGTAAGTTAATACGTGTTATATTGGAATGAAGATATAAATAATTAATGTAATTACTTGTATAGTTTATGTTTTAATTGTATTTTTTTATTATTTCAGAACTTTTGACAGAGAGAAAGTAAACGTGTATCATTTTGAAGCAGTAGCCACTGACGAGGGTCGTTATGTTGCTCGGTCACAAAGAGTATCAGTTGAAGTAACCATACGTGACGTTAACGACAACAAACCGATATTCACTAAATACCCATTTAAAGAACAAGTAGCCACTTTAACACCACCAGGGCAGAGTTTGCTTCGAGTTTCAGCAACAGATAAAGATATCGGAACTAATGCTGAAATATTGTATGAGTTACCGGATACATATAATAATAAGTTTCGCATAAATCCCACCACTGGAGTTCTCACAGCCACACAAAGTTTGGCCAGTGAGAACGGAAAACTTATACACCTGAAAATAATTGCAAAAGACAAAGGTATTCCTCCACAAAGCTCTATTGGCCTTATTGAAATACGTGTTGGAGATTTCTCAGACCTAACTCCATTATTGAACTTCCAAAACTCCACTTACAATATAACAATCAATGAAAATACGCCTTATGGAAAAGAAGTATTGCAAGTGACAGCAGTGAGAAGCGATAGTCGCCGCCAAAGAATTATATATGAAATCGGCAACGGGAATGACCAATACGCCTTTGAAATCGACTCAAACAGTGGAGTTTTAAGAGTCAATAACTCAGCAAACCTGGATTACGAATCATACCCTGGTCGAAGGAGAGTGTTAGTCGTTGTTGCACGCACAGAAGGATCGCCAGCTCTGTATGGCTATTGCGATGTGATTGTCAATCTTTTAGATCAAAACGACCACGCGCCAAGGTTCACTCAACAACAGTATATTGCCAATGTCTTGGAAGGAAATACAAAAGGAGAGTTTGTTGTCCAACTGGCAGCAAAAGACGGTGACCACGGAGCGAACGCAAGGATACTCTACCATATTGTCGATGGTAACCATGATAATGCTTTCATTATAGAGCCCGCATTTTCCGGGTCTGTCAAAACAAATATTGTCCTTGATCGAGAGATCAGGGAAACGTACAAGCTTACAGTCATCGCTACCGATGAAGGTGACCCCCAAATGACTGGGACAGCGACGCTCAGGATCAACGTAGTAGATGTAAACGACAACCAGCCGACATTCCCACCTCCGAATGTCATCTCAGTCTCAGAAGGTACGTTTTTACTCACGCATTCGGTTTTAAATTGCCGTTGGCCGACATATAGACTTTACGAAATAAATTGGCAGAATAAAAAGCGTTCCACAAGTGGGGACGCATTTTACATAATTTGTATTCCCGACTCCGCGACCGGCTTACATGGACTATTCGATTCCAAAGCGGAGATTAAATAAAAAGGACTCCTTTAGGATCAATATTTATTGGACGGTATTACATTTTTTCCGAGTGCATGTTTTAGCGGTGTCTCCGCAACGGGTCGCTTTCTCTTTTTTATATCATTGTACGGACGGTTTTATTTTAGATGTTATTTTTTGGACCCTTAAAGACTCGAACGCAAATGTTGTAAGTTTAAATCTTTTACGTTTATTTTTTCAGGAGCGGAAGTCGGGACGGTGCTCACGTCGGTGACAGCGAATGACGTTGATACATATCCAGCGCTTAAATATACGACCACAGAAGGGAACAATGTGTTTTCAATTGATAAATACAGTGGCAAGATAGTTTTGAATAAAGCACTGGATTTTGAGAATCGCAAAACATACCAAGTGAATGTGACAGCGTCCGATAGTGAACATGTTGCAAAGACGACGTTGACCATTCAAGTGACAGACGTGAATGATAATACTCCTGTTTTTGATGATATTTCTTACAACATAATTCTGCCAGGTGAGTGAGATATATCTACGTTTCCGAATGTTGTATTAGATAATAATATGTGTAATCAGGACATCTGCTGTTTACTGGACTTATTTTATCCTGTAATGTAATAAATTACGAGTGTATCGTTATACCGGGTGCAACATCCCGGACAACTGAAACAATTGTTTCAAATTTTAAATTTATAAACCATTAATAATTGTGGATGTGTGCACGGCCTGGTTAATACCAATGATAATTATAATTAATCAGGTTTTAAAACCTATATACTATTATTGTGTCACTAATTTAATAATTTTATTTCACTTCACACAAAAATATTGATCTCCTTGATTTTTCCAAATAATTTGTATTTTAATGAAAGTATTAAGTATAAAAATAATGACATGATTTTTTTTCAATAATATGTCTTTTACACACTAAATAAATACAAACAAGTTAAAACTTAAAACTTAAAACAAGTGATTTTTAATTTTCAGAAGGAACAGATTCCCAAGAAATCGGCTCTGTCAGCGCCAAAGATAGAGACACTAAAGATAACGGAAAGATAAGTTATTCCATCCTCCGCTCAACTAAGGGATATTACATAGACGCGACATCAGGCGCCATATTTGTGAACTACAGCGCTTTACCTCCAAATCAGAGGGATACGCAGCTAGCTGTTGTGGCGACTGACCACGGCAAGCCGAATAGAAGTGCTGTCGCCTCTGTGAGAATTAGTACTGGAGCATCTTCTGAAATAAAACCTTTCATTGGACAGGACACTTACAGGTACATTATTACTATCACTTAAATATAACATCAATTAATTCAAGATAAAGTTTAGGATATCAGTGTTATATCCCAGAAACTTAAGCTTATTTTTTTATTTTAGGTTTATTCTGATATTTTGTATTTACAACAAATACAGGACAGCAAGTTAATGTAATAATAATTTACTTAACATTCTTATCAAAATTCTCTATATTTTCAGGATCACGGTCAACGAGGATACCAAAAAAGGAACATCACTTCTCCAAATCGGTGGCATCAATGACGTACTCAAGAAGTACAATTTGGATTTCCACATCATATCTGGCAACGAAGGGGACATGTTTGACGTCACTCTTGAAGGAGCACTTATTCTTCTTAACAAACTCGATAGAGAAACTCAAGATTCATACACATTGGGCTTAGCAGCGGTCGAACAAGGGAAAATTCTAACACACAACCATAATAAAACGGCTATAACTATATTTGTCACCGTCGCTGATGCTAACGATAATGCTCCTGTCTTTTCCATCAATGATTTTGAACTGACTGTCAGCGAAAATGTTAAAATAGGATACACATTAACACAGCTTTCAGCAACTGATGCCGATTTGTATGGAACTCTTAATGCCGCAATAATCTACAATATAACGTCAGGAGACGATGAGAATCTATTCTACATACATCCAACAACTGGAGTTCTAACAGTTAATAAAAGCCTTGAATATGATTCAGGAAGTACTGAGTATAAGCTTATTATAGTAGCTTGTGATCAAGGATTACCGTCTCTTTGTAACGTGGTTTATGTCAAAGTAGGAATTGTAGATGAAAACGACAACGCACCGACTTTCCCCGTTAGTGAATATTTTGAAACCATCGGAGAAAACGAAAGAGTTGGTACATCAATATTCACAGCCAGAGCTACAGATTTAGATAAAGGAAAATATGGAAAACTTAACTATTCGATTACGCCTGCCTCAAATAATTATCACAGAAACGATGATTCGTGGAAAATGTTCCTTATTGATTCAGCTTCAGGCTTAGTCAACACCAATGCTGTTTTTGATTATGAACAAAAGAGTAAATACGAATTTTCAATCAAAGCTGCAGATTTGGGTGGAAAAAGTACTACAGTGAAAGTTAGAATCGATATTGAAAGTCGAGATGAATTTTATCCTCAGTTCACACAGAAAACTTATAAATTCAGGGTTCCTAAATCGGGATCATTACCAGCTGGATACTTAATAGGACAAGCAACGGCAACAGATAGGGACAAAGGAATCGATGGAAGAATTGTTTATCAACTCTCAACATCACATTCGTACTTCAAAATAAATAGAACTACAGGTGTTATCATATTAAAGAAGAAAGTCGACTCTGTACAGAACCTTTTTGGTTCGGACAAATCAATAAGTTTAGTTGTCACTGCAAGTTCTGGCAGACAGGGTTCTCTAACCAATAAAACTGCTGTAGAAATAGGAATGAATAATATGGCTTCAGCTGTAGATGCCGATCAAATAAACGACACGACGACCGCAGCAAGCGGCGGACTTGCCGATTGGGCATTAGGTCTACTAATAGCATTTATATTGATTATTTTTATATTCGCTGCTTTATTCTTATTATATCATATGAAAAATAAGAGACATAAGAAAGTTAATAAGCCAGGCTTAAGTTCCGAAGGTGTCGGAGCAACGAACAGTTATGTAGATCCTAGTGCATTTGATACAATCCCTATAAGAAATCCTGGCACCGTCAATCCTGCTAATCAATTTGCTCCTCCAAAATATGATGAAATACCTCCATATGGGCCACATACAGCTAGTTCGAACTCTGGTGCTGCGACTACATCGGAACTTTCTGGTTCTGATCAATCAGGTTCTAGCGGCCGCGGTTCGGCAGAAGACGGTGAAGATGGAGAAGATGAGGAAATCAGAATGATAAATGAAGGTCCATTACAAAGAGAAGCTGGTATACATAGACAAGCGGACGACGATAATCTCTCTGACGTGTCCGTTCATAACACACAAGAATATTTAGCAAGACTAGGCATAGTGGATTCCGGTACCGGTGGAGGTGCTTCAACTTCTTCAAGAAGATGTTCTGAAAATGTGGGCAATAAAGATACGATGCTGCATCATGCTCCAATAGACTCTATGCACATGTTCGACGAAGATGGTGCCCATGAAAACGATATTACAAATCTCATTTATGCTAAGTTGAATGAAGTGACTGGCAGTGAAAGAGCAAGCAGTGCTGATGAAGCGAGCGCTGCAGTTGATAGAGCCATGGCTTTAGGTGCTTTTCCAAGTACTGGTGGAGACAACGCCGCTGTACCAACTGCCGGACCGTCCATGACAGGGAGTCTCAGTTCTATAGTACATTCCGAAGAAGAATTAACGGGCAGTTACAACTGGGATTACTTACTTGACTGGGGGCCGCAATACCAACCATTGGCCCATGTATTCTCAGAAATAGCTCGTCTAAAGGACGATGCTGTGTCCCTTCAAAGTGGAAATAGTGGGGCATCTAGTGTAAAGAGTAAAGGAACTTCAATATCAGGTGGTAAAAGTGTTCCACCTCCTCTTCTTACTACGGTAGCTCCTAGAAGTTGTCCAGCCCCGTCATTATCCTGCAGGCAACCACAACTCCTATTACCTAGATCACCTATAAGTCACGATGTTCCTGGTGGATTTTCCGCCGCAGCTGCCATGTCTCCGTCTTTCTCACCGTCTCTATCTCCTCTAGCCACAAGATCCCCTTCGATGTCTCCTCTTGTGGGTCCTGGGTTGCCTCCAGCCCCTGCCAACAGAAAACCTCCTCATTCTACCATGAGGATATGATCGTATTTTTAGGTTATTGTAAATAATGCTGTAGGTACCGACTGTTTGTCTACAGGGGTTTTGAGAATTCATCAAGTGTGACATAAAACCGAGTATAGCTGGTCTATGTCCATTGTAAATAACTTTAATACAAACAGTAATTTAAAAAGATAATTAAGAAATACGTAGTTTTAAATGAATTGAATAAATGCCAGAAATAGTGATATTTTTCCCGCATTATCCGGAGAGTAATATATGTCACTAGACCGTTTATGATGAATTCACAATTCTCCACAATAAGTATTGTTAGTTTTATTTATTTAACGCCGATTTGATCGGTTAATTTTTCTTTTCGATCATTTTGTGCATCGCAATCGCCTTGTCAGTGCTCAAAGTGAGAACCTATGCGCTTATTACCGATTTTACGGTAACTGTAAATAGAATACATTCGGGTTGTAATTTTATATTGTAAATACGTAGCGTGTATATTATAGTGTCTTGTAAAATAATAAAAACAAAGACTGCCATGTTATTGTGTATTATTATGATAAATGAATCAGCTTTACTTTAAGCTATAAGTGTATTGTATGCCGCATAATTTAAGCTTCTGTAATTCTGTCAGTATAAGTGATCATTTTGTATACATTTATAGTAAATCATATTGTATTATGATTATACTGTGATTTTTATCTAAGTTATGAATTCAGATGTACTCTGTTCTTTTGTACCTCCGATTCCTAATAATATTTGCAGTAATTTTTGTTCACTTTAATAAGTACTCGCACAATTATAAAAATACTTGAAATGTCAATAAACATTGAGATATAGTTCATCAATAATGTGTGTTTGTTAAACATATTCATTTTCAATTTTATTAAATGATTCCATACAATATCATATTACGTTCGGTTGGATGACTATTTGATTTAAACGACTTTTTTATATTGAGTTATAAACTGTCTTATAGTTATAAACTTATAAGTCTGAATCAGTGATTTTTTCTGCATTTCAGTTTCAAAATATAAAAAAAGTAACAATATTCAAATATCCCGCCCGCCAACCGTCGTATTATTAAGTAGTTCCAAATTTTGACACAAGCCAAATGTTGGGTGATCTGTAATTAATGAAATGCTTTGAACAGAGCGTCAAATGATTGTAAATATGATGTCAATAAATATACTTAAGTCCCGATGTCCGTCTACGGAATGTTTAAAGAGGATAAAAATAAACATTTGAAATCTAATTGTTTTTTTTTATTGTGGTTCTCTGACTTATACCCTTTAAAGTACTTAGTTACCAGGTAAAAAATGAATGATAAATATAATAAAACATAGGCAGTCATGGGGATTACCGACAGAAGTGAAAACATAAAACTTTAGAATTACTGTGTTCTTTGTTGAAACAGCGTTTATGAAGTAGTAATTTTTTTTTGTTTATAATTACTTGTCAATAGTTATAGAACTTTATAGGCATGCTTATGTCAAAAGTAAAATAATCTGAGCGTGACGGTCCAAAGTGCCCAACGTGCCTAAAGAAGTTTTCACTTTAATAATAATAATACAAGCCCTGTATTAAACTTGTCCTAAACTAGGCACGGGCCTCCTCCACTAACAAGAGGTTAGCAGAGAGAGTTAGTAGAGGTTAACTCTTAGTCCTGAATGTAGATATCCAGACATTATACACAATACAAATTATAACTACTCCGAATTTGTAGTTACTTTACTAAAATGCAAGTAGATACGAAGAGTTAAAGGCAATTCGAACACCGTAATGTACCGGTGGATGGGTTTAAAACTTCTAAAAGTAAAAGTGTATGTTTTATAGGAGGTAAGTTTAACCAAAAAGCAGAACTGTATGTATAAGATACAGAAGTACAGGACTATAGAGAAGGTAGTTTGGTTAGGTTAGGTCAACACAATAATTTTTTTCATATGTGGTGATAATACCCAAGAACTCAGTACTAGAATTATTACACCGTTCACAGAACTGAATTGCCTTTATTTTTAGCTAGTAGAAAGACTACTAAAGATCATGAATATACAGTTTAGTATGGAAAGGATATCAAACAAAACACAAAAAGTAATAAAGGGAAATATATTTTATTAATAACTACGAATACACTTATTCACCGAAATCACATGTCTGAAACACCTCGTGACCGATATAATGAACGTTACTATTATAACAGAATACATTTTATCACAGTTAGCTCTAAAACTACGTATTTTGATTTAGCTAAACAGAACATAGCAGGTGGATACTATAGGCTTTACTAAATGTTTGGAAAAGCTGTTTTAGAAATAGAATCTCATCGCGTTAAACATAGTTTTTAACGAATGAACATCAATTTTATCAATCAAAGAATAAAGCTAAAGTGCCAGATTTTTTTTAACGCGAGGAAGTTATAGCGAAATCCATGTTTTACATGTTTTAGTACAAATGAATTTCAGGCTTTGAGGTGATTAAAATTATACTTGTTTATATAATTAATATAGAAACAATAAATAGGTAAAATTATTATAATCGACTATGGCATAAGATCGCCTTCGATATCTTTTGAGCCACAAATTTCTAAAGAGTCTAACACCGATGCTTGATACACATTTTGATACTAATCACAATAATATAGAACTTATAATTTCTTACCTTAGAAACATTGGAAGAAAAACGGGTGCTATGTATGGTAAAGTTTCTGATACACACGTAACGCATGCTAATATTATTTAAAACAAAAAGGAACATTTATTAAAACTTAAAATAACAAATGCTTTACTAAGGAACTTGCTGAAACACTGCAGTTATATCAAACTTAAGAAACTAGAAAAGGTTTAGATAATGTTTTTAATAGGAACTTGTGTCATAACTAGAAGTTGTAGAAAATAAGGCCGTGTGGCTTCAACCGTAGTCAAGTTATGATTATTGTAAAAGTCTTTTTTAATATTTAATTATAAAGTTATCAAATAATTCACGACGATTATTGTGAAAGTTATTAAAGAGAATAATTAAGTTGTACTATTGCTAAAACACCGTAATGGTCGTTATGAACACAATACAATAAAACAACTCTTTATTGTATAACCATAAAAGAATAATAACATAGCATACATAAAACTTGGAACTAAATGGAAAAAAGACTAAAGATTATAGCTTTAGGTTAACTACATTGAAATAACACGGCCTAAAACTTTTAAAATAATAAGTATGCCTGTTGAAAGATTTATGTTCTCAAAAAAGGTATTAAAGAGAGAATCGACTGAGAAAATATTCCAGTTGAGTACATGCTAAATGTAAGGCAAATCTCAGGTACGAAACTTAAAAACACAACACTGCACTTTATTCTAATTCTTTATGAACTAAATGCAATGGGTTTGGAATCAAAACACTGAAATAATACAAAATTGAATAAGGAAGGTTAGTAAGCAGATATAACAAGAAATCTTATTGGTTCTATAAAGCGGTCATAAAGCTAATGTTCAGGTTATTTCTGTTACCATACCCCTAGTTACAATGGAAAGAGCAAAGAATATCAACTAGTCGCATTGTAACAATAAATCAAAACGAGTGATCATGCAGAGAGAATCATGCAGATGGAATGAAATAAAAAACATGCGTGAAGTTTTATAATTCGCATTAATAACGAGATCAGTAGATGGCTCCTGTGATGATCATCCACAATAGGGTAGTTGACTCGATTTTTTTTATTAAATTAATCAACAAGTTACATTTCCTAAAACCTATTATCGAAAGAATTTTATGAATCCGAACAAAAATAAGTAAATTAGACACCACTCAAATCTGCTGGAAGGGGTAGTTGTCAAATAACAGTACAAGGATGCATATTTGATACCGTGACGTCACGGTACTATGAATCGCCTGTACTGTACCGTTGTGCGAGGGAGATAGCGATATGTTCCCAATACGCCACCGTTTTCGCTTATGCCTGTGAGTATTTGCTCATACCATTATTTAAAATAAATATTGTGACCTCATTTTTCAAGCAATTTGGATTCTGTTTTCGCAAAAGAGTTTCTTTTGCGTATTATATACGATTGCGTAGAGAATAATGTACAAAATTAAACACAGGAAACTACCCTATTGCCTATATCATATGATAATATCATATCAGGTATTGATTTCAATATCATCTAGAAACTTGAATTACAAAGTCACTCGTTATCACACGATAGTTGTCTCAAAATGCGTAGATAATTTGTTGTTCTTAAAATTGGATAACCGTAGTCAGATGTTGCTACGTGGTCGCAAAATAGGTAAAGTGACAGAGACTAAAGCATCTGAGAGATCTATCACATAGTATGAACAGAAGATACATATGAAAAGGGTCGTCTAAAGAAATAACATATAGAGGAGGGCGTCGTAAAATAGCTTATCATGTGCTTTAAAAACAAGTGATTAGTTGAATGACAAAAACGGTTACTCATGACAAAACGAACAAATTCAAAAACTGTACTTACAGCTTACAAACGGATCGTTTTGTTTTATTTATAAAACTACACACATAGGAATACAAAAATGATCACATACAATTATAATCGTACTCTTAGCTCCACCTTTAAATATCTACCCCAATGTACAAATTGTCTTGAAGATTTGAGAATACCCGCAAAAATACGGCATCAATATTGGCTAATAGGCCAATGAAATAATTAAAATTCATTAAGTAAAGTTTTCAAAATCTCTCAAAACGCCTACGAGTGTAAAAATGGCCCTCGACCGAGAACACAATGCCATTATTAATAACCAGAACACTTTTGACTTCAAGATCTGATCTAGAAAATAATAACGCATAGCATGGACAGTTTTTAATATCAATTTTGTAAAATTTAATGTGTTTCTTTAAATTGGGCCTAACTATAGTTAATTTGATATATTTAGGCTCTATTGTTGCAACGGTATTCAATCTTATCTATTTTTAAAGTATTTTTTCATAGTTGAATACAACGCCATCACATAACTCCATATATAGTCTCAATTACAAATGATTATTCTTTGTTATAAAACTAGAGAACAATGAAGTATGAATGAGAATGAAATTAAACAACAATCGTATATTAGTCTATTATAGAATACTTTAACAATGGTTACAATTAAAAACGGTTGTAACATTACAGCTTAAGACTTATTGAGTCTTAGATTGGTAATTATCAGCAAATAGGTCAAAAAGACAAATTTTATACCCTGACACCAACTTTGGAAATCTGAACCAATTTTGTCATATCCTTTTTGGTCAAATTCATTTACTGATCAAATTTCCTATCAACATCATTCAATCGGTGATTGATTGTAACTTTACAATCCTCACGTGAATTTATTTCACCATCACTTTACCAAAAGAGATACGTAACAATAGCGGTTTTGATTTTGTATAATTAATATTATAGGTCATTATATTCAGTATAGATTGTTATTTATTTGAAGTTTTTAGAATTGAAAAATAGTATAACGTAGTTATTTTAGCCATATCAGTGAATAATTGAGCCCTATGATTTTAACCAGATTTCAAAGAGTCCAACCGACGTTTGCCTCTATGCGTTATTATTCTATCTCTTCTGTATAATTTTCATTACAAATTGTCCTATCCACGATTAAATTAAAAATTGCTACAATTGACATCACATAATCAGTAAGTATTGCATTAGATATAAAAATTCTATTTACAATAGAATAATACAATAATATTATACTATTTATAATTAAACTGGGTTTTGTCCGTGAGTTCGTGAATTTTACTCCGGTACAAAAAGTATCCTTTGACGCATTTCACTAAATTACCAACCTGGAATATTTTATATTTGACACTATTGTTCCTTCTCATCTTATTGGTAATCATTAAAGCTCTTAATCTTACTATTAAGGTAGACGATACAGAAGTGCCCAACATTTGAACTGAATTAATATAAGCAAATAAGGTAATTATAATGACAGTAAAAGGAATTGCAATTGCAGAATTTTATGCAACACTAAAGAAATTGGTAAGTTTTAAAATAATTTTTGATACTGAGTTCATTTGAATTAATGCCTGAGCCGCATAAATTTGACTTTTTGAAGGTTGAAAGATCTACTTAAATAGAATAGATTATTTAAACGAATATTTATATTAGTATGAAGGATGAGATGAGCAAGTCGCCTAGCCTGATGGTAAGCACCATGAACGAATAGGAGCAACACCACTTGAAATCCTAAATTACAAAGAGCTGCGTGGCAGGGTACTGGTCTCGACATACTATGATATTTAAACTCTCATAATGGCCAGTAATTTCACAATATAATTCAAATTGGAAAACAATTTTACGCTACTGTTTGTTGACAAGAAGCGGCACCTGCCCATGAGCTCTTGTATTCCTAGACATACTAAATACTCTACCTTACAAAATCAGTTTGCTCTTTCATATATCATTACTTAACTTGTAGGACATATTTTTCAAATTCAATTGAATTCAACCAATATTTTTTTCCAATTCCTACAAAATTTGGAAATGACCTTTAAATCTTACTAGGTTTTTTTTCACTCTGATTCTTCTTATCCATCAAAATTCAGTTCATGTACAATTATATATTTACTACTTAAATTATTTATTCGTATAACACAGTTTATCCACGCCAATTTGTCTATATGCGCCATTTTCTTATTGTATCCGATTCTCAAAATCTCGGACAAAACCCAGTTCAAATTGAATTACATATTTATCAGCATACAAAATTTATTCCGCCTTATATCTGTATTCGCCATTTTATTCTTTTATTATTCATCTATCCTCACTATTAAACACCGATCCTGAACAAAATCCATCTCATGTTGAATTCGGTATTTACATTTATCCGCACCATATATTATATCCGCACCGAGTTGGTCTGCATTTACTTTCATGTCGTACCTATCCTGTCCTACCTATTATCCGCAACTTTCTTCTATATCCGCTGTACAGAGTTCTGAACATCAATAATAACGTCATCGGATATTATTGATTGTTTTCCTGGAGTGATAATACCAGTATCGGCTTCTGTGCTTGGTGTTAGACCATTTGTTGCTTCCTAAAACGGGGATATTTAGGGTTTAAACAAGAATAAAAAAATTGGAAATATTGGATAGTAATGTAGGTACTTCCTACATTGTTTTGAATTCACAAATGTTACAAAGGTAATAGTGCTAGTTCTATTTTATCGAACTAAAGTGAAACTTAATAAATGTAGAGTATTTTCTACAGCATAAATGTAGCTCAACGGGAATGTTCCATTATGTCACAGAAAACCGATGTGAAGTGGCAGCTTGCTATTTCGAGGGGGATTTCCGAAGGCCTGAATTCCTTGATAAATGTAATTAAATGGATTGCAGGCGTGAGTGTATGTGTGTATGTTTATCTGAATGCTTACAATAGACACAGCATCACACGCCATCAGCTCGTTCTTGGAGAGATGTTCGACGACGGCCGCCGTGTAGCAATCACCTAACATGTTATTGGTGGTTCGGATGCGGTCTCTGGAATAAATTTAATTATAGATTTACTCAAATAGTGCTCAATAACTCTTTACTAAACATTATAAGAAACAATACAAAAGAGCCTTACACTAAAATTATACCATAGTCTGTAGGCGGTGTTATTGCTAAGAGCAATTCCTACGAGTTTTTATAATAACGCAGATAATAAAAGCTTAGTAGAAAAGTGATATATCTAAGTAGTCTATCACTACTGTCTATTTCAGCAAAGTTTGTAATCTGTAGAAACTGCTATGGAATGTGTATTTTATGTATTCATTATTATTAATTTTTGATGTATTATTACTTCTGTTGTTTCCCAAATAAAAATAAATAAATAAAAACTAATAGTTTTCAATGTAAATTTTCATAGACTACTGATTCTTTTCAGTGTTGTAACGTCTTAATAATGGGCCTAGCTACATCCTCGATGTTTTTGGCAAACATTTAAAATACGAATTACGTGCGTCGCACGAAACCTCTGATTTAACACTTTTTCAACCGACTTAAAAAAAAAGGAGGAGGTTCTAAATTCGACGTGTATTTTTTTTATGTTTGTTACCTCAAAACTCCGTCATTTATTGACCGATTTGGAAAATTCTTCTTTTATTACAGAGAATATACTTCCAGATTGGTCCCATAGAATTTTTATTGAAATCGGTTGAGTAGTTTGATTTTAAAACCGAAATAACTTGAAAAAATATTTTGTCCGAATATACGAAACTGCGAATTTTGCTTTTCTGTGACTTTTTCAGTGGTGTTTTCTTATGGTACTCTATCCAACGTACCTATTTTATATCTGTACCAGTAAAAAGCAAAAAATAAATTATTACTTTTTAAATAAAAATAAAACCGTCTTCAAAAAACCCAGACACAACTAAAAGCAAATAATAATTGGTTACATTTACATCAATTAAATACATACAAATGAAATCAATTATTTGGAGTCGGTGCCGGTGCTGTTTTCTTTACTTTTAGATTCATAAAAACCAAATGGTATATTTTTTTGTATTATTCTGTTTTTTTCATGTTTTGGCTGGCACCAGTAAAACAGTAATAATTTATCATATGAGGCGGTTAGAAACAAAATTGCGAAGTTTCTTTTTAACCAGTCAATACAATCATGCCGGCCTGCTTATTCACACTGCGCCATGGGCAAGAAGGTGAAGAAGCGGTCGAGGGTCTAGTGTCAGAATACTCAGAAGGCTGCGAAACGGCCAAACATCGTAGCCCAACTCTAGACCACGGACAAAAACCGGATGTAAACTGGCTGATCCCGGAACGCGACAGAGCGGGTTTTACACCTTGTATACGGTGGTCGCTAACCGGATGGATATGAATATCCTACCACCAACCAAAGCGAAGTGATGAATCTCCATAGTACAGTTTTATAATATAATAGGCCATATAATAATAATAACTAGAAAGAAACAGCTTAATTCAAATACTGCAGACACATTAAAATGAATCTTGAAACATACACAAGCCAGTCAACAGCGAAGAGGAGAGACACGTCGTGTGTGGGCGCGTCCACTGACGCAAGTACTACCAACAACAACACCAGTGCCGCAGACGGAACTGACGCTGACGACATCGACGCTGCGGTTGATGTCAAACTGGAAGGAAACAAGAGACACATTGCAAAGCAAGAACGCAAGCAGATGGAACTGTACTATAGTTATCCACGTAAAAATAGACTGGGTTTTGTAATTAATTTTACCATTATAATACAATAAGGCAATCTAATTAACACACATTGAGGTGCTCTAATCTCTTACAATACCGGTTTAGTGTCAAATTGGTGAAACAATTGAAATAAAGTAATTAAGCTACCAATTACTTTGTTCCAATAAGCTATATGCGTTTTGAAACACGATATAATTTTTTCTATGTTAGAAATTTTCAAGGGCGTTCGCTTATTATCCACCAAAGTTTTATCAAAAGAGAATGAATACTTACAATGAACTCAACTCAACAAGGGATAAATAAAATTTATAATAAATCGATTAGATTTTCCCGCAACCCTGCTTGCATGAATAACTTTATCGGTGCCTTACAGAGTATCCATTATTTTTGCTAGAATCCTTGCACTATGATAACTTCATAAAACACGTAAATAATCAAGCGATCAATTTCAGCTCAATTTGAACACTGCGCGAACGCAAAGAGATAAATATTTTTAAATCATTTACTACAAGGAGCAGCAAATGATTTAAAGAGGAGAGTTGAGAGGGTTGCGGTACGGACTGTCAGGACGAAAGTCGTATGTTCGAAACCTAAGTGGCATACACCTCTGACTTTTCTAAAGTGATGTGTGTATTCTTTGTTAATTATCGCTTGCTTTAACGGTGAAGAAAAACATCGTGAGGAAACCTGCATACCTGAGAATTCTCAAAAATAATTTCGAAGGTATTTGAAGTCTACCAACCCGCAATAGGCCAGCGTGGTGGACTAAGGCCTAACCCCTCTCATTAGTAGAGGAGGCCCGTGCCCAGTAGTGGGACAATGTTTAATACTGGGCTAGTATTATTATTATTTTTTATTATCATACAAGGAGCCCAATACTCACAATATAGTAGCAAGCTGTGCAAACCCGAGATGCATGCTGTTCATCTGACAGATGAAGACGGCGGCGACGGCGAGGAACAGAGCCGTGCCGTCCATGTTGATGTTGCATCCGATGGGGAGCACGAAGCGAGTGACGCGAGAGTCCACGCGGAGTGGACCCTCCATCGCACGGAACGTTACGGGTAAGGCTGCTGCACTATATCCAGATAAATAGATACAATAATTACACACAAATCTTTTGAAAGTACCTGAGCTAAACACTGTCTCTTAAGATAAAGGTTGTCCTAGTTTGAGAGATAGGGTTAATTATATTGTATCAACAGATTATTTCAATAGACAATAAGACAAATAATAGTATTGTTATTATGTTTAGCTAGGCTACCTATTCGTTTATATTGTATTGCTTGCTTGTATCTGTTATTTCTGTTTCATAAATAAATAAATCCATAACGACTCAGACATAGAAGATCAGAAGCAGCGGCAAACGGTCCTACAAAACAATTTTGTGAAAATATAACATGTGTCTGTCTTCAGATGTTGAATCCGGCTTCAGGCTGCAGTGGCCACAAAAGTTTATTGCCACGGCAGCGCATTATCAATTAGTCCATATAACACAGAAGTAGTCAGGATTGTGTATCTTCTAATTTAAAGTATTAATAGAATTAATTAAGTAATCATTTATACCCCTCGCCTCTCCTTGTTTCCATGTAATATAAATAATATATGTTGAATATTTCGGGAGGGGTTTGGACCTCCAACCCCCCTGGCTACGCCCGTGCCATATAAGAAGATTGCAATCAAAAATTATAATTAATACGTCTTTGGCTAGTGCTGAAATTACATATTTCATGTATTTCAATCAAATCATGTATTTCAACTTCATATATTTCGGAGATTTTCAAAAGCAGAGTTCAATTTTGATTATTCAAAATTACCAATGGGCAGTTCACCAGTACCTACACTAAAATAATAGAAGTTTATCAAATATTATATCTAGAAATAACTTCACTTACGTAGAAGCAGTTGCTGACGCTGTAAGCATGGCATGGGACAGTCCCCAGTAAAACTTGTATGGGTTCCGCCGCAGAAACATGAAGTACATGAGTTGCAGGACCACTAGCTGGTAGAGGAACACTCCAACAGTCACCGTTGCGATGAACCAAGCTAATTGAGACATCACTTGTGCTGGAATAAAACAGAACTATACTTGCTTGGGTATTTATTTCTAAGAGCGTAATCTATACTGTGAAGACTCAAATATGTGGAATAGTAAATCAAGATACAGTATTAGAGATAGAATTATCTCGAATGGGATTGACAAATCAATTCAAAAACGAAGTAATCGTAATACTGAAATAAATAATAAATCAAAGAAAAATCATCATAATAAAATCTATACATACCATTAGTTGGGTAAGTCGAATCTTTTTCGAAAATAGAATAAAAATATGCATATTATTAGATATGACTCTGTCCAATATCTAAATGACCAATTTGGTTGATGACTGCCAGTGATCACATTTTCCAAGATTAAGCTCGAAAACACCAGGATCAGCTTAAATTAATGTGACATTAGACAAGATGTAGGAAAAGACTATTACTCACCTACATCATCAACACCAAGAATCTTCCCAGCTATGATACTGCTAACACCGACTGGGGTAAACCACATCACACCAGTCACCATCTTCATGATCACCTCGAAGATAGCTTGAAAGAAGTCGATCACGACCTGACCCTTACTGCCCAGGGTGCCAAGTAAACTACCAAACACCAGGCAAAAGAATACTAATCCTAATGTATTTGTGCCAGATCTGGAAAATATATTTTTGCTTTAATCCTGAATGTGAGCCACAAGAATAGCAGATTTGGCAATCATATGACATTTTGTTTCGGTAAATAGTACTTTATTATCTTAAAGGTAGACAAAAAAACAAAACTTTTTAGGTTAATACTTATGGCAGCAGCGATAGCCTAGTTGGTTGCGGTACGGACTGCCAAGACGAAAGTGGTATGTTCGAAACCCAAGTGGCATACACCTCTGACTTTTCTAAAAGTTATGTGTGTATTAAATGTTAATTTTCGCTTGCTTAACGGTGAAGGAAAACACCGTGAGGAAACCTGCATATCTGAGAATTCTTATACGAATTTCGAAGGTATGTGAAGTCTACCAACCCGCATTAGGCCAGCGTGGTGGACTAAGGCCTAACCCCTCTCATTAGTAGAGGAGGCCCGTGCCCAGCAGTGGGACAATGTTTAATACAGGGCTAGTATTATTATTTTTTTTATATTTACTTTTCGCACCCGTTCCAGTTGATTTTATTTGGTAAGTTCATTGATTTAGTGACAATTATGAATGTTTAAGACAGAAGTATTCTGTCCTGTGTTAAATACCTTTAATACAATGTCCAGTAAGGGTGTGTTTTGGATTTGTAAATTACATATTTTAACCCAAATTTGGGAAGACTCTCAGCACCTGATGTCAAATGATAGCAACCCAGGTTCATATTAGAAATTAATGCCTCATTTCACTTCTTCAGTAAAAAGGGGAAGTTACACCCATCTAGTCTTACATAAAATGCAGTTGCGTATTCCTGACGCCCACATGCCTCTATTTTAGAATGACGGCCTTAAGGCAACTGATCTTATTTGTACTCGATACTAACAAGATTGTGACGTCTGTGACATAAATACATTCGTGTTAGAATGGAAATGTTTATGTATTACCTAAGGAGCTTAGCTGGTGTTCTTCAGATTTGTTATCTAGAATTTGCTTATTATTGTAATTGATTTCTACTTTTATCGGTATTATCTTGGTTACGTTTATTTTTCCAAGCTTTACCTTTGTAAGAAACAATCAAACTTCTCAATTTTCTTTGCTAACTCTATTTCGTACATATTCCTTGCCCAAATTGATTCGTTTTAAATCTAATTTTAAACGCTTTTCATACCAGAATAAGTGTAATCTAATAAGTGATCACCTACGTCAATAAAATGCTCTAATTTCAGAAGAATCGCAAGTGTGTAACAGTGGAGAAAGAAGCGATTCTTTCTCAAAAAATTGTAGAAAATCAACATATTCTCCTTTTCCTTAGACACTTAACTTTTTTTACTAAACAAACTTACCTATAGGACACGACTCTCACTAAATCAGGCATTGTGTCATTTTCTGTGGCGTTCTTGGTGAACATACTGTGCTTCTCCACGTACACCGTGTGCGCCTGTTGGAAAGCAGCTTGCACGATGTTATCGGGGAAAATGTTCCTGTTTACCATCCATTACTAGTTAGGATATTTTAATTATTCTTATGAGTATTTAACAATAAATTAAGTTACATTGTTATGTTAAGCAAAGATAACAGATACACAGTATACTAACATGGCCTAAATTTGACATTAAGCTCAAAATCATCTCATTTATCATTCGAAACTATTATGCCATCGTTTTTAACTCCATAAATACGCAATCTAAATGTGCTATTCCATTGCTAACTATAGTTTCAATTGTACCGTAAATAAGCAGGTGACAGTAAAACGCCCGGTTTTATTTCACAAATGTGTGGAGTACGGTCATCCGCAATAGCACCCTTAGGCTGTTCCAATATAAATGTATTATGGACTCCACTTACCTGCCAATATCCAATAGGCTATCCAAAATATTATGATCCCGCTTCCCCTCAACAATCCCAAGATTCTCATCCTTCAACTCTGGCCGTCCAGGATGTATGACAACTGCCAGGAAAATGCCCAAAAAGGCATTAAACATGGATGTCAGTATGAAACAGAGTAGGGTCCTGACGGCAATTTTGCCACTCATTTTCGCGTTGAGGCTTGCTGAGCCGGCGATGAGACTGGCAATGATTAGAGGCAGGATCATGAGTTTCAGTAACCTCATGAACAGCTCGCCAGGGTACGAGATGATCATCAGCGAATCGGGGCCGAGTTGGTATGGGCGGAGACCGAAACCTGGCGGAAAGGGATTAATTGTTAATGAAATTTATTGATACAGATGTGTAAGTACGAAGTAATTAACTCCGGTTTGAATGTGGCAATAATTCACGCGGTTCAATAACCGCTTTAGGAGATCGTATTTTTCTTTGTCGTAAAAATCTGAAAAATTCGAAAATGTTGCTCAATGGATTCGAATAAAATTTGGCACACAGATAGACTATTTTCCGGATTAATACACAGGCCACCTTTTATCTCGATAATGTTCGCGGAAAGTATAATTTCGTATAGCTTTGAACCTGAAATAATCAAAATATGTAAATTTTAGCAATGGGTACCGCTGACTCAGCAAAGTAGAATCAATGAAATAAAATTAATTAAGACGGATAAAACACGAAAATAGTTTCAGACGCCCAAGAGGCACATGTTTTAGAACGTTGAAAATGTAGTTAGACCCGATATGTCACAAAACTAGTATGTAAAACACACGTAAATAGAATAAGTAATTTAAAGAACTATTTGAATTAAATACTTGTCTCATGGTTTTTATCTACACAATTATAGAACACTAGCTGTTGCCCGCGGCTCCGCCCACGTGGTAGGTATTTTTGAAAGAAAAGGTATAAAATACATGGAGTCATCTTAAGCTATTACATCTTTCTATATTTTGCTATCCCATTGAAACCGTGCATTTTACGGGATACGAAATACCCTACGTCATTAGGTAATCCCTGAACTACCACTATGCCAAAAATCATGTCGTTCCTTTAATAATAAAAAAAAACAAAAGACTATCCCACGGGAACCGTAAATTTTTCTGGGATAAAAAGTAGCCTATCATTTTCGATCAATCGAATGATCGAATGATCTAACTGCATTCTAAATTTCAGGATGATTAGTCAAGCCGTTTTTGAGTTACAACCGGACATACAGACACAGACAAAAAATAAAAAATTGCAGAATTGGGTTTGGTAAATTTAAAAAGAATATTTCACGCAAAAAGCAAGCAAATTGGGTAAATTACTCAAATGTACAGACAGACGCTACAGATTTATATATTTGTATAGATTAGAAATTATATTAAAATAAAAGTTTCCCGTACCGTACTTTACAAACATTTTATAGATAGCGATTGAGACAATAAATTTCTCAGAAGGATTTATTCTAATTTTAAGGCATGGCGCAACGTGCGGTCTAAGACTGCAATATCTCGAGTATGGGAAGTAATGAATTAGTTAAGATGTGGAAGAGCCACACTGTGGCTACAATACAACATGATCATGGCGGCTTGCTTGATGCAGTTAAACTGTCACTCAGAACAGAACTGACAGATATGGTATTGCATTTGTTGCAGCAAGTAAAAGATTTCTGTATCAATATTGTTATTTATATAGTTTTCATGGACAATCTTTACAATGTAACCATCCCTTACACACTCGCCACGGTAACTGCTGTAAAGATCGACAATGCTTGAACACCTAACAGTGAACCTCGATGAGACTCCGAGAAAGTTTAACTGTCTTTCATCCCACAACGAAGTCAATCCAATATAAATATAGGGAGTTGGAAATACACAACTGTCCACTGCAATCACTGTAAGTTTACCAATATCTCTTGTTTTTTTTCTTCTGGCACGGTAACACTGCACCTCACGGTAAGCGCAGTGCCGCGGCCGTCCAGATAGAATATCAAGTAGAAACTATCTATCCCTCGCCACACAATACAATAATGCCGGCCTGCTGTGTGGCTACTTCATACTAAGCCATGGGGCAAGGAGGTGAAGAAGCGGTCAAGGGTCAGTCTAGTATCAGAGTACTCAGAAGTCCGTAACACGGCCAAACATCGTACCCCAACTCTAGACCCCCGAACTACACTGAATAGACCTACACTGGCTGATCCCGGAACGCGACACACTTGCGTGTGCCACTATGGCGGGTTTTACACCCTGTGTACGGTGATCGGCATCAGGGTGGATATAAATATCCTACCACCGGCAGGTACTCTGATAAGTTACAGGATTTAAACTACAATTGAAACATCAGCGGTTATTGTGATTTAGTTACCGGCATGATTGTGTCGAGTTGCGAGGATAGTTCCCTTTCGCTACTTGATACTCTCGATACTTCGACGACACTGCAATTAGTATTAGGTGCTGTGTGGTTACTTTGCCGTACCACAATAAAAAACTTCAAGATACCTAAGGGGTTACTAACACTTAATTAAAATGTTATCTGTCACAGGATCATTGTAATAAACAAGACTAAAAGCGTAATTAGCATACGTTTAGAAACTAGATAAAGTTGGAATAGGTTTTCTTGTTTCAATTGTAATTCGTATTTAAATTTTATAAGCGAATATCATGAATTTTTTAGCAGTTGTAAGACTTGAATTCCCTCTATTTTTACGACTATATCTAGAACTATCGGAGAACATGATTTTTAAAAATGATTTTACTAATAGTTGCAATTAAATACGGTTGAAAAAAAAACAGCCTTAAAAGGAAGAAAATGTATCAAAGAGTTTCATAAAAAATGTACAACACTGACAACAAACTCCAAAACATGTTTAACTATGAACAGAAAAATGATCTTGAATGAAAAATAGCTCACCAAGCCCGATCCCACTGAGAACGCCAAGCAAAGTGACCACCAGCATGGTGTTGTCCACCAAGCACCTCTTCCATCCCGTACGCTCGACAGGCGCGCACCGATCTTCCGTAGTCTTCGGCCCTCGATCTCCAGGACCCATCTTCGCAAACAAATACTCTGTGAAACGACGCTTTTTATCCATTACAATACTCGTGGAACTTAGCGGTAAGGTTCCGACTGTGAGCAAGCGTTGGCATCAACTGCCGCGATCACAATAATACACCGGCTTTACATGCTTTGTTGAATTTTCAGTGGGAGCGTAACTGCTTGCTTGTTAGCATGCATGTACACTGAACAAAAAATGTGTCAACGGTCTTCTATTTCGTAATTTATTCTTAAATGAGACTGGTTGTATACACTGGTGGTTTTGATACAGTAAAGGTTTTTGATGAGAAACCAAGAACGCAATGTATGCGGAACTGAAGAGTCGTCCCGGTTTCGTTTGAAGCCCTCAATTGGAAGCGTTCTTGAATGCGCGCGCATTCATCGATTCACTCATTGCTGCATTTGCCCTTATAATTAAATGGTCAGCATTATTAATTTTTAATATAACTGTTCCTTGACGACAAAGGTTTATATAATAAAGATGATTACTATAAAACTAAAGAAGTAAATTTTCTAGTAAAGTTTTTTTTACTCTACCTCCAGTTCGGAATATACAGTTCCCGAGAATAAGAATACAGTTTGGAGTAACACGGGCAAGAAACCTAGCTATTTTAGAACACTGTTTAACAATATTTGGATAACAATTTAAAGTGGATGATATTAAACTAGGGTAGCGCAATGTTAATTAACCAGTCACGTATCAATTGCATGCCGGCTTGCACAAAATACTGGCAACACTCGCCGTTCTTACATGCTATTTTTAACTTTAACATTAAGGAAATAAAATTGATTTTGGACAGACTACTTATTACCTTTTTGAACTGCGGTGAACTTGTAATTCGCGAGTGGTTTAATAAACTTATTCTAATATTGTAAAGAACATAAATTAGAGGTATCGCGTGGTCATGTCAGTTCAGTTATCTAGCGTATAGTTACCAAGCTATTTTTCGTTTTATTGTTATACACGAAAAAAAATTTTTTTTTTAAACTATTTAACTACCAAGGAAATTATGAATTAATTGATCTATTAATTATATTCGATTTTACTTGACGTTAATAAGCAAGAATAATATAAATAATAATAATACTAGCCCTGTATTAAATATTGTTCCACTGCTGGGCACGGGCCTCCTCTACTAATGAGAGGGGTTAGGCCTTAGTCCACCACGCTGGCCTAATGCGGGTCGGCAGACTTCTCATACCTTCAAAAAACTCTCAGATATGCAGGTTTCCTCACGATGTTTTCCTTTACCGTTAAAGCAAGCGATAATTAACATTTTAATACACACATAACTTTAGAAAAGTCAGAGGTGTATGCCACTTGGGTTTCGAACCTACGACTTTCGTCTTGACAGTCCGTACCGCAACCAACTAGGCTATCGCTGCTATAAGCAATAATAAGCAAGAATAATATAACGAATAATAAACATGTGAGTTATATATTGGGCACTAATTCATGTTTCAATTCATGACAGCCTCCGTGGCGCAGTAGGCGAGTAGCCAGCTGTGAAACGAGAGGCGGTGGGTTCGATTCCCACACCGGGACAAATGTTTGTGTGACAGACAGATATTTGTGTCCGGGGTCTGGGTGTTGTGAGACCGTGCGTCTCTCGTAGTCCCTAATACCCACGACACAAGACTCGTATCTTAGTGTGGGATCGGGGCTATGTGTGTAACTGTTGGGTATTATTTATTTATTATTATTTAACGAATTAATAATGGTATACATGCACATAAATAGCCCACAGCAACTTAAACCAATATATACAAGAATTTTATGTTTGTTTTGTTCAACATTTGCAACTGATTTTTGAACCAGTTCTCGTATCCCGAATAGGCTGATACTTGGTATTAATGTATAAATCTGATAACAATGTAATATTATGGTGAGCTGGACTTAATGCTGCCAGGGCTACCTACGGACCACTCAACTCCTCAATAGCTTACAGCACCCGTTTCGTGATCCGTAGGACTTTTCAAAATTTGTGGTAGGGGGAGGTGCATCCAGTACACCCACTTTTTTATTTATTTCGGGCCCTTAATGTGATAGGGGGGGGGGAGGAACTATCGCCATACCGGGCACACATTTCAGACTCCGGGCTAATACTGAGAATTTCTGGATAGAAAAACACAAGATCACTTTACCCGACCCGAGGATCGAACCCGAGGCCTCAGCACAGCAGCCGTAACGCATGCGGAATTACAAATGCGCCACCGAGGCAGTTTGGATCAGAGCATTTTAATAGAATTTCAATTATAGCCTAGTTAGAGTTGTCTCGCCGCCCCGGGCTCCCGAAGAATTTAGTCAGCAACAAGCTTTCAGGTCTTGTCGCTGCCAAATATTCTAGCGAGAGATTCATAAGCGCCACCCCTGTATTGTTAGATGGTGTTGTAAAAGCAACCATATGCTAATAGCATAGCAATAGGCCCATTCGAAAATTATTTGCACTAAAATTTATTGCCACAGAAATAATTGTAGAAAGTCTATAATATCTAGATATTATTATCAATATAGCCTACGCAATTAGGTAGCTTATTGTTAGTACAAAGCCTTGTATTAAACATTGTCCTACTGCAGGCTTCCTCTCCTGAAGAGAAGTTAGGCCTTAGTCCACCACGCTGGTCTAGTACATTTTGGTAGACTTCACATACCTTTCAAATGGTTATGACAATTCTCAGGTATGCAGGTATCCCTCACGATTTTTACCTTCACCATTAAAGTACGATATCATTACATAATAGACACGTTAGACGAAAACGTTATGCCCGCTGTACACATTGGGCGAAGGTGCTGGGCCAGCATGTTTGACCAACGTGTAGGTAGTTGTCCCAAGTAGTTCTTCCTCTACACGTTGGTCCATCATTCTGACCCAGCACCTTGGCCCAATGTGTACAGCGGGCATTACAAGTATACACAATAAATACTATCATAATTCATATCATTGATGTTTTGTTTGTGTGCTTATTCACCTTCTTGCCCATGGCGTGATGTGAGGAAGCGGATGAATGAGTTGAGTGGCGGGGGATAGATTGTTTCTCGCTCCTCGATACTCTAATTGGACGGCGCTGCGCTTACCATCAGGTGCAGTGTGCTCACTTTGCCGTGCTAGGATAAAAAAAACCGAGGACTGCTCGATGTTATTCAGGAATTAAACGTGAACCTTTGGTCTGGGTTACAGGAGTTGCGAGCATCTGTGGATGGGACAGTTGCTACCCTAAGGCTCTTAGCATCCTACCAGTAAAAGGTTCCCCATGCATAATTAAAATATCATATATAAAATGAAATTTCATACCTGTAATATCTTTTTACGTCACAATAAACAAGGCACGCGAAATGTACTAAAACATAGACTGAGTAGTGTTAATATGAATCATTATTTATATATGTTGTTAAAAAGAAGGTATTTTGAAAAAAGGGTAAAAAATTGACATTGTTAGAGAAAAAATATGGTTAACAAAAACATATTTTCATGAATAGCTACATATTATCTACATTAGGTTTTTATAATATCATTGAAAACTTACCCTTTAGATGCTTAATTGTGACGAGTTATTTTTAGATTTATTAAAAAATATTTTTATATATAGACTGGGATAGCCAAAAGCACCTACAGTTATGAAAACGGTAAATAGTTGTACAATAAATGAAAGACTAAAACGAAATATTGATCACAATTTTAAGTATGGAACATTAAATACATTTAAAAAAAGAATTATGCAAAGAAAGCGGTGTCTTGCAGCCAAATTGAATTATTTTAAAATGCATCGGCGCGAATGTGCCATTCAATATAATATTCTTGGCAAAGCGCATGTATCGCTTTTGCATCGGTACCAAGGTTATTTTAATCACACATGCCGCACTCTATTGAACTTTTATTGTAGGGACAGTCCATTATTAGTTGATTTAAACCAAGCAAGCGTTTTAATAACCCGCAACAAGCTTAAGTGGCAACTACTGATAGTTCCTACGTGTGCAGTTACGAAGAGGGACTCAGTAAATCGAACAGAAGTAATATTATAATCAAAATGTAGATACTCATATACAGGATCGAAAATAATTATGTCTATTAATTATATGGATTATTAATATTATAATTAACTAAAGGTTTACTTTTGAGTTTCGTATTCTATACAGCTCCATCTATGAAATAACTACTACACTATTACTAAAGGACTTTATTTTAAATGATACCTGACAAAATGGATAAATAGTACTAAGTTTAGTCACTAGATGGCATTAATAATATAAATATAAAATGCAAGGTTACAGTTATTAGGATATTTACTATTATTAGAAATACCGAAGGTATAACGGAGGTATTTAGGAGACTAGTTGGGAATAGATAATAATGACAACCAAAGTGGGAGTAGTAAATGTTTAATATAAAACGGAGTGCCTTCCGCGCTCCGGTGTTCAGTTCAGTTGTTTTGTAAAGTAGACTAGATGATAGCCAGGATATTCGTGGTTCGTTCGCGGGGTAGTAAGTGTATCAATGTGTAATCAGTTCAATGGCGTTGTTCAGTTTAAAAGGGTAATTCTGGTAGATTAATTATAAAGAGAAGCCTTAAAGTGAATCCTGATATGCGTGTGTGTTGATATTAAGCACATCTCATGTGTAACAGTGTCGTGATTGATCGTAATTGATTTACAATTAATAAATTATAAATATTGTATTTGTGCCTTTTAAATATCCATCTTGCATAGTTTTGTTGATGTTCCTAACACAGTTAAATAAATGTTATTATAACATAATTTCCTCACACATTTTTCCCCAACCGCAATATTAAGTCACATACTTAAGTTACCAATTCAACCGTGACGGAAGTTTTTTTTTCTTATCACGGGAAAAAGTTCCTAATATTTAGTAGGTATTATAATGCTCTTTTCCCAAACACTATATACATCGTATACCGGAAATACCCACTAAAAATCCCGCGGTGGCCCACTTCGGCGCATTAGGGACGGCCCCGGACAATCGGGTCGAACCACCTCGGCCTAGACCGGAAAATTTTCGAGTAAAAACGACAACATCCATACCAACAGGTGTAACTAGTACTTTAATGCACGGTAAACAAATAACTGATAGTTTGACAAGATGTTGGATTTTTAAAAAAACTATTGCTATTCCATCATATTATCATATTATCGAGATCACAGGCGTGTATTTTTCATGGAAATATTAGCTTACACGTGTATCGAACCTAAGACCTCATCTATTTTAGAGACTGAGTTCTTTAGCGCTATCGATAAGTCAATAAAAATAAATGCAGCATTTTATGTATAGTACCTTAATTTTTTTTTTATTTATTAACTGGAGCCAATTTTATTTATTAAATTTGTTTTATTGACTGGCCTGACCTCGGTGGCGCAGTTGTAGTTGCGCATGCGTCACGACTGCTGTGCTTAGGTCTCGGGTTCGATCCCGGGTCGGGTAAAACGATTTTATTTTTGATTTCGAAATACTCAGTATCAGCCCGGAGTCTGGAATTGTGCCCGGCATGGCGACAGGCTCGCCCTTCATCACATTATTGGACCGTAATAAATTCGGCGAAAAGTGTGTACACCTCTGCCTACCCTAAATTAGATACATAGTATGAATACATTAAATTTAAGTATAAACAAGAAATAAACAAACAACTTATCACTCATTGTGGTGAGTTCTATTATTAAAATAATTATATTATTTCAAAATAAATTTTCATAACCCCATATTCAAACAAAGACATAAGGAAAAAACTTATTTAAATTTATAATATGTGAGTGATTAGTTTTATAAACGAACTAGCTGTTGCTCGCGGCTCCGCCCCCGTGGAGGTTATTTTCTGGAGCAGAAGTATCAATGCAAGGAGTTGTCTTCTGCACTGATACACCTATAGCGATCATCCTGAATCTCAGGTGTTGTGACTGTCTAGATGGCTAGACAGGCACAATTCCTAACTTAAAGTCACTCATCACGCACTCCTTATAATACCCTGGGATCACTCCGTAGCGTCATAGCGTGATGTTATATGACCTATAGCGCTCCTCGATAAATGGGCTATCCAACGCTAAAAGAATTTTTCAATTCGAACTAGTAGTTCCTGAGATTAGCCCGTTCAAATAAACAAACAAACAAACAAACTCTTCAGCTTTATATAATAGTATAGATTATGTATTATAATAAAGTAATAAAATATTATTACTGACAAATTGGAATTGACTTCATTATCTAATGGCATGATTTATAAGTGCATTGTAAACACTCATAAGAACTTTAATGATAAAAGCTTTAGAAACATTAATTAATTGTCAATTATCGCTAGCTTTAACGGTAAAACTTCGTGAGAAAACCTGCATACTTAAGAATTCTTATATACATTTCAAAGGTATGTGAAGTATTCTATTCTTCAGACCAGCGTGGAAGACTAAGGCCTAACCCATCTCATTAGTAGAAGAGGCCCGTGCCCAGCAGTGGGACAATGTTTAGTACAGGGCAATTTTAAATTGTCTACAAACTTTTACATAAAAAAAATAATCAATTATTGTTTTCCTATATAATACGCATGTTTCATGTTTTAAATATAAGTATACAATGAAAATCAGAAAATCATCAGTAGTATATAAATAAAAAAAAAGCTTTATGAAATATCTCCATAATACCAGTATCAGTATGGAACCTAAAAAACCTTAAAAAGTACCAGTACTTTTTTAGATATTAATTATATCATTTACACTTATAGAAATTCTATTGGATAGAAATATGTATATATTATAATAGGGTAGTTTCCTGTTTTTAATTTTGTACATCATTCTCTCCGCAATCGAATATAATACGCAAAAGAAACTGTTTTGCGCAAACAAAATCAAAATTGCTTGAAAAATGAGGTCACAATATTTATTTTAAATATTGGTATGAGCAAATACTCACAGGCATAAGCGAAAACGGTGGCGTATTGGGAACATATCGCTATCTCCCTCGCACAACGGTACAGTACAGGCGATTCATAGTACCGTGACGTCACGGTATCAGATACGCATCCTTGTACTGTTATTTAACAACTACCCCTTCCAGCAGATTTGAGTGGTGTCTAATTTACTTATTTTTGTTCCGATTCATGAAATTCTTTCGATAATAGGTTTTAGATAATGTAAATTGTTGATTAAATTAATAAAAAAAAAAACGAGTCAACTACCCTATTATATACACAGTCTCCGTGGCGCAGAAGGCAAGTCGACTGTGAAACGAGAGGCCGTGGGTTCGATGCCGCACTGGGATAAATGATTGTTTCATCCACAAGTAATTGCTTCAAGTACAGGTGTAGTGGGTCCGAAGTCCCTCATATATTTGAATAGGTTAGTTGACACATTACATTACCTAAAACCTATTATCGTATTTTAGAGTACGAACGTTTCGAGTACGAACAACAATAAGTAAATTAGACGCTATTCATATTTGCTGGAAGGGGTGGTTTTAAAATATGCATGACTAGGTGTTGCTCGCGGCTCCGCCCGCGTGGAGGTCATGTTTGGGAGAAAAATTATATAATACAAAATACCAATATTCATGCGTTTAACTTAAAAATGACGGATTTTCATACAAACTTTCATTCCCTATTTTACCCCCTTAGGGGCGGAATTTCCAAAAATCCTGAAACATATATTTTTTATTTTTAACTAAAATGCCAAATACTCATTTTCATGAATTTATCTTCAAAAATGACGGATTTTCATACAAACTTTCATCCCCTATTTTACCCCCTTAGGAGTGGTATTTCCAAAAACCCTTCCTTAGTGGATGCCTACGTGATAAAAGGTACCTACTGTCAAAATTTCAAGTCTCTAACCCCAGCCGTTTAGGCTGTGCGTTGATCGATCAGTCAGTCAGTCAGTCAGTCAGTTTCTTCTTTTATATATACAGATATGAGCCATGAGTCGTGACGTCACCTCTTAGAATGGCTGCCTATTACAGTGCCGTTGTGCGAGGGAGATAGTGAGATGTTCCCACTATGCACGCATTTTTTCTCATACTAAATATTTAAAATAAATATAATAAACAAAATTTTCAAGCAATTTTAATTCTGTTTTCGCAAAGGTGTTTCTTTTGCGTACTATACTAGGTTTCTTATCGAATAATGTACAAATTTAAACAATAACAAGAAAACTACCTTATTTCAGATCTTACGCCTTTAAGACAATATAATGTTTTTATTTTTAAGTAATTTTTTGTTTTTGATTATTGTTTGTAAGTTGGCAAAATTTCTCATCTGTATTTATTACAGACGTTACCTACAGACTTATGCATATTTTGGGTAGCTTACGGGGATCGTCTCTTCAAGTTAAAACTGCAAATCCGCATTTTGATGATTCTCTGTTATATTAGACTCTGTTATTTACATCGGAGCGAAAAACCACAATATCTGGGGATTTTGGATTTAATACTGAAAGCAATATGAAGCGAACCAAGGATGACTTTTTTTATAATAAGCGCACGCTTACTAAAGGGGTAGATGAGCTCATTCCTCAAGATATGAAGACTGATAAACAGCCAATAGGGTAGTTTCCTGTGTTTAATTTTATACATTATTCTCTATGCAATCGAATATAATACGCAAAAGAAACTCTTTTGCGAAAACAGAATCCAAATTGCTTGAAAAATGAGGTCACAATATTTATTTTAAATATTGGTATGAGCAAATACTCACAGGCATAAGCGAAAACGGTGGCGTATTGGGAACATATCGCTATCTCCCTCGCACAACGGTACAGTACAGGTGATTCATTGTACCGTGACGTCACGGTATCAGATATGCATCCTTGTACTGTTATTTGACAACTACCCCTTCCAGCAGATTTGAGTGGTGTCTAATTTACTTATTTCTGTTCGGATTCATAAAATTCATTCGATAATGGGTTTGAGGTAATGTAACTTGTTGATTAAATTAATAAAAAAAATCGAGTCAACTACCCTATTGGTTCGCTACCTAGATGATCACTCGTTGATCAATGACAGACAATACGGGTTCCGTCATAATCGATCAACGGGTGATCTTCTAGCGTTTGTATTACATCACTGGGGGGAGGCGATTGACAGGCATGGCGAGGCTCTGGCTGTGAGTCTCGACATAGCCAAGGCGTTTGATAGGGTCTGGCATCGTGGCCATCTCTCCAAGCTCCTGGCATAAGGTCTGCCCGACAACCTGTGCAAGTGGATTTCCGGCTTTCTGTATGAGCGTAAAATGCGTGTCCTCGATGATAGGTACAGAGCCTATCGTCATTTAGTGCACACATTCCAATCTCAAACAGATGGTGTTAAATTAAAAAAATGATTATATAAATACATATTATACACTCACGCCTGTAATCGCCGAAGGGGTAGGCAGAGATAACCAGTACACCTACTTTTCACTGAATGTATTGCGGTCCCATAATGTGGCAGGGGGCGAGCCTATTGCCATACCCTAACTGAAAGGCACTGCGCTTACCATAAGGTGCAGTGTGGACACTTTTCCGTGACAGGATAGAAAAAAAACATTTAAACAAAATAACATCATCATCGAATAACTTTGATCACACACAGTTTAATAATTTTAATATTTTTTGTATTGTAAAAGCTAATTTATTTACACTGTAAGTTTTAATACGAACTTCTACTAAAGTACTTACATTCTATAACCATAACTCACTTAACCCATGACCGGCGTGTAACACTGATCCACATTTGACTTGCAATGATATTATTATGGAGGGCTCAGCAGGGTTACTCTGCACCTCCCACCTAAATCCTTTAAATGACGACATACATACCTACGCACTCACACCTGTAATCCCCGAAGGGGTAGACAGAGGTGTTACCAGTACAACATTTCACCGAGCTTATTACCGTCCCGTGATGTGATAGGGGCTGAGCCTATCGCCATACCGGAAACAATTCCAGTCTCCGGGTCGGTACTAAATACTCTGTGATTGAAAGACCCAATATCACACGATCTGGGGATCGAACCCGAGACTTCAGCACAGCAGTCGTATGAAATTTTTATTAGAATAGTCTATAGATATAAACCATCCGGAATAAATTGTCTACATGTTGGTGAAAACCGTTTTTGTTATCCTGTCACGGCAAAGTGACCACACTGCACCTGATGGTAAGCGCAGTGCCTTCAAATTAGAGTATCAAGCAGCGAGAGACAATCTATCTCCCGCTACTCAACACAATCATGCCGGCCTACTTCTATACTAGGCCATGGACAAGAAGGTGAAGAAGCGGCCGAGGGACTAGCGTTACGAGAACTCAGAAGGCCACAAAACGCCAAACATCGTACCCCAACTCTAGACCCCCGAGAAAATACGTTGCGTGGTTTAGAAGTTGGCGGATATACAGACAGACGCAGAGGGCAACTTCTTAAACTATGTATAGATATATTAATACTGAGTTTTTAAATTTTGCAAATCTATAACATTTTTTCAGCTCCGTGATCCCAACCAGTTTTTTTTTTGTTTTTTTTTATATAGTATAGTCCGACAAACGAGCCAGTGGGTCACCTGATGTTAAGTGATCTCCACCGCCCATGAACATCCACAATACCGAAAGTATCATGTATGCGTTGTCGGGCTTAAAGGACAGGAATAGGGATTAGGGAAGGGAAGGGGGAATCTGGGCGTCCGGTTATCTCACTTACCATACGAAACGCGACAGTAAACTGTCACTTTACGTTGGTTTTCTGTGAGACAGTGGTACTACTCCGGTCGAGCCGGCCCATTCATGCTGTAGACAAATATGTCTACAGCGTGGCTCTACCACTTCCCAAATATTTAAATGTCATTGCAGAATATCCCGCCAAACAAATTATCTCCCCTACCTGTGTAGCAACTACATAAATAAGTGTAATAGATAATCGTAACAAACATACTGATACACATATGCACGACACATTAACAACGTTTATATTTATGAATAGCAGCGATAGCCTAGTTGGTTGCGATACGGACTGCCAAGACGAAACTTGTATGTTCGAAACCCAAGTGGCACTCACCTCTGACTTTTCTAAAGTTATGTCTGTATTAAATGTTAATTATCACTTGCTTTAACGGTGAAGGAAAACATCGTGGGGAAACCTGCATACCTAAGAATTCTTATACGAATTTCGAAGGTATGTGAAGTCTACCAGCACGCATTAGGCCAGCGTGGTGGACTAAAGCCTAACCACTCTCGATAGTAGAGCAGGCCCGTGCCCAGCAGTGGGACAATGTTTAATACAGAGCTAGTATTATTTATTATTATATTTATGAATACCTACTGCCGCTCAGAGCTTCTTTAAATTGGCCTTAAGTTACAATTAGTTAATCGTCATTAAATCTCTTAATGGTCACTCCGTTTGCCTTTGTTCACTAATTACAAAATTTCGCAAATTCATGTTTTTGCTGCACCATCAAGCTGTGGAACAGTTTTCCAGCTACCGTGTTCCCTCCTTCCTATGAACCTGGGTCCTTTGGGCGTAGTGTGAAGAAGCTACACTGTGGCCGGCATGATTGTGTTGAGTAGCGAGGGATATATTGTGTTTCGCTACTTGATACTTCAATTGGACGGCACTGTGCTTACCATCACAGGTGCAGTCTGGTTATTTTGCCTTGATAGAATATAAAAAAAAATGCCAGATTAAGGATGCAGTTTTGGTAACTTATATGTTGCTTCAAAGAAGCAAGGTTAAGTCAACTTTGATTGAAAATTTCAGCATATGTTTTTATCCTGGCACGGCAAAGTCTCCAGTTAGAGCATCAAGTAGCGAAAGAAAACTATATCTCGTAACTCGACTTAATCAAACTAACGGATGATTAACTCTGTTGCATTTTTCAGAAACCACAAAACTTTTGGTCACAACACCCAGACCGTGGTGGGGATGGAATCCACGTCCTTTTACTGCTGGCTTCACTCACTGAGCTATGGAGACTGACACGGTACAGTGTCTGGAATAATAATAATTATTAAAACATAACATTATCTATTTCCGCCAGATATCACATCCAGAGCTCAGAACTGATGGACCGGCACGTCTTCTCCGTTCACATATTTAATATGTATATAGTACATACCCACGCCTTTAATCTCCAAAGAGGTAGGCAGATGTGTAACCAGTTTACCCACATGTTGGCAAGCTTATTGTCGTCCCATGATAGAGGGAGAGTTTATAACGGACATAATAGGGTAGATGACTCGTTTTTTTATTTAACTAACAAGTAACATTACCTAAAACCTATTATGAAAGAATTTTATGAATCCGAACAAAAATAAGTAAAGTAGACGCCATTCAAATCTGCTAAAAGGAGTAATTGTCAAATGACATGTTAGGAACTTCAACAAAACTATACAAGATGGATATTTAAAAGGCACAAATACAATGTTTATAATTTATTGATTGATTTACTGAACTGAACTCCGGAGCGCGGAAGGCACTCTGTTTTATATAAAACATTTACTACTCCCACTTTGGTTGTCATTATTAACTACCCCCCACTAGTCTCCTAAATACCTCAGTTATACCTTCGGTATTTCCAATAAAAGGAACTATCCTAATAGACAGTAAAATGAGAATGATATGTCCTGTGATGTCATGGTTCTCAGAATGGTCATTACTGGGCGGATATGTTCCCCTACGCAACCATTTTTGCTCATACTTTTGAGTATTTGCTAATACCAATATTTAAAATAAATATTGTTACCTCATTTTTCGTGCAATTTTGATTATGTTTTCGCAAAACAGTTTCTTTTGCGTATTATATTCGATTGCGTAGAGAATAATGTACAAAATTAAACAGAGGAAACTACCGTATCACAGACTCCGAGCTGATACTGAGTATTTCGGGGTATCAATATCTACGGCTTAGCCAATATCTCCATGACCTAGCGGGCGAATAGCCGGCTGTCAAAAGAAAGGCCCCAGGTTCGACCTCTCACCGCGCCATGAAAACTGTCGGCTCTTATTATTATTATAATTCACACAAGAATTTCATGCAAAAGTTTACCTAAAGCCGGCTTAGTTCCAACCCCGTGGCCATAAGATAGTTTTTTATTTAGGAACGTTGAAAATATATACTTTTTCTTAATAGGAATCGTTGGAAGAAAATGGGGGAGTCCTTTGCCCAGCACTGCGACACAATAGGTTAAAAATTAAGATGTCAACTATTTTTTTACTATATAGCACACAAGGATATATTTTTAAAGAATCATTCACCTATTTTATATCATTTTCTGCACAATTTGAGAACACATATAGAAATATATACAAACTAGATGTTGCCCGCGGCTCCGTCCACGTGGAGGTTATTTTTGGAAAAAAGGTACACAATCCATGGAGGCATCTTAAGCTATTACACCTTTCTATATTTTGCTATACCATAAGAAGCGTGCATTTTTCCGGGATAAAAGTGGCCTATGTCATTTCTGATCCCTAAACCGACACTATAAAAAAATCATGTCGATCACTGTCTCTGTGAAAAACTAAACTATCCCACGGGAACTGTACCTTCTTCTAAGATAAAAGTATTCTATGTGCTATTCCAGATTTTTTTTATATATATCATAGTCCGACAAACGAGCCAGTGGGTCACCTGATGTTAATACCGAAAGTATTATGTATGCGCTGTCGGCCTTAAAGGACAGGAATAGGGATTAGGGAAGGGAAGGGGGAATCTGGGCCTCCGGATATCTCACTTACCATACGAAACGCGACAGTAAACTGTCACTTCACGTTGGTTTTCTGTGAGACAGTGGTACTACCCCGGTCGAGCCGGCCCATTCATGCTGTAGACAAATATGTCTACAGCGCGGCTCTACCACTATCTATATAGTCTATCTCTGTGCCAAATTTCAACCAGATCCGTCCAGCCGTTGTAGCGTGATTGGGTTACAAACATCCATCCAAACATTCGCATTTATAATATTAGTAGGATAACAGGATTATAATATTAGTAGGAAAATGTTGTGCTTACTCCTTTAAAGTAAGAGCGTGACCATATGTTCTGTTTAAAGGTCAATATAGAAATTACTCATTGTCTTTTACCATTAAATATGACTTAATTAGGAAATGACTCATTAGCGACTATAGTCATAAGTAGAAAAATACTCGTGTTATGTATAAACAATGAATAAGGCTGTATACACGAGTGCGATTTCGTAGTGAATATAGTAAAGAAATGTATTTTATATTTAGCCTATCGAGTTATTGTCTTTCTCACTCTCAACTCCGTTGACATAAAGAAGAAAGCGACAAATCATTTTCATAACTTTTATGTCAGGTGTTTGATAATGTTTCTTTTATAGATAATATCAATATTTAGACATTGGGTTTCGTTTATATAAAGGACTAGCTGTTGAGCGCGGCTCCTTCCACATGGATGTTATTTTTGGGAGATAGCTTTTACCAATCGCTTCACATCTCACCACGCCTTATAGCCGTGATACAGCTATTTTGAATTATAAATTCTCATAACATTGATTAAATTAACCGATTTGAATGTAATAAAGACTAAATATTACCTCAATATATGCTTTAAAGTATTATTTCCAATAATTTTGAGAAAACACAGTATTTTAGACATGATGCCCTGACAGACAGACGATAATTTACAAAATGGTTTTGTGTTCTATTGATGTTATAACGTAACACAATCAACATTTTGCAAACATATTTAATGTACAGACAAAGTGCTTTGCAGTTTTATTATAGTATAGATTTTTGGATTGTATTTCTTATAACAATCGCATCAGTCGACTGCAAAATATGTAGGCAATCTGAACTAGCGCCCCTCGCGGGTTTTTAACCGACTTCAAAAAAGGAGGAGGTTAACAATTCGTCGGAATCTTTTTTTTTATGTATGTTACCTGATTACTCGAAGACGCCTGGACCGATTCGAGAAATTCTTTTTTTGTTTCAAAGGGTATACTTCCCAGGTGGTCCCATTGGCACCAAGTCAGGATCTGATGATTGGATCTCAGAAAAATCAAGGGAAACCTCAAATTTTATAGTGACGCATAATTTGTTTTTTATTGAAGTCGGTGTACTTTTTATGAATTAAAAAACTTTTACTTATATTAAAAATGTATTACTTTCATACATATTTGGAGAAATTCCACTAAAGGCCCTGGCATGGTAGTTAGTACACTGCATTTATAAGTAAGTAAAATGCTGTCCAAAAACAATGTTGAGAGACTTTGTGCCCATTGGTGGATACTAAAACTATGCCAGCCCGAAAGTAAATGGATTTATTATGTATTTCTAAAGCTTTGAAAACCAACTACAAAAATTTAAAAGACATTTAAAACCAAATGGACTTGTTTAATAAAATCGACAAACTAAGAACCTTTTCTTGTTCGGTAAAATTATTAGGAAAAAGAGGCATTTCTTAACATACTTTATCCTCGTAAAACAAAAAACTCTGAAACATAAATCGCTTAAACACCAATTAATCCAACGCTTTATTTACCCAGAAATAATTTTACACCTAATTTCATTAGTCCATCCCACACACTAATTAAGTGATATTATAATTGACGATTTTAAGTCGCACACTTTCAAACCGCTGTAATTATGCCAATGGCATTCAGATTTAAAACAAATTCTATTATAAATTAACAGGGTCGAATTTCGCTTATTCGATGACTTTGTGGCCAGTGATAATAATTTTGTAACCGTGGGTGCATACATAAAGCAACTGACCGATAGAACGGTCAACTGTCAACGTAAACAATATTGTGTATAAGAACAAAAAGTGTGGCATAATAAACAACTGTTTAAAAATAATTAAGATTCCAAATTCGAATAGTGCTAAATTATTTTTGTATTAAAGTTATTTGAATTTATATTAAAAAATTACAGTATAATAGACAATGAGTGGAAAATAGTGAGTGTGAAATAATTAGTGTTTTAAAACGGCGATTTTTATAAATTCTAATTTATTATATTCTTCAGTCGTATTGTAAGTCATAAAGTTAGTGATTTTAAAAATGTTTTATAAACGAATTATTTGTGGAATATTAAAAAATAATTATGATTTTTTCTTTTTATGAAAACGATAGTTTGAACATTATTAGATTTTTTTTGTATTATTTAAATATCAATATTGTAGTCAATAATGCTGTTTAAATTCATTATTTGCCCATTTTTAGGATAACAACAAGATTTTAATCATTATTTCACGTGGTCATTCGCATCCCCCATAGCCAAAATTAATTATTCCCTCTTTGAAGAGTTTTATTATACCCTTGACCTTTGATCTTTCCTATTCAGGTTTGTTTTAATTATTATCTCTTTTATTTATAACTATTGTACCTTTATTCAATTTGACAGCCTCCGTGGCGTAGCCAGCTGTGAGACGAGAGGCCGTGGGTTCGATTCCCGCACCAATGTTTGTGTGACAGACTTATATACTGACTTTCATAGTGTTTTTATTGTTTAATGTGTGTGTGCGTGGGAAAGTCCCGTAATAGAGTTCAAAGCTCAGCATTTTTACATTCTAATAATAATACACCTAAATATGCACGTATTGTTAGGAGGTTCTTCACTGAGGTCCTAATCGTCGGTAGCTTGGGTCCTAGGCTTCGCTATTGGAGGGTTTTTTTAGTGCCTCGATAGGCAGATGAGCAGACGGGCCACCTGATGGTAAGTAGTCACCGCCGCCCATAGACTTCTGCAATACCAGGGTACAGCAAAGCCGCTGCCTACCGTTGGTTCAGTTTTTTATATTGTTAAATGTTTTTTTTTTATATTGAAAAAAAAGAGTAAGTTCTATACATGTAACACATAGTCCTGACCCCACACTGGTTCAAACCTGTATCAAGAACTACGAGGGACTACCAGGTCACTCCTAAACAAACAGTAGACATGTACCTTTGAATTAATCACAATAAAATGACGTTACATCGTCACATTGTTGACCGGAAGACTGATTGCACGACTTCCACTCAATAGTAGATATATTGATAAAACGATCAGAGTATATGACAGATTCTTCTGTTATTCTACGGGTTTGGTTGCAAATTACGCATTTAACACTATGCTAGGAAGTGTTAGAATTTAGGTAAAATAAACTAGGAATGAATATATAAAAATTGTTAATTTTAATTGTATTAATTATTGTAAAATTTTATGTTATTTATTGTTAATTTACTCAACTTAATTATATTAATACCTCAGTTAAGTTACATTGCAATTGTTTACCATAATGGACAATGCTGTGTACGCCTGTAATAGGCATACATATTTAAATATTTACAACATGTCACACAACTGACACATTAAAATGTAATATGTTATGTTGGTGTACCAATTTTTTATTTTTTTAGTGCCTCGATAGGCAGACGAGCAGACGGGCCACCTGATGGTAAGTAGTCACCGCCGCCCATAGACTTCTGCAATGGCAGGGCACAGCAAAGCCGCTGCCTACCGTTAATATAAATAAATATATATAGAGATTTGTAATTACATAGTTAGGAATAAAATATCTAGAGTGACAACCAATAACTATAAACATATTATAAATACATTGAGTGACTAAGAGAAGATTTCCTGTTCTTTAAGAGCTGAAACTTTTTTTAATTCAAAATATTAAAGTTAGGCACCGCGTGTGAATTTTTTAAATAAAAAAAATAAAAATAGAACAACGCACAACGATTTGTGGCCAGTTTTAAAAACAATTGCTATACGGAATTAAACCTAGTACCAACCAAACAGCAAATAAGTTTCGATGCGTATCAAATAAAGTAATTTGATTGGTTCATTTTCAAGATCGATCTGTACCTGTGGATTGAGATTGTTTCTTGAAACTGGCCGTTACTCTACGGAGCTAAAAACTTTTTTTAGTGATATACAAGGTATTTCTTCAATGAGTTAGTGTAAAAGTGATTTAAACGACAAAATGTATATACGAATTGCGTGTGTGGCTTTTTTGATGTGTGTGGAAGTTAAAACAAGTGGTGTATTTCACGAAAATACGAAAATTACGTACCATCCAGATACAGCCGAGGCTTCTTACTTTGGATACTCCTTGTTCATATATCCTTATGGGTACGTATTTGTATACTTATATTATTATTTAAAACTAAAAAAGCTTTTAAGAAAATTATTTCTAATAAGCAAACAAAATCTAACATACACCTGAAATCCCCGAAGTGTTAAGCAGAGCTGTAACCAGTACACTCACATACCACCGAGTTTATTATCGTCCCATGATATGATAGAGGGCGACCCTATCGCCATACTGGCCACTTCGTTCTTATTAGAGCCTCTTAGAGCAGTCTTGTTGTAATACTATAACGTGATTTTGTACCGTGAATTCGCATTGTAATATTTCAACAATACTGCTCTGGTGGTGTTAGGTCGGCAGTTCATCCGTTTGCGATAAAACTTTGTCAACTTATTATTTGCACTAACGCGATAGGCATAGTACAATTACAGTGATTGCGGGTTCGATTCTCGCGCTGAGAAAAAAAGCAGTAATGGGTGCACGTATTTAATGGTTGTAGGATGTGTAGACCCTCTACCGCTCCTTTACATTCTTGCCAATGGTGTAGTGTGGTCACTTTGTAGTGCCAAAATAAAAATAATAGTTCTGTAAAGCAAAGCCTTACCAGGCTAAACGTTATACACATGTAACACCTCGGGCAAATACTAGTAAAGGATAAATTGAGAAAATAATTATCTTGAAATCCCCAAATCATTATGATTTAATGCTTCCTAATTTAGCATAAATACAACATTTACCTCAATATAAAAATTCCTTCCCAGTACGCTTAGTCAGAATAGGTAAGTATCAAAAAGGAAAGCCCCAGTATCAAATTGGAAACTGATACAATCCTAGCTTTTATTGGATTATGAAACAGTAATAGTATGACAGGTTAATCATCATTTTGCTGGTAGTAGGATATTCATTTCCGCCCGGATAAAACCAGCCATAGTGGCACACGCAAGTGTATCGTGTACCGGGATCAGCCAGTGTACATCCGGTTTTTGTCGGAATCTAGAGTTGGGGTATGATGTTTGGCCGTTTTGTGGCCTTCTGAGTGCATGCATGCATGCGAAGCTGCGGGCAAAAGCTAGCTATAATAATTATCATTCAATATTGCAGCCTTCTAGTCGGAGCTCCCAAAGGAAGAAGCAGAGACAAGCCCGCCATATCACCTGGATTAGTTTACAACTGCTCTATACAAGATATCAATGAAGTGAATAACATCATATGCTCGCCCTTCGATGCAGATAAAAGTAAGGCTAGAATATATTTTCTAGTCGATGGTAAAATTTTTTATACCTTTTCTTTCAACAATAACTACCACGCGGGCAGAGCCGCGGGAAACAGCTAGTCTCATCTGAAACAGTTACTGCATGTTCATGAGTGTTGCTAGACCAGCATGACTGAAGAAGTTGCCCCAGTTCTTCTCTGGAGGGGCACGTAAATTTGCTGGTCATTATTTTTTTTTATCCTGGCACGGCAAAGTGACTACACTGCACCTGATGGTAAGCGTGCGGTCCAATTAGAGTATCGAGTAGCGAGAGACCATTTATCATTCATTAATGGTCCTTTCTTGACGAGCTATAGCCCTGGAGGGGTACCGGCGCGTTTCTTTTTGAGGTCCCGGAAGGCGGGAATACTTTCCGTAGTGGAGTTAAATTTAGAATAAATTGTTTCAGGTGCAGATCGGCGCAGGAGTTATATCCGAAATGTATTTGCCAATGAATTCTACAAAGATGATATGTGGTTTGGAGCTTCTATAGGAGCATTATCCAATGGAAAGATTATGGTAAGCCATCTTTTTTAATGAAATGAAAGTCACTATAGTATATTATAATAGTTTATTGTAATAAAGCTATTTCCTGGACTTTAAGATAATTAATATACTACTTGTGTAAGCACGTGCTGCACCTTAACGGTAGGCAGCGGCTCTGCTGTGCCCTGGTATTGCAGAAGTCTATGTTAGTCTAGTCTTGCTCTAAAAATAAAATTAAAACGACATGGACTGTAATTAGCAAAGAAACTGGAAAAGCTAAACTTCGTGACACCGATTTTAGCTTAAAAATTGATGATAAAATCATTAATTCTGATATAGATGTAACTAGGGCATTTGAAACTTTTTTCACTGATATTCCAGTTTCTACCACAAAAAATTTAAATTCGTCGTCAACCACAGCAGAAAAATTATTACTAGAAAATGTTACAAGGTGTAAAGATTCATTTGAATTCCAATGTGTTAATAGTACGGACGTTATAAAAGTTGTAAGAGCAATTAATGTTAAGAATACATGTGATCTATGGGGAATATCTACAAAAATTTTAAATTTTGTTATCCCTGTTATAGCTCCCCAGCTAGCTGTAATATTTAATTCCTGTATTAATAGTGGTATATTTCCTGATAAGTTGAAAATGAGTAAAATTATTCCTCTTTTTAAAACGGGTAGTACAGCTGACCCCAATAATTATAGACCTATTTCTGTGCTACCTTCGGTAAGCAAAATTTTTGAGAAGCTTATGTTAATGCAAATGCAAAAATATTTTTCTCGGAATAACATGTTGCATCATAAACAATTTGGCTTTACAAGGGGTCGCTCCACCACTGATGCTGGTGTTGAGCTACTAACTAATATCTTTGATGCTTGGGAGGATTCACGGGATGCTTTGGGTGTGTTCTGTGATCTATCTAAAGCCTTTGATTGTGTACACCATGACACACTTGTCACGAAATTGAGTCACTATGGAATTAATGGTATTGCTCTTAAGTTATTTAAGTCATATTTAAGTAATAGGGTTCAAAGTGTAGACGTCAATGGAAAATTATCTCCTGGGTCTGTTCTTACCATGGGAGTTCCACAGGGCTCGATTCTTGGACCCTTTCTATTCTTAGTTTATATAAATGACTTACCTTATTGCATAAGGGACAACTGTGAGGTAGTGTTGTTTGCAGATGATACTTCTTTAATATTCAAAGTAAGCCGACATAATTCTGTTCTTGACGATGTAAACAACACGCTCGCAAAAATAGTACATTGGTTTAGCGTTAATAATTTACTATTGAATAGTCAGAAAACCAAATGTATTCGATTTTTAACACCTAATGTCAAAAAGATCGACGCCAATATTTATATGAATGGGGATAAATTGAGTCTTGTGGAGACAACCAAGTTTTTGGGCATAACATTAGATCCCAAACTTCAATGGGGATCTCACATATCTGCATTGTCCAAAAAATTAAGTGCCGCAGCTTATGCTGTGAGTAAAATACGCCAATTGACCGACGCTGATACGGCTAGGTTGGTCTATTTTGCGTATTTCCATAGTTTGATGTGCTACGGGATTCTACTATGGGGTGGTGCTGCTGACATCAATATCATCTTTACTCTCCAAAAGCGAGCTATAAGATCTATCTACTCGCTAAATTCTAGGAGTTCTTTGAGAGAAAAATTCAAGGAAATTAATATAATGACAGTAGCATCACAATTTATATTCGCTAATTTAATGTATGTCCATAAGAATATACAACAATTTCCAAAAAATTGTGATGTCCATAGTGTAAATACTAGAAATAAAAATAATCTTGTTAGTTATAAAACAAGGCTCCACAAAATCGGCAACTCTTTCAAGGGGCTTTGTATACGCTTCTACAATAAGGTTCCCAGTCATATTAAAGAACTTAATGAAAGATGCTTTAAAGCTACTATTAAGCGAAAACTAAGTAATAAAGCCTATTACAAAATTTCTGAATATTTAGATGACCGAAAGGCTTGGGAATAAGTTATCCTATTACTTAGAAGTTAGTCATTAACTTATTATTGGAAACTTTATATGTTTGTATAAGAGTTATATATATTAAGTTATGCCAATATTTTATTTGCTTAACATTGCGAACTTATATGCCTTACATGACTTTACTTGATATTATTGTCTTAGTATTTAATTGTTGTATTTAGTCTGGGTATGTCATGCTCGCTAAAGTGTCTGTGCTTGCTGCGGCGCCATGTGCCAGGTCGGTCTCTTCCCTGTAACATGGTTGAGGAGGCCGATGGCTGACACATGCGTCACTACTCGTGATCGGGTGCGGCTCGTGTGGACTGGTCTGCTCAGACTATTTCAGTAAGGACCAACTGCTTTAAGAAATCGAGATTTCACTCTCACGATGGTCATGTGCGGCACTAGGTGCTGTAATGAGTTTTATTTCACAATCTTGCAATAAGGCAGCTTAACACACATTGAGCTGCTCTAATCTAATGTAATTAAATTAAAATTGTATAATAATTGTATTACCAAATATTGTTAACCAATGTTGAAAAAGAGCAACGCTAAAGTTTCTTGCCCGTTCTTCTCTAGCGAAACTGCATTCCGAACTGGCGGTAGAGTAAAAAATTGACTGAATCTAAATAATGTATAACATTTCATGGATTCAATAAATATTTGATTTTGATTTTGATTTTATGGGCGGCGGTGACTTCTTACCATCAGGTGGCACGTCTGCTCGTCTGCCTATCGAGGCACTAAAAAAAACTTAATGACTTATTTTTATGCATCTATGAGCATTATCTTGTAAAATAAATGAGCCCTGAAATAAATTTGCCTCGTTTCACCGGTTGATTCGAGCGCCAAAATATTGAAACTGGGCCCAAAAGATGCAGAAAAAATTGCTAATTCCAAATATGTATATAACCAAATATCACAAAATATTTCGCCTTAATAAAACAGCACGCTATCCGTCGATCTGTTATCAAAAAAGTTTTTAATTCGTAAAAAGTACACCGACTTCAATAAAAAATAAATTATGCGTCAATATAATATTTGAGGGTTGCCGTTGATTTTTCTGAGATCCCATCATCAGATCCTGCCTTGGTGCCAATGGGGTCCCATTGTCCCATACCTGGGAAGTATACCCTTTTAAACAAAAAAATATTTTCTCGAATCGGTCCAGGCGTCTTCGAGTAATCGGGTAACATGTAACACAAAAAAAAAAGATTCCGACGAATTTTTTACGTCCTCCTTTTTTTGAAGTCGGTTAAAAAAATTAACTTTATGTCGAGTGAAATAAAGGTTTACACATACAGTTTTAAATACGTAAGCAGTACTTAAGTTGATTATAGTATAATTCCAGTGTATTGCGATTGTAACTATGCTTCAACTGGGAAGTTGGAGGTTGTACGTTCATATGACATGCTGGTGGTACCGTACCCAGGGTGTAAAACCCGCCATATTGGCACACGCAAGTGTGTCGCGTTCGGGGGCCAGCCAGTGTACATCCAGTTTTTATCGGGGGTCTAGAGTTGGGGTATGATGATTGGCCGTTTGCCTTCTGAGTACTCTGACACTAGACCCTCTACCGCCTCTTCACCTTCTTGCCCATGGCGTAGTGTGAAGAAGGAGGCCAGCATGATTGTGTTGAGTAGCGAGGGATGGATTGTTTATCGCTACTTGAAACTCTAACTGGACGGGTTTACTATCAGGTGCAGTGTGGTCACTTTGCCGTATTTAAAAAACCTTTAATTACAGATCTGCGCGCCTCGATGGGCGCGGGTTTATAAAAGAGAAGACGAACACCTTCTACCGAACGGCGCGTGCTACATACACAAACAGGGAAGGAGCACAACTGTCTACCCACTGCGGGAAACACGTAATTATTAACACTATTTTGATATCGAACTAGTTGGTCACTTTTGGCCCTCAGGGGCGCAGTAGGCGAGTAGTGTGTGAAACGAGAGGCCGTGGGTCCGATTCCCAGATGAAAACAAATGTCTGACAAACAAGTAATTCGGGCCTGGGTGTTGTGAGACCGAAAGTCTCTCGTGTTTTCTGATATTCACGACACACGATAATTATATTTTCCTATGGGATCGAGCTATGTGACTGTTAGGTGTTATTTATTTATAAATTTTCACAGACCATCAAGCCTTTAGAATCGATGGAACTAGAAAGGAATATGGTGACTATGGAACACATTTGAATTTCTACGCGTACGGACAAGTGGGCATGTCTATCAAAGTAACTACGAACAACACCATCATTATTGGCGCTCCTGGACTCCTCCAATGGACAGGTAAATAAAAAACACCTGTCAGTCAGTGAGCGGATAATCTAGTTAGAAGTTGACAATTTAGTAGTTTTGACAGCCTCCGTGGCGCAGTTGGCGAGTAGCCGGCTGTGAAACAAGAGACCGTTGGTTCGATTCCCACACCGGGACTAATGTTTGTGTGACAGACAGATATTTGTGTCCGGGGTCTGGGTGTTGTGAGACCGAAAGTCTCTCGTAGTCCCTGATACCCACAACACAAGACTCGTATAGTGTGGGGTCGGGGCTATGTGGTTGACTGTTGGGTGTTATTTATTTAATTAAAAAAGTGCTTCAGACTGAAGACGAAAATCGCGGGCTCGAAACCAGCCCAAATATCCGACTTTTAAGTTATGTTTGTAATTATTACTAACTATCTCTTACTTAAACGGTGAAGGTAAACATCATGAGGGAACCTGCATACCTGAGAATTTAAAGAACATCATACTATAAGGAAATAAAATTATTCGCAATTTAAAGAGAATTCACGAAATGAGTCTTCATGGTAAACAATAGGTTAATTTTGTTTATAATAACTGCAAATTTATCTTAAAATTTTCCCAAACTTTGACCGAAATATCAGTTAACTTTATCTTTACTGTGCACAAGTTTGTTGCAGAAATGTATAATGAATAATTATAATTTAAGAATTAATAGTAAGAGAAAAAATATAATTAACATAACAAAGATTACGTTGACAGAGGTTTGAGTATGTGACATAAGATATTATACATACATATATATACACTTACACCTGTAATCCCAGAAGGGGTAGGCAGAGGTGCAACCAGAACACACACATTTCGCCGTATTTATTTCGGTCTAATCTTATCTCAATAGAAAAATTTTAAAGTCTATCTCATTTATGAATTAGTTTAAAAAGGAATCTTTACCAATTTCACCTAAAACACACAGCCAATTCTGAAACGGGAAGCTATTAATTCGAAACAATACTAAAAGAACCATAAAATATTGCAGGCATAATAAGTAAAAGCTTTTTAATTCATATAAAGTACTCCGACTTCAACAAAAAACAAATTATCCGTCCCTTTAAAATTTGAGGATTGCCCTCGATTTTTCTGAGATCATCAGATCCTGATTTGGTGCCAATGGGACCACCTAGGAAGTTTACCCTTTTAAACAAAAAAGAATTTCACGAATCGGTCCAGGCGTCTTCAAGTAATCGGGAAACATATATAAAAAAAAGATTCCGACAAATTGAGAACCTCCTCCTTTTTTAAGTCAGTTAAAAAAGGATCAATAATTATGAAGGGTAAGGGATTTGGGACTCTGGAAGCCTCATTCACTATACGACACTGCAATCTATCACTACACATTGCTCTATACAGTCCATGCTGAAGGCATACTGTCTACATCATCTGATGTTACCACTTTTATGTTATCAGGTGGCATAGTCAATTACAAATTCAACCCAGCAGACGAGAGCATATTCTTCAGCCTGCAACCCACTACTAACCCATACTATACTAAGGAACTTGGGCCTGATGATTATTTTGGTAAGAATATTATACCGACGCGTAACATGTTGTTTATGAGTGTGGCGCAGAACTTTTGTTGCGCAACATTGTCTATTGGTGAAGAGATAAGAACTGGGCTAGAAAACCAGGCGGCCTGTGTTTTTTTTCTAAGTTCTGATGGTGGCCAGAAATTAGTAGGGATAGAAATCTTATTCTTTCCATTTCCATCCGGCAAATAAGATAATCACGTGCTTAAATATGAGCCGTTATACAACCATCACTCCTATAACTTTTTAATTCCTATGTAATTTTATAATGTCACAAAATGGCTTTTTAATTCATTATTACAAGTTCCATTTTCAAATATTAGCAATGATGCAGAATATCTTCCTTATATATTATTGAGAAAAGTAATTTTGTTTTAGAAAGTTAACTCTTTAAAATAATACGTAATTGACAAATTTGAATAATACAAAAACGATGGTGAAATATTTTAGGATACAGCGTCGAATCAGGCATTTTCGAAAAATACGGCCAAGTGCTTTATTTGAGCGGGGCACCGAGATCCAAAATGGGATATGGTCAAGTAAGTGTGAAACAGTAAATGAATATAATATCTTTAAATATTAGATGGACGAAAAACGACCAAGTGGAATATATGATAGTGAAAGCAGCAATCCTAAAACTTTTAGCAATATCTGGCTATTATTTTGACCTCTAAAGGCTATATAAATAGAGAATATTAGCTATTTTGATGTCTTTATTATTATTACTATAAGCTCTTGCCTATTACCTCTAAGAAGTAGATAGAAGTACCAATAGTGCACTTAGTTTACCGACCTTATTTCCCAAGACTGATTTTTCGAATAGAAATATTGTGATTGACTTACTGACTTAGGATTGTATATAATTTAGGACATAATAGGTATCTCATGCTTGTATGTAACGGGAGCACACAAATCAAAGACGAGCGTCGAGCTTAGACTGATTTAATAACTCATGCATTCTATGCGGGTACATACAAATATCTATATATAGTATATCAAATGACTACACTGACATCTTTCTTCTTATAACAAATCATAACAAAAAATATTTTTCGAATAATACATATTGCTAATGGTTTCATATTACAATTCTTATTGACATATTACAATAAATTTTTAATTAAGAATTCTAATTCTACAATTTACATGTCATTTGTTTTTTATTAAAAATATTTTTTAAACAATTCATATACATTCATTTAGTGATATAAGAATTATATAATTCACATCTTAATTTTACAATATATCCATTTACATCCATTACTATACTTTTTTTTTTTTTTTTTATACAATTTCATTCAACTATTTTATTATCTTTTATATTATACATAATTATCATTTTTTATTATATTATATAAGCATGCAGATTTAATATTGACATCATAATAATTATTAGTGCTTTGTATACCATGAATTTAACTATAATTACAATTATAGGTAGAATAGTATTTAGAATAGAAATATAGGTACAATTTTAGGTAGTTTCATTGTATACAATTTTGTTATATTATGTTTAATCTTGCGCGATGTGTGGCGTTTTACTGGGAGTTGTAACCCCATCTATCCGGAGGCCTCACTGTCCTGCCAGAACGAGTAACATGAGCATTAGTACTAGTGGTAGAACAAGGGACCGGGGACGATGTCAATGTCGTAGGACCTGAACGTGCCGGGTATATGACGTCATCGTAATCCAGATTATACTTAGAAACGGGCGGCGTACTCTTAGATAAATCAACAATTATGTGTCGCCTGTTTCTTACTACTGTTTTACCTGAATCTAATTGAATTTCATAACTTCTCTGTCTTAACTTTTTTTTTATGATACCACTTTTCCAAGTTTTTGTATAAAAATTATAGGTTTTTATCCTCTGACCAATAACTAATGCATCTAATTCACGAGAGTGTACATCATAATATTTCTTATATGACCGCTGACGCGACTGCAACATTGGCAAAACGTTTTTATTTATAAAAGGATTCAACAGTGATTCACGCACAGGTACAACACTTCGTAATTTTCTGTTTTGTAATAATTCGGCGGGAGAAGGCAACTGTTCATTTATTGGAGTGTTTAGATATTCTATCAAAGCCAACCGAAAATCCGAATTTCCATGACTACATTTCTTTAACATAGTTTTAACAGTCTGTACCGAGCGCTCAGCCTGCCCGTTTGACTGTGGATAATATGGCGAAGAGGTTATATGATTAATGCCCCAGTCAGTGGTGAATCGCCGAAACTCACCACATGCGAACTGTGGGCCACAATCTGACACAATAGTTTCCGGAATTCCCAATGAGCTAAACATTGATTTTAAATGACCAATGATTGATGAGGATAGTGTACTATCAAGCTGAGCGACTTCTATAAATTTACTGTAATAATCTACGGCTAATAAGTAATAAATTCCTTGGAAATAAAACAAATCCACGCCGATTTTTGACCACGGTCGATCCGGAATTTCGTGCGATACGAGTTCCTCTTTTGTATTAGCTTTTTTATAAGTTAGACATGATTGACAATTTTCTATGACAGTTCGTAACTGATTATTTAACTCTGGCCAAAAAAATAATTCACGCGCTCTTAATTTACTCTTTTCGAGACCTAAATGTGACAAGTGTATCTTACTTAACATTTCTTTCCGTAATTCCTTAGGAATAATTATTCTATCCCCTTCCACAACAAACCACACGCTTCCGTGAGCTCGTCTCTGTATTGCCAATAAGGTTTTACGTGATCCGATATTTTGTTTTTATCATCTGGCCAACCGCGTTGTATATACTTTTTTAATTCCTGGAAATCTTTGTCTGTTTCGGTTTGTTTTTGTAAGGTCATGAAATGAGTATCAGTTAATTCGTTACAGGAGCATACACTCCGTACTGTCTCCTTGATCTCTTCCCGCAGATCCTCATACGTGTCCGTATCGCGATTATTACTTTCAACTGCTCGTGACAACGTATCCGCAATATATAAGTATTTACCGGGTTTATACACTAACTTAAAGGTGTACGGTTGCAATCTGAGCAACATGCGCTGCAAACGAGATGGAGTATCTGCCATAGACTTGTGTATTATAGTAATGAGCGGTTTGTGATCAGTTTCAATTATAATATCTGTACGACCATAAATATAACTGTAAAATCTTTCACAAGCAAACACTATTGCATACAACTCTTTTTCTATTTGAGCATACCGTTGTTCCGTCTTAGTCAAAGCTTTTGAAGCATAACATACGGGTAAATTATCCTGCAATAGCACTGCTCCCAAACCGTATTTACTAGCGTCTACAGATATAGTGATTGGTTTTTTCATACTATAAAATTGCAAAACCGGTTTTTTCGACAAACAATTTTTTAACTCAATAAATGATTTTTCATGATGTTCGGTCCAGTGCCATTCAATATCTTTCTTTAATAATTCTCGAAGATACTGTGTTTTTTCGGACAGTTGTGGTATAAAATTGCTAACATATGTAATAAGTCCCAAAAATCTTTCAAGGTCTTTAACATTTCGCGGGCGAGACATATTTATTATGGCCGATATACGGCAATCATCAGGATAAACTCCGTTTTTTGTAATCTTGTGTCCTAAATACTTAATTTCCTCTAATCCAAATTTGCATTTTTTCAAATTTAATTTTAGATTAATTTTACGACATCTTTCTAAAACTAATTTTAATCTTGCATCGTGTTCCTTTTTATTAGCGCCGTAAACCAATATATCATCGACATACATACAAACGCCTTGTATATCATCAAAATTTTGGTAAATTTTTTTATGAAATATTTCACAGGCAGAGCTAATACCGTACGGCATCCTCAAAAACCTGTAACGCCCAAATGGTGTATTAAATGTACATAAATCCGTATCTTTTAATTTTACCTGCCAAAAGCCGTTAGTAGCGTCTAGGGTACTGAAAATTTTTGCCCCTGAGAGATTTGCGAGAATCTCATATAATGTAGGTAGTCTGAAATGTTCACGTTTAATAGCCAAATTTAGTTCTTTCGGGTCTAAACAGATTCTAAGATCACCGTTCGTTTTTCTGACAACAGTCATGCTATTGACCCAGTCTGTGGGACCTTCCTTCCACCTTTGCTATAATTCCTTGCTGCTCCATTTCTATTAACTTATCCCTAACTTTATCTCGTAATGGCATCGGTATTTTTCTGGGTGCGTGTACAACTGGCCTGATATTTTCTTTGAGTTGAATTTCGTAATGCCCCGGCAGGCAACCTAAACCTTGAAACACGTCCATGAAATCCTTGACAACTGAGGGACACAAGTCTGATTCGCATTTAATAGTATCTACTCGTTTTATTAAATTCATCTCTTTACTTGCATACTTGCCAATGATTGGTGGAGAAAAAACATTCGCTATTTTAAATTCTAAGAAATAAAACTTGTCTTTATAAAATACCTTTAAAAAACATTTACCTAAAACTTCTATTTGCGATCCTGAATAACCGTGAAGCTTAGTATTTGTAAATAATAATTCGTTTCTATTCAATCCTAATCGAGGTAAATAAACTGCCGGCAAGACATTGACATCAGCCCCCGTATCTATTTTAAAATCTATACATATTTTATTAATTTGCAACTTAACTGACCATTCGTTATTATCAGAAGCAAGACAGCATATTACCTGTTCCTCAGATTCCTCGACCTGATATACGCCACACCTGCGAGAAAAATGGTTCATTCGAGCACAACGCAAACATCGCTTCCCATACGCCGGACACTTCATTCTATCATGTATCATGCCACACTGGTTACACTCGCGCTGTGGTCGGCCCGCTCGAGCCGAGCCGCTCCCCGTAGCCGATGCTGCCGGCGTCGACGCATGCCATGCGCCGGAACCGCCCGCGCCGCTGCGCCTGCGCGGTCCGCTCGATTCCCAGTAGCCACTCGCACCTATCGCTCCGCCACCTCGGGCTCCGTCCCGCCTCGTACCCTGTTTTCTGCCAGTGACCATACGGTTGCCAAATGCTTGTTGTTCTCGACCTCGTCTTCTTAACAGCAAAATATTATTGTTCACATTTTCGTTTGTTGCCTGATTTAAATTATCAACCGCTGGACTTCGATCTGTCATAATTTTTTCCGAATATATTTTCGAAACCATTACCGTTTGACAAATTTCCACTGCTTTGTCGAGGGTAAGATCCGGTTCGCGCAGTAACCGCTCTCTTATTACGGTGCTGTTAATGCCACATATTAGTCTATCTTTAATAAGAGAATCACATAATGTCCCAAACTCACAAGTATTCGATAGTTTCTTAAGTTCATACACATATTGTTCAATACTTTCGTTTTCCTCCTGGCTGCGCGTAAAAAACTTGTGTCGTTCCACCGTCACATTTATCTTGCGATCGAAATATCGTTTAAATACATCCAATGTTTCGTCGACTGTCTCGTGTTTCACTTTTAACTGTTCGATTAAGTCTATGCATTGTTCTCCGATAATATGAAGTAAAATGTTCACTTGTATTGAAGCCGTTTTTTTATGCAATTCGCATGCATTGTAATATATTTTGAATCCTTTGCTCCACTTATTCCAGCTTTCACTGATATTTACATTCGTTAAATTAATAGCATTTTTGTCGAAACAAAACGGAGCTGGAGGAGACAGAACGGTTTCCATCTTGTAAATTATCCTACCGACTGCGCCATGTATGTAACGGGAGCACACAAATCAAAGACGAGCGTCGAGCTTAGACTGATTTAATAACTCATGCATTCTATGCGGGTACATACAAATATCTATATATAGTATATCAAATGACTACACTGACAATGCTAAAACCGATCCCATTAAAACAATGAGGATTTAGGCAATATTTCACTTGTCCATATCTGTATACCCACGGTGTTCTTCTTCTACCTTGCTGCTACTTCACATCACTCACAAAATCACAGCACTCTTTTGTCATCATCGGGTAATATTAAAATAATATTTATTCACCAGGTTCTAATCTTCGAACCGGCATTGAAGGAAACAGAACCACTAAAAATCCACACTGCCCTCAAAGGACCGCAGCTGGGTGCCTATTTTGGATCAAGTCTGTGCAGCAGCGACATCAATAGCGACGGGAGATCAGACCTACTAGTCGGTGCTCCAAATTACGTGCAAATAGATGAGGGCTTTCCGTACGATCAAGGTGCTGTGTTCGTTTATATAACGAAAGACGATGTTAAAACGGTAAAGTATGGCATAAATATTATAAGTCTATCACATTTTCCAGATTACTAAAAAGTTAATGAAATTATTTTTTTATAGGTTGTAATACCTATTTTTATGTACATGAAAGGAGGCCCGTGTTGTCTGGGCTTCTGGAAATTTCGCACAACGTGAAAAATCCTCAGTCGATCTAGCTTATTCGAGCTAAAGTCAAAAGAGCTTACAGCGTAGTTCTACCATTTTTAAAAGTTGTTTATGACGTAAAGCCTTAATCCATGCTAAATATTACTTTCAAATCTCTAGACGAACTAAAAGGTTTCGATTGTTTTTTTAAGTATATTATAGAATTTAAAATTGGTTTGATGATGTTTGCTTCCCAAATTATTTACATAAATCTTCCAACATACTTTGTATATTATTGGACTTTTTTAGGGCACTGGATTCGTTTTGGAGCTTTCCAAATACGTTACTGGCTCTGGAAAAAATGGCGCACGATTTGGGACTACTATTGCTGATCTTGGTGATATAGATGGTGACGGATATAGAGGTAAGATTAAGTTTGTACATATCAAATATAGACCGCATTGACAGGTAAAGCACCTTTTTAACGAGAATTCTCCGTGTTTTTTAGACATTGCGATTGGCGCTCCATGGGAAGACGATGGTATAGGAGCAGTATACATTTACCAAGGCTACTCTAATGGACTCAAGAGCCAGTACGTCCAGAGAATTGCTGGGGAAGAAACGCAAGGTTTTGGCTGGTCCATATCTAAAGGATTCGATGTAGACCAGAATAACTGCAATGGTGACTATTTTCATAATCATCTTGAAAAATATTTGAAATTGTGTTAAATAATATTAATTATATTCCTCATTGTTTAATTTCTGCAATGACAATATCTATAGAAATAAGATTACTGTATGTTTACAAATTAATTGTTCATTTTAGATCTAGTAGTGGGAGCACTGCAAAGCAATATGGTGTATCTATACAGATGCGTGCCAACGATGCAAGTGCATGTTCAAATAAAAGTTCCGGATGCTATGAACTTGCCGGAGAATTCTACATCATTTACTGCTTTGTTTTGCTTGAATGTGCCAGTGCAGCCTCTATGGCCACATGTTAAAATTGGTAAGTACAATTTGACAAAATGACCGCGTCGCTCGTTTAATAGTAAGCGTCTACGTATAAAAAAGCAACGCTATTTATAGCTTTGAATTGACTACTCAGTGGCACTAAATTGCGTTGTTATCATGAGACATCAAATTGTATAAGTCCTATAATGCCTAAAAATGTCATTGATTTCAAAAATTATAGTGCACAAAAAAGAAGAAAAACAATGTTAGAACTACATTGTTTTGTCAATGATGCTAAAATAGTATATATGTAATGCTGTAGCATTAAAAAATCGTTACATAATTCCAGATTTCAAAGCAACAATAATAATAGACCCAGAAGAGAATAGAGCAAGGGTGTCTGGAGATTCAGAATACACGGTCACTGCTAAACCAGGAAAAGATATGTGTGACGAACAAACTGTTGAAGTGATTGTAAGAATGTATATTACTAATATTAAACTAAACTCTGTTAATTAATATTGAAAGCCTCCATGGCGCAGTAGGTAAATAGCCAGCTGTGTAACAGGAGGCCGTATGTTCGATCCTCGTACCGCAGCGAATGTTCTTGTTTCCTACAAATATTTGTTTCTGGTCTGTGTTGTGAGACCAAAAGTATCTCGAAGTTCCTGAAACCCACGACACAAGACTCGTATCTTAAAATGGGTTCAGGACTATATGTGTAACTGTAAAAATACTAGCCCTGTAAACATTGTCCCAGTGCTGGGCACAGGCCTCCTCTACTATTGAGGGGTTAGGCCTTAGTCCACCACGCTGGCCTAATGCGGATTGGTAGACTTCACATACCTTTGAAATTCTTATGGGAATTCTCAGGTATGCAGGTTTCCTCACGATGTTTTCCTTCACCAACTGTAAGGTGATATTAAATTTATTTTAAACTTTATCTGATAAAACCTAAATTCACATCTTCGCTCAGACGAATAAGTAGTCTCAAAATTTAAGTCAATAATATTACTAGCGTGCTAATTTTTTTTTTGAAATGTAATTATATCTACTGTTTATTTACCTTCTTCGTATCTTTGGTCATTACCATTAGCTCATTAATATTGGTATTGCTCATTTATCAGTAATATTTAGTATCTGATTATTTATAGCGTACATTTAAAAAAAAAACCTGTTATCGTTTGAGACAGTGAATCGAGTAATATTTCACTGTTGAATATTTTCAGCCGACCGCTGACTTGTCAAGGCCCATATCAATCAAGTTTGAGTTGGAACCGCTGGAGCTACTTCAAGGTAAAGTAAATTATTTTCTCTTGTCATTACTTTCAAACAAAACTTTATCAGATATAAGCATTGGCTCGCGGATTCGCCCGCGTAAAATTAAAAAAAAATCCAAGTCTTATTCAAATTGGTTTATTCACGCTTCTTACTTTAAATTTCTTCTATGGAAGTCAATACAACCGTTTTCGTGGCTTGGGTGTTGTGGGACCGTAGTCCCTCGTAGTTTTTTATACACAAATAAATAATCAAACCATAGATAATTAAACAAACCTGTATATTTCTATATAGAGAATTCAACAATGTTCCTGAATGAGGCGGCAAGGTTGTCGGAGGAATCGGATCTGCAGACAACGTTCCTCATTCAGTTGGTGAGAGACTGTGGTGACGACCTCATTTGTACTCCATGGCTGGTGATGACCTGGGATGCCTTGGTCAAGTGAGTAGCTACATCATAAAATACAACATTTTCCCATCCTCTCCCTTCCATACCAGAACCACGCGTACTGGCCTGCGGAGCCACAGCTTCGTGGTGTCTACTACTCCGACACCCGGCCCGAACCAAGAGGTTCGCAATTTCGTATTTTTGCCGCACCAAACGACATAGCCAAGGCATTTGATAGGGTCTGTCATCGTGGCCTTCTCTCCGGCATACGGTCTGCCCGACAACCTGTGCAAGTGGATTTCCGGCTTTCTGCATGAGCGTAGAATGCGTGTCCTCGTTGATGGACACGCTTCGCAGCTCATGTCAGTAAATGCCGGAGTACCACAAGGTTCTGTGATTTCGCCCACCTTGTTTCTTCTGCATATCAATGATATGTTGTCGCTTGGCAACATTCATTGCTATGCAGACGACAGCACGGTTCATGGGCGTTATAGCAGCAAGCCTCCTGGTTGCCGGGCGGATACTGAGAGGAGACGAGAGGATCTTGTCGTTGAGCTCAACCAGACCTTGGATCTCATCTCATCATGGGGTACCAGGAATCGGGTTGAGTTTAATGCCAAGAAAACCCAGGTGTGCGCGTTCTCGTGCAAGAAGTCTCCGTTTTCTCCAATCCCCGTTCTTCAGGGTGTTCCACTCGCAATGCGGAATGACCTTAGTGTCCTAGGTATGGATATCCGCTGCGATCTTAATCCAAGGAGTCACATCGAGGGCGTAATATCCGCCACTTCACGCAGGTTCGGAATCCTGAACAGGGTGCGGCGGTTTTTCACGCCTGGTCAGCTCTACCGCTTATATAAAGCGCAGGTGCGGCCGGGAATGGAATACTGCTCGCACCTCTGGGACGGTTCCGCAAGGTACCTTCTCGATGCCTTGGATGGGTTGCAGCGGCGGGCCATCCGCATTGTGAATGATGCAGACGTGAGTAACAGCCTGGAACCGCTACAGCTGCGTAGGGATATTTCCTCGCTTAGCGTGTTCTACCGTCTGTATCATGGCGAATGCTCTGAAGAATTGTTTGATCTTATCCCATCCTCTCCCTTCCATACCAGAACCACGCGTACTGGCTTGCGGAGCCACAGCTTCGTGGTGTCTACTACCCTGGCCCGAACCAAGAGGTTCGCAAACTCGTATTTTTGCCGCACCATCAAGCTGTGGAACAGTTTGCCAGCTACCGTGTACCCTCCTTCCTATGATCCTGGGTCCTTTAGGCGTAATGTGAAGAAGCTAAACAGCAGGCCGGCATGATTGTGTTGAGTAGCGGGGGATAGACTGTCTCTCGCTACTTGATACTCTATCTGGACGGCACTGCGCTTACCATCAGGTGCAGTGTGGTCACTTTGCCGCGCCGGAATAAAAAAAAACCATCAAGCTGTGGAATAGTTTGCCAGCTAACGTGTTCCCTTCTTCAGGCGTAGTGTGAAGAAGCTCAACAGGCCGGCATAATTGTGTTGAGTAGCGGGGGACAGATTGTCTCACGCTACTTGATACTCTAACTAGACGGCACTGCACTTACCATCAGGTGCAGATGCAGGTGTGGTCACTTTGCCGTGCCAAGATAAAAAAAAACATATACATAGGGACATAATACATTCGAGAATAAGTTTGAATTATATTGCTTTAAATAAGTTTCCACTTTCATTTAAGTTCTTATTGTCTAATTTTTTTAATGCGTGTTTAGACATTAGTAAAGCGTGCATTTCTTAAAATTTTTATATTGAATCTAACATCGCTACATTAATCAATTTCGTCAAGACGGACCTTAGGATTAACATATTCTCATACTAAAAAGTCTAATACTCATTTTTTAACCTATTTTAGCCCATACATCCCAGGATCAGAAACATCTTTAGGTGGCAAACTGACTGTTCTCAACAAAGAGGAACCTGCGTACGGAGCCAAGGTCTACATAACACTGCCTTCGACACCAATCAGAGTGCCCAGCGAGTGTTTCTTAAAGGAGTTGAACATGACGTGCAATGTACCCGCGCCTTTAGAGCGAGAAGCCGAAATCACTTGGGAAATAGAACTGGAGTATACATCAAGAACACCTTATGAAGATTCTTTGAAAATTGTAGCTGTTCTGGAAGATTCCTTATATAGCAGGAATATAACTGACGAAGCTGTCAAAGAGTTAGTGATTAATGTAGAACCACATGCGAACTTTAGTGTGAATGGGTAAGTAGATAGATATATATACAAACACGCCTGTAATCCCTGAAGGGGTAGGCAGAGGTTTAACCGGTACACCCACTCTTCGCCAAATTTATTACGGTCCCACAATGTAGGGGCCATGGCCATACTGAGCACAATTCCAACCTCCGGGCTGATACTAAGTATTAGTAAATAGAAAAACCCAATATCACTTTACCCGACCCGGGGATGGAACCCAAGACCTCAGCACACCAGTCGTAACGCATGCGCAATTACAACTACACCACCGAGGTAGGGTAAGTAGATTAAGAACGTATAACCATAGTCGAGTAATGGCTATTGTTAAAGCCTTTTCAAAATTAAATATAACCTTCTTGCATAGTTCCAGATACCCTTAACTATTGTTACTAAAAAAATGAAGAACAATAAAGGCTGAGTATACAAAAATACGATGAACTTAAATTTCACTGAAAAAATACTTTAATCGTAGTTAGAGTTGACTATGGTTCAAACAATAAGACCAAGTAATTTTAGCTTCCTAGCACAGTGGTGGAGTGGACAACTGTAACATAAGAGTGGGCTCGATCCCCGGATCGAGACAAATAATAATGTATTCTTTAATATTTGTTTTGTGTTGTGAATCTTTAAGAGTCTAGTATTTCTTGATAGCTAATACAAGGACTGTGTTATGTTATTGTATATTCTTGGTAATAAATAATAATTTGTATTACTCATGCGGGAAAAGTAGTATCTTGACGCTCGCTGTTACGTTTGAAAAAGAACCGTTTGCCGACGAGTGCGACAAGTTTACTTGTCGCACTCAAATTATTCTTGGCACACGCAAATTTAGATAAAATTGATGCATCAAGAAAATGAAAGATCCGAAATTTTAGAGCAGGTTTCATCTAAAAACGCCATGAATTTGAATATTACATTTACGAACTGCACAAACATTACAGTTCTTTTAAATGACACTGAAAAAAAGTAACTTATTTATGTTGCTGTTGTTGTTCTTGTTATTTTTTGTTCTGATCAAATAAATTTATATTTATTTGTAATTAATTGATACTTTTTTGAATGCTTAATTTTTCAGCTATTATTTCTGGTCCGAAAAGGCTTCGTCCTTTTAAAAAAAAATTTATTTATTGTTTAAAATATATTTTTTTCTTCTTTTAAAACTTTTTATTTGTTTTGAGGGGGGGATTGCTCCGAGTGATGTATCCATAGACATACGTATACACTCACACCTGTGATCCCCGGCAGATGTATACATTTATTACGGTCCAATGATGTGATAGGGGCGTGGCTACCATACCGCTATCATACCGGGCACAATTCCAGACTCCGGGCTGATACTGAGTATTTCTAAATAGAAAAACTCAATATCACTACCCGACCCGGGGATCGAACCCGAGACCTCAGCACAACAGTCGTAACGCATGCGTAATTACAACTGCGCCACCGAGGCAGTCTGTATGTATCCGTATAAATCATTTTCAAATACATATATCAATTATTTCAGCAAGCCGCTTCCAAACAGAACCATAACTATTACAAGGGAAACGTTTTACAAAGCTGAAAATATAAGTTTTTCACATTATTATGAGGTAAATGTAATAAATAACAATAATATTTATTCCGAATTTCCGTATCCGTATCTGCAGACACATCCACTCACGCCTGTAATCCCCGAAGGGGTAGGCAGAGGTGTAACTAGTACACCCACTTTTCGCCGATTGCCTATTGATAGGGGGCGAGCCTATCCCCGTATCCGCTTTATTATAAATATCCGTATTATTAGCAATCACAGTGAGTTAACTCATTTTGATTCAAAATATCTTGTTAATAAGCATCGTTATCAGTCACAAGCATGTCCTCCATTTTAATGGAAGAATTGGGATCATAATCTCATCACGACTCAATAATTCCAGGTGTTAACTATCTCGTATGTGATAGCTTATTTCGGTTGGTGCTACTGAGCATTACTCCAATTTTATCTTCTCTTATTTGCCAAGCAGTGATATGAACTGGTATGAATGGTATTGAAGCCAGTGAAGATGTGGTGCCTTTAGAGATTTAATATCTTCAATCTAGGGGTGACGACCGCAGTGCAAAAGGAATAGTTTGTACTTAAAACTTCTTGGTGTCTCTATGCTGTTTTTAAGCACCAAAAGGTGATTATCATCAGGCATTTTAATAATACATTTATCATGCGCACCGCTAGAGAACTGGAACTCTTTGCCGGAGTCTATATTTCCCGAAAATTATAACCTGGGTATTTTTAAGTCAAGAGTGAATAGGTATCTTCTAGGTAAGCGTGCTTCACCGTAGACCACATCATCACTTACTATCAGGAGAGACAGTGGTCAAACGCAAGACCTATTTCGGTAAAAAAAACAGGCAAACTACTGGTCGTCTCTTCATTCAAGCAAAACTAGTTTGCCGGACGTCGTTTTCTTCACTATTACTTTCCAGGTTGAGGCTACATAAATTGATTAAAAGCATAAAAATGGTTATTTTTAAGTCTTGAAGTCACCCATATCTTTTTAAAAGATCCTGTCGTGCAACGAAACGATGCTCGATTACCGTTGATACCATCGACATGGCAAGGTTCGAAAAAAGTCAGTTCTTTTGATATCTATATTACCGAAGTTTCTTGCTATACTCAGTATTTTAGATCTGTTCCTTAACGTTGATATTAATAAGCTATGGCTACGAATCAACATGAAATACTTCTTTTTTGTTTTAGGTCATCAATTTCGGGCCTTCGGATTGGTATAGATTAGAAGGAGACATTTACATACCAGAAAAAGTAAGTTTTGTAAAAGTTTTTTGAAAAGTAAACATTTTATTAGAAATTTATGTTCGAATACAACGTCGACTATCTAACAGCTATTTTTTGGTAACGCGAATACATTTGGGGTAATTGGTTTCACTAGGGTAGTTGACGGTAAGTGGAAGTTATTTTTTAAATAGATTGTAGTCTAAAAATATCGAAAATTAATTTAACTTAATAAATTAATTAACCTATATGTTAATTTATATGTGATTATTTAATATTTTCAAGAAACAAATATGCAAAAATAAAGCATTTTGTCTCGTGACATGAAACACCCATCAGTCATTTATGGCGTCACCGTCACCGAAACATAAAACGCTGAGCCAAACGTCTATTAGCTTTGCGGACGGTCACGTCACATGAAAGGCAATGTTAAAAAGTTTATAAAAATGCAAATACAATCTGGAAAACTTATGTGTTATGTTTATTAATGATAATAATATTTTAATAATATAGACCATGAAGAATAAAATAAAACGATTTTCCAAACAGTCAACTAGCCTATTATTTAACACGGAATGTTTATATTGTGTGTCAGTTACCACTTACCTGGATAAGATTCAATATTTTATTATTTAATTCTAGATGATAGAGAAACATTAGATGGTTTTTGAAGATTTTTTTATATACAGGGAAATATGGCTACAAATAAATTACCAGGCAAATAATTTTGTTAATAAATAATTTCTAGGATATTTACTAACCCAAAATTGCCAGGTTATTTATAAACTCCTTAAAATCAACTCACGTGACCTTAACATCACAAATTAGTCTTTAAATCAAAATACAAAATGTGGTGTGTAAGAGCACCACCGATGTAGTGAATTGTATTGGGTGAGACAGACTTTCTGAATTATTCTCGTTCTTACAGGTAAACGTATCAAGTCCCATCAAAGGATGTTCATGGAACTGGAGTTCTGAATGCGGATGGTCTTTACCTGCACAAGTGTCGCTACAAGTTGTACTGCCTTTGTACTTTGACCTGAGTCAATTTGGTAAGGGTGTCTTGGTGTTTTCCAAAAATGTATTAGTACTTTATTAATCGTTATTAATAAATAACACCCAACAGTCACACGCATATCCATATGATATCGCATATCCAGATTTCACATTAAGATACAATAATCTTGTATAATGATTTTGATTTTTTTTTTTTTTTTTTTATCCTGGCACGGCAAAGTGACCGCACTGTACCTGATGGTAAGCGCAGTGCGGTCCAAATAGAGTACTGAGTAGCGAGAGACGATCTATCCCCGCTACTCAACACACTCATGCCGGCCTGCTTCTTCACACTACGCCATGAGCAAGAAGGTGAAGAAGGGGTCGAAGGTCTAGTGTCAGAGTACTAAGAAGGCCGCAAAATGGCCATTGTACCCCAACTCCAGACCCCCGACAAAAACCGGATGTACACTGGCTGATCCCGGAACGCGACACACTTGCGTGTGCCACTATGGCGGGTTTTTCGCCCACGAATTCACCTGCAATAGTCTTTGTATATTTCTAAACTTTGTTCGTTAAAATTTAGACCATAGCCACCACGATCTTATCTGGTCTTGCAATATTTTAATTTTCGTCAAATTCTTTATTTTGTTCTTTCATATAACGATTAGGTTAGGGAAATCATTAGATATGGATCCTTAGTTAACATGTCATATTACCAATAAATATGTGAAGCCATGGCGATGCTTCAACCATCATTGCACCAGAACGGAAGATTCACAGTACAAACTGGTATTAAACAGCGGGAGGCCTACATCCAAAAGTCACCTAGGCTAACTAAGATTCTAAAAATGCATAGACTATTCCATATCCACGCTTATCTCATACGATAAATGTTAAATGAGTGTGAATTTTTTATACAAATGTCCTTTTACAATTTGTATCATTTTCCGACTCATTTTTTATATTGTGGAGAATTAATATAAATTATTTTGCATTTCAGGAGAGTTATTGAAGGAAAATGTCACGTTTAATGCCACGACGAGATTAAGCTTCTGGATTAGGGATCAGTATTAGTAAGTTATGAATTCATTTTGACTTGCAAATTTAGTAATAGACCAGCATGGTTCCAGTTATTAATATTGGCGTTTCGCTTGCCGTCGTCATTTTAAATTGTACTTCATTGCGTACAAAATTAGAACGGTTAGGTTCAGACATTTGAGGATACCCAGATAACTGTATAGTGATAAGAAATAGCACGGAGGTATGGGTGATAGGAGACTATGCTACATATGGAATCTATGTGAATATATAAAAAAAAGGAACTGACTGACTGACTGACATATCAACGCACAGCCTAAACGGATGGGGCAAGAGATATGAAATTTTGACAGTAGGTACCTTTATGACGTAGGTGTACACTAAGGAAGGGTTTTTGGAAATTCCACCCCTAAAGGGGTAAAATATGGGATGAAAGTTTGTACAAAAATCCGTAATTTTTTAAGTTAAACGCATGAAAATTGGTATTTTGTATTGTGTACTTTTTCTCCCAAACATGATCTCCACGCGGATGGAGCCGCGAGCAATAGCCAGTAGTACATATTTGTATTAGGTACATGGTGTAATATTAAACATCATGATTCGCTCTGGCGAGAAGCATCCCAGAGTCAATGGCTCCATAACTAGTTACTCTAGGCAAGCTTAATGTAATCGCGATAAACTTTAATTGTTTTTTTAATACCTAACCTAAATTACTTATATTTATATACCATTGGTTGTCCGCATTAGAAATAATTTTGGCAGCTGTGTAAATCTAGAAGGTATTGACCATTAGACGCAATGTAGTTGTTTTCGTGCCAGGACAAAATATACTTTCTCGCAGAAAGTCGGCAAATAAACTGTCAGATTGCCTTTTGAAGGTGCTCAAAGTTCAATTCGACAACTCCTTTTTTTTAAATGCACCAGGAGGCTTTACGCTAGAACCTCTTCACATCGGTATCCTGTCAAGAATAACAACTTATCGAATGAGCCCGTTCATACTCTAACCAAATTTTCTGTTATCTTCAATGTTGATACATCTAAATACATCTTTTAATCATTTTTGCTTCCTTACAGTTCTTCGGAAATAACCACCACTCTTATATTAGAACCAGCTCCACCTATATGGCCTCATATAGTGGGTTCGGTTGCTGGTCTGTTGCTGTTTGCGATTATTGTCTACGCATTGTATAAAGTAAGTATTAAAACTGTAGTCGACTTTTCATATATTGGCAGACTGACAGACAGCCTCGGTGGAACAGTTGTAATTGCGCATGCGTTACGACTGCTTTAGTGAGGGTGTGTCTGTAACTGTCTCGGGTTTGATCCCCGGGTCGGGTAAGGTGATATTAGGTATTTTTATGTAGAAATACTCAGTATCAGCCCGGGCTGATGGGCAGCAGACTCCGGAGTCTGGAATTGAGCCCCGTATGGCGATAGGTTCGCCCCCCATCACATTATGGGACCGTAATAAATTCAGCGAAAAGTGTGTGTACTGGTTACACCTCTACCTACCCTTTAGATGATTATAGGCGTAGGTGAGTGTGTGTGTTATTCGCAGAACAGTTCCGAAAGCTTTTACTCTGTAATAAGTTCTATGAATTTTCTACACTTTAGTTTCCTGTGAGCATCAGATTCGTCCTTCGTATTCACGAAAATATGTGTAAAGACTTTTACAACGCCCCTAGCGGGAAGCATTTTTTTTTTTTTTTTTTTTATCTTTATTTTTGTAGGGGCTTTGAGTCGCTTAGCGACTATGTCAGCCCTATTAAAACAAAACAAACTTATAAACAAAGTAGTTACACAATAATGTTACATATCATATTATACAAATGTCTGGCTGCATCGCCCATCGGTGTAGCCAATATGCTTTGAAATACTCCTACGTTGAATGGGTTTATATTAAATTGATTTAACAAAGATATTCTCATTGCTTCAGTCTTTACACATTCAACTAGAAGGTGGTAAACGTCTTCTGGAACGCCACAAGCTAAACAATTAGGAGAATCTACTTGTCTCATGATATATTTAAACTTATTAAGAGGCAGATGACCAGACCTAAGTCTATGTGCTATGACTATGTGACTTCTCCTTAATTGGCCATGAATGCTCCATGGTGTTCGAGGAGGTTCTTGCTGAATTGTGTAATACCAAATTCCTTTCTGGCAAGAAATATCTTTGTAATATAGTTTCCATTTTTCAAATATTTTATATCTATATTTCATTAGAATCTCCGTGTATTCCGGCAAAATATAAATTAGGGAACCAGTAGATATCGCTTCTTTTGCCAATTTATCTACAACTTCATTTCCTCGAACACCAATGTGTGATGGAACCCATTGCAACCTCAACTCCACACCTTTTCCTTTGAGAAATAATACTTTCTCTAAAATGACATATGCTAGCGAAGTACCTCTGACACCAGAGGCACATCGAGCGATATGTTGCAAAGCACTTCGGCTGTCTGTAAAAATGACTACTTGCTTAATATCCGAAGTCATAATATATGATAGTGCTTCTGATATCGCAAAGAGTTCCACCGACATTATGGAGTTACAATTTGAATCAATTTTGTATAGTCCATTTATATTACGCTTAGGATCGTAGAATGCTGCTCCGGAGCCATTCTTTGTTTTTGATCCGTCAGTAAAGAGTCTGTGCCAGTATTTATATTGTGAATTAAACATGTTCAACACATAATATTTAAATATAGTGCTGCTGCAATTTTTTTTTGGCAATTGGATATCTTCAATATCCGTCTCAATAAAATCTGTATTAATATTTGTTATCCAGGTATCCAATCTAAACATATTAAGCGGTATACTAGAGCTTATTTTTTCTACTTTTGTTTCATCAAAGACTGTTACAAGGAGTGGTTTCTTTTTTCTTTGCCAGTACCTGTTTTCGCATAACACAGAAAGTTCTTTCAAAAGTGAAATGCTCAAATTATTGGCAAATGATTGAGATTTTAAACAATATTTAGTGGCTAAAAATTGACGTCTATAATGTAGCGGTTGAATATATAGCTCGCACTCCATAACGTTTATAGGGGTGGTTCTAATAAAACCACCTATAGTACGTAATGCTACATTTTGTAATTTATTCAGTTTTTCCAAATGGGATTTTGCTGCTACATCATAAAGAAAACAACCAAAGTCTATCTTACTACGGATCAAAGCTATATATAATCGTCGAAGGTGTGTAGGATGTAAACCCCAAGTAGCGCCTGCCAATATTTTAAGGATGTTCAACGATTTTGTAGCGATTTCATAAGTTTCATTAATATGTTTGTTCCACAACAATTTTTTGTCCAACCACACTCCCAAATACTTAACATTATCTGCAGGAATAATTTGAATGTCATTAATTGTCAATCTAAATGGGTGCATGCCTCTTCCCCGTTTAAATAAGCAACATTGTGTCTTTGTTGGTGATATATCTAGACCCAATTCTTCTAAGTCGCTAACAATTGCATCCAAACCATCCTGAACATGCGAGACACTCACATCTATATTTAAATTTTGAGTATAAATAGCAAAGTCATCAGCGTATTGTAGTATATTAATATTTTGTAAATTTATGCCAATTTTGTGTGTTATTATATTAAAAAGAAGTGGTGAAATTGGATCGCCCTGTGCTAACCCTCTTCCTGTCCATCTAACCAATGCTTCATCATTTATTTCATCTTTAATTTTCAAACATCTGTAGCTTAAAAACGACCATAAATATGTACATATTTGAGTTCCCATATTTATATTATCTAATATTGTCACTAATTTACTAATAAGAACACTATTATAAGCACTCTGCACGTCCAAAAAAACAGCCAAAGTAGAAGCCTTTTTGGAAAAACCAATTTGAACAGATGAAGTAAGTTGAACCAAACAATCAATACAAGACTGACCTTTTCTAAACCCACATGTGGTTTGAGGTAAAATTGTTGTGGATTCAACAAACCATTCAATTCGTCTACCTAACATGACATGAAATATCTTACAAATACAAGATATTAAGGATATAGGTCTGAACGCGGCATTGTTAGACCTTGGTTTTGGTAAAGGAATTATTTTAATATTACGCCACTGATGTGGTATCAAAGCATGTTTAAATATTATATTTAAAATGTTGAGTAAAAATAATTTATATTCAGGAGGCAAATAATAAACCATCGAATAAGTAATTTGATCTTCTCCAGGTGCAGTATCTTTCTTTTTAATGCAGCTATTTAGCTCTTGAATAGAAAATCCACTTTCGATTATAAGATTCTTCGATTTAAAATATGGCATTGAAGGGGATACTGAGTCCGGAGCTAAAATGCGTAACAGTTCCTCTTTTTTTTCTTTTGAGGGATAAACATATTGTCTTTTTAGACCTTTCATCCAGCGCATGCGACGCCACATGGCTGGTGAACTTATTGTATCATCTATACTCTCACAAAATGATTGCCAGCTTTTTGATTTAGCCTGTCTATGAACTCGTTGTGCTATTTTAATTTTTTCTTGTAATATGACTAGATTATCAGGTATAGGATTTCGTCTGAATTTTTTAAGTGCTAATCTACGTTCAGCGATTGCCAAAGATATTGCAGCATTCCAATATGGTTTGGGTTGAAAAGTTTGAGCAATATTATTACAATTTTTAATCATTGGAATACTACATTTAGCAGCATAGTTAATTTTATTCATAAATAAATCATAACTTGCCTGCATATTGTTTTCTTCAACAGTTATGTTTTCAAACGTATTAATTAAAGTTTTCTTATACAATTCCCAATCAGCAAGTTTATAGTTTCGACAATTAGATATTCTTTTTAAATATGTGTAACGCAAACAATATTTGATAATCAAATGATCACTACCTAAACATTCTCGTGTTACTTGCCATTTGAAATATATACCTAAATCTGTTGTTACGAAGGTAATGTCTGGCACAGACTCCTGTAAAACACCATTAACTAATTTCATCCTAGTGATTTCGCCATTATTCAAGGAGACATAATTATATTCTAAAGATGCATTAAGTATTTGTTTACCCCTCTGATCACATTTATTGGACCAATTGGTGTGGTGGGCATTGAAATCGCCTGCGATAATAGTCTTAGCGGGAAAGCGTGAAAATATATTTTCCCAATCGTCTTGCAATGTTCGTATTGACGAAGGGCAGTAAATCGATACTACAAACTCCAAAGATTTGCAATTCAGAATCTTAACACATACAACCTCTATGCCCGCATTAGTTACATTAATAGGATATATATGTGCTTTAATAGATTTGTGTGTAATTATAGCTACACCGCCATAGGAGTCTCGTCTGTCTTTCCTAAAAATACTGTAGTTTTTAATTCTAAAGCATGTATCTAAAACAAGCCAGGTCTCACTGACTAAGCAAATACCTATCTTTTCTTGCGTCAGAAATATCTCTAATTCTGTTTTTTTGGGCACCAAACTCCGCGCGTTCCACTGAGCAATATTTAAATATTGTTCAGTGGGCCACGAGGAGTCTAGTCCCGCTGTGGCATAAGGGTTTTGATTAACACTATCCATTATGTAAAAGTTCAACTACCTTATGTATGACATCACTATAACTTATTGACTTCATAAAATAAGATATTAATTCTTCACAAAATAGTTTTAACACTTGTTGTATTTTCTCTTCAAAGGTATTCTCAGAAAATACAATTTCCTTTGCTTTTCGTAATATGTTGTCAAATTTATTTCCCTCGTGATTTTCTTCTTTATAACGCGAAGTATCCATTCTATTTGTTTCATTGGCTTTTGTGTAATTAATTTCATGTTGACTAATTATTTTATTATTTTGCTTTTTCTTCTTCTGTTTCTTACCTTTTGATGCTTTTTGTGTTTTATTCGTATTTCCTTCTTTACTATCCGTGGATTCTTCTTCACTAGCTTCTTCATCGTCGATACTCATTTGTTGAATTAATTCTTTTGACTGTATTGATTTCGCACCTAGTCTTTGGCTATAAGACCCATTTGGAACAATTATTTGAGGAATTATATTTTGGTGTTCTATGTTGTTAAGATTACTCTCATCATACAACTTGGTTTGATTTTCTTTTAATTTGGATATAGCAACCTTATATGTGCAATTATTTTTACTCATAATTAAACGTAATTGTCTTTCTTTGATATATACCGGACATAATTTATTAAATGATAAATGGTTGCCTCTGCAATTTATGCATCTATAATTCGTGGTATCACAATTGCCGTGTCCTCCGCCACATTTGGGACAGTATATTGTTTTTAATGGGTAACCTCGAGCTATATGCCCATACTTCCAACATTTGGAACATTGTGTAACCGGGAATGTGTAGGGTTCAATTTTAAATCTACATTCGTAGCCATAAACATAGGATGGTAAGATGCAACCCTTGAAACCAAATCGAACGGTTTCACTATCTACCCATTCTCCTGTTTCTGAAATGCGTTTTAGTCTTTTTACAGATACTATTTGATTTTCACATTGGAATGTCTTAAGTAATTCGTCATCCGTTACCTCAAGCTCCATATATTTCACAACGCCGTAAGTTATGTCCACTTCGGTCGTTGAATAACAACGGTATCCCAACTCTGTAATAATTTTATTAATAACAATTTTTTCAGCGTCTTCCTTCTTTTCAAATTTGATTATTACTTTATACGGATTTTTATATTTTATATGTGTTATGTTCTGTACCTTTGCTGATTTTAACATCTTAGCCAACCCTATTTGTTTAGGCAATAATTGATGTGATGCTAGACATACTTCATAATGTTCCGTTTCACTCATATCCATAGACTTATTCATCTTATTGTGTGTCTTCTTCTTTTCAACTAAAGTAAATGTTTCTTCGTCGCACTCGTCGCTATTGTTACGACACCTTTTCGTCGGCCGCAGAACAATACCCGAGCCGGGCGACTCAGGTAGTTCCGTATTTAATTCTTCACCTACCGAAAAGTGTTCGTCAACGCCATCATTTATATCTTCTTCACTCATGTCACTAGTAAAGGACTGAGGTCCATGATGGACCTCATCCATAAGTAAGCGTCTTAAACTATTAAATTGACGTAATTAAAGCGATGCAAATAACTAAATACACACAATACGTGCACTCGTTAAGCGGCACCGCTCGCAACTGTGAGCGGGAAGCATTAAAAACTAATTTACTCATTCAAATTATACTTTCCGAATACGAATGACGAGATAGATATAGAAAGGAAATGCACCGGATTCTTGGAAGGGCTAATTGTGTTTTTGATTAAAAATACATTTATTAAAAAAAAAAAAAAAAAAAAACTTAATTGTATTTATACGAAGTTAAACCCACACAGCAGGCAGGCATGATATATCGTTTCTCGCTACTTGATAATATAACTCGACGGCACTGCGCTTACCATCAGGTACAGTGTAGTTACATTGCCGTGCCAGGATTAAAAAACTATTCGTAATACATGTAGTCATGGCACCAGTCCATAAACATCAACTAAAAATGTTAATTATAAGATACTGCTTGGGACTGTGAGACTTAACATAATAAAACCCTGTAATGTCATATATAGTGTATTCCAAGGCCTCCTAAGTAAAATATACCCAACAGTCACACACATAGTTCTGACCCTAGACTAGGTAAAGCTTGTATAGTGGTTATCAGGAACTACGACGGACTAAGGTCCCACAACAACTATCTATCTGTCACACTAACATTTGTCTCGGTGTGGGAATCGAACCCGCCGCCTATCGTTTTACAGCTGGCTACACCCCGCTGCGGCACGAAAGCTGTCGATTGTTGATCTCAAGTGTTGAAATCTCTCAATTTTTTTTTCAGTTCGGTTTCTTCTCAAGAACAAAACGTGATAAACTGAAAGAACTGCAAGAACAGAGCGCTCAGCAGGAAGAGCAACCTCAAAGCAGCGGCAATTCAGAAATCCCCGACGCTAACGATTCAACGAGAGAATTGTTAATTGACTCTGATTAAGAAATAGATAATGAAATGCAAACCGTCAATATGTTTTATCGTGGCACCAAGTATCCAATTTATCAATTGATACAATTCTAAATATTTAGATTTTTATCACTGTCAGACAGACTGCATATGCTTCATCTAGGTGGTAGGATATTCATTTCCGCCCTGATAGCAATCACCGTGCACAGGGTGTAAAACCCGTCATAGTGGCACACGCAAGTATGTCGCGTTCTGGGGTCAGCCAGTGTACATCTGGATTTTGTTCGGGGTCTAGAGTTGGGCCACGATGTTTTGCCATTTTGCGGCCTTCTGACAGACCCTCGACCGCTTCTTCACGTTCTTGCCCATGGCGTAGTGTGAAGTAGTAATAGTCTCTCGCTACTCAATACCCTAATTAGAGGCACTGCGCTTACCATCAGGTGCAGTATGGTCACTTGTCAGGAGAAAATTTATAATATGCACAGACTCATGTAAATTTTAGTTCCTCATCAGAATTAAATTATCTGGAGTAGAGTTGGCTAGAACAATATTGACCCCTATACAGGAAACTTGCACAAGCGGTGTGAAGCTAAATTAACGGAGCTGAACAGACACTGTAGGAGATTTTAAAGCAGAGTTAGGCAAATCTGATGGTAATTGACATACTCGTCGTGAACGAGTACAATATCAGAATAATAGGCGCATTATACACATGGGTTGCATTTCCGGGTTAAAGCAAATGAATGGGAAAGGGATGTAGGCCTCTGGGAATTTCACCGCATGAAATGAAATAATAAGCTGTAAAATTCAATAATAAGCTGTATGATGCAACAATAACGTGCAATGCAACAACAATATAAAATGCAACAATAAGCTGTATAATGCAACAATAACGTGCAATGCAACAACAATATAAAATGCAATAATAAGCTGTATAATGCAACAATAACGTGCAATGCAACAACAATATAAAATGCAACAATAAGCTGTATAATGCAACAATAACGTGCAATGCAACAACAATATAAAATGCAACAATAAGCTGTATAATGCAACAATAACGTGCAATGCAGCAACAATATAAAATGCAACAATAAACTTGTGTTTCTGGATTAACATATCCAGTTGATCGACAATCCCAACAAGGGCGAGTTGCATAACTAATGTAGACACTTATCATAGGTGTTAAAGAGCAATGTATTTTGATAATCTAATCTTTTTTCGCAGATTCAAATAGAGATATAGGATTGTTTGTATTAAATAAACAAAAATAACTGTAAATGTATATAACCCTGAATAGAAACAGAATGTAATAAAATTTAGAATAAATATATAATTAGAACATTGTAAATAAAGCTTTTGTACAATTTAAAATACTAACATGTGTGATAAATGGATATATCGCTGGCACAATTGCTAGTCACCTTGCCAGCGACAGGGGACGGAGATATTGAGCAGTTAATTGATAAATTGGTTATGTTACAAGTAAATATCCATTGTATTCGTTATTTATTAGAAATATATGTATATAACCATTTGCATCGTTGTCATTATTTCATATATTTTTATACCATTAGTAGATAACCGAGCAAGTGAATCACCTGATGGTAAATAATCTTTACCGTCCATCAATACCAGAAGAAACATGGAGCGTTACCAGCTTTAACGGAAACGGTAAGAGTAGAATTTTGGCTTTCAGAACCTTTTCACCCTACGAAAGCCAGCTACTTCCTGTTTTTATGGCTGCCTTGATGGCGCAGTTGTAATTGCGCATGTGTTACGACTGCAGTGCTGAGGTCTCGGGTTTCCCGGGTCGGGTAAAGTGATATTGGGTTTGTCTATCTAGAAACTCTCAGTATAAGCCCGGAATCTGGAAATTCGGCGAGAAGTAGGTGTACTGGTTACACCTCTGCCTACCGCTTTGGGGATTATAGGCGCGAGTGTATATGTATGTAATTTACCACACACGAAAGGATTATACAGTGTTAATTAAAACTACGTAACTAATCCAGAGAGCTGCGGACAGGCAGTTCATTTCTCGCACTCGAATTCTGCAAACTAATTTATTGTATTTCGCTACACTTTGCTGTTGAATGTTAGTTTTCAACTAAAATTACAGCTGAAAGTTTGGTTCTTGAAATTCTTACTTCTGATTTTTCAATAAATAGGGTAGGTGTGAATAACTTATAATACTTATGTATAATTATGTACATCTGTCTACATGATATGCAGCTGAATATAACCAAAAACAATCTGCGAAAATAATCAAATAAATAAAAAAATTGAGTTAATTATCATTCTAAATATAGGTAAAACGTGGGGGCCTAGGGGGAACATCGCACTGTCTCCCTCGCACGACTGCACGTAAAGGCTATTAAAGGAGATGACGTCATGATTCATATGGTGCATTCCTTTCTGTCTTGACATCTATGCTTTCTACCCGATTTGAATGGCTTCTAACTTACTTATTTTTAATTGGATTTATAAAAATTTGGTAATGGGTTTTAGATAGCGCATCTTATTGATTAAAAAAAGATATATTGATTAAATCCATGAAATTTTATACATTCATTAGATTTATCTTTTTTACTCTACTACCAGTTCGGAATGCAGTTTCGCTAGAGAAGAACTAGCAAGAATATCTAGTGTTGTTCTTTTCAAATACCGGTTAACAATATTTCGTCATACGATTAAAACTACAACTAACATATTCTTAAAAGGGTAGGGAAGTCAAAAGAGTTGAAGTCTTGGCTATTTTAACTAACAATGTGCAAGGCGTACCAAATAATTAATATTAAGCGTTCATAAAATGGTAAATCAACTAATATATAATTCATAAAAGGGTACCAATTTTTCTTCGGTTAAATAGTATTTCGGAATTATGAAACTTTGGCAAAATCTCCAAGGTACGTAATTGTAATAGAATGTATATAATTAAATACAACGCTAATTTTATTTCCAGACACAAAGGTCTTAGCGTCTAACTATGTACTTAGTCATTTTATATAGATGGTCTTAGGCAAATTTGCCATTTCGATAACATGCGGTCGTAACGGCTTTTCAAACGTGATGCTTTAGTAAAACGCTCTTTCATTACAAAACAGACAAGGTATTCACATCCAACTCAACTGTAACAACAATATCTAATTTCAGCTCAGAACCACACAATAGATCCGCGCTTGGAAATAGGAAGCTGGAACAAGTTACTAACTATAAGTCGCAATGTATATAATTTTTCAATACATTTTACACGCTGTATAATCAAACATTTTGCTCAAAATCTCACCATTCTTTCACACATACATACTCACGCCTTTAATTCCCGAAGAGAAAGGCAGAGGTGTAACCAGTAGAACCACATTTCGCCAAGCATTTTAGTCCCATGATGTGATCACATGCCTTTCATCCCTCCTCAACACATGCCCATACCAAGCTAATCTAGCACTCCTCATCGTATCTACGATTGGTGCTACTTTCAGGCTACGAAGAAAGTAGGCAAGATAAGAAATGAAAATTTACCCCGTAAATATTCATTTCTTATCTTATCATACTCAAAATTAATTAAGAAATTACTGATAAACTTACTAATAAACGACAGGCAGCGGCTCTGCTATGCTCTGTCATTACAGAAGTCTATGGGCGGCGGTGACTACTTACCATCAGGTGGCCCGTCTGATTGTCTGCCTATACAGGCACTAACAAAAAAAGTCATAAAATTACTTCCATATTTGATTGTGGATTTTAGCACAATCAACTACAGGTAGCGCAGAAATAGCGTTGAATCAAGTTAGTTACGGAACAAGTGCTGCCGCATGCCACACCGCTTCTCTGGAATTAATTAATCAAGTTTCAGCTTGTTTTGTAACATTACAGTTTCGTAACAAGCTGTAAAAGTCTCTTGTGATTTCTCTAGCTTTTGTTAACGAATGAGTAGGTAGAGATACGTCTAATGCACTTAAAAGTTATATTAGGGTACTTCCTATTATTAGAAATACAGAAGGTATTTAGGAGACTAGTTGGGGGTACATTAATAATGACAACCTAAATGGGGATTAGTAAATGTTTAGCATAAAACGGAGTGCCTTCCGCGATCCAGTGTCCAGTTGAGTAGAAGACGAGTCGATAGCCAGTATATTCGTGGTTCGGTGCAGTAAGTGTTAATGGTAATCATTTCAATTAGACGCGTAGTTCAGCTTAGAGGGTAATGCTGGTAGATGAATTATAAAGAGAAGCCTTAAGTGAATCCTGACATGCGTTTGAGTTCATATTAAGCACTGAGATGTGTAACAGTGTTATGTAAATCAATCAATAAAATGATAAACATTGTATTTGTGCCTTTCTAAATATCCATCTTGCATAGTTTTGTTGATGATGCTAACATCAGTAGTGGGATTGGCTCTACAATCTATCATTAGCTTCTTGATATGTAATAAAAAAATACCCTAATAGTAGGTAGAGACACATCTAATGCAACTATTAGTTACGACCTACTTTATTTATTAAGCATGTGTGTGTAAAATAGTAACAATACAAACATTGTTCATTGTTAAAAGGGTAGTTTCCTGTATTTAATTATGTAAATTATTCGATATGCAACCGTATATACTACGCAAAAGAAACCCTTTTGCGAAAACAGAATCAAAAATGCTTGAAAATTTAGGTCACATTTATTTTAAATATTGGTATGAGCAAAAATGGTTGCGTAGTGGGAACATATCACTATCTCCCTCGCAGAACGGCACAGCAAATAGCAATGGCCATTCTGAAAACCCTGACGTCACGGGACATATCATGGACCCTTTTACTGTCATTTGACAATTACCCCTTCCAATAGATTTGAATGGCGTCTAATTTACTCATTTTTGTTCGGATATATAAAATTATTTTGATACAAGGTTTTAGGTAATGTAACTTGTTCATTAAATTAATAATAATCGTGTCAACTACCCTATTATCGCTTGCTTTAACGGTGAAGTAAAATATAATGAGGAAACCTGCATACCTGAGAATTCTTATACGAATTTCAAAGGTATGTGAAGTCTACCAACCCGCATGAGGCCGGCGTGGTGTACTAACGCCTAACCCCTCCTATTCGTAGAGGAGGCCCGCGCCCAGCAGTGGGACATTTTTTAATACAGGGCTAGAAATATTAATCGAAACATATACAAATAACTATAGAATAAATTGCCTAGATCTTCAAGATTCCAACGGTAGGCAGCGGCTTTGCTGTGCCCTGGTATTGCAGAAGTCTATGGGCGGCGGTGACTACTTACCATCAGGTGGCCCGTCTGCTCGTCTGCCTATTGAGGCACTAAAAAAAAAAAAGATCTAATGTTTACATATCTCGATAGCCTTCGTGGTATAATAGGTGAGTAGCCGGCTGTGAAACCAGAGGCCGTGGATTTGATTCCCACACCGAGACAAATGTTTATGCGACAGAGATATTTGTTTCGGGCCTAGGTGTTGTGAGACCGTAGTCCCTCGTAGTTCTTGATACCGCCCAGGTTTCACCTAGTGTGGGGGCAGGATTATTTTTAAGCATCCAACAGTCACACATGTAGCCCCAACCCCACACTTAGATATGAGTCTTGTGTTGTGGGTATCGGGGACTACGAGAGACTTTCGGTCTCACAACACCCAGACCCCGGACACAAATATCTGTCTGTCACACAAACGTTTGTCCCGGTATGGGAATCGAACCCACGGCCTCTCGTTTCACAGCCGGCTACTCGCCAACTGCGCCATGGGCGCTGTCTACTATGTGTGAATCTTGGGTGTAATTATAATAGTTCTCTTGTCTTTGTTTGATATGAGATTGATCCCAAATGCTTTTAGTGGTATAACAGTGGTAAAACAAAATTATGGCCAGGAGTCAATTACGATTTTGATAAAAAATTATATTCAAAAATCTGTTTAGCATAATGAGGTTCAAGATAATTTTGTTATTTTATATGTTTGTTTATACTTGGAACGTGCGAGATTTTACACGCTAGAAACATGGTTTATAGAAAAGTTTGACCCTTGGGTTGAAAAAACTCTGTTTTTTTTCCTGGCACGGCAAAGTGACCACACTGCACAATCAAAGTATCGAGTAGCAAGCGACAATCCATCCCCCGCTACTCAACACAATCATGCCAGCCTTCTTTTTCACACTACACCATTGGCAAGAAGGTGAAGAAGCGGTCGAGGGTCTAGTGTCAGTGTACTCAGAAGGCTGGAAAACAGCCAAACATTGTACCCCAACTCTAGACCCCCGACAAACCTTACTTTAGTTGGGTTCAAACTCGGCAAACTAGAAAATCTAATAAGATTTTGCGCCGTTAAGCAAAATTTTTAATATTTTTGTTGTCATTGATTAAAGTAAATATCTCCTCAGATTAAAATAAACTATTCAGCAAAATTGTCTTTCGACTTAACAAAAGTTATATTTTTTTTAAATTACCAAATATAAGTCGTTCTACTTTGCCGACTTTGGTTCTATGTGATTCATATATAACTGTATTAATATATTAAGTAAATACATATTATCATTCACCATGTAATCGTTACAAAATGGCCGATAACGAACGCGATTCTCTCGAGTTCCTCCCCTCAGCTGTCCAGAAGAGCCTTTGGTATTTTAGATTTAATTAAAGGAAAGTATTTTCAGCGGCGTGTGAAAAAGCGCGTATTAGTCCTTAGGCAACATCTGTCCAATAAGATCCTACGAGAGAGTGTTAAGGCATAGTTTAGGATATTTTTAATCGGCTTTGAAATTTCGATTCTTTTAGGCTGTATATTTCTTAGCTTTATTACATCTAAGGTAACCTCAAAATCTGCTTTAATAATTTCACATGAGAAATGAATCTTATTTCTATCTTTCTGGTGTAAATCCTAGCTATTTAAAAAGCTTAAGACTGTCTCGGTGGTGCAGTTGTAATTGCGCACGCGTTACGACTGCTGTGCTAAGGGCTCGATCCCCGGGTCGGGTAAAGTGATATTGGGTATTCTATTTAGATATAGTATCAGCCCGGAGTTTGGAATTGTGCCCGGTGTGGCAATGGGACCGTAATAAATTCGGCGAGAAGTGGGTGTACTGGTTACACCTCTGCCTACCCCTTCGGGCATTACAGGTGTGTATATGTATGTATAATAATATAACTCAAGAGTCACACATAGCCCCGATCCCACTAAGATACAAGTCTAGTGTCGTGGGTATCAGGGACTACGAGAGACTTTAGGTATCACCCAGATCCAACACAAATGTCTCTCTGTCACACAAACATTTGTCTCGGTGCGGGAATCGAACCCACGGACTTTCGTTTCACAGCCGGCTACTCGCCTACTGCGCCACGGAGGCTGTCACCATATATTACAGAACTCCACTTATCTAACAAAACACGAGACGTATCCAAGTTGTCGTGCCCTTTGAAACTACTCAACTTGTGTCATTAACAACAAAAAGTGAAAGTTTCTTCACACACCATGCCCTTAACGTCCTATAATGAGGGTGCGGGTGTACCAAGCTGTCTAATACCTGCTGTACCAATTATCACAAGAATTACTTTTATCGAGTTGTTAATTTGGAGGTCTGGAGCCGTTTTGGCTGTGGGATGAAGACTATGAATGTTAATTTTTTTTTTATTTATTTCATAGTCTGACAAACGAGCCAGTGGGTCACCTGATGTTAAGTGATCTCCACCGCCCATGAACATCTACAATACCGAAAGTATCATGTATGTGCTGTCGGCCTTTAAAGGACAGGAATAGGGATTAGAGAAGGGGGAATCTGGGCCTCCGGATATCTCACTTACCATACGAAACGCGACACGAAACAGTCACTTTACGTTGGTTTTCTGTGAGACAGTGGTACTACCCCGGTCGAGCCAGCCCATTCATACTGTAGACAAATATGTCTACAGCGTGGCTCTACCACTTACAAAAAAATAGCTCTTTATGTTATGGGATTTGAAGTGACGATGTGGTGGATGGTTTCGAAGCTAAAAAATATATTATCACTAACGATCAAATAAACAATACCAATCCACATGTTCAGATTTATTCTGAACATAAATTTTACGATATTTTATTGATCTTTTGATCATTATGACAAACAGCAAGTATAGGAAAATTCCTTATATTTTCATGATAGTACAATGCCGCTCCATCTTTACAAATATCACCAGCCACAGTCATGATGAAATTTTTCGGCAAGGCAAAGGACACAGCCATACGTCCTAGTCTTCGATGACACTGGCCACAAATGTTTTTCTCATAGCATTATATTTTTAAACGACTAAATACAAAGTAAACATGCTAAGGATTATTAAACCTTAAACTGTCATGACGGATAGACACGCCGGCGGCGCGCACACTGGCAACACTCGCCGTTCTTGCATGCAATTTTTAACTTTAATGCTATGGAAATAAAAGCTTGTTGCTTTACTCCCGACTTTTTTTTTAATATCCTTCCTGACTGGAGGGGTTAAACCTAAGACTAATATTTTTAACGAAATTATTTTATATGTATTCGGTCTTTTACCCGTTCTACATCATTATTCGTTTTAAAAATGAAACGTAATATATAAAACAAGTAATTTTATTGGGGTCGAGGTACTTAAAATATTGAGTGTATAATGCTGTTAATTAATATTCATCTGTTAATTTGGGCTATAATTAAGGAGCAAAGTTATGAACTGTATTGTTATAGGGTCACGATAAAGAATACTAACTATCGTGGTGATCTCGGGTTATTAAACAATTATGTTTTATATTAGTAACAATAACTATATATTATTATCTTTGTATATATAATTCTACTGTACGTGTGTATGTCACTGAACTCCTCCTGAACGGCTGGACCGATTTGTTTTTTGTATTCCTTTGGGTAGCGCCCTGGATGATTTAGATTCACAAATCAGCCCGGCAGATGGCGCTGCAGTCGGTGTGGCGCTTACGGGCAGGACGACGTCTGCCCCGCAAGTATACATAGGTATATAATTACTTGTCCTAACTGACTGATTCATCAACGCAGAACCTAAAACGCTGGGGTTACAAATTTGAAATTTTGGCAGTTGATGCGTTTTATGTTGTAAGTGTCAACTAAGAAGGGATTAAAATTTCACCCCTTAGGTAGCTAAATAAGGGGAAAACGTTTGTATGGAAGTCAGTCATTTTCAAAGTAAGAAGCACGAAAATTTGTATACGTTTTTGGTTAGAAATAAATGTAAACGTGTACCGGCATTTTCAAAATGTATCCCTTAAGGGAGTGGATTAAGGGATGAAAGTTTCTGTATGTTACGTTTTCACGGGTAAACCACAAAACCGATTTTGATGCCATTTAGTATGAGGATACCTCAAGAACGGACATAGTGTACTTAATTTTTTTTTAAATCCCCCACACGCTAATACTGGTAATACATAAACATGAAGCAACGATTGCCTTGTTGGAAGTAGTATTGACTGTCAAGACGAAAGTCGCGGTTTCGAACCCAGCCCAAATGACTACATCTGACTTTTCGAAGTTAGGTGTTTATTATTAACCCTAACCGGCATGATTGTGTTGAGTAGCGGGGAATAGATTGTCTCTCGCTACTCGATACTTTAATTGGACGACACTGCGCTTACCATCAGGTGCAGTGGTCTCTTTGCCGTACCAGAATAAAAAAAGACACTTTCTTATATATTCATTAAAGAATATATAAGAAAGTCTTATATATTCATTAAAAATTCTTAGAAAAGTCTAGAACAAACATATTAGCAATAAGTGCAATTCAAGCGTTTTTATACACATCGGCCTGCCTTCCAGCTGTGACTAATTGGGCTAATGCGGGGTGATGGATGTCTGGATTTATCCTCGAGTGAGATCAGTGCCTTTTCGCGTGGAAATACTGCTAAAACGGAATGGGATTAGCTTGGGACTGTTATCATTTCGAAGAGATTCGCTTATGACTCTGTTTTGATTTTGTTAAAAATAACACACACATACACTCACGCCTGTAATCCCCGAAGGGGTAGGCAGAGGTGTATCGAGTACACCCACTTTTCGCCGAATTTCGGTCCCATAATGTGATAGGGGGCGAGCCTATCGCCATACTGGGCACAAATTCCAGACTCCGGGCTAATACTGAGGAATTTCTAGATAGAAAAACCCAATATCACTTTACCCGACCCGGGGAACGAACCCGAGACCTCAGCACAACAGTCGTAACGCATGAGCAATTACAACTGCGCCACCGAGGCACAATTTGTTAAAAAAAACTATGTTAATATAGTGTTATTTTATAAGAATACTAACAGGTAGGTTTTAGAAGTTATTACATAAATCTAATTAGATATAACTTTCCAAAACCAGCTAATATACAGACACTAGCGAAAGCAAATGGCTTTTATGAATAATCACGTTTTGATTTTTTTTTTTTTTTTCGTATGGATTTGTGCTGTTAGCTCATAGTTGCTTTTACAGCTTCACCGAACATTGTGACCGGCGCTTATGGCGCTCTAGCCAGAAAACGCAACATTTGTCAAGAGCTAAGCTCAAAGACGCTTTCTAAAAGGCCTTCAATTACGCGGTCGCGTCGCTTGGAATAGGTTTAGGGCCGTCTCGATTTACATATGTATCGAAGATCTGAGCCTCGGCCGGGCTCCTTGGACTCGCCGGCGAGTCCTACGTCGACGTGCATTCAGAGTATGATTATGATTGCGATTGGGCAGGGACAGTGCTGCCTCGACAGCGACCGTGATGGGATCGTTTGGATCTCCCAAAACATGTTTAGGGCGACGACGGAGGGAGATTGCTTCACCCGTTATGGTATAGTTGGCAGCTGCCACAATAAGAGGATTTCTGTGTCGGGTTGCTTTATGAAAGTACTGTTGGACACAGTTTTTCATATACCTGGCTATCAATCACGTTTTGATGTTGTGATGTCCGTAGTCGAATGCATCGGAGGCGCAGTTGTAAATGCGCATGCGTTACGACTGTCGTGCTGAGGTCTCAGGTAATTCTATTGTGCAATAGAAAAAAATACACCCAACAGTCACACACATAGTCTTGACCAGTGACGTAGCAATAGCTTTTACATGGGGGGGGGGGGGTCCGCGGGTAAAAGCTAAAAATCTAACCGCTCAAATAATAGTTATTTAGAAATTACTTAAACATAGAATGAGAAAACGCTAGTTAATAAAAAAAAGCTACTAAAATTTTGGATTTGGACTTTGGATGGATGAAAATCTGCCGCAGATTTTCATTCATTTTTGTTTTATTGTTTACATAACAACTGTCAAAACATCAAGTGGCAAGTGAAGTCAATTTATTTTTGGTAAATAACTATTTAAATTTTGCTTATTACCAAGATGGTATGTTAGAACTCAGGGAGGAAATTCTCACGCACTCGAGTCAACTTCGTATAAATCAAATAGCCTGCCAACCGTCCGCGATTTTTTATTATGTCGTATGCTAAGGGGGTGTCCGGACCCCTGAACCCCCCCCCCCCCCCCTTATATACGCCCAAGGGCTTGACCCTACACTAGGTCAAACCTGTATCATGGGTAACAACAACTACCAGGGACTATGGTCTCACAACGCCCAGACCCGAAACAAACATCTGTCTGTCACACAAACATTGGTGTCAGTCCGGAAATCGAACCCACGGTCTCACGTTTCACAACCGTGAAATTACATTCCACGATAATGAGACAAAATATAAATCAAGGCACTAAAAAAATAGGTTGAAAAATTTCAGTTTAATACGTTACCGCAAAAAGTGTGACAGGTTATTTACTTCCTCTTTATAGCTGTTTAGTGAATACGCCTTTATGGATCAAAAATAGGTTACCAAAATTAATTAGAAACGAATTATTACGTATTCATTATAAACGAAACTTTTCTTTTTTTCATAAAAGGCGGGTACGCTACCTCATTATATTGTAAGTGATCATTAGATGACCCGATTGTTCGCATCATAAATAATAATTTTGGTAACGATATGAAAATCCAATATATCATTGTTACTTGCAAAGGAGAATTGTAATTTTTACCGACAACAATGGAAAACAATCTCGAATCATTTCGCTCTGGCACAAAAGAAAGTCCGTTTTAAAAATACAGTAGTGGAAACCTCAACGACGGGCGGGATGTATTTGGGAAATAATTTTATGTTTTTTTTAAACAATCAAATGGTGACTTAGATCTTGGAAGTACTAAGTCTATAGCACTGTTCAACTGCAACGTTTTTCAATACGAAAAAATAGTGCTTGTAAGCTGCTGCTTAGAAATGGACAGGCAGGTTGACTGGCACACGCCAGATCTACCATCAAATCAAATCAAGTAGATCCACAATTTGGTCAAATTGGAGCAAATGGGTCATAAAAAGCAATTTTACATGTAGAGAAGTAGGTGTAAGGAATTTAGTATCTTTCATTGTTATGGCATTTGATTAATCACCATGCTTATGTACTAGTTCTTAACTATGTCTCTTTACATTTTATTTTTGCACGTCTTGGGATTCAAAAATAAGGTCTTACATGTATTCTGTGGCATTACTATTGTTTTCATTCTTCGTGACTTGAATGGGCTTTTCTGTAGTAGCATCAATATCTTACAAAAGGGTATATTTGCTTTTAGGTTTTTTCATTTGTCAGAGCCACCAAAAGATATTCAACTCTCTTGATATGCGCATTTCTTTTAAATGCCTTCAACACAGCGGTACGGCAGGTAGCAGCTTTGCTGGGCCCTGGCATTGCAGAAGTGTATATCCGGCGACGACCCGTCTGCTTGTCTATCTTAAAAAAAAACATCTTTAATCTTGCGTTTTTACCACAATATCCCTCTGAATCCGTCACTGAAGCAGGGCTACTCTACGACAAGCAAGCTTTGTTCTCAACACAGCGTACACATTGGCACATACAAATATACTAAGCCTAGACTGGTTTTCTGTATTAAATATTTACTCTATTAAAATAGTATTCTTATGTATGGCGAAAGTCTAGAGATGATTGGAATAGAATGCAGAAGTCACAAGTTCGATTCAAAGGCCTAGAACACACACGACCCACTCTTGAAGTGTGTATTCGTAGATAATGATCGCTTGATTTATCGGTGAAGGCAAACATAATTGAGAACTTGTAATAAAAATTACAAAGGTATGTATAGTCTACCAACTCGCACCAAGGCAGTCTTGTAGACTTAATCCCTGATATTTAGAAGAAATTCATGTCCAATAGTGGTACATAATATTAAGCATAGAAGCTAACTAAGAAATAATTACATAAACAGTATATTAATATGTAAAAAAAATATGAGTTATAGTTATATGTTAACATTTCGTTATCGTAGACTATATCGTCATTGAATCTCCAAAATTTAAAAACATATATATTTTCAAGGATTTCCACGTCCGACATTTCAAAAACAGATCCAGATTTAGTGAAGCCGAAAGCCTAATAGAACCAATGGAGACATTTAAAACCAATCGCATGGAATATTAAGTGTTCAAATACACCTCAACGAGAAGGTCCATTCAATATTTACGGAACGTGATCGGTCCTATAGGATGATGGGGAGTTATTAGTGCACGATGGCCCCATTTCATGTACACTTGACAGTCGGGTTTTAACCAACCCAAAATTAATGTGACCATTGCAACTGTTGATTTGATGATCACTACTACTATCACTAGATAATAACTCCATGTCGGGATTAACCATGATGTACTGGTTGTAATTATTTATGGATAGTATGACTTCTTTAGTTCTACTACGAGTTTAGAATCCAAGTGCCGTCCAATTAGAGTATCGAGTGGCGAGAAATAATCTCCCGTTACTCAATACAATTATGCCGGCCTGCTGTGTAGTTTCTTCACACTACGCCATGGGCAAAAAGGTGTAGAAGCGGACGAGGGTCTAGTGTCAGAGTACTCAGAACGCCGCAAAAAGGCCAAATACCGTACCCCAACTCTAGACCCCGAAAATACCGGATGTAGTACACTGGCTGATCCCCGACGACATACTTGCGGGTGCTACTATGGCGGGTTTTACACCCTGTGTACTGTGGGTGCTATCCGGGCGGATTAAAATATCCTAACACCAGCAAATTTGATTATAAATGTGATTTTGATTGTGTAACTTCCATCACTCTGTAACCTGATTCTGCGAAATGGAATAAAGTTTGGAATTTTCCATTTCAAGATAGTAAAAGAGAATATGGCGAAATTTATTTAATATCTGTTGGAGTATTTAATCCAATATATAAAAAGGTTTTTAAGTCATAAAAAGTACACCGACTTCAATAAAAAACAAAGAGTCCTTATAAAATTTGAGGGTTGCCCTCGATTTTTCTGAGATCCCATCATCTTATCCAAACTTGGTGCCAATGGGATCACGTGAGAAGTATACCCTTTAAAACAAAAAAAGAATTTCTCGAATTGGTCCAGACGTCTTCGAGTAATCGGTGAACATACATAAAAAAATAGATTCCGACGAATTAACGACCTCCTCCTTTTTTGAAGTCGGTTAAAAATGGTGGCAATACTGCCAGTGGCAATATTGTTTCCCGCTAATTGATACTCTAACTGGATGACACTGCGTTACCATCAGGTGAAGAACACTGACATACTATAAAGCCTTAATCAAGCAAAATACGGAAATTCCAAAACCAACAATGATGAAGACAGTATATATGTTCGGATACCTAGTTAATTTAACACGTTATCCGTTTAACCAGCACGGTATCGCTATTACCAGAATTAATTACGTTTCCAAATTTACTGTTGTTATACTAGTGTATAAGCGATGTTATCTGGAAATGGCGGATTGTAAACTATGATAATTTAATGTTTATGTTAGAACTATTTACGTATTTATATTGTTAGTTGTAGTGATGTTAAGGGAATTTATTGTTGTTTATCCCATGCTGGCAACAGTGCAATTGGGCGGTAAATGGTGTCCATCATCTTTTTCTGCTTTAGAAAGTTGTCAATTCCAATACATATGGTTTTCCAAATATGTTTCAATTATAAAATTTTTTGCTGTTTAATTTTCAAAAACTGATAAAGGTTTGCTTTTTGCTAATATAATATACTGACAGCCTTCGTAGCGCAGCGAGCTAGAAGCTGGCAGTGAAACAAGAGGCATGGGTTCGATTCCCGCACCCTGACAAATGTTTGTGTGACAGACCGATTTTTGTTGCGGGTCTGGTTGTTGTGGGACCGTAGTCCATCGTAGTTCTTCATACCCACTATACATATTTGACCTAGTGTGGTGTCATATGTGTAATTGTTAGGTATATTTATATATCATAAAAGATTTATATAAAACTAAGAGGTGGAGCTTTCTTATTCTGAGACATTGCCGACAAGACAAACTATTCAAAACATAATCCACAATAGGGAAGTTTCCTGAGTTTAATTCATTATTCTATATGCAATCGAATAATAAGCAAAAGAAAGTCTTTTGCGAAAACACAATCAAAATTGCTTGAAAAATGAGGTCACAATATTTATTTTAAATATTGGTATGAGCAAATACTCACAGGCATGAGCGAAAACGGTAGCGTATTAGGAACATATTGTTATCTTCCTCGCACAACGGCACATTAATATGGATTCTGATAACCGTGATGTCTCAGTATATATCTTGCATTATTTTACTGTCATTTGACAATTAGATTTTTACACAAAAAAACCCCTTCCAGCAGATTTGAATGGCGTCTAATTTACTTATTTTTGTTCGATTTCATAAAATTATTTGGATAATAGGTTTTAGGTAATGTAAATATTTGATTAAATTAATAAAAAAATTGAGTCAACTACACTATTATTACCAGTCATTTACATTTGGGCTGGTTACTATATTTTTAGCAACATATAGCTGAGTCGCTATGTAAGATGGGTATTTTAAAAGGCACATAAACTAAGATTACTAATCAATGATCTATTTAATGATCACTTGCACAATTTAGCGCTTAACGTTACCAACCCATGTCAGGATGTACTAAAAACGGCTTTTGAAATGAAATCGTTTATTGATCAAGTAGGCAATTACATAGCTCTTATGACAAGTCAGAACATAAAAAAAGTAAAGAAATTTTAGGAAAAGCATATCAGCTTGTGTAAACATAACATACATAGCATCATCAATACACTAGCAATTAATTATTCATATGGTAACATTATTATTATTTATTTATTATTAATTATTTTTTATTTTTATGTTGACTGCCTCGGTGGCGCAGTTGTAATTGCGCATGCGTTACGACTGCTGTGCTGAGGTCTCGGGTTCGATCCCCGGGTCGGGTAAAGTGATATTGGGTTTTTCTATCTAGAAATTCCTCAGTATTAGCCCGGAGTCTGGTAAATGTGCCCGGTATGGCGATAGGCTCGCCCCCTATCACATTATGGGACCGAAATTCGGCGAAAAGTGGGTGTACTAGTTACACCTCTGCCTACCCCTTCGGGGATTACAGGCGTGAGTGTATGTGTGTGTGTATTTTTATGTTATGGATTAATATTATTCAAGGTAATACCAATCAAATATATATACATATATATATTTGATAACATAGCTTTGTAACAAATATCTATGAGTACGGACAACATGACCCTCTAAGCTGAACTACAACTAGATTAGGGTATATGCCGACGAGAACCAAACACATTGCAACACTCTGACGGTACGTCTATACTGCTCACGAACTGGTAATCAAGTCAACTATGAACTGAAGATGAACTGACCACCGGTACGCTGTGGCGGTCTCTTTTTAACCGACTTCAAAAAAGGAGGAGGTTAACAATTCGTCGGAATCTTTTTTTTATGTATGTTCCCCGATTACTGAGTCTGGACCGATTAGAGAAATGCTTTTTTTGTTTAAAAGGGTATACTTCCCAGTTGGTCCCATTGGCACCAAGTCAGGATCTGATGATGGGATCTCAGAAAAATCAAGGGAAACCCTAAAATTTTATAGTGACGCATAATTTGTTTTTTTTGAAGTCGGTGTACTTTTTATGAATTAAAAAACTTTTTTTGCAATGCGAACCATCTTCACCCTGCTCTATTTATAAAGAAAATAATCTACCCACAGTTATTTCATAAAATCTTTTCGACATACTTTTTCTAATAAAAGGGAACTACCCTAATAATATGTTTAATTATAGCAAAACAGTTTTCCCATCCACGTTCATGCTGAAATCCTATCGAAGTGTCTTTTACCCTCGTCACTCAGATGTGACGACGCGAGCTAAATTGCTTCTTTCACAAGAGTTGTGCTTACACGAAAACGATTGGCTCAAATCTGTATATATAAAAGAAGAAACTGACTGACTGACATATCTACGCACAGCCTAAACGGCTGGGGTTAGGGATCTAAAATTTTGACAGTAGCTACCTATTATGACGTAAGCATCTACTAATAAAGGATGTTTGGAAATTCCACCCCGAAGCGGGATAAAATAGGGGATGAAAGTTTCTATGAAAATCCGTCATTTTTTAAGTTAAATTCATGAAAGTTATGAATTTGTGCTTAGGTATTTGGTCTTTTAGTTAAAAATAAAAAATATATATTTCAGGATTTTTGGAAATTCCACTCCTAAGGGGGTAAGATAGGGCATGAAAGTTTGTATGAAAATCCGTCATTTTTGAAGTTAAACGTATAAATTTGGTATTTTGTATTGTATACTTTATCTCCCAAACATGACCTCCACGCAGGCGGAGCTGCGAGCAATATGACTTTAATAAAGAGTTTTCTAAAAAAATACTTTACCAAACCAACGATCCGCAAGATTTTAACAACGACAAAATATAAGTAAATCAGATAAAATTACCGTAAGATTTTAAGAACCTCAAAGGTATTTGACCGCTTTTTCAGTAATTGCTCACTTTAAGTGAAGGATCAGGGATGATTTTATAAGATGTTAAGTTCTTTCTTCGTTCGTTCTTAAGTCGGTTTATTTGTCGGAGTCGGAGTTTTCTGCCGATCTACAGCAGTATTGATAAGTAACGATAAACTAAAGTAGATACAATCGACTCTCGATAATTTGACACTAGTTAATTTGATTTGCTGGTGGTAGGCCAGTGTACATCCGGTTTTTGCCGGGGGTCTATAGTTGGGGTAGGATGTTTGGCCATTTTGCGGCCTTCTGAGTACTCTGTCAATAGACCCTCGACCTCTTCTTCACCTTCTTGCCCACGGCGTAGTGTGAAGAAGCAGGCCGGCATGATTGTGTAGAGTAGCGGGGGATAGATTGTCTCTAGCTACTCGATACTCTAATTGGACCGCACTGCGCTTGCCATCAGGTGTAGTGTGGTGGTGTTTGCCGTGCCAGTATAAAAAAAAATTATATTTTCCCGGTCTCAAAAATAAAATCAATATTAATTGGTCCCCTCGGTAATTTGAAGTTGACGAAATAGTATCTTGCCCGCCAACATGTAATAAATGATATACATACCTACATGTACACACCTATCGATTGTTTACATAAGTTCCTTTACAAATTAACATTAATTGTGAATTATTATACAAATTTTTAAAATAATAAATCACTAATTTTGATTAAACTCTTGTTTACATGATTTTTTCCTCCCCTCCTCTTGGTAATTGGTCCCTCTTGGTTAGTGAAAACTCTTGTTATTTCGAAGCCTTGGTAATTTGAAATTTTTCTATGGTCCTTTGAGTTTCAAATTATTGAGAGTCGATTGTATGTAAGTACTCTAGTCTTAATTGTCCTTGAAGGCCAATTATATCCCTACCCTCCTTTGACATCTATATCCAGAGCTTTGTGTGACCTTTCCAACACGAGTCCAGTACATCACGCGATCTTTATAGGCCTTTTGAGACGTAGCTTTTCATTACATAGTCTCTACCATTAACATGAAGTATGAAAAAAAAACAAATATGCTACTTTAAAACATGATTCAAATTATACTAGTCTGGATTTAAAGCGCTGAATAATATAAAAGTAAATTAAATAAAAATCTTAGACGTGCTAATACTATCAAAGAATAATAATAATAATACTAGCCCTGTATTAAACATTGTCCCACTGCTGGGCACGGGCCTCCTCTACTATCAAAGAATAGATAATTAAAATTCCTATTGTGTAAAAATAAACTATTTAAGCTTTTAGTGATTTGCGTACAAATGAGAATAAGTTTCCTGTTAAAATTAAACAAACTTTATGGATTTAATCGCGGTTTATTTAACTTTTTTAACCCAATGTTTCGTAAGTTTTACAACCTTCACGGTCACGGGGTGGATTAAGTTGTATGTCGTCACGAAAGTATAGTGCAATGTAAACCCTCCATACAGTTAAAAAAGTAAAATAAAATACAATACGGCGGGTCACCTGCTACGGAGACTGTTAAATTTATGTACCATAAAATCAAATAAAGGTAAGGTAAATGAAAACACAAAACAGATATGTCAGATATTTTATGTAAAACATTTCGCGGACATGTGGCGTTATCTGCATCCACTGCGGTCACTTCCGGTGCTAACGACATTTCCGCTTTTACATTTGCGGAATTTCCACCAAGCTCCCGAAATCCGAATGTATGGAAATTTGTTGATAATTTCGCATTAATCTGGGAATTGTACGTGATTTTGGGGGTAGTATGCAATTCTGGGACTGCGATATTACTTTGTTTTGATTTTTAAGTTTTTTTTAGTAGGTACAACAAGGAAGAGAATCTTAGTGACGGACTAAGCCCATTGAGTATGCCGACGTTGGATCATACTATGAGCTAGAACAAAGCCAAGCGGCTTATGAATTTACTAGTTGCACCTCTTCCTAATCCATTGGGGATATAGGCGTGAGTTTATAGTATGTTATGTTCATTGTTTCGTAAATCTTTGGAAGCAATGAGGGTATTAAGGACGATTGGTGTGATTTTCTAGCGAATACGAGCTTGTAATAGGTACCTAACACAGGGCTGACATTCATTTTTTAATTCCTAGAAAGAGCAGGATGCACTTATTATGAAAAAGCTAAGAGCAACAGGAATAGGCATATTATTTGCTGTCACTATCTGAGTTTCACAACTTTTTGGTTGGGCCTTTAGTTCTGGCCAGATAGTCTGAATGTCAACGAAATATATTATCTGTGATTGTGGAAATATATCATTATTAATTGTGTGTAATACATTTCGCGTCGTATTTAAGTGTTTAAAACGTGTTAAATATGGTCCATTGCAGTGTTCTTGGCTGTAAAAGCCTAACGAAGCGAAAATATGAAAATATTATGTTTTACTCGTAAGTAGCAATTTTACGTTACTATTTATCATGTTTCTTAAAAATAATTATAAATTATTGATGGTATACCATTTTCTAGGCATTCCTTGCTGCAGAAGTAAAATAAATCTATATAAAACCAATTTTTAATTTCATGTATTAATTCGTCAATTGTTTAAATGGCATTTGCTGCTGTTTAGATGTTTAGCTGTGCATGACAATTTTAGGTAAATTTAACATGGCTGCATAATACACATTATGGGGATACCAACGTTTACGACATTTAATTACCTCTTATTTATGGATAATAAAAAAATAATACAGTTTAACTAACAAAATAAAAGTGAATATAGATGTGAACAATTGGACTAATTAATATCAGAAAATTACATTATAAAATATTGAAATTGTTATTGTTGGCAATTTTCTATTGCAAATAAAATCGGGTGCAGGTAAACATTATGTTATTTAAATATGTGTATGTAATGAATTAATTTTATATAAATAACAATATGTATTTTCTTATGCCTTGGTACCGCAGTTGTAATTACGTACGTGAAACAACTGCTGGGCTGAGGTTTCGGGTGCGATCCCCGGGTCGAGTCAAGTGATATTGGATTTTTCTATCACGAAATGCTCAGTATTAGCCCGGAGTCTGAAATTGTGCACAGTATGGCGATAGGCTACCCCTATCACATCATGGGACGGTAATATGCTCGGCGAAATGTGGATGTACTAGTTCAACTGTGCCTACCCCTAAGGAGATTACAGGAGTATATATGTATATGTGTTTATTATGCGTAGTAGTACACTTAAAATGGAATATTTAATACATCTTCAGTTTTGTCATAAGTTAGTGAATCTTTTCGCTTTCTTTGACGTTTTATCCCTCGCGTTGTTGTTATTATATTTAAAATTTATGGATAAATATCGAGAAAAAACTGAATAAATAAATATAACAGTACTGGGGTTATTTTTTATATCTTGTGATTATTTGGCAAGACTGTTATAAACATGCACTCTTATAAATTTTCCAAACCTTTGTGCAAATCTGGTGTTGGCGGATGGGCTGGGTAGTCTATAAACTCTATAATAATAATAATACTAGCCCTGTATTCAACATTGTCCCACTGGTAGGCACGGGCCTCCTCTACTAGTGAGAGGGGTTAGGCCTTAGTCAACCACGCTAGCCTAAAGCGGGTTGGTAGACTTCACATACCTTCGAAATTCGTATAAGAATTCTCAGATATGCAGGTTTCCTCACGATGTTTTCCTTCACCGTTAAAGCAAGCGATAATTAACATTGAATACACACATAACTTTAGAAAAGTCAGAGGTGTATGCCACTTGGGTTTCGAACATACGACTTTCGTCTTGGCAGTCCGTACGGCAACCAACTAGGTTATCGCTGCTAGTCTATAAACTCTACGACTCGCTAATCTTCTCCTACAAGAATGCAGGATTGTGTTGGTCGTCTATTAATTGCAGCAGTTCCTCGCGATTCTTCATTTTCTTTTGTTAACCACTACGTAATGCTCATCAAAAGTATTTGTCAAAGCTATGTAAATGTCAGGCCCCACTGTGCTGGAAAATCTTACGTAGATAAAAAAGAATTGTAAGAATATTCAAAATTAATTTTATTTAAAGGACAGTAATAATTACTTGTTTTGAATTATTCATTGTTAATAAAGTTATTATGTAACTGTAAGTTTTTGTTTCAAGAAGTTATTACTATTATTATATTATGTCTATACCCGTACCGACCCGTATTAGGCCAGCGTGGTGGACAAAGGCCTAAAGAAGAAACTGACTGACTGATCGATCAACGCACAGCCAAAACGGCTGGGGTTAGAGACTTAAAATATTGACAGTAGGTACCTTTTATGACGTAGGCATCCACTAAGGAAGGATTTTTGGAAATACCACCCCTAAGGGAGTAAAATAGGGGCTGATAGTTTGTGTGAAAATCCGTCATTTTTGAAGTTAAGTTTATGAAAATTAGTATTTGGCCTTTAAGTTAAAAACAAAAAATATATATTTCAGGATTTTTGGAAATTCCACCCCTAAAGGGGTGGAATAGGGGAAGAAAGTTTGTATGAAAATCCGTCATTTTTGAAGGTTTAACTTCAAAAATGACGGAATGTTGATAAAAATTGTTATTTTGTATTGTATACTTTCTTCCCAAACATGACATCCACGCGGGCGGAGCCGCGATCAACAGCTAGTACCTAATATTTTTTAAATTTTATCTTAATTTGAAAGAGGCACGCCTAAAGAACGCCTACAAGAACTGGGTAAACTAATGTTAGTTGGTAACCCCATAGAGTTCAGCTGTCCCTTTTGGGTGCACGCCTATGCCTCATCTACGGTTGTATATACTATATCTATGGTACCTAATTAGAAATATTAAAAAACTATAAAATCATTGCAGTTTTTTATTTAAATAAGTTATTGTGGCCAGTATGTTGAAGTATTATTGATCGCCAGAATAATTTATTTTAGAATAAAACTATTTTAGGGCATTTAAAAAGCAATTGACAGCTATTTAAAAATGGAACACTTAAATATTCTAGCATTTTTTCACTTCTGCCACGTGTAATGAGTTGCACGCGTTAATCTAATATACCCAGGTTATTGCAAGTAACCCCATCTCACATTATTCTGCTAAAATAGATGTACAATATAAAACATCGGCGCCAAACAACGTTATTCGCATTCATTAGCCCGTGTCAGATCGTCACGGGAATACGTGTCAGATACTCCAGCCTTATTCTGGGTAGATAAAAGCATAACCATTCTAAGGCCACTAGACTTTCCATCTCTAAGGCCCTATTAATTAATCTTTATTAAAACGTAGTCTCGTTAAATTCTGTGTTTATATTTGAATATAAATTCGAGTGTTGTTTTTGATATTAAGTTTAAGTGTTTTGTCACCATTGTCGCTTGCTCCCGCTTTCATAAGACATGATAGTCAGATCAAAATATTTAGGATCATTATGATAATAAATATTATGATATCAAGATCTCTAAAAATTGATTACATTACATCATATATAAAAGAAAATAAACATTATAAAACTGTAGATAGAGCAAATATTTCTGAAAAGCCACTAAAACGACGATTATCATTTTAAGAATTGATCATTGATACAGCTTAGTGCTTAACTACAACAAACACGTGTTGGGTTTGTGTTGAGAATGCTCCAAATATGTGAAACAGCGACTACTTTAACAATCTCTATAAATTATTCCTTCCATAATTCATAATCACCTATAATAATTCAAACTTTAAAATTACAGTGCCATCTGTTGACAGTATAATTAACTAATTTGTTGTAATGTTAATTTAGGATTACGCGTATAGATGGTTTTAGGAAGCGCCATCTATAATCCTATAAGACTAATTTGGTTACTATTTTATAGATAATAACATTAAAAATGAACACTTAATTAATTATTTCTACTTTATTATACGACGTAACTGACGGTGCTATCGGTGCGAAGTATTATCACGGGTCAGCTAATATTAATAAAACCCACATAGAATTAAAATAAATCTAGCTTTTAACATTATGATACAAAAATACAAGAAATGCCGGGTAATAATTTTACAGGATATAAAAAAGACAGGATACTATGAAAATTTCATTTTTCTGAAATTATCTTTACACCGAACGCAGACAAAAGCTCCTGAAAATATCCGAAATTATTCGAGATTACCCGTTTACACCTCATTATACGAATTCGAATCTTATTCCAAGAACATTAAAGTTGCTTTCACATAACTTAGGGCTGAAAAAAATCTGCTAAACGCAGATTGATTCCGACGCTTTACGATGGAATCCTTTAATCTAGCCAAATCGTGTTTTCTTCGAAACATAAAGATATTCAGTGAATTTGGAAATACCTTAACAGTATCAGATAATACGTTTCGGAATTTCTGTATTGGCCTTGTGTATTATAAAACGATGAGATAACGACCCCGTAGTAGTTGGGCAACACAGAGTAGAAGGTACAAGACAGCGATGGAACGATTAAATCAAGCCAGCTATGGGCGATCCATTACATAGAGGCACCAAAAGATCCATAAACAGGACTGAACACCCAGTATTCCTGCTATTCCTCTATGCTTTGTTAATCTCAGGAAATAATTGGGAATAGGGAGCAAAATTGACATTTTCAAAATTAGCACAAGCCCAAGACTACTCAAAAAGCAAGACCAACTTTTCTGTAAGATGGTGCGACGGTCCACAGTCATGCAATATTTAATCTGTGGTGATTGTACCCATCTGCTGCATTCAACATACGTGTCTGATCCAGTCTCACTTCAGCTCGGAAGACCTGGGCTGCAAATTGGTGTTTTTTTATCCTGGCACGGGAAAGTGACTACACTGCACCTGATGGTAAGCGAGTAGCAAGAGACGATCTATCATCCGCTACTCAACACGAACATGCCGGCCTGCTTCTTCACACTACGCCATGGGCAAGAAGGTGAAGAAGCGGTCGAGGGTCTAGTGTCAGAGTACTCAGAAGCCCGAAAAACAGCCAAACATCGTACCCCAACTCTAGACACCCGAGAAAAGTGTTTCCAGCATAATCAATTAGTTTTATACCAAAAGATTTGCAGTAGTCTTAGAATAAGAAAGAAGGACATAAGCGTTACATGGCTAATTATAACTATTGAACAGAAAGAAGAAGAATGAAAGAGACCTTTGTCCAGGGACTTGATATATCATTGAAAGTAGTACTTATTCATACTGTTGACTAAACTAACTACAATGCTGGACTACCACCTAAAGATAATACCTTGGATTCAATCTAAGAATACGCCTAGTCTGGTTTTCAGCCAGTCTTAAGGTAAGCTGTTCACAGGGTCACAGTAAATTAACGCAATTTACATAACCTTTTAGGCGTAAGATGATAAACATTTTCCTCTTTGTGTATGTATAAAATTAGATTTTTTCTCGCTTAATATTTTAAAAATAATACGGTCGGGACTTTTTCGATGATATAACAACCAACGCTTCTATGTCAAAGGGTAATTTATAATGCTTATTCCTACAAGCAGAGGCGTAGGTAACTAAAATATATTAAGGCATAAATATATTATATGCTGTAATGGTAATATCTTTTCGACAGCCTTGTTGTCTGTGCCAACAGCCATGTTTGAATTAAGAAACCGTTATTCTAAATCGAGACAAATATTTGTGTGATAAAAAATTGAATCTTATTTCAAGTCGAGTATTGACCATTGTCTTCGGTAGTTCTCGGTATCTACAGCACGTAACTTATATCTTAATGTCAGTCTTGACTTCTTTTTAAAAAATTATCGTTTGATAATAACAACTTTTTGTGGGGATCTAGAGTTGGGGTACGATGTTTGGCCGTTCTTACAGCCATCTGAGTACTCTGACACTAGACCCTCGACCGCTTCTTCACCTTCTTGCCCATGGCGTAGTGTGAAGAAGCAGGCCGGCATGGTTGTGTTGAGTAGCGGGAGATAGATTATCTCTCGCTACTCTAATTGAACGGTACTTACCCTTACCACAAGGTGCAGTGTGGTCACTTTGCCGTGCCATGATAGAAAAAAAGGAAAATGTACGTAAAATAATTTTGCATATATACGAAATAACCCTTCTTATGTACTTGAGCTGGGAAACCTACAATATTAAGAAAATATCATGCATAAGTTATTAAGACACCGTCTCTACAGACTCAAATCTCCCACGGGACGTAAACTTAAACCGATATCCGACCCTTGAATAATTCATAAGCACTGGAGTTGGAACGTATGTAAAAATAGCGACCTCATTGCCAAGATTTCCTTAAGATATTACCTGGATATTCTTAATGCGGAGGAATGTTTACATAGATTAAAAGTAAGATTAAAAGAAACGAATTGACGGTTTTAATTGTATTATTGAATTATTAAATTATATTCGATTTTATTGCTATGTCGGCAATCAGCTGTGAACTATGAAGTTTATTTTAATTATTTATTTATTTATTTATACTTCATACATACATTTATATGTAAAGGTGGACTTAATGCCTGAGGCATTCTCTTGCAGTCGAACCTTAGGTGATGCAGAGATAGAATGAAGTAGGTTTGAAAATATAATTTATAACTTAAAATACTTTGAATGCTACTAAGTAATAAAATACTAATAGAAATAAAGAATATCATAAATACATACTAAACATATAGCATAGATATATACATCGCATAGATACATATATATCTAAATATATATGGATATAACAATAAATATATATATATACAACATAACTACTGTTGTGATGATCCTGCAAATTCGTTTAACAGCAGTTTACGAACCTTCGACTTAAACGCGTAACGACTCGTGCACATCCTAATTTCTAATGGGAGCGCATTCCAGAGGAGTATAGATTGTATAGGGAAAGAGGAATGAACAAAGTCAGAGCTGTGGGATGGGCAAAGTAGGAGAAGATTATTCGACGACCGAAGAATTCTCTCGTGGCTAGAATGAAGGAACCTAAAGTACGGAACTAAGTAGGAAGGTGCAGTGGAAGACGTAAGAAGCGAGAAAAGAGTAGAAAGCGCGCGAAGATTTCGGCGCTGACGAATAGATAGCCACTTGAGTTGGGAACGAAAGGAGGACACATGATCGTATTTGCGAAGATTAAATATGAATCGAATGCAGTTATTAAGAAGTCGGTCTAATTTATTGAGCAGATCTGCATTCAGGTCAAAATAGCACACATCACCATAGTCAATTATAGGGAGGATTAAAGCTTGCACAAGCTTAAATAAGGATGTAGTTCTCAGTTCGTCCATTTTTTAAGTCACACATCTGTACCAACACAGATGCTCAGAATATCAGAGAAATCAAGAGTGGCATCTTACTATTACGCAAGCCAAGTTGGTCTGACCAAGGCATTAAAGAAGTAAAAAATTATAGGAATAAATATAATTTAGAGCTTGTCTCTTAATGACTGCCTCGGTGGCGCAGTTGTAATTTGTATGTGGTTCCGACTGCTGTGCGGTCTCGAGTTCGATCCCCGGGTCGGGTAAAGATATATTGGGTTTTTCTATAACTAAATGCTCAGTATCAGCTCGGAGTCTGGAATTGTGCCCAGTATGGCGATAGACTCGCCACCTATCACATTATGGGACAGTAATAAGCTCGGCGAAATGTGGGTGTACTGGTAACACCTCTGCCTACCCCTTCGGGGATGACAGGCGTGAGTACATATGCATGTATGTATGTCTTGTAAAACAAACAAATTCAAATACTTGAACCCAATGATGTAAACATGATTTATCTGGGAGAGGTCAATGATACTGATAAAGTTACTCCACTCAGTCGCAGTTGCCAGACAACCGAATATTCGCAACAAAATGTTCTACAGTAAAATTATAAATTGAATAATGTTGAAATTAGTAGTATTGATGATTTTGGTAGTTGTGAAAGTGAGAGGAAAAGATGATTATGAAGATGCGATACTTAATTATCTTCTTTATGGTGATAGTTTAGAGATTCAACAATCCAATGAACTTGATGATGGTAAGATTTGCAAATAATTGTTTTGGCTTAATAGTGAACACAATGTAATTTATAATAATATCATTAATAACGATAAATTTATATGACCGATCAGATATATATAACATTTTTTTTATCCGGCTCGGCAACTGATGGTAAGCGCAATGCAGTCCAATTAGAGTAGCAAGAGACAATCTATCCTACGCTACTCAACACAATCAAGCCGGCCTGCTTCTTTACACTACGCCATGGGCAAGAAGTTAAATAAGTGGGCGAGGGTCTAGTGTCAGAGTAGTCAGAAGGCCGCAACACGGTCAAACATCGTACCCCAACTCTGCATATTAATAAATTAAATGATGTTTTTTAATTTTATATCCAATGTTACTTATTAGTATTTAATAATGCACTTGGTGCAGCGCTGCTTACGAATTGTAGGCTCTGAATATTAAAAAAAAATAGTATTATTACGTTAGTATCTTCTGTAATTCCATTGTAATTTGGTTCAGTGTCTATGAAAATTAACAATGTTTTTTTTTATTTATCACGCGGTTTCAACTATACCTAGTCAGGTCATAAATTCTGTCACATGTTTAATATAAAATAATTGAAACAAGTTTATTCATTATGTAACCATTTATATACCAAAATGAACTTAACAAAACATAGATTCTTATGACACTAAAGTTTATTCAAAATGACCTCCGTGATTTTGAATACAGGCCTTCAATCTGCGCGGCCAGTTGTCTATCGCAGCACGAACGAGGTCCATGTCAATATCGGCGGCTGCCTTAATCAAGGATGTCTTGAGTGACTCTAAATTGGGATGAGGCTTTGAGCACGCCTTTTCCTCCAAGTGTTGCCAATCTTGTAATCTAACGGATTCAAATCTCGGCTGGAGGAGGGCCAGTCTTCGTGCCGGATGAAGTCGATTTCACGCGCCGCCAGCCAGTCTTGTGTGCTCTTCGCTCTATGAGCCGAATCTTGTTGGAATACCCAGTGCCTGTTATTGAACATGGTATGAGAAACAGGTTCCACAAGGTTCGTCAGGACTGTATTTTGATACACAACTGCATTCGTTTTTACACCTTTCTCACAAAAATGTACCTCTGTTAAGCCCCAATAAGAAACTCCCAACCATACCATGAGCGAGGATGGAAAATGACCACGTTGGACACGCGGAATACGGTTGCTCGCTTCTTCACTACTGTGTGCGTACACCTTATCATTTTGTTTGTTGTAGCTGTCTTCTACGGTAAAAATTTTTTCATCTGAAAAAAGAATTTCCCGATATTTTTTTCCCGCGTACCGCTTCAACAAAGCGCGGCATCTCTTCAGTCTCAGGTCCATTAGACGAGCATTCAAACGATGTCCTGTTTTTCTTCGATATGCCCGAAGCCCTAAGTCTTCATTTAACACCTTTTTCACCGTGGTCCTGCTTAACCCCATCTGAAGGGCCAACAGTTTCTGCTTACGTTTGGGATTTCTTTGAATTCGCGCCTTCACAGCTTTTATCACTGCTGGAGTCCTAACAGACCGAGGGCGACCACTTCTTGACCTGTCATCTACACTAGAGTCTTCATTGTATCGTTTGATGGTACGATAAACGAATCTTTTGGTTATATTAAAAATTTTCAGTATGTCACAAATTTGGATTGGCGCGTAACCGCAACGATGCAACGCAATTACTGCAACACGGTCTTCTTTAAGCGTCCACTCCATATTTAAAAATGAGTAAAATTCTAACAATTTGAAATTCGAATTCAATAAACTTTTTTGTGGCCAGCATTCTAAAATAAAAGTTTTTACTGTGTGACAATACTTATGACCTGACTGTGTATTTTACGGTATGTGCCCTAGGCACTGCTGATCTGCATAGATGTCAATAACCACTCACCATCATATACAAACAAACAACAAAAAATACTTTTACAGGTGATGAACCAACTCTATCAGGCGGTATGTGGAAATGTGGTAAATGCACTGACATAAATGAATCTAAGCTGATCTACAGTGAAGAGAATGATGTAGACGCCGACTTTGAGAGTGATAGTTCAGTGGATATACAGGTAAAAAATATTGCTTCCTGTTTATATTAAAGCAATTTTAATAGTCAAAACACACGTGTGTAAGTAACCGATTGACACTATTCATAAACATCTATAATTCCACAGCAATTGAGGGTACTTTGCCAAACTTTAAAGTATGATATAGAGCTTCGGGATTGGGGAAAATAATTCATAGATTCTTTGTAATTTTATTGATCGTAAGAAAAGAAACAATAAGCTTAATTTTCATGCAATTTATAGTAGGCGAAGTAAGTTTATGCCCAAAATGATAAACGGATGTGAAAGAATTTGCCATAGTTTTCTTTGTTATGAAACCGGTTTTATAATTAGCATATTAGATTCGCTTGGACTCTTAAGTTATTTTTCCGTCTATAATAATATCTTATGTATTATTGTATTGTATACTTCCAAATAGGCACGGTCTTTCTCTACTAATGAGAGGAATTCGGTTTTATTCCACCACGCTAGCCTAGTGCAGGTAATTGGACTTTAAATATATTCGGAATTCTTAAGAATATGCACGTTTCTTCAAGATATTTATTTAAATGAAGTGATAATATATATATATTCGATATATAGAATATATATATAATATATATTCTATATATCTATTTGTTATGCTACTAAATGAAGAAACCAGTACAGCTCTTGCCTGACGATAAGCTATAGAATAAACAGTACCAACGCCACTTAGAATATTGAATTCAAAGTGCTTCATGGTACTGTACTGTCCTTATCATACCGACATATAAAATGCTAAGTATCATCACCAGTAGTGTTTCTGGCTTAAATATCCTTCAAACCAGAATACAAGAGTGGTTTAATACAGGAGTGGAAAAAAGGACCAAAAATTTGTACCAATTTCGTTTTATTAATGTAATCAACAAGTTACATTACCTAAAACCTGTTATCGAAAGAATTTTATGAATCCGAACAAAAATAAGTAAATTGACGCCATTCAAATCTCCTGGAAGGAATAATTGTCCAATGACAGTAAACGGATGCATGATATGTCCCGTGAGGTCATGGTTCTCAGAATGGCCATTACTGGGCCGATATGGACGATATAGTGATATGTTCTCACTACGCAATAATGTTATAATAATACAAGCCCTGTATTAAACATTGTCCCACTGCTGGGCACGGGCCTCCTCTACTAATGAGAGGGGTTAGGCCTTAGTCCACCACGCTGGCCAAATGCGGGTTAGTAGACTTCACATACCTTCGAAATTCGTATAAGAATTCTCAGATATGCAAGTTTCCTCACGATGTTTTCCTTCACCGTTAAAGCAAGCGATAATTAACATTTTAATACACATATAATTTTAGAAAAGTCAGAGGTGTGTGCCACTTGGGTTTCGAACATACGACTTTCGTCTTAAAGTCCGTACCGCAACCAACTAGGCTATCGCTGCTATATTGCAATAATGTTTTCTCATCAAATATATATTTATAATAATATTGTGACCTCAATTTACAAACTATTTTGATTCAGTTTTCGCAAAAGAATCTTTTGCGTATTATAGTCGGTTGCATATCGAATAATGTACAAAATGAAATATAGGAAAGTACCCTATTACAGATAGGATTCACGGTGCAAGACATGCGCTGCGTTACTGTGAACGCTGATGAAGCCCACGTGGTGCGGCGCGTCTCCGGGTCCTGCAGCGGCGAGTCAGTCACTCTCAACGTCGCGCCCGCACATCATTTCACTATTTATGTTTATTCTTAAATAAACTTATGCAGTTCTTGTTTATTGTTAAACTCACTTGTTTATTGTTTATTCCTTCATATTAACATGAACATTTACACGGATATTACAGCGTCTGTGGCGCAGTAGGCAAGTAGCCGGCTGTGAAACAAGAGACCGTGGGTTCGATTCCCGCACCGGAACAAATGTTTGTTTGACAGACAGATATTTGTGTCCGGGGTCTGGGTGTTGTGAGACCGAAAGTCTCTCGTAGTCCCTGATACCCATGCCACAAGGCTCGTATCTTAGTGTGGGATCAATGCTTTATCATACGGTATCTCAGTATGAGGTGGCTCAGGTAAATCACGCATGCTAGAGATTGAAAGAGCACAAAGAATGATTCTGAAGGTCGCCCTATCAAAATCCCGGCTATTTCCCACGGTAAACCTGTATAAGGAAGCAAAAGTATTAACTGTTAGACAACTATACATACTATTTACTATATTAGGAAAACATAAAAGTTTTTAATCTCTAACACATCAACATTTAATAGTGATTCCAGAAGGTCACATAGGGTATGCAACACCTTATCCGTTAAAACGTCTTTTGTACAAAAGTTTTATGATTCTAGATCTGCTAAACTATACAATAAAATAAATAAACAGCTGGCTATCGCTAAAATAACAACTTTCGAATGTAAAAAAAAGTAACAGACTGGCTTTTAGATATGAATTACGATGACACAGAAAAATTGCTACAACCATACTAGTAGGATACACTCCGCACTCCTTCACTCACGCATATATTCATTCACATACACACGAACAAATAAACACACACACACCCACACATAAATACACTGGCATTCATAAACACTCTCATGCACACATATATATTTATTTATTTATTAAGGTACGTCAACAATATTCATAATATACATAGAATTATTATTTATCACAGCACATGAACAGTTATGAATATCAATTAAAGACATACACAGCATTCATAAAAAAAGAGTACGACAATAGAAATAGAAATAGAATTATACCGAAAATAGCACACATAATAGATTACACAATTACATTACATTAAATTAGATGAAATTACATTAAATTAGATTCGATTAGGTTAGATTACATTATTATATTATATTAATTAGGTAATGTTGCCAAATTTTAATTAAAAACAGTCACCATATTGTATCTCATTCATGATACTTGACAAACACTTCAATCAGGGACTGAAATGTTTGACAAGCTTGCCTTTAAATTGGAAGAAAGAATATATATACCTACAAGTGTACTCATAAACACATGCAATTACACCCAACACAAGCATACTTACTCATCTTGTTATTCTTTTACTTTGCATGGCTATTATTTATAACAATTTCCTATTTATATTTCAGGTTACCAAATTTTGCAATGTTACCAATTATATGTACTGCTTATCAACTGTAAATCCAAGAGGGGGAGCCAGGAGACCCTTAGCACAGGGAAACCTAGTTTGGGCTCCTGACTCCCACAAACAAAACATGTACTTACTCTAATACTACCGTACCTATATTACTTGTTACTACCAAACCAATTTGTATGTGGGAGCAAATAAAAAACATTTATTATTATTATTTATTATTACTATCTGTTACTTCACGTTCGTTTTCTCTAATATAGGGGTATTAACCCGCCTAAATTAGCTATTCATGCTATAGACAGAAGAAGAAAGAAAAGAAAGAAAGAAGAGAAATTGTAAAGCATAAATCTGCTACTAATCTCTTCTTTTTGGAAATTATTTCATTACTACATACTACATTATTAATTACATTTCTTGTTATCTTATATCGTTTGTCTAATGGTGTTTAAACTAATTGAATTATCTGTGAACTGGGTGGTCGGGAATTAATCTTCATTAAACTTTTTGAAACTATCTACTTCTTGACGAATGGCAGCAGATCTAGAATGCGAACATTATCTTAAATAAAGTAGCGGGCCGGGCAGACGTTGTCCTGAAAATAAAATTTAGGAATCAGATCATAACACCAACTACTTGCACTAATTATAAATCTAAATTAACATGTATTAGAAACAATTCAAAGTGCTATTAAAGGTGGATACCTTAAACGGTACATAAACGATGATCACCACTGTATTGATCAATTTAATGATCACGGTTACGCACCTCAGTGCCCATCGTTAACAATTCCATGTCGGGATGTACCAAATACCAATTAGTCACAAGTGCGCTCGGACAGCACAACGCTCTATGCTGAACTGCCACCAGACCGATAGTGGTAAAGGACGATGTGAACTGATGCTCACTGGACTGTGTTCCGGAGCGCCCTAGAGCTGTCTTTCATTGCAACTCTTCACCCCCACTCAGTTGGTAATTATCATCAATCTACCCACAGATATTTATGAAATACCCCCGATATGTCTAATAAATAAGTGTTCTACCCTCACAATCTACCCACAGATATTTACGAAATACCTAACAACAAATTTATCTTAAAACTTATGTTACTCAAAACACACAAAAAAATTCGTCAAAATCGGTGCAGCTGTTTAAGAGGAGTTCAGTAATACAGACACGCACAGAATAATTATAAACTCATTTGCAAAAAAAACGGGCGGTTTTGATTTTAATTCTTCTTTAAAAAAATACGGTACCAAAATGATTTCAATCATTTTTACATGTTACTGGCTGGTTTTAAAAATGCCGTGGTGTTTAAAACAGTACGTTCTAAATTCAAATTTTCGTTTGATGCTCGTTTTTACAGAAAACCACTTTTTATCCTACATTTTTGGTGCGAAGTTCCAAAAGATAATATCGGTTTTCATAACTTTTAGTCAATTTTTATGAATTTATTTCATATTCTTAATTGTCAAAGCTTCATTTATTGCTGTTTAGCTGTCTCAATAATTAATAAGTTAGAGAAAGTGGTAAAAGCTACCAAAATTATTGCGCTGCTCGAAGAGGGTTGCAGCCAATGCTTCGTGGCTCAGAGGCTAAGTGTGAGTCGCTCGACGGTTCAAAGGACCTGGCAGCGGTATCAAGTCACCGGTTCCGTCGAGAGAAGGCCTGGTTCTGGAAGAAAACCATGTACCCAACCACGGGATGATCGTTTTCTTGTGAGTCGCGCATTGAGAAATCGCAAGTCTTCGTATATGGACCTTAAGAACAACCTCGAAGAAGTAAGAAATGTGCATATCAGTCTATGGACGGTCAGGAGGAGGCTTCTCGCGGCCAATATACGCAGTCATCGCCCGACCCGCGGCCCTAAGTTACTCCGTGAGCACAGAGTTGCCAGGCTTAGGTTTGCTCGAAATTGTGAGTCGTGGACTCAAGAAGACCGGAATAGGGTATTGTTCTCCGATGAAGCCAGGATATCTCTGTTCGGTGAAGATCGACGTCAGCGAGTGCTACGAAGACGAGGAGAACGCTTTGCAGAGGCTTGTTTTGAAGAAATCACGCCTTATGGGGGGGGGGGGGGGTGGTATAATATAAGAACTGTATTTTTTACCTATGTTTAACAAATAAACTGATTTGATTTGGGCTCTGTTATGTTTTGGGCAGGAATAAATTCAATGGATCGTACAGAGTTAGTCTTCATTGAAAACGGCTCACTGACTGGACATCGATACATAACGGAAGTTCTAATTCCTCATGCACAACCCGCATTGGCTGCTTTAGGCGAAGACTCAATTTTTATGGACGACAACGCTCGCGCCCACCGGTCTGGCGATGTGGAAGCGTATGTGCAAGAGGTCGGCATTCGTCATTTGGATTGGCCAGCTCGAAGTCCCGACCTCAATCCTATAGAGCATGTCTGGGACGTTCTGAAACGACGCGTGAGATCAGTACAACCGGCTCCGCAGACCATCAGAGAGCTGAAGAATGTGATTACCGCGGAGTGGGAACGTATTCCGCAAGCAAGTATCCGGGATATCCTCGCTAGCATACCCAGACGAATGTGATTTCAGCTAGAGGGGGTCACACTCGATACTAAACATTTATCTGCTTTTACTTTATTAAAGAAAAAACAAACAAAAATCTTTGTTAACTTTTACTTCACGAGCATATGCACTACTAGCGAGCATACACTACTAGTGAACTTTAGCATTAAAACCCATAAGTTTTATAAAAATTTTATGATAATGCTGACGAAAACGATTATTTGCTTATTAATTTACAAAATTGTGAAAGTAAAACTACCTATAATTATCAAACAAACCAATAGTAACATTTGAAATGGTTCATTGCTTAGGTGCCCGTTTTTTTTGCAAATGAGTTTATATATACGTGTACTCACATCTATACTGAATGCCTCGGTGGCGTAATTGTACCTAATTGCCCATTTACGACTGTTGTGCTGAGGTCTCGGGTTCGATCCCCGGGTCGGTTAAAGTGATATTGGGTTCTTCTATTAAGAAATACTCAGTACTAGCGCGGAGTCTGGTATTGAGCCCAGTATGGCGATAGGCTCGGCCCCTATCACGTTTGTTAGCAACATCAACAAAACTATGGATGATGATGATGAAGATGGATATTTAAAAAGGCACAAATACAATGTTTACAATTTATATAATAATTAATTAATTATATAATCTACCAGCATTACCCTCTAAGCTGAACTACGCGGCCATTGAACTGTTTACACACTTACTGCCCCGCGAACGAATCACGAATATCCTGGCTATAACCTAGTCTCCTTCACAACTCAACTGAACACCAGAGCGCGAAAGGCACTCCGTTTTATGCTAAACAGTTACTAATCCCCACTTAGGTTGTCATTTTTAATGTACCCGCACCTCCTCTCCTAAATAGCTTCGATATACCTTCGGTATTTCTAATAATAGGAAATGCCCTAATACGTTATGGACCGTAATAAATTCGGCGAAATGTTGGTAACGGTGGCACCTCTGCCTACCTTCACCTACCTACCTATATTCAGCTAATCATTTAATTGGTTCTCTGTCGCGTAACCGTCCAGTTTTTGATAGAGAAAATTATTGCCTCGCAACAAACAAATAGCGCATACCGAAATCTGAGGCTCGTCAAACTTATATGAACCGTTAAAATTAATTAAACACAGGACCCACTGCCCAGAAACCGCGATAAACCTGGCTTCTATTTAAAATAACCCACAAACTTAAATCATTTCCTGAGTGGGCTCAGTGTTATGGGTCCATTTTGGGAGCTTGTAATCCTCCCGTCGCAAGGATTACTGGCTCGGAAGGTAACAAAAATATGAAGTACTGGCATATAACTAAACATTTTTTGACTATTATTAAAAAAATAATCAAAACCAAGCAAAATCAGCGATTGACAGCCTCCGTGGTGCGGCGGGCGAGTAGCCGGTTGTGAAACAAGAGGCCGTGGGTTCGATTCCCGCACCGGGATAAATGTTTGTGTGACAGACAGATATTTGTTTTGGGGTCTGGGTGTTGTGGGACCGTAGTCCCTCTTAGTTCTTGATACCCACGATACAGGTTTTACCTAGTGTGGGGTCGGAACTATGTGTGTAACTGTTGGGTGTATTTATTTATTATAGGCTAGTTGGTTGCGGCTCGGACTGCCAAGACGAAAGTCGTATGTTCGAAACCCAAATGGCATTCACCTCTGACTTTTCTAAAGTTACGTGTATAATCCATTGTTCATTATCGCTTGCTTTAACGGTGAACGAAAACATCGAGAGGAAACCTGAATACCTGGGAATTCTCATACGAATTTTGAAGTTATGTTAAGTCTACCGACCCGCATTATCTAGGCCAGTGTGGTGGACTAAGGCCTTCCCACTCTCATTAGTAGAGGAGACCCGTGTTCAGCAGTGAGACAATGTTTAATACAGGGCTAGTATTAATAATCAAACTAGAAAGTAATACAAAAAAAGTTAAGAGTTCTAATTCACAAAAAGAATTAATAGGCCGCCTCGTTACCATGAAGGTTGTAAAGCTTTCGAAACGTCGTGACTCAATAAGGAAAAATAGATCGCGATAAGATTAGTTTTATTTGAAGTATTAAAAATGAGATTCTAGGATTATCTTATCAAAAACATTATCCTATTTTCCTACTATAATAATATTATAAATGCGAATCATTGGATGGATGGATGGATGTTTGTTACTCAATCAAGCCAGAACGGCTGGACGGATCAAGTTGCAATTCGGCACAGAGATAGATTATAGTCTGGAATAGTACGGTAGGCAGCGGCTTTGCTGTGCCCTGGTATTGCAGAAGTCTATGGGCGGCGGTGACTACTTACCATCAGGTGGCCCGTCTGGTCGTCTGCCTATCGAGGCACTAAAAAAAAAACAGTCTGAAAATGTACGGTTCACGTGGGATAGCTTTGTTTTTGTCTTACATAGAGCAAGGGATTGAGATGATTGTTTGCATAGTGTTAGTTGAAGGGTCTGAGAATGACATAGTCATAGACATCTTTTTATCACATAAAATGCATGGTTCCCATTGGTTATGGGATAGCATAATATGGAAAGCTGTAATAACTTAAGATTTCTCCATGAATTGTACCTTTTCTTGCAAAATAAATACCACGCCGGCAAAACCGCGGGCTAGTATATTATTATTCAGAAAAAGAAACCAATTAATCTTGGCTAGTTGTGGGAACATGTGGGATAATAAAAATTGAAGTTATTTCATAATGAAGTAACTGTATAAATCATTTTGTAGCTGGGAAAATATGAAGAGATATGATAAATTACCTTTTCATATGTGAGATTCACACAGTTTTACTATATTATTTATTTAAAATACGTGTGAATGTAAAAACTTTCAACTCTATTTATTTTTTCTTTAAAATGTTATGTAACTTAAGGACTAAAACTTAATACCTCTAATTAGTACGGCCAGCACGTGTCCAGCAGTGAGACATCAGACATTTCACAGCATGGTAGACACTAATTTAATAGAAAAACATGGATAAAGTTATGTGTTACGACTCATAAGGCTCAGGGTATGACGGAAAAGACATCAATATGGGCAATAGTTCAAAATTAAAAACTTTACCAAACAGTTACTATCTGTTTTAAGATTGAACATTATTTGGTAACATAAAAATTTAATTAACTTCTAATTTATTTATTATTAAAGTACAAAACAGTTTGCTTAGGAACTAGTAACATATTTATAATAACACATATATATATATATCCAATATATGTTGTCTTTCTAACGAAGCCATATTTTGTATATTTTTAATACAATAGGGTAGTTGACAGTAAGTGAAAACCTAATAGAATTTTGTTTAATAGATTTTAGTATAAAAATATCGAAAATTAAATCAATTTGTTAATTTATATGTGATTATTTAATATTTTCAAGAAACAAATGTGTAAAATAAAGCATTTTGTCACGTGACACGAAATCAGTCATGCATGACGTCACCGTTCGAAACAGAGCCAAACTTCTATTAGTTTTGCTTTGATGGTCACGTCACACGAGAGGCCATGACAGTTGGTTGCGTTTTGGTGGAAAATTCATTTTGATTGTATTCTGTATTGTGTCTTTAGTCCTACTAATCATACCAATATTATAAATGCGAATGATTGGATGTTTGTTACTCAATCAGCCTATAACGGTTGGACGGATCTGGTTAAAATTTGGCACAGAGATAGATTATAGTCTGATCAGGCTACTTTTTATCCCGAAAACACGCTTCCTATGGGATAGCAAAATATAGAAAGGTGAAATATATTAGGTTCCCTCTATGGTTTGTATACCTATACTTCCAAAAATAAGCTCTACGCGGGCGGAGCTGCGGGCTACAACTAATATATATATTTTTTCCGTGAAAACGCGCACACTTATGTTTTCTTGGCATTCCATTCCCGGCTGTACCTGGGCTTTATATTAGCAGCACGCTTATATACGCTGACCGGGCGTTAGAAATCGCCGCCGCAAAATTAAATCAGATATCTACACCTAAAATCCTAACATCATTCTGCATTGTCATTGGAACACCCTGAAAGTGGAGATTGGAGAAAAGGGTTTTTTTTGCATGAAAACGCGCACACCGATGTTTTCTTGGCATTGAATTCAATCCTATTCCTGATATCCTGCGAAAATATGAGATCTAGGGTCTGGTTGAGCTCAAATACAAGATCCTCGCGTATCCGCATTGTGTCCGCCCGGCATCCGGCTACTAGGCAGATGCTAGAGGGATGTATGCCTCCATAGATTGTATGCCTTTTCACTCAAAAATAACTTCCCCGCGGGTGGAGCCGCGGGTAAAAGCTAGTATATAATAAAGACACTACCTTAATACATAGACGCCTATGAGTTACGACTTATTAACTTAATTTGTTCGTTGTTATTATCTGATGGTGTTTTCCCATCGTATTTCATAAAGCTATTGTTTCTGATCTAATGAGGATTGGGAATTATGTAAAATATATTATAAAAGCAATCTGAATCACTATAATTAATTCATTGTTCTGTAAAAAAAATAGTCATAATTGAAATGTACAAATATTTTTGGTGAAGTTACAAGTATTTATCGGAGCTGTATATAGATTTCAGAAATATTATTTACTATTGGAGAAATACATACATACACAGATAATAAGACAATAATAATAATAATTGATACCTGAGTGCTCCAGGGGGAAGGCCCTGTTCTTCATCTCTAGCTTGCCTTTACTGGCTGGCTGGAGTGAACACTGACGAAATGAAATGAAATGAAATCGTTTATTGATCAAGTAGGCAATTACATAGCTCTTATGACAAGTCAGAACATTTAAAAAAAGTAAAGAATTTTTAAGAAAAGCATATCAGCTTATGTATACATACATACATAGCATCATCAATACACTAGCAATTAATTATTCATAAGGTATTTAAAATTATTATTATTTATTTATTATTAATTAATTTTTATTTTTATATTATTAATTAATATTATTCAAGGAAATACTAGTCAAATATATATATATTTAAATGGGTTTGATATGGACCATGGGTATTTCCGAGACGTCGCTTGTTTTAAAAGCTAAACGAGGAACAGATCCCCCACCTCTGGCTTGCCTTCACCGGCCGGTCAGCGTGGAGTCGCGAGAGCTTTACGCCCGGAGGGTGGATGTGAAACTTAAGTGGCGAGTGGGCAACGTGATGGGACCCTAAGGGAGCAAATGATCGTTGTATAAAGTCCAGTGACACCTCTCCACCCTTTAGTCGCTCAAATAAAGTTGCTCCTTTGTCGCTTATTCTAACGACAATTTTGGGGAGCCCATTTACCTGAGTTGGCGAGTCACCACCTGCCTATTTTATCCGTGTTATTAACATAGGCCAGGCAGGTGCCATAGTCCTTTCCATAGACCCAATTACCCAATCCACTAACACCTCACCTCAATAAACCAGCATAACTTTTTATCCATCCATAAAATAGTCCTACACCAACCGGGGGTTGTCCTTGGGTGCACTTGTATAGTGTATACAGGGATAACCGTCGGCTGGTGTCACATCACAAAAATAAATTTAAATTGTCTAACGGGCCTCTACGTGTTGGCTTCGGCCCCACGCACGCCTTCCAAATGTCCGAGCCTCTATGGTCCCGTGATTACGGTGTGACAAACATAATAATTGATAGTATAGAATAGGCAGCGATAGCCTAGTTGGTTGCGGTACGGACTGTCAAGACGAAAGTCGTATGTTCGAAACCCAAGTGGCATACACCTCTGCCTTTTCTTAGTTATGTGTGTATTAAATGTTAATTATCGTTTGCTTTAACGGTGAAGGAAAACATCGTGAGGAAACCTGCATACCTAAGAATTCTTATAATAATTTCGAAGCTATGTGAGGTCTACCAACCCGCATTAGGCCAGCGTGGTGGATTAAGGCCTAACCCCTCTCATTAGTAGAGGAGGCCCGTGCCCAGCAGTGGGACAATGTTTAATACAGGGCTAGTAGTAGTATATAGACCATGAAGAATAAAATAAACCGATTTCCCAAAAACAGTCAACTAGCTAGGAATGTATATTAACCCTTTATACGATTAATAATTAATAATAATTAATTATATGAATATTTTTACATTACAGAAAAATATTAGGTACAACGGTAGGCAGCGGCTCTGCTGTGCTCTGGCATTGCAGAAGTCTATGGGCGGCGGTGACTACTTACCATCAGGTGGCCCGTCTGCTCGTCTGCCTATCCAGGCACTAAAAAAAAAAAAAATATTACTAAAATACTCAATAGTTCACCAATAAAATTATAATGGAATAATTTTCTTTTAGATAATAATAATATTTTAATTGCATAAAATGTTAGTCGTATTTGATCTTAAAAGTCATTTTATCTTAAATATACATAAAATAACTGATATAACGTAAACAACTAACGCTGTTTGAATTTCACGCCATTTATGGTAAAGCGAAAACAATGAAACAAAATAATGCCCTGCAATTAATTCTGTATTTGTTATCTGTATTATGCTACAAGAAAAGTTTTTATTATAGTGGTATATGGGAATATTATGAAGAACTTTAAATACTAAAAAAAATATTCAATTAAAAATATTTCGAATTTAACGTTAAATAATAAATAACGTTTAATGCCAACTCTGCACCACCGTATTTTATGTTGCTTTTCGAGTTATGTCTCTATCCCTCCGTAATTTGTGGGAATAACGCCCAAATACTCGAACGCTACTCAAATGGCCGACCGTCTAACGGCTACTTATTCTGTAATACGCCATACAAATATGAGAAATAAGAGGGTCTTAAATTTTTAACACGATCTTAAATGGTTTTTCTATCTAGGAATTTTCAATAGTAGCCCGGAGTCTGGAATCTGTGCCCGGCATGGCGATAGGCTCGCCCCGTATCACATCATGGGACCGAAATCCGACGAAAAGTGTGCGTACTGGTTACATATCTGCCTACCCCTTCGGGGACTATAGGCGTGAGTGTATATGTATGTGTGTATCTTAAATGATTAAGTTGCGTATTCGGGTGTAAGAGAAACATTATGCAGTGATTAGTTCGGAAGATCGTTATCGGGGCTAAGTGAAGAAATATCCCTTCGCAGCTCAGTATAAGGTTGCATAGTTCCATCTATAGTCAGACTTATATTAGATTATAATGAAATAAAAAAAAAAAAACTTTATTTTTCGGAACTTGTAACACAAATCTGTACAATGGTAATAAATGCACCATAATAACTGCATTAGTTAAAAACTGTGTTGCAGTTAGTAGGCCCTCCACGAAACAATTAGGGTTCCAGTGAATATAATAACAAAACATACCTAATAAAAGACAAAATAAAGATGTATATAATACAACAAAATAACACATAATATCAAAAGAAGTGTGTGAGAGTGTGTGCGCGCGTGTGTGTTTGTGTGTGTCTGTGTCTGTGTCTGTGTGTGTGTGTCTGTGTGTGTGTGTAGGTTAAATTTAATGTAAGCCACAAATTATACATATATTATTGAAAGTCTATTCACAATTATGAATATCACACACACTCATACCACTCACGCCTATAATCCCCGAACCGGTAGGCAGAGGAGTTACCAGTACACCCACTTTTCGCCGAATTTCAGTCCCATAACGTGATAGGGGGCGAGCCTATCGCCATACTGGGCACAGATTCCAGACTCCGGTGTAATACAGAGGAATTTCTATATTAGCAAAGTAAATAAGTGCTTGGCTTGTAAATTAACCAGTAATATTAATTCCATTTGACTAAATAAATCAACAATTCAAATGAGCAAATACAAAGCAATTAAATTTAAATTTGCAAATATTTTGTTTATAAACTCTGTTTATTGTTTTGTTTCTTTATTCATTGTTTTCACTGCAGCAGTATCTAATAAACTACAGTTGTCGATACATCTATTCAATTACAGACACGTTTTTTAACACTCTCAGCTAGTACCGTCTTGTAGACATTTTTTTTTATTTGTTTGGTGTGCACCACAAAACCGTAGAAACAAGCGAAGGCGAAGATAAAAATATATATTTCAAGAGACCAGTAAGTAATTTGGAATATATCGATTAATATCTTTTTAATCTTGATTTAAAATTATTGTGTCATTGTCTACAAATCGAAAATAAAATAGGATTTAAATAACTTTATGGTAAAAAGGCGCATGCTAAAATAATAAAAGGTATAATTTATATTCTTCTAAGAAAAAAAATATTAAATTTTATCAACTACTATTATTTAGAATGACAATGCAAATTTAGTGTTTACCTTGCACTTAAGGGTAACACATACGTTTTTGGTGTCATACATCTTATTAAAAACATAATAAAAAAAAACAAATGTGACATATAAATGTCCATATTTTGAAAAAATAGTAATAATAAATACACCCAACAGTCACACACATAATCCTGACCCCACACTAGGTCAAACCTCTATCGTGGGTATTAATCTGAACTAAAAGGGACTACGGTCCCACAAAACTCAGACTCGAAAAAAAAAATCCTTCTGTCACAAACACATTTCTCTCGATTCCCACAATCGAACCCACAGCCTCTCATTTCAAAGCTGGCTACTCGCGCCACTGAGGTTGCATATCCATATTAATACTATAAATGCGAAAGTAACTCTGTTTTTGTTTGTTACCTTTTCACGACTAAACGGCTGACCAGATTGTGATAAAATTTGACAAGGAGCTAGATAATATCCTGGAGAAGGACATAAACTATCTTTTTTCTCAAAAAAACAACCTTGAAAGGGGTCAAATAGGAGTTCAAAATTTGTATGGGAAATCCGTAATGCCTCGACCTAGGGACTTGGAAATTCATATTTAGGCTTTTGGTAGGAAATAAAGAAATATGTGTTTCACATTTTTTTTCAAAATCATCCCTAAAGGGGTAAATTAGGGGGTGAAAGTTTGTATGAAAATCCTTCATTTTATAAGTTAAATGCATAAAAATTCGTATTTTATATATAATATACTTATTCTCCCAAACATGACCTCCAGGCGGGCGGAGCCGCGAGTAACAGCTAGTTAAGTATAAAAGGGGTACAAATTTCCGTCACGTTTTAATGTGTATATACTTTCTATATTAAACATTTTGATAGAGAATCAGATACTGAATATCCTATAATAAGTAATAATATGTCTCTAAATTTATTTTTTCCTGGTACGGCAAATTCACCACACTGCACCTGTTGGTAAGCGCAGTGCCGTTCAATTGGAGTATCGAGTAGCGAGAGACAATCTATCCCCCGTTACTCAACACAATCATGCCGGCCTGCTTCATCACAGTACGCCATGGGCAAGAAGGTGAAAAAGCGATCAAGGGTCTAGTGTCAGAGCACTCAGAAGGCCACAAAACGGCCAAACATCATACCTCAACTCTAGATTCCGACAAAAACCGGATGTACACTGGCTGATCCCGGTACGCGATACACTTGCGTGTGCCACTACTGTGGGTTTTACGCCCTGTGTACGGTGGTCTCTATCCGGGTGGATATGAATATCCTACCACAAGCAAAATGATGACGACCTGTTACACTATTACTGTTTCATAATCCAATAAAAGCTAGGATTTTATCAATTTCCAATTTGATACTGGGGATTTCCTTTTTGATACTTACCTATTCTGACTAAGCGTACTGGGAAGGCATTTTTAAAATTGAGGTAAATGTTGTATTTATGCTAAATTAGGAAGCATTAAATCATAATGATTTGGGGATTTCAAGATAATTATTTTTTAAATTTTTCCTTTACTAGTATTTGCCCGAGGTGTTAATGTGTATAACGTTTAGCCTGGTAAGGCTATGCACTACAGAACATTTTTTTTTATCTTGGCACGGCAATGTAACCACTCTGCACCTGATGGTAAGCGCAGTGCCGTCCAATTAGAGTATCGAGTAGCGAGAGACAATCTATCCCCCGCTACTCAACACAATCATGCCAGCCTGTAGCTTCTTCACACTACGCCATGGGGCAAGAAGGTTAAGAAACGGTCGAGGGTCTAGTGTCGTAGTACTCAGAGTACACCTCTGCCTACCCCTCCGGGAATTATAGGCGTGAGTGCATATGTATTTATACTACTTTTATCTCAGTTGCGGGTTTGATTCTCGCTGGTAAAATATTTGCTGGTGGTAGGATATTCGTATCCGCCCGGATAGCGACCACCGTACACAGGGTGTAAAACCCACCATAGTGGCACACGCAAGTGTGTCGCGTTCCGGGATCAGCCAGTGTACATCCGGTTTTTGTCGGGGGTCTAGAGTTTATTTAACTGTTTCTTTTTGTATTAATGTTGGGTGTTTCAACTTTTGGGTGGTCATAAATTTGGTGAATATATCATGTTGAAAAAGCAGCGACAGCTTAGATAGGAGTGCTAATGACTGTCGAGACGAAACCATTCCAAATGGCATACACCTCTGACTTTTCTACAGTAACTAGTATATTCATTGTTAATAATCATTTGCATTTTGCCCAGTAGTAGTGCCCAGAGAAAAGAAATGAGCTGCATCGCAGCAAACCCACCGCAATTCCAATTGTTATGCCACTTTTAAAGTATCAGTGACATTTAGGCTTACCGTAAAATAATTTCTCAAAGATGTCTACACAACGATTTTAAAAAATCTTGTAATTAATAAATACGCCGAACAGTCACACAGCTTTGACCGTATAATAGGTCATCAACTACTAGGGACTATAGACCCACACCTAGACCTGGAAGAAATATTTGGGCATCACAAATCATCGTTCAGGTATCGAACCAGCGGCCCCTCGATTCACAGCCGCTGCACCACGGAGGCTATCAGAATAGCTTATAGTTCTTGATATTTGGTGACTAATATGTCAATGACCTCTGACTAATAATATAAATACGAAAGTTTGGATGGATGGATGTTTGTTACTTAAACACTCTACAACGGCTGAACGGATCTGGTTGAAGTATAACACACAGGCCACTTTTATCCCGGAAAAATGTATAGTTCCCGTGGGATAGTTTAGTTTTTACAGGGCAAGGGATCGAAATGATTTTTTGCATAGTGGCAGTTTAGGGATCAGAAAATGACATAGGATACTTTTATCCCGGAGAAATGCACGCTTCCTATGGTATAGCAAAATATAGAAAGGTGTCATAGCTTTAGTTGCCTCTATGGGTTGTATTTATCTTTACTTCCAAATACAACTTCCACGCGGGCGGAGCCGCGGGCAACATCTAGTAGGTGTATAAGTTGCCAAGCCACGATGCAGGTGGATGCTTGATTATGGGATTCCCAGACGTCCAAAGGCCTTCTCCCTACCTACACCTCATTTAATTTCTTTTTAAGAACGGTCGTACGGTCATCGTTGTTATAGTATAGTTTGTGTTTCTAGGAGGTAGAGATTACTTAAATATCAGGCGACCCATTTACTCTTTTGAAACTTCTCCTTAAACAGTGATTTTATAAGTTTATACGAAACTAGGTGTTACCCACGGCTCTGCCCCCGTGGAGGTTATTTTTTAGCAAATATATCTTTATTAAAATACAAAGTAGTCTATAGCACTCAGGTAAATATACCTACATATAAAACCGTATTAGTAGTACTGGAATATCCAAACTCACAAACTTTACCTCTTTATAAATAGATATAGAGTATAGATTGGCTAATAAGGTTCTTTTTTCAGAATAATGATTTCTATCCGCATTATACTTAACTCGGTGATTCGTAAACAAACTTCAGTTTGGTCGCAGCTTGCGACGCTGAACTATGTATATAAAAAAATAAGTTTTAACTTTTTATATTATCGAGATTTGTGCATAGACAAATAAGGTCGTAAAGAACGTACGTTACCAAATATGAAGTAATTTAACTTAATACGTTTCGGTATCTATATTGTATTAAAATACATCTCGTATCAATGTAAAACTGTGTTTTATAGTGTTGCTTACTATAATTTAGTTTTATTTTTAAGGTTATTATCAGATTATAAATCGGTCGATTTCAAATATTATTCTTAGAATTTGGAAAAGGAACTGATTTCTAATAACGGCACATAAAGATAAAAAATATTTAAAGATTGTGAAGTGGCGCATTATATCATCATTGCATCAAGAAAGGCAGCGGAGTTCAGTCTTGTCACTAATATTAATTAAGAAGAAATGGATATGCTCCGATCTATACCAGATTTTTATGATGGAAGATCTGTGTTTATTACTGGTGGTACCGGATTTCTTGGAAACGTGAGTCTTTTTATATGTTATTTAAATATTATATAATAATAATAGCCCTGTATTGGGCCCGTGCCCACTGCTGGGCACGGGCCTCCTCTACTAATGAGAGTGTTTAGGCCTTAGTCCACCACGCTGGCCTAATGCGATAAGAAGCAGCGATAGCCGAGTTGGTTGCGGTACGGACTGTCAAGACGAAAGACGTAGGTTCGAAACCCAAGTGGCATACACCTCTGACTTTTCTAAAAGTTATGTGTGTATTAAAATGTTAATTATCGCTTGCTTTAACAGTGAAGGAAAATATTGTGAGGAAACCTGCGTATCTGAGAATTTTTCGAAGGTATGAGAAGTCTGCCAACCCGCATATGTTATTAACTTGCATTAATTATGTAATTTATTTATTTGCCTCGGTAGTCAATGGCTCGACGTCTAACGGGCTAAGTGCGGAGAAGGGAGCCCACAACCAATACCAATTGCCTCGGTAGTGCAGTTGTAATTGAGAACGCAGTACGGACGTGCCGAGGTCTCGGGTTCAATCCCCGGGTCGGGTAAAAGTGGTATTGTGTTTATATCACGAAATAATCAGCTCAGAGTGTAAAATTGTGCTCGGTATGGCGATAGTTGCCCACTATCACATTTTTTTTATCCTGGTACGGCAAAGTAACCACACTGCACCTGATGGTAAGCGCAGTGCCGTCCAGTTAGAGTGTCAAGTAGCAAGAGACAATCTATCCCTCGCTACTCAACACAATCATGCCGGCCTGCTGTTTAGCTATATAAGCAGTAGAGCTGACCGGGCGTGAAAAATCGCCGCACCCTGTTTAGGATTCCGTGGCGGATATTACGCCCTCGATGTGACTCCTCGGATTGAGATCATAGCGGATATCCATACCTAGGACACTAAGGTCATTCCGCATTGAGTGGAACACGCTGAAGAATGGGGATGGGAGAAAACGGGGAAATATATATACCGCAAAATCATTTGTCTCATTAAAGCTAATGCTAAAGCTATAGCCTTGTTAAATGCATATATTGAGAGAAGATCGGATGCCGACATATTTGTTCATAGTAGTCGTATTACACATAGGAATGCATATTTATTTATAAGTAATTTTATTTAATTAATTTGTTTTGTTCCTAAAAATCATCTATAAGTAAGTAATTATTCCATTTAATTTTTTTTATTTTTGCTGTCTGATTTTAGTTTTTTTATTTTAATAGAGTTAATTTGAGCACTTCGTAGTACTGAATTCTTACAATTAAGCATCTTGGTGTATTTCTACTGGAAGCTTTCATGTTAATTAATTATAAATAAATAGAATTAAGGGGATCGATCCCGTGTTCTCTTGTTTCACAGCCTATGCAGCTATATTGATTATTTTCAGGTGTTTATAGCTAAACTACTATTGGATTGTCCGAAGATACACAAAATATATTTATTGGTGCGAGAGAAGAAAGGAGTCACTGTAGAAAACAGAGTTGTGGCGTTACTCGGAAACCCTGTAAGTGTTAGCCTAGAACAAAACTTTATTTGGATTCTAGAATATGCCAGCTTTTTTACTTTTATATACAACGGTTGAAGCGCAGGTCATACCGCGAGCGAAGCTACCATCGCAAGCATTTTTAACCGACTTCAAAAAAGGAGGAGGTTAACAATTCGTCGGAATATTTTTTTATGTATGTTACCCGATTACTCGAAGACGTCTGGACCGATTCGAGAAAGGATCTGATGATGGGATCTTAGAAAAATCGAGGGCAGCCCAAATCAAATTTTATCGTGACGCATAATTTGTTTTTTGTTGAAGTCGGTGTACTTTTTATGAATTAAAAAAACTTTTACTTATTTATACCATCGTGGTATAAATAAAAAGTACACCGACTTCAATAAAAAACAAATCATGTGTCCCTTTAAAATTTGAGGGTTGCCCTCGATTTTTATGAGATCCCATCATCAGATCCTGACTTTGTGCCAATGGGACCAACTGGGAAGTATACCCTTTTAAACAAAAAAAGAATTTCTCGAATCGGTCCAGGCGTCTTCGATTAATCGGGGAACATACATAAAAAAAAATCCGACGAATTGTTAACATTTTCATTCCCCCTATTGCATTATGGGACCGTAATAAATTCCGCGAAAAGTCAGTGTACTGGTTACACCTCTGCCTACCCATTCGGGGATTACAGTTGTGAGTGTATATATATACCACGATGGTGGCAAACAAACTTACGGCCCGCCTGATGGTAAGCGGTTACCGTAGCCTATGGACTCTTGCAACACCAGGAGCATGTGAGTGCAGTCACTTGATCCAGAATGGGCATTTAAAAACCTTTCTTGCAGCTTTTTTCCAGACTGAAACAAGATAATCCAGAGGCTTTGAAGAAAATAGTTCCTATTGCCGGTGACGTCACAGCTCCTGATCTAGGCATAAATGCAGATGACGAGAAAGAACTGATTGAAAAGGTAAAAACACGTAGTTTGGGAATATAGGAGTGTTCGGAGGGCTTTGATCAGCAGGCCTACTCTTGAAATTTTGGGAGATGGACGCAAAACTCCTCTCGTCCGCGTTCTTCTGGCGGGAGGAGGCGTCCAGTCGCCGTCGGGTGAGACTGGCCCCGAGGGAGATTGCGGCCCGATTTCGCAGAACCGCTGTGGAGGAGTGGCATACCAGGCTGGAAAGCCCAAGTGCGGGCTTGAGGACCGTCGCGGCAGTGCGTCCTGTCCTAAAGAGATGGCTAGACAGGCGCCACGGTGCGCCAACTTTCCGGCTGACGCAGGTACTGACGGACCACGGGTGTTTCGGTTCGTTCCTGTGTCGGATCGGAAAGGAGGTGTCTGCCGTGTGCCACCATTGTGGCAACTGCCGCAAGGACACGGCCCAACACACGTTGGAGGAGTGCCCAGCCTGTGACGAAGAGCGCAGCGCTCTCAGAGCAGTCGTTGGAGGAGACCTCTCGCTGCCGGCCGTGGTGTCGTCCATGGTCGCCAGCCGGAGGTCCTGGCGTGCGGTGGCCCACTTCTGCGAGAGCGTCATCTCGCAGAAGGAGAGTGCCGAGAGGGATCGGGAACGAAATGATCCCTCCCGCCGCCAGAGAAGACGTAGGAGGCGCCGGGTGGACGACTGACCGACGTCTCCCGCCCTGTGGAACGGGGGCGTTTGAATTCCACCACGGTAACCCCTGCCTGTCGTACGAGGCGACTAATTGGGGCCATCGGGGGTCGCGGGCTCGCAGCGGGGGGCTGTCAGCCCGAATCGATGCACTCCCAGTTTCGGAGCATCGTGCGACCCCGAGATGGACGGCAGCGCGTGTGGTAAGGCCTCGTTCGCTGTCGTTGTTCGGTGCGCGGGGGCTCCTAAGCCCTCCCATGGAGATGGGCTGCTACGCAGCACCGCGCAGGGGCGGTTCCGGCAGCAATTCTAGCACTCCTTAGAATACCCCGGGATAGCTCCGTAAGCGCCGAAGAAGGCCACCGCGGGGTTTTAGCTGGTAGTGTCGGGTGGGGTGTACATAGGGGGTAGGGACTCGGCCCAGCGGCTGCCCGGATAGCCATCATCCGGGCGAGGGGGATGCTGGGTCGTAAGACCGGCTAGTCCAGCATAACCGTTTTATTCTTATTCCGCTTCCCCCCGGAGCGGGCGGTAGTAATAAAACGCTTTCCCCGCGACAAAAAAAAAAAAAAAAAGGCCTACTCTTGAAATTAATTCCGATCACGAACTCTATACAGTTTCAATTCTAATCTAGAAGATATTGGAACTCGTAACTCACTCAACGAAATGAAATAGCATATATACGAACTTGCGATCGTAAATACTCTATTTCATTTAGTTACTAAAAAATCCACCGTATTCAGTTAAATCGTGCGCTGGTGTTGCGTTCATGAGTGCCAATTGTACAGTTTTCGAACCCAATCCCAATTTTAAATTGGAATCGAGTGTCAAGAGTAACCCTCCAAATCCGTGATCTATGTATGGGCAGTCGGCGGCAATGTTGTAGCGGCAGCTTTTTGCATTTTTATTGGTAAATGTTTTTTCTTTTGATCTTCGAATCTTAGCTGTATATAAGGCATAGGTAGAATCAATAGCCGACTGTAACCACCTGCGTTCAAAGGCCTATACTTAAAATTATATATATGTATAAATAATAGCCATATTTACTAGAATAGGTGCTAACAAATATATAATCATGCAAAAAAATATATTATCAAATATATTTAAAATATATATGACGGGTCGGGCGGTCATTGGCCGATGCAGTGAGAGGGCTTACACGTCCCTTTCAGACCTCCAGATATGGTCAGGATGCATAGCGTATGATAGTTCGGTAATAAAACACGAGATTAACACTTCAGAGTCTAAGCTACCACCAGTTCGGAATGCAGTCATCCACAGTTTACAATAAATAAAGTTAATTACAAGTTCAATTCAGTGTCCGTATTTATCACGATCCGGCATATATATTTAAATATATTTAGTAATTTTAAGAATATTGATATTTTTTAATTAGCGTTTCATGTGAATCATATTAATTAGCATAATTACACAGTTTTACTGTTTTTTTCAAAGCATAATGGCTCTAATAGAAATTCTATTTCATTGAAAAGATTCCTAATGACGCTATATATCTTAATATATATGATTTTTCTGTTCGTCACCTAACTCCTCCTAAAAGGCTGTGCCGATTTGTGTGAAATACGTGTTACGTTACTGGATGGTTTAGAAACACAATTGGACCCAGCAGGTGGTACTGATGTTGGTATGGCCCAGCTTTTCCGATCAGGAAGACATCTACCGGGACCGCTTGTATACTTATATATTTTTATAAATAAAACAAACTCCTCCGCCGCGTCTGTCTGTCTGTTCGTGATAAACTCAAAAACTACTGAACGGATTTTCATGCAGTTTTCACCAATGGATAGAGTGATTCATTACAAAGGTATATAGTTTGTCAAGGTTTTGTGTAAATTGGTTGAAATATTTATTACCTTGACCTCCATGTGTGCGGAGCCGCGGGCAACAGCTAGTATTTCTATACAGCGATTGGTTTCGCAGATTTCTCAGAAATTTCTTGGAACGTGACGGAATTCTTCCTTAAGTACTCAGTAACGGAATATAAGTTATTAGTGAATTGATACATTACTAGATCAAAGATAAATAAATAACACCCAATTATCAACCATATGAACCTTATCCAACAGTAATTCATATAAAGAACTACCAGAACTTATTCTCTTTTTTTTATCCTGGCACGGCAAACTGACCTCACTGCACCTGATGGTAAGCGCAGTGCGGTCCAATTAGAGTATCGAGTAGCGAGAGACGATCCATCCCCCGCTACTCAACACAATCATGCCGGCCTGCTTCTTCACACTACGCCATGGGCAAGAAGGTGAAGAAGCGGTCGAGGGTCTTGTGTCAGAGTACATAGAAGGCCGCGTAACGGCCAAACAACGTAACCCAGCTCAAGACCCCCGACCAAAACCGGATGTACACTGGCTGATCCCGGACCGCGACACACTTGTGTGTGCCACTATGGCCACTATGGTTTTTCACCCTGTGTACGGTGGTCGCTATCCGGGCGGATATGAATATCCTACCACCAGCAAACACAGCATCTAGACGGGAAAAAGGTCTAAAGATCATATAAACAACTAGCTGTTGTCGCGGCTCCGCCCGCGTAAGGGTCATGTTTGGGAGAAAAAGTATACGATACAAAAGACCAATTTTCTTCCGTTTTACTTCAAAAATGGCGGATTTTCATATAAATTTCATCCCCTATTTTACCCATTTAAGGGTAGAATTTCCAAAAATCCTGAAATACATATATATTTTTTGTTTTTAACTAAAAGGCCATATACTACTTTTCATGAATTTAACTTAAAGAATGGCGGATTTTCATACAAAGTTTCATTCCTATTCTATCCCCTTTATTTCAAAAAACTCTTCCTTAGCGGATGCCTACGTCATAAAAAGTACCTACTGTCAAAATTTCAAGGCTCTAACCCCAGCCGTTAAGACTGTGCGTTGATATGTCAGTCAGTTTCTTCTTTTATATATACAGATTATTACCCCATTCCACCACAAATGCCAAATTAAAGAAACCTGTAACATTGCTAACCCAAAAGCCTCGAATACCTTTTGACCCCTTTCCCTCTGAAACATTCAATCCAAGTGAGCATGCATTTAATTCGAATTCCAGGTGTCCGTCGTGTTTCACTCGGCTGCCACGGTGAAATTCAATGAACCATTGCGACAAGCACTGAGAATCAACGTGGAAGGGACTATGCAAGTGTTGAAGCTTTGCCAACGTATGGAAAATATTCAGGTGAATTTTTATCTGTGTACTTTTTATATTTATATACTCAGCCTGTTGCCGTCCACTGTTGGACTAGGCCTCCCCAAGTGAACGCCAACCATCCCGGTTTTGGGTAGCCCACATCCATCCACTACCCGCCACCTTCTTCAAGTCGTCGGTCCATCGTGCAGCAGGGCGTCCCACACTACGTTTGCCTAAACGTAGTGTGGTGCCAGTGGCCTTTCTTGTGTCAGTCTGTCCGTCTGTCACGTAGAATGGTTCGGGATTGCGACCCCGGCCACTCGAGCCGTCAGCGCTGCGTTCCATCACTCCCCCCGTGGCTCTGATGTCCTCCTCCACCCTTTCCCGTCCCGTTACTGGTGGTAGGGCTCAACTGTAAGTGAATTTTATTTACTTATGGTTGGGCCCGAACGGATTGGTACCACCATCTAGCCTATTTCTGCCGCGAAGTAGTAATGCGTTCCGGTGGAAGGGCTAGAAAGCCGTTCCCTCTGTCCTCTCCTTTCCCTGGTGGTACAGTTTGGACGGTACCCGTGATATGTGGAGCTGTTGTGTTGGTCGTCGCGTGGATCTCATCTGTGGGGGGCTGGCGTGGGGTACAGGGAGACCCGATGGGAACGGCCACCGCCGGCCGCCTGCCGGTCAGTAGGGTACCTGAACCCGGGGATACACTTTTTAAAAATTCCCTCCCCGGGAAGCTGTCCCACCAATCGGCGAAAATCTCGTAGTCCGGTCGTCGTGCCAGTGTGGGAGACTGGAGTGGATCCCGGCGACTGTACACGGGGGGGCATCGGGGGCCCTTCCGTGCCTCGCACCAGCTCCCCGCATTACCCACGTGACCACCCTGCACCTGGCTCTGCGATTATATGTTGCGAGTGCCGTCTAAATTTCACTGCCCCCTCACATCTCCTTTCCCCCACTACCAAATCAAAAATTTTAAATATGAAGGCAATTAAAAAGAGCAAACGTACTTCGGCGGATACCATATCCACTTTAACAGTAGACTTCTGCAATGTCAGGGGTCTGCACAGTAACTTAGACGCCGTACATTACCACCTAGAGTCGGCGCGGCCTGACCTGCTCTTTTTAACTGAGACGCAGATATCTACCCCTGACGATATCTCGTACCTCAACTACCCCGGTTACGTGCTGGAACATTTGTTCCTACGTAAGGCCGGGGTGTGCGTTTTCGTCAGGGATGATATATGTTGTCACTGCCTTCGGGGCCTCGAGCATCGGGACCTGTCAATCTTGTGGCTATGCGTACAGTACGGGGGTCGTACCCGAGTCTACGCTTGCCTTTACAGGTCCCATGCCGGTGAAGCGGGGTCTCTTATTTATTCGAGAACGTCCAAGTGGGGACTGACCGATCTCTAGAGCAGTACCCATCCGCGGAGGTGGTGGTCCTTGGAGACTTCAACGCTCACCATGCTGAGTGGTTGGGTTCTCGGACCACCAACGCTGCGGGTCGGTCTGCTTATGAGATGGCTTTGGCTTACGGTCTCACACAACTGGTAACTCAGCCCACCCGAGTTCCAGATGTTGAGACCCATGAGCCCTCTCTGTTGGATCTTCTGCTGACCACCAATCCTGAGGGATATAGGGTAGTAGTCGACCCCCCTTTGGGGTCATCAGACCACTGCCTTATTCGAACCTCAGCCCCTGCGGTTTATCCCGATCGCTCTTCAGCGACTGAGTTCCGCAGGGTTTGGCGGTATGGGTCAGCTGATTGGGAAGGGATGCGTGAATTCTTCGCGTCCTTCCCTTGGAAGCGGTTCTGCTTCTCCTCCGAAGATCCTGATGGTTGTGCGGACCGCGTCAGGGACCTGGTGGTCTTGGGGATGGATCTGTTCATCCCCAATTCCAAGGTACCTGTAAGGCGGCGCAGCCGGCCCTGGTACAATAGTACCTGTGCCGAAGCTGCACGCCTTAAGCGGTCCGCATACGGGGCGTGGAACGAAGCCCAAAAGCATCAGGGTCCAAACGCAAAGGAGGAGAGGCGGAAATTTAATGCCGCTTCTAGGTCCAACAAAAGGGCTATAGCCAAGGCCAAGGCAGGACATATTGGCAGAATTGGCGAGCGGCTAGAGAGTTATCCGTCTGGCAGTCGGGCTTTCTGGTCGCTTGCCAAGGCTGTCCAGGGTAACTTCTGCCTGTCCAGTCTCCCACCACTGCGTAAGATCGATGACAGTTTGGCCCATAGTGCAAAGGAAAAGGCCGATATCTTGGTCCAATCCTTTGCCTCGAACTCGACTTTGGATGACGGGGGAGCTACTCCACCAAAACTTCCCCGGTACGAGTACTCCCTGCCTGAAATCCGCATCAATCAGCGTGCGGTCAGGCGGGAGCTTAGGCTCCTTAACATCCGAAAGTCGAGTGGGCCGGACTGCATCCCCGCAGTGGTTTTTAAGACGTGCGCCCCTGAGTTGACCCCCATTCTCACGCGCCTTTATCGTCTTTCGTACAACTCCAAAAGGGTTCCTGCTTCGTGGAAGGTTGCCCATGTCCATCCGATCCCTAAAAAAGGTGACCGGTCGGACCCTTCGTGTTATAGACCGATAGCCATCACATCCTTGCTCTCTAAAGTCATGGAAAGAATAATTAACGCCCAGTTTATGAGGTATCTGGAGGAGCACCAGCTGATTAGCGATCGTCAGTACGGTTTCCGTCACGGTCGCTCAGCTGGTGATCTTCTTGTTTACCTCACACATCGCTGGGCGGAGGCTATAGAGAGCAAGGGTGAGGCTATGGCCGTCGGTCTAGACATCGCGAAGGCGTTCGATCGGGTATGGCATGGGGGCCTTCTATCGAAGCTACCATCATATGGAATCCCCGAGGGACTCTGCAACTGGATCGCTAGCTTTTTGGATGGTCGGAGCATTAAAGTCGTCGTAGACGGCTACTGCTCCGACGCTTTGTCCATTAATGCTGGCGTTCCACAAGACTCGGTGTTGTCGCCGACACTATTCATTCTGCATATCAATGACATGCTGTCTATCGATAGCATGCATTGTTATGCAGATGATAGTACCATCGACGTGCGATACACCGGCCAGCAGGGTATCCCTCGGAGCACCTTGGAAGAAAGACGGTTAGAACTTGTGTCGGAAATCGAGAGCTCTCTAGGGCGGGCCTCTGAATGGGGTGAAAGGAACCTAGTTCACTTCAACCCCACGAAGACACAAGTTTGCGCGTTCACCGCAAAGAAGGACCCATTTGTCATGGCGCCACAGTTCCAAGGAGTCACTCTCCGGGTTTCCGAGGGTATTGGGGTCCTCGGCGTCAATATATCGAGCTTGGTCCAGTTTAGGAGTCAAGTGGAGGACAAAGCCAAATTGGCTAGCAAAAAATTGGGGATCCTGAACAGAGCGATGCGGTATTTCACGTCGGTCCATAGATTGGCGCTTTATAAAGCGCAAGTCCGGCCCCACGTGGAATACTGTTCTCATCTCTGGGCAGGAGCCCCGAAATACTTGCTAGACCCATTTGACTCCTTACAGAGGCGGGCCGTTCGAATTGTCGGGGATCCTGATATCACGGATAGCCTGGAACCGTTGGGGCTGCGGAAAGACTTCGGGTCTCTCTGCTTGTTCTATCGTTTGTTCCACGGGGAGTGCTCCGAGGAACTGTTTAAAATGGTGCCTACATCTCCATTTTATCATCGCACCACCCGACACCGCAACAGAGTTCATCCATACTACCTGGAAACGATTCCGTCTAGCACGGTTCGTTTCCAGCGTTCATTTTTACCACGTACGTGCAAGCTCTGGAATGAACTCCCTGCTGCGGTGTTCCCTGAGCGCTATGACATGTCCTTCTGTAAACGAGGCTTAAAAAGAGTAGTCCTTCAACGGTAAGCAGCGGCTTTGCTGTGCCCTGGCATTGCAGAAGTCTATGGGCGGCGGTGACTACTTACCATCAGGTGGCCCGTCTGATCGTCTGCCTATCAAGGCACTAAAAAAAAAAAAAAACGCCGTCTACACTTCAACATGTCTGCTCCATCGGCCGTCTGTCCGTCTGCAGACATGACCAGTCCACTTCCACTTTAGCGTGCTAGTTTTGCGAGCAATTTTTTTTATCATAGTCCGACAAACGAGCGAGTGGGTCACCTGATGTTAAGTGATCTCCACCGCCCATGAACATCCACAATACCGAAAATATCATGTATGCGCTGTCGCCTTGAAGCACAGGAATAGGGATTAGGGAAGGGAAGGGGGAATCTGGGTTTCCGGATATCTTACTTACCATACGAAACGCGACAGTAAACTGTGACTTTACGTTGGTTTTCTGTGAGACAGTGGTACTACCACGGTCGAGCCGGCCCATTCATGCTGGGTGGCTTTACCACTTCAAAAATATCTACTATTATCTACTTTGGTTCTCTGGCGAGAAACCACAAGCATTGCCTGCTCCATAGCGGTGGAGATCACTTAACATCAGGTGACCCACTCGTTTGTCAGACTATGATAAAAAAAAAAAATTGCTCGCAAAATTAGCACGCTAAAGTGGAAGTGGGTTGGTCACGTCTGCAGACGGACAGACGGCCGATGGAGCAGGCATGTTGAAGTGTAGACCGCGTTTAGGCAAACGTAGTGTGGGACGCCCTGCTGCACGATGGACCGGCGACTTGAAGAAGGTGGCGGGTAGTGGATAGATGCGGGCTACCCAAAACCGGGATGGTTGGTGTTTTTTTTTCAGGATATCACAGCACTTTGCTAGATTATTTGAAAAAACATTTAGAAATTTGCTGGTGGTAGGATATTCATATCCGACCGGATAGCGACCACCGTACCAGGGTGTAAAACCCGCCATAGTGGCACACGCAAGAGAGTCGCGTTCCGGGATCAGCCAGTGTACTTTTTTTTATTCTGGCGCGGCATAGTGACCTCACTGCACCTGATGGTAAGCACAGTGTCGTCCAGATAGAGTCCTTCTCAACATCCGGTTTTTGTCGGGGGTCTAGAGTTGAGGTACAATGTTTGGCCGTTTTGCGGCCTTCTGAGTACTCTGACACTAGACCCTCAACCGCTTCTTCAGCTTCTTGCCCATGGCGTAGTGTGAAGAAGCGGGCCGGCATGATTGTGTTGATTGTGTACTCGATATTCTAATTGGACGGCACTGCGCTTACCATCAGGTGCAGTGTGGTCACTATGCCGTGCTAGGATAAAAAAAAATCTATCGAGACAGAAAATAGAATATTTTTATATTGCACTCACTTGAAAGGATTGTCCAAAAAATTCTTGCATACCATAGTTTATTGAATTTAAACCTAAAGAGCAGAAGGTTGAACAGTTTGTAAGAAATTCAATCAATTTCTACCACGCCCGTTTGCGTGTAAAAACTAGCAACCTGTACAAAAATAAATGTATGCATTAGTCTTTTTTTATTCTGGCACGGCTAATTGACCACAATGCACCTGATGGTAAGCGCAGTACCGTCCTATTTAGTATCAAATAGCGAGAGACAATCTACCTTCTAGGTATTTTGTTTTAGGTGATGGTTCACATATCAACAGCATACGCATACTGCTTGGAAGATGTGATAGAAGAGAAACTGTACCCTCCACCTGCTGACCTTACAGACTTATACCACCGATTAAAGGCGAGAGATGATGAAGATTTCACTGAGATATTAAGTAAGTTTTAAGACGTAAAACACATTAATAAAGTCTGATGTGAGATGACTGGGTTTGGTATTGATAAACCAGGTTTATCCGTAGTGCTTAATAAAACAGAATAGCATAATTGTGTTTATATTGTTGTGACTACGACTACGACGCAAGTATTTAACGCTATCGAAGTACAACCGAAGTATAACCCTTGATAGTAGCCGTCTATTCGTGCAATTTTACTTTCTGAGAATGAATGAAGTGAAAACTCAGATGAAACTTTTTACAATTTTGTTCTGTTTTTTGCTTTATAAATAATCTAGCAAACGAATAACTAATTGACCTGAATGTGAGTGATCTCTACCACCCATGAATACTGAGGAATAAAGGAAGGAGGACGGGGAAGGTGTAGATTTAGGCCTTAAGAATTTTCACTGAAAATATTGAACCCAAACGCAAGCTGTCACTTCACCTCGGTTTTCTGTCAGACAGTGGTATGCTGGTAGCCAGTTTCATTTATGCTACAAATGAAACTGGCGCATGCGTTACGACTGCTGTGCTGAGGTCTCGGGTTCGATCCCGGGTCGGGTAAAGTGATATTGGGTTTTTCTATTTAGAAATACTCGGTCTCAGACCGGAATCTGGAATTGAGCCGGAGTATATAAGACTATCTATAGCGTGACCATAAGTGACAGAATTTCTATTGCATAAGACTGGCTGGTACAAAAAGTATTGACACAAATCAATGTGTGTGGTGCGTTACTCAATCAGCCTCATCTACAGCAAAAAGAAATCAAAGATGTTGATTCATTGAAAGAAGACAATGAAGCTTCTTTTGTAGAATTTTTAAAGGTTAAAAATATGTCAAGACTATAAGACAAAGCATTTCTAAGGTATGTACCTTAGAAATGCTAGAAATGTCTAGACGATCAAGATTACGCCTAAGAATGTTCTTAATGATTATTAAAACAATCTTTCCAGACGGCTGGCCGAATACCTACACATTTACAAAGGCTCTAGCTGAAAACTATCTGGAAAAGCATCGTGGACATGTGCCTATTGTAATCGTCAGACCCTCTGTAGGTAAGTTGAAATAGAACTTAAAAATTGTACGTAAAAGTTACTTCAATAGTAAACTTAAAAATGGTAAGGAAACTAGAAGACCTAACCCTGTTAATTTGTGGAGGAAGTCCATGCCTAATAGTGGGACAGTGTGTACCATAGCATCACTACGTTGTGGATTACTTATACTCGAAATGTACCGTCTGAGTATGTACATTGTAAAACTATTTTGTTCAATGCAGCAAACAACTATATGGCAGCCACTTTACTTCATTTTGAAATATAAGCCAAAGGCATTAGGCATTATAGAATTAACATGTTTGTATCTCGAGGTAATCAGCATCTCATCTGACCTTTGTAAATTTTTCTTGGGGATGTTGCTAGGTTTTATGCTCAGGCGCTTACCAACCCGAAGAGCGTATTATATTCAGAAGATTCAAAAATAGAACATTTCGTGATAAAATTGACGTTCTTCTAGCTTTGCTCTTCTTTCCTTTATTTAATTAGTAAAGCAATATTAATAAATTTAATGTCCTAGAATTATTCGAATAAAGAACATAGTATGAGTTATCAAACGAAAAGAAGTGTTAAATAATTCAATGAAGTGTTTAACTGCTTATTCTGTTTATCTTCTAATGTATGGATGCAGATGATTATTGACGGACCACTATCATATTATCAGTAGCTTTTCTCACTATGTTAGTCATAACAATATAAATGATAGTAAAAGTTAAGTAAATCTGGTTTCTGCACTAGGTAATTGGTAAAAAACTTTTTAGTTGGTGCAATAGAACACGGACACCTAAAAGGATGGTTGGAGAACTGGTTCGGGGCTACTGGCGTCATGGTTCCTATTGCCAGAGGACTTAACCGTGTCTTATTAGGCAGTGAAGACAACGTAGTGGATCTGATACCAGTGGATTACGTCACAAACCTTTCTATAATAGCTGCTGCTGTCAACAAAAGGTGAGATTTACTAAGTGTTTTAAATGCCTAATAAGGTTGTAAAAAGTTTTTTAATTCATAAAAAGAACACCGACTTCAATAAAAAATCAATTATGCGTCCCTATAAAAATTTAAGGTTGCCCTCGATTTTTCTGATATCGCATAATCAGAGCCTGACTTGGTGCCAATGGAACCACCTGGGAAGTATACCCATTTAAACAAAAAAAAATCTCTTATCGGTCCAGGCGTCTTCGAGTAATCGGGGAACATACATAAAAAAAAGATTCCGACGAATAGAGAACCTCCTCCTTTTTTAAAGTCGATTAAAATTCAGAAAAGTCAATCAGATCGTTTGGATCGATGGTAAGCGTCTGCCCAAAAATAGAGGCAACATCACTCAGAGCTTTAAATTACAATACTGCATGATCACACTGCTCGTCACAAACATAAGACTTCGTGATGTTATAGTGAAATTTCCAACTCTAACTTTTAATAGATTAATTTCGTTTCGTGATAAAGACAGTTGAGGTTTCTCAGAGACTCGCTGAGTTTCATTAATTGATCCTGGCTAAACAGGAGTTACAAAGGCGGGTGGGTGGGCGATACTCTGTAGTCTCTAAGCTTCATCATGCATAGTAATTTCACATCCTCACTCCATACTCATCCACATTGACGGTCTCCGTGGCGCAGTGGGCGAGAAGCCAGCTTTGAAACAAGAGGCCATAGGCTCGATTCCCGCACCGAGATAAATATTTGTGTGACAGACAGGTATTAGTTTCGGGTCTGGTTGTTGTGGGAGCGTAGTCCATCGTAGTTCTTGATATCCACGATATGGGTTTGACCTAGTGTGAGGTTCGGACTATGGGTGTGACTGTTGGGTGTATAAATGAATCAATGTATTTCATTTTAGCTTCAATTTTTTTTGTTCATTACAGACCCAAAGATGTAGTTGTTTACAACGTTTGCAGTAGTTCCAGTAACCCTGTGTCATTGAGACAACTCGTTAACTTGTTTGTCGAGGATTCCATCGAGAAACGTGATTGTAAGTTGGTTTATTTTTATTTTAAGTAAATCTGCGAGGGCAAGAGTTGTAGAATAATATCTAGGTCGAGTTTAAAAAGAAAATGTAGGAGAAACGTAGACATCAGGGTATTGTAATATCTGTCATCAATCCATGCTATTGGCGCAGTGCCAATACGCAATTACCGTTGTTAATTTTTGACTGTCTAGATTTTATGGACAGGCAGCTAACCTTCCAGGTAACAATTTAAAAGGTAAACAGGTAGGTCAAGGTAAACAGTTTTTTGATAGCATTATTTATTATTAAAATCTTACGAGTCCAGTAGGCCAACTCTTGAAATCAATTACAATCTCGAACTCGATACAGTTTCAATTCTAATCTAGAACATATTATCGTAAATACTATATTATATTTAGTTACTAAGTATTCCGCCGTTTTCAGTTCAATTGTGCGCTGGTATTGCGTTCAAAGTGTCAATTGTACAGTTTTCGAACCCAATCCCAATTTTAAATTGGAATCGAGTGTCAAGAGTAAACCTCCTGGCCATGATGTCGTTGTCGAAATATTAATAACAGAAAACAAGAAAATAAATTACACATTTATTGCCAATTTGAACGAACGACCTTCGCTTTACCTTATTAAATTTAGTCGAACTCTAACGCCCAATACAGGTTCTATAGACGTGAGTTTATATTTAAATTGAATAGGCTATTTGACAACATTGAAAATACACTGCAAATTGTGGTCATCCTGTTAGACAATAGCTTAAAAACCATATTTCACTTAATTTTAAACAAAATAATGTATATTTTTTGCAAATTAAACGAAATAAAATACAACATTTTATTTAAATTTTATCTGTGATGTGAACACTCTGTGATTGGTTGCAACTCTGGTGACGTCACACGCAAGTAAACATAGTTTCTTCGAGTGATTTTAGTACGCGTTTTATGTTTTCTGGGTGATAAATTCTATTGTTGATCTATTTTTGAAGCTTAGCTTTGCTTATTATTATTAGCTTGTTAACTTGCATGTGACACGTGTCATATGATCAGCGCCATTACAGAAATAGCGTTTTTGCCGCGGTTTTGGATATTTTAACATTGATTTTTATTAAAAATACAGTAGTTTTCCGGAAATATCAATATAGTGTGCTTATTATGTAATCAATAATAGTTTTAAATCATTTTCGAAAATTAGTCAAATAGCCTATTGTTGTACCTCGTAGTTGTAAGTAAGTAAATTGATTATTTTCCAAAAACACATTTTACATATTGAAACATAAATACAACGGTCCCCGCACTAGGTGACCCCTTTCTGACTCGTAGGTATGTGAGCTGAATGGGTCGGTGAATCTGACATAACCATCCTACCTCTTCAGATGTCGAGAAAGTATCCATAAGAATTTCCAACAAAAGGATGTCATATCGCATGGATGGAGTAATAAGCATCTGATTCTTGTTATTTATTAGCAATTTCTCAAATAGACAAATCATGCCGCTAAACAATGTGTAATAGGCTAGGTGATGGTTTATGAGAAACCGTTTTATTTTTTTCTTCATAGTTTTTATTATTAAAATATTATCTTTTAATAAACATTAATCATAAGTTTTCAAAATTTAATTTACATGTTTATAAACCAACTTTATTTTTCCCACCAAAATGTTACCAACTGTTATGGTGTCTCGTATGACGTTACCGCGAAACTAATAGACGTTTAGTGATGTTTCGAACGGTGACGTCATGCATGACTGATGGGTGTTTTATGGCACGCGACAAAATGCTTTATTTTGCATATTTGTTTCTTGAAAATATTAAATAATGATGGATGGATGGATGTTTGTTACTCAACCACGTTACAACGGCTGAACGGATCGGGTTGACATTTGGCACAGAGATAGATTATAGTCTGGAATTTTTTTAACCCGGAAAATGTGCAGTTCCCGTGGGATAGCTTAGTTTTTCACAGAGTAAGGGTGATCCCTGATGACATGATTTTGAATTTGCATAGGCGTAGTTTAGGGATCAGAAAATGACAAATGGCCACTTTTTATCCCGGAAATATGCACGCATCCTATGGGATAGCAAAATATAGAAAGGTGTAATTTATTTATTGAGAAGAATAGTTACAGCTTTTTTTTATAAAATAGTAATAGCTTAAGATGCGTCTTTGGATTGTATACCTCCTTCCAAAAATAACCTCCACGTGGGCGGAGCCGCGAGCAACATCTAGTCAAATATAAATTCACATATTGGTTTAGATTTTCAGGTTTTTACTTACTGTCAACTACCCTATTGTCGGGTTCCGATGTCATTGGATTCTGGAAAATGTGGACATTGTTGACAATGTGTCACATTAGAGTGACAATCCTGTGACCACTGACTTATATTCTACTAGCTGTTGCTCGCGACTCCGCCCGCGTGGAGGTCACGTTTGGGAGAAAAACTATACAATACAAAATACCAATATTCATGCGTTTAACTTAAAAATGACGGATTTTCATACAAACTTTCATTCCCTATTTTACCCCCTTAGGGGCGGAGTTTCCAAAAATCCTGAAACATATATACCTAGTCAGGTCATAAATTCTGTCACATGTTTAATATAAAATAATTGAAACAAGTTTATTCATTATGTAACCATTTATATACCAAAATGAACTTAACAAAACATAGATTCTTATGACACTAAAGTTTATTCAAAATGACCTCCGTGATTTTGAATACAGGCCTTCAATCTGCGCGGCCAGTTGTCTATCGCAGCACGAACGAGGTCCATGTCAATATCGGCGGCTGCCTTAATCAAGGATGTCTTGAGTGACTCCAAATTGGGATGAGGCTTTGAGCACGCCTTTTCCTCCAAGTGTTGCCATATCTTGTAATCTAACGGATTGAATCTGGACTGGAGGAGGGCCAGTCTTCGTGCCGGATGAAGTCGATTTCACGCGCCGCCAGCCAGTCTTGTGTGCTCTTTGCTCTATGAGCTGGCGCCGAATCTTGTTGGAGTTCTCAGCGCCTGTTATTGAACATGGTATGAGAAACAGGTTCCACAAGGTTCGTCAGGACTGTATTTTGATACACAACTGCATTCGTTTTTACACCTTTCTCACAAAAATGTACCTCTGTTAAGCCACAATAAGAAACTCCCAACCATAACATGAGCGAGGATGGAAAATGACCTCGTTGGGCACGCGGAATACGGTTGCTCGCTTCTTCACTACTGTGTGCGTACACCTTATCATTTTGTTTGTTGTAGCTCTCTTCTACGGTAAAAAATTTTTCATCTGAAAAAAGAATTTCCCGATATTTTTTTCCCGCGTATCGCTTCAACAAAGCGCGGCATCTCTTCAGTCTCAGGTCCATTAGACGAGCATTCAAACGATGTCCTGTTTTTCTTCGATATGCCCGAAGCCCTAAGTCTTCATTTAACACCCTTTTCACCGTGGTTCTGCTTAACCCCATCTGAAGGGCCAACAGTTTCTGCTTACGTTTGGGATTTCTTTGAATTCGCGCCTTCACAGCTTTTATCACTGCTGGAGTCCTAACAGACCGAGGGCGACCACTTATTGACCTGTCATCTACACTAGAGTCTTCATTGTATCGTTTGATGGTACGATAAACGAATCTTTTGGTTATATTCAAATTTTTCAGTATGTCAAAAATTTGAATTGGCGCGTAACCGCAACGATGCAACGCAATTACTGCAACACGGTCTTCTTTAAGCGTCCACTCCATATTTAAAAATGAGTAAAATTCTAAAAAGTATACATTTTTATTTTCATGAACAATTTGAAATTCGAATTCAATAAACTTTTTTGTGGCCAGTATTCTAAAATAAAAGTTTTTACTGTGTGACAATACTTATGACCTGACTGTGTATTTTATTTTTAACTAAAATGCTAAATACTAATTTTCATGAATTTAACTTCAAAAATGACGGATTTTCATACAAACTTTCATCCCCTATTTTACCCCCTTAGGGGTGGTATTTCCAAAAACCCTTCCTTAGTGGATGCCTACGTGATAAAAGGTACCTACTGTCAAAATTTCAAGTCTCTAACCCTAGCCGTTTAGGCTGTGCGTTGATCGATCAGTCAGTCAGTCAGTCACTCAGTTTCTTCTTTTAGATATACAGATAGACACAAACTGTCGAAGAAAAAAGATGTTCCGATAACCTTGTCCGCCCACTAATGCCATCTATCATTTTACTAAGAACTATTTGGAAGTAAAACTCCCGTCACTGTCTCTGGAACGGGACTTTCCGCGCGCTAAAACGGGACAAACTTTATAATGAATTTGTTTTGAAATATAGACTTCCCGTATTCAAAATTGAAATTAATTAATATTTATTGATATTACGTTCTAAACGTTATGAAATTATGTTATTTACCTTATATACTATTAACAGTTTCACTGTAAATCAATTTAAGGCAGATTTGTTCGGGAATGTCGCTACAAATAACTAAAATTAACTGGTGTGCATTCGTAGGTGGCATGAAGCATACTAACGTCAGTGCAGTGTATACACCGGGACTCGGTGTAACATAATGTTTGTTCTGGTCGCTGCATCTAGTACGTAGTACATATAGATCGCTGCCTATGACTGACGGGTGATTCTGTGCTACATTTGAAAAATTTAGGTTGCATTGCTAGTCATTATGAAGAGGCGTTTATTACGTCATCAGGATTTTGATCTTATTTTCTTATATTTTCAGATGTATTTCCATTGCCGAGGCTTAATTTCATCACCAGATATAAATGTATTGTCGTATTGATTACGTTAATGCTACAAATACCAGCGTTCTTTGCTGATACAGTGCGACAGCTCCGCGGTAAACCTCAAAGGTAAAAATTTCGCTCTCACTTTTCGCAGAATTTATTACGCTCCTATAATGTGATAGGGGGTGAGCCTATCGCCATACCGGGCACAATTCCAGACTCCGGGCTGATACTGGTTTTATCTAGATAGAAAAACCCAATATCACGTTACTCGACCCGCGGATCGAACCCGAGACCTCAGCATAGCAGTCGTAACGCTTGCGTAATTACAACTGCGCCACAGAGGCGGTTAGCTGATTTAGTAACAGGATTTTTGTAGGAGAACCTGTTCTACCTAGGCCAGTTTTTTTAGATATCAATTTTATATTGCTATTTGACGTACTGTACACAACCGATATTTGCATATTTTGGAAGGTTAATTATTTGAGTATTCACCACTACTTACATATGTGTTTAAGACGTTTAAAAAAATGGTAACTTTGACCAAGGTACAACAAACCCTATGTACCTCGGCCAGTACTACGTTGTACCTAGGACATATCAAGCATTTGGGGATAAAACAGTTTTTTTTAAAGAAACTATCAACTATTCTTTACAAAAATCATTTTATTCGGTCTAGTGACATATTTAACAAAAAATAACTCACAAATTATTAACAAAATTAACATAACATTCATAGTATTTTATTTATTAAAAATAAAAATCCAACACAAACAATTAACTTTTTATCACTGTTTTGTCACATGGCAGTCTTTAAAACTAGTAGGTACATATATATAGGACATTTGAACATAACATATATAGCAAACCTACCTTACAAATTAAAGAAAATAAAATATTTATGCAATCAACTTAATGTTCTTCGTTACGATCAAAAACTTGATTACCTGCAAGGTTTTCGTGTAATTTGCTTATATCTCTACCTGTTTCCAAACAGTGCTTTAAATGACGACGAAAAGTTGTTGTTGATAATCCAAAATGTTTGCAAGCACCGAAAGTGGTGAATTTTTCTCTCTAATTATTTTAAATGGTATTTGTCAGGATTTCTTTCCTTCTTCCTAACTTCTAGGCATGATTTCTGAAATATTACATATTAGGAATCTATGTAAAATAAATTAAAAAAAATATATCTCCTCGCGAAAGTACAACAACCAGGTTATACCTGGCCACTGACCAAGGTACAACTGATCGTCAGTGACCGAGGTACAACACTAATTCAACTACCAACAAAACAGTGGATTTCAAACATTTTGCGGTTACTTATCCCATCATCATTTACCTGCCCTTATCCCACACTAAGTGGGGTCGGCACAATTGGTTTTAACTCTCCACGCAGCCCTATCATGCGTCAAATCTGCATTCACTCCTTTCACGCGCATGTCCTCATTCACGCAATCCATCCACCTCTTTTTGGGTCTCCCACGACTCTTTCGTCCATCCACATTCATATTGACAACTAGTCTTGTTACATGCCTTTCATCCCTCCTCATCACGTGCCCAAACCAAGCTAACCTAGCACTCCTCATCTTTTCTACAATTGGTGCTACTTTCAGACTTCCCCTTACATACTCATTCCTTATCCTATCTAACTTTGTGACCCCACACATCCATCTTAACATACGCATCTCAGTAGCATGCACTCTCCTCTCATCCGCCTTTTTCATTGCCCAACATTCAGATCCATACATAGCGACAGGTCTTATGACAGTCTTATAGATTTTCCCCTTAAGTTTAAGGGGCATCATCTTGTCACATATTGTTGCTGAGACCTGTCGCCACTTCATCCACCCTGCATTCATTCTACTATTCACATCTCGGTCAATATTGCCATCATTTTGGAGAAGCGAACAAAGGTACTTAAAATCGGAGCATACCGGTAGGGATACACCATTTAAGGCAATGCTAGAGAAATTGGAAGAGCCACCGAAATCACAAGATAGTTGTTCGGTCTTAGTACGGCTGATCTTGAGGCCTACTCTTTCCAATTTCTCTTGCCATTTTACCAGTCTGCTCTGTACCTCAGCTGCCTCCTCTCCGACGAGTACAATGTCGTCTGCAAAAAGCATGCACCAAGGTGCTTCCTCCTGTATGTGTGATGTCAAAGCATCCATGACCAGGAGGAACAGATAGGGGCTTAAAGCCGACCCCTGATGCTGATAAAGTCAGCCATTTCCATCCGTCCGCTTTCAGAAACTTCCATACTTCGACAGGTATGCTGTCTGGGCCAACCGCTCTTCCGTTTTTCATACTTTGTACAGCCATTCTTACTTCATCTACACTTATTTCTTTTACCAAACCCAAATTGATCGGTAAGTTTTTCATTTTACCACTCCACTCATTCTCTTCATTCATTAAATTATCAAAATATCCCTTCCAGCGACCTTTAATTTCTTCCTCATTCGTTAAAATTCTTCCATTACCGTCTTTTATACATTTAACATGCACGACATCTCTAGTATTCTTTTCTCTCGCTTTCGCTAGGCGGTAAAGGTCCTTCTGTCCACGTGGACTATCAAGATTTTTATATAATTTGTTTTGGACTTTACCCCTAGCGATTGCGACTTCTTTCTTAGCTTTCCTCTTACATTCCTCATAGTATTTTCTTTTCTGATCTCTTTCTGGGTTATCATCATTTACTCTTTTCAAATCTTTGAAAGCATTCTTCTTTTCTTTCAAAACCTTTTGTACTCTTTCATCCCACCACCATGTATCTTTATCAATCACTCCTTTACCTTTCGTCATACCTAGAACATCCTTCGCTGCCATTCTTATACATGAAGACATTTCATTCCAACATTCATTTACGGTCATTTCATTCATCTTGTCATCCATCTCAATCATTCACTCTCTCTCTGAATTCTATTGCACATTCCTTTTTTTCTAACAAATACCATTTAATTTTTGGTGGGGACTTTTGCTTCGATTTAGCTGTTTGCGTAACGACTTTTACTTCTAGTAATAGGAGTCGATGCTGGGGGGCTAAAGACTCACCCGGTATTACCTTGCAGTCTATTACTGTGCCTAATATACTTCTTTTAAAAAGAAAGTAGTCTATCTGGGTGTTGTGGTTGCCGCTTTTATATGTGATAAGGTGTTCTTCACGTTTTTTGTAATATGTGTTGGCTACAGCTAAATCGAAAGCTAGGGCAGCCTGCAGGAGTGCTTCTCCTTCGGAGTTTCGGTTCCCAAAGCCACACCCACCATGCACTCTCTCATACCCCGCATTCATTCTTCCTACATGTCCATTAAAATCACCTCCTATAAAAATCTCTTCACTTTGTGGGATACCCATCACCAACGTATCGAAATCCTGCCAAAATTTCTCTTTTACTACATCATCACATCCCACCTGTGGTGCATACACACTCATTATATTCAAAATTTTATTTTCTAGAATAACCTTAACCACTATCATTCGATCATTTACTCTTTTTACATCCGTCACACATTTTTTCAATTCTCTATCTAGGACCACGCCCACTCCGTTTCTTTTCCCATCACTTCCACAATAAAACAAATTGTAACCCATTCCGATCTCTCTAGCTCTCATACCCTTCCATCTCGTCTCTTGCACACAAGCTACATTTATCCGTCTTCTCTCTAGTACATCCGCTAACTCTCTTCCTCTTCCAGTCATCGTTCCTACATTCCAGCTTATCATTCTCATTCTTACTTCACGGACTCTCCTCTTACGTCGCACCCGTCCCTGATGCGACAACCCTTGTCCACTTCCCATAGGCGCCGGGTGCTGCGCCTGCGCGTCGCCTTGGGGGTACGCCCTAGCATTAAGTCGCATTCCTTCATTTGTATCTAAAACCATATTGTAGGGGATTTGGCTATTGGTTTTTATGACGGTTTGCGGTTACTTATTCCGTAAGTTTATTATTGTTTTAACACTTGTTAAATCAAGGAACCGATTGCATTTAAAAGTTAAGTGACTATTATAAAATGTTTAAAGCTATAAGACTTCAAAATATTTTAAAAATACTTACTTTTTTGCCATAAAAGTTTTAACATTGATAGCACCAAACACCGGCTTAATGTTGGTATGCGACTTTCTTCACATTGGATAGTCGGTAGTGGCGTACCGAATACCCTAGACCAGTGGTCGGCAACCTTATCACCTAAAATAGCCAAATAAAGAAAATACACAATTGAAATTTATTCAAAGAGCCATTTTTTTAACTTTAGCTTTGCGAGTTAGTAGGAGACATTATAACGAAAATTATTAGGATTAAAAGTACATTTTTGAGCTTGCCTTTGTCAAATAAGTCTTAGTTCAACTAACAGTAAATTAAATAAAATTTAGTAGTTCAGCACTAAACATTTCCTGAAAGAGCCGCAGCCGAGGAAGCCAAAGACCCGCGGTTTGCCGACCACTGCCCTAGACGATAGAATTTAATAGCGCAGGAATATTTGAATATAGCCCAATGGCCTAGGTACATATGGTGCCAAGGTTCAACAGGTTCCCCTACATTATTTGAGAACACTTATAGAAATTATATTAAAACAGAAAATTATTATCGTATAATTTTTAATTATGATTTAAATGAGTATGACTATGAGATAACTCTATAAACTCATTCTAATAATAATAATAAATAGCACCCAACAGTCACACACATAGCCCGGACCACACACTAAGATACGAGGCATGTGTTGTGGGTATCAGGGACTATGAGAGACTTTCGGTCTCACAACACCCAGACCCCGTACACAAATATCTGTCTGTCACACAATCATTTGTCCCGGTGTGGGAATCGAACCCACGGCCTCTCGTTTCAGCCGGCTACTCGCCTACTGCGCCACGGAGGCTGTCAATTTTTCACGCGCTAATGCTAAATCGTGCGGGAATCAAACCCGCGGCCTCTCTTGTCATAGACGGCTACTGCGCCACGAGGTTATCAACATCATAAATTGACAGTTGTAGTAATTAAAGTAAGAACCTTCGTGATCGTGGATTCATGACTCATGCTTTTTATTTATTTAATTAGTCTATAGCAACCTGCGGCTCGCGAGCCACATGCGGCTCTTTGAAGGATTATTTGTGGCTCTCGATAAATGTACCCGAGCTCCCTTTTCATTTTTGTGCTATTATATTTTATAAATTATTATCGTTCCGTATGTGTTTCAAAATGTCTTTTAAATTACTGACAACATGTATGAAAGAATAAAAACTAATTTCTGTAAAAAATAATGTTATTCCTTTTTTGCATACCTTTTAAATACGTATTTAATTGCGGCAAGCGAAAAATTACAAATTTTGAAATATGGGTCGACTATCACGAAGCTTCGCCACACTGGTCTATAAAATACAATTATTTTCATGTTTGGCGTATAAGGCCATACCTCACGCCAATCGTATTGGTACTGATACCATACAAAAAGCGGCTGGATCATAAACATAATCTCCCACCTTCGTCGCCCAAAACATGTTTTGGGAGCTCCTGATGATCCCATCACGGTCGCTATCGAGGCAGCACTGTCCCTGACCAACCGCAATAACAATAGGGTAGTTAACACGATTTTTTGTATTAATTTAATCAACAAATTACATAACATATTTTTTTTATCCTGGCACGGCAAAGTGACCGCATTGCACCTGATGGTAAGCGCAGTGCCGTACAGTTAGAGTATTGAGTAGCGCGAGACAGTCTATCCCCCGCTACTCAACACAATCATGCCAAAAACCGGATGTACACTGGCTGATCCCGGAACGCGACACACTTGCGTGTGCCACTATGGTCGGTTTTACACCCTGTGTACGGTGGTCGCTATCTGGGCGGATATGAATATCCTACCACCAGCAAATCTAAAACCTATCATAGAAAGAATTTTATAAATCCGAACAAAAATAAGTAATTTAGACGACATTCAAATCTGCTGGAAGGGGTAATTGTCAAATGACAGTAAAAAGATTATATGAGCTGTGACGTCACCTCTCAGAATAGCCATTACTATGCCGGTGTGCGAGGGAGATAATGATATGTTCCCACTACGCAATCTCTTTTACACATACCAATATTTAAAATAAATATTGTGACCTCAATTTTCAAGCAATTTTGTTTTCGTAAAAGGGTTTCTTTTGCGTATTATAATCAGTTGCATATCGAATAATGTACAAAATTAAACAAGAATTAAACACACGTCCTCGGTGTAGGACTCGCCAGCGAAAGAGCTTAGTCGGAGCTAAGATTCTCAATACAGTAATATATCTAGATGGCCCCCTTACTATCCCAAGCGACGAGAGGGTTCAAATTAAGGTCTTCTAGAAAGCGTATTTGAACTTAGCCGTTGTCAAATATTATGTTTTCTAGCTAAAGCGCCATAAGCGCCAGCCACAATGTTAGGTGAAGCTGTAAATACTATAAGCTAACAACACAGATCCATTCGAAAAAAAATATTTATGACGCTTTTAATTGTTAGACATGTTGGAAATGTAGATCCGTTGTTAATAATGTCAAATCAATGTTAATAGAGTGAATACTCAGTAATTTTAGAGACAATTTGACATTTTAACATTATATCAAGGTTATTTGGAAGCAAATATTGTCATATTTAGACAAAAAGTTCCGTAATGAAACCATGTTTAACATATACTTATGTATAGCGATTCGGTTGGCAGACTTCTCAGGAACTTTTTAGAACTTGGCGTATTTTTACGATCAACACAACGTAAAACCTTGATTAATATGCAATTTAATTAATAATTTCTTATAGAACAATGGTCAATCTATAGTAAAATATCGTTTTACTTGACACTTATAGCAAGGCTTATAAAAACTACATTATAATAATGTCCATCAAGGACAATCAAGTAAATGACAATAAAAATGCAATACAAAATACCTTGAACAAATTTATTGATACCTATCAAATGACCACCACCTGATATCGATCTTATATGAAACATAACATAAACATAGCTGGTGGAAGGATATTATTATCCGCCTGGATAGCGACCACCGTACACAGGGTGTAAAACCCGCCATAGTGGCACACGCATGTGTATCGCGTTCCGGGATCAGCCAGTGTACATCCGTTTTCTGTTGGGGGTCTAGAGTTTTAGTTTGGCCGTATTGCGGCCTTCTAAGTACTCTGACACTAGACCCTCGACCGCTTCTTCACCTTCTTGCCCCATGGCGTAGTGTAAAAAAGCTACAGGCCGGCATGATTGTGTTGAGTAGCGAGGGATAGATTGTCTCTAGCTACTTCATACTCTAATTGGACGGCACTGCGCTTACCATCAGGGGCAGTATGGTCACTTTGCCGTGCCAGAATAAAAAATAAAATAAAACTCAGATCGACAGTCTCTGTAGCACAGTGAGTACCCGGTTATGAAACGAGGAGCGGTTGGTTTAATTCACACACCAAGATAAATAGTATATAGTATAGATCACAAGTATCTTGTCTAGTACACTCTTGTTAATATTTTATTTTCAGTGATTTGTATACACCCAAATTGCCTCTTCTCTGTATCATCCACAGGTAGACTGGTAGAGAATGCATATGGCATTAAGTCCGCCTTTAACATGTGTGTATGAAATAATAAATAAATGTTTGACACACAGATTTGTGTTTCGGTCTGGATGTGCTGGAGGAACTGTAGTCCGTCGTAGTTTTGGTATTTACGATACATGATTTTCAAGGGTCAGGGCTCTATGAGGGTGTATTGTGTGAATATCTGAGAATTCTAATGATGAACCGCTATATTTTATACAGCAATTCATCAGTAGAATTAGTTGAATATACTAAATATGGCTATATTAACAGCGGTATCCTAGTTGGAAGTGGTACGGACTGCCAAGACGATGCAATGCCAGGGCATAGCAAAGCCGCTGCCTACCTTTACCGTTTATGCTTTATTCTTACAATATGTCTTTTCTTTCTCCTTTTTTTCTATTTTTATCAACCAGTATTCTAGCAAAGTGATGGAGCTCCTCATCAAATCCATCTCATCAATTAATATTATTAAATTGAAATTCATTGTTAACAGGTACGTTAATCTCATCTCTCGCATCACGAAAAACCGAGATACGGTTCAATTCTTCACATCGAATACTTGGATCATGAGAAATGACGGCGTCAAGTCCTTATTCACCGCTCTGAACCCTCAGGATCAGCTCACATTCCCTTGCGACCCGACGGATATCAATTGGAACCAGTACGTCACCAAGTATTGTGATGGAGTCCGAAAATATCTAGAGAGGAAGAAATAATTATTGATTTTGGGAAGAAAAATGACAAAAGAAGTCGAGGACTTGATTGTTAACAGTTATAATTCAATCATCGTTTATATTACACCCGGGATACAATAGGGAGATCGGGGTTTTATCAATAGATTTTATACTTAAATTAGTAAAATACACATTTGCACTAAGCTTTTTTTACGTATATAGGCTTGCGTTTGACCACTATCTCACCTGATGGTAAGAGATGGTGTGATCTACGGTGGAGCACGCTTGTCTAGAAGATACCTATTTACTCTTAGGTTTCTTTAGCTTAGCTTTCACTAAGCATAAGAAGCTAGCTATTAAAAAACTTTATTTAGGTATTTTTAGCTAACTAATCTGCACTAAGCAGATTTATTTATTATAAAAATAGTTGTGACAGTCTTCGTGACGCAGCGGGCTAGTAGCCTCTGAAACGAGAGTCGGTTGGTTCGATTCCCGCACTGAGACAATTTTTTGTGTGATAGAGAGATACATGTTTCGGGTCCAGGTGTTGTGGGACCGTAGTCCCTCGTAGTTTTTTATACCCATGATACAGGTTTTACATAGTACGGGGTTAGAACTATGTGTTTTTTATTAGTGCCTGCATAGGCAGACGAGCAGACGGGCCACCTGATGGTAAGTAGTCACCGCCGCCCATAGACTTCTGCGATGCCACGGCACAGCATAACCGCTGCCTACCGTAACTGTGTGAATGTTGGATGTATTCATTTATTTATTTTATAATTGTCAAATCTATGTACCAAATTATTTATAATCTATTTGATTCACATTTGTAAATAAAACTGTACTTAATATACAGTAATGATTTTCAATAAATTTGTTTTAATTTATTCCCATAAATACCAATTGGTCGACTCTAAAGGGTTCACCCGTGTCCATTAATAATCCCGTAGTCCGGTCGTCGTGCCAGTGTGGGAAACTGGAGTGGATCCCGGCGACTGTACACGGGGGGGCATCGGGGGCCCTTCCGTGCCTCGCGCCAGCTCCCCGCATTACCTACATGACCACCCTGCACCTGGCTCTGCGACTATGTGTTGCGAGTGCCGTCTAAATTTCACTATCCCCTCACATCTCTTCTCTCCTACTACTTTCACGCGACGTAACAAAGTTCTTGTCCATATCCTCTCTCGTAGAGTAATACATAGCGGTACTAACGGTTCTATACGCCTTACACAAGAATATCAACGCTAAACGCTGACTCTGGAGCAATTTCCTGATGCTTGTGCGGACCGCGTCAGGGACCTGGTGGTCTTGGGGATGGATCTGTTAATTCCCAATTCTAGGGTACCTGTCAGGCGGCGCCGCCGGCCTTGGTATAATAGTACCTGTGCCGAAGCTGCACGCCTTAAGCGGTCCGCATACGGGGCGTGGAACGAAGCCCAAAAGCATCAGGGTGAAAACGCGAAGGAGGAGAGGCAGAAATTTAATGCCGCTTCTAGGTCCAACAAAAGGGCTATAGCCAAGGCCAAGGCAGGACATATTGGCAGTATTCGCGAGCGGCTAGAGAGTTATCCGTCTGGCAGTCGGGCTTTCTGGTCACTTGCCAAGGCTGTCCAGGGTAACTTCAGTCGGTCCAGTCTCCCACAACTGCGTAAGACCGATGACAGTTTGGCCCATAGTGCAAAGGATAAGGCCGATATCTTGGCCCAATCCTTTGCCTCGAACTCGACTTTGGATGACGGGGGAGCTACTCCACCAAAACGTCCCCGGTGCGAGTACTCCCTTTTTTTTTTTTTTTTTTTTTTGTTGTCGCGGGGAAAGCGTTTTATTACTACCGCCCGCTTCGGGGGGAAGCGGAATAAGAATAAAACGGTTATGCTGGACTAGCCGGTCTTACGACCCAGCATCCCCCTCGCCCGGATGATGGCTATCCGGGCAGCCGCTGGGCCGAGTCCCTACCCCCTATGTACACCCCACCCGACACTACCAGCTAAAACCCCGCGGTGGCCTTCTTCGGCGCTTACGGAGCGATCCCGGGGTATTCTAAGGAGTGCTAGAATTGCTGCCGGAACCGCCCCTGCGCGGTGCTGCGTAGCAGCCCATCTCCATGGGAGGGCTTAGGAGCCCCCGCGCACCGAACAACGACAGCGAACGAGGCCTTACCACACGCGCTGCCGTCCATCTCGGGGTCGCACGATGCTCCGAAACTGGGAGTGCATCGATTCGGGCTGACAGCCCCCCGCTGCGAGCCCGCGACCCCCGATGGCCCCAATTAGTCGCCTCGTACGACAGGCAGGGGTTACCGTGGTGGAATTCAAACGCCCCCGTTCCACAGGGCGGGAGAAGCCGGTCAGTCGTCCACCCGGCGCCTCCTACGTCTTCTCTGGCGGCGGGAGGGATCATTTCGTTCCCGATCCCTCTCGGCACTCTCCTTCTGCGAGATGACGCTCTCGCAGAAGTGGGCCACCGCACGCCAGGACCTCCGGCTGGCGACCATGGACGACACCACGGCCGGCAGTGAGAGGTCTCCTCCGACGACTGCTCTGAGAGCGCTGCGCTCTTCGTCCCAGGCTGGGCACTCCTCCAACGTGTGTTGGGCCGTGTCCTCGCGGCAGTTGCCACAATGGTGGCACACGGCAGACACCTCCTTTCCGATCCGACACAGGGTGCGAGTACTCCCTGCCTGAAATCCGCACCAATCAGCGTGCGGTGTCCCCTATCTGAATCTGAGTTGACCCCCATTCTCACGCCTTTATCGTCTTTCGTAAAATTCTAAAAGGGTTCCCGCTTCGTGGAAGTTTGCCCATGTCCATCCGATCCCTAAAAAAGGTGACCGGTCGGACCCTTCGTGTTATAGACCGATAGCCATCACATCCTTGCTCTCTAAAGTCATGGCAAGAATAATTAATTAACACCCAGCTTATGGGGTATCCGGAGGAGCACCAGCTGATTAGCAATCGACAGTACGGTTTCCGTCACGGTCGCTCAGCTGGTGATCTTCTTGTTTACCTCACACATCGCTGGGCGGAGGCTATAGAGAGCAAGGTTTAGGCTATGGCCGTCGGTCTAGACATCGCGAAGGCGTTTGATCGGGTATGGCATAGAGGCCTACTATCGAAGCTACCATCATACCATATCATCATATCATATCATCACAGGATGAAGAAGCTAAAGAGCAGGCCGGCATGATTGTGTTGAGTAGCGGGGGATAGACTGTCTCTCGCTACTTGATACTCTATCTGGACGGCACTGCGCTTACCATCAGGTGCAGTGTGGTCACTTTGCCGCGCCAGAATAAAAAAAAAATATGGAATCCCCGAGGGACTCTGCAACTGGATCGCTAACTTTTTGGATGGTCGGAGCATTAAAGTCGTCGTTGACGGCTACTGCTCCGATGCTTTATCCATTAATGCTGGCGTTCCACAAGGCTCGGTGTTGTCGCCGACACTATTCATTCTGCACATCAATGACATGCTGTCTATTGATAGCATGCATTGTTATGCGGATGATAGTACTATCGACGCGCGATACACCGGCCAGCAGGGTATCCCTCGGAGCACTTTCGAAGAAAGACGGTTAGAACTTGTGTCGGAAATCGAGAGCTCTCTAGGGTGGGCCTCTGAACGGGGTAAAAGGAACCTAGTTCACTTCAACCCCACGAAGACACAAGTTTGCGCGTTCACCGCAAAGAAGGACCCATTTGTCATGGCGCCACAGTTCCAAGGAGTCACTCTCCGGGTTTCCGAGGGTATTGGGATTCTCGGCGTCAATATATTGAGCTTGGTCCAGTTTATGAGTCACGTGGAGGACAAAGCCAAATTGGCTAGCAAAAAATTGGGGATCCTGAACAGAGCGAGGCGGTATTTCACGTCGGGCCATAGATTGGCGCTTTACAAAGCGCAAGTCCAGCCCCACGTGGAGTACTGTTCTCATCTCTGGGCAGGAGCCCCGAAATACTTGCTAGACCCACTTGACTCCTTACAAAGGTGGAGTCCGTTCGCAGTGTCGGGGATCCTGATATCACGGATAGACTGGAACCGTTGGGGCTGCGGAGAGACTTGTGTGTGGGTCTCTCTGCTTGTTCTATCGGTTGTTCAACGGGGAGTGCTCCGTATGATTCATTTGACATTTTTTGATAGATTTTTAGGCATAGACTTCGGCTTATACCATTAAACCAGATAGAAAAAAAAACCATAGTTTGAAATTATGTTTATTTTAAAACAAAGATCGTCTGATTTTGTTTTAGTATCATATTATATGTATACTTATAATTAAGCTTACATAAAACGTGTATAGATCAAAAACTTATGCGTAGTATGAAATATGAAGGGAAAGGCGAAATAAGTGTATCATGGTCGTAGTTTGTGGCACTCAATGGTCTTTTTAGGATATATGAAGTACACCCACTTTTCACCCAATTACGGTCCTATAATGTGATTGGCGGCGAGCCTATCGCCATATCGTACTCAGGTTTCCGACTCCAGGCTACTACTGAGAATTTCTAGATAGAAAAATCCAATATAACTTTACCTTATCCGGGGATCGAACCCGAGACCTCAGTACAACAGTCGTATCGCATGCACAACTGCTCACAGATTTTAGCAGCTTTTTAGGATATCTATATTGTACAGATTGTTCACAACATTTATAAATCTATAGAGACAGAAAGTTTTTTTTTATTATTCTGGTACAGTCAAGTGAACATACTACACCTGATGGCGCAGTGCCGTCTATCCCGCGGTGAAATCTATTCCTCGCTACTATGTTTCTTAATGAAGATATATGTATTGTTTATTTTATAGAGCGATATGGTTTGCAAACCAGTCAGAAATTTCTTGGAGGACAAGGCAATTTATGATTTCCACTATGAACGTATTTTATAATCAAAAACATGGTTAATAACGTTCAGCAATCATTACTTTAATTGGCTAATATACTTAGTTCAGAATATAACCTATTACGTGCAAGGAAAAGCGCATGGTGCATACAAATATGATTATTAATATACTAAGTTTGCACGCGACTTTCATTTACATACAAGTGATACGGGTGCTGTGGTTTTTCAGGTCCAGTCAGCTTTGCCGGTAATACAATAATAAATACACCCAACAGTTACACACATAGTTCTGACCTAGTCACCTACGAGGGACACAACACAACAACCAGACCCGAAAAAAAAATATCAGTCTGTCACACACGTATTTATCTCGGTGCGGGAATCGAACCCACGTTCTTACTCGTGTTTCGACCTTTGTATGAAGATAGAATACTAGATATGTAACATTACCGTGCCTTCGTGGTGCCTACTACCCCAGCCTGAACCAATTTGGCAAATTATAGTATTTTTGCCGCACCATCAAGCTGTGGAACAGTTTGCAGGCTCACGGGTTTGAGGCGACTAATAGGGGCCATCGGGGGTCGCGGGCTCGCAGCGGGGGGCTGTCAGCCCGAATCGATGCACTCCCAGTTTCGGAGCATCGTGCGACCCCGAGATGGAAGGCAGCGCGTGTGGTAAGGCCTCGTTCGCTGTCGTTGTTCGGTGCGCGGGGGCTCCTAAGCCCTCCCATGGAGATGGGCTGCTACGCAGCACCGCGCAGGGGCGGTTCCGGCAGCAATTCTAGCACTCCTTAGAATACCCCGGGATCGCTCCGTAAGCGCCGAAGAAGGCCACCGCGGGGTTTTAGCTGGTAGTGTCGGGTGGGGTGTACATAGGGGGACTCGGCCCAGCGGCTGCCCGGATAGCCATCATCCGGGCGAGGGGGATACTGGGTCGTAAGAACGGCTAGTCCAGCATAACCGTTTTATTCTTATTCCGCTTCCCCCCGGAGCGGGCGGTAGTAATAAAACGCTTTCCCCGCGACAACAAAAAAAAAAAGGCTCACGGGTTTCCTTCTTACTACGATCCTGGGTATTTTAGCGTAGCGTGAAGGAGTAGTACTCTCTTGCTACTGGATAGTATACTTGGACGGCACTGTGCTTACCATCAGGTGCAGTGTTTTCACTTTGCCTTGACAGGTAAAAAAATATATTTTTCGACTTGGTCTTAATCATTTGAGACAAATTGAATGGCGAAAGACAGAGAAATATGTTTTGTATCATTACCACATTTGACGCTATATTATTCGTTAATGATCTCTCCAATATCATTTAAACACTTTACCACATTTTAACCAGTATTATTTCTCAGCTGAAAGTTAAAAACTACGAGGGACTACGGTCCCACAACACCTAGACCCGAAACAAATACCAGTCTGTCACACTAACATTTGTCTCAGTGCGGGAATCGAACCCACGGTATAATCGTCACGGTCACGGTATCGAATATATTCTTGTTTCACTGTTGACTGCCTCGGTGGCACAGTTGTAATTACGCATACGTTACGACTGCTGAGCTGAGGTCTCGGGTTCGGTCCCCGGGTCGGGTAAAGTGATGTTGGATATTTCTATATAGAAATTCTCTATATCAGCCCGGAGTCTGGAATCTGTGCCCAGTATGGCGATAGGCTTGTCCCCTATCACATCATGGGACGGAAATTCGGCGAAAAGTGGGTGTACTGATTACGTCTCTGCCTACCCCTTCGGGGATTAAAGGCGTGAGTGAGTATTCTTGTTTCACTGGCTTTTGAACTTTTCATTTTTACAGAAGAAGCTGGCAAACTAGTCATCTGATGATATTTCAACATACAGACATATTGATATCAATTAGGAATATGAGTTTTTGAAAAAAGTTACTAAATTGACATTGAAGGGTAGAAATTTTACTTTACTTCTTCGAATTCCCGGGTACCGGAAAATCATGACATTCCCGGAAACTATCGGATTCCGCGAATGTAGAAACATATTTTAAACTTGACACCTCTATTGAAAATTAAGCAAATGAATAGTAAAAAATAATCACTTTCTTATACGCTAATTGTGTAATGTTTTTTTCTAGATTTCAGTATTAAAGATGAAAGATCCAAAGTGGTAGAGCCACGTTGTAGACATATTTGTCTACAGCATGAATAGGCCGGCTCGACCGGGGTAGTACCACTGTCTCACAGAAAACCGACGTAAAGTGACAGTTTACTGTCGCGTTTCGTATGGTAAGTGAGATATCCGGAGGCACAGATTCCCCCTTCCCTTCCCTAATCCCTATTCCTGTCCTTCAAGGCCGACAGCGCATACATGATATTTTCGGTATTGTGGATGTTCATGGGCGGTGGAGATCACTTAACATCAGGTGACCCACTGGCTCGTTTGTCGGACTATACTATAAAAAATAAGTGGTACAGAATATTTAGAATCCGGTGACATACTAGCTTGTTTGCAGGCCTCTAGTATAAAAAAACCCGGAATCTCCCGGAATTGACAATTAGAAGTACATCCCTAGAGTAGACCGCACGAATATAAATAAACGAAAGGATTTAAATTGAACACTACGTTGTGTCGATTCGGTTGTCTCTTATTTTGCGTATTTTTCAAAATGTTATTACAATCAAATAGGAAAAGTGTACAAATTATGACTCAAACGAAGAATGCAAGTCAATATGCAGTTAGGTAATTTATAATTTTTATTTAAACTAGCTGTTGCCCGCAGCTCCGCCCACGTGGTAATTATTATCTTAAGCTATTACATCTTTCTATGTATATTTTGCCATCCCATAGGAACCGTTCATATTTTCCGGGAAAAATATAGCTTATGTCATTCTCTTATCCCTAAACTACCACATGCAATAAATCATGTCTAACCTTGCTATGTGAAAAACATAAAACTATCCCGCGGGGACTGTACCTTAGAAAATCCTTTCGATTATTTAAAAAAAATATTTTATACAAACCTTGTCCTGGCAATAACGAATAAAATATAATATTATGCAATTTGATGCAATCGTTCGGAAGTTATGCGCGTACATACATTTCGCCGATTCATTTTTATTTATATAGATTTTCAAAGGTGAAATGTGAAAGCTATGTGAAGTCTACCAACCCGCATTAGCCAGCGTAGTGGACTTAGACCTAACACCTTTCATTAATGGAGGAGATCCTGACTGCCTCGGTGGCGCAGTTGTAATTGCGCATGCATTACGACTGATGTGCTGAGGTCTCGAGTTCGATCCCCAGGGTAAAGTAATACTGGGTTTTTCTACTTAGAATTTTCAGTGTTTGCCCGGAGTCTAGAATTTGTGCCCGGTATGGCGATAGGCTCGCCCCTTATCACGGTATGGGACCGAAATAATATCGGGAAAAGTGGATGTACTTGTTAGTGTTACTCCTCTCCTACCCCTTGGGGGAAAACAGGCGTGAGTGTATATGTATGCTGCTACATACATCCTGGCTAATACTGGAAAAATGTTTACAGGGCTGTTATTATTATATATTGTTAAATTTTCTATTATATGTCCACAAAAACAAAATATATATTTATTTATTAAGAAAAATAAACAGTTATAACCTACGACGTTCTTCACAGAATTCATAATTCTTACATTTTCAAACGTGAGAGAAAACCAACAAGAAAAGACAAATCTTACTTAAAATAAAATAACTCAAATAAACGAACAGTAACAATTAAGAGATAAAGCATTTGGAGGCTTAAGTATGTTGTACGTTATCTATCCTTGATATAGTTCGAAGCAAGTTTACCCGAAATGAATTAGGTGATGAAGCAAATAATTCGGAAAATAGATATTGTAAATTTTGGTCAGGCGACGAAGAGGTGCACTTCTACATTTGTGCGACAGCTGGGAATACCAAAAAGAGGTTTAGCGTGCACCTCACGTCTTATTACTGTCCTTGGGACAATCTAATACACTTTGTAAGTCATATCAACACAAGCAAGTCCGCCATTACACAGTTTGAAAAGAAACATAATTTTAAGGTAAGTTCGTATTGATTTTAAGCTCAACAATTTATAGAGGCGATGGAGGTGACTATAAGAAGCAGACGTATGGAAACACCGGTAATGCGTTCTACTAATATACTTCTCGTAGAAAGGATGCCATATATGGACGGCATATTCCATTTGACATAGCTGATAAGTCACTTATACAAGTGAATATAAATGATAGCACATCTAAAATCTCTAGAGGACCTCTCTCGAAAAGCTTAGAAAAGGCAGACAAAATAAGAGATAGGCCGGTAATTTTCCACATCTTGCTTGGAAACAGATTTGTGAACAGGCGTGATATTAGATCTCTCTCATAGGGAAATGTACCTTCAGACGCATATTTATTGGTATTACGAATATTAGGAAAAAAGGCAGGTAATACATCTGGTCCAGGACCTTTTAAAAATATCAAGAGGGTTTAAGTGTTTTAAAATGTTATCGATACAAAGATTAATACTACTCTGTATAATATTAATAATACAGTTGTCAGCGTAATTATTGGAGGCGGTGCAATCGCTGTTATGCGTTGACATCTCATCAACAGATAGATTTTTTTTGAAAACATGTTGTAAATATTATGTGGATTACTAGAGGTTTGATTTGTCTTATTCATGGTTGAACGGAAACCAGTATTAGGTTTATGGTTCGATACGTAACGCCATAAGTAATTTACATCTTCTCTTATTTTGTCTTCTCCGGTGCGGATAAATTTAACATATTTTTTTCTATATTTTAGCTGGAACCGTTTTCGAAGAAATGAGAATTGTTCATAATCGGATAGATTATAGTAAGTTTTCCATTTAACACAAGATTTGATCTTATTGTTGCAAATGTGTATAAGTTTTTTTTTAATAGTATAGTCCGACAAACGAGCCAGTGGGTCACCTGATGTTAAGTGATCTCCACCGCCCATGAACATCCACAATACCGAAAGTATCATGTATGCGCTGGCGGCCTTAAAGGACAGGAATAAGGATTAGGGAAGGGAAGGGGGAATCTGGGCCTCCGGATATCTCACTTACCATACGAAACGCGACAGTAAACTGTCACTTTACGTTGGTTTTCTGTGAGATAGTGGTACTTCCCCGGTCGAGCCGGCCCATTCATGCTGTAGACAAATATGTCTTCAGCGTGGCTCTACCACTTCCAAAGTGATTTTGGAAACCAAAACGGAAATGTAGTTGACCGAGAATTAAATAAGGGAGTGTGTTGTTTTATAATATAGAAGATATCATCGTATAACTTAACTACAGCTGTCGCAGCTACTAGATAGACTAGACTAGATATTATGTTACCTAAGGAACCGCACCAATCTATTTTAGTAAGATCTTTATTAATCTGTTCATAATTTTGTTTATAGAAATTATTTTGTTTCACTTTTGTCGGTTTTAGTATATTATGATAACAATTACTTTACAGAATAGTAGCAAAAGGCGGATGATAATCATCTAATGGTAACAAAGGAACCGATATCGTGGTAACACGTAGACTGTATTGAGTAATAAGTCAAGGATACGCCGTTTGCAGTTCTTATAAATATTGTATTGTGATGCATCAAGGTATCGCCATGAAGTTTGCCAAATATTTGCTAGAGATTGATTTATTACCGTTATAACTTAACGCATAAGGGTTCATACCGATCGAAAGTCAATATCCGGGAAATTATAATCTCCAAAGGTGTAAAACGATCCGATATCCGCTTTTTCTATCGCACTTTCTATTATTTCAAAGTGAGAATTATAAACTGCTACAGGGCATTTATGTGGAATATAGGCAGCACTATTGCAACATTTATGACGACCGTTTCCCGGCAGATGTTTTTTATATCCTGGCACGACAAAGTGAACTGCGCGATGGTAAGCGCAGTGCGGTCCAATTAAATTACCTGATATATTACTATTATAAATATAATAATACGGTATGCATAATAAAATACAAAGGTAAATAAAAAAAAGGCTTCCTTGGCAGTTGGGTAAAAATAAGATATAATAAATAAGGATAAAATGGAAAAATTTATCAAGCGAGCTGTAGAAACAAAAAAAGTTGGCGGTATTGAATAACCTTTGTGTTGCAAATTACCTTTAAAGAGTAAGAAAACACCACCACGTCAGAAGACGTGGTACGGTCAGACCAGGTGCGGATCCAGTCTTTAAAAAAGGTTGTGGTCATGGCCACCCGAAAATCGGCAATGTAGGAGCCTTTTTTATACTGGCACGGCAAAGTGACCACACTGCACCTGATGGTAAGGGCAGTGTGGTCCAATTAGAGTCGACACTAAAACTTGCTCATGTTCGATATAGTGTATTTCTACAAAGCAGATGTTTATAAAATATGGTGCTGGTGGTAGGATATTCATATCCGCCCGGATATTGACCACCATACACAGGGTGAAAAACCCGCCATAGTGGCACACACAAGTGTGTCGCGTTCCGATATCAATCTGTGTACATCCGGTTTATGTCGGGTAGAGTGAGGGTACGATATTTGGCCGTTTTGCGGCTTTCTGAGTACTCTGACACTAGACCCTTGACCGCTTCTTCACCTTCTTGCCCATGGCGTAGTGTGAAGAAGCAGGCCGGCATGATTGTGTTGGGTAGTGGGGGATAGATTGGCTCTCGCTACTCTATACTCTCTTACCATCGGCACTGCGCATACCATCAGGTGCAATCACACTTTGCCGTGCCAGGATAAAAAAAAAATCGCACTGACCAAAATTTAATACGGTGTATAATTTGACGTGGGCAAAGATGTGGGGCAAACACTGTTAATAAACCTGTAAAATGTTAGTTTGTTCGCTCACAATTCGTTGTTTTTTTATTAAGGCATCGGATATAATTTTATCAGCCTATCTATCTCAATAGAGGGTGAAAGTGACGTCACAAGTCTATTAGGGTTGTGGGCATGCCCATCGTGCCCACAACGGTGGATCTGCGCTTCAGTCAGATATGATCAGCTCAAAGCAAAGTCAAATAAAAAGTAAATAATTTATGTTTGAGATTTTACCACTTTAAAACGGTTCCCACACATTGTAATTTTTTGTGCCAGTATTTATTTATATTTAAATGAAATTTGTATGTCTGTTGCCTATAAATTCTCAATCTATGGAAGTCCAAACTAGTTTGCATTTATTACAATGTAATATTCTTATTCTATAATGAGAATGGGATATAGATATGTAAATAATATAGTTAGGGTACGACCCATTTATTAAATATACCGAGGGTGTTTCATAAATATCCGTGGGTGGATTGTGAGGGTAAGACCCATTTATTAAACATACTGAGGGTATTTCATAAATATCTGTGGGTAGATTGATAATAACCAATGGAGTGGGGGTAAAGGTTTGCTTTTAAAGGAGCGCTAGGGCGCTCTAGAGCACAGTCCGTTCTGGGACTGTCTACTGTACGGACGTATGGTGAGCAGCAGCCCCCATCGTCCTATATCACTATTGGTCTGGTGGCAGTTCAGCATAGAGCGTTATGCTGTCCGTGCGCACTTGTGACTAATCGGTATTTGGTACATCTTGACATGGAGTTATTAACGGTGGGCACTGAACTATGATCATTAAAATTGATCAATATAGTTGCGATCATCATTTATGTGCCATTTAAGGTATCCAGCTTAAATTCTGAACTCTGCAGTGTTTCTAAATATATATTATTATTATCATTATCACTATTGTACAAACGAGTGTAAAATGTGAAATATAAACATAAAAATATATCATACAAGAAAATTGCCTTGAATCTTACAACTCTAAAATACATTCTGTTTCCAATATTAGAATATGCCCTTATAACAGAGTAATTTTTTTATTATTATTATTTAAATCAATATTCGTTACCTAATACTCATTGTAGGAATTTTATCGTAAAATAGATGTTAGAAATCATTAAAAATCTGTTGAAAGGAATTGTCAAATGACAGAAAAGGAAGATGTGACTCGTGACGTCATCGCCCAGAGCGGCCTTGACGGTGAAGGCGTGCAAGAGAGAAAGTTGACATATACAGTAATAAAGAACGTATTTTTCCAGTACGCATCCATTCTTGCTCGTACCAATACAACAATTAAAATTGCCTTATCTTTTAATCAATTTTGATTGATTAAATGAAAAAAAAAATGGCAAATTTTCTATAAACATAAAAGAAAATAAATAATACTACTAGCCCTGTATTAAACATTGTCCCACTGCTGGGCACGGGCCTCCTCTACTAATGAGAGGGGTTAGGCCTTAATCTACCACGCTGGCCTAATGCGGGTTGGCAGACTTCTCATACCTTCACTGCCCTTAAGCAGGTTTGCATCGCGCACTTGGCCCTTGGCTGTGAACACAGTGAATCCTCTCAAACCTATTCAACCAAAAAAAAACTTGGTGAAAAAGAAAAAAGGGCAAAAAGTTTTTTTTTTATCCTGGCACGGCAATGTGACCGCACTGTACCTGATGGTAAGCGCAGTGCGGTCCAAATAGAGTACTGAGTAGCGAGAGACGATCTATCCCCGCTACTCAACACACTCATGCCAGCCTGCTTCTTCACACTACGCCATGAGCAAGAAGGTGAAGAAGGGGTCGAGGGTCTAGTGTCAGAGTACTAAGAAGGCCGCAAAATGGCCATTGTACCCCAACTCCAGACCCCCGACAAAAACCGGATGTACACTGGCTGATCCCGGAACGCGACACACTTGCGTGGCTATTGGCGTATTGGCGTGGCGTTGCTATGGCGGGTTTTTCGCCCTGTGTACGGTGGTCGCTATCCGGGCGGATATGAATATCCTACCACCAGCTAAAGTATACACCAGCGGCGCTCCTTTCCACGCAAGTGGACTTTTGCAACATCAGGGGCTTTCACACAAATCTTAGCGCAGTCCACCACCACCTCGAGACTGCGCAGCCGACGTTATTATTTTTAACGGAGACGCAGATATCCTGCCCGGCCGATACGTCATACTTACTGTATCCCGGATACAAAATCGAATGCCAATTTCGAAGACATGCCGGTGTATGTATGTGTGTATGTCCGGGAGGATGTATGCTGTCGCCGACTTCACCAGTTTGAAGACAGTGACCTGTCAGTATTATGGGTGCGTGTGGACTACGGTGACCACACCCGTGTCTACGGGTGCCTATACAGGTCTCACAGCGGTGACATGAACACGACTCAGTTATTCGAGCGCCTGAAATTGACGACTGATAAAGTCTTCGAGCAATACCCCTCCGCGGAGTTAGTGATTTTAGGAGATTTTAATGCTCACCACGTAGAGTGGCTTAATTCTCGGTCCACTGACTACGCGGGGAGGGTTGCTCACGAATTCGCTCTGTCTTATGGATTCTCACAACTGGTACATTCTCCAATGAGAATACCAGATATCGAGGACCATACGAGCTCTTTACTGCACCTTCTGCTGACCACACGTCCGGACGGATATACCATCTCAGTGGATGCACCACTCGGCTCGTCCGACCACTGTCTCGTCCGGACCCAAGTCTCATGCGCGCAGTCCAATCCACCTCGGCCTAAAAGCATGCGTCGCTTGTGGCAGTATAAGTCAGCAGATTGGGATGGATTGCGTGAATTCTATGCGTCGTACCCGCGGAGGCAGCTCTGTTTCACATCAGAAGATCCTGACTCCTGCGCAGCCGCTGTCGCTGAGACGATCCTAGTGGGGATGGAATGCTTTATTCCAAACTCACTAGTAGCTGTGGGGGCAAAAAAAACGACCGTGGTTTAATCGGTCCTGCAAGGAAGCTAGATTCCTCAAGCAAGCCGCATACAGGGCTTGGACCACGGCTCGAACAAATGAGGATCCAAACACATCTGATGTGAAACGCAAATTAAATGCTGCTTCGAGGTCCAGTAAAAGAAAAATTGCCAGAGCTAAATTCAACTTCATCGGCAGAATTGGTGAGAAGCTTGTTGGCTACCCCTCTGGGAGTCGCGCCTTCTGGTCACTCGCCAAAGCTGCTGAGAAAAACTTTTGCCAGTCGTCATTACCACCACTGAAATATGTCGATGGTAACTTAGCCCACAGTACTGAAGAGAAAGCCGATTTACTAGGTACTCTCTTTGCCTCGAACTCGACATTGAACGATGACGGAAGCGCCGTACCGCCTACCATCCCGTGGTGCGGACACTCCATGCCGGAAATTAAAATTTCACAAATGGAAGTCCGGCGGGAGCTACTCCATTTAGACGTTCATAAGTCAAGCAGGCCAGACGGCATACCAGCAGTGGTAATTAAACAGTGCACTCCTGAGGTGTGTCCTGTGCTAACACGTCTTTTCGCGCTTTCATACCACAGTAGACAAGTTCCGTCTTCGTGGAAGACTGCCCATGTGCACCCAGTGCCTAAGAAGGGCTATAGATCAGATCCATCGATTTACAGGCCTATTGCTATAATCTCCCTTCTCTCTAAGGTGATGGAGCGTGTGATTAATACTCAGCTCCTAAGATACCTAGAGGAGCACCAGTTGATCAACGATCGTCAATATGGCTTTCGCCATAATCGCTCAACTGGTGATCTTCTGGTGTATCTCACACACCGATGGGCTTCAGCCATAGAGAGTCAAGGTGAGGCATTGGCAGTAAGCCTAGATATAGCGAAGGCGTTCGATCGGGTCTGGCATCGGGGTCTTCTATAGAAGTTGCCTTCGTACGGACTGCCCGAGGGTTTGTGCAAGTGGGTTGCTAGCTTTCTGTCCAGCAGATGCATAAAAGCCGTAGTAGATGGTAACTGCTCCGAAAGCATGGACATAAATGCTGGCGTCCCACAAGGCTCCGTTCTATCTCCGACGCTGTTTCTGCTGCATATTAATGATATGCTGTCTATTGACAGCATTCATTGCTATGCGGACGACAGCACCGGAGATGCACTTTACACGGGCCGTGCAAACATCCCTCGTACCGTTGTGGAAGAAAGTCGCGAACAACTTGTGTCGGAAATCGAGAGCACTTTATCCAAAGCTTCCGATTGGGGTCGGGATAATATAGTCAAATTCAACCCCTCTAAGACACAAGTTTGCGCGTTCACCGCTAAGAAAACCCCATTCATTGTGGCCCCACAATTCCAGGACACACCCATTAACGTCTCGAAGAGTATTGGGATCCTTGGCGTCAACATCTCTAGCGACGTTCAGTTCCGAAGTCACTTAGAAGACAAGGTCAAGCTGGCGTCTAAAAAACTCGGTGTGCTAAACAGAGCGAAGAGGTACTACACTCCGGGGCAAAGACTGCTATTATACAAATCGCAAGTCCGGCCCCATATGGAGTACTGCTGTCATCTCTGGGCGGGAGCACCTCAATACCAGCTTGGTCCTTTTGACTCGGTTCAAAGAAGAGCTGTGAGAATCGTTGACGATCCCAAACTCACAAACGGTATCGAGCCTCTAAGTCTAAGGAGAGACATAGCCTCCTTAATAATCTTCTTCTATACTTATAATAAATCTGTAGAGAGGTCAATTCTATACATGAAATATATTTCCAAATAACTATCAGCGGGGGTGATTAGTGATCGATACTGACGCCAAAAATGCAATCAGTAAAATTTTTGTCTGTCTGTCTGTCTGTCTGTATGTTCGTTATAGAAACAAAAACCACTCGACGGATTTCAACAAAACTTGGTACAATTGTTCTTCATACTCCTGGGCAGGTTATAGTATACTTTTCATCACGCTACGATCAATAGGAGCAGAGCAGTGAAGGGAAATGTTGGGAAAACAGGAGAACTTACTCCATTTTTTAAGTTAAAGCTACACAGAAATCATGTATGACGGAAATGTTCTCCTTAAAATTATATAAAAAATATTCCACGACAGCAAATGTCTATATTTTATGGTTGACTCACAATAACACGTGTAACTCCCGATAGCTTAGCAGTTCAGAGATTTCCGATTATATTTGTCTACTCTTACGTTTATAACACTCTCAATCATCCCAATTAATAAATGTTAACATTATTACCTATTTAATTTAACCAAAGTTATACATGAAATACGTATATTTTGTGTAACCGTCGCGTCGGGTCGCCGCGGGAGGCTACTAGGCAGATGCTAGATGGATGTAATAGCGTAATATGCCTCCATGGATAGTTTGCTTTTTCTCTCAAAACCAACTTCCACGCGGGCGGAGCTGCGGGCAAAAGCTAGTAATAATAATATAACACTTGTGTGCGTTCTACCGTTTGTATAATGGGTTGTGTTCCGAGGAATTGTTTGACATGATGCCCACGGCCACTTTCTACCATCGCACCGCTCGCCATCGACAGGGAGTTCATCCTCACACTTTGGAACCTAAATGGTCGCGCACAGCACGGTTTCAGAGGAATTTCCTCCCGCGAACGCTCCGAATGTGGAATGAGCTCCCTGCCAAGGTTTTCGAAGGGGACTACAGTATGGGGTTCTTCAAGAAGGGAGTAAATAGGTTTTTGAAGGGTCGGCAACGCGCATGTGATACTCCTGGTGTTGCAGGCGTCCATAGGCTACGGTAACCGCTTACCATCAGGCGGGCCGTAAGCTTGTTTGCCACCAACGTGGTGTAAAAAAAAAACCTTTGAAAAATTCTCAGATATACAGGTTTCCTCATTATGTTTTCCTTCACCGTTAAAGCAAGCGATAATTAACATTTTAATATCCACATAACTTTAGAAAAGTCAGAGGTGTATGCCACTTGGGTTTCGAACCTACGACTTTCGTCTTGGCAGTCCGTACCACAACCAACTAGGCTATCGCTGCTGTCTTTCTATCTAAAAGAAAATGGATTTTAAAATTTGAAAAAAGTGAGAAAATTTGTGGCATTGTTGTATAAAGTAAAAATTATCTAATATTATTTGGTGTTATTTTTTTCTGGTACGGCAAAGTGACCAAACTACATCTGATGCGCAGTGCCATCCGGGTAGAGTATCAAGTAGCAAGAGACAACCGTCCCTTGCTACTCGACACAATCTTGCGGGTGAGCTGCTGTTATTATTAGATATATTTTTAAATCTATATTTGGTGTAAATTTTATTCTTCTTTGGCAAAACGTGTAGAAGTCGTTAGAAATTGCATTTAAAAATTAATTTAAAATTCGTTTCGCGCAGGTGCATATTAGTATTTAAAAGATCATCAAATTAAACTGAATCGCACTGGAATTCAATTTTGAACTTTACTGTTCAAGAAATTGAGTGATGAGAGAATGGATAGAGGCCATTTAGAGTAAACCTTAATTGACGATATTATAGGAATAATATTTTCAATATATGTGAGTGAAGCCATCAGTACCAATTTGTATGTGTTGGTATAAAAGGATTCCGCTTCGGACATTTTTAATATAAATCAGTTGTATTGAACAAATATTTTGTGTGAGAATAACATTTTTGTTTCAAACTTAAAATCATTAAAAATACTGACAACAATTTTTTTATAATTGCCAAAGTGTTCATAATAAAACAATGTTTTCATAAACAATAATAATTTACTTCATTCATGTTCATGTAAATATTTACATTATAAAGGCAAATAAAAAAAAACAAATATTTAATTTTTAATTGTTACTTAACCTTTTAATTTTAAAACAGACATCAATTTACAATCTGATTTTTTGCAAAGAGCATTTCGTAATTTGCCAAATAAATAAACATTGTAATAACTTCAATGTCGTGCTATGTTAATCACTATAAAAGAAACCATTGTAAAGTGTTGTTGATAGAGTAAAATGTCATTCGTCATGCAACCAGCGATCAATTGCTTGTTGACACACAACAAAGTTGCGTTCAAAAGTGTTACAAGTTGTAGAAGATTATACTCGGATTTTTTGACGTAAGTAGCCTTTGTAATCATTAAGGGCTGTGAATTGTGCCCAGAAGTCTGAAATAAGGGTTTTATTAATTTATTTTTGATTTACCACCGTTTTGTATATGTACATTGCCTAATAAAAACACAGAACAGTTAAACACAGCATGATCTTATATATAATAAATGCTTAAAAAAACAAATTTTGGTGGTGGTAGGATATTCGTATCCGCCCGGATAGCGACCACCGTACACAGGGTGTAAAACCCGCCATAGTGGCACACGCAAGTGTGTCGCGTTCCGGGATTCGATTCCGGGCCATTGTACATCCGGTTTTTTTCTCGAGGGTCAAGAGTTGGGGTACAATGTTTGGCCATTTTTGCGGCCTTCTGAGTACTCTGACAATAGACCCTCGACCGCTTCTTCACCTTTTTGCCCATGGCGGAGTGTGAAGAAGCAGGCTGGCATGATTGTGTTTAGTAGCAGGGGATAGAATGTCTCTCGTTACTCGATACTCTAATTGGACCGCACTGCGCTTACCATCAGGTGTAGTGCGATCACTTTGCCGTGCCAGGATAAAAAAATCTAATAAATAACAAAATTAAAAAGTTATTAATAAAAAAATTATATTCAATATAAAAGAAAGAAATAAGCACATTGAACGGATACATTCAAGTGTTATGCGACAGTTTTGCGGAGCTTATTTATTCTATACTAGTCTGGCAGGACTTATGCCGAACAATTTATTTCGAAGTCTGTAACCAATGATCCCTCAGGAATTGTGTGGTTAGGGGGATGACCCATTATTTGTAAAGCTTAATATATTTAGAAAAACGATAAAATAAATTATTGGAATAAAACTAATTTTATTATTGTCACGGGGTGACCATGAAGTCTGTGAAATTTTTGAAACATCCGGACTAAAAAGTAAATATAATCCGCGATGAAATCCGTAAAATTATTTTAATTTCAATGTGTATATTCACTAAACATAAGAGACCATTCTACAATAAATCCTTATTTAAATGTTTTGTTCAATAATTACATCTGATAGGTACCGCTCTAAAAAAAGTTATTATTGCCAATGATGACTTCATATGTTTATTATGAGACAGCCTCTGTAGCGCAGTGGGCGAGTAGTGAACTGAGAGGCCGTAGGCTCGATTCCCGCACAGAGACAAATGTTTGTGTGACAGCCAGATATCTCTTCCGGGTCTGGGTATTGTGGAACCGTAGTCCCTCGTAGTTATTGATAGGTACCTACGAATCAGGTTTTACCTAGTGTACTTATTATTATGTACCATTATCAAACTAATATTTATTCATCTTTTTAATTAAAAATAATAATGTAATAATCTGAAACGAAATTTAGGTAGAAGCGACAGCCAAGTTGAAAGTGATACGGAATCCCAAGACGAAAGAGGCGGCTTCGAAACCAGCCCAAATGGCGTACACCTCTGACATTTTAAAGTTAATTATAGCTTGCTTTGAAGGCGAAGAAAAAAAATTGTGGGGATACCTATATAATTAAGCCTTAGCATTCTAAAGAAGAATTTAAAATGTATGATGTCTACAACCGCTTTAAATCAGTGAGCTGATCATCATGTTCGGCTCTGCCTGATCATGTTGATCCTGGCTAAACAGGAATTACAATTGCGGGTGTGTGGGCGGGATAGTCTCTAATACTTAATCCCTCATTGGTAGAGAAGAATTACATTCCTTCCTATGAGATCGCAGGCAAGGACTTTGAGGCTCCTGGTTCAATCTTGCATATCGGCGCGCCGATGCTGTTTGAAAGAAACACGCGGCGTATGGCGCTTGGATCGGGGGTCGCGCTACGAAGAATCCCGATCTTAGCTCCCTCAAAGCAGCATAAAACCGTGCTGTCAAGTTTTTTTTTATGCTGGCACGGGAAAGTTACACTGCACCTGATGGTGAGCGCAGTGTCGTCCAAATAGAGTATCAAGTAGCGAGAGATAGTCTATCCCTCGCTACTCAACACAATCATGCCGGCCTGCTGTTTAGCTTCCTCACACTACGCCTAAAGGACCCAGGATCATAGGAAGGAGGGAACACGGTAGCTGGCAAACTGTTCCACAGCTTGATGGTGCGGCAAAAATACGAATTTGCAAACCTCTTGGTTCGGGCCGTGGTAGTAGACACCACGCAGCTGTGGCTCCGCAAGCCAGTACGCGTGGTTCTGGTGTGGAAGGGAGAGGATGGGATAAGATCAAACAATTCTTCAGAGCATTCGCCATGATACAGACGGTAGAACACGCTAAGCACGGAGATATCCCTTCACAGCTGTAGCGGATCCAGGCTGTTTGTCGCGTCTGCATCATTCACAATGCGGATGGCCCGCCGATACAGCCTGCAACCCATCCAAGGCATCGAGTAGGTACTTAGCGGAACCGTCCCAGTGATGCGAGCAGTATTCCATTCCCGGCCGCACCTGTGCTTTATATAAGCGGTAGAGCTGACCGGGCGTAAAAAACCGCCGCACCCTGTTCAGGATTCCGACCCTGCGTGAAGTAGTGGATATTACGCCCTCGATGTAAGTCCTTGGATTAAGACCACAGCGGATATCCATACCTAGGATACTAAGGTCATTCCGCATTGCGAGTGGAACACCCTGAAGAACGGGGATGGGAGAAAACGGAGACTTCTTGCACGAGGACGCGTACACCTGGGTTTTCTTGGCATTAAACTCAACCCGGTTACGCACCGCTGTAGAACCTACTCTCTTATTTTGCCTGTTCTTCTTATTCTGTCATGGAGTTATGGGAGGGAGAGGTGAAGAAGCGGTCAAGGGTCTAGTGTCAGAGTAGTCAGAAGGCCGCAACAAGCGCCGATGCACTAAAAGAGTCGAGAGGAGGTGAGCTGATCCGCCGGACGGAAGGGCCCCCGTACCCTCCCGGGATAGGCCGCCGGGACCCAACATCCGGTCAGCAATCGGCACGACGGACCAACCCATGATTATGCGCGGCATGGTGGGGCAGCCTCTCGTGGTGGTTAGCCACGATTGGGCCCCGGTACTGTACCGCGGGCGGCCAGCGGTACAACCGTTTCTACAGGTCTCCCAGGCCGACGGATCAACACGCCTCCAACCGACTGTGAACCGGCTTATCGAGTATAAGCAACACAGCCAAAAATCGTACCCCAACTCTAGCCCCTCGACGATAACCGGACATACACTGGCTGATCCCGGAACGCAACTTGCGTGTGCCACTATGGCGGGTTTTTCGCCCTGTGTACGGTGGTCTCTATTCAGGCGGATACGAATATCCTACCACCGGCAAATGTCATGGTGTATGTTTTTTTTTTGGAGTGGGGAACACCCCCCACTGCTCCCTCTGATATTTGTCAGAGACTTTGTTATCACCTGTATTTAATCAACATACTTTTATTTAAAAAACGTTATACAAAAAAGGTTAAAAAGTTTTACATTTTTGTGTTTACCGATATAAATGTATCTATTTCTAAATCTCTATTTGAATATTTCAAATTGGCCCGACAACTACGTACCTAATAATTTAAAAAGATTCTGCAGATTTTCCTTAAGAGTGTATTTTCCTTATTGTAACAGACTTACGATCATACTTGCTGCTTGCATTGATACATCTTCGGTTACGTCTCTTTTTTGCATTTTATTTGGTATAGCACGTCTTTTACTTTAGACATCACTTAGAAATTATGGCGTATGTTAGAGCGGATACCGAGTGTCTCTAGGATTGGATTTGTTTTGGCCAATCAATCGACAAGCAGTCGTGCTTATTGAAGTTTGGCTGAGGCCGTCCAATCAAACTGTCGCCCTTAACTGCCGCCGCTGAGATACATAAATGGAACACTAGCCCACAGCTCGCAAGAGAAGGCCGATTTACTGGCAGATCTCTTCGATTCTAATTCGAGACTCGAGGATTGCAATGCTCATTTACCACCTACGCTGCCCGGTTGCGGTCACACAATGCCAAATGGCAAATTCCACTTTGCGCTGCAAGTAAAATCCGTCGCATTTCTAGCAAGTGATAATTAATGCCGTAACATTAGAACATCCATACTGGGTGGTGTGGGAATCGAACCCACGGCCTCTCGTTTCACAGCCGGCTACTCGCCTACTGCGCCTATAACTAAGTATTAAATATTTGTATACGTTTATTCCTATTTAATACATTAAATGTTACTGAATACAATGTATCCTCGAGTAAGGAGGTAGGCTATCGCTTGCTTTAAACGGTGAAGGAAAACATCGCGAGGAAACTTGCGTATCTGAGGATTCTTATACGAATTTCGAAGGTATGTGAAGTCTACCAACCCGCATTAGGCCAGCGTGGTGGACTAAGGCCTAACCCCTCTCATTAGTATAGGAGGCCGGTGCCCAGCAGCGGGACAATGTTTAATACAGGGCTAGTATTATTTATTATTTAAGGGCTAAAAACGGCGCTGGTTTTAATTCAAGAATTGTGTACAGTTTTTAGCCAGACCGGTATTATTGACCCTGAAGAGTCTAAAGGTCTTATTGGTCGACGTTTCGATAGGATTTTAATACCAGTGTAGTCAGGTGTAGGCATTGACGTGACGAGGTAAATTACATTGACATTTCATGGTGTGAAATATATTATGTAAGTTATTTGCCATAATTTTATACATATAATACAGAATTAATATTAATAGTGTAAATATATTGTAAAAAAACAGTGTAATAATGTGTGCATTACGTTCGCGAAGGAAATTATGTTCTATGTGGTATGTTTTAGAATTATTTTTGCGTTATACGTAATATAATTAAAACAAGTTTTGTTTTTATTTTTATGTATATAACACGGGTGCAAATTTAAAACTATATGCACTCACGCCTGTAATCCCCGAAGGGGTAGGCAGGGGTGTAATCGGTATAGGTATCCACTTTTCGCCGAATTTATTACGGTCCCGTAATGTGATAGGGGGCGAACCTATCGCCATACCGGTCACAGTTCCAGACTCCGAACTGATACTGAGTATTTCTAAATAGAAAAACCCAATATCACTTCACCCGACCCGGGATCGAACCCGAGACCTCAGCACAGCAGTCGCAACGCAAGCGCAATTACAACAGAGCCACCGAGGCAGGCAAATTAAAAAAAATGCGAACTGCTTAATAGTGTTAGGAATATGTTTATTTAAAAATATCAAAGTGGCTTAGAAAATAATTGTGGATAAATTTATAATTTAGACTCAGTGGGGTGAAGATTTGCAATAAAAGAGAGCGTCTTAGCGTTCCGGAGGACAGTTCACTCGTAGTTACTTTAGCAGCTGAGTCAGTGTGTAATCAAATTACATCAGGTGGACCTACCGAGATCAGTCTTGAGATCACTAGATCTCTAGTGCGATCTCAGGATTCTTATTAGGAAGCCGTATTTAGTACACCCTGACTTGGGGCTGTTAACGTTAAGCACTAACTAAGTCCACCCCGTGACCACGAAGACCGTAAAGCCTTCGACCGTAAGATCTTGAAACGTCGAGTTAAAAAAGTAAAATGAACCGCGATAAAATTTATGTGTAATTATTCGCGTAATATAAGAAACCATTATGTTAAGCACTCAGTTGTGTAACAGTGACCATTAAATCAATCATTAAGTGTACTTGTGTCTTTTATAATAACTTATCTCACACAACCCACAGTTGTATTTCTAACAATAGGAAGAAACTATATATTTATTTTATTCTGGCACGGCAAAGTGCCCAACCACACGGCACCTGATTGTAAGCGCAGTGTCGTCCAGTTAGAGTATCAAATAGCGAGAAACAATCTATGCCTCGCTACTTAAGACTATCATGCTGGCCTGTGTAGCTTCTTCACACTACGCTATGGGGCAAGGAGGTGAAGAATCGGTGAAGGGTAATCAGAAGGCCGCAACACGGCCAAACAACATATTGGCAATTATAATCTATATTGAATGTCCAAGGTCACTGACATGTTTATTTGGATAAGTATTTAATACTGAATTCGATAAGTCTTAATAACGTACAATTATTAATAGAAATAAAAATTATTACTGTGAGTCAACCGTCGAAGATAGAGATTTGCTACCGACGAGTTTTCTCTAGGACCTTTGAAAAACTACAATTCTTTACTACATTATTTTGATGTACATCTTGTGTCTTAAGTTGTCTTAACCTACGTAAGCCATGAAAGTAATTTTTTGGCGCTTGTTTCCGAAATTTCTATACATAGTATAAAATTAATAATAGAATCTGTCATTCCGTTTATTCCGTCCTTCTAAACCACGCAACGGATTTTGAATATATATAATACTAGCGGGCCCGGCAGACGTCGTCCTGCCCGTAAAAGCAGCGCCACACCGACTGCAGCGCCATCTGCCGGGCTAATTTGTGAATCTAAATCATCCAAGGCGCCACCCAAACGCATACAAAAAAGTTCATTCAAATCGGTCCAGCCGTTTATTAGGAGTTCAGTGACATACTCACGTACAGTAGAATTATATATATGTCGGATTATCATTAATACGGACACTGAATTGAACTTGCAAAAAAGTTTTTTAACTCATAAAAAGTACACCGACTTCAATAAAAAACAAATTATGTGTCACTATAAAATTTGTTTTTCCTTGATTTTTCTGAGATCCCATCATCAGATCCTGACTTGGTGCCAATGGGACCACCTGGGAAGTATATCCTTTTAAACAAAAAAAGTATTTCTCGAATCGGTCCAGGCGTCTTCGAGTTATCGGGTAACATAAATAAAAAAAAAGATTCCGATGAATTGTTAACCTCCTCCTTTTTTGAAGTCGGTTAAATAGCTTTAATTATTGTAATCTGCGTAGCCTAGCGATAGGCTAGAGTAGCAGCGATAGCTTAGTTGATTGCGGTTCGGACTGCCAAGAGGAAAGTCGTATGTTCGGAACCCAAGTGGCATACACCTCTGACTTTTCTAAAAGTTATGTGTGTATTTAAATATTAATTATCGCTTGCTTTAACAGTGAAGGAAAACATCGTGAGGAAACCTGCATATCTGAGAATTCTTATACGAATTTTGAAGGTATGTGAAGCCTGCCAACCCGCTAGCCTGGTGGACTAAGGCCTAACCCCTCTCATTAGTAGAGGAGGCCCGTGCCCAGCAGTGGGACAGTGTTTAATACAGGGCTAGTATTATTATTTATTGTAATCTGTGGGTACCGTCATTTGTTTTGCTATTTTGAAGGTAGTTTATCGAGTGATCTCACTCGTAGAGGAGTGGTCACAACAAAAATCACAATATAAAAGAGCACATCGTCTTTGGTGCCGCATTCGTAAATAATCATTGAAACAGTTAGTAACTTGTCGGTCGTAATGCCGAAATACTGTTTAACTAGTAAGTTAACGTGATGTGAAAGTGTTATTGTGTACCGCATATTGTAACGTAAACTGTGATGTGTGTAAAAGAGCAACCATGGGGTTTCTTGCCAGCTCTTCCCCTGGATTGCATCCTGGATTGGACTGCATTCCGAACTGGTGGTAGTTTATTAAACTCTGAAGTGTTAATGTCGCGTTTTTCTACCGAACTATCGTACGCTTTGCATCCTGACCATATCTGGAGGTCGGAGAGGGACGTGTAAGCCCTCTCACAACCTCGGCCTGTGGACATGCCTCCGACATATATATAAAGATATGTATATTTATACATATACATATTTATACGTACATACATATACACTCACGCCTGTAATCCCCAAAAGGGTAGGCAGAGGTGTACACTAGTACAACCCACTTTTCGCCGAATTTCGGTCCCATAATGTGATAGGGGGCGATCCTATCGCCATACCGGGCACAGATTCCAGACTCCGGACTAATATTGAGAATTTCTAGATCTAAAATATCACTTTACCCGACCCGGGGATCGAACCCGAGACCTCAGCACAGCAGACGTAACGCATGCGCAATTACAACTGCTCCACCGAGGCAGCCAAGCATATTTATTTATACATACTAACTAAAATTTCGTATGTGTAAATAATGAAGATAATATATTTTATTCTTATTCATAGCGCGACTTCATTTTAAACTATGTATAGATAAAAAGTGTAGAACTTTTCTTTAAAAAATGTACTTTTGAAGAGGCATTTAAATTGATACTTTTGTTACAAAACTATATTTTTGGCTATAAAAAAATATCAGTTTCATATATTCGTCACATAAAAACTTAATTATACAGTGTCATTTTAACATTGCGTTACTAAATGGAACCACATATTCGTTGTGACCTCTGCTAATATCGTACATTATTAAATTATTCCTGAATAATGAATAGTTACGCAAAAAATCCCGATATTTATTTATTGTTTTTTGATCACGCTGTGTTTTAGCGCGCTTAACTTTATTGCATGAACTACAATACAACTGACGATATTATCACAGAACCTATAGGGTTAAGAAGGTCAGCTCACAAATGAACTCTCAATACGTTCACTGACATTGTTGCAGCAGTTCATTGGGACGTGGAATTTGAAATAAGATACCCAAATTACTACAAAACGCTCCCTATCCTCCAACCAATACGTGATAATAAAACAACATAAAAAAATATAATGGTTTCTTATGTTTACGCGAATATAATACATTAGATGTTGCTCGCGGCTCCGCCCGCGTGGAGGTTATTTTTGGAAGAAGAGGTATACAATCCATGGATGCATCTTAAGCTATTTAAACTTAATGGTTTCTTATGTTTACGCGAATATTACACATTAAAATGAAACTAATTTTACGGATTCTATCCCGGTTTATTTTTTTTTTAACCCGACGTTTCAAAAGCTTTACATGCTTCCTAGTCACTCCGCCCCTGAAAAAAAAAATCATTTCAATCAAATAAAATTAAAAAATCGTCACGTAAATGTATACAACAGATATTAAGTATTTTGTCTGTGCTGTTTTTAAAGAAAATTATTCATTTCGTAAATTATAAACATTGTTTTCGTTAATAAATTAGTATTCCTACTAAAATAGGTACCTACTTCATTTCTAAAGTTACAAGATTTAAATCTATTGGTATTGTATTTTTTTAGCTTCTACATGATATTTCGACATTTATTTTAACTCCAACATCAATATTTCGAATCGCCATAATATTATCTAAAATAAGATTACGTAGACATTACCGAATGACATATGCTTTCTGTACCAGCTATTGGCTAGGTTCATAGACACTGTACGACGAGGCGGCGCGACAGACTACGATTGCGCTACGAGCGTGCATCTCTTGTTCGTGTGCGTGAGCATAATATTATCAATGACTGTGCGATGTTGCCGCTCCGACAAATTCTAGTATAGTATTAGTGGCAAAAGGATCTGTAAAAATAAAAATAAATAATACTAGCCCTGTATTAAACATTGTCCCACTGCTGGGTACGGGCCTCCTCTACTAATGAGAGGGGTTAGGCCTTAGTCCACCACGCTGGCCTAATGCGGGTTGGCAGACTTCTCATACCTCGAAAAACTCTCAGATATGCAGGTTTCCTCACGATGTTTTCCTTCACCGTTAAAGCAAGCGATAATTAACATTTTAATACACACATCACTTTAGAAAAGTCAGAGGTGTATGCCACTTGGGTTTTGAACCTACGACTTTCGTCTTGACAGTCCGTACCGCAACCAAATAGACTATCGCTGCTATCTTAAATAAAAATACTTTTCTAATATTTATTTTGTTTGAAAATTTACTTTTCTATTTTAGACATAATATGGTAAGGAGTAAGTATTGTAAATAGTTTCATTCAAAATGACTTTTTCGCGGTTAATTTTATATCTTCGGTTACAAAATGACACTTTAAACAATATAGAATTGTACAAACGCATGTAGCTCGTATATTAAAGAAGTCATACATTTATCCCGAACCATAAAGTCATAAGTAGATAATTTTAGTATTACTCTAAAAATATATTTTGTTAATAGAGAATGCCTTATATCATAATCATAATCACTGACGCCTGTTATCCCCGAAGGGGTAGGCAGAGGTGTAGCCAGCACACTCACTTTTCGCCGAATTTTGGTCCCATAATGTGATAGGGGGCAAGCCTATCGCCATACCGGGCACAGTTGCCAGACTCCAGGCTAATACTGAGAATTTCAAGATAGAAAAACTCAATATTACTTTACCCGACCCGGAGATCGAACCCGAGACCTCGGCACAGCAGCAGTCGTAACACATGAGGAACTGTGCCACCGAGGCAGTCTAAAAAAGAATAAAAAAGTACTTCTTATGGTAAACTAGTCTTTAATTAAAACAAAATTTACAATCTTAAGTTATCACAAGTCAAACTTTAAATGACCGTACTGTAAACTTATCACGACCTTATGCGTCGAAGATAATGATGGTTTGTTTACAAAATTGTTTATCTTGAAACGATTTACTTCAAAAGTCCCTTCAACAGCATTCCGTTATCGATAACATAGGACGAACCGGTAATACTCTTGGCTTTATCACTAGCCAGAAATACAATCATATCCGCTATTTCATCTGCGTCACTTACTTTACCAAGTCCAGTACCGTCTTCCAGTTTAGACCAAAATGTATTCTTCTCTTCTTGATTGAACCCGCCGATGCTATTCATGCAATCTGTTCTCGTTGGGCCTGGTAGAACGATATTAACTCTAACTCCTTTGCTGCCAAACTCTAAAGCAACATTTTTTGTGAAACACTCAAGAGCAGCTTTGGAAACGCTGTAGGAAAAGTTCTCAGGCACTAAACAAGCACTGCCTCCTATGCTTCCAATGTTGACCATACAGCCTTTAGTTTCTACAAGATGTTTAGCCGCTAAATGTGTAATAAACACTGCTGATCGAAGATTCGTGTTAATAATCCTGTCGAATATCTCGATGACATTTTCGGCAAAAATACTTCCAGTATCAATGATTCCTGCGTTGTTAACTAGAACGTCTAGTTTTCCGAAATGAGTTATAGTATCGTTGAATAATCTAATAATATCCTCGTCTTTAGTCACATCGGCAAGTATAACCAAAGGTTTGGTCCCATATATTTCACATTTTGTAGACACATTTCCAAGTTTTGTACAGTTTCTTCCTACTATTGCTACATTTGCACCTTCTTCAGCGAATTTGATCGCAGTAGCCGCACCAATGCCTGAACTAGCCCCTGTTATTAAAACCACTTTGTTTTTGAAAGCCATCACTACTAAATATGATATTCGCCGTTAATATATTTAGAATTGAATGAAGATACGAATGCTGCTGTAAATAAAATGTGAGATAAGAAGGCTTATTAGCCAGCATATTGTCTTAGATAGATATAACATATAAACGAATTAATTCAAATTATAAATGAGTTTGTCTGTATGTTGTAAATAAATATAATAATTAGAAAATATTGCTAAGATTTAGTTAAATAGTAATACATTTGCTTACATATAAAGCCAGATGATATCAAAATCTTCTAACAAAACAAATCAATGCACCTAAGGTCACGTTTATTCTCAGTAGTTTTGTAAGTGGAAAAAACTTGCTCTGTTCCAATTATAAGCCGCTGATACAAGTTCTTGCTGCGTGATAAATTTATAATTACAGTGCGTCTACTACCCGCCTATCAGTTTATTTGTTCGAGTACTACGTTTAAGTTGAATATAATTCGATGTAGGTTTTATATTATGTTAGGCAAAACTCTATCAACTTTTAAACAGTATAAAAAAGTTTTTTTTATCCTGGAACGGCAAAGTGACCACATGGTAAGCGCAGTGCCGTCGAGTTAGAGTATCAAGTAGCGAGACACAACTATACCTCACTACCTTACACAATCATGCCCACCTGTTGAGTAGCTTCTTCACACTACGCCTAAAGGACCCAGATCATAGGAAGAAACTCCGTAGCTGGCAAACTGTTCTACATCTTGATGGTGCGGCAGAAAATATGAATTTTCGATTTCTCGGTTCAGGCCAGGGTTGTAGGCACCACGAAACGGTGGCTCCGCAAGTACGCGCGGTTTTAGTGTGGAAGGGAGAGGATGGGATCAGAAAAGAAGAAAAATTATGCTGAAGAGTTATATAATCCGAAATGAAATATTATGGAGGGAGCCGCAAGCAAATGCTATGCATGAACAATATAAACCAATGATTCAGCGCAACAAACGATAATTGTTGTACAATATTTGTTTTTATTTTATCTTTCAAATGGCGATAACGGAAGCCTAAAGTTGAACAGATGGAATCACAGTCCACAAGGCAATCACCTTTGACTTTTCGAAATGACGTGCTTTGTTAATTATCATTCGCCATAATCGAACATCTCTGATACTCTAACTGGACGGCACTGCGCTTACCATCAGGTGCAGGTTAATTTGCCGGAAAAAATCACGAGGACACCGATGTAAATATAAATCCTCCAAGAGTATTTCGAAATTAGTGAAGTTTGTGAATGTAAATGAGACCAGGTACATGCCAGGCCAGGTACGACTGGCCATTCAGTACTAGAGGTCCATGCCTAAAATAGTACACGAAACTGGGTTACTGACAGAACTGATATTAAAGTAATATTTTTTGCATTAAACATACATACACACTCTTTTTTTTCAACAGTCACAAACATAGTTCTGACCTCACACTAGGTAAAACCTGTAGGTATCGTGGGTATCAAGAACTACGAGGGACTACGATCCCACAACACCCGGACCCGAAACAACTATCTGTCTGTCACACAAACATTTGTCTCAGTGCGGGAATCGAACCCACGGCCTCTCGTTTCAAAGCCGGCTACTCGCCCGCTGCACCACGCTGTTTACTCACGCCTATAATCCCCGAAGATGTAGTCAGAGGTGCGACCAGTACACCCACATTACGCCGAGTTTATTACCGTCCTATGATATGATAGGGGGCGAGCCTATAGCCATAGAGAGTTCAATTTTAGACGCTGGGCTAATACTGATTATTCGTGGTAGAAAAACCCATATATTTAACCAATCCGGGGATCGAACCCGAGACCTCAACACAGCAGTAGCGCGTACGCAATTACAACTGCGCCACCGAAGCAGTTTCACACACATTAAAACGTTTTGATTCATCGACCGTTTTTTATCCTATATTGTTTTTTTTTATTTTATGTTTGTGTTACTGGATGTTTAGCTTTGCGTCAAAACTGGTTTCATCTTTTTTTATTATATTTGCATATATTTTTCCTTATAATTATTATATTTGGAAATAACTCCATGCATCCATAATCCTGACTAGCTTGGTTTGGGCACGTGATGAGGAGGGATGAAAGGCATGTAACAAGACTAGTTGTCAATATGAATGTAGATGGACGAAAGAGTCGTGGGAGACCCAAAAAGAGGTGAATGGATTGCGTGAATGAGGACATGCGCGTGAAAGGAGTGAATGCAGATTTGACGCATGATAGGGCTGCGTGGAGAGTTAAAACCAATTGTGCCGACCCCACTTAGTGTGGGATAAGGGCAGGTAGATGATGATGATACATAATCCTGACTCCACAATAAGCTATGGTTGTGTTGTATCATGACTGTCAAGAACTACGGGAATTTCAGCCCCACAACAGCGAATAATTCCGTTTGATTCTGTCTCCCCGAACACTGGCCTTAACAATTTGAGAGCTTCAAGCGCCGGAGATGCAGCTTTTTGATGGTTTTTATTCAAAATTGCTGTCAGGAAAGTCGAAATTAATTGAAGAAAAATTAATTTCAACTTTCCTGACAAGTATCAAACTCGTGTATTTTTGATTCATAATCAATTACTCGTCCACTGTACCACGCAGTCTGTCTAATTTCAATAAAAAATAACCATATTTTTTCTTTATGTTTTTTTTTGTGTATGGAATCTCGCATTAACCAACTAAGTTGATATACCTCTTGTGAATAGCATGATGTAACAGTTTATTGAAATAAAAACATCGTTCGTCACCTTGGGGACTCTTGGGATGGGGAAAAAGCACTGAACTCAAGTGACCGTCATGCTCAGATTGTTTTACATTTTGCATAAGCACGCCTATGAAGATAAAATTATTGTCAAGAAAAAAGTTACTACTTCAAGGGAGCTGGTCCAAAAAAGAACACAGTAGTTACAAAATGTTAAGTTTTTACTTCTCTCGGTAGTCCCCATAACTGCCTATTTATTTTTAATTGCAGGACTAACAACGACAGTATATCTAATGGAGTTAAAAACTACATTCCTGTTCCTGATTTTTATAATGGAAAATCTGTGTTCATCACCGGAGGTACAGGATTCCTCGGGATGGTTTGTAAACTTTATTAAAATTATAATAATACACTCAAATTAACATACATTATAAATAATCCTGACTAGATCAAATCTGCGGGACTCCTGTCCCACAACATCGAAAATATATATTTGTGCATCACAAAAGCATATGTCCTTGTTCAAATAAGACGTAGAAGATGACAAAGACATGATAACTAAATGCAAATTTATAACAATGGGTATTTTTCTAAGTCACATTCAACAACATTGTGACTGCAACATAAAATATGGTAGACAAAGTTAAAACTTCCCGAAAACCTATTCAATTTTATTGTTTTTATGACGATGAACTGTCCACCCCTTTTGATGGTAGGTAACAGGAGACTTGAATTAAAAAGTACTGCATTGCGCTCATCACATTGAGACAAGACGTTTAGTCTCAATATGCCCAGCAAGTTTATCAGATTCAACATCCTTCAACCAGAAACCTGGCCAGAGTTTAAGACCGGCATAATTATTAGAATGGCGAGATATAATCGTCTCTGACCATTCGTTACTCTATCTAGAGGTACAGTACGTACTTACTATCAGGCGCAGAATAGTTACTTTGCCGAACCAGGTTAAAAAGCAGCAGAGCCTCCCTCTGAAAATAAACAAATTTGACATATTTTATCTGGTTATTTATTCATAATTTATCTGGTATTCTTGGACCCCGTGTGGAGTTGCTGGTCTCCCATCGGGCGCGTCTCCCTGGGTGGCGGATAGGGGACCCTCCTCGATTTCGGGGGGGGGGGGATTACCGGAAACGGCGTGGACCAAAACCAGCAAAGAGGTTTCCTCCGCGTGTCCCTCTGATTAGCAGAGGGCACAGTGGAGGAACACGGACGGGCTTCGTGTGCACTAACACTGCCGCGGAGCAGACTAGGGTAGAACTCGTTCTCCTTAGTCACCGCCGATCTCGTAATCTCAATTAGGTGTTGTGGTCATGTCTCGCGGCACCTATTGAAACCGAGGGTCTTGGCTTAACCGCCCGGGCCGCGAGGGAGAAAACCTCTATAAAAAGTTACCCCGAATCCCAAGTGGCGGCGCACCGCGAGGGGATGCATGGCCGATGGGTAGTTCGGTCTCTAGTGCGAACCCTCGCCGGAGTACCAGCTGCAACTCTTGGCGCCTTACTTAATGGCTTACCCAGGTACAGGGGGCACTGCCTGGGTGGACGATTTACTTCCCCCTTAATCGTGGGAATAAAATGAATAATACCAAAAATAAAAATGAATGTTGTGGAGAATTGTCTGCTTCGCACCTCGTGTCCAAGCAGACGAATGAAAGTGGGCGCAAGCCCGAGGAGAGTGCCGCTGGAATGACCGCTCCTGCCTTAGTTCTCGACTCTGAGACTGAGCGTAGCAGTGCGTCATCGCGACCTAGGCGGAGTAGCCGTCTGAGGCGGGGATCGCAGCCGGCCCGTTTCCCGACTGCAAAATCGTTAGTTCGCTCGAGGGAGTCCCTCTCCAGTGACGACGCCGGTTTCTTGGAGCCGACGGTAAAAATGCTTGCCGCTTCAAAAAAACCAAGTAATAAAGCTGTGGTGGTGTCCAGTACAGATGAGGACGTCACTGCAGCAAAAATTAAGAAGGTGTATAAGGCAGCCTTACAGGAGGAACGTCTTGTTCAAGCCGAACAGGAGGAGGCGGCGGAAGACGCGCGTATGGCCAAAAGGGCAGCGCCACGCAGCAGGCCAAAGCTAACAGACGCGTCGGTGTCCTCTGAGCTAGCTCGAGCGGAAAAAGAAAAAGTCGCCATGCAGCAACGCATTACGATGTTAGAAAAACAAATCGCAGAGCTGCTGGCGATTATTCAACCGCAACAAACAGTTGCGCCGGAGGCCGCAATGGAAGAAGACCGCCTCGTGCAGATGGAACGACGCATAATTAAAATGATGGAAGCACGTTTCGAGGCGATATGCATGAGGTTGCCTCCGGAACCTATTCTCCGACCTCCGCTGGCCGCCGACAAACGGAAAGCGGAGGCGCAACAGCAGCAACCACCTGCTGTTGCTGGACCCTCGTGGGCACCGGATGCCATCGCTGAGCCATCAACCTCTGCAAAGGGGAAAGACAAGGGCAAGGGCAAGGGCAAAGGAGTTTCTTCTTTCGCTTCAGCTGTTGCCCAGCCTGCGTCTGTCGCCGTCACTGCTCAGGCTGCACCTACTGCTGTTGCCGACTCTGGGGCTTTAACAACTCCCCAAAAAAAGGTCAATAAAAAAAAGGGGAAGAAGTCGGAGAAAAGGAAGCAACAGGTGCATGTTGCCCAGCCCTCGAGTAGGCCCCGCCCGCTACCTCCAATTCCCGCGTCCATGGACACTCCGTGGAACGTAGTAACCAAGCGGGGGAAGAACCGTAGGTCGACGCAGAATACTGCAACTTATTCACAGGTGCAGCAGCAGCCACGTAAACCTGAACCTCGGCTACACTTACCTCGCAAAGCAGCTGTCTCACTGACGCTGACGCCGGCGGCGTTGGAGCGAGGCGTCAAATATGCCCAGGTCCTGCTAGAAGTCCAGCGACGAGTGGACTTGGCTGGCCTTGGCATTGCAGGGACTCGGGCGAGGTTGATGGCCACTGGCGGGTATTTGTATGAGATACCCGGCCCTGATTCAGAAGCGAGGGCTGACTCCCTCGCAGAAAAAGTGAGGGAAGTTTTCTGCGGTATTGATTTGTCGGAGGATGTTCGTGTCTCCCGACCGGTTAAAACTGCAGAATTGCGCATTTCTGGACTGGATGCGTCTGCCAACCCAGAGATGATTGCAGAAGCCCTCGCTAGGGCTGGAGAGTGTACGGTGGTTGACATCAAAGTCGGGGAGATCCGCCCCGACCATTCAGGCCTTGGCGCAGTGTGGGTGCGCTGCCCAGCCAAAGCCGCAGAAAAGGTTATCAGGGCAGGACGCGTCCTGATCGGTTGGGTGGCGGCGCGGGTGAAACTCCTTGAGCAGAGGCCCGTGCGGTGCTTCCGCTGCCTCTACAGAGGTCACGTGCGGGTGCGCTGCACCGCCGAATGTGACCGCAGCGGTATTTGCTACCGCTGCGGTCAAGAGGGCCATAAGGCCAAGGAGTGTTCCGCGGTGCCGCACTGTACAATTTGTGCAGACGCTGGCAAACCTGCGGCACACCAGGTGGGCGCCAAGGATTGTGTCGCCTCCTCACGTCCTCACCGTTCTAGTCGCGGTGGGCGCGTTGGGGTTGTGACCCAACTGGACCCGTCCCACCAAGGGGTAGCCATGGAGATCGCCCTTTGATATGGAGCAAAGATTCCTCCAGGCAAATATCAACCACTGTGCCAGAGCGCAGGACTTACTTGTTCAGAGTCTGGCACAGTGGTCAATACAAGTGGCTGTGGTTGCTGAACCCTACTTTGTCCCTCCCAGAGAAGACTGGGCAGGAGACCTGGATGGTTTGGTGGCCATTATCACCCGGGGTGCTGCCGGCTCCCTGTCCTTTGAAAAAGTAGCGAAGGGCTCGGGATGCGTGGCGGTTCTGTTGGGAGGGATCTGGATTGTCGGAGTATATTTCTCTCCCAACAGATCCCTGGCTGAGTTTCAGAGCTTCCTCACTCAGCTTGGGGCCCTGGTGGTACAAGACAGCCAGCCTCGCCCCGTTCTCGTGGCTGGTGACTTCAACGCCAAATCTTTGGCTTGGGGCTCATCGGCGACGAACACACGTGGCGTGGCCCTGGAGGGATGGGCGATTACGTCCGGGCTGGTCGTCCTTAATCGCGGGTCGGAGGACACGTGTGTGCGGCATAATGGAGGTTCGGTGGTAGATTTAACATTCGCCACCCCATCCCTTGCCCGCCGTGTCCGGGGCTGGCGGGTCCTGGTGGACGAGGAGACGTTGTCGGATCACCGGTACATTCGGTTCGACGTCTCCGCGTCCCAAAATTTACGAACTAGGGGCCCGAACACCTTGCGATTGGACGGCCCGCGATGGGCTTTAAAAAGCCTCAATGAGGAGGCCCTAAAGGAAGCCGCCCTGGCTCAGGCGTGGCTCCCAGTACCGGACGGACCGGTACAGGTTGAGGAGGAGGTAGAATGGTTCGGGGCGGTGATGTTGCATATCTGCGACGCAGCCATGCCCCGGGTCAGACGCCTCCCTAAGAAGCGCCAGGTGTACTGGTGGTCAGCGGATTTAGCAAGACTGCGTGCGTCCTGCGTAGCTGCTCGCCGCTGTCTCGCTAGGCACCGTCGTTGCCGGATACATCCGTCTGGTGACGAGGAGCAGGAGCGGCTTCTTCATGGCCTCTACAAGGAAGCCAAGAGAGCGCTGCAGGTGGAAATATCGAGTGCAAAGTTAGCAGCCCAAAGAGAGGCTCGGAACACTCTCGAGAGTGACCCGTGGGGGCGTCCGTATCGTCTAGCGATGAAAAAGTTTCGCTCATGGACGCCCCCGCTGACACAGAGTATCCGGGCTGATCTAGTGGAAAATATTGTTGCGACTTTGTTCCCAGCCACCGGGGAGGCCACTCCCCCAACGATGGCGTCCCGCTTGAGAACGTCATCGTCGTCGTCAAGTTCGGCAGGGGAAATCTCGGAGGTATCGCCGGAAGAACTTAGGGCGGCAGTGCTTCGGTTACGGAGCAAGAACGCGGCCCCGGGGCTTGACGGTATCCCTGGTCGAGTGTGGGTAATTGCCGTTGAGCACCTGGGCACTAGGCTCCGTGGGCTTTTCTCCGCTTGTCTGAAGCAGGGTCTTTTTCCATCTCGATGGAAAACAGGCAAGTTGGTTCTGCTGAAAAAAGAAGGCCGACCCGCAGAGTCGCCATCAGCCTACCGGCCTATCGTGTTGCTCGACGAGATATGCAAGCTCTTCGAGAGAATAGTGCACGCTCGTCTCGTCGAGCACCTTGAGAGGATTGGCCCGGACTTGGCAGACTGCCAGTACGGGTTCCGGCATGGTCGATCGACCATACATGCGATTCTACGGGTCAAGGCGCAGGCGGAGGACGCTGTGGCTCGGGGTAAGGTGGTGGTGGCGGTGTCTCTCGACATCGCCAATGCTTTTAATACCATTCCCTGGGCCTGTATCAAGGAAGCACTGCGATACCACGAGGTACCACTCTATCTTCGACGTCTGGTCCACTCGTACTTGTCTAACAGGTGCGTGGTGTATCCCGGCGTTGACGGGTCGTACCGGAGAGTTATGTCATCCGGTGTTCCGCAGGGCTCGGTTCTTGGCCCACTCCTGTGGAACATAGGGTATGACTGGGTGCTCCGTGGTGTCAATCTCCGAGGAGTCGCTGTCGTCTGCTACGCAGATGACACACTTGTGACAGCGACGGCAGGAACCTTTCGGGAATCCGCCCTGCTCGCCTCATTCGGTACAGAAATGGTGGTGAGTAGGATTCGGCGACTAGGCCTTACGGTGGCCCTGAATAAAACCGAGGCCCTTTGCTTCCATGGGCCTCGAATGGGGCCGCCTAGGGAAGCGCACATAATGGTGGATGGCGTGCGGATTCCCATCGGCTCAAAAATGAAGTACCTTGGTCTGACTCTGGACAGCCGGTGGGATTTCCGCGCGCATTTCCAGACATTGTCGCCGAAATTGGTACGGACGGCGGGCGCGCTTGGACGCCTGCTGCCGAACCTGGAAGGTCCTGGCAACCCTTGCCGAAGTTTGTACGCTGGAGTCGTGCGGTCCATGGCCCTCTACGGCTGCCCCGTTTGGGCCGGGTCCCTAAGCGCTCGTTGTGTCGCATTACTGCATAAACCACAGCGTTTGGTGGCGCAGCGTATCGTCAGGGGCTACCGCACGATCTCCCATGAGGCGGCCTGCATATTAGCCGGTACTCTACCTTGGGACTTAGACGCCAAGTTGCTCTCGTCAGTTTTCTTCTGGCGGGAGGAGGCGTCCCGTCGCGGGGTTAGATTGGCTCCCAGGGAGGTCAAGGCCCGACTGGCCTCCGTACGCAGAGCCGTCTTGGATGAGTGGTTAGCCAGGCTGGAGACTCCTAATGCAGGCTTGAGGACTGTCGAGGCAGTGCGTCCTGTTTTTAGCCAATGGCTTGACAGGCGCCACGGTGCACCGACATTCCGTCTGACACAGGTACTGTCGGGTCACGGATGTTTCGGTTCGTTCCTGTGTCGGATCGGAAAAGAGGAGTCTGCCGCGTGCCACCATTGTGGTAGCTGTCGAAATGACACGGCCCAACATACCCTTGAGGAGTGTCCAGCCTGGGATGAAGAGCGCAGCGCTCTCAGTTCAGCTGTCAATGGAGACCTTTCTCTGCCGGCTGTAGTAGCTGCCATGGTCGGCAGACGAAGATCGTGGCGTGCGATGGCCTCCTTTTGCGAACGTGTCATGTCGCAGAAGGAGAGCGCCGAACGGGATCGGGAACGAACCGATCCCGCTCGTCACCAAACGAGAAGGAGGCGCCGAGTTTGACGATTGACTGGCGCCTCCTGCCCTGTGGAATGGGGGCCCTGAAGAATTCTACCACGGTATACCCTTTTTTTTTTTTTTTTTTGTTGTCGCGGGGAAAGCGTTTTATTACTGCCGCCCGCTCCGGAGGGAAGCGGATTAAGAATAAGACGGGTATGCTGGACTAGTCGGTCTTACGACCCAGCATCCCCCTCGCACGGATGATGGCTATCCGCGCTGCCACTGGGCCGAGTCCCTAACCCCTATGTACACCCCACCCGACACTACCAGCTAAAACCCCGCGGTGGCCTTCTTCGGCGCTTGCGGAGCGATTCCGGGGTATTCTAAGGAGTGCTAGAATTGCAGCCGGAATCGCCCCTGCGCGGTGCTGCGTAGCAGCCCATCTCCATGGAGGGCTAAGGAGCCCCCGCGCACCGAACAACGACAGCGAACGAGGCCTTACCACATGCGCTGCCGTCCATCTCGGGGTCGCACGATGCCCCTCATTTGGGAGTGCATCGATACAGGCTGACAGCCCTCCGCTGCGCGCCCGCGACCCCCGATGGCCCCAATTAGTCGCCTCGTACGACAGGCAGGGGTTACCGTGGTGAAATTCTCAAAACGCCCCCATTCCACAGGGCGGGAGACGCCAGTCAGTCGTCCACCCGGCGCCTCCTACGTCTTCTCTGGCGGCGGGAGGGATCATTTCGTTCCCGATCCCTCTCGGCACTCTCCTTCTGCGAGATGACGCTCTCGCAGAAGTTGGCCACCGCACGCCAGGACCTCCGACCACCACGGTATACCCTGCCTGTCGTAAGAGGCGACTAAAAGGGATCACGGGGGTCGCGGCTGCACAGCGGGGGATGTGCGGCCTTTATATATTTATATTTTATATATATATTCTCATGGTGCGACCCTGAGGCGGGTAGCGGCGCGTAACATCGTGCTGCTGCTGTAAATTGGGGAGGGCATTTAGCCCAAGAAGAGACGGGCCGTAAAGGCATGGCGCAGGGATGGTTCGGCAGCAATCCAGAGTTTACTCAGGATCCCCCGGGATCGTCCCACATGTGCTGCAGCAGGCTACCGCGGGGTTTTTAGTCGGTACACCGGCGTAGGAAAATTGGTTAGGGTCCCGACCTAGTAGTCCTTCGGGCGATCTGGGTCGGAAGGTCGGTGAGTCCGGCATAACCATCTCTCCTCCCCCGAGGACCAGAAGGTATCCGTAAGAAGGATTTTCCCCGCGGGAAAAAAAAAAAAAAAAAATGGTATTCTTGGACAGTGGAGTTAAGTTACCATCAGACGACATTTGTTCGTTTTTGGACCTCAACTATAAAGAAATACTTTCACAATTAACCGACAAATACACATCAAAGCGTTACAATATCGGACTCTTTTTGTGTCGTCACATTGCTTTCATTTTACCATTAGGGGTCATCTGAATTTAGGAGTAGATCGGTGAAGGACCTTAGCGCCTTACTTAAACAATTTTCATCGGTATTCATTGAATTTGTTTCTTTCCCTCGTAATTTACTTGACATGAATAGAGAAACGAAAAATACCTATGATTTAAAATTCTGAATACTCACAATTGAATGTAAAGCTGTTATTGTATACAACTGTATTTTTTCAGACTTTGGTAGAAAAATTGCTATACACCTGCACAGGAATCGAAAAGGTGTTCTTGCTGGTACGAGAGAAGAAAGGGCTATCACCCAATCAGAGAATAGAGGAGTTCCTGAACAACCCGGTATGATAAACTAACGTTAAAAATAAAATTAGGTGACCAGTGTTATCTCAAATAGTACTCGCAGAGCTAGAAATCTTTTTTCCAGTCTCCGTTCCTTCCTAAAAAAAAATTTATCACATCAACATATCATTTGCTATTATTGGAATTCAGGGGCAGAGGTGGTCTATTACCGAAAATTGACCCACTAGCTCGGCTTTCACTAGCTTGGCTTATCTACAATCATGCATATCAAAAAAGCAAACCCATATCTATTTACTTCGTCTTTTTGGTTTTATAATTAAAATTATAAAAGAAGACAAACTAAACATGCAGCCAACCGTCAAAAGCGTTCCACGCCCATACGGGCTCACAATCTGCTCTAATTCGGAACAATAGGTCGCCTATTGTCTGAATACAAGTGGCGGAAATTTGATTATGCAGTGACAATGATGGTCCTTTAAAATGTACTGTTGCAAGTCTATAAGTATAGTTATAGATTGCATCAGAAAGAGTGTGTTGCAATCAAAAGTAAGTTTGCTGGTGGTAGAAGTGGGTATAGAATTGGGGTACGATGTTTAGTCGTTTTGCGGCCTTCTGAGTACTCTGACAATAGACCCTCGACCGCTTCTTCACCTTCTTGCCCATGGCGTAGTGTGAAGAAGCAGGCCGGCATGATTGTGTTGAGTAACGGGGATAAATTGTCTCTCGCTACTCGATACTCTCATTGAACTGCACTGCGCTTACCATCATGTGCAGTGTGGTCACTTTGCCGTGGTAGCATAAAAAAACAAGTAGAAATGCGGTTCGAAGGTTTCGCTTATATTGTTCAAACTCTTAATTTAAATTCATGTACACTATGACATGACTGGCTAGGCGCGCGGGGAACAACTAGTGTGTCCGCGCCGCGTGCTTATAAAGAATACAGCGTAAGCTGTATGTTACATACGTTACGTACATGCATCCCTACCAACTCATTCTTCTGGCACAAACCCTTGCACCAGAAGTAATTTATTGATGTTTCGACTAAAAATATAATCTCTGGTGTCGATTTTCATATAATCAATAAATTTGTTGGCGTCCTAAGAAATGGATATAATTTTCTGAGCATGGCTTTCACCTTTACGTTCACGTTGCTTCACAAGTAAATTTTTGAGTCTGAAATAGACTTCTTTCTTCAGCTCTTCGAAAGGCTGAAAGACAATAATCCGACGTTTTTGAAAAAATTGGTTCCGGTGAATGGAGACATCAGCGCTTCCAACTTGGGTATTAGTGATGAAGATGTGAAGACGTTGAGTGAAGAGGTACTGGACTGGATTTTATGGAAACTATGTTTAAACTTAAAATCTCTTTGGTACTAAAGGAAAAATATACAATTGTTCTGTTGAGTAAAATCATGTTAACTACTTCAGTACTAGAAATCTTTTTAAGACCATTAAAATGTTGAGATAAGGTTTACTTATGGTTAATTAGTAAGCGGTAGGCAGCGGCTTTGCTGTGCCCTGGCATTGCAGAAGTCTTTGGGCGGCGGTGACTACTTACTATCAGGTGGCCCGTCTGCTCGTCTGCCTATCCAGGCAACAAAAAATAATGTTTGCTTAAAAATGCACTCATAATTTTTAAATTTTAGGTGTCCATAGTCTTCCATTCAGCAGCGACTGTCAGATTTAACGATAAGTTAAGCGTTCCAATTAAAGTAAACTTCGAAGGTACCATGAAGATACTGGATTTGAGTAAGAAGATGAAAAACATAGAGGTAATTTATAAAATTCTAAAACAATTTTTTTTGACTCTTGTTCTTTGTGTGTTAAGAACTGTCTGTTTTATGCATACCACAATATTTTGCCTTGATGCAACAAGTGAAACTACAATTGGTTGAGAAGAGAAAAGGCAAATTGTTTTCCCCACATTAACCGTCAATACACACACACACATACACTGACGCCTGTAATCCCCGAAGGGGTAGGCAGAGGTGTAACTGGTACACCCACCTTTCGCCGAACTTCGGTCCCATGATGTGATATGGGGCGAGCCTATCGCCATACCGGGCACAGATTCCAGACTCGGGGCTAATACTGAGAATTTCTAGATAGAAAACCTAATATCACTTTACCCGACCCAGGGATCGAACCCACAGCACAGCAGTCGTAACGCATGCGCAATTACAACTCCGCCACCGAGGCAATCAAATTTCACGTTCCACTATAAGCCGTATGGGAATCAACTATTACTTATCCAAGAGGCTACTACTCCAAAAGAAACATTAACATATAAACATTATGGGATACAGGATACACCATTTCCCAGAGGTAGCACTGTCGTCATTAAAATCAATGCCACAGGCAAAATTCGAACTCCTTAAGATCAACAACGAAGGTGACTACTATCTGGAATACTGTCACAATTATTATCCTCTTTCCCTTAGGCTTATGCATAGCTGTTGGCATTCACACAATATTTCTCAGAAAACAACTGTTTGGCTGCCCCTTTGACGTTATTTCTTCTAAATGCTAGGGAAACACTTTTATAAAAATGTATACGAACCGTGGAATTCTGTCATATTTTTTTCTAACATATTTTCCAGAAATTTGTTCACATATCTACCGCATATGCGAATATAATTAACTCTAACGACGTACTTAAAGAGAGTCTATACCCACCACCAGCGAGCCTTGACGAGGTCTATGAGTTTATATCCAAATATGACAATGATGACAAGATGACAACTAAGTTTTTGAGTAAGTTAGGTCTAGATGTAGACCTTGTATCTTATGCTACAGTTATTTTATATGCAAACAGGAATGACGGTTTCATTAGTGCATTTATATTTCATAGAATATATCATATGAACTGTAAATTGCGATTTCAGTATATTTAACCTGTTTCAAATTGGAAATGTCAGCATCAAAAGTTACGTGATACAGACCCTAATGTTTTGAAACGATCATCTATACTCATATATTTTAATTGAATTTTAGAACGAAATATTAAATAAATAAAGATATCAATTGCAGTATCGAATGTATTTTAAACAGCCTGGAGCCGCTACAGCTGCGAAGGGAATTTTTCTCACTTAGCGTGTTCTACCGTCTGTATCATGGCGAATGCTCTGAAGAATTGTTTCATCTTATCCTATCCTCACCCTTCCTTCGTGGTATCTAATACCCCGGCCCGAACCAAAAGGTTCACAACCTCGTATTTTTGCTGCACCATCAAGCTGTGGAACAGTTTGCCAGCTACCGTGTTCCCTTCTTCTTATGATTCCGGGTCCTTTAGGCATAGTGTGAAGAAGCTACACAAGCAGGCCGCCATGATTGTGTTGAGTAGCGAGGGATAGATTGTCTCTCGCTACTTGATACTATAACTGGACGGCACTGCACTTACCATCAGGTGCAGTGTGGTCACTTTGCCGTGCCAGGATTAAAAAACCTATGATTTAAATTATCACATGTCTTTATAATATTTAGCAATGCAAATACTTACTTTACTTATTCACTTATACGTATAAACCTTGAAACATCTAATGGCTATGATATTATAAGTAAGTATTTAGATCATTTTGTCACTTTCTGCCTAATGTGAAATAAGTTAAAGGTGAAAAAGACAAACTACTGAATTGAATAATTAAGTATCCAATGTCCACGATTTATACAACACAGTGTGTAATTCTTTGTCACTATTGCAGAAGGGAGAGTTAATACTTATACATTCGCTAAAGCACTTGCGGAGCACCACGTCTCCAAAAATAAAGGACACGTTCCATTGATTATAGTCAGGCCAGCTGCTGGTAAGTCTATGTTTCTATGCAACTGAATGAGATAGGCGTTCGATAGACATTACCTCCACGTGGGCGGTGCGGCGAGTAACAGCCAGTACTAGATATGAAGCCTTAATAAAGGGCAATTATTTCATGAATCTCTAAAGCTGCATACTGAAAATATGTTCGTTTGTAAATTGATTATATTCTCGCGTAATTAGGAGACTATGCGAGGGTGTCCTTTGAAGATTCAGAAATATAAAAAATGAATACATTATGTTCGTTCTTGTTTTTAAGCAAAATTATTCGAATGTGAAATTTATTATATTAGGAATCTATAAAAAAGGCGTGTTATAGCAAATCGCATCATTAGTCCAGGTAGTAAAATCGGTAATCGGCTCTGAGCTGGAACAACCAGTTGACCAATACAGAATACATTAACTACTCAACTTAGCCCTTTGATGAATGGGTTGTTCCAGTCACTGCCATAGCAGATAGGCCAGTGCCAGGCTGGATAAACGACTGGCAAGGAGTCACCAGAGCCTTATACGATGTGGCAATGGGCTACACCAGAGTCAATCCAGGTCGACGAGAAAATGTTATTGATTTCATCCCTGTGGATTACGTGGTTAATCTATGCATCGTTGCGGCGGCTAAATCTGACGGGTAATTATTTATCATAATACAGAATAGGCAAACGATGTTCACTTGAAGCTAATATAATAATTGTCTAGATCTATGCTAAAGGAGTTATGAATGCGGTACCTTTTAAATGGACTTCCAACAAATCTCGTCCACATGATCAGAAATTGTGAGAAAAATTTGGACCACTGAAAATCTCCAGGACTTTACGAAACGCAAAAAAAAAACAATCCATGTCGGTTTCCTTTAGAAAGTGGCCTCGGTTGAGCCAGCTCAATCATGCTTTAGACAAACAAAATAAAAGTGCTTTAGAAAAACTTTTCCTGGTGGTAGGATATTCATATCCGCCCGGATAGCGACCGTACACAGGGTGTAAACCCCGCCATAGTGGCAGGTGTGTCGCGTTCCGGGGTCAGACAATGTATATCTGGTTTTTGTCGAGGGTCTAGAGTCGAGGTACAATGTTTGGCCGTTTTGCGGCCTTCTGAGTACTCTGACCCTAGACTCTCGACCGCTTCTTCACCTTCTTGTCCATGGCGTAGTGTGAAGAAGCAGGCTGGCATGATTGTTTTGAGTAGCGGGGGATAGATTGTCTCTCGCTACTCGATACCCTAATTGGACCGTACCGTCCTTACCATCAAGTGCAGTGTGCAGATAAAAAATACAGACAAAACTAAATCAAATCAAATCAAATCAAAGTCTAGTTTGTTCTTTATATTTCCTGTTTGATCTTTATATTCCCGGTATCCTCAATCTACTTCTTCGTCTTATTCAATTGTTCCATAAATCACTTAACATATACTCTATGGTCCAATACAGTACGAATATAATGATGACCATTGAGTGATGTCACATGTTTTGACATCATATAAACTATCAGCTTCAAATAATTAATTAGTTATACGCTGACACCGGAGCGTTAATTGCTGAAACAATGGCAAAAACCACTAAATATACGATATCTTTTTTTATGTTGGCATGGCAAAATGATCACACTGCACCTGACGGTAAGCACATTGCTTTCCAGTTATCAAGTAGTGAGAGATAACCATTCCCCCGCTACTCAACATAGTCATGCCGGCCTGTTATGTAGCTTCTTCCCACTAGGCCTAAAGGACCTATGATCATATTATGTTGCTATCCCAATGTCATTCATTCTTAAGTTGTACATTTTTCAGAACAAAAGAAGCACCTGTATACAACTGCAGCTCCAGTGCAGTAAATCCAATAAAATGGAGCGAATCTTTTAAATGGTTCAGTGAAGATATGGTGAGGAGGGGAAAAAGTAAGTAATCATAAATTTCCACAAAAGATTAAATTCCCAATTGAGTTCATTATATGGATTCCAACAATCAAAACAGCTGGTGGTAGGATATTCATATCCACCCGGATAGCTACCTACCAACGTACACAGGGTGCAAAAACCGCCATAGGGGCACACGCAAGTGTGTCGCCGGGATCAGCCAGTGTACATTCGGTTTCTGTTGGGGGTTTAGAGTTGTACAATGTTGGGCCGTGTTACGGCCTTCTGAGTACTCTGACACTAGACGCTCGACCTCTTCTTCACAAGAAGCACGCCGGCACGATTGTGATGCGTAGCGGAGAATAGATTGTCTCTCGCTACTCGATACTCTAATTGGACGGCACTGCGCTCACCATCAGATGCAATGTGGTCACTTTGTCGTTCCTGAATAAAAATAAATAAGTGGTAAGTTGTTTTATTTTGAACATGGACTGTAGTGTCGCTCCAGAGTCCATTTGCAAGAGCCATGGCGTAGTCTGAAATAGACCGGCAAAAGGGCATGGCTATCACCTGCTGAAAAGTAATCTCCACAGGCTATAAATACAAAAAATACCGGATATATATAAATAAAGATATAATAATGATGTCTTAACCTTGCTTTTCGTATTTTTGTTGTATTGCCGTGTAATTACTATCAGGCGTATTCTGATCGGTTTTATTAATGAGAAATACAATTATTACATTTTAGCATAATTTTACTATAATATAAAGATAATTTGGTATACACATATATCATAATACTAGCCTTGTATTCAACATTGTCTCACTGCTGGGTACGGGCCTCCTATACGAATGAGAGGGATTAGGCCTTAGTCCGTTAGTTAGTTAGTTATGCTGGTGGTAGGATATTCATATCCGCCCGGATAGCAACCACCGTACACAGGGTGAAAAACCCGCCATAGTGGCACTCGCAAGTGTGTCGCGTTCCGGGATCAGCCAGTGTACATCCTGTTTTTTGGGGGTCTAGAGTTGGGGTACAATGTTTGGCCATTTTGCGGCCTTCTGAGTACCCTGACAATAGACCCTCGACCGCTTCTTCACCTTCTTGCCCATGGCGTAGTGTGAAGGAGCAGGCCGGCATGATTGTGTTGAGTAGCGGGGGATAGATCGTCTCTCGCAACTCGATACTCTAATTGGACCGTACTGCGCTTACCATGAAGTACGGTCACTTTGCCGTGATAGGATAAAAAAAAAAAAAAGTCCACCACGCTTGCCTAACGCGGGTTGGTAGACTTCACATACCTTCGAAATTCTTATGAGAATCAGGTATGCAGTTTTCCTCACAATGTTTTCCTTCACCGTTAAAGAAAGCGATCAATAACATTTAATACACACGTAACTTTATAAAAGTCAGAGGTGTATGCTATTTGGGTTTCGACATACGACTTTCGTCCTAACAGTCCGTACCGCTGCCCACTAGGCTATCGCTGCTATATTACACATATATAACACATATATAATATTTAATACTTTATTTTAATGCGTTGCTTGAGTATGTAGGTATGGATTTTATTCACATGACGTCAGAAGTAATTGGTGTAGCAATTTATGGAATCACTTATATTTCTCCTGACTCGATTATCGTGATACGTAAGAATAGGAAATTATTTATAAACGAACATATCTTACTAAGGAAAAATAAAGTAATTTATTTACCATACCTCATAACTCTGATTCATTGATCAAAGTTAAGAATTATTGCAGTAATTTATGGAAAGACATATACATATACACTCACGCCTATAATCCCCGAAGGGTTAGGCAGAGGTGTAACCAGTACACCCACTTTTCGGCGAATTTCGGTCCCATAATGTGATAGGGGGCGAGCCTATCACCATACCGGGCACAGGTTCCAGACTCCGGGCTAATACTGAGAATTTCTAGGTAGAAAAACCCAATATCACTTTACCCGACCCGGGGATCGAACCCGAGACCTCAGCACAGCGGTTGTAACGCATGCGCAATTACAACTGCGCCACCAAGGCAGTCACTAATTTATGGAAAGAGTTTTCGATAATGGCTCCCGGGATAAAGGTGTTTGGTACTATACAACCTGAACCATTACAATCTCCAAGGATTACTGAATGTGATTAACGGAGACGTGATAGTAACGATGAGACACCGCTCTGGACATATTCCCATAAACAAAATTTAAGTTTTTTCTTATCCTGGCACGGTAAAGTGACCACACTGCACCTGATGGTAAGCGCAGTGCGGTCAAATTAGAGTGTCAAGTAGCGGGAGAAAATCTATTCTCCGCTACTCAACACAATCATGCCGGCGTGCTTCTTGTGAAGAAGAGGTCGAGAGAATGGTGTCAGAGTACTCAGAAGGCCGCAAAACGGCCAAATATCGTACCCTAACTATCACCCCCTACAAATACCGAATGTACACTGGCTGAACTCTGAACGCGACACACTTGCGTGTGCCACTATGGCGGGTTTTACACCCTGTGAACGGTGGTCGCGATCCGGGCGGTCGCTATCCACCAGCAAGTTGGCAGTAATTGGGTAGTCTCCCACTTATAATACTTATAGCACAAGCTAACGCTTGTATCCCTGAAGGGGTGCACTAAGGTGCAATTAGTCAACTTACGATTCGACAAGCTTCTATCCCATGATGTGATAGATAGCCAAACTATAGTCCCAGGCATTTTTTCGTAACCCAAAGACTAATTATTGTGATTGTTCGATCTGAAATTGGAACTCGCACTTTGACTTCTAAAAAACTCTTACTGGTTTTCTAAAAAATGTAGACAGATGACCAATGAAACTATTAAAAACTAAACTTATTAATAGTACTGTTCAAAAACTGACTGCCTCGGTGGCGTAGTTGTAATTGCGCGTGCGTTACGACTGCTGTGCTGAGGTGTCGGGTTCGATCCCCGGGTCGGGTAAAGTGATATTGGGTTTTTCTATGTAGAAATACTCAGTATCAACCCGGAGTATGGGATAATGCCCGGTACAGCGACAGGCTCGCCCCCTATCATAAATCACCGTAATAAATTCGGCGAAAAGTGGGTGTACTGGTTACACCTCTGCCTACCCCTTCGGGTATTATAGGCTTCAGTGTGAATGTACAGTGTGAGTGTGTATGTTACTGTTCAAAAAATAATCCGAAATCCCCATTTCAGATGAATTTCCATTCCCGGGGGCAGTATTCGCCGATTCAAAATATGTACTGTGGATATTGACTGTTCTAACGCAATACCTTCCTGCATATATAGGTGATATGTGGCTTAGATTGACTGGCAGAGAACCTCGGTAAGTTTTATTTAATCCACGGATCATTCGGACGTCAAGAACTGGCAATACTCGCCCTTATTGACGCGCGTTTTAAGCGTATTTGTAACGTTAACATTATGGAAATAAAGTTGATTTTGGCTTGTGTTTTTACTTACTACTTATTACCTATTTCCGAATACCGGTGTCTTTGTCCGGACAGGTTCAAGAGTTTCGTTTGTAGTTCCAAATGTAGTCAATTGTTACTATTAAAATTTTTTTTTTTCGTTGCCGAATCCGATTGATTGTACAGCCAACTCGAACTTTATTGAAGTAAAAACTTCTTTAGGCACGTTGGACACTTTAGGGATGGGGAAAAAGCATTGAACTCGCTTGACCGTCACGCTCAGATTATTTTACTGTGACGTAAACACGCCTATGTAGTTCTGTAATTATTGACGACTAGTTGTTGCTCGCGGCTCCGCCCGCGTGGAGGTCATGTTTGGGAGAAAAAGTATATAATACAAAATTCCAATATTCATGCGTTTAACTTAAAAATGAACGATTTTCATACAAACTTTCATTCCCTATTTTACCCCCTTAGGGGCGGAATTTCCAAAAATCCTGAAACATATATTTTTTATTTTTAACTAAAATGCCAAATACTAATTTTCATGAATTTAACTTCAAAAATGACGGATTTTCATACAAACTTTCATCCCCTATTTTACCCCCTTAGGGGTGGTTTTTCCAAAAACCCTTCCTTAGTGGATGCCTACGTGATAAAAGGTACCTACTGTCAAAATTTCAAGTCTCTAACCCCAGCCGTTTAGGCTGTGCGTTGATCGATCAGTCAGTCAGTCAGTCAGTCAGTCAGTCAGTTTCTTCTTTTATATATACAGATTGCTTGTCATGATAAACAAAAAAGTAATATCATGGACGCTGTTTCAAAAAAGAACACAGTAGGTAATTTGAAAGTTTTAAGCTTTTACTTCTGTCGGCAGTCCCCATGACTGCATATTTATATTCTATTTTTTATCTTCGACAGTCAGAGTAGGTAATTGTATGCGAAGACGTTCAATTTAACTATGAAAAAAGACTTTAACAATAACTTGATAGCCTCCGTGGTATATCGTTAAATATATGTTGACTGTATTTATTTTATAACTTAGGTTTTGTCTTTATACTAGTGGTCCCGGGCAGACGTTGTCTTGCCATAAACCGCCTTCTCCGTGGACCGAATCTTCGTTGGAAAAATAAGAACTTCAGATCTTGACAACAGCTCCACGGATCTAAAACTATCCTATATTTAAGTTGGAGCCAACCACATACAAATACAAAATTTCATTGAAATCGGTTAAGTGGTTTCAAGGTCTATAATAAACGAACATAGGTAGAAAATGTATTTGTGATTAATTTAATATATATGTAGATAATCGGCCCTCGCCCCTAACACATTATGGGACCGAAATTTTGCGAAAAGTGGGTGTACTGGTTACACCTCTGCGTACCCTTTCGGGGATGCGTGAGTGTATATGTATGTAGATAATATGTGACAGCGTCACGACCAGCTTGGTCCCAATGATATTCATCCACTTATAACCCTTTTTTTCCAGATACAACATAATCCAGAAAAAGGTGATGGGTCTGAGGAAGGGTTTAGGTCCCTTCTTGCGGTACAACTCTCGGATGGAAAACCACAATGTGATGAAGGTTGCCGAGTCCCTTTCGGAGAAGGATCAGAAGCTGTACCCGTGCAATCCAGCAAATTTAAATTGGAGGAAATACATGCATGTATATTCTCAGGGCGTGGAGAAATATTTAATCAAGACTAATAAAAAATAATTCATGTGATTACCTTATTGTTTATCGATGTAAAATAATAAAACCGACATTTTGAATGGACATTTTTATTCACGGTGTTCAGTATTGTATTGTCCAGAAACTTGTAGTGATTAATAACGCATATTCACAATAGCGTTTTACTGATTAGATCACCTATTATGTACTTTTTTGTTAATTTTGAATGGGGATTAGTAGAAGAAAAGGGGTTTTCGTTTGTCCGGCAGTAGGATACAACAGACAAAACTGTAGTATCTATATTCAATGTTTTAGACAACTAAATAAATGTTAAAAGTATAGGCATAATGCCTATACAATTACAATTGTCTTGTCCCATGAGTATCACTGCACCTGATGGTAAGCGCAGTGCGGTCCAATTAGAGTACCGAGTAGCGAGAGACGATTTATCCTCCGCTACTCAACACAATATGTCCGTATGAACTGAGGAGCCACTCTTGATTTATTAAGGAGTCTTGTACCATTATTTAGTAGCAAATCAGCTGATTTTTAACCAACTTCGAAAAAAGGAGGAGGTTCGCAATTCGACGTGTATTTTTTTATGTTTGTTACCTCAGAACTCTGTCGTTTATGGACCGATTTGAACGTTTTTTCTTTTATTACAGAGAATATGCTTCCAGATTGGTCCCATAGAATATTTATCAAAATCGGTTGAGTAGTTTGGTTTTAAAACCAAAATAACTTGACATATATGTTGTCCGAGTATACGAAACTGCGAATTTTGCTTTTCTGTGACTTTTTCAGTGGTGTTTTCTTTTGGTACTCTATCCAACGTACCTATTTTATGTTATACCACTAAAAAGCAAAAAATAAATTATTACTTTTTAAATTAAAATAAAACCGTCTTCAAAAAAAACCAGACAGAACTAAAAAGCAAAAAATAATTGATTACATTTACATCAATTAACTACATACAATTGAAATCAATTATTTGGAGTCGGTGCCAGCCAAAACATGGAAAAAACAGAATAATGAGGCATACAAAAAAAAATTAAATTGAAAACCGAGACAATAAATACTTTTCGATATTCATTTGTAATTTGCCATTACGGGTGACCATGTTACATATGAGTGTAATCATGATAACATAAATATTAATTGGCCGATTACTTTTACAGAAACTCATATTCTTATATATTTATCAATTGAGGAGCCCATACCATTGCCTATTGTAATTGTACTGGACCCATATTTTTAGTAGATACCATACACAATTGCTACTAAATCATACAAAAATCGAAAATGTACGTCTAGTACTTTACTAGGTACGAGGTGGCTCCTCAGTCTAAACATTTAGATTGAGGAGCCACTTTTACATTGATATAAGTTTTCATGTTTTTTACTACAAATTCCAGAATTTGGCCAACAAAATCAGCTGATATGCTACTAAATAATGGTGCAAGACTCCTTTATAAATCAAGAGTAGCTCCTCAGTTCATACGGACATCACACAATCATGCCGGCATGCTTTTTCACACTACGCCATGGGCCAGAAAGTGAAGAAGCGGTCGAGGGTCTATTGTCAGAGTACTCAGAAGGCCGCGAAACGGCCAAACATCGTACCCCAACTCTAGACCCCGGACTTTTTTTCATGAAAGTCTTGGATTCCCGTCTTGACGTCAGGGTATACGTCATCTTTACCAGCTAAAAACCCCATGGTTGATCTACACTCTTCATCTACACTACTGAAACGGGATTTCCAAAAGAAACACGCCGGTATTCCAGTAGTAGCAATAACCTAGTTGGAAGTTATAGGAAATGAGGTTATAGGAGAGAAATAAATAAGAGATGTAAATTACTATCACTTGTATTTCAAGTCTTGGAATGCAACATGGAAGGCCTACGTCTGTTTTCTAGCACAACAAAATATGTATTATAAAGAAATAAAGGAATATAGACACTTTAAAATAACACACTATTTAAATTTTTTATTGACATATGTCACCAAGAATTATTTTTTGCATTGAATTATTAAATACTTTTTAAATAAAATCTTAGAGTATATAAAATAAATGACCACAGAAGTGGTACAGACTGCCGTGACCGGGACGAAAGCAGTGGGTTCTAAACTAGCCCAAATGGCCTACACTGACTTCGAAGTTACGTGTACGTATTTCGTGTGAAGTCTACCAACCCGCATAGGTCAGCGTGGTGGACTAAAGCCTAACCCCTCTCATTAGTAGAATCAGTAGCAGTGGATCAGTGTATTATACAGAGCCGGTATATTTATATTTATGTCTTTATGTCAGCCTCCGTGGCGCAGTAGGCGAGTAGCCGGCTGTGAAACGAGAGGCCGTGGGTTCGATTCCCACACCGGGACAAATGTTTGTGTGACATACAGACATTTGTATGCGGGGTCTGGATGTTGTGAGACCGAAAGCCTCTCGTAGTCCCTGATACCCACAACAAAAGACTCGGTATCTTAGTGTGGGATCGGGGCTATGTGTGTGACTGTTGGGTGTTAGGTATATGTTAATTATTTATTTGATTCAACTTTTATGTTATTTATAATTTAACTGTCACTTATTCCACTTTCCGAACTTACGTCATTTAATTGTGTTCCTGTACGTCACGTCGCTTTGTCTTTATAAATATTTACTTGAGGTCAAGGGTTAAGTAATTGGGAACGGTGGCTAACACTGAACATGTTATTTTACAGATAAAAAAAACATACACTGACGATATGCCCGCTAATCCACCGGGAAATCGCCCGGTGTCGCGATAGGCTCGCTCCCTATCACATTATGGGACCAAAATTCGGCGAAAAGTGGGTGTACTGATTACACCTCTGCCTACCCCTTCGGGGTATCACAGGCGTGAGTGTATATGTATGTATGTAAAATACTGACAGAATATACTACTACATTATGGTAACAAATACATACATACCTGTAATCCCCGAAGGGGGAGGCAGAAATGTAACCAGTACACTCACATTTCGTCGAGCCGTCCCATGACGATAGGGGGCCTTATCGCCGTAAGGTAGAATTCCAGACTCTGGGCTGATACTGAGTATTTCGTAATAGAAAATCCCAATATCACTTTTTCCGACCCGGGGATTGAACCCGAGACTTCACAGCTGTCGTACCGCATACGCAATTAAAACTGCGCTACCGAGGAGTTTTAATATAATTTAAAAAAAGAACACCTTTTAAAAATACAACTGCTGGCTGCACGTTTGCTTTATCTCTGTTTTTCTGCCAGTATTCACATATTAGCTGGATAGAGAGCGCAAAGTCCATTCTCTAGTCTATGGATGATACGGACCACAGACTCTGTTTTTAACCGACTTCAAAAAACAGGAGGAGGTTCTCAATTCGTCGGAAATATGTTTGTGACGAGCAGTGTTGTAATTTAAAGATCTGGGTATTGTTGCTTCTGTTTTTGGGCAGGCGCTTACCATCGATCCAAACGATCTGCTTATCTTTTTAACCGACTTCAAAAAACAGGAGGAGGTTCTCAATTCGTCGCAATCTTTTTTTTATGTATGTTCCTCGATTAGACGCCTGGACTGATTCGAGAAATTCTTTTTTTTTAAAGGTAATACTCCCCAGATGGTCCCATTGGTACCAAGACAGCATCTGATGATGGGATCTCAGAAAAATCGAGGGCAAATCTCAAATTTCATGGGGACGCGTAATGTTTTTTTATTGAAGTCGGTGTACTTTTTTAGGCAAAAAATAAATAAAATAAATACACCCAACAGTCACACACATAGTTCGGACCCCACACTAGGTTTAACCTATATCGTGGGTATCAAGAACTACGAGGGACTACGGTCCCACAACACCCAGACCCAAAACTAATATCTGTCTGTCACACAAATATTGACTTCGGTGTAGGAATCGAACCCAGGTTATCTTGTTTCACAACCAGCTACTCGCCCGCTGCGCCACGGAGGCTTTGGCATAACATTCTATTTTTAAATAAATGAATATAAAAAATGCTAAAGATTATGAAATCTACCACTCGTACATGCTGATAACGTGTCCCCGAGCACGACCCTTTTGGGAAACCTTACAAAATAAAACATACATTTTTTACCTCGCTACTGCCAATGCCAAACATAACGCTCTAATGACGAATTTGCACGTTCGTATCTGACGTGTTTCTATATTTAATAAAATTATATGCAGCTCTCTATACTAATATATAGTTTAGAGATCATATAATATTATATATTATAACATAAACGGTGACACGCGTGTCTATGTGCGCTCTCTTGAATATTGCTATTAGTACGTCTATACTTGTCATTTGGATTTGACTACCAGTAATAAGTGTTAAAAAACAGTTATCGAATAAGTGTTCGAAGTTATAACAAGTTTGTGATTGTATTTCATGTGCACCAAAGCAATTAACATTTTACAATTGAAATACCAACTTATTCTATGTTTGAAAATTAGTGAATGACAAAAACGCGTAAGTGACACCGATTCCACGGCGCTTACGATCATTCGTCCGTGACGGTCTAACGGCCGCGTCGATATTACTCACAGGTACATAAAACTGCTTGATTGTTTTGCACTACTAAACGCATTTCGCTTGCTTCGCTTTGAGCGCTTTAAGGGGTTTTGCCGCGGCTGCATCGGACATAATTAACACACTTGATCACAATGCCTCAAAAGTGTGCGGGTTGCATGAATTTTATAAAATCTAAGGATTGCTTACAATGTGTCACATGCCAACTGTGGTTCGATTTACTCTGCGCTAATGTCACGGAAAAACGCTTTAAATTAATGAAGAGTAATCAAAAAGAGATGTGGAAATGTCCAGGCTGTTACTGTAAACAACCAAAAGGCGACAACACAAATACGCCTATACGTCACACGTCGCATTATTGTGAGAGTGTTTCGAGTCAGGAAACTGAAAAGCCCCCAAGTCCTCTATTTGATAACTATATTACCACCCGCAACAAGCGTCCAAATAAAGAACAAGAGGACCTAATCAATGATGACTGCGTCATAACGGCAGGCACTTTGCGTGCAGTTATCAGACAAGAAATGGAAATATTAATACAAGAAGTAGTGAGCAAACAATTAACTAAAATAAATGACTTAGTATCTGGATTTCAAACATCGCTAAACTTTTTCAACGAACAATATGAAGATATGAAAGTCACCATTGAGGAAAAATCAGAAAGGATAAAAAAATTAGAGAAAGATAACATTGCGTTGCAGACTTCTTTTACTGATCTAAATAAAAGGATAAGCTTAATGGAACAATACAATAGAGCTAACAATTTAGAAATACAAAGCCTGCCAGAAAATAAATCAGAAAATCTAATTAACACTGTGTCTCAACTTGCAAAAGTAATTAAGTATCCAGTAAAAGACTCAGATATACTTCAGTGTATGCGACTAGCTAAAAAAGATCCCCACGGAAAGAGACCACGATCTGTTCTCATTCAGTTTAGCAACCCACGACAACGTGATGGTTTTCTTGCTGCAACAATAAAATTTAACAAGAACAAGACCTCCGATAAACTAAACACTAGTCATCTTGGTATAGCAGTTGAGAAACCACAACCGATTTACGTAGTAGAACACCTATCTAGCGAGAACAAATCGCTCCACGCAGCAACACGCCTACGCGCCAAAGAACTTGGATATAAATTTGTTTGGGTACGTAACGGGCGTATATACATAAGAAGAGATGACAAGTCTGAACGCTTTAATATTAATAGTCATCAAATGTTAAAGTCACTTATTTAAGTATTGTATTTTATTGTTAACATGCAGGCTCTTATAAACCTACTTCAATTACATTCAATCAATCACTTAATATGTACTACCAGAATGTCCGTGGTTTAAAAACGAAAACTAAGCTCTTTTATCACAACGTTTGTTTGCACAGCTATGATATTATAGTACTTACAGAGACTTGGTTAAATAGTGGTGTATTTGATTCAGAGTTGTTTAGCGATAATTATAACATCTACAGACGCGACCGCGAATCTAGCTCTTATTGTAACCGAAAAGATGGAGGTGGAGTTCTTATCGCTGTATTAAAACATTTAACCTCCTACAGGCTGACCCATTTTGAAACCCACTGCGAGGACCTATGGGTGTGCATAGAAACATCTAAAGGGCAAAGTAAAAATAAAATTCACTTATGTGCAGTATACTTGCCACCACCAATAGCCTTAGACAGTCTCCAAGCGTTCCTAGACTCTGCGCAGAAAGTTATAGTTAAGGACGGAGTTGGCGTTATCGTAGGAGATTTCAATCTAAGTAGCATAAATTGGACCCTTACAGATGACATTCCTCAATCTCACCATCAAGTAATAAACAATGAGGCCGCTAAAACTTTAATTGACTTTATTACATTTAATAGTATCCATCAATATAACAATATACCTAATAGTAAACATAAAATTCTAGATCTGATACTCAGCGCACAAACAATTACAAATATTATTCATCCCACAAACAGTTTAATTAAAGAGGATCTCTTACATCCTTCACTGGAATTCAACCTAGAGATAGGCAAATATAATAAATTATTATCTCCAATACATGCAAGTAGACCAAATTATTTTAATGCCAATTACGAAAAAATTCAAGAACTACTTGACGCGGTAAATTGGGAAACAGAATTTACTGAATGTGCTTCTATTAACACTATGGTGTGTAAATTTTACGATGTCCTGCAAAAAATCATTAAAAATACTATTCCTCTTAAACGCGTTTCTAGCAAAAAATACCCACCCTGGTGCACACGTGATCTCATACGTTTATACAAAGAGAAATATAAATATCACGTTAAAATTAAAAAATATAATAACCCTTTAGACCGATTGTCATTCGACATATTGCGTGAGCGATGCAATAAGCTTCAAATCACATGTTATAATGATTACATCTCTAATATTGAATATGCTGTATCCAAAAACTCTAAGGTATTTTGGTCTTTTATTAAAAATAAGCGGAAAAATTCCAATGCCTATCCAGCTGTTATGGCTCACAAAGTAAAAACTGCATCCACTGGATATGATATCTGTAATCTATTCGCTGAAAACTTCTCCGAAGTATATGATACCTCAACTACTGATAACAATAAATTAGTTAATTTAAGTTGTAACTCAGTTTCAACTTCCCTTTGCACAATGTCTTTTAGTGACAACGATGTATATAGAGCTTTGAGGTCTCTGGATGTAAGGAAAGGCGCAGGTAGCGATAACATACCCCCAATCTTTGTTAAGAGTTGTGCGAAATCATTAACGCTCCCGTTAAGATTAATCTTTAATAAATCTCTCTCAGAAGGAATCTTCCCAAATGCCTGGAAGGTAGCTCTCGTAGTACCAATTTTCAAGTCTGGTAGTAGGCAAATGGTTTCCAACTATCGACCTATCTCGATTCTAGTGATATTTGGTAAAATCTTTGAAAAACTAGTCACAAAACAGTTGACCTGGCACCTTAAACAACACATATCTGACTTCCAGCATGGATTCTTTAAATCGAGATCAACCACAACCAATCTTATGTGCTACACTTCAGCTTTGTCAGAGTCCGTAGATAAGCGGATCCCTGTAGATGCTTTATATACGGACTTCAGTAAAGCATTTGATAAAGTAAACCATTCTATACTAATATATAAACTTTCTCGGCTAGGTATCGGTGGCAAATTAATAGAATGGTTTACCTCATACCTCAATAACAGACACTCCAAAGTTGTCATTAACGGCTATAACTCTGAACCTTTCCAGGCTATTTCTGGCGTTCCTCAGGGATCTCATTTGGGGCCCATTCTTTTTAATGCGTTTATTAATGATATCACCTCCTGTTTTAAATATTCAAAGTACTACTTATATGCCGATGATATTAAAATAATGAAACAAATTGAATCAAACCTAAATGTTATTCAATTACAAGAAGACCTGAATAGAATGACCAACTGGTGTAGTAATAATAAAATGTCGTTAAATATCAGTAAGTGCTATTACATCCAATTCACACGTAACAAATTGACTAAACCCAATAAGTATTACATAAATGGACATGAAATTACCCGATTAGACACAATTCGTGATCTCGGTATACTTATCGACAGTAAATAAAAATTTGATGCACACATATTAAACATTACCACTAAGGCATTTAAAATTCTTGGGTTCGTTTTACGTAATAGTAAAGATTTCAAAAAACCCAATACAAGGATAATACTTTACAACGCGCTTGTACTTCCTATACTAGAATATGGCAGTGTAGTGTGGAACCCGCATTACGACGTCTATGTTAAGCGCTTGGAGAATGTTCAAAGACGTTTTTTGTATCATCTTTGTTATAATGATCATTTGGCTACAGAAATATCTCACTACTCAGATCGATTGAAGCACTACAGGATGCATCCGTTAGCCGCACGCAGGAAGCTTATCGATCTAGTATTTCTGCATAAGATGTTTAATGGCAACTTGGACTGTAGTGAGCTTGTCGGTGCCTTAAGTATTAATGCCCCAACTCGTATCCCAAGAAAAAGCGCGTATAATCTATTAAATACTCCCTCATCTAGAACAAACCTGGGTCATTTCGCTGCTATCCCAAGGCTCTGTAGGCAGTACAACTATCTTGCGAAAACACATGATCTTGACATCACGGACACTTCTATATATAAAAAACAAGTCTGGCAAATATTATGCAGCTAATCATTAGTATGTTAGTAACTAATATCTATTTCTTTCCTAGTATTGTAAAATTAGAGTTGTAAATAATAATATTCAAAGTCACTACATAAAATTGTAAATTTGCATGCTGTGGTCTCCTGTAATTGAAGGAGCACGTCACAAAGTTCATATATAAAATGTAACACTTTTTCTTTTATATACGTGTAACCTTCGTTGGAGGTCCTTAATAATAAATAAATAAATAAGCTACTTTTTTCTCGGAAAAAACCGGAAAATCCCGTATAAATGTACAGTTACCGCGGGATATTTTTTGTTCACAGAGCAAGGGATCGACATGATTTTGTGCATAGTGGTAGTTTAGGGATCAGAGAATAACATAGCCTATCTTTTTTCCGGAAAATGCATGTTTCCTATGGGATAGCAAAAGATAGGTACATGTAATAGCTTACGAAGACTACAGAGATTGTATACTTTTTATTTCAAAAATAATTACCACGCGGGTGCAGCCGCGGGTAGCAGCTAGTATAGACATTTTTTTTTTAAAAGAACCTTTATAACGTTCAGACACTCGACAGCAGGAACACGCATAGTCTTGACTTCTGCCCTCACACTAGGTCAAACCTCTTTTGTGGGTATTAAGAGCAACGAGTGACTGTGGGTCCGCAAAAACATATTAATGAATCACATTTGTATTATAAACTAGCTGTTGCCCGCTTTTTGTTTGCATAAATATATATTTTTACCAAATATATATTTATCCAAACAAGAAGTTGTCTATTGCACTCAGGGACTAATATACCGTTCTAACATACATATACGCTCACGCCTGTAATCCCCGAAGGGGTAGGCAGAGGTGTAACCAGTACACCCACTTTTAGCCGAATTTCGGTCCCATAATGTGATAGGGGGCGAGCCTAACACCGAAACCGTTCTAACAGTGAAAGAAATTTAAAAATCAGATCAGTGGTACCGGAGATTACCGTGAACATCCAAACTTTACCTCTTTAAATATTAAGTACTGTTGTTGCTCGCAGCTCCGCCCGCGTGGAGGTCATCTTTGGGACAAAAAGTGTATAACACAATATACCAATTTTCATGCGTTTAACTTCAAAAATTACGGTTTTTCATACAAAATTTCATCCCCTATTTTACCGTCTTAGGGGTGGTATTTTCAAAATTCCTTAATGGATGCCTACGTCATAAAAGGTGCCTACTGTCAAAATTTCAAGTCTCTAACCCCAGCCGTTTTGGCTGTGCGTTGATCGTCAGTTAGTCAGTCAGTCAGTTTCTTCTTTGACATGTATATACAGATAGATTTAGATTAAAGGCATCGGCCAGTTTGTACTTAATGTAACATTTCTTATAATATATAAATATAAATGCGCAGCGTTGGACTTCCCCCTACAAGGTGGACAGACGACCTCGTAAAGGTCGCAGGAACCCGCTGGATGCAGGCCGCTTCTGACAGGTTGGTCTGGAAATCTTTAGGGGAGGCCTATGTTCAGCAGTGGACGTCCAAAGGCTGAAGAAGAAGAAGACATATATAAAAAGAGCAAAATGAAGGTACGTAAAAGTTGTGCAACTTAGATTTGAATTTCTTTTAAAAATCTTCAGTGATCATCTATGCTTCTTTAAGGCACTTAAGACAGATCAAAATTCAAGAAAATTCACCATACGGAATAAATAATTATAGTTTACGACGTGGGAACTTAGAAACCACCATCAAGGGCTGGTAGGCAGGGATACAACGACAAGCACTGGACTGGAAAAGGAGAAAAGTCCTGGGTCCTTTAGCCGCAGTGTGAAGAAGCTAAACAGCAGGTCGGCATGATTGTGTTGAGTAGCGAGGGATAGACTGTCTCACGCTAATTGATACTCTATCTGGACAGCACTGCGCTGAAAGGTGGTGAATTATGATCATAAGTTAGTTTGTCTCGAGATTCTTATAGGATTTATGCAAATTAGCGTTCAAATACACTTAAGACCATCTGTCGTAATACTAGCCCTGTATTAAACATTGTCCCACTGTTGGCCACGGGCCTCCTCTACTAATGAGAGGGGTTAGGCGTTAATCCACCACGGTGTCAGGTCGTGGAATAGATGGATTTTCCCTTAGAACTGATTCAATTACAAAAACTTGGCCATACTAAGTACCTGGCAATCAGAATGTAATTGAGCTGTGAAACATTTATAGGGTTTCTTGAGCATTACTTTAAACACAGCCCACTGTGCCCTCTCCAAAGGCTCTCTCAAAATGGCGATTGACTTATACGGATGTATGTCATTTACAACTTACACTGCCTCGGTGGCGCAGTTGTAATTGCGCATGCGTTACGACTGCTGTGTTGAGGTCTCAGGTTCGATAGAATCGATCACTTCAGAGTCGGGTAAAGTGATATTAGAGTCTGGAATCTGTGCCCGGTATGGCGACAGGCTCGCCCCCTATCACATTATGGGACCGAAATTCGGCGAAAAGTGAGTGTACTGGTTACACCTCTGCCTACTCCTTCAGCTATTACAGGCATGAGTGTATGTGTGTACTTATACGTATGTATGCCATAATCCCCTTTTCACTTGACCGCTTTTTACTATGGAAAAACGATATACAACATGTAACATGATTAACGCACACTCTGAAAGTAGTTTGTTCAGAATAAGCGACTGAATCGATATAAACAATTTTCTAAAAGACGTTTTGGATTTCCAAAAATAATCAAGACTCAGGTAAATAATAGTCACACTTTAATTCAACGTTCAAGACAAACGAAACTCAAACATAACTCGATGCGATAAAGTCTTTTCTAAATGCAGTAATAAAAGAACACTTTAAAAAATCAACTGCAGTGTTTTATTTGCAAAGTACAAGCAATGGCTTGGTAGCGTATATTTTAGTTTAATACGAGGTCGATTAATATTTCCGTGAAACATTATACGATAAACTTTGAATCAATGCCCAACTGCATTAATTATTGCTAACGTTAAATTTATGCGAAATATTGTGTTTATTTTTCACGCTATGATGGCTCAACGGGTTTGAGTGAAATTCGGAAGGAATTAAATTGAACCCTCAATAAACATATAACCATTTTAACCTTCTATATAGTGTCTCACTACTAGGCTCGGGCCACCTCTACTAATGAGGGGGTCATACTAATGAGGGTGGTTATTCCACCACGCTAGGTGGGTAGACTTAATATACAGTTGAATGCGTTTGGGAATTCTCAAGAATTCAAGTTTCATCATGTTTTCTTCACTGTTAAAGTAATTAATAATGTACACCTAACTTTAGAAAAGTTAGAAATTTTGGGCGTATTAACGATAGGCAGCGGCTTTGCTGTGCCCTGGCATTGCAGAAGTCTATGGGCGGTGGTGACTAATTACCATCAGATGGCCCGTGTGCTCGTCTGCATATCGGACACTAAAAAAAATGGACCTTCGACCTACGACCACTACGAACTAGGTTTTTTAGCTTCACCTGTATGTGTATGTTTGTATGTGAAGACTACCAACCCAGATTAGGCCAGCGTGGTGGACTAAAGCCTAACCCCTCTCATTAGTAGAGGAGGCCCGTGCAGTGGGACAATGTTTAATACAGGGCTAATATTATTATATATTTAATATTTATTATACATACATACATATACACTGCCGCCGGTAATCCCCGAACGGGTAGGCAGAGGTGTAACCAGTACACCCACTTTTCGCCGAATTTCGGACCCATAATGTAATAGCGGGCGAGCCTATCGCCATGCCGTGCACAGGTTCCAGAATCCGGGATAATACTGAGAATTTCTGGATAGAAAAAACCCAATATCACTTCACCCGACCCGGGATTGGGACCATATCACATTATGGGACCGAAATTCGGCGAAAAGTGGGTGTACTGGTTACACCTCTGCCAACCCCTTCGGGGATTACAGGCGTGAGTGTATATATATATGTATGTAAGAGCTATAATTTTTTTTAATAATTAAATTCAAATACATAATATTATTAATTTTAAATATTTAATGTACAAAATAGTAACGAAATTGATGGCACAATCCTAAATTAACAATACAAACAAATTAGTGGATTATACTGTCAACAGATGGCACTGTACATTTTTCATATTTTTTTGGCAAAATCTATAATATGTTACAGCTTTAAAATGGTATGTGAATCATTAAATTTGATGAAGAAATCTAGAATTTATTATGGCATGCCAACAAAAATACACACTTGAGATAGTGAGAAAGCGCTTGACTTTATTTTCGCGCACGTTAATTATTTGCGATAAATCCTAAAATATTAATTTAAATCATATGCTGTAAAAGATTATAATAGTAAGCATGAAATGTAATAATTAATACTTTATGCTTCTAAATAGCTTTCCAATTACCGCATTGTACGTGACAATTTTTTAAAAGATAGAACGGGTATAGTAAGCTGTCCTTAAAAGATAGACATATGACATCACAGACTTTTGGTAGATCTATAAATGAGGAATATCACACCATGCGTTGTTTTATTATATCTCAAAGGGTTTATACACCGTTTTCGATAAACGCTCCCAGGCGAGTTGACTTTTTCCGACATTTCCAAAAATATCGTTATATTTCAAGAAATTTACTCAAAAACTTGAAAAATAATATACTTAAACCATCCTTGTGAATCACTCTATCTATTGGTGATCCACATGAAAGTCCGTTCAGACGTTTTTGAGTTTATGGCGTAGTGTGAAGAAGCAGGCCAGCATGATTATGTTGAATAGCGAGGGATAGATTGTTTCTCGCTACTTGATACTCTAACTGAACGGCACTGCGCTTACCAATGTGCAATATGGTCACTTTGCCATGCCACGATAAAAAAACTGACATGAAAACAGGTTGCTGTTGCGTTTCCGAGAATCTCCCGCTTTTCATTTCCCATTTCTTTCCTTTAGTCTGTCAACACATATTTGCTTATTTTGCTATTGTAACATCATGGCGGTAGACATAACTAACCATCAGGTGACCCACTTGCGCGTTTCTTCTTCAGCCTTTGAACGTCCACTGCTGAACATTGGCCTCCCCTAAAGATTTCCAGACCAACCTGTCAGAAGCGGCCTGCATCTAGCGGGTTCCTGCGACATTTACGAGGTCGTCTGTCCACCTTGCAGGGGGACGTCCAACGCTGCGCATGCCGGTACATGGTCTCCACTCGAGAACTTTTCTGCTCCATCTGTTGCCAGTTCTACGAGCTATGTGCTCGTTTACTGACTATAAAAACGGAATTAAGTAACACATACTTAAATGAATTTTATGCATACATACATAACAAACAGAGTATCTACAGTTTTCTGGTGTTAGATAATAATGGGAAAAACAATCGAACCATACATTTTCCTGATTATTGTTTTATTTTCCATTATCATAATATCTCACATTATAATTAAAAATATATTTAAAAAACTTTATTATAAAATTAATATAATAAAGTTTTTTAAATTAAAATTACTTCTTTAGAGATAAAAAATATTTATGGACTTGCTGACACGTTCGAAATCCTCGCACCGCTAGTAGTCAGTTACGTAATATAATAAAATAGAAATAAGTAATTTTAAATATTTATTAACTTTAAATATTTTAATCGAACAGAGTAATAACAATTCTATTGAGAGAGAAAGATTCGCAGTGAAACCATTTTCAACATATAATTTAATAGCGATGTATCAGGGAGGATTTAGTATTTTGAACGATTAGAGACCATCCCGCCCACACACCCGCCATTGTAACTCCTGTTTAGCCAGGATCAACAATGGCACGCATTTTTTCGACACCGAGTAATGAAACTCGGCGAGTCTCTGGGAATGCTTTATAACTGTCGTTTATCCCGCAACGAAATTAATCAAATAGAAATATAGGCAGAAGTTGGAAATATTAATTGTCCCACTTCTCTCCATAGCAAAGCGGGAGACAAATACTGAACTAAGGAGGTATTAACCTCCAATAAAAGACATTTACGTCTGGAGAAGCCAGACGTAAAGCACCATGGAAGTTACTTAACGGGTCCTATCATGCGAGCTATATATACGCTTCATTCCAATAATATTGGAATTTTGGAACGATTAGTAAATTCTACAAATGTACACATGCAACTTACTGCATATAAGTAACTTCATTGGCCATTGGTTTACGAAGACCTTAAATTGTGCCTAAAGGCGCTTGCCCTTTTGACAAATTATATGTGTTAACTTATGTGATCCCTTAATTATCGGATGCTACCTTCTCTTAGTCGGAAGATTTTATATCCGTATATGAAACCTGTGATTTCGGTGAAGCCTTAATAATATGAATCACAATAAATAAACGTTAATAAAAGCTCAAGTAAATCTGCCGAAAATAGACGGGCCAAGATATAAACACAAGATTCCCAATATTACGATAAGGTAACTTAAGTTGACACAACTGCTGTAATCTAGTGTATGCCAATTTAAATTGTATTTTATTCTAATTTACATATACTTACACACTCACGCTTGCAATCCCCGAAGGAGTAGGCAGAGGTGTAACCAATACACCCACTTTGGGCTAATTTCGGTCCCATAATGTGATAGGGGGCGAGCCTATCGCCATACCGGGCACAGATTCCAGACTCCGGGCTAGTACTGAAAGTTTCTAGATAGGAAAACCCAATATCACTTTACCCGACTCGGGGATCGAACCCGAGACCTCAGCACAGCAGCAGTCGTAACGTATAAGCAATTACAACTGCGCCACCGAGGCAGCATTTATTTATTTATACACTTTATATACATAAATTGTATATAGGGGGACTTAATGCCAAAGGCATTATCTCCCAGTCAACCATAGGGTGGTGCCTCTTCACCTCTCCTCCATCTCTATGAACAAGGTAGGTGCATAAAGATACAGACACAAAAAAAACCTATATTATATAGTATGTACATATGTCAATATATAGGCATACATGATCCTGGGTCCTTAAGGCGTAGTGTGAAGAAGCTAAACAGCAGGCCGGCATGATTGTGTTGAGTAGCGAGGGATAGACTGTCTCTTGCTACTTGATATCTGGACGGGACTGCGCTTACCATCAGGTGCAGTGTGGTCACTTTGCCGCGCCAGAATAAAAAAAAACATACATACTGATTATATATCACTATTATATTAACCAAATATTGTGAGCCAGTGTTTGAAAAGAGCAACTTTAAGAAAAGTTGCTCTTTTCACACTGGCTTTCTTGCCCGTTCTTCGAAAAGAGGGTATAATAATAAGAGACGGAAACTAAATAATGTATAAAACTTCATGGATACAATAAATAATTAAAATTATAAAATTAGAGAACGGGTTTTAATTGCGCAATATATTATATCGCCGAGACTTCACGGTCGATGCAACTCAGTTTAAATATCAGGAAATAGTTTTTTTGTCCTGATACGGCAAAGTGACCACATTGCACCTGTTGTTAAGTGCAGTGCCGTCCAGTTATAGTATCAAGTAGCGAGAGACAATCTAGCCCACGCTACTTAACACAATCATACCGGCCTGCTGTGTAGCTTCTTCACACTACACCATGGCACAAGGAGGTGAAGAAGCGGTCGAGGGTCTAGTGTCTCAGAAAGCCAGAGTACTCAGAAGGCCGAAACACGACCAAACATCGTACCTTAACTCTAGACCCCCGACAAAAACCGGATGTTCACTTGCTGATCCCGGAAAGCGACACACTTACGCGTACCACTATGGTGGTTTTTACACAATTTACGCTGGTCGCTATCCGGGCGGATGTCAATATCCTACCACAAGCATTGAGCTATATGCTGTGTAATACAGCACCACCATAAATTGGTATGTATATCTACCATATGGTGATGATGGTTAAAACCCGTTCTATCTTTATATATATAATTCTACTGTACGTGTATATGTCACTGAACTCCTCCTAAACGGCTGGGCCGATTTGTATGATTTTTTTGTATGTGTTTGGGTGGCGCCCTGGATGGTTTAGATTCACAATTGGACCCAGTGTTGGCTGTTGGTGTGGCGCTACTTTTCCGGACAGGACGACGTCTGCACGGTCCGCTAGTAATTTTATAATATGTATAAAAATCGCGAAAGTATACAATCATTTTTTTGTTTTGATTTTATTTAGAACAAGCTGCCGTAAATAAATCTTCAATGTCATTGACGTGGGATGTAGCCTTAAGAAAGACTAATTTGATTGTACGACAGCATTGTTTATTGCATGATATAGAGTTTTTTGTCCTTTATTTATTACGTCAGATTCTTATAAAAATTACACCCTGAACCCAATTACTGACAAATTGAAATAAACAGAAAAAAAAAATTATATAGGTAGGTACAAATTAGTTTTTTATTTATGTTTGGTAAGTAGAAATTAAGCTCACGGTCCCTTGACATGATAGTAAGAGGTATTAAAGGAAGTATAAATTACTTTTTGCTGATTACACAGCCCTTTTACAATCACAAAAAGTGCTTCGGGTTCCAAGAAATTGCTGAGTCGGTCTGCTGAACCAATCGCTATATAAAATCACTACATTAACCTCTCACGGATCAAGGAGAGTTCGGTGTTCGGAAAAGATTTTTTTTATCTTGGCACGGCAAAGTGACCACACTGTACCTGATGGTAAGCACAATGCTGTACAATTATCGAGTAGCGAGATAATCTATCCCCAGCTACTCAACACAATCATGCCGGCCTGCTTATTCACACAACGCCATGGGCAAGAAGGTGAAGAAGCGGTCGAGGGTCTAGTGTCAGAGTACTCAGAAGGCCGCAACACGGCTAAACGTTCTACCCCAACTCTAGACCCCCGACAAAAACCGGATGTACACTGGCTGATCTGAAGCGGCTGATCCGGAGCTCGGTAATAATAATAAGGTAGGTAATAAGTAGTGAGTTAAATACATTCCAAAATAAATTATATTTCCATAATATTAATGCTATAAATACGTTTAATACGCACGTCAGTAAGGGTGAGTATTGCTAGTGAGTGGTTAAGAAACTTCCTTTCTCAAAATTATGTGTTCTCAAGCAATGTATGGAAATCCTAAAATGATGATGGCTATGATGTGATGGAGCTGATTTAAAAGCAAATTGACTGGAAAACTACGAAGTCTATCTAAGTGTAATATATCAAAGAAAGTGATACCTTAAAAACATGTCTAACTACGTTTTCATCTTTCCTAAAACTCACAAATAAAATCGTCTTGATAATTAACTCAAACGTAAAACATATACTTAGGAACTTAATAACTGTAGTGTAATACTGGATTCGGCATACCAGTTGCATGACAACTGCCTTACTAATTAATAAAAAAAACCATTAAGATAGCCTCAAAAAGTACACCGACATCAATAAAAAACACACTATGCGTCCCTATAAAACTTCAGGGTTGCCTTAGATTTTTCTGAGATCCCATCATGAGATCCTGACTTGGTGCCAATGGGACCACCTGGGTCCTTTTAAACAAAAAAATAATTTCTCGAATCGGTCTAGGCGTCTTCGAGTAATCGGGGAACATACACAAAAAAAAGATTCCGACGAATTGAGAACCTCGTTTTTTTGAAGTTTGTTACAAAAATATAACCTTAAAATCGCTGCTTCTGCGCCCGATAGAGGATAAGATGCTCAGCTCTGCAGTCGCCAAGGTCAATTTATAATTCAAATTAATATTCGTTTTCATCCTATAACTCCTAGAAATTTGGAAGAATATTTCGGGAGCATAAAATCGTTCAACCGAACATATTAATAGACAGTAGACAGGCGCTATTGTTTTGTCTAAAATGTATCAAGGGCAATATTGCCCCACTGGCGTGCACGGAACTCCAGTGTTAACTGGAGAAAGGATATTCATATCCGCCCGGACAGCGATCACCATACACAGGATCTAAAACCGGCCATAGTGGCACACGGAAGTGTGTCGCGTTCCGGGGTCAGCCAGTGTACATCCGGTTTTTGACGGGTGTCTAGAGTTAGTGTACGAAGATTGGCCGTGTTGCGGCCTTCTGAGTACTACGACACTAGACCCTCTACCGTCACTTATATATAGATTTAAAAATCAATCTGTTAAATATTATATTTTAAATTTTTCCTGACACGGCAAAGTAACCACACTGCACCTGACGGTAAGCGCAGTGCCGTCCAATTAGAGTGTCGAGTAGCAAGAGAAGATCTATCCCCCGCTACTCAACACAGTCATGCCGGCCTGCATCTTCACTACGGCAAGAAGGTGAAGAAGCGGCCGGGGGTTTAGTGTCAGAGTACTCAAAAGGCCAAACATCGTACCCCAACTCTAGACACCCGACAAAAACCGGATGTAAACTGGCTGATCCTGGAACGCGACACACTGGCGTGTGCCACTATATGCGGATATGGATATCCTTCGACCAGCAAAATAATAGTGGATATAATAGTCGCTTGGTCGTATCACTTGAATCAATCTTCACACAATCTAATTATAATGCATCTTAGCTCGCGGCTCTTCCTGCATGTTGCATGTACCGCTGAAGGTTAATGGCAACACTTGATCATATTTGTACAGACTAAATCTCAATTATTTTTATTCAAAGGAGTAATTAATTATATAATTATAAATGATTTGTGTATTAACCTACTTTAGTTCTGTAGTCTTGTAAGTTACAACTGTTGTTGGAAAAATTTCAGGAGTACAACAAAAGGAGTAAAAACATTTCAGGAATACGTTTTTAATGTCAGTGATGGAGATGAGTAGTAGCAACTAATCATGAGTTAATTTCAGTCAACTAAGATCTCAAAATTTACCAAAGTATTTGTTATATTATGTTTGGTAGGGTCAGTGACAATAGTAGCCAAATTTTTTTGTGTACGTTTTTTGGCGCTCTAATTCATAAAAAGTACACCGTAATAAAAAAACAAATTATGCGTCCCTTTAAAATTTGAGGGTTGCCCTCGGTTTTTCTGAGATCATTAATTCATGCACGCAATAGTTTTTGTATAACGTTTTTTTTTCGAAATACCTTAAACTTAATACTTTCTCTCCTGTAACTTTCCCAATTGTCGCATTAATCAATAAGCCCGCCAACCGTCGATATATCGTGTCCGTATGAACTGAGGAGCCACTACTGATTTTTAAAGGAGTCTCATACCATTATTTAGTAGCAAATCAGGTGATTTTGTAGGCGAAATTCTGGAATTTGTAGTAAAATATATCAAAAGTTATAGCAATGTAAAAGTGGCTCCTCAAACTAAATGTTTAGACTGAGGAGCCACCGTATAACTCGAAAAGTAGTAGACGTACATTTATGAAATTTTTGTATGATTTAGTAGTCATTGTGTATAGTATCTACTAAAAATATGGGTCCACTACAATTACTATAGGCATTGGTATGGCTCCGCAATTGCTAAATATATAAAAACACGAGTTTCTGTGAAAGTGATCGGTCAATCGGCATATTTGACTTAATGATAATTTAGTAGTAAGTGTGTTCTAATTTGTAGCATAGGAATTAAATATAAACACTGAGCGAATTTGGAAAATTATAGTATTTTATTTGGCTCCTCAATCCAGACGTTTTGCAAATAAATAATTGACTGTACGTACCTCAGATCACAACGGATTCGTAAGCTAGATACACCAATATTTAGTAGAAATTTCTACTAAATAAGTACATACATTTCAGCGCTCTACATATTCGGAAACGGAGACAGTAAATACTTTCATCATTTATTGTAAAATTCACCATTAAGGGTGACCATGTTACCTATGAGTTAAACCAGGATAACTAGTAGTTGAATATTAGTTTAAAAAAATAAATGAAGTACTGTAGTATTGTTTGTTGGATTTGTAGTATTGAATTTATTAAGTATATTTTTTTGCGTTAACGAAATGAAACCGTTTCCTATAAACGGTCAACTAGTTGAAAGACCAGTTGACGTTTTTAACTGGTTTGCAGAAACGTTCACAGATCTATACGTTAATTTCCCTTTTTTTTTGTCTGTCGTTGATTCAACGACGTTGAATGAAACAGGTTTATAAATTCAACTAGTTTAACTGTGCGCCCGTTTTGTTCGCGTTTGTTGTTGATTCAACGACGTTGAATGAAAGAGGTTGATAAATTCAACTATACTCTGATTTTTTTATTAGGCAGACTAAAGTGACAGCTGCGATCGACCTTTTCTTTTTTGAATGTTGCGAACGTAGAGCATAATGCTGTAGTATGGCCGATTATGAATGATTCATCGACCAGCCGTGACATGAACTTTCGATTTATTTTTACTCTTGTTGTTATTAAATATTTTATAGGAAATCAGGTTATAGGAGAGAAATAAAATAAGAGATGTGAATTACTATCACTTGTATTTCAAGTATGGGAATGTAACAAGGAAAGGCTACGTCTGTAGTCTAGCACGACAAAATATGTATAATAAATAAAGGGATATAGACATTTTTAAATAATACACTCTTCTATATTCTATTGACATAAATCATCAAGACTATGTGACCAGTACAATTACCACTAGATTAATTTTTGCATCTACAAAGTCTAGGGAACAAGGGAAAAATAGTGTTTATTTTAAATTCAATATTTTTTTGTCTTAGATGTTATACATCAATAGAAGCGTAATTTAATATTCATTTTAATTTTGCAATTTAATAAAAGGCTTGTTAGTGACAAAATAAAAATTTATTACAAAAAACTAACATAGTACTGGAACCAAAAAAAAACACACTCATCACCAGCCTTGCGGTGTGTGCACGTGCATTATTATGCATGAACATGAAAGTTTGGCCGAGTTGCTGTCGATGAGGGATGACCATAGAGTGCACAATCTCGTCACGGTATTTCTCCGCATTTAAATTGCCTCGTATCCAAACGAGACCTGTTCTTCTACCTAGGCGAATTCCGGCCCAAACCATTATTGTTCCGCCTTGATAAGTATGAACTACCGGAGGATTCTGGAGTCAACTCTGGCGACTAGGAACTCACCAAACACGCACTCTCATATCGAGATGAAATCCGAATCGAGACTCATTCGAAAACAGAACATGAGCCCACTGATTGTTGGTCCATCGCAAATGTGTGTTAGCCCACAATAAACGATGACCTGGTCTATCTGGTCAATATATTAATACATGTACTCAAATCTGGTCGAGTACATAACATTACGTACATTAAACACCCAATAAGATTGCGACAAGAAGCATTATACTCACTATTTATATTTGAAGCTTCATAATCAAGTTTATTTTCTAAGGGAGTACTTATAGGGTTGCAATTGGACATATTAAACTTATCCAATATTGTCTTAATGTAAACACTTTGGTCTAATGTGATTTTATCATAATATCTAGTTATTTTAATACTAATAAATAAATTTATTTCATTTAAATCATGCATTGTACTCATAAGATAACTTTTAAATGAATTTATTTTATGAATATATTAAAATAAAACATACTAAAACCAAATCATCTACATATAGCAGCACATAAATATTTTTACCAATATCAATATTATCTAAAACATATATACACCGATCCACTAATAAGTTTTGAAACCCCTTTTCTTTCTATAAGAGACTGCTCAAATATCTCGAACCAATATCTAGCTGTTTTAACCCATATAAGGCTTTATTTAATTTAGACATAATTATTTTTATGAACAACACCTTCGGGAACTCTTATATAAATTTCTTCTTTTAGTACACAAAATAAAAGCTGTTTTAAAATCCATGTGAAGCGTTTGTATTACATCACTGAGGCAAGGCGATTGACAGGCATGGCGAGGCTCTGGCTGTGAGTCTCGACATACCCAAGGCATTTGATAGGGTCTGGCATCGTGGCCTTCTCTCTAAGCTAAGCGAATACGGTCTGCCCGACAACATGCGCAAGTGGATTTCCAGGTTTCTCCATGAGCGAAGTATACGTGTCCTCGTTGATGGACACGCTTCGTAGCTCATGTCAGTAAATGCTGGAGTACCACAAGGCTCTGTGCATTTGCGGTTCATGAGCGTTATTGCTGCAAGTCTCCTGGTTGCCGGATGGATATTGAGAGTAGATGCGAGGATCTTGTCATTGAGCTCAACATGACCTTGGATCTCATTTTAACATGGGGTATCAGAAATTGCGTTTGGTTTAAAGTCAACAAAACTCAGGTGTGCTAGTTCTCCTGCAACAAATCCCCGATTCCAACCAATACCAGCACCAACCAACCAATACTCATTCATTCTTTTAATTATGCCGAAATTAACTACTTAATTAAAACATAAAACATACACATTATATACTATTTTCATGTTGTCGGTCTTATTCTTTTCAAAAATAATATTCAACTACTAGTTATCCTGGTTTAACTCATAGGTAACATGGTCACCCTTAATGGTGAATTTTACAATAAATGATGAAAGTATTTACTGTCTCCGTTTCCGAATATGTAGAGCGCTGAAATGTATGTACTTATTTAGTAGAAATTTCTACTAAATATTGGTGTATTTAGCTTACGAATCCGTTGTGATCTGAGGTACGTACAGTCAATTATTTATTTGCAAAACGTCTGGATTGAGGAGCCAAATAAAATACGTTGATTTTCCAAATTAGCTCAGTGTTTATATTTAATTCCTATGCTACAAATTAGAACACACTTACTACTAAATTATCATTAAGTCAAATATGCCGATTGACCGATCACTTTCACAGAAACTCGTGTTTTTATATATTTAGCGATTGCGGAGCCATACCAATGCCTATAGTAATTGTAGTGGACCCATATTTTTAGTAGATACTATACACAATGACTACTAAATCATACAAAAATTTCATAAATGTACGTCTACTACTTTTCGAGTTATACGGTGGCTCCTCAGTCTAAACATTTAGTTTGAGGAGCCACTTTTACATTGCTATAACTTTTGATATATTTTACTACAAATTCCAGAATTTCGCCTACAAAATCACCTGATTTGCTACTAAATAATGGTATGAGACTCCTTTAAAAATCAGGAGTGGCTCCTCAGTTCATACGGACATGATATATCCTCTATTCATGTAAACAGGTAGCCATAGCCTAGTTAGGAGTGGTACGCACTGTTGAGACGAAGGCAGTAGGTTGAAATAAGCCCGGCATACACCTCTAACTTTTCTAAAGCTGTCTTTTCATTGTATAGAAAAAACGGTAACGCTTGCTTCAACGGCGAAGGAAAACATCGTGAGGAAACCTGCATACCTGATAATTCACTGTATGAAATTCAAAGGTATGTGAAGTTTGCCAACTCGCATTAGGCCAGCGTGGTGGACTAACGCCTAACCCATCTCATTAGTAGAGGAGGCCCGTGCCCAGCAGTGGGACAATGTTTAATACAGGGCTCATATTATTATTATTATATTATAATGAAAGAGATATGTATGAATGTGGAAGAACCGAAATAAGTATGCCAGGGTCGTCGCTTGTGGCACTCAATAGTCTATGCCTACCCCCGTAGGATGCGGGCGTGAATTGTATGTATGTGTATTATATTCATAATTTAAATTAGTTTTTGCTCTGCTAACTTTCAGCCATGGCAAAATATAATAGAAATAGATATATTAAGAGCGTATGTTCACGGCTGTACCCTGTATCCTAGGCAGAGGCGCAAGTAGTTCACCTATGATTCGCCGAGGCCTGAGCCCGCTTTCGTCCCATGTGACAAGCGGTGAATGTAGCATGTCGAAAAAAAACAAATCAAACATGTAGCTTAAATCGATAAGTCAAACATACACTAACGCCTGTAATCCCCGAAGGGGTAGGCAGAGTAGTAATAGTACTCCCACTTTTCGCCGAGCTTGTTACCATCCCATGATAGGGGGCGTGCCTATCGCCATACCGGGCACAATCCCAGACTCCAGGCTAATACTGACTATTTCTAAATAGAAAAACCCAATATCACTACCCGACCCGGGGAGCGAACCCGAGACCTCACCACAGCAGTCCAACCGCGTACGCAATTACGACTACGTCACCGAAGCAGTTATAAAACTCAAATGGTAATTGCCCGACCTGGGCATTGAACCCAGGACCTCAGCTTACGTAGACAAGACCAATGACGCGTTGAGAAAACAAGCAAGCGCGGCACGTAGGCACAGGTTTACTGAGTATAAAACAGTTTGTGTTGAAACAAAACTGAATCATTGTGAATGCGTCTGTGACAGTGGTTTGTGACGCGAGTATTTTTACGTGGTATTTATTACAAGATAGTGGAACGCGATAACAGATTTGTTCACAGGTAGGTCAAATAATATTTCAAACACATGTACATTCTCTTTATTCAAAAAAGTTTTTTTGATTTTTAAAAATCTAAAAATACATTTAGAAATATAAAAATGTGCACCCTCCGATGGCGAGGTCTAGGACCCAAGTCACCGGCGGTTAGGACCCCAGAGTGAGGAACCTCCTCACAATGCGTGCCGTGTCCAATAATACTGCCTTTTGTATCTGGCTTTTGACCCAACGACCAATTGAGAGCCTCTGAAGATGTTGGTCGAGGCTCTTTGGTATCAGCCCATTGGCAGTAACGACTATTAAAAATAAAAAAAAATAATAATAAAATAAAAATAATTATTAAAATTAATTAATATTATTAATTATTCCAACACATTATTATTATTATTTTTAATTTTTAGTCTATAAACATCTCCCATTTCTGTAGTACTCTAAAAATTCGGGCTTATGGCCATCATTTTCAGCGGTTGAAATATTCAATCTCGTGATAACTTCCTAAATTCTACAGTGATATTCGGTTTTTCTATCTAGAAATTTTCAGTATTAGCCCGGAGTCCGGAATCTATGCCGGGTATGGCGATAGGCTCGGGATAAGATCATGGCACCGAAATTCGTCGTAAAGTGTTACTGGTTACTCATCTGCCTACCCCTTCGGGGATTACAGGCTTGGGTGTATATGTATTCAATTCTACAGGTGTTTAATATCACTACTTTGAGTATGAATATGAGTGGGTGTAAGATTAATATTTTCAGGCTTGTGTTTAGTGTTTTGGGGATAAGACCGGTACTGGATAATATAATGGGGATAGTCTTGACGTTTTAAACTCTCCACTGAGTTTTGAGTTCAATAGTCTGGGAGTTTATTATTATGTTTGTCACACCGTAATCATGGGACTATAGAGTCCCGGACATTTGGAAGGTGTGGGTGAGCCCGAAGTCACACGTAGAGGCCCGTAAATAATAATAATAATACTAGCCCTGTATTAAACATTGTCCCACTGCTGGGCACGGGCCTCCTCTACTAATGAGAGGGGTTAGGCCTTAGTCCACCACGCTGGCCTAATGCGGGTTGGCAGATTTCTCATACCTTCGAAAAATTCTCAGACATGCAGGTTTCCTCACGACGTTAAAGCAAGCGATAATTAACATTTCAATACACACATAACTTTAGAAAAGTCAGAGGTGTATGCCACTTGGGTTTCGAACCTACGACTTTCGTCTTGGCAGTCCGTACCGCAACCACTAGTTGGTATATCTAGCTATCGCTGCTATGTATACACTATACAAGTGCACCCAAGGGCAACCCCCGGTTGGTGTAGGACTATTGTATGTATGGATAAAAAGTTATGCTGGTTTATCGAGGTGAAGTGTTAGTGGATTGGGTAATTGTTATTTCGTAATAATATATTTTTTAATTATTATTATAGAATTTTTAATTCCATAAAGATTAACTTACAAAACATTTCTTTGGATTAAATATGATTAAAATAATTAAATTACAATTAGTGCTTATTTCATTTCAATCGCATAATAAATAAATCATGTTGTATACATTACTAAATAATAGATAATTATTATTTTTTTATTCTGGCGCGGCAAAGTGACCACACTGCGCCTGATGGTAAGCGCAGTGCCATCCAGATAGAGTATCAAGTAGCGAGAGACAGTCTATCACCTGCTACTCAACACAATCATGCCGGCCTGCTGTTTAGCTTCTTCACATTACGCCTAAAGGACCCAGGATCATAGGAAGGAGGGAACACGGTAGCTGGCAAACTGTTCCACAGCTTGATGGTGCGGCAAAAATACGAGTTTGCGAACCTCTTGGTTCGGGCCGGGGTAGTAGATACCACGAAGATGTGGCTCCGCAGTCCAGTACGCGTGGTTCTGGTATGGAAGGGGGAGGATGGGATAAGATCAAACAATTCTTCAGAGCATTCGCCATGATACAGACGGTAGAACACGCTAAGCGAGGATATATCCCTACGCAATTCAAATAAAATATAAAAAAACTTTATGCAATCTTGGTTTTTAAAATTTTTATAATTCAACTAGCGGACCGTGCAGACGTCGCTCTACCCGTAAAAGCAGAGCCACACCAACTGCAGCGCCATCTGTCGGGCTGATTTGTGAATCTAAACCATCCAGGGCGCCACCCAAACTCATACAAAAAAAAATCATTCAAATCGGTCCAGCCGTTTAGGAGGAGTTCAGTGTCATACACACATACAGTAGAATTATATATATAAAGATATGGACCCCTCAACGGGTAAAGGCCTCCCCCATTTTGCTCAATATCTGTCTGTCCTTTGCTTTTGTGAACCAATTTTCACCAGCTTTTCTTTTTATTTATCAATAAATTTTAAATGATATTTAATAATGTTGTGTTTGTCTGTAATTGGCGTATATATTATGAATTATTCTATTAATAAATTTAAATGTCTGTATGAATAAAAATCGTTCGTTCGTTAGTCTCGCTAAAATCCAAAAACGGCCTGACCGATTTGGATGAAATTTGGTGTGTATATTTCAATGGGTGCCTGGATGGTTTAAAAACCCCATTTGAAAAGTTGGACCCGGTAGGTGGCGCTACTATTTATGTATGTATGTATTGTATTTGTGGGAGAAATTCCAAATATTGTAATCTTTAAAATATCATATTTAATGTGGTGCTGCTTTTCTGGACAGGACGACGTCTGCCGGGCCTGCTAATCTGTATATATAAAAGAAGAAACTGACTGACTGACTGACTGACTGACTGACTGACTGACTGACTGACTGACTGATCGATCAACGCACAGCCAAAACGGCTGGGGTTAGAGACTTGAAATTTTGACAGTAGGTACCTTTTATGACGTAGGCATCCACTAAGGAAGGGTTTTTGGAAATACCACCCCTAAGGGGGTAAAATAGGGGATATGTAATATAAAAATGTTATTTTTATGTGGAAATAAAATATAATTTCTGTTTTTCAATTGAAGTGCAACAGTCGCAAATTTTATCATACGCGTGCTTAAAATGACGCTAAAAATTACTATAAAATACTCAAGAAGATTTTTTTATATTTTTTATACGATCCTAACAATTTTGTAACAAAGCTAATATGTTTATAATGATAATTCTGAGATTAGATTTACATAATCAATTGAAATCGTTTATTCTAATAGGACTATTAAACATTTTAGTATCATATGACAGCTTTCGTGGCATAGTGGGTGATTAGCCACTGTGAAACGAGAGGCCGTGGGTTCGATTCCTGCACCGAGATGAATGTTTGTGTGATTCACAAATATTTAAGGGTCCGCGCTCGGATTTTTTTTAATAATTATAAATATACTACTGTCCATATAAGAAAATGAATAGATTACATATATTACATATTATGTGTAAAAAATACGAACAAAACATGTTGAGGAATGAGGTGTTATGGACTTTAATGACAGAACCTGTGCAATATAAGACTATAAGAAATAGGTCTGCACTTCAGTGATATACAATAAATATGCATATTATATGCTTTTACAATATACCGTAAATGCATTTTTTAAAAACCTAGTAGCAGCGATAGCCTAGTTGGTTGCGGTACAGACTGCCAAGACGAAAGTCGTAGGTCCGAAACCCAAGTGGCATACACCTCTGACTTTTCTAAAGTTATGTGTGTATTAAAATGTTAATTATCGCTTGCTTTAACGGTGAAGGAAAACATCGTGAGGAAACCTGCATATCTGAGAATATTTCGAAGGTATGAGAAGTCTGCCAACCCGCATTAGGCCAGCGTGGTGGACTAAGGCCTAACCCCACTCATTAGTAGAGGAGGCCCGTGCCCAGCAGTGGGACAATGTTTAATACAGGGCTAGTATTATTATATTATTAAAAACCTTGTTTTGAGTATCAATTAAAACGCAAAATCAAGTTATGTATTATGGAATAAAGCATTAAATCCTACAAAGTTAATGACTAGATATTCGCAATAACATCAAAACACGACCAATAATGTATTCAAAGATTTACACACATTTTTTCCTTTCCTGTAAAAGTTGTAATTTGGCATTTGACGTTGTATACGTCTTAATTTGAATACAATTGATGTCACACTGTCACCTACGTCTATTTAAAAATGGTATCTCTACCAAATGGCGACGATGCTAATTTCGTTCCAATTCATGGCCCAATTATGAAATACTAGACTACGATGGGACTGGCATACGCTACGTAAAATCCTTTAAACCTTTGCTGCTTATAGGATATTCATATCTGCCCGGATAGCGAACACCGTACACAGGGTGTAAAACCCGCCATAGTGGCGCACGCAAATGTGTCGCGTTCCGGAATCAGCCAGTGTACATCCGGTTTTGTCAGGGGTCTAGAGTTGGGGTACGATGTTAGGCCGTTTTGCGGCCTTCTGAGTACTCTGACACTAGACCCTCGACCACACTGCATCTGATGGCAAGCGCAGTGCTGTACAATTAGAGTATCAAATAGCGGGGGACAATTTATCCCCCGCTACTCAACACAATGATGCCGGCCTGCTGAGTAGCTTCTTCACACGACGCCTAAAGGATCCAGGATCATAGGAACATGGTAGCTGGCAAATTGTTCTATAGCTTGATAGTGCGGCATCAAGGCGGTAGAACATGCTAAGCGCGGAAATACCCTATCACAGCTGTAGCGGCTTTAGGCTGTTACTTGGGTCTGCATCATTCACAATGCGGATGACCCGTCGCCGCTGCACATGTTACTGTGTCAGGTGTAAATACAGGTTGGGCTGTTTTTGCTGAACAGTAATATCACAATCTGATCAATTTGGTGTCAACAATTTAATTGATAATTTGTGGGTTGGTGCATGCCTGGATCTAATTGATTTATATACACTCACGCCTATAATCCCCAACGCGGTAGGCAGAGGTTTGACTAGTACACCCACATTTCGCCGAATTTATTACGGTCCCATAGGGGGCGAGCCTATCGCCATACCGGGTACAATTCCAGACTATAGACTTTCTTTATTAAATTGTATTATTAGACCCCCATACTCCCATGACCAAGTTTTTTTTAATAAATCATAATATAAACCACCTTTCTGAAACGTCCTGTATAATGACTAGACATGGGCGTTCTTGATATTTTCCATTAACAATGCGCATCGTTGTTTTGTTAACGATATCCGTTGTCAACATCGTTGTTTCCAGCAACGGTGTCGGGCATTCAACTACTTTACGATTAGGTTGTCTTGGGCATTTATTGCACCTATATCGATGATTAACTAGAAGTTTGTATATTAAAACTTTTCGCCAAAAAACCTCGCATAACAATTTACACCTATTCTAATACAATGACCAATTGCCAATGAAGTGTAAATAATGTAATTTCCTTCATATGTAAGTAAAATACTAAAATTAATTGTTATGGTCGTTGTCTGTCTGTTTTTCTGAAATTGATGGATATAGTAATTGTTTGAACATCACGTAAAATCACTGGAACCATTTTGATAAAAATTATAGTATTTAAAAGCTCTCTCTCTCTCTCTTCGTGGCTGGCTATTCGTCACACATGGTGGTAGGGTCAGCCTTCCTACTGTTTCTCCCACACTTCACTCTGGCTTCGACGTCATTTGCAAAGAACATCCATTCCCTCATATAAATAACACCCAACAGTCACACACATAGCCCCGAACCCACACTAAGATACGAGTCTTGTATTGTGGGTATCAGGGACTACGAGAGACGCACGGTCTCACAACACCCAGACCCCGGACGCAAATATCTGACTGTTACACAAACATTTGTCCCGGCGTGGGAAGCGATCCCACGGCCTCTCGTTTCACAGTTAGCTACTCACCAACTGCGCCACGGAGGCTGTAATATAACTGTGCACTACATCCTTCCACATTGTCTTGGGTCTTCCTCTGGATCTTAAGTATTTAAAAGCGAATTCACTTAAAAACTAAAACATGTTTACCTATGATTGGAACTCGATTTCTACAATAAGCAAATATTATACAGGAAATAACCACATTGATACTTTTGTTTTTAGTAAAACAGGTTATACGTGCGGGTCGAATATATAACCTGCTTTTTGAGGTAGGTTAAATTTACGTCCGTAATAAACTGCACAAAGCCTTACATTTGATGTAAACGTAACCTTGTTTGTAATTTTTTTTAAATGCTATTAACCGTCCATGACTTTCGAGTATATTTGGTAATATGGCACTGACCTCGGTGCACGAGTAGATTAAAAATAAATAATAGCCAGTTATTTCCAAAAAAAATGGGTTCATTTTTACATGGTTATGTTGGAGCGTAGTTAACTCTGATTAATTAATCAATAAGTATCAACTCGTTATGTCTTCAGGCTTAGGTCTCCTCCAATAATTTCTTTTTTTTAAACGACTTCAAAGCGGCACGGTAAAGTGACCACACTGCACCTGATGGAAAGCGCAGTGCAGTCCAATTAGAGTATCGAGTAGCGAGAGACAATCTATCCCGGTACTCAATACAATCATGCTGGCCTGCTTCTTCACACTACGCCATCAGCAAGAAGGTGAAGAAGCGGTCGAGGGTCTAGTGTCAGAGTACTCAGAAGGCCGCAAAACGGCCAAACATCGTACCCCAACTCTACACCCCGACCAAACCCTTGTACGTTTGTACAAGCATAACAAATAGTGGACAGCCTCCGTGGCACAGCGGACGGCTACTCGCCCGCTGTGCCACGGCTGTGAAACGAGAGACCGTGGGTTGAATTCTCGCACCAAGACAGATTGTGTGACAGACATATATTTGTTTCGGGTCTGGGTGTTGTGGGACCATAGTCCCTCGTAGTGCTTGATAGCCACGATACATGTTTGACCTAGTGTGGGGTCTATTTTCTCTTTTAATGTACTGACTTGTCATAACAGCTATTAGTAATTGAGTAAGCCATATATGAGTTATATTATCTTTCCAGGTTCAAGATGATTTTATCAGGGAATCATGAGGTCCCGCATCACTCCGTGGCTGACTTCTACGCCGGGAAGTCTGTCTTCATCACTGGTGGTACTGGATTTCTTGGAATGGTACTAAATATTAAATTTTTTGTTGGTAGTACGAGTACACATGGTCAAAACCGGGACAGGGGCGCTTTTGGGTGGATGAATAAGCCTGTGTATATATGAACTTCAAACCGACATAGTCCCGGTGAACAGTGAGAGATGCACTACACTCTACCAAATGCAATTTAGTCACTATTCCGTATTGAGATAAAAGAATGCTATTTTCGAATCACCTTTTTATCTACCAGAGGAAGAATTTTCATTTATGTCCTTGTTTAATCGATTTTTCGCTATTTCCAATACATACGTCTATTTTTAAGGCACTGATAGTGAATGAACTTCTGCCTAATATTATAGGATTACTAATTGTTTAAATTAAAATTTGAGGATAACGTTGAAATAAAACAAATTTTACGGATTATATCGCGGTTTATTTTACTTTTTTAACCCGACGTTTCCAAGGCTTTACATCCTTCATGGTCACGGGGCAGACTGAGTTGTATGTCGTCACGAAAGTATAGTGCAATGTTACTACCATCCATATAGTTGATATTTAATTTTTATTTGTTATAGTCCGATTTACGCAGAAGGAGCTCACAATGTCTCGAGGTCTGGCTGTTGGTCTAAAGTTAAATAAACCGCGATAGAATCCGTAAATTTCTTTTTATTTCAATGTATAATATTCGCGTAAACATAAGAAACCATTAGGTAACGTTGAAGTTAAACATTAACAATATTGTATTTTTTTGTGTACATGTGTAGTTATTTGTTTTCCTAGTAAAAAAAACACATTCCATATAGATTTTTAAAATTAATACTATCTATATACTTTACGTAAATGTCAGATACTCAAAATAAAAGGTTTTTAAGTAACTAGATATAAAACGGGGGTCTAAAGTTGGGGTACGATGTTTGGCCGTGTTACGGCCTTCTGAGTACCTACTCTGACACTAGACCCTCGACTGCTTCTTCACCTCCTTGCCCCATGGCGTAGTGTGAAGAAGCTATAGAGCAGGCCGACATGATTGTGTTGAGTAGCAAGGGATATATTGTCTCTCGCTACTTGATACTCTAAGTGGATGGCACTGCGCTTACCATCGGGTGCAGTGTGGTCACTTTACCGTGCCAGGAAAAATAAATACAGTGCGAAGAAACATTCTACTTTATTTTCTAATGTCAGTACCTCAGTGACTCTGCACTTACCAGATAAAAGTATTTTTTCTTAAATGTCTAACGTTGCATCGTCCATTTATTTATTTACTAGATGTTGCTCGCGGCTCCGCCCGCGTGGAGGTTATTTTTGTAAGAAAAGGTATACAATACATGTAAGTATCTTAAGTTATTACACCTTTTTATATTTTGCTATCCCATAGGAACCGTGCATTTTCCGGAATAAAAAGTGGTCTTTGTCATTTTCTGATCCCTAAACTGCCACTATGCAAAAAATCATATCGATCCCTTGCTCTGTGAAAAACTAAACTATCACACAGGAACTGTACGTTTTTCCGGGATAAAAAGTAGCCTATGTGCTATTCCAGACTATAATCTATCTCTGTGCCAAATTTCAACCAGATCCATCCAGCCGCTGTAGCGTGATTGAGTAACAAACATCCATCCATCCAAACTTTCGCATTTATAATATTAGTAGGATTTATTTTAATGGGTTCACAAACAGTTAATAATACTAGCCCTGTATTAAACATTGTCCCACTGCTGGGCACGGGCCTCCTCTACTAATGAGAGGGGTTAGGCCGTAGTCCACCACGCTGGCCTAATGTGGGTTGGCAGACTTCACATACCTTCGAAAAAATCTCAGATATGCAGGTTTCCTCAGGATGTTTTCCTTCACCGTTAAAGCAAGCGATAATTAACATTTTAATACAAACATAACTTCAGAAAAGTCAGAGGTGTATGCCACTTGGGTTTCGAACCTACGACTTGCGTCTTGACAGTCCGTACCGCAACCCACAAACAGTTGTTAAACTAATTTGCAATACAAAATACATTTACTACATAACTAAACTAAGTGCACAACATAAAAAAGTGAACACTTCAAACAAATAAAGAGGACATGCTATCTAAAAGTACAAAGGAAACAAAAAAAAAATACTATAATTACATATTATTTCATATTCGATACTTTTAGAACAATGGTCCAAATTCGAACGTTATCAAAAAGCTATTCGTATGGCTGCAATTACTCAATGACAATTTGCTATGCCTACTATAGATATTAAGGCAAAATTAACTTAGACAAACGATGCAATCTATTATTGCGACCTCTGTCATCCCTTCAGAGATGGAAGCGTGATACTATGTTGAAAGGTTAAACTAAATTTAGTTCTGCGAAGCATACAACGTTGAGAAAGACAAATTGTGGCATATTTATTATGATCTGGTGCACGGTTTGATTTATTTCGCAGCGATATTTTGTTATACATCGCCGACGCACAAAAAACTATCATAATACACTCATTTGCAAAAAAAACGGGCACCTAAGCAATGAACCATTTCAAATGTTACTATTGGTTTGTTTGATAATTATAGGTAGTTTTGCTTTCACAACTTTGTAAATTAATAAGAAAATAATCGGTTTCGTCAGTATTATCATAAAATTTTGATAAAATTTATGGGTTTTAATGCTAAAGTTCACTAGTAGTGTATGCTCGCTAGTAGTGCATATGCTCGTGAAGTAAATGTTAACAAAGATTTTTGTTTGTTTTTTCTTTAATAAAGTAAAAGCAGATAAATGTTTAGTATCGAGTGTGACCCCCTCTAGCTGAAATCACAGCTTGAATTCGTCTGGGTATGCTAGCGAGGATATCCCGGATACTTGCTTGCGGAATACGTTCCCACTCCGCGGTAATCACATTCTTCAGCTCTCTGATGGTCTGCGGAGCCGGTTGTACTGATCTCGCGCGTCGTTTCAGAACGTCCCAGACATGCTCTATAGGATTGAGGTCGGGACTTCGAGCTGGCCAATCCAAACGACGAATGCCGACCTCTTGCACATACGCTTCCACATCGCCAGACCGGTGGGCGCGAGCGTTGTCGTCCATAAAAATTGAGTCTTCGCCTAAAGCAGCCAATGCGGGTTGTGCATGAGGAATTAGAACTTCCGTTATGTATCGATGTCCATGTTAGGTGCCCGTTTTTTTTGCAAATGAGTTTATAATGTCCAAAAAACAAGACAAAATGGTCAGGAGACAAGGAAATCCTTGGCAGATATATTGTTTATGTAATGCATTACTATATATTTTCTATGAATTACCTTAAGATGTAATAAGTAAATATATAATGTTTTTTTTTATTATATTTTGTTATACAACGCAGACGCACAAAAAACTAGCATAATAAAATGTCCAAGAAACAAGACAAAATGGTCAGGAAACAAGGAAATCCTTGGCAGATATAATGTTTATGTAATGCATTACTATATATTTTCTATGAATTACCTTAAGATGTAATAAGTAAATATATAATGTTTTTTTTATTATATTTTGTTATACAACGCAGACGCACAAAAAACTAGCATAATAAAATGTCCAAGAAACAAGACAAAATGGTCAGTAAACAACGAAATCCTTGGCAGATATATTGTTTATGTAATGCATTATTATGCATTTTCTATGAATTACCTAAAGATGTAGTTAGTAATTATATAATGTTTTTTTATTATATTTTGCTATAAAACGCAGACGCACAAAAAACTAGCATAATAAAATGTCCAAGAAACAAGACAAAATGGTCAGTAAACAAGGAAATCCTTGGCAGATATATTGTTTATGTAATGCATTATTATACATTTTCTATGAATTACCTAAAGATGTAGTTAGTAATTATATAATGTTTTTTTATTATATTTTGTTATACAACGCAGACGCACAAAAAACTAGCATAATAAAATGTCCAAGAAACAAGACAAAATGGTCAGTAAACAACGAAATCCTTGGCAGATATATTGTTTATGTAATGCATTATTATGCATTTTCTATGAATTACCTAAAGATGTAGTTAGTAATTATATAATGTTTTTTTATTATATTTTGCTATAAAACGCAGACGCACAAAAAACTAGCATAATAAAATGTCCAAGAAACAAGACAAAATGGTCAGTAAACAAGGAAATCCTTGGCAGATATATTGTTTATGTAATGCATTATTATACATTTTCTATGAATTACCTAAAGATGTAGTTAGTAATTATATAATGTTTTTTTATTATATTTTGTTATACAACGCAGACGCACAAAAAACTAGCATAATAAAATGTCCAAGAAACAAGACAAAATGGTCAGGAGACAAGGAAATCCTTGGCAGATATATTGTTTATGTAATGCATTATTATACATTTTCTATGAATTACCTAAAGATGTAGTTAGTAATTATATAATGTTTTTTTTTATTCTGGCACGGCAAAGTGACCACACTGCACCTGATGGTAAGCGCTGTGCCATCCAGTAAGCGTATCAAGTAGCGAGAGTCAACTAAATAGGGACCTATCTCCATGCATACGAATATTTATACAACAAATATCTACATAAATAAAAATTTTGCTTCCGTGTGTTTGTAGCCGCAAAACTCGAAAACGGCTGGAACGATTTAGATAAAACTTTCAGGCAATGTTCAAATTACCCTAACGTATAATCCTCTGACGTTTGGTAGCGATCGGATGAACAGATTTTTTTGTTTAATTTTCTCAGCGGGGCGGGTCCTTTTTTATAAAAATGAATATTTAAACTCATTCAACGTGATCGAAGTCGCAGGCAATAGTTATAGTCGCTATCCATCGGCAACCATATATCTTAAAAGATTTCCATGACGTCATCAGTGCAACAAAGTTGTTAGAATAATGTTGACGGAAGATACGACAGTTTCTAGAAAGCAAAACAAGATGTCATCATTTTCTTGTACAGGAACTCTGCCATGGCTCGCTAGATGGTACAATATTTTTTGCCCTTACGGACCTTCAATAGATTCTGTCTTTCCCATTTGGCTACTAACACTATAGACGTCAAGCGGCAAAACATAGCGACGACAAGCAAAAGGCGTCTTGCTTAGAATAATAATGCTTTGTTACCAAACAAGAAATCTATGCTAATGAATTAAGGATAAATAATCAAGCCATAGTTGCCATCGGCCACGCAGTAAGCACATTCCGAGGATATCGAATATAGTAATATTCGACAGCCAGCGCAGTAGGCAAAAAGCCGGCTGGGAAACGAGATGCCGTGGGTTCGATTCTCACACCGAGACAAATGTTTGTGTGACAGACAGACATTTGTGTCCGGGGTCTGGGTGTTGAGACCGAAAGTCTCTCGTAGTCGCTGATACCCACAACACAAGCGTCGTATCTTAATGTAGGATCGGGGCTATGTGAGTGACTGTTGGGTGTTATTTATTTATTTATGTGCCTTTTAAGGTGTTCACGCTAAATATCACTGTTGGGTTTCTACTGTTTTATCTATTTAGAGTTTCTTTTTCGTTTTGGCGAATTGGGTATAGACCCATACATCTTTATAGATAGCTGCTTAACTGACCTATGTTAAACATTAAAACGATCGTACTTATTATTAACAATTCAATTAATATTTATCTCTTTCGCCCATCTTGCATACATAATTATTTTTCGTACACGTAATGTATTATTCAACATACTTAAAACTGTTTTGAATATTAATAAATATATTCACACTAATAGTAATAATACTAGCCCTGTATTAAACATTGTCCCACTGCTGGGCACGGGCCTCCTCTACTAATGAGAGGGGTTAGGCCGTAGTCCACGCTGGCCTAATGCGGGTTGGCAGACTTCTCATACCTTCGAAAAATTCTCAGATATGCAGGTTTCCTCACGATGTTTTCCTTCACCGTTAAAGCAAGCGATAATTAACATTTTAATACACACATAACTTTAGAAAAGTCAGAGGTGTATGCCACTTGGGTTTCGAACCTACGACATACACTAATAGTACCGATTCTATACTATCATAATCTTCACCATGGGTATCAAAAACTGAACATACTGTAGCGACCCTGGCGAATTTGTTGATATTTAAAGTACGTCAGCGCCTAATACTACAGCCTGGAGCCGCTACAGCTGCGAAGGGATATTTCCGCGCTTAGCGTGTTTTTCCGTCTGTATCAAGGCAAATACTCTGAAGAATTGTTTGATCTTATCCCATTCTCTTCCTTTCACACCAGAACCACGCGTACTGGCTTGCGGAGCCACAGCTTCGTGTTTATTACCACAGCCCGAACCAAGAGGTTCGCAAATTTTTGCCGCACCTTCAAGCTGTGGAAGAGATTGCCAGCTACCATGTTCCCTCCTTCCTAAAATCCTGGGGCCTTTATAGTGTGAATAAGCTAAACAACAGGCCGGCATGATTGTGTTCAGTAGCGAGGGAATGACTGTCTCTCGCTACTTGATATTCGATTTGTACGGCACTGCGCTTACCATCAGGTGCAGTGTGGTCACTTTGACGCGCCAGAATAAAAAAAATGCAATTCAGCAAATCGCATCGCCAGGGTCGCTACAATACCATTAGGCTGGCATGATTGTGTTGGGATAGTTTTCTCTCGCTACTTGAACTGATAGTAACTGTAGGTGTAGTGTGGTTTATACTACAAGTAACCCGCCCAGGCATCGCACCTAGGAATGCCGAAAAAAAAAATTTTGAAACAAATTCGCCAATTTTTTTTCTATCGTAATATGGTAATATCGTAACATTCTGCGGGTTTTCGTTTAAAACGAACATATTTTACTTAGATAGTAAGCCTAGCTCCTCGTCGGCATGATTCTTTCGAATGCTGTGAAACGGGAGGTGGTGGGTTCCCGTAACTGCTAGAGGCGCTGTATATTTAGTCATATAAATATTTTACGTTGGCGGTAGTAAATATACGACCGTGGGTTCGAATCCCGCACCGGGACAAATTTTTGTGTGACAGATATTTGTTTCGGGTCAAAGCGTTGTGGGATCATAGTCCCTCGTAGTTCTTGATTTCCACGACACAGGTTTTACCTAGTGTGGGGTCAGAACTGTGTGTGGCTGTTGGGTGTATTTATTATTATTATTTATATTTGAACAAAATTTGTTCCAGGTTTTCATAGAAAAACTGATCTACAGCTGTCCAAAAATACATAAAATATACGTGTTAATACGAACGAAGAAGAACCAACAACCCACGCAAAGGATACAGATAATGATAGAGAGTCCGGTGAGTATTAAGTGTCATTATTTGTCAACCCAGCCCCTAGGTTTTTGGAAATCTTACCCTTAAGGATTAAAATATAACGGTTGTATGAAAATCCGTCATTTTGAAAGTAAGACATTTCATGTCAGGTATATGAAATTCTTCTGGTTAGAAATAAATGTATCGGGGTTTAAAAAAAAATCCCCCGTAAGAGTATGAAATAGGGGTTGAAAGTTTCTATCAAGTACATTTTTACGGCTAAACCACTGAACCGATTTTGATGATATGTAGTATGACTATACCTACAACCCCGAGCCCGAAATTATGTACCCTTACTTAATTAATGTTTTCATCCCTTAAAGGGGTGAAACAGGGGATGAAAGACAGAAAAAAGTACACCTATATCTTTTGAATTTAATAAATATGTTAAAGTCTGAATAATTGTTTCATAATTTGTAAATTGAAATTATTGACATCGTTCTCACATCTATTGTTAGGAACATCAACAAAACTATGCAAGATGGATATTTAAAAGGCACAAATACAATGTTTATAATTTACTAATTGATTTACACGACACTGTTACACATCTCGGTGCTTAATATCAACACACACGCATGTCAGGATTCACTTAAGGCTTCTCTTTATAATTAATCTACCAGCATTACCCTTTTAAACTGAACAACGCCATTGAACTGTTTACACATTGATACATTTACTACCCCGCGAACGAACCACGAATATCCTGGCTATCACCAAGTCTACTTCACAAAACAACTGAACTGAACACCGGAGCGCGGAAGGCACTCTGTTTTATATTAAACATTTACTACTCCCACTTTGGTTGTCATTATTAACTACCCCCAACTAGTCTACTAAATACCTCAGTTATACCTTCAGTATTTCTAATAATAGTAAATACCCTAATATTATTGGCACTCCGAGCAATCGTTATACAGATTATTAACATTTTCATACAGATTATTAATTAATCAAAACAACAACTACAACTAAACACAAAAATAAAACTTATCGAACCCTCGACACACCGAGGTCGCTCCGAGAAGCCCGAGGATCCTGCGCTTCTGGTCGGAGCTATGCTGGCTAGACTACTAGCCGGCACATACACGCACAATGGCCCGACGTTCAACGGCTAAGTGCGGAGAAAGGAGCCCATAACCAATACCAATACGCGCTCCCGCTCGAAATTAGACTGACTGTAAATCGTTGTACGTTTAAGATGAAGGTCCGACAATTGCTGTTAAACATATTGGCAGAATCATCACAGCAGGAATAATTATTTAGTTTTATGTATTATATTTATTATTATTATTTATATAGACTTATTATATTTATATGTGTAAGTTTTATTCTGTTATAGTATATGTGTAGATATTAATATATTCTTCTAACGTAGAATTAGAGCACCTACCTTCTTGTATCTCTGCACTACCTCAGGTTGACTGGCAGAGAATGCCTCCGGCATTAAGTCCGCCTATACTTAAATGTATAAAGTGTGTTAAATAAATAAATAAATACTAATGCCAAGCTTATCGAAAACAAAATTTAAACAGTATACATAAATTAAACTTTTCACGTGGTCAATTCAATTTCACTTACTGCTACTACAGCATGTCGGCGACGAACTCTTAACTTCACCCATCCGAGTTGGACTCTTATGGATGTTTGAAATCTTGAGATCACTCACATGATACAGTCGAGTTTTTTTTAGTCTGGCTCGGCAAAGTGACCACACTGCACCTGATGGTAAATGCAGTGCCGTGCAGTTAGAGTATCATGTAGCGGGAGACAATCTATCCCTCGCTACTCAACACAACATGCCTGCTGTGTAGCTTCTTCACACTACGATATAATATACACTACTAGCTGTTGCTCGCGGCTCCGCCCGCGTGCAGGTCATGTTTGGGAGAAAAAGTATACAATACAAAATACCAATATTCATGCGATGAACTTAAAAATGACGGATTTTCATACAAACTTTCATTCCCTATTTTACCCCCTTAGGGGCGGAATTTCCAAAAATCCTGAAACATATATTTTTTATTTTTAACTAAAATTCCAAATACTAATTTTCATGAATTTAACTTCAAAAATGACGGATTTTCATACAAACTTTCATCCCCTATTTTACCCTCTTAGGGTGGTATTTCCAAAAACCCTTCCTTAGTGGATGTCTACGTGATAAAAGGTACCTACTGTCAAAATTTCAAGTCTCTAACCCCAGCCGTTTAGGCTGTGCGTTGATCGATCAGTCAGTCAGTTTCTTCTTTTATATATACAGACTACAAGAAGGTGAAGAAGCGGTTGAGGGCAACCGCTTCTTCACCTTCTTGTGTCAGAGTACTAAGAAAGCCGCAATACGGCCAAACTTCGTACCCCAACTCTAGACCCCCGACAAAACATGGATGTACACTGGCTAAACCCGCAACGCGACACACTTGCGTTTTACACCCTGTATGGTGGTCGCTATCCGCTATCGGGACAGATATAAATGTTCTGCTACTGTCTACGCGGATACACATATATACAATATTTTATTGTATATACATGTTCACAGGTCGCTGCGCGTCGCCAGTCTGTCGCAACATACCACTAGCATGTCGGTGACACGAACCTATAAGTTTCCCCCCTACCACAAACCGCTCAACGCGGCTAAGTTTTTATTTCACTAACACATATGTTACATTGCTCACTTAAAATCGAGCTAACAAAGCGTTAATTAGGCCATGTTATTACTTCGTATCGAAACACAACAGAATATAATTACCACAATTATCACAGATGGAGTACAATTCCGTAGATAAATAGTAAATAATGAACAGTTAACAAGAATTATTATGATTGAGTATACATTTAAGGTATCCACGTTCTATAAAGGATCTGAGGACTATCAGAATATCAGTATCGGTAACGCTAGATACGTGTCAGAATAATAAAATCAGCCCTGTATTACACACAGCCAGCTGTAAATAAGTTAGGTATTTATCCGTCACGCTAGTTTAATGCGGGTCTGTATACTTGACTTTGCTTTAAGTGAAAACTTCTTTAGGCACGATGGGCACTTTTGGGATGGGGAAAAAGCATTGAACTCGCTTGACCGTCACGCTCAGATTATTTAATTTTTAACATTAGCATGTCTATGGAATTCTATTACTATTGGCAAGCAATTATAAACAAAAATAGTTACTACGTTATGGACGCTGTTTGTAAAATATAATATAGTAATATTAAAGTTTTCACTTCTGTCGATAGTCCCCATTTTATTCTGGCACGGCAAGCCTGCCAGATACACCTGACGATAAGCGCAGTGCCGTCCAATTAGAGGATCAAGTAGCGAGAGCCAATCTATCCCCCGCTGCACAACACAATCATGCCGACCTGCTGTGTAGCTTCTTCATACTACAGGAGTACCCAGGTTCATGGGAAGGATGCAACATGGTAGCTGGCAAACTGTTCCACAGCTTGATGGTGCGGCAAAAATACGAATTTGCGAACCTCTTAGTTCGAGCCGGGTAGTAGATATCACAAATCTATGGCAAGGCAGTTCCCCTGGTTTGGGTATGGAAGGGAGAGGATTGGATACCATAGAAATTCTTATAAAGATTTATGCAGGTTTCTTTACGATGGTTTGCTTCACTGTTAAAGCAAATAGTAAATACTCTCAAGTATTTTTAAAAGTCAGAACATATCGTCGGTGATACTGCAATACGTTCCATGTCAAAAAATATATATATTTTTTTTTTTTTGTTAAAATGATCGAGATCCTGTATCCGAACGCATCTGTTTCCGGGATTATTTGCCTGTTATTATATAGGTCTTAATAGCGTTATATCATTATAAGTATGTCATACACTTAGCGAATTATTTAACAACAAAAAAAAAACGTTTTTTGTCTCTGCTGTAAAATCAGTTCTTGGTGACATAGCTCGTTTTGCAGTACCACCGACGATATACAGTATTGAGCTACATGGGACTTCCATCTTGGCAGTCTATACAACTCTCAACTAGGCTAACGTTGTTTGCTTTTGTTGTTTATGGTTTGTTTTATGATGGTGTTGTGTTTTGTGTGTTCATTTATGGTTTGATACTTGTGTATGCCACCACTATCATTCTATTTATTAAAAAATTGTTTTTTACAGGTATTCACCAGGGTCAGAATGGAAAGACCGGATGATCTTAGAAAAATCGTACCAATACCAGGAGACATCGCTGCACGGGATCTAGGCATCAAACCTGAAGACGAAGCCATGTTAATTAATGAAGTAAAATAAATCACTTAAATAGTTCTCGGATATATGAAAAGTAATATTTACTTGATTATGAATTGGATTCAAATTTTGGAAATCGTCGAATATGATGCTACACCCAAGAGAATTAGAAGACGTTATGAAGGGGAGATTAATATTATTTTCTTAGAATTGACTTCCTCAGCGACTTAAATTTTATAATAACACTAAATCAACCTGGACAATTAGTCGTTTGTGAAGTAAAATGAACCCTTCCTTGAATTGGAAGATCGACCTACAACAGACCATAATATCCCAAATATAAACCTGACTATCTATACGACAAATGTTATGTTTCATTTAAATAACAATTTATCTTTCCAGGTTTCCGTAGTATTCCATGCAGCTGCGTCAGTTAAATTTAACGAGCCTTTCAACGAAGCACTTAACGTTAACGTGGAGGGAACACGGAGGATGCTCACTTTAAGTCAACGAATGAAACGCATAAAAGTGAGTTTCGAACTGCTATTCAACACATTCGTCTTACAAATTGATTATGATAAAAAAAATTGTACATTAAAAATTCAACCAAACATTACAAGCATGACCAACAAAAAGATCAAAAACATCTATTTCTGTCAGGACGACTGTAACTTCATTGTATTCTTGCGTTAGTCTAGCGATCGGTGAATGTTTACCAAGGTTGGTCCGAGTGCGAGGTGGTTTCAACAACGAGTAAGGGTAGGCTGGAATCCTACTAGGTACATTGATGGAGATCTTACTAGGCAGGTCTGGACAATCAATACCATTGTTCAAAAGCTTATGCAGAAAGACAAGATCAGGCATTTTACGACAAGACAACGTGTGCCCCACTCCACAAGATGTGATGATTTTTTTTTTTTACAAAAGCATGAATATTATTAGAACAGTTACCTGAAAAATTATCATAGTTGCCAATGAACACTCATAACGCCTAATAGATAATGTTTGCCTTACAAATCTACAAATATCTGATTCGGCTCTGGGTGTTGTGACCAAAAGTCTTTCGTAGTTCCTGACACCTACGACACAAGATTCGTACTTTAGTGTTGCAGCATGACTATATAATGTGAATGTATGTTTATTTTATGTATTTTTCGTACCATGAAAGGGTACCATCATGGAATAGATACCATCTTTGCAGCCGAGCTGACTTGATTATGCTGGGTACTCTGAAACTAGACCCTCGATCGCTTCTTCACCTTTTTGCCCATGGCGTAGTGTGCAGAAGCAGGCCGGTATGATTGCGTTGAGGAGCGGGGGATAAATTGACCCTTGCTACTCGATACTCTTATTGGATGGCACTGCGCTTACCATCAGGTGGAGTGTGGTCACTTTGCCGTGCCAAGATAAAAAAATATGATCTGTTTCAGGTCTTTGTTCACATTTCAACGATGTTCGCGCATACAAACAAAAATGTGATCGAAGAGGTAGTTTACCCCGCACCAAAAGATCTTGCAGAGATCTACAAATTCGCGAAAGAGTACGGGAATGATATGGAAAAAGTTACGAAAATGATAGGTAAATTATTATTATGTTTTTTTTATGACAGGCTGTAAAAAACAATTAGGTTATCTGATTATCTGCTTCCAAAAGCACTCACAAAACCTAAAAAAATCTTGACGGAGAAATCCTAGCACGGCAAAGTGATCACACTGCACCTGATGGTAAGCGCAGTGCTATCCAATTAAAGTAGCGAGGGACAATTTAACCCCTGCTACTCAGCACAATCATGTCGGCCTGCTTTTCCACACTACATCATAAGCAAGAAGGTCGAGGATCTAGACCCTGAGTACTCAGAAGGCCGCAGCACAGCCAAACATCGTACCTCAACTCAAAGACCCCCGACAAAAACCGGATGTATACTGGCTGACCCCGGAACGCGACACACTTGCATGTGCCACTTTGGCGGATTCATATGAATATATGAATCTTATCACCAGCAAAATTTTGACGATATTCAAGAGATCATTTATCCTTTTTCAGAAAGTCGACCAAACACCTATACGTTCACGAAGGCGCTTACCGAGACCATGATATCTGAAATAAGAGCTGACATTCCTGTCGTCATTGTAAGACCCTCTATAGGTAATCAAGTTGGTTACATTCAAAGTGATTTTTGCCAAATAAGTCTTAAGACAAAAAGTAATTTATTTCTTCCTCGAGTTTCAAGTAATATCTTTCCACCCGCGACATGACTCCTGAAGATTACACAAGCTTTCGTTTAGTTTGCCCATTTTGTCTTAAGGGTTTGAATTTCAAGAAATCACATAACATGATGACTATAAAATCAAAACTCTGTCAAAACTCCAAGAAAAGTTAACTTCAAGTACCTAAATGCGAGAAAAGGTTGAAAGCCCGGCTTTTTCGGTTTCAGTCAGCAGTAAGGGCTGGCCACCAGAGGTTTTTGGATAACAAAAAAAAAACTTATTAGACTCTCCGCATCTTCTATCTTCTTATATATAAAATTTAATTTAAAAGTTCCGAATAGATCTGTAAGACATCCCGTATGTTTAGCAACTCCACATTGTTCCACAAACTATAGACAGAATGCATTTTTCATCCGAGCTGCAAATGCACTAAAAACAGTAGTAGAACACTCCGGCCTTGATTTATTTAATTCGAAACCGTATCTATTTAAAAAGACTGTAAATAGGTCTTCCTTCTCAAAATGCTAAGCAATTTTATTATTAGATATATTTTATATTTGTAAGTTGTATTGTGCGTGTACTTTATTTTATATTCATTGTGTATATCTCAAAATGTTATATTTGATTTTTATCTGTAGAAACATATAATTTGTGTATAGTTTTTGTTTAGTTGTATCTTTTGTAACACTGTTTGTTTCCTTAAAATAAATAAATAAATAACTTTGAAAAAAAACAGTCACAGAAGTCACACCCTGATTCTATTTAGCAGATAGTCTGCGGTGCAGGAAGCGAAAGCTTGATATTTTTAATATTTGTGTGATCTACAATTATTTGTTTCGGGTCTGGATGCTGTGGGAGTGCAGTTTGATACACAGAATTCGAATTTGACCTAGCTTAGGATGAGAATTATGTGCGTGACTGTTTGTAAAATAAAAATAACAATTGTTTTGTACAATAAGTTGGCGCAGTTGTAATTGCGCATACGTTACGACTGCTATACTGAGGTCTCGAGTTCAATCCCTGGTAAAGTGACATTGGGTTTTTCTGTTTAGAAATACTCAGTATCGGCCCGGAGTCTGGAATTGTGCCCGGTATGGCGATAGGCGCGCTCCCTATCACATTATGGGACCGTAGTAAATTCGGCGAAAAGTGGGTGTACTGGTTACACCTCTGCCTACCTCTCCAGGGATTAAAGACGTGAGCGTTTGTGTATGTATGTAATTGTACTCCCTATATATTACAGTAACACCATCCTTAGAAGAGCCAGTTACTGGCTGGATAGACAACTGGTATGGTGCCACAAGCTGCCTCACATTCATCGCTAAGGGTATTTGTAAGGCTGTCGTCGGAAGAAAACACCACATCCTAGACCTCATACCAGTGGATTATGTGTCCAACCTCACTTTAATATCAGCTGCTAAGTGCAATAGGTAAAAATAATAATAATACCATATATTACACATTCTTCTACTGCTGGGCACGGGCCTCCTCTAATAATGAGAGGGGTTAGGCCTTAGTCCACCACGCTAGACTAATGGGGGTTAGTAGGCTCCACATACCTTCGAAATTTTTATGAGAATTCTCAGGTATTACGACGTTTTCCTTCACTGTTAAAGCAAGCGATAATGAATAGTTTATATACATGTAGCTTTAGAAAAGACAGAGGTGTATGCCATTTGGATTTCGAACATACGACTTTCGTCTTGACAGTACGTACCGCAACCAACTAGGCTATCGCTGTTATATTGTGCAATAGGTAATTCTTATAAATTAATATGACAGCTTCAATGGCACAATGGGCGAGTGGCTGGCTGTGAAAGTAGTGGCCATGGGTTTGATTCCCGTACCGAGATAAATTGTGTAACAGTATTTTTTTTTGTTTTTATAAAAAATATATACAGTATGTTGCAAAAGGGGGGTATTAATGAAAGCACCATGTATAAAGTTGGTGATTAGTAACATATCGATAAAGTTGAAAGTCCCCTAAACCTCATAATCTTAACGGAGTAATTTGTAAATTTTTTTTTTATGAAATTTTGTTTTATGTTCCCTGAAGCCAATTATAAATGGTAACGGACTATTTTTGCAGTGCCTAAGTATATTTAATGATAAGATAATCGGTTGACATTTTAAAAGTAACAATTTAATTTTAAGGTCCTGCTACAAAAATACCAAGATAAAAATGAAATTCCAATTTTTGTTTTTTAACTTTACTAATAAATCTCTAATCAACGACTCTATACATAGTGCTTTCATTAGAAAGAAAGAAAATAAATTTTATTTGGTCATACAACAACACTTTAGACCCGAAGTACACCCGCTACTCCTCAATTCGGAACACCTGTTAGACACAGTACGACCAAAAAGGCCATAGGCTCAGCATTTACCAGGTAGTACTGCCTCGCGCTGGCATTCTGCCTAGGCCTCAATGACGTACTATTAGTACCCTCTTTTGCAACACCTGGTATACCATACACTTGAACAACTCTCTCTGTTTCAGCTTAAGTCAACTGACAGTTCTCAATTGCTGCTCTAGCGATGTCAACCCCATAACCTTCAAGGAATTAGTAAGACTTTACACCAAGGAAAGCGTCAAATATCGGTTCAGTGAGTAGATCAATTATTTTTATATAGGCCTATTCAAACACGCTTCTCACATTAGATACTTGCTGAGGACCGACCACGGTATGGAGTTTTGCCTCATGTCTTGTCATCACATGACACCGTCATGGCAGACTAGTCTCGTGACATTCGGTGAAAGGTCTTGTCCATTAGAAGCAATGTATTTATTTGGTCGTGGTCATTATCAAGACATATGTTACTATACTAAAATCATATTTTCATCTACAGATAGCCTGCCATTCCCTGGTTTGATCCTGATTACGCAATACAAGTGGATTGTGAGATTAATATCTTTCGCAATGAAGTCGGTTGCGTTTATTCTAGACTTTGTACCGCGCATTTTTGGAAGAAAACCTAGGTGAATGTTATATATACATGTTTTTTAAAATTTGTTGCAAAGTAAATTAAACGGCCTATTTTTTTATAATTATCCCCCATTGTCATTAGGCAAGATATGTTTTTTTTATTATGGAATGCAAAATAACCCTACTGATAGTAATGACACTGGTGGTAAGCGCTGTGCCGTCCAGGCAGTGTATCAAGTAGCGAGAATCATCCCCTGCTATTTAAAAGAACCATGCTGGTCTGCTGATTAATTTCTTCACAACACTTCTTCTCACAACTAACTTCTTCAACCTATCTTTTCATAGCAGTAAAAAAAAGTATATAATGGAATCCTAACTCCTTACAGATACGTTAAAGCAATAATGACGTCTGACTTCACTCGTGATTTAGTGGAGTATTTCACGTCTCACTCATGGGTCACCAAATGTGATGGAGTCCGTGACTTGTACGCCTCCCTGAACCTTCAAGATAGGAAGACGTTCCCCTGCGACCCAGCACATATAAACTGGAGTCAATATTTACCAATATATTTCCAAGGAGTACAAAAATACCTAATGCAAAGGCAGACGAAATTGAATTAATATAAAAAAAAGCATTATTGAAGACCTTTATTCCAACAGAATATAGTTTCATATGAATTGTGAAGTTTTAAGTATTGGAAAGACAACAAAGTGATGCGCATTTAGAGTTTAGAGAAGGACTCTTTAAGCCCAGAATTAGTACTAGGTTAGGCAAAAGCTACGCCTTGTAAAAGGCTTCACATGTACTGTCTGCTTGGTCGATCGTCGGTTATGGATATGCTTAGGTCATCTAAATCATATACCAGCCGATTCAACGTTTTTTTGGGTTTTTTGGTCTTCTGCTAGATATGATAAGATTTATTTGACGAAAATATTATCGAATGGATGTATCAATGGGAGCAGTAATTATAGATGTATTAAGTAACCAAACTGGCTGAAGTAAATTCCCGCTCTGTCTTTCCCATAAACTTCGCGTCTCTACTACTATTATTATTATTTATACAAAAAGTATTGATTTATTACGCTTTGCGGTGTTTATTTACGACTTATTAGAATTATTATTACGTTTGGTCAGTAAATCTAGAATCGGTAATGTAACACTAATTTTATCTTTGAAAGGAGAACGATTTCTAGACAGACAGAGATAAGAAAATGGGTAGTCTCTGAAACTACTGCTCCACTAAAAGAAAGCTACAACATTTTTCAGTAACAATAGCTACATTTTACTTTAACAAAAGTATTTTTCAATTCTTAATCATGTTGATTCCACTGCGCTGTTCAAATGATTGGGTTAATCTGAAACGACGGTTACTTGCTCGTGGTCTCTAGTTTAACTAAAAGAAAGAAAATCAATACAGTTGTGTCAGGATCTCTTTTCTTAATTGTCTTTATATGTACTAAAAATCATCTGTAACCTTTCCTAAGTTATATATAAAAAACAAGATATCTTTAATAATATTACTTATATATAAAATGATCATATAAAATATTAAATCAAGATTTGCTCAATGAAACAGCAGTAAAATCATAATGGATAGGAGACCGCGTAGGGTGGGGAAAGACAAACCCTATACTATGTTGTACGAAAATCTGCTGGATGACTCGACTTATACGTGGAGTCGATTAATGTGCGAATGCAGGGAGCATAACTAGCCTGTATATCAAGAGACGATCAAAGCCAATGTCCGAGCATTTCAAAAACTAGCCAACATTTGGAAACAAACGATTTAATTAATGTCAATATCCTCTCCTTGCGTCGTGTTCCTCAGTAATGAGGGTCGTGACCTCCCTTCTGCATCACCATCTCACGTATGCTCTTTTCCATCCTTTTCTGTTTTGGCGCTGTGGAGGGCGTTGTAAACTGTAAAGTCAAGAGCGGTGCGGATCAGGTCAGACAAACTATTTGGGTTGCGTTCACGAGGCCTTTTTCCATCTTTCCATCTACTTTGCCGGTCAAAATGAACTTCTCGAGGTTGCCACCGTCTTTCCTTGCAATGTGACCGAAGTATTATAGAACTCTGCGTAGGCACTCGGATGACAGCCGCGAGGGGATTTTGAGTTCTCGCAATATGGGGACGTTAGTTCGAAATGCTGTCCAGGGAATACAGAGCATCTTTCTCCAGCACCACATCTCAAAGGCGTCATTGCGTTTACGGTCTGCAATACGGTATACAATACGGTCACTATCCTACTTACTTCCTATACCCAACTAATATGAGACTTTGGCTTCCAAATATTGGTAAATGCTACAACACATATTGGCGCAAATAGGCCCAACATTGGTTAGCGCCATAAAGGTATGAATAATACTGACAATAAAGCACAAATAAGTTTATATTGATCATAAGATTAAATTAAAAGATTCCACACTTCTGACGGTATTATTACGGATTAGAAAATAAATGTAATTTAAGTATATTTCTAAATATTTCGTCATGATTCGTGTTCATCTATCTGTATACAACATGTAACATGATTAATGCACACTCTGAAAGTAGTTTGTTCAGAATAAGCGACAGAATCGATATGAATTCCTTCTAATAGACTATTTTTTTGTCCAAGAATACACACTTAGGTAAATAATTGTCACCCTTCTTTAATTTAACGTTCAAGACAAACGAAACTCAAACATAACTCGATGCGATAAAGTCTTTTCTAACTGCAATAATAAACGAACACTTTAAAAAATCAAATAGTTAAAATTACGAACTTTATATCGAAATTTAGTACAACGAATTTCATAAAAAACAATAATTTTATTCATCGCAGTCTAATTTCAATTACATGAATTATGATTGTAATAATATTTTTAAATTGGGGTGTCTAAGGATGTGCGTTATTCCCGTTACACGTAGTATATAACTTAAATTGAACTATTATTTGGTGTGGTTGATTTATTTCGCGTTTCTGGACTACTGACTTATTTATTAATTTATGAATATTAGGCTGGACCTGTATAGAGTAAACATTTAAAATAAAATCTTTGGTTAAAATCTTGTTTTATTTGCATATCAAATGTAAGGAAATAGTACCTGGGAAAAGTTGGCATACCTGAAAAAGTATACCTTTCTAAGCTGCAGGAGTGTTCCCAAGATGTTCCCAGTATAATACCCAGTATGTAATTCCCAGTAATCGCAGTATACACTACTAAAAAAATTATTTTCAAATAACTAAAAACAACATAGCAGAAAGCAGCGATAGCCTATTTGGTTGCGGTACGGACTGACAAAACGAAAGCCATATGTTCTAAACAATAGTGATACTAAATTTCGTTATTATTAACTGTATTTTTTTTATTTCCACTATTGTAAATTAGTTCTGGCTCTTTACCATTTATTACATTCAATTCAGATATTACTTCAACGTATATCCTTTGTTTATGTATATCGACGTTACACAAAAAATGGTGGTGGTAGGATATTCATATGGATATGAACCATATGAACCACCCGCCATACCCTGATGACCCTCCGGAACCGTCGAACAATTTCTGATCTGATGTTTCTGCTTAAACTGTTGAATGGGAAATACAAATGCTCACACCTACTCGGAAGCGTCGACGTAAGTGTTCCCTACAATTACCCACGTCGCCCAATAACCAAAATTTTCAGTTTACCACGACACAGAACCAATCTTGGATTACATCATCCGATGGCCAGAATATGCAACACTTACAACGACTTTAATGCAAAGATACCAGATTTAGATATTTTTTATGACTCCAAAAATACATTTTAGAAATAGAATTCTGAAACACTTTTCTAAACATACTTTTGTTTTTCTTATTATTTTTAAAGAATTTATTTATTAACACAGCAGTGATAGCCTAGTTGGTTGCGGTACGGACTGTCAAGACGAAAGTCGTATGTTCGAAATCCAAATGGCATACACCTCTTTTCTAAAGTTACGTGTGTATTAAATTAAATGTTAATTATCGCTTGCTATAACGGTGATGGAAAACATCGTGAGGAAACCTGCATATCTGAGAAATCTTATACGAATTTCGAAGGTATGTGAAGTCTACCAACCCGCATTAGGCCAGCGTGGTGGACTAAGGCCTAATCCCTCTCATTAGTAGCGGAGGCCCGTGACCAGCAGTGGGACAATGTTTAATACAGGGCTAGTATTATTAATTTATTATTATCTGTTACATTAAAATTTTTTATTTATTTGTTTATTTGTTCGCGAAACAATAGAAGCAATAATACATACAATAATTAAAAATTAACAAACAATAATACACATTCCATAGTAGTTTCCACAGATGACATCTATATTATAATTCCTTTTAAGGTAATGTTTGGTAATTGTTTATATTCATTGTATTAATTGTTTTTTTTTTTATTATTTTTTGTTATTTCACTTAACTTTCATATTAATACCTATGTTGAGTTACATTACAGTTGTTTACCAGAATATGAACAATGCTGAGTACGCCTTTAATACATATTTAAATCTTTACAGAATGACACAAAACTTACACGATAATATGTAATATGTTATGCTGTTGGTATACCAGTATAAATAAATAAGTAAATAAATATCGGCCCGAATAGCAACGCATCGAACACAAATCCCGCCATAGTGGCACACGCAAGTGTGTCGCGTTCCAGGGTGATCCGTTTTTTGTCGGGGGTCTAGAGTTGGGGTACCATGTTTGGCCGTGTTGCGGCCTTCTGAGTACTCTGAGACTAGGTCGGAGTAAATGTCATGCTTCTTCACCTCCTTGCGCCATGGCGTAGTATGAAAAAGCTACTATGTTGAGTAGCGTGGGATAGATTGTCTCTCGCTACTCGAACTCTAATTGGACGGCACTGCGCTTACCATCAGGTGCAGTGTGGTCCCTTTGCCGTGCCAGGATAAAGAAATTTCAGAAAGAGTCACAGTTAATATCTAGTAAGTAGCCGGGGCAAACCTGATGAACTCAACTAAGTTGTTTAATAAAAATCTTTTATTCCTAGAGCAACGGCCGTGAAGTGTTGAACTTAATTAAAACTTCCTCAGCTACGTATAACTTCAGTTTTGCAACTTCATTGCAAATTGTGATGCCTTCGACTATTTTAGACTTATTAGATGAAGCTATTGGAATTACTTTCTGTTTTCTGCTAGGAGTTGGAGGAGGAGTGCCTGATATACAATTGAATGCAAATTGACATCACCGGACATGATAAAAAATCTATCAGAGTTTCTTTCAGCCTGATCCAGCAAGATTTTGAGTCTGAAGCGTACTGTATAAATAAGTAAATAAATAAACACCCAACAGTCACACACATAACCCCGACCCCACACTAAGATACGAATCTTGTGTGGGTATCAGATACTACGAGAGACTTTCAGTCTCACAACACCCAGAGTCCAGACCCCGGAGACAAACATCTGTCTGTCGCACAAACATTTGTTGTTGGAATCGAACCCACGGCCTCTCGTTTCACAGCCGGCTACTCGCCAACTGTGCCACGGAGGCTGTCAAAAGTTAATCAACAGGCCGGCATGATTGTATCATAGCGAGGATTGTCTCTCCCTTCTTGATACTCTACTCTGGCACTGCGCTTACCATCAGATGCAATGTGTTCACTATACAACCACTTTCTGGGGTCACCCAAACATCATTAGATGAACATTGGTGATCGTTGAGTGTCACAGGACGTCACTAAGACCAGTGTACTCGTTTGTGTATTTTATATACCCGTGGATAAAAAAAAAATATTGGGTGAATATTTTTGATAGGTTTTATTATTTTCTTTTAATTCGATAAAGAATTTTGAAGCAGTGATTGTTGGGAGTGGTTCAAACTACGTGTCGAAAGTAGGTTTAAATCAAGCCTAAGTGGCTCACACCGGGTAGGCTCTACGTCAGGCAGAAGTCTATGGGCGGCGGTGATTACTTACCATCAGGAGGCCCGTCTGCTCGTCTGCACTAAAAAAAACGACTTTCGATGTTACTACGCTTCAACGCCCCATTGAAAGCATAGTCAAGCCGCGCCTTGCGAGTCCTAGCAGAAGAGTTTCTAAAATTAAAAATAATTAAAACACAAATACTTTATTTCCTTAACAAAAATCGTCTTATACCTTGACAGTATACTGGCATATATTTTTTCCAGTTAATTAATTTCGGATCGAAGGGAAACTTCTGTTTATCTTCTGGACTAAGAGAAGAGAACAGAGATCTTGTGCCTTCAGATTTTATTATCCAGGATCCTTTTGAAAAACTGTTCTGGATATCCCGGGCTTGAGTTACTTGTGATTGTAGTCTAGCATATCTAAAAAATCATATTAGTTTAATATGAAAGAGACACTATAATAAGTTGAAATGATAGCTGAAAGGACTAATAAGAGTGTAGCACATTATTAGTATTGAGGCAAGAGTTATCGGTAAAAAAAAACGAAATTAAAAATCCAATACAAATATCAGTAAACTATTTTAAAATGTCAATTATATAAGTTTGGTTTTTAATTACTAACTTGATCTCATAAGAAGTTCTTATATGGGCATTTTTAATTGCTAAACTAAGTTCTAAAATTAGAATCCAATACACTTCTTCTTCTTCTTCTTGCTTTAATGGCCACTGCGGAGGAACAACTCCACAATTTTTCCAATGTCACGTAATAAAAACATTAAATAAGTAAATAACATTTATGTGATGATGATGAATTTGATGATGGACGATTCTATTTCTCCAAAACACTTCTTCAGTCTTTATTTTCTACACGAATAAGTCTGCTTAGCTTTCAAATTGACAAATAAATTGATTGAAATACTGACAGACAATTGAGGCCCGATTCATTACTCTATGTATGAATACGCAATCTAAAAATTCTCAAACTAAAGGTCTAATTAGACATCATAACTCAAATCAATCCAGATAATATGCAGGGCGCCATGATTGTGTCGAGTTGCCAGAAAGAGTTGTCTCTCGCTACTTGATACTCTTTCCGGACGACACTGCGCTTACCATCGATGCAGTGTAAACGGAGCGTAGGTGTGCGCAGTCAAATTTGTAGTACCACCATGGCGCGACTACACGGCTACTCTGGCTGTCTATTACATTCTTGATCTGTGGGAAATCATATATTTAAACATAAAATAGCTTACTTTGGCTTCTCTCCTTTGGTTTTTAAATACAAATCAGCTATCTTAGCTGGCCACGTTTGCAATAAAACGGTTAAGAAATTCAAAACCCATTCGTTTGATGTGAAAATCAGCATTGGATATTTATCGTCTGAAATATAAATGGATTACCTATAGCAGATCACTCTCATGACTCCAAAAAGATAGAGCAAAAATTGTGCACTTAAAATTCCATGAATTTATGTCCACTCCCTGATATAGTGGATGTTGCCACCGCAAAATTGGCCGTAAACTTTAATCGCGGTCAACTATAGTGACTAGATTTGTAAATAAATAGTACACAGCTATAGTAAATTTAAAAAATCAAGATTTTCATCACTCTCACGAAGGTTTTTTTTGCATAGTCCGACAAACAAGCATGTGGGTCACCTGATGTTAAGTGATCTCCACCGCCCATGAACATCCACAATACTGAAAGTATCATGTATGCGCTGTCGGCCTTAAAGGACAGGAATAGGGATTAGGGAAGGGAAGGGGGAATCTGGGCCTCCGGATATCTCACTTACCATACGAAACGCGACAGTAAACTGTCACTTTACATTGGTTTTCTGTGAGACAGTGGTACTACGCCGGTCGAGCCGGCACATTCATGCTGCAGACAAATATGTCTACAGCGTGGCTCTACCACTATAAGGTCTTGTAATGAGTTCTATTTCAACGTTCGTTTATTTCACAATATTTCAATAAGGCAACTTAACATAAATTGAGCTGTTCTAATCTAAGGTAATTAAACTTAAATCGTATTTTATAATTATATGACCAAATATTGTTAACCGGTGTGAAAAGAGCAACGCTATAGTTTCTTGCCCGTTCTTCTCTAGCGAGACTGCATTCCGAACTGGCGGTAGAGTGAAAAAATTTACTGAATCTAAATGATGTATAACATTTTATGGATTCAATAAATATTTCATTTTGATTTTGATTTTATAAAATACAAAAAATATTTCTTATCTATGACCAATATGAAACCGTTCAACCGATTTCAATAATATGTTGTGTATGTGATTGGGTCACTTAACAGTGATAAAATCCCACATCGGCAAAATCAAATGTGTGTATATAAAAATTTGAAAGAAAGAAAAGATTTTTTTATTTGCGTCATAGATTTTTTTTTATCCTGGCACGGTATATTGACCACACTGCACCTGATGGTAAGCGCAGTGCGGTCCAATTAGAGTATGGAGTAGCTAGAGACTATCCCCCGCTACTCAACACAATCATGCCGGCCTTTTTTTTTTTGTCACGGGGAAAGCGTTTTATTACTACCGCCCGCTCCGGGGGGAAGCGGAATAAGAATAAAACGGTTATGCTGGACTAGCCGGTCTTACATCCCCCTCGCCCGGATGATGGCTATCCGGGCAGCCGCTGGGCCGAGTCCCTACCCCCTATGTACACCCCACCCGACACTACCAGCTAAAACCCCGCGGTGGCCTTCTTCGGTGCTTACGGAGCGATCCCGGGGTATTCTAAGGAGTGCTAGAATTGCTGCCGGAACCGCCCCTGCGCGGTGCTGCCCATCTCCATGGGAGGGCTTAGGAGCCCCCGCGCACCGAACAATGACAGCGATCGAGGCCTTACCACCCGCGCTGCCGTCCATCTCGGGGTCGCACGATGCTCCAAAACTGGGAGTGCATTGATTCGGGCTGACAGCCCCCCGCTGCGAGCCCGCGACCCCCGATGGCCCCAATTAGTCGCCTCGTACGTTCTACGCCATGGAGAAGGTGTAGAAGCGGTCGAGGGTCTATTGTCAGAGTACTCAGAAAGCCGCAAAACGGGCCAAGCATCGTACCCCAACTTATACCCCCGACAAAAACCGGATGTACACTGGCTGATCCCGGAACGCGACACACTTGCGTGTGCCACTATGGCGGGTTTTACACCCTGTGTACGGTGGTCGCTATCCGGGTGGATATGAATATCCTACCACCAGAAGATAACTAGTATAGTGCCACAATGGCGCAGTTGTAACTGCGTCGCGGTATGACTGCGGTGCTGAAGTCTTGGCCTCGATTTCCGGGTAATAATAGTGGAATAGGGTTTTACTACTACAACATTCTGAGTACTAGCTATAGCTATAGCTCGGAGTCTAGAATTAGGCTCGCCCCCTATCATATCATTGACGACAATAAGCTCGGCGAAATGTGGGTACTCCAGTTTTTTTTATTTAATGGTGGCATTAGCTAATGGTGCCGCTTATGGAACTCGATATTAATAAGAGAAAAACTGAATACAAATTTACTTACAGGATTTATTAGATACATAATAATCCTTTACAATATTAAACATCTGTTCCAAACGGATTGGGTTGCAAGAACTGCTGCAACAGTTGTAAACAGGGACATCTTTACATCTGCAAATAAAAAAAAAAACAAAAATTAACTGCGTAGTTCTTCTTTATAACAGACGGTTTTAAATAGTTAAACACGTGAGCAACTTAGTACACCTGACAGAACTGACTGAAATTGGAAAAAAACTCTGAACATTTAAGTGTTAAATTTTGATTTTCGCATTAAAGGCGCTCATAAAGTATGTCCTCTTAAAGTAAAGAAAAAATTGTTCTGTCATGAAACCTGACAGACTGGCCATAATCCCTTAATTTATTTCTTTTAATTCCAAAATTAAATTAAATATATATATATGCAGCGTCCTATACGTAGGATCTATATCACCGTTGATTGGGAATCTAATGCGGATTAAAATAATACCGTTTGTATCTGGCTAGTTTTTAATAATTACTTTTTTAAAGCCTCCGAAGATTATGATCGAATCTCAATATCGTATCTACATTCCTAGTCTCCAAGGTGTCTGAGCACATTTGAAAGACATTTCAAATTGGCCAGGGAAACTTGGACATTAATAAAATATCAAAGATTTACTTACGCTTTATTCCTAGCTGCAGCAACTATAACATGATTGGAAACATAATCAACCGGGATAACATCCAGGATATTAGATCCTTTTCCGAAAACTACTTTGTTGTAACCATTTCCAGTGGTGTATACAATACCGGTGGCGGCAGACCAGCTGTCCACCCAACCAGGCATCGGTTCGTTTAAGGCTGCACAGACTGAAACATTTTTTATTAGAGGCCGGCGAATCACCAACAGGTTATGTGACAGATGATTCCGCTTTTAATTACTGAAATTAATAATTGTAATTTCTGCTTTTAATTTTAATTGCTGATGCTGGATCAACTTTACTAGAACTTACAGTTTTTCATGGACAGATGGATATTCTTTTTTTTATTCGGTAACAGCAACATTTTTTATAATGATAATAATCCCCCAGGACAGCTTGTGGCGAGCTGTTGGAATTAGCTATCCTACGTACCCGAGTGCTCACGGGGGAAGGACCTGTTCTTTATCTCTAGCTTGACTTTATCGGCTGGTTGAAGTGAACAATGATGAAGAACAGATCCACCACCTCTGGTTTGCTTTTACCGGCCGATCAGAGTGGAGTTTCCAGAGCGTTACGCTCGGAGGGTGGATGTGAAACGTAAGCGGTGAGTGGGCAACGGGATGAGACTCTAAGGGAGCAGATGATCGTTGTTTAAGTCCAGTGACACCTCTCCACTCTTTAGCAGCTAAAATTATGTAGCTCACTTGTCGCTTTTTATAGCGACTAATTTGGGGAGCCCATTTACCTGAGTTGTCGAGTCACCTGTCTATTTTATCCATGTTTTTAACATTATCAGGCAGGTGCCATAGTTCTACCCATAGACCCAATTATCCAATCATCTTACACCTCACCTCAATAGACCAGTATAAATTTTATCCATCTATACAATACTCCATACAATAGTCCTACACCAACCGGGAGTTGTCCTTGAATGCACTTGGATAGTGTATATGGGGATAACCGTTAGCTGGTGTCACATCACAATATTAGATTAAAAGTTTCTTACGGGTTTCTACGTATTGGCTTCGGCCCTACGCACGCCTCCTAAAAGACCGGGGCTCTATAGTCACGATATTTCATGATGTCCCAGGATGTTTTCCTTCACCATTAAAGCAAGCGATAATTAACAATTAATACACACGTAACATTAGAAAACTCAGAGATGTATGCCATTTAGGTGCTTTCGAACACACAACTTTTGTCTTGACAGTCCGTACCACAAGCAACTAGGCTATCGCTGCATTTAATCTTGTAACTAAATGAAATGTCCGGGGGAATGTTTATGTTAATATATACCTTGCTGACACATAGTAAACCCTAATTCGTGGAAGCTAGATTTTCTAATTATAACGCAAAATCACGATTGACGTAAGTAATTGTAACATAACATCGAATCTAGAGAAGAACGGAACTTTTGAACATTTTGAACTAAATAGCCCTTCAGATTAAATACTGGTTTGCTACAATTGATTACTCGTACCTGAGGATGGTCTAACGATGGTGGTGGGTATATCCCCACGTTGTTCTAGCAACATATTCTCCGTCAAGGCTTTAGAAAATACGTAAGTGTTGGGTTTGCCATCTGTCAAAACAATATTCGTTATTTAAACATTGTTAGTTTTTTTTATTTAAATCGTTTGTGCTGAATTCAAGCCGAGCTTTTTTCTGCTTCTTCACACTACGCCATGGGCAAGAAGGTAAAGAAGGGGTCGAGGGTCTAGTGTCAGAGTACTAAGAAGGCCGCAAAATGGCCATTGTACCCCAACTCCAAACCCCCGATAAAAACCGGATGTACACTGGCCGATCCCGGAACGCGACACACTTGCGTGTGCCACTATGGCGGGTTTTTCGGCCTGTGTACGGTGGTCGCTATCCGGGCGGATATGAATATCCTACCACCAGCAGCTATCAAGGAATATCATAAGCTATCAAGGAAATTAAATAAGTGAATAAAAATTAGAAGTATTTATGAAGTAAATACTACTATAGCAAAAAGTACTGGACTGATTTAAATAAATAAATAAATACACCCAACAGTCACACACATAGTCCTGACCCTGAAGAATACGAAACTTTCGGTCACACAACATTTAAACCCGAAACATGTATTTCTAACTGAACTCACGGACTGTTATTTCACATCTTACCCACTCGCTGCCCCTGAGGCTGTTAATGATACGCGGGTTCAAACGCTCAAATTTTTTTATCAAGGGAAAATGTTAGGTGTACCTATTTAGTGTGTAGACCAGTTCCTACCGTACTGATAAATCACGCATGCGAAGCATGGGCAAAAGCTAGTATATTCAAATTACTTAGTATTTTCTTAATTATTTCATCGTCAGTAGCCCCATGCTGCTTGATGGTGGCGTAGACCTCACCCAGGGCCGCTGGTGCGGGGTAAACGACCTCCTCGATCACATTTCTCTCCATATTTGCATATGCTGTTGACAAGTGGACGAAGGACTGAAAATAATAGTAAAAATAGGATAGGTCATAGACAAACAGAGGTCATACATACCCAGTATTCACAGAATTTTATTCCGTACTGTATTAGGCGGCGAAAATATTATAAATGTCGGGTGTTTACATTATGAAAATGTTTTATTTTTAATAGAGGATAGAATATTGCTTGTTAGATTGTGTTTGGTTTTCAGCGGTTGGTGAATTAAAAAAATGTATATCAATTGATGATTCTAAAAAAATTTAAATGATTTGGTTTGTTTCGATTACTTGCTATTAGAATCCATCCGTTTGGCAATTCAGTCCCGCATTGTTCTTGTCCATGTTTATGTGTTGACATCAGGGGGGTGCCACTTAGAATAAACCATAGACAACTGTCACAGCCGTTCTTTATTTAAAATAAAATTTGGGCTTACCCATTTAGATGACATTATTATACAAAAGATGAAAATTATAAAATATGATACCACATTATAAAAAAGTAATTATATTTTAGGTGATTTGTGTTTTTTTTAATAATATAACTAAAATAAATTAATATACTTTTTATTTCCAACTTAATTAACTGTTTTGGGTACCATTCTGCGTATGTCTGAATTTTAAATAGCAATTGTACTTACGGAAATGTCATCAACGACAAAACATCTCGAGTTGCCAAATTTTATGAGAAATTTTAATAGTAGTAGAATTTAAAGTTGTGAATAAATGACGGAATATTAGTTGAATTTACATGTAATTTTATAATAAGTCGATATTTCTTATTCATTTCATAAAAATAAAATAAGTGTATACTTCCATATATTTATTTTATTTTTATTTACTAATAGAACAGACTTTGTAAAAATATGGTAGATTAATTGTAATTTTAAGTAGAAACTTTGTGCGTTTCATAAATTCTGTTGCAAAATTTTCAAAAACTTGTCATTGTGGGTTTTATTTAAATATATATTTCATAAAAAATCGTTGGAATGAATTTAAACTACAAAAATGATTCAGATGTTCACGTAAACTATGTTTTCAATGTATTTTATATTTAACGAGAATAAATAAAAAAGAGCAGAAGTATTTAAATTGTTTATATAACGGTAAGTAGCCATTTTTAAAAATTCTCAGATTTCGTATCAGATGACATAACTGATCTGAGTATATAAAAACATACACATATTATTTAATTTATTTCAGGCTAGTCTGACTCTCGACACCCTCGAAACTATTTAACCATGGAGTGTCTCGGGAATATTACTTCAGGTATTATTATACTTCTCACTAATTTACACTATCATTATCTATTTAATAATCCTAATTCTGCCTGCCTTGGTGTTACGTAGTTGTAATTGCATACGCGGTACGACTGCTGTGCTGAAGTCTCGGGTTCGATCCCCGGGTCGCGTAAAGTGATATTGGGTTTTTCTATCACATAATGCTCAGTATCAGCCCGGAGTCTGGAATTGTGTCCGGTATGGTGATAGGCTTGCCCCCATCACATCAGTTAGTCTATATTTATGTATGTAATCATTATTCTATATTTATTATCATGTAAATATATATCACACGAATTTTCGTTTTGTTTTAGAACAACATATAGGGATGTCCTGAAACCTTGTGTCCGGAATTTTATTTAATGAGTTAAAATGTCCCCTAATTAAATATTGCCATTACTTTATGAACAACTACAATTATTACACCAGTATACCAAGACAATTCTCCTGATATAACCATTAGGTTTTATTAAATAATTGAACTAGTCAAGCCACCTAACCCTTGGCTTCATATAACAATGCAGTTTACTTTACATTTATGGCTAGACTTTCTTACAATATTGAGTTACACTGTTTTTTTGACTAATATCAATGGGATTCATTTTTCGATTTATATTTTAAAATATTCATAACTTTTCAGGTGGCGTGTAAATATTACTCAGGAGCATAGTTATAATCTCACAAGTAGACCAAGATGGAAGACGGCGTATGATACGTAAATAATATTAAAAATCCGGAGTGATATATGTCGCTTATGTTTTTTTAATCACTAACTAAAAATGCGAATAAAGTGAGTAATAATGCAGCGTTTTAAAGGGACACGTAAAATATTACAAAAGTGCCACTGTTGTTGTAACAACTGTTATTGCGATACTTATTTTTTCAATAGAATTTCTGTTAGTGTTCTCAAATAACGTATATAATAACTCTATAAATAATTATAATATTACTTATTGCTTTTGATACAGTTTATTGGCAATAAAGATTATCGAGAAAAGAAGATCAAAATTTATAATGTTACTAGGAAGACAAATAAATGTTGTAAGAATAATTTTATTTCAAAGAAACAAAAAATAAATATTTTTGATGCACAATATTTTTAATAATCATAAAAAGTGTTATGTTTGTAGTGTGTGTATTGTTTATATATACCATTTGTATATCCCGTCTTTATTATGTAAGTATCGGTCAATCTGAACATTTTATCATTTTATTGTGGTCAGCATATAATATTAAAACTGAAATAAATTATTAGAAATGACTTGCGTTGAATTAGAAATTATAATTTACAGTTCGCCAAGTTTTCCCATTCTGTACCTACTCTAGGTAACACATTCTGTTTATAATGTTAAATAATGATTATTTATTTATATATTTACAGTCATGAATTGTTTTTTATTATGCCTTAACTTACGTTTTATGTCTAAATTGGGGGATAAAATAAAATTTACTACATTTAAAAATAAGGTTTTTATGACTGATTGTTGAGTATGTACCATAACTATGGGACTATTGGAATAAGGGAAGATGTCATTTTAGTAATAAGTTAAGCCTGCCACCATTAAATATTCTTCATTCATCCAATTCTTAATTTATTTTGGTTCGATGTTAGTGAAAAATACACCCGATAGTCACACACAGCAAACCTACGCAGACACAACATGCAGACCCGAAACGTATAATTGTGGTTCACAAAGGCTTTGTCAGGCTTTGGCAGATTTGTCTTGGTGCAAATATCGAAACCGCGGCCTCTCGTTTTACATCGGGCTACTCGCCCACTGTGTCACGGGGGCTGTCATTTAGAAAACATACATAAGATTATTATGCGAATTAAAATAGACAAGCGTTTATGCTGCCATCTGCTGATTTTATTAAGAACTAAACGTCAACAGCTCCATCCCTCTTGGCAGGCCAAAGACCCTTATAATTTGACAAGGATTGTTGATTGGCTGAAAATAGCGTGAAGTTGTATCTCTATTTCCGTATATAGTATAATACTCTTTGGTTGACATTACTATCCGATACCAAGGCAACAAACATCTAAACTGGCAGTCACATATATGTAGTTCGTATGACAAAACTTATCAACATCTTGAAAAATAATAGACTTGTGACGTTACACTTTCACGGTCTTTTGAGACCAAAAGGCTGATAATATGCAATGACTTTATAAAAAAAACAATAAATCATGCGTAAATCGGAACGCAGCAAAGTAACTATTATATATAGAACTTGATCATGATCAATATACCTAGTCAGGTCATAAATTCTGTCACATGTTTAATATAAAATAATTGAAACAAGTTTATTCATTATGTAACCATTTATATACCAAAATGAACTTAACAAAACATAGATTCTTATGACACTAAAGTTTATTCAAAATGACCTCCGTGATTTTGAATACAGGCCTTCAATCAGCGCGGCCAGTTGTCTATCGCAGCACGAACGAGGTCCATGTTAATATCGGCGGCTGCCTTAATCAAGGGTGTCTTGAGTGACTCCAAATTGGGATGAGGCTTTGAGCACGCCTTTTCCTCCAAGTGTTGCCATATCTTGTAATCTAACGGATTCAAATCTGGACTGGAGGAGGGCCAGTCTTCGTGCCGGATGAAGTCGATTTCACGCGCCGCCAGCCAGTCTTGTGTGCTCTTCGCTCTATGAGCTGGCGCCGAATCTTGTTGGAATACCCAGTGCCTGTTATTGAACATGGTGTGAGAAACAGGTCACAAGGTTCGTCAGGACTGTATTTTGATACACAACTGCATTCGTTTTTACACCTTTCTCACAAAAATGTACCTCTGTTAAGCCCCAATAAGAAACTCCCAACCATACCATGAGCGAGGATGGAAAATGACCTCGTTGGACACGCGGATACGGTTGCTCGCTTCTTCACTACTGTGTGCGTACACCTTTTCATTTTGTTTGTTGTAGCTCTCTTCTACGGTAAAAAATTTTTCATCTGAAAAAAGAATTTCCCGATATTTTTTTCCCGCGTACCGCTTCAACAAAGCGCGGCATCTTCAGTCTCAGGTCCATTAGACGAGCATTCAAACGATGTCCTGTTTTTCTTCGATATGCCCGAAGCCCTAAGTCTTCATTTAACACCCTTTTCACCGTGGTTCTGCTTAACCCCATCTGAAGGGCCAACAGTTTCTAACAGACCGAGGGCGACCACTTCTTGACCTGTCATCTATACTAGAGTCTTCATTGTATCGTTTGATGGTACGATAAACGAATCTTTTGGTTATATTCAAATTTTTCAGTATGTCAAAAATTTGAATTGGCGCGTAACCGCAACGATGCAACGCAATTACTGCAACACGGTCTTCTTTAAGCGTCCACTCCATATTTATAAATGAGTAAAATTCTAAAAAGTATACATTTTTATTTTCATGAACAATTTGAAATTCGAATTCAATAAACTTTTTTGTGGCCAGCATTCTAAAATAAAAGTTTTTACTGTGTGACAATACTTATGACCTGACTGTGTATAATAAATAGTTACTATTATATATTGATCATTATATAATAGTTACTATTATATATTGATCATTATATAATAGTTACTATTATATATTGATCATTAGCAAGTTCATGATCAATATACAATAGTTCCGCCGACTCGCACTTTTTTTTAAGGCTGGATCCCCGCCTGGCGCTTTCCATCAGGCGCAGTGTGGTCACAATGCCGTGCCAGGAAAAAAAAAATTAATTGGCTATTGACATTGGACTATAATGATACGGAAAATCTTTTGACATAGTGTTCTATTATAAAATTGGCTAACACACACACACCCACACACCTACACACATCCACACACGCACCCACACACCCACACACAGACACAGAGACACACAAACACACAGAAACACAAACACATACACAACACACACACACACACACACACACACACACACACACAAACACACACACAAAAATACACTCGCGCGGTTTTTCACATTTATACCTCACGTATAGTATTTAAGTAGTAAACACGGACTATGTCCGGAAATAAACTCATTTGCAAAAAAAACGGGCACCTAAGCAATGAACCATTTCAAATGTTACTATTGGTTTGTTTGATAATTATAGGTAGTTTTACTTTCACAATTTTGTAAATTAATAAGCAAATAATCGTTTTCGTCAGTATTATCATAAAATTTTGATAAAATTTATGGGTTTTAATGCTAAAGTTCACTAGTAGTGTATGCTCGCTAGTAGTGCATATGCTCGTGAAGTAAAAGTTAACAAAGATTTTTGTTTGTTTTTTCTTTAATAAAGTAAAAGCAGATAAATGTTTAGTATCGAGTGTGACCCCCTCTAGCTGAAATCACAGCTTGAATTCGTCTGGGTATGCTAGCGAGGATATCCCGGATACTTGCTTGCGGAATACGTTTCCACTCCGCGGTAATCACATTCTTCAGCTCTCTGATGGTCTGCGGAGCCGGTTGTACTGATCTCACGCGTCGTTTCAGAACGTCCCAGACATGCTCTATAGGATTGAGGTCGGGACTTCGAGCTGGCCAATCCAAACGACGAATGCCGACCTCTTGCACATATGCTTCTACATCGCCAGACCGGTGGGCGCGAGCGTTGTCGTCCATAAAAATTGAGTCTTCGCCTAAAGCAGCCAATGCGGGTTGTGCATGAGGAATTAGAACTTCCGTTATGTATCGATGTCCAGTCAGTGAGCCGTTTTCAATGAAGACTAACTCTGTACGATCCATTGAATTTATTCCTGCCCAAAACATAACAGAGCCCCCACCATAAGGTGTGATTTATTCAAAACAAGCCTCTGCAAAGCGTTCTCCTCGTCTTCGTAGCACTCGCCGACGTCGATCTTCACCGAACAGAGATATCCTGGCTTCATCGGAGAACAATACCCTATTCCAGTCTTCTTGAGTCCATGACTCACAATTTCGAGCAAACCTAAGCCTGGCAACTCTGTGCTCACGGAGTAACTTAGGGCCGCGGGCCGGGCGATGACTGCGTATATTGGCCGCGAGAAGCCTCCTCCTGACCGTCCATAGACTAATATGCACATTTCTTACTTCTTCGAGGTTGTTCTTAAGGTCCACATACGAAGACTTGCGATTTCTCAATGCGCGACTCACAAGAAAACGATCATCCCGTGGTTGGGTACATGGTTTTCTTCCAGAACCAGGCCTTCTCTCGACGGAACCGGTGTCTTGATACCGCCTTTGAACCGTCGAGCGACTCACACTTAGCCTCTGAGCCACGAAGCATTGGCTGCAACCCTTTTCGAGCAGCGCAATAATTTTGGTAGCTTTTACCACTTTCTCTAACATTATTGAGACGGCTAAACAGCAATAAATGAAGCTTTGACAATTAAGAATATGAAATAAATTCATAAAAATTTACTAAAACTTATGAAAACCGATATTATCTTTTGGAACTTCGCACCAAAAATGTAGGATAAAAAGTGGTTTTCTGTAAAAACGAGCATCAAACGAATATTTGAATTTAGAACGTACTGTTTTAAACACCACGGCATTTTTAAAACCGGCCAGTAACATGTACAAATGATTGAAATCATTTTGGTACCGTATTTTTTTAAAGAAGAATTAAAATCAAAACCGCCCGTTTTTTTTGCAAATGAGTGTAGTTTAAACAATAAAAACTGTCCCTCAAGAACAAAGATCATGCATTATAACCTGTAACATGTATCCTGTATTCTAAGCTTATATGTCAAATAAAAAAAATCCCACAAAATAAGCAAGAATACATTTTTTGAGCCTATAACCGTATGCAGGCAACGGTAACTGTTTACTACATAGAAAGTATATTTATTTGCCACTATAATAGTAAAAAAATCTAAAATTATTAAAATAACTCTTTTATTACATATTAAATATACACAATTTGCATTACCCGACCTGAGACTTAAACCCGCTCTCGGCCTTAACCTTATTATTGCAGAGCACTTGCGCTTATCATCCCAAAACAATATACAATATTCTCACAATGATCAATAAGTGGAATAGCTTTAATGTCCTTCAAATCTAAACACAACGGTACTTGATCACTGTTGCATGCAGAAATAAATCAAGTTATAATATAACTATGGTATAAAATTGCTTACGCTTATCTGAGGCATGCGTCTACAGAGATCTAACACTCTTCGCGTCCCTTCCAGGTTGTTATTCAAAGATTCGTCCAATTGCTGGTTGTATTTGATTGTGGCAGCTGAATGTATCACAACAGATACCTGAAAAAACAATAAAAATGAAAATGCTGCTATGGACTCTAAAGCAGGCTTCCGATGGTTTCACCAAGCGTAAGACGCGGGCGATACTGACATTACTGTCTACCAACTCGAACAGAAAGGTTTAGTATAGCCGTGCTGTAATGACGCATTTGTCAACTAGTCTTCGCATCTAACAAATTACTTCTTCGTTGGTTCATTGTGTCACTTTGTCTTATATATCCCGGCGTCGGGACGTGACGACCCCATCGCCCGCTGGTGGGATAATCTTGTGACAGAGATTATTCCATCAGTGCAATCAGTCAACTCAACTAGTGGTAGTGCCATGCTGCGCACTTTCGGGTAGCAGCCGAATGGGCCGGCACGCCCGGGGAAGAACCACTCTCTCACAGAAAACCGGCGTCAAGTGGCAGCTATGCTGTCGCGTTTCGTTTGGTCTGTGAGAGTCCCGGAGGCCCACTCCCCATCCCTCCCCCACACCACTAAATAACATGGCAGTGCGAGATTTGGTTGATCTACCCCAGGAGGGTACCACCAGCGTACATCGCGGTGGAGAATCCCTCTCTGGGCGTCCACGCCCAGATCGTACACCACCTGTGCGTGGATGCCCAGGCTGCCCTCCGTATTCTGGGGGGGGCAATTTTGCACGTGTACGAGGCAAACGGAGCAGGCAACATAAGGCCACCGCTTCCACGCTTGCTGTGGATTTTTGCAACATAAGGGGGCTGAATTCCAACTTGAACGCCGTCCACTTCCATCTTGAGACGGCGAAGCCGGCCTTGCTATTCCTTACCGAGACGCAGATATCTTCTCCGGCTGACACCTCTTTCCTCTCCTACCCGGGGTACAAACTGGAACATTCCTTTGTACCGCGGGCTGGGGTGTGCGTGTACATTAGAGAGGATATCTGCTCTCGTCGCCTCGGCAGCCTTGAAGGGCGGGACCTATCCAACCTCTGGCTACGCATAGACTGCGACGACCATCCGCGAATCTACGCATGCCTGTATACGTCCCATAGCGGTAATGCCGAAACTGACCGACTTGTTGAGCACATGCAAATGGCTACAGACTCCGTGCTGCAGCAGATCCCATCCGCAGAGATCGTGATTCTCGGTGACTTTAACGCCCACCACGCCGAATGGCTTAGATCACGCACCACCGATCATGCGGGGAGATCTGTTCACGATTTCGCATTAGCATATGATTTGACACAACTGGTCACCTCGCCAACGCGAATCCCAGATGTGGAGGATCATACACCTTCCCTGTTGGACCTTCTGCTGACCTCTCATCCGGAAGGCTACCTGGTATCCGTTGATCCTCCTCTTGGTTCGTCGGACCACTGTCTTGTCCGGAGTACAGTGCCAGTCACGCACTCAACACGGCCTCGCTTTGCGGGCTGCCGCCGCGTGTGGCACTATAGGTCAGCGGATTGGGACGGAATGCGGTCATTCTTTGCGTCCTACCCATGGGGGCAGATTTGCTTCTCGCCGGATGATCCTGACGTCGTTGCTGACTCTATCACTGATGTGGTACTTCAGAGTATGGAGCTCTTTATTCCGTTCTCTGCAGTGCCCATCGGAGGCAAATCCCAGCCTTGGTTTGGTCGCTCCTGCAAGACGGCATTACGCCGAAAGCGGGAATGCTACCAAGCCTGGGCTGACGCGTCGGCGTCCAGTGATGTAAATACCGGCGCATTTAAAAAGGAGTTTAACTTTGCCTCTAGGTCTTTCAAAAGCGCCATTGCTAAGGCGAAGTCGGAGCACATTGGCAGAATTGGCGAGAGACTGGCACGTCTCCCGTCGGGAACACGTGCGTTTTGGTCTCTCGCCAAGGCTGTCTTAGGAAATTTCTGTCAGCCATCTTTTCCACCCCTGCACACGGAGGATGACTCGCTGGCCCATGCCGCGAAGGTGAAAGCCGATCTTCTGGGCTCTCTCTTCGCGTCCAACTCGACTTTGGATGACCGAGGAAATTCACCACCGACAATCCCGCGGTGCGATGCAACGATGCCGGAGGTTAAGTTCCGGCAAAGTGCAGTTCGCAAAGCACTCCTGTCCTTGGACATTCATAAGTCGAGTGGGCCCGATGGCATCCCTCCGATCGTGTTGCAGACATGTGCTCCGGAGTTGGCACCGGTTTTAACGCGTCTTTTCCGGCACTCCTATACATTAGGCGTAGTCCCGAAATCCTGGAAGGCCGCTTTAGTGCACCCAATCCCTAAAAAAGGCAACCGCTCGGACCCGTCCAATTACAGGCCTATAGCCATCACCTCCTTGTTCTCCAAGATAATGGAGTCCGTTATCAACTGCCAGCTCCTGCGGTACCTGGAGGAGCACCGGCTGATTAGCGACCGCCAGTACGGCTTTCGTCGGGGTCGCTCAGCCGGTGATCTTCTAGTCTACCTAACTCATAGATGGGCAAAAGCAGTTGAGACCAAGGGGGAGGCGCTTGCAGCCAGCCTGGACATAGCGAAGGCCTTTGATCGGGTATGGCACAAGGCGCTTCTTTCGAAGCTACCTTCCTATGGGCTTCCCGAGAAATTATGCAACTGGATCACCAGTTTTTTGGCAGATCGGAGCATCAAGGTCGTCGTCGACGGTGCATGCTCTGATCCTAAATTTGTCAATGCTGGTGTTCCACAAGGCTGTGTACTGTCTCCTACTCTGTTTCTTCTGCATATAAATGACATGCTGCAAATCAGCAACATTCATTGCTATGCAGACGATAGCACTGTAGATGTACTGTACACTGGCCGTGCTAATATTTCTCGGGAATACGTCGACGAGAGCCGGAACAAACTTGTGTCTGAAGTCGAGTCCTTGTTAACCAAAGTCTCGGACTGGGGTCGACTAAACTTAGTCCAATTCAACCCCAAAAAGACACAAGTCTGCGCGTTAACCGCTAAAAAGTCACCATTTGTCGTGACTCCTCATTTAGAGAACACTCCCCTGTCTGCCAAACCCAGTATCGGAATACTTGGCGTCGACATTTCGAGCAACGTCCAGTTCCGCGGTCAATTGGAAGGAAAGGCCAAATTGGCCTCAAAGAAGCTTGGTGTGCTCAATAAGGCGAGACGGTACTTCACGTCGGGTCAACGCCTAAATCTCTATAAGGCGCAAATTCGGCCCCACATGGAGTACTGTTCTCATCTCTGGGCGGGAGCCCCCCAGTACCAGCTACTTCCATTTGACCGCATTCAACGTAGGGCAGCTCGGGTTATCGACGATCAAGCTCTTTCCGATCGGCTTGATCCATTGGCTCTGCGTAGAGATGTTGGATCACTCTGCATCTTCTACCGCATTTATCATGGGGAATGTTCCGAGGAATTGTTTGGATTGATCCCAGCCGCTGAATTTCACCATCGGACATCGCGCCAAAACATAAAATTCCATCCGCACCATCTCGATGTCCAGCGTTCCACAACAGCGCGATTTTTACGGCATTTTCTGCCACGCACAACCACTCTGTGGAACCAGCTGTCGCCGGCGGTCTTTCCGAACCGTTACGACCTGGGAACCTTCAAGAAGAGAGCATATTCTTTCCTGAAAGGCCGGCAACGCATTTGCAAGCCCTTTGGTGTTGCAGATGTTCATGGGCGGCGGTGATCACTTTCCATCAGGTGAACCTCTTGCCCGTTTGCCCCCTTTTTCCATAAAAAAAAAAATATATATATATTCATTTAAATTCATTTAAAAAATACCAACCATTTTTTCAAATTTGTCTTTTTTTGGTAACTTCCCCTAGCCCTTATTCGACTATTATGTACATAAAATATAAAGCAAATTTCGATCCTATTCATCAATATGTTTCACCCCTTTAAGGGTGATTTATAAAAAACAGAGTATCCCATATTCGTCCTCAGGACTATAGATTCTCATACTAAATTCCATCAAAATCGTCATCAAAAAAACTTTCAACACCTAATTCACCCTCTTAGAATTCCATTTTGAAAAACGCCAATATACCTGTACGTTTGTATTTAACCAGATGCAGGCACATAAAATTGCGTGCTTCTTACAATGAAAATGACGGACTTCCACTCAACCGTTCATCTCTCATTTTAGATATTTAGGGAAAAAAACCGAAAATCCGTGCTTAGCGAGCGTCTACATGGCAAAATTAGTAACTATGCAAAATTTTAAGTCACTATTTTTGAAAATTTCAGCCCTAAAATAAGATTATCAGGATTAAAATAAGAGATAAACGGTATGGAAATCTGTTTTTAAGTAAGAAGTACGAAATTTCTTATACCTTTTTCGACTTTGAAATAAATGTAGCAATAACGATCCTAACGACCCTAAAACGATCAAACTTATCGAATTATTTTCTAACTTTTTTGACCGGCTAGCTATTAAATTAAGTATTTTTAGTTTATTAATCTATAATTTTTTTAGCCTATACATTATATTTTGCTTAATTATTCAACGTATTTTGGAGAAAGTACCTTATTGACAAATGATTCTGCTACAGCATCCTCAATGCCCAATTTAGGTAACGTCAAATCACCCATTACTGGAACAATTTTCGCCAAGTCTCGAGGCCTTTCTTCTTTTAGCCGTGTAAACAGCTGTAGAAAATAGAAGTTAAAAGCTGTATCCATGATTATATAATTTTTAAATCATTTATTCAACCGACCCGTATTAGTCAAGTCTGGTAGACTTATTATTAGTTCGTGGTAGGATATTCATATCCGCCCGGATAGCGAACACCGTACACAGGGTGTTAAACTTGCCATAATGCCACACGCAAGTGTGTCGCGTTCCGGGATCAGCCAATGTACATCCGGTTTTTGTCCGGCGTCTAGAATCGGGGTACGATGTTTGACCGTATTACCGCCTTCTGAGTACTATGACACTAGACCCTCAACCGCTTCTTCACCTTCTTGCCCATACTCTACGTCACTGCGCTTAGGTGTAGTGTGGTCACTTTGCCGCACCAGGATAAAAAAACTTAGGCCTAAGCTCTCCTCATTAGTAGAGGAGGTCCGTGCCCAACAGTGGGACAGTGCATAATATACACCTTATAGCCAATGTTAGTTTAGATTTTATGTATGTATAAACACTCACCGGTCGATCTATAATATCGTGAACTCTTTGCTCGGCGCTTAATCCCTTCTTTTCTCGTATCATAACGTACACATTTTCTATCTCTTGACAACTATATAGCAATTTTTCTAATATTACCTGAAAATATTTATTTATAAAAACACACTGCCTCGGTGGCGCAGTTGTAATTGCGCATGCGTTGCGACTGCTGTGCTGAGGTCTCGGGTTCGATCCCCGGGTCGGGTAAAAGTGATATTGGGTTTTTCTATCTAGAAATTCCTCAGTATTAGCGCGGAGTCTGGAATCTGTGCCCGTTATGGCGATAGGCTTGCCCCTAACATATTATGGGATAGAAATTCGGCGAAAAGTGGGTACTGGTTACACCTCTGCCTACCCCTTCGAGGATTATAGGCGTGAGTATGTGATAAAAACACACATACATATCTATTGCCCTTTGGAAATACCCCTGTTCCGTTCCACTAAATTTTAATAACTTTTAAGTAACTTATTTTTGAACGGTTTTTTTTTTTATGGAAAAAGGGGGCAAACGGGCAGGAGGCTCACCTGATGGAAAGTGATCACCGCCGCCCATGAACATCTGCAACACCAAAGGGCTTGCAAATGCGTTGCCGGCCTTTCAGGAAATAATATGCTCTCTTGTTGAAGGTTCCCAGGTCGTAACGGTTCGGAAAGACCGCCGGCGACAGCTGGTTCCACAGAGTGGTTGTGCGTGGCAGAAAATGCCGTAAAAATCGCGCTGTTGTGGAACGCTGGACATCGAGATGGTGCGGATGGAATTTTATGTTTTGGCGCGATGTCCGATGGTGAAATTCAGCGGCCGGGATCAATCCAAACAATTCCTCGGAACATTCCCCATGATAAATGCGGTAGAAGATGCAGAGTGATCCAACATCTCTACGCAGAGCCAATGGATGAAGCCGATCGTCGATAACCCGAGCTGCCCTACGTTGAATGCGGTCAAATGGAAGTAGCTGGTACTGGGGGGCTCCCGCCCAGAGATGAGAACAATACTCCATGTGGGGTCGAATTTGCGCCTTATAGAGATTTAGGCGTTGACCCGACGTGAAGTACCGTCTCGCCTTACTGAGCACACCAAGCTTCTTTGAGGCCAATTTGGCCTTACCTTCCAATTGACCGCGGAACTGGACGTTGCTCGAAATGTCAACGCCAAGTATTCTGATACTGGGTTTGGCAGACAGGGGAGTGTTCTCTAAATGAGGAGTCACGACAAATGGTGACTTTTTAGCGGTTAACGCGCAGACTTGTGTCTTTTTGGGGTTGAATTGGACTAAGTTTAGTCGACCCCAGTCCGAGACTTTGGTTAACACGGACTCGACTTCAGACACAAGTTTCTTCCGGCTCTCGTCGACGTATTCCCGAGAAATATTAGCACGGCCAGTGTACAGTACATCTACAGTGCTATCGTCCGCATAGCAATGAATGTTGCTGATTTGCAGCATGTCATTTATATGCAGAAGAAACAGAGTAGGAGACAGTACACAGCCTTGTGGAACACCAGCATTGACAAATTTAGGATCAGAGCATGCACCGTCGACGACGACCTTGATGCTCCGATCTGCCAAAAAACTGGTGATCCAGTTGCATAATTTCTCGGGAAGCCCATAGGAAGGTAGCTTCGAAAGAAGCGCCTTGTGCCATACCCGATCAAAGGCCTTCGCTATGTCCAGGCTGGCTGCAAGCGCCTCCCTCTTGGTCTCAACTGCTTTTGCCCATCTATGAGTTAGGTAAACTAGAAGATCACCGGCTGAGCGACCTCGACGAAAGCCATACTGGCGGTCGCTAATCAGCTCCTCCAGGTACCGCAGGAGCTGGCAGTTGATAGAGGACTCCATTATCTTGGAGAACAAGGAGGTGATGGCTATAGGCCTGTAATTGGACGGGTCCGAGCGGTTGCCTTTTTTAGGGATCGGGTGCACTAAAGCGGCCTTCCAGGATTTCGGGACTACGCCTAATGTATAGGAGTGCCGGAAAAGACGCGTTAAAACCGGTGCCAACTCCGGAGCACATGTCTGCAAAACGATCGGAGGGATGCCATCGGGCCCACTCGACTTATGAATGTCCAAGGACAGGAGTGCTTTGCGAACTGCACTTTGCCGGAACTTAACCTCCGGCATCATTGCATCGCACCGCGGGATTGTCGGTGGTGAATTTCCTCGGTCATCCAAAGTCGAGTTGGACGCGAAGAGAGAGCCCAGAAGATCGGCTTTCGCCTTCGCGGCATGGGCCAGCGAGTCATCCTCCGTGTGCAGGGGTGGAAAAGATGGCTTACAGAAATTTCCTAAGACAGCCTTGGCGAGAGACCAAAACGCACGTGTTCCCGACGGGAGACGTGCCAGTTTCTCGCCAATTCTGCCAATGTGCTCCGACTTCGCCTTAGCAATGACGCTTTTGAAGGACCTAGAGGCAAAGTTATACTCCTTTTTAAATGCGCCGGTATTTACATCACTAGACGCCGACGCGTCAGCCCAGGCTTGGTAGCATTCCCGCTTTCGGCGTAATGCCGTCTTGCAGGAGCGACCAAACCAAGGCTGGGATTTGCCTCTGATGGGCACTGCAGAGAACGGAATAAAGAGTTCCATACCCTGAAGTACCACATCAGTGATAGAGTCAGCAACGACGTCAGGATCATCCGGCGAGAAGCAAATCTGCCCCCATGGGTAGGACCCAAAGAATGACCGCATTCCGTCCCAATCCGCTGACCTATAGTACCACACGCGGCGGCAGCCCGCAAAGCGAGGCCGTGTTGAGTGCGTGACTGGCACTGTACTCCGGACAAGACAGTGGTCCGACGAACCAAGAGGAGGATCGACGGATACCAGGTAGCCTTCCGGATGAGAGGTCAGCAGAAGGTCCAACAGGGAAGGTGTATGATCCTCCACATCTGGGATTCGCGTTGGCGAGGTGACCAGTTGTGTCAAATCATATGCTAATGCGAAATCGTGAACAGATCTTCCCGCATGATCGGTGGTGCGTGATCTAAGCCATTCGGCGTGGTGGGCGTTAAAGTCGCCGAGAATCACGATCTCTGCGGATGGGATCTGCTGCAGCACGGAGTCTGTAGCCATTTGCATGTGCTCAACAAGTCGGTCAGTTTCGGCATTACCGCTATGGGACCTATACAGGCACGCGTAGATTCGCGGATGGTCGTCGCAGTCTATGCGTAGCCAGAGGTTGGATAGGTCCCGCCCTTCAAGGCTGCCGAGGCGACGAGAGCAGATATCCTCTCTAATGTACACGCACACCCCAGCCCGCGGTACAAAGGAATGTTCCAGTTTGTACCCCGGGTAGGAGAGGAAAGAGGTGTCAGCCGGAGAAGATATCTGCGTCTCGGTAAGGAATAGCAAGGCCGGCTTCGCCGTCTCAAGATGGAAGTGGACGGCGTTCAAGTTGGAATTCAGCCCCCTTATGTTGCAAAATCCACAGCAAGCGTGGAAGGGGTGGCCTTATGTTGCCTGCTCCGTTTGCCTCGTACACGTGCAAAATTGCCCCCCCCAGAATACGGAGGGCAGCCTGGGCATCCACGCACAGGTGGTGTTCGATCTGGGCGTGGACGCCCAGAGAGGGATTCTCCATCGCGATGTACGCTGGTGGTACCCTCCTGGGGTAGATCAACCAAATCTCGCACTGCCATGTTATTTAGTGGTGTGGGGGAGGGATGGGGAGTGGGCCTCCGGGACTCTCACAGACCAAACGAAACGCGACAGTATAGCTGCCACTTGACGCCGGTTTTCTGTGAGAGAGTGGTTCTTCCCCGGGCGTACCGGCCCATTCGGCTGCTACCCGAAGGTGCGCAGCATGGCACTACCACTAGTTGGGTTGACTGATTGCACTGGTGGAATAATCTCTGTCACAAGATTATCCCACCAGCGGGCGATGGGGTCGTCACGTCCCTACGCCTGAAATTATTTCTAACATAAAAATTACATGATGTAATTCGCCCTCAATTACATCATGGAATGTGGATGTACCGGTTAGACTACTGCCTACCCCTTACAGGTACAGACGTGAGTGCGTATGTATGTAATATAATAGTATTTACCTTCCCAAGGAATCCGCTGACACCCGTTAGAAACACTGATCTTCCAGCATAGAAATCAGCCACAGGTACATATTCTTTAATAGACATTGTTGCTTCTTGCGTTGTGCAAATTGTCAACTTCCAAGGCCAAAAATGCCTGAGAAATCTGAGTCTATCACTGTATAAAATATACACATGGTAAATATGGCTTCATTATGAATCTTTCTGTAAAATAGAATTAGTTAAAATGTTTCCCGTAACCGAACCAAGAGGTTCGCAAGTTCTTATTTTTGCCGCACCATCAAGTTGTGGAACAGTTTGCCTGCTATCGTGTTCCCTCCTTCCTATGATTCTGGGTCCTTTGGGCGTAGTGTGAAGAAGCTACTCGGCAGGCCGGAATAATTAATAATAATATTAATACACCCAACAGTCACACACATAGTTCTGACCCCACACTAGGTAAAAACTGTATCGTGGGTGTAGTGGACTGTATATAAATATAAATATGTACTGTGGGTGTTTACTACCGATGACTCGCAGTACTTCTTCAACTTCGATATATTTTGTTAACGTAATGAAACACAGGAGAACTCCGAACAACTACAATTTATTCCATCAATGTATCTACATATGTACAATAATTTAGTCTCGCAACTGGCACATGGTGCGAGTACGTATACTAGGCCGTTGGCCAATCACAGGCCGACTGTGCGTCTTCTCTCTCCCTCGCACATGGCCCGACGCGTTGACCAATCCCGTGGCGGTCCGTCGGTGCGAGGAATGATCCTCCGTCTCGCTCGCACACCGCCCGAGGCTCGCAACTTCACACGGGTGCCAGCCTACGCGACAGTCTCTTCGGCGTCCTCAACATCCTCCCCCCGGCGTAGCTTGCGCAGCCTTCTCTACTCGGAGGAGGACGATCTTGGTTGTGGGCCGCTTGAAGACTCCATTTTTCGTTCTGACGTCCACCACTCGAATGCCGCCGTCAGGACCTTTGTAGATGCGCTCGACGACTCCCCTGGGCCAAACGTTGCGGGGAAGGGTGCCATCCACGATGATCACCAGGTCGCCGACTTGCAGCGGTCGATCTTCGCGATGAGACTTGTCTCGAGGTACCAGGCTCGGAAGGTACTCACGAAGCCACCGCCGCCAGAAGTGATCTGCCAATGCCTGGCTCACTCGCCATGTCTTCTTGTCGGCTTCAGTGCATGGTCCCGTTGATGGCAAGCCGGTCGATGAACCTAACAGGAAGTGGTTAGGTGTTAGCGCCTCGGGGTCCTCGGGGCTCACGCTAACATGGGTTAGCGGGCGGGTGTTAATTGTGAATTCCGCCTCCGCCAACAGCGTGAGCAACACTTCTTCTGCCGGAACTCTTTCCCGCAGCGTCGCTTCGAGGGCAGCCTTTACCGATCGCACCAGCCTTTCCCAGGCACCCCCTTGGTTGGGTGCACCGGGTGGTATGTAGCGCCACTCCATCCGATGAAGGTGTCCTTCTTCCTTGAGGATTGGTGCCCACTCGACGTACGCCGCTCGCAGCTCCTGATCGGCGCCTCGGAAATTGGTCGCGTTGTCCGAGTACATGAGACGCGGCCATCCTCTTCTTGCTGCCATCCTACGCAGTGCCATTATCGCTGAATCACTGGTTAGTGACGTGACGAGCTCTATGTGCACTGCGCGCGTAGTGAGGCACGTAAAAAGTGCGCCCCATCGCTTCTCTCGACGACGTCCCACCTTGACGAGCATGGGGCCAAAGTAATCTACTCCACAGTTGGTAAACGGACGGTGGAACGGGTCCAGACGAGCTCTTGGTAGGTCGCCTGGGACGGGTACTCGTGGCCTTGCCCTTCTTAATTGGCAGAGAGTGCAGTTTCTTTCTACCGTCCTCACTGTAGGTCTGAGGTGTATGATCCAGTATCTTTGACGCAGGTCATTCGTCACGCGTTCTCTGCTTGCATGACCTGCCGCGCAGTGCTCTCGTAAGACCAAGAGTCGAGTCAGGCGATGTCGTCCATCCAAAATGATTGGCCTCTTCGTGTCTTCGTGTGCTGCGGCTACATTGATCCGACCGCGCACGCGCAATATTCCGTCTTCCATTACTGGATCCAACCTAAAGAGCTTGCTTCCTTTTGACACTGGACGGGAGCCCTTGACCTGTTCTGTCTCCTTGGCGAAGCTTTCCTTTTGTGCTCGCTTGATGAGCTCCTTCTCTGCTCGTTCTATGTGCCGATATTCCATTCGTTCGGCTTTGTGTCGACACATGTCTGTGAAGGCCAAGATTCTCGCTGCCGCTCGTACCAATGTCTCGTACTTGGAGAACCTTTCTGGATCCGGCAGCCATGTGTGCGAGTCGTTCGCCTCTTCGTTGGCGAGATGTAAGACCTCGACTTCATCTTGGTCCAGCTCTTTATCTTCGTCCTGGCTAGGCCATTTATCTTCGGGTTCGTGCAAGAACCGTGGTCCCTGGAACCAGCGGTCGCTGTCGCTGATTGCGCAGGTACTTAGTCGGGTGGCGTCGTCCGCCACGTTTTCAGCTGTGGGTAACCATCGCCACTCTTCGCGATGTGTGAGCTCAGCCAATTCGCCAAGCCGATGTGCCACGAATGGTGTATATCGGCGGGCGTCGTGTCGTATCCAGTGGATCACTGTGGATGAATCCGACCAATACACAGTCCTCTTGACTTCGATCGAGTGTTCCCTTTTTACCTGCTCGGCGAGTCTTGCCCCGACGATCGCCGCCTGTAGTTCCAACCGTGGGATTGTTTGAGCGCGCCGTGGCGCCACCTTAGCTTTGGCTGCCACCAATGCCACTTTTATTCTACCGTCGGAGTTCACGGCTCGCCAGTACGCCACAGTCGCGTATGCCTGTTCACTGGCGTCACAGAGCACGTGAAGCTCCGTGTGTTCGTATCCCACTAAGGCGTAACACCGTGGTATCTTCAATCTTTCTATTTCCTCCAATTGAGAAATCCATGTGGAGAAGAGCGCCTGTTCTTCTGCCGGTATTGGTTCATCCCACGTCATCTTCAAGCGCCATAAGCTCTGCAGGATGATTTTAGCCCTTATCGTGTATAGGCTGAGCACTCCCAGCGGGTCGTATATGGACATGACCGCACTGAGTGCTTCCCTCTTTGTGGGTGCACGTTGTTGAGCACGCACCGCTGCTGGGACACGATTCATACATGTATTGAATCTGAGTTCATCGTTTTCAGGGTGCCACATGAGACCGAGGATCTTGCTCTCTATTTGGTCTCCCCCCAGTCGCATGGACGAGACGGCGTGCAGCTCCATGGGCACGTCGCGCAATACGTCCGTGTGACTGGTGCTCCATTGACGCAGGGTCAACCCTGCCCGTGCGTGTACCTCCCTGGTCTCCCTGATGACCTGCCGCGCTTCTTCGATGCTGCTGTAGCTCGCCACAAAGTCATCCATGTAGTGGCTTCCCGTAATTGCTTCCAGGGCTTTCGGGTATTCCTGGGCGTGTTCTTCAGCGTTGAAGTTCCGCACGTAGTGTGCCATGAATGGGGAACTTGCGGCCCCGAAGATCATGCTCTTCATTTTATAATGCCTAGGCGGACTCGTTCTGTCCGCCCCACGCCACAAAAATTGTTGCGCTGGCTGATCTTCCCGACGTATCCCTATTCGCAAAAACATCTCCTGGATGTCAGCTGTCACGGCGATCGCTTTCTCCCGGAATCGGAATAATATCCCGGGTAGCGACAACAACAGATCCGGGCCTTCCAGCAGCTGACTGTTGAGGCTCACTCCGCCACTTACTGCCGCGGCGTCGAACACCAATCGCTGTTTGCCGGGCTTGTTTATATCCTGTACAGCGAAGTGAGGCAGGAACCAACAAACTGCGCTGCTCATTTCAGAGCCGTCGCATAATTCGGCGTAGCCTTTCTGGAGCAGATTTTCTATCTGAGAGGTATACTCTTCGGCGAACTTCGGATCAGCGTCCATCTTCCGCTCCATGCTCTTCAAACGCCTGAACGCCATGTCATAGCTTGACGGCATCTTAATATTATCTTGCCGCCAAGGTAAACCGACTTCGTAACCATTTTCGGTTTTCCTTATAGTGTTCTTCACTATATCCATTGCTCTGCGATCAGCATCGCTAACGCGGGGCTCTCGTGCCACGCCTAAAGCTTCTATCTTGAAGTGGAACTTTACGGTGTGGTGAAGCTCCTCATCCTGCGAGACGTGTTGTTCGTTGCTGTAAACGTGCAGCACACTTTCTCGGGTCTTCAGCAACATTTTTCGGGGTAACGTCCCGTGTATTACCCACCCGAGATGAGTTCTTGAGGCCGCAGGCTGGTTTGGCTTGCCGACGCGTAACTCTCGGGACACTATGATTTCCCAATGATCGGCGCCCAAAAGGATTCCTGGTTGCGCGCTCTCGTAGCATATATCTCCATGTTTGAGATCTCTGAGATGCTGGAATCTTGTTAGCTCCATCGGGACCATCTGCCGATGTAGCTTTAAGTCCTTCATCGTTCTTGCCCTTATTTTGTGCGATGTTCCTTCGCTTTTGCCGCGGACTTGCACCGTGACCACCTTGCTGTCCCCTTCGGTCTGGGACATGTTCACCCCATTAATTTTCAGCGGTCGTGTTGGACCTTCTGCGCCAATCTTCTCCGCTATTTCTTCGTCAATCAGGGTGACGGTAGCTCCTTCGTCCAGGAGCGCGTAGGTGTTAACCTCCCCCCGTGGTCCAGCGATTACCACGGGGCACATCTTCAACAATACTGCGCTTGGGCCCGCAGCTCTTCTGGTGCCTACTGACAGCACAGCTTCAGCGTTCTCTGAAGCTTCCGATGCTGCCGCAGACTTCTCTTCGAAGTGCAGCGTCGCATGATGTGGCCGTTTGCACTGACCACATGGTTTGGCGTGACAATTTCCTCGCCAATGTTTTTGGTATGCGCACTTAAAGCATACCTTCTTCTCCTTTAGCAGGTCCCAGCGTTGCTTCACCGTCAGCGCTTTGTATCTTGGGCACTGGTATAACCGGTGGGCCTGCTCACATTCCAAACACTTTTCCTGTTCGTCGGTGGTGTTGTAAACTGTGTTTAACTTTCTTTTAGGCTTCGCTGCTGGTACTTGCACTTCTCGCCTTGTCGTTGTGCTTGTGCTTGTAGATGGAGCATACGTGTAGCGCAATGCTCGGTCCGCTTCCCGCATCAAGAAGCGTGATAACACGACGACCTCTGGATCTGCAGCATCTTCATTCTCACTGGCGTAGTCGCACCATCTTGACCTTATGTGAGGGCTTAACTTTTCCAATATCTCCCGAGTCAACAAAGGGTTGTAGAGATATCCCCGTCGATCAATGGTTCTTAGAACACAAACCACGTTTTGCAGACGAACAGCGAACTGGTTTAATTCCGTAGCCGACGAACCGAGCTTCGGTAGCCTTTTCAGGTCTTCAATGGCCTTGTCGATGATTATTTCCGGCCTCCCGAAGCATTGTTCCAACGTTTTCATTATGTCATCCGGATTCGTTGCAGTATGTAGTAGCGCAGCCACCGCGTCTCTAGCTTCCCCTTTCAAACAGCTTCTCAGTCGCTGTATGTTTTCCGCTGCGGACACGTTGTACAGGCTTGTACTGTCTCTCATGGCTGCTTTGAAAGGCAGCCATTCATTTATGGCTCCGGAGAATGTTGGTAGGTCGGTGTGACGTAACCTTGGTCGAGCCATCTTCTCCAAGGCTTCTGTGAGCTGCTCGACGCCTCCCTTTATAGGTGTTGGCGATCTTCCTCTCGCCACCTCGAACCGTATTTGCCTAGGTTCCTCCCTGGGATCGGTCTGCAGCCACTCCTTAACGCGCTGATGTCCCTCCTGCGGACCCAGCGGTTCTTTATGGACGCTATCATTATCGTCCTGGATAATAGATACTTCTGCCGCTAGCCTTTTCTTAACTAGCTCGGCTTCAAGCTCTAACTGCTTCCTTTGCAGTACTGCCAATTTCTCGGCCGCCTCCAATTCTGCCATGCGCAGCCTAGTATTGACGCTCGCCGTCGATCTATGCGAGCGTACGGAATGCGTAGGCGATCTCGGCCGATCTTCATGTCGCGTCGTACCCGACGTACCTGCCATCATTGTAGATACTCCGGTAGCGGCGCGATGTTCCATCGTTGTGGAAGTGAGCTTCGAAGTGGGTGACGCCGGCGGATTTACCGACAAGCGCCTAATTCGCTCGATTTCAATCCGACGTCTCTCTTCTTGGCTCGTGGTAAGTTGTTCTCGTCCCGGTTCTTCCAACTCTGCCTTATCACCTTGGCTCCTTGTGACAACCATTGTGGACGATGATATTCACGAAAAACGACGATCGTTACGGCTTCCTTACTCCGAGCAGCCTCTTGATCCGAATCCCTACTTGATTCGGTACGGCCTCCTCACTCGGTGAAGCTTCCCGACTCACGTACTGAACGTGTCTTACGTTTTTCGCGATCCGTCTTCAGCAATCCGGTTCACACACACTATCCTAGCCGCGGTTCACACACTATATCGATTCGGTGCACGCACTATCGATCCGCTACGCACACTAACTTCGATCCGGTTCCAAGGTCCAGAAACACTGTATCCTCTATCCGGCTCGAAGGACCATAAACACTGTAGTGGACTGTATATAAATATAAATATGTACTGTGGGTGTTTACTACCGATGACTCGCAGTACTTCTTCAACTTCGATATATTTTGTTAACGTAATGAAACACAGGAGAACTCCGAACAACTACAATTTATTCCATCAATGTATCTACATATGTACAATAATTTAGTCTCGCAACTGGCACATGGTGCGAGTACGTATACTAGGCCGTTGGCCAATCACAGGCCGACTGTGCGTCTTCTCTCTCCCTCGCACATGGCCCGACGCGTTGACCAATCCCGTGGCGGTCCGTCGGTGCGAGGAATGATCCTCCGTCTCGCTCGCACACCGCCCGAGGCTCGCAACTTCACACGGGTGCCAGCCTACGCGACAGTCTCTTCGGCGTCCTCAACAGTGGGTATCAAGAACTACGAGGGACTATGGTCCCACAACACCCAGATCCGAAACAAACATCTGTCTGTCACACATATATTTGTCTCGGTGCAGGAATCGAACCCACGGCCTCTCGTTTCACAGCCGGCTACTCGCCCGCTGCGCCACGGAGGCTGTCAAATTGTTTGTATCAAGTAGCGAGGTATATTTGTCTCTCGCTACATGATACTCTAACTGGGTGGCACTGCGCTTACCATCAGGTGCAGTGTGGTTAGTTTGCCATGCCAGTATAATGGTTTATTTACCCGAGTCGGACTCACATTTCAAAATATGTGGACTAAAAAGTTAAATAAACCGCGATAAAATTAAAAAAATGTTTTATTTCAATATGGAATAAAATATTTGAAGTTTAGAGCTGTGGTTTTTATTTGACGTTCAAACTACAAAAAATATCAAGAGTCCAATTTCGACAATACGAAAACTAGTTTTTGTTATTCGATGTTTTTTTTAATCATTACAATACATTTTGTGCAAACACTTACCAATTCCAGTTCTGTTTCCACGACCACTCCACGCAGATAAATTAGGCAAACTGAATTATCTAGTTTTACAGCTTCATATTTATGCTAAACGATCATACCGTAGCTTTTGAATTTTTAATTCTACAGAAAAGCGTAGCCGTGCCAGTTTACACTAATATAAAAAGTTTTTTAATTCATAAAAAGTACACCGACTTCAATAAAAAACAATTATGCGTCTTTATAAAATTTGAGGATTGCCCTAGATTTTTCTGATAGCCTATCATCAGATCCTGACTTGGTGCCAATGGGACCTGGGAAGTATGGCCTTTTAAAAAATAAAGAAATTCTTGAATCTGTCCAGGCGTCTTCGAGTAATCGGGGAACATACATAAAAAAAAAGATTCCGATAAAATGAGAACCTCCTCCTTTTTTTTAAGTCGGTTAATAAGGCTAAACTGCCCACACACCGCCAGTGTAACTCCTGTTTAGCCAGGATCGACAACGGCACGCATTTTTTCGACACCGAGTAATGAAATTCGGCGAGTCGAGTATTCCATTTTATTAATTATAACTAAACATTTTGCAAAATGCATCTAGCAAATGAATCACCCTGATAATCAGTAATACATATACACAATTCTATTGAATTTTTCATATGTTTTATAATTAGTCCAGCCAACTGTTTTTTTACCATGTTTACTCTGAGAGTATGTGCTTTAGACGTAGAAACGTGCCTAGTACTATGTGCAGTGAACATAGACACATCAATACTACAATCAGCTAAAATGGATTTTATCCACCGGCTTAGACGGTGGTGTGATTGACCTATAGGGCTTTTTTTTAACTTATAACAATATTATTATTGATTTGTAATGATTTTGTTAACTCTAGATAGCAACCCAAAGGGACGTCTTTGTTACATCGGCAATTATGGTACTAATTTCGATGGGAAATAGCTCTATGTTATTAACGTTTACGCTGGAACATGTTGGAACCCTGTGAGTTGTTGACAGGGCCAACAAAGTAACTTAATTCTTAAACATTTTTTCTATGTTTCGACTTTCATTGGGAAAACAAGAGTTTAATACGTTATATGTATCTCAAGTATAACTGTATTTGTGCAACGTAGGACGAAGTCTGAAGATGCCTTTTGAAAAACAGCGTTATACATTTGTCGTTACCTATGCTTAACAAGGCTGATCGACATCTATATAAGGTGTCGTACTGAGTGCCTGACTTATACAGTTGAATTAAAAGGTTATAATACAAAAGCTTCATACAATTCGAAATTATTACTCCTGCGGAATAAAAACTATATTTTAAGACAAGTATACTGTTTCGGTAGCAGTAGCAGCGATAGCCTAGTTGGTTGCGGTACGGACTGTCAAGACGAAAGTCGTATGTTCGAAACCCAAGTGGCATACACCTCTGACTTTTCTTAAGTTATGTGTGTATTAAATGTTAATTATCGCTTGCTTAACGGTGAAGGAAAACATCGTGAGGAAACCATGTGTGCATGTCTGAGAATTCTTATACGAATTTCGAAGGTATGTGAAGTCTACCAACCCGCATTAGGCCAGCGTGGTGGACTAAGGCCTAACCCCTCTCACTAGTAGAGGAGGCCCGTGCCCAGCAGTGGGACAGTGTTTAATACAGGGCTAGTATTATTATTATTATTATACTGTTTCAGTAAACTGTCAGTAAGTGAAGCTAACAAGTATCGAAGATACACAGAGAACATTTATTTTTGGGAAGGATTTCCTGATAATAATCCGAGAGCTGAGAATAATCAGAGTAATTTTCTGATGTGTGTCTCGATTGCTGGAATAAGAGATAATCATACTCTTAGAAGGCTGATAGAAAATAGAATCGGATATTAAGAGACTCATAAATAATAGCTACCGTGGTTGTGTAAGCCATAATGGTACTACTATGATCCCTTGAGTATTGTCATTAATAATTTTTCTTAACCCTTTGAAAATTACATCAAAAGGTGAAAAGCTATAAAAGTAAAAAAACAGACCATGAAACCGTAAATGCGTCAATGACATATGGGTCGGGGTTTCTGTGACAGGAAATGTACTAGCTACATTTCTTGTCAATCCTACTAGGAACCTCGAAATGTTTAATGATCTATATATGATATAACTGTGGTGTACATCTGTAGTAATAAATAATATATAACACCCAACAGTCATACACATAGCCCCGACCCCACACTAAGATACGAGTCTTGTATTGTGGGTATCAGGGACTACGAGAGACGCACGGTCTCACAACACCTAGACCCCGGACATAAATATCTGTCTAACACACAAATATTTGTCCCGGTGTGGGAATTGAACCTACGGCCTCTCGTTTCACAGCCGGCTTCTCGCCTAATGCGCTACGGAGGCTGTGAACTAGTACTTGTTACTTGTGACAAGTATTAGCAAAAAATCTGTAAGCCAAAAAAGGCAACCAGAATTTCTAATTAAATATATGACGCAGACGTTCATCGTCCGTCCATATGCCACTTGCTCGTTCCTCGCCACTGGCAGCACCCCATCTCATAGTTGAGGCATAATTATATATTTATTTATTGAAATTTAAAACCTTTGAGTTTAATTATAGAAGTAGAATATTAGTTGCGTTAGCCCACCATTTGAGATCGGGTACAACCTATGAGGATACGAGGATGAGGATTAAAAAGTTCGAGTACTTGGATTGCTCCGGTTCTTTAGTGCAAAGCCAGCCATACTACACGGCTGGACAAGCAGAGGTAAGTAAGCCTGCTGAGCTAACGACTTTCCCAACTTGACAACGACTTACATTGCGGAATTAGTTAACTTCAGCTTTAATTTATTAATTCATATATGTCTCCATATTAATCATAAATCCTAGAAATTTACAACCGGTGTTCGGTTTGTGATGAAACCTAAGGATTCTAAAAGTCGAATTGTATCAGATTAATTATTTAAACATGACTCAAATGAGTCTGAAATAAGTTAAAAGCATCATCCACATATACCGTTGATAAGGATTCACAAGACCTTAGTAAACTGATTACAGCTTTTTAGCCCTTGTTTTAGATGCCCTGTTGAAGCCAAAAAGTAACATTTAATTTATATAGCTTTTTGGCAAATTAAAAGTTAAGAAACTTTTTAGTATAAACGTTTAAGCGTATTAAAAAGTACTCATACTCATAAAACAGTCCTTGGAAATACGTTTTAAGCTCGTAGGCAAAATCTTCGAGCTTTAACGTAATTTGTGTTTATAAATGTATTCAAAGTTTTTTTGAATACAAGTCTTTATCTTCCATTCAGCTTTGGCGCCATACCAATAGAGGAAAGAAATAGATTTTTACAGGCAAACATTATGTTATAGTTCTTATCGTTACATGATTTTAAATAGATTTTTCAAATTCATCTTCAGAAGAGGTATAAATGTTTTCACAAGGTGCAACTGATTGTGTCACCTGTCGTGAAGATGGGATCTTGTAACCCTCAATCCACGATAACATGTTTTTATCGTGTATAACAATAGATCATTAAATACTAAAGTAAAATAATCAGCCTGCATATTTTACCCTGGCTAGCAGTGCGTGGTGCGGTGGCGTGGTGGTGTCGCTGCGGGGCGGCGGGGTGACGCGGAGGCTGCGGGCCGATGGCACTGCACGTGACGAGCCGTTTTGTTTTGAGCCAGTCTCGTGTCGATTCCGGTAGGCAGACTCCGTGGTCCTCTGACTCACCTTCTGCCTAGATTGACTTAGGGAAGGAACTTACCAGTTTAAATTTGTCTGTGATTTTTGGAATCATTTTTGTAGGTTTTTTGTTGATAATATCCTCATATCCACTTCAGATTTAGATATTGCTCTTGCTCCTTTAAAAGAGTAAATGGAGTGAAGTTTTATGAACTTCACTCAAGAGCATTTTATCAACTTTAGTAGCTTGAACCTGATCTTTTAGCTCTCTCTTGAGGTTAAAGAGCACAAAGTTTCTGCAAGTTAGGGATTCTTAGTACTGGATGTCACAGCTTAACTTACTACTATTCATTAGTAAATGTGCCAGCTGTGTATTTCTTGTTGATTCAGGAGTCATTTGTAAGGTCATAGCATCTACAATATATGACGTAACGAAAGAAGACATTGCTTCTGTATTGTTCTATACCCTTATACCATTCACAAATCACTCAGAAATGGCAGCTTTAACCTCTGGGCTAAGCGTAGGTGCATCGATCATCTGCCAATTCAATAAAGATAGGTAGGTACCTGTCTAATAGCTCCTTGCTGATTTCCTTAATTAACCCGGAAGTATATGTTGAAGCCAAATAGCAATATCTGTTGGTATTTCGTAGAAGCTCGTAACTTAGCTGCGTTGGTTATGGCGTAGTTACGGTGTGGTTGTGTGTGCTAGTTGACGACAGGTGCTTGGCTGACGGCAAGGGTACAGTTTGTCTGAATTAGCACGTCTGCAATATCATAATTCCATATTTTACGTATGTACCATTATATAGGATTATAGCATTATAAGAGTAGCGCATAGTGATATCGACAAAACATACTCGCATTGCTATACTCGCAAATTAATTGCTATATATGTTGTGAAGTGACAATCCCAAAGATTGCCCGCAACACAAAAAATCATTGTTCCTAAGCTGGTACACTCGTTTATAATAAATATCTTTAATATTGTGAAGTGACAACCCAAACGATTGCCCGCATCACAAATAATTGTTTGTCTAATAAATAAAGTGATAACCCCAATGGATATCCGCAATATTATTTTTTAACAAACACTTGTGGGTAGTTTCTCTAACCTTGAATGCATATCGGCGCGGCCAGCGAGGGCCGCGTGCATATATATAATCTTGGTCGGGATGAAGCCGAACCGAGCTCTTTGAATCCAGTACTGTTGACTCCGATGATGATGGTGAAGAAGAAGTCCGATGTTATTGTCGGGGGCGCCTTATCATCCGATTTAATTTCATCACTTTCACTTCTTCACTTCACAATTTTCTATACACTTGTAATAATAGTTCAAATAATACGGACGTTTTTACTATATTTTAAAAAATAATATGGGACAGAAATTAAAATACGTGAGAAATGGTGGAGTACTGAAATGTGATTGATGAAAAAAAGGGACAGAACGCCAATTAAAAAAAAAAGAAGTTATCTCTCAAGTCAGTGCATAGATGGCGTCACCGTATGTGGTACTACAAGTCATATTACTAATCTAAGAGTACAAAACACGAGTATAATTAACCGAATCTCTCGTAGTTCTTTTTAACCACGATACAAGACTCGTATCTTAGCTTGGGATCAGGACTATGTGTATTTTTATTAACCGACTTCAAAAAAAGGAGGAGGTTCTCAATTCGACTGTATGTTGCTTTTTTTTTTATGTTTGTTACCTCGTTTCTCTGTACTGTGTGAACCGATTTCGACCATTCTTTCTTTGATTGAAAGCTGGTGCTTGTCATTTGGTCCCATAAAAATATGGTGAAGATCTGATGAATATCTTCGGAGCTGGAGAGGGTAACTCCTTAAAATTAAGTAGTATTCCAGTGGTTCTTTTTGCATTATTAAGTGGTGTTTTCTTTTGGTACTCTATCTAACGTACCTATTTTATATTTGTACCACTAAAAAGCTAAAAATAAATTATTACTTTTTAAATAAAAATAAAACCGGCTTCAAAAAAACCCAGACACAACTAAAAAGCAAAAAATAATTGGTTACATTTACATCAATTAATAACATACAATTTAAATCAATTATTTGGAGTCGGTGCCAGCCAAAATATGGAAAAAACAGAATAATCAGGCATACCAAAAATATATAAAATAGATCCATACTTGATTTTTATGAATCTAAAAGTAAAGAAAACAACACCGGCACCGACACCAAAAATAATTGATTTAAATTGTATGTAATTGATTGATGTAAATGTAACCAATTATTTTTTGCTTTTTAGTTGTGTCTGGGTTTTTTTGAAGGCGGTTTTATTTTTATTTAAAAAGTAATAATTTGCCAAACTGACCACACTGCACCTGGTAAGCGCAGGGCCGTCCTGTTCGGGTATCAAGCAGCGAAATACAATCTATACCTCGCTACTCAATTGCTGTAAAGCTTTTTCACACCACGCCTAAAAGACCCAGGATCACAGGAAGCAGGGAACACAGTACCTGGCAAACTAATTCACATGTTGATGGTGCGGCAAAAATATGAATATGCGAACCTCTTTGTTCGGGTTGGGGTGGCAGACACCAAAACGCTATGGCTCCATAAGCCAGTACGCGTGGCTCTGGTTTGGAAGGGAGAGGATAGTATAAGATCAAACAATTCTTCAGAGCATTTGTCATGATACAGACGGTAGAACACGCTAAGCGCGGAAATATTCCTTCGCAGCTGTAGCGGCTCCAGACTGTTGGTCACATCTGCATCATTCACAATGCGGATGGCCCACCGCTGCAACCTATCCAAGGCATCGAGTAGGTTTTCAGCGGTACCATCCCAGAGGGTGTGTCTGTTGGGTGTTATTTATTTATTTCCTCTTTTTATAGTAAAGATAACGTCCCTAGATAACATAGAATTATCAACCTTATCGAACAGCATCTTAATATGTTCTATACCTCTAGTTTCTTTACTAGTATATGTATTAAATGTTAACTATTTGCTAATTTAGAAAACAGTTGACATGTTATTTTAATTTAAGCATTGAGAGTATTATTTAAAATATAAACTAAGCACAGAACAAAAGGAGGCCTCAGGTATTTTCATAGACGCAGTTAAGCAATCTAACAATAAACTAAGAAAAAAAACATATATAACAGGAATATTGGGATTTTGTATGTCAAGTAATGTTTAACAACTTAATATTCGTTATTCGGAATTGCAAAATTATCAATGACAAAACAAAAAAATATTTTTTAAACTAACATTGGTTTTGACAAATCATTATTTTACCAACAAAACATCTAGACAACTTTAGTTAATTAGATGATGTCATAATACCACAAATTATTTTATATATTTAGTGATTTTTCAGATAATATTTATGCACATAAATTTAACATAATGGTTTCTTATATTTACGCGAATATTATACATTTAAATAAAACTAATTTTTACAGATCTTATCTCGGTTTATTTTGCGCTTTATTTTTGAAATATTGCACTTAGCTTTTGTGACGACATACAACCCAGTCAACCCCGTGACCATGAAGACTTTAAGACCTTCGAAACGTTGGGTTCAGAAATAAAATAAACCGCGATATAAAATGCCAGGCTAGGCACTGAGAGACGCCCTCAATGACAGCTAGCGAGGCCTTACCTTCCGTGCTGCCGTACATCTAGGGGTCGCACGATGCACCGAAAGTGGGACCGCATCCTTAAGGGCGCTGTGACAGCCCCCAGCTGCGCGCCCGCGCCTGCGACCCCCGATGACCCTAATTAGTCACCTCGTACGACAGGCAGGGATTACTGTGGTGGAATTCTCCAAACGCCCCCATTCCACAGAGCGTGAGACGCCGGTCAGTCGTCCACCCAGCCTACGTCTTCTCTGGCGGCGGGAGGAATCTAAACGTTTTCAATCCCTCTCAGCACACTCCTTCTGCGAGATGACGCTCTCGCAGAAGTGTGCCACCGCACGCCCGGACCTCCGAATGTAGACCATGGTCATGTAGCTATCGCCTTATACCTCTCTGAGAATCTAGGGGATAGGCAAATATGCAGTCGATCTCCAAAAAGGGTAATCGTTCGGCATAACAGTTGTCGCCCAGTCGCATCACCTTAGTGATGTGTAAAATCATGGAGCGAAGAGCCAATTGATTGATTGACAGACGGTGTGAGGAGGCGCGAAGATCTTATCATTTAGTTTTTTTTTTATCATAGCATGGAAAAGTGACCACAATGCAACTGATGGTAAGTGGCAGTGCCGTCCAATTAGAGTATCGAGTAGCGAGAGATAATCTATCCCTCGCGACTCAACACAATCATGCCGGCCTGTTTCCTCAAACTACGTCATGGACAAGAAGGTAAAGAAGTCGTCGAGGGTCTAGTCTCAGAGTACTCAGAACGCCGCAAAACGGCCATACTCGTACCCCAACTCTAGACCCCCGACAAAATCCGGATGTAAGCTGGCTGATCCAGGAAAGCGACACACTTGCGTGTGTTTACACCCTGTGTATGGTGGTCGCTATCCGGGCGGATATGAATATCCTGCCACCAGCAGAGCTCAACTGAGCCCTAGATCTCATTTCATCGTGGGTACTAGGTATAGGGTTTATATACATATTTATACACTCACGCCTGTAATATTATAAAATAAGAGAATATAAAATAAGGGTCTTAATCGTGCAATATTTAATAGTATAAACACCAATTAATTTCCAGACGTTTCAACCGAGTTTCTTCGACCGTGGTCTGGGCCGTTGTGGTATATATACCATTAAATATTGCGGGATCAAGACCGTTCTCTAATTTCATAACAGCCTTTTTATAACGGTAGGCAGCGGCTTTACTGTGCCCTAGCATTGCAGAAGTCTATGGGCGGCGGTGACTACTTACCACCAGGTGGCCCGTGTGCTCGCCTGCCTATCGGGGCCCTAAAAAAAGCCTAGAGCCGCAACAGCTGCGAAAGGACATTTCCTCGCTCAGCATGTTCTACCGACTGTATTAAGGCGAATGCTCCCCAGAATTGTTAAATCTTATCCCATTCGCTCACTTTCATTCCAGAACCACGCGTACTGCGCTTGCGATCTTCGTGGAGTCTACTATCCCGGCCCAAACCAAGAGGTTCGCAAATTCGTATCTCTGAAGCACCATAAAGCTGTGGAACAGTTTGCCAGCTACCGTGTTCCCTCCTTTCTATGATCCTGGGTCGTTTAATTCTGAAGAAGCTTCTCAGCAGGACCGCATCATTGTGTCAAGTAGCGAGATATAGTTGTCTCTCACTACTTGGTACTCTAACAGGACGGTACTGTGCTTACCATCAGGTGTAGTGCGGTCGCTTTGCCGTGCCAGTATAAAAAAGTTTTTGAGTTTATCACGTTCAGTCAGACAGACACGGCAAGGGGAATTTGTTATATAGTATTATAATATATAACGGCGTGCGATATTATTGAATAATAAAAATCAGTCAATTTTGAGAATTATCCGTTAACTTTATTATTTCTAAGGAATTATGGTTTTGTATTCAATTAAATACTATTTGTAATTAAGAGCGGGTAACCCCGAATGGAGTTGCGTCTGTCATTGCGTGCGAATGGCTGGTCAATTAGTTCTCTGGTTGACAGCGGTTGTGCGTTGTGGTAATTCGCAAACCCATTGGCTCTAAATCGCTAATTATTATTGTAATCCCTAATTGTCTAAGTTATTTAAATGTCTGTATTATTAAAATATTGTAAAGTCAAGGCCATAGTCCACTTATTTAAACGATTCCTGAAGTTTAACGCCTACAATGGAATTTCGTGATACAAGTTCACGAATAAGCAAGATGGAGCAGATAGGCTATTCCGACGTCCCGGCATATATATAATAGTAGGTTATTATATATATTGTAGGAGGATCTCGTATCTTCGAAAAATAAAAGACTTCGTTCTTCGTTTTAGATATTCTTTGATAAAAAAAATGTTTATTACAACAAAACACATACAACATGACATACAAATAAAATTAAACTTCACTTAAAACAGTAGATCAATGTTTTTTGCTGATCACAATGTATCTGCGAACTATTTCCTTCGATTTCCTCACTAGGCAAGCCTGTATCGAGGAAATCGTCCTACGAGAATACAATTTGTGTTCAGATAGCACTACAAAACTAAATCTGTATATATAAAAGAAGAAACTAACTGACTGACTGATTGACTGACTGACTGATCGATCAACGCACAGCCAAAACGGCTGGGGTTAGAGACTTGAAATTTTGACAGTAGGTATCTTTTATGACGTAGGCATCCACTAAGGAAGGGTTTTTGGAAATACCACCCCAAAGGGGGTGAAAAAAGGGATGATAGTTTGTATGAAAATCCGTCATTTTTGAAGTTAAATTTATGAAAATTTGTATTTGGCGTTTTAGTCAAAAATAAAAAAAAATATATTTCAGGATTTTTGGAAATTCTACCCCTAAGGGGGTTAAATAGGGTAAGAAAGTTTGTATGAAAATCCTTCATTTTTGAAGTTAAATGCATGAAAATTGGTTTTTGTCTCAAACATGACATCCACGCGGGCGGAGCCGCGAGCAACAGCTAGTAACTTATATAAAAATGTTAATTAATCACAATTTTCACATCAATTCCCATGCTCGCGTCCCTTCCTAACTCATTCACTCGTACATTTCTTCATTCACGTCCGATGCAGATACTCATAACATGTTTCATAAACTAAAATCCTACATAAATATATTAGCCATTGTTGTGTATATTATTCATTTAAATATTGTATTTAGTATTTTGCTTAATATCATTGTTAATCATTTTCACAATCTTATCATAAATTATTATTTCCATTTGTTGCCAGAGGTCGTTCTCAGCGATATAGCCACCTATTGTAACACTCTATAGTTTAATGTTTCTTATTATGTATATTCTTATGAAGGTTTTCAATAAAGAGTTATTTATGTACATCTGACCAAAAATTGTTCAAGTCTTGCATAGAAAAACTATCCTATGAACTGATAGCTGTCCAAAACTACATCCCACTAATATTATAAATGCGAAAGTTTGGATGGATGGATGTTTGTTACTCAATCACGCTACAACGGCTAGACGGATCTGGTTGAAATTTGGCACAGAGATAGATTATAATCTGGAATAGGACATCGGCTACTTTTCATCCCGGAAAAATGTACCGTTCCCGTAGGATAGTTTAGTTTTTCAAAGAGCAAGGGATTGACATGATTTTTTTGCATAATGTTTTGATCAAAAAATAACATATGCCTTTTTTTATCCCGAAAAAATGCACACGTCCTACGGGATAGCAAAATATAATAAGGTGTAATAGCTTAAGATGGCTCCATATATATACTTTTCCTTCATAAATAACCACCACGCGGGCGGAGCCGCGAGCAACATCTAGTTATATATAATTTTTGATCCAGGCACGGCAAAGTGACCATACTGCACCGGATGGTAAGCGCAGTGCCGTCGAATTAGTGTCAAATAGAGACAATCTATCCTCCGCTACTCAACACAATCAAGCCGGCCTTCTTTTTTACACTAGGCCATGCGCAAGAAGGTGAAGAAGGAGTCGAGGGTCTAGTGTCAGAGTACTCAGAAGGCCGCAAAACAGCCAAACATCGTACCCCAACTCAATACCCCTGACAAAAAACAGATGTACACTGGCTGATCCCGGAACACGACACACTTGCGTGTGCCACTATACCGGGTTTTACACTCTATGTACGGTGGTCGCTATCCGGGCGGATATGAATATCCTACCACCAGCTATACGTGTTAATACGATCGAAGAAGAACCAACTACCCAGGCAAAGGATACAGATAATGATTGGTAGCCCGGTGTGTATTACGTACGACAGAGTGGTCGTCAAATAAAAAAAAATGACGTACCAAGATAAAAAAAACACTCATTACGAATCACTGTACACGTACGCCCTGTAGGTTAATTATACACATAGATCGTTAAATTCTCTGCGTATCCAATATAACAACGCCTTCCCTGTAATGCCTACCTCGGTGGCGCAGTTGTAATTGCGTATGCGTTATGACTGCTGTGCTGAGGTCTCGGGTTCGATCCCCGAGTGATATTGGGTTCTTCTATCTAGAAATTCCTCAGTATTAGCCCGGAGTCTGGAATCCGTGTCCGGCATGGCGATAGGCTTGCTTACTATCACATTATAGGACCGACGAAAAGTGAGTGTACTGGTTACACATTTCCTACCCCTTCGGGGATTACAGGCGTGAGTGTATGTGTGTGTGTGTGTGTGAGTGTAATAGCTTAAGATGCCTCAATTAATTTTATTCCTTTTCTTCCAAGCGGGTGGAGCCGCGGGTAATATCTATTTGTAATATAAGTGCTGGGTAAAAAGAGCAACCATGATGTTTTTTGCCAAGTTTTTCCCCAGGCATAACGGCATGGAACTGGCAGTAGTTTAATAAACGGCGTAGTGTTAAACTTGCGTTATTTCTACCGAATCATGACTCGATATGCATCCTGACTATATCTGGACATCGGAGAGGGATGTGTAAGCCCTCTCACCACCTCTGCCTTTTATATGTAAACTATAAGTAATTTTTTTTGGACAACCTACGTGATCATGTAAACGATTTCATTTTCAATAAACTTTTTTTCTTCACATTTTAGTTATCGAAAAAGTTTTGTAAGACAAATATTTGGCTATTGCCTTTCCACGTGCCATAATAAATTTTAATAGCTTTCTGTCCATGTCATCTCAGTGTACTGCAGAGTACACAAAATTTACTACATCCTTCCTGTCTAAATTCTGTGAATTTTAATACTATTACCTACTGTAAAAAGTAACGATAGCCTGGTTGGTTGCGGTACGGACTGTCAAGACGAAGGTCATATGTTCGAAACCCAAATGCATACACCTCTGACTTTTCTAAAGTTACATGTATATTAATTGTTAATAATCGCTTGCTTTAACGATGAAAGAAAACATCGCGAGGAAACCTGCATACTTAAGAGTTCTCATATGAATTTCGAAGGTACATGAAGTCTACCAACCCGCATTAGGCCAGCGTGGTGGACTAAGGCCTAGCCTCTCTCACTAGTAGAGGAGGCCCGTGCCCAGCAGTAGGACAATGTTTAAATACAGGGCTAGTATTATTATTATGCTATTATTATTATATATTATTACTATAGGTTGAGCACGAGTTTATGTCAAACAGTTACGATAAGTAAACGAAGTCGCTAGCGTTGCGGCGTTGTTTTTAATGTATGGAATGTTTCGGTCTTATGGTACACAGTTTAGTTTCTCTCATACCCGCTAGAGGCGCTGTATGTTCTGTTCAATGTGTGCTGTTTATTTAAATAAATATTTGTCGCTAGCGAATATACGTGAGAAAAACTCGATGGTTGAGCTGTTGTTCTGTAATATACAATCACAACTACTATCAAGTTAACTTCTTTTACCTACGTGGGAGTTAGTGGGCAGCCTGGTCTACTAACTAACTTCTTCTTTTTCTCCAAGTCTGTTTAATTCTCATCAGTAACGGCTGGCTGTAATCAGTAGTAGGTCCAGAAAGGTTTTTGACGAGGGTCTAGAGTTGGGGTACGATGTTTGGCTGTTATGCGGCCTTCTGAGTACTCTGACAATAGACCCTCGACCGCTTCTTCACCTTCTTGCTCATGGCGTACTGTAAAGAAGCAGGCCGGCATGATTGTATTGAGTAGCGGGGGATAGATTGTCTCTCTCTATTCGACACTCTAATTGGATAGCACTGCGCTTACCATCCGGTGCAGTGTGGTCACTCAGCCGTGCCAGAATCAAAAAAAATATATAATGTATTTTTGGACAGCTATCAGTTCAGTGGATCAGTTTTTCAATGCAAGACTTGAATATTTTTTGTTCTAATGTATATAAATAACTCTTCATTGAAAACCATCATAAGAACATTTATAGACTGACGTAGATTTCTGAGGAATTTTGCTGGTAGGATATTCATGGCGTAGTGTGAAGAAGCAGGCCAGCATGATTGTGTTCAGTAGCGGGGGATAGATTATCTCTCGCTACTCGACACTAATTGAGTGGCACTGTGCTTACCATCAGGTGCAGTATTGTCACTTTGCCGTGCCAGGATAAAAAAAATAAACAAAAGGGGTGTTATGCTTCACTGAAAGCGTAGTCATGCCGCGCCTTGCGGGTTTCTAAAGTTATAAATAAAAATAATTATAAAACAAATACTTTATTTCCTTAATAAATATCGTCTTATACCTTGACAGTATACTGGCATAAATTTTTTCCAGTCAATTAATTTCGGATCGAAGGGAAACTTCTGTTTATCTTCTGGACTAAGAGAAGAGAACAGAGATCTTGTACCTTCAGATTTCATTATCCAGGATCCTTTTAAAAAACTGGCGTGGAGATCCCGGGCTTGAGTTAATTTTGATTGTAGTTTCGCATACCTGAAAAATAATATGTTGATTTTAAGGTGGTAGAAATGTGGTAAGAAATGGCATTAAGTCGAATTTATAAAAGAACGAACTAATTTTAATTCAAAAATATTAATAAAGATTATAGGAGGTTTCCCTCCCATTAGTAGAGGAGGCCCGTGCCCAGCAGTGGGACAATGTTTAATATTATTTTTATTATTATTTCTTGGATTATTATTATTTATTATTATAATAATAATGAGGCACATTTATTAGTTATCGACAAAAACTAAAATTAAAAACCCATCACAAACATTTGATGACTGCCTCGGTGGCGCAGTTGTAATTGTGCATGCATTACAACTGCTGTGCTGAGGTCTTGGGTTCGATCCCCGGGTCGGGTAAAGTGATATTGGGTTTTTCTATCTAGAAATTCTCAGTATTAGCCCGGAGTCTGGAATATGTGCCCGGTATGGCGATAGGCTCGCCCCCTATAACATTATGGGACCGAAATTCGGCGAAAAGTGGGTGTACTGTGGTTACACCTCTGCCTACCCCTTCGGGGATTACAGGCGTGAGTGTATATGTATGTATCACAAACATTTCAGAAACTGTAATACTCTGTCACGTTCAAATAAAAAAAACGTTTTATTTTAAAGACCCAATTATTTGTAAAGTTGTTCTCATAACAAGGTCTTGGTAAACAGATTAAATTAATTATACATTGGGTAATAAAAATAACATATATTTATAACAAATCCTGATAATAATCAAGCGCGATTATTAGAAAATTGTGACATTAAACGAAACGACAATTATTATAATTACTCTGTCATTCAGACATTGAATATGGCTGCGTTTTACACCGGCTTTTTAGAACTTTGCCCAAAATACAATCCGAATCGAAATTAGCAGGACCCAATAAACAATTAAAATCGCCCATAATTGATATTGATTGTGATGAATAAAATATTATTATAAAATATGTTACTTATAATAAACCTTATTTAATTAATTTTAGTCTTATTTTCTTGCATTGCAATAAAATAAATATCGATATAAACTACCTTCTACATTTTGCCACATCACTAGAAAATTGCCATGTCGAGCTGTCGCGTACTATATAAAATCATGGAAACCTACATACATGCTTAGTCCATTGCAATTCGCTTCTATATTAGCTTCCACTGCGTGTGACTATCCTGGAACAGGTCAGTATATGGCATATGCTGAATAGCATATCGTCTTAGTATAGTCGACCTTATAACCAACTTATTTTGTCGCGAGGAATCGATTTCATTACTGCCGCCCGCTCCGGGGGAAGCGGAACGAGAATAAAACGGTTATGCTGGAATAGCTGGTCTTACGACCCAGCACTCGCCCGGATGATGGCTATCCGGGCAGCCGCTGGGCCGAGTCGCTACCCCTATGTACACCCCACCCGACACTAACAGCTAAAACCCCGCGGTGGCCTTGGGCGCTTACGGAGTGATCCCGGGGTATTCTAAGGATACCTTATAACCAGCTACGCTAACCTACTATATCTCGCCGGTTTTAAGACGATTTATTTTCTCTGTGACTAGATCGTAATATTTAATGTATACGACTTATTGGACATCGCACCCTATAAGATAAGGTCAGAATGACAGTATTTAAAATGGATCTACTTACGCTGTCTTTTATATTTTTGATCTGTGGAAAATTATAAAAACATAAAATAACTTACTTTGGCTTCTCTCCTTTGGCTTTTAAATACACATCGGCCATCTTAGCTGGCAACATCTGCATTAGAAAGGTTAAGAAACTCAAAACCCATTTGTTTTGTGTGAAAAACAGCATTGGATATTTGTCATCTGAAATATATATTAATATCGATGGCAGTTCACGCCCACACCCCAAAGGGGTAGTTAGAGAAGAAATAATTGCACTTACAGTTCCCTAAATTTAATTCCACTCGCCGATGTTACACGGGCGATACCACAAAATTGGTCGCAAATTCTCCGGGACAACTGAAGTGTTTTTGGGAAATCAAACCCAGTAGCGAAAAATAAATTCATAATCAAATCTAAATATGCAAAGATATTGTAAATAGCTAAAAGAATTTAAAAAAAGTTGAACTCTTTTTAGAAACTTACATTATATGATGTTGTCCAAAAGATGTTTAGACTTTTCTATGGTATACCATACTATATGAAGTCGATCTGAAAAATCATCAAACCAACGCACACACCATCACACTACATTTCTAATCTATCTCGTTATCCCTACTGTGGCGTGCTCAGGTCATGTACCCAACAGACTATATGTACATACATACATATACACTCAAGCATGTAATCCATACCGGGCACAATTCCAGACTCCGGGCTGATACTGAGTATTTCTAAATAAATTTCCAATATCACTTTACCCAACCCACTGAAAGAGTGGGTAGAGGGCGCCCAAGAAGAACGTTTACGAATCAGATAAACGATCTTCCCCTAAAAGGGCATTTCTACCTCCAACCGTCGTAAATGTATGAGAAGATGTATGAATGTGGAAGAGGCGAAAGAAGTGTGTCAGGATCGTAGCTTGTGGCACTCAATAGTCTCTGCCTAGCCCCATGGGATACGGGCGTGAGTATACACTCACGCCCGTATGTGTGTATGTACTTTACCCGACCCAAGGATCGAACCCAAGATCTCAGCACAGCAGTCGTAACGCATGCGCATTTACAAATGCGCCACCGAGGCAGTCATACAGACAATTTGTATGGTCACGAAACCAAATGAACATACTTTGTTGGTATTATCGTGGTGGTGCCAGTATTTTAAGATTTACACAACTCGATATTATTAGGATATTTCCTTTTATTAGAAATACCGAAGGTATAACGGAGGTATTTAGGAGACTTGTTCGGGGTAGTTAATAATGACAACCTAAGTGAGAGTAGTAAATGTTTAATATAAAACAGAGTGCCTTCCGCGCTCCGGTGTTCAGTTGGTTCAGTTCAGTTGTTTTGTGAAGGTGACTAGATGATAGCCAGGATATTCGTGGTTCGTTCGCGGGGTAGTAAGTGTATCAATGTGTAAACAGTTCAATGGCGTTGTTCAGTCTAAAAGGGTAATGCTGGTAGATTAATTATAAAGAGAAGCCTTAAGTGAATCCAGACATGCGTGTGTTAATATTAAGCACTGAGATGTGTAACAGTGTCGTGTAAATCAATTAATAAATTATAAATATTGTATTTGTGCCTTTTAAATATCCATCTTGCATAGTTTTGTTGATGTTTCTAACAATATTAATAATAGAAAAACTAAATACAAATTTACTTACAGTATTTATTAGAGACGTAATAATCCTTTACAATGTTAAACATTTGATCAAAACGGATTGGGTTGCAAGAACTGCTGCAACAATTGTATACAGGGACATCTTTACATCTGCAAATAAAGAAATCCAATTATTAATTATGTAGTTTATAATGAACGAGTTTAAATATAACAACACGTATGCAACTTAGTTCACCTGACTGAATTGACTGAAATATAACTGCTATATATTAGCCCTAAAATTAAGTCCTACTCTAAATATTGTTTTATTATTCCGAAAGTAAATTTAAAAAATATTAAAATAACCAGTGGATATCTAGACATAGGATCTACATCAAAAGTGATTGGGATCCAACAATGAGGACTAAAATTATACTGGCTGTATCTGGCTGGGTTTTGATGAAAAATAATTTAAACCCTCTTTGGTCGATTCTTAATCAACCCATTGGCGAAATAATCGAATCAATATGGGCTCCCCATTCCTAGACTGCATGGTGTCAAAGACATTTCAAATTAGCCAGAGCTAATTGGACATTATTAAAATATCAAAGACTAGCTGTTGCTCGCGGCTCCGCCCGCGTGGAAGTCATGTTTGGGACAAAAAGTATACTCTACAATATACCAATTTTCATGCATTTAACTTCAAAATGAAGGATTTTCATACAATCTTTCTTACCCTATTTAACCCCCTTAGGGGTGGAATTTCCAAAAACCCTGAAATATGTATTTTTATAATTTTTAACTGTAAGGCCAAATACCAAATTTCAAGCGTTTAACTGCAAAAATGACAGATTTTCATACAAACTTTCTTCCTCTATTTTACCCCTTTAGGGGTGGAATTTCCAAAAATCCTGAAATATGTATTTTTTATTTTTGAATAAAAGGCCAAATACTAATTTTCATAAACATAACTTCAAAAATGACGGATTCTCATACAAACTATCATCCCCTATTTTACCCCCTTAGGGGTGGTATTTCCAAAAACCCTTCCTTAGTGGATGACTACGTAATAAAAGGTACCTACTGTCAAAATTTCAAGTCTCTAACCCCAGCCGTTTTGGCTGTGCGTTGATCGATCAGTCAGTCAGTCAGTCAGTCAGTCAGCTTCTTCTTTTATATATACAGATTTACATACATATACGCTCACGCCTGTAATCCCCGAAGGGGTAGGCAGAGGTGTAACCAGTACACCCATTTTTGCCAGAATTTATTTCGGTTCCATACTGTGATAGGGGGGCGAGCCTATCGCTATACCGGGCACAAATTCCAGACTCCGGGCTGATACTGAGAATTTCTTGATAGAAAAACCCAATATTACTTTAGCCGACCGGGGATCGATCCTGAGACCTCAGCTCAGCAGTCGTAACGTATGCGCAATTACAACTGCGCCACCGAGGCAATCATCAAAGATTTACTTACGCTTTATTCCTAGCTGCAGCAACTATAACATGATTGGAAACATAATCAACTGGGATAGCATCCAGGATATTGGATCCTTTTCCGTAAATTACTTTGTTGTAGCCACTTCCAGTGACATGTACGACACCGGTGGCTGCGAACCAGTTGTCCACCCAACCTGGCATCGGCTCGTTTATAGCTGCACAGACTGAAAAAGATTTATTAGACGCCGGCGAATCCATACTAATACTATAAATGCGAAAGTAACTCTGTTTGTTTGGTTGTTTGTTTGTTTGTTTGTTTGTTTGTTTGTTTGTTTGTTACCTCTTCACGACTAAACGGCTAAACGGATTGTAACAAAATTTGGTAAGGGAATAGATTATATAATGGAGAAGGACATAGGCTATATTTTTTCTCAAAAAACAACCTTGAAAGGGTGACCCCTTTAATATATATAGGAGTTCATAATTTGTATGGGAAATCCATAATTCCTCGACTTAGGGATCTGTAAATTCATATTTTGGCTTCTGGTAGGAACTAAAGAAATACGTGTTTCAAGGTTTTTGGAATGGGGTATTCTTTAAATGTAATCTCAAGATTCAGGCACAACACCTGAGAGACTAGACAATCACTACAGGTGCCTCAGTGCAGAAGACAACTCCTTGGATTGTATACTTCTGCTTCCGAATATAACCTCCACGCAGGCGGAGCCGCGAGCAACAGCTAGTTAGCTATAAAACGTCTGATAGATAATTAACTCACACTCAATTGCAATTAGTAAGCAAGGGTATTGCAAGGGTAGTTATGATTTTTTATTACTTAAATCATCAAGATACGTTACCTAAAACCTATTATCAAAAGAATTTTATGAATCCGAACAAAAATAAGTAAATTAGACGCCATTGAAATCTGCTGGAAGGGGTGACTGTCAAATGGCAGTAAAAGGATGCATGATATGAGCTGTGACGTCACCTTCCAGAATAACCATTACTGTGCAGTAGTGCGAGGGCGATAGTGAGGTGTTCCCGTTATTGCTTTGCATTTAAAATAAATATTGTGAACTCATTTGTCAAGTAATTTGATTCGGTTTTCATAAAAGGGTTTCTTTTGCGTATTATATTCGGTTGCATATCGAATAATGTACAAAATTAAACACAGGAAACTACCTTATTAACAATAAAAAATATGAAAAAATAACACTTAATTGTGAAAACAAAACCAAAATGTAATTATAGAAAAATAATAATACTAGCCCAGTATTAAACATTCTCCTACTGCTGGGCACGGGCCTCCTCTTCTAATGAGAGGGGTTAGGCCTTAGTCCACCACGCTGGCCTAATGCGGGTTGGTAGACTTCACATACCTTCGAAATTCGTATGAGAAAAATAAAATAAATAATACACCAAACAGTACATCTACAGTCACACATAGTCTTTGAGTATTTAACACTTCTCTAAGCACATAGTCCTGTCCATACACTAGGTCAAACCTGTATCGTGGGTATCAAGAACTACGAGGGACTATCGTCCCGCAACACCCAGACCAGAAACAAATATCTGTCTCACAAACATTTGTCTCGGTGCGGGAATCGAACACACGGCCTCTCATTTCTCAGTCGGCCTTCAAATTGCGACATGATATCGAAACTAGATTAGAATTTCGAATATTTTGTATTAAAGAGCCCTTCAGCTTAAATGGTAGTATGCTTCAATTTATGTTATTACTCGTACCTGTGGATGGTCTTACAATGGTGGTGGGTATATCCCCACGTTGTTCTAGCAGCATATTCTCCGCCAAGGCTTTAGAAAATACGTATGTATTCGGTTTGCCATCTGTCAAAAAAATCGTGTATTATTAATATTCCAAATAAAAATAATAATAAAATGAGTGTGTAAAAAATACATATGCAGTTATGGGACTACCGTCAGAAGTAACAACATAAAACTTTGGATTATTGTGTTTTTTTGAAACAGTGTCATGGAATAGTAAATTTATTGTTTTTTGTTTGTCAAAAATTATAGAAATTGATATTTGCACTTATGGCAAAAGTAAAATAATCTGAGCGTGATCGTCACGCGAGTTCAGTGCTTTATCCCCATCCAAAAAGTGCTTAACGTACCTAAATAAGTTTTCACTTAATGAAGATAGTGAAGATAGTGAATATAGTGAAGATAGTGAATATAGTGAATATAGTGAAGATAGTGAAGATAGTGAAGATAGTGAAGATAGTGAAGATAGTGAAGATAGTGAAGATAGTGAAGATAGTGAAGATAGTGAAGATAGTGAAGATAGTGAAGATAGTGAAGATAGTGAAGATAGTGAAGATAGTGAAGATAGTGAAGATAGTGAAGATAGTGAAGATAGTGAAGATAGTGAAGATAGTGAAGATAGTGAAGATAGTGAAGATAGTGAAGATAGTGAAGATAGTGAAGATAGTGAAGATAGTGAAGATAGTGAAGATAGTGAAGATAGTGAAGATAGTGAAGATAGTGAAGATAGTGAAGATAGTGAAGATAGTGAAGATAGTGAAGATAGTGAAGATAGTGAAGATAGTGAAGATAGTGAAGATAGTGAAGATAGTGAAGATAGTGAAGATAGTGAAGATAGTGAAGATAGTGAAGATAGTGAAGATAGTGAAGATAGTGAAGATAGTGAAGATAGTGAAGATAGTGAAGATAGTGAAGATAGTGAAGATAGTGAAGATAGTGAAGATAGTGAAGATAGTGAAGATAGTGAAGATAGTGAAGATAGTGAAGATAGTGAAGATAGTGAAGATAGTGAAGATAGTGAAGATAGTGAAGATAGTGAAGATAGTGAAGATAGTGAAGATAGTGAAGATAGTGAAGATAGTGAAGATAGTGAAGATAGTGAAGATAGTGAAGATAGTGAAGATAGTGAAGATAGTGAAGATAGTGAAGATAGTGAAGATAGTGAAGATAGTGAAGATAGTGAAGATAGTGAAGATAGTGAAGATAGTGAAGATAGTGAAGATAGTGAAGATAGTGAAGATAGTGAAGATAGTGAAGATAGTGAAGATAGTGAAGATAGTGAAGATAGTGAAGATAGTGAAGATAGTGAAGATAGTGAAGATAGTGAAGATAGTGAAGATAGTGAAGATAGTGAAGATAGTGAAGATAGTGAAGATAGTGAAGATAGTGAAGATAGTGAAGATAGTGAAGATAGTGAAGATAGTGAAGATAGTGAAGATAGTGAAGATAGTGAAGATAGTGAAGATAGTGAAGATAGTGAAGATAGTGAAGATAGTGAAGATAGTGAAGATAGTGAAGATAGTGAAGATAGTGAAGATAGTGAAGATAGTGAAGATAGTGAAGATAGTGAAGATAGTGAAGATAGTGAAGATAGTGAAGATAGTGAAGATAGTGAAGATAGTGAAGATAGTGAAGATAGTGAAGATAGTGAAGATAGTGAAGATAGTGAAGATAGTGAAGATAGTGAAGATAGTGAAGATAGTGAAGATAGTGAAGATAGTGAAGATAGTGAAGATAGTGAAGATAGTGAAGATAGTGAAGATAGTGAAGATAGTGAAGATAGTGAAGATAGTGAAGATAGTGAAGATAGTGAAGATAGTGAAGATAGTGAAGATAGTGAAGATAGTGAAGATAGTGAAGATAGTGAAGATAGTGAAGATAGTGAAGATAGTGAAGATAGTGAAGATAGTGAAGATAGTGAAGATAGTGAAGATAGTGAAGATAGTGAAGATAGTGAAGATAGTGAAGATAGTGAAGATAGTGAAGATAGTGAAGATAGTGAAGATAGTGAAGATAGTGAAGATAGTGAAGATAGTGAAGATAGTGAAGATAGTGAAGATAGTGAAGATAGTGAAGATAGTGAAGATAGTGAAGATAGTGAAGATAGTGAAGATAGTGAAGATAGTGAAGATAGTGAAGATAGTGAAGATAGTGAAGATAGTGAAGATAGTGAAGATAGTGAAGATAGTGAAGATAGTGAAGATAGTGAAGATAGTGAAGATAGTGAAGATAGTGAAGATAGTGAAGATAGTGAAGATAGTGAAGATAGTGAAGATAGTGAAGATAGTGAAGATAGTGAAGATAGTGAAGATAGTGAAGATAGTGAAGATAGTGAAGATAGTGAAGATAGTGAAGATAGTGAAGATAGTGAAGATAGTGAAGATAGTGAAGATAGTGAAGATAGTGAAGATAGTGAAGATAGTGAAGATAGTGAAGATAGTGAAGATAGTGAAGATAGTGAAGATAGTGAAGATAGTGAAGATAGTGAAGATAGTGAAGATAGTGAAGATAGTGAAGATAGTGAAGATAGTGAAGATAGTGAAGATAGTGAAGATAGTGAAGATAGTGAAGATAGTGAAGATAGTGAAGATAGTGAAGATAGTGAAGATAATAATAATAAGATAGTGATAATAATGAAGATTAGCCTTATTTGCACTCACGCAAAAGCTACTAGACCTATTTAAATAAATACAACCAACAGTCACACACATTGTCTGAAATCCCACAAATATATATGTCTTGTCTCGTGGGTGTTAACTACGAGAGTTTCGGTCACACAACATTCAGATCCGAACAAATATTTTTAATTTATACATTTGTGTTGGTGCAAATAAAACTCGCAGCTTTTTGTTTCTTGGCTTGCTTCTAGCCCATTGAGCCATGGAGCTGTGGCGGCACAGAAGCGCCTCACACCGAAGAGATAGCAATGACGCCAGGCTGAATAACGGTTCTTAGTAATCCAAGTATCAACGGTTGGAGGGGCCGCGGCCGGTCGGGCATAACACCCTCCCGACTGAAGATCTTCCTCCTTCGCTAGAGGAACACTATCACCCGTTCCTCTACAGAGCCAATGAAACGAGTGTTCGATTCACGCGCTAAAATTTATATCTAAGTATATCTATTTACATCAAGGAAAATGCCATATGTACTTATTTATTGTGTAGAACAGTTCCTACCGTACTGATAAACGTCACAAATGCGAATCTATGGGCAAAACATAGTATATTAAACTTACTCAGTATTTTCTTAATTTCGTCGTCAGTAGTCCCATGCTGCTTGATGGTGGCGTAGACCTCACCCAGGGCCGCTGGTGCGGGGTAAACGACCTCCTCGATCACATTTCTCTCCATATTTGCATATGCTGTTGACACGTGGACGAAGGACTGGAAAGAATAGTACAAACATTATGTACAGACAAAAAGAGGCAGTTATACAGTAGTAAGAGGCATAACGCACTCCCATAGACATATATACATACTCACGCCTGTAATCCCCGAAGGGGTAGGCACAGGTGTAATCACTACACCCACTTTTCACTGAATTTATTATATCCTGGCACGGCAAAGTGACCGCAATGTACCTGATGGTAAGCGCAGTGCGGTCCAAATAGAGTACTGAGTAGCGAGAGACGATCTATCCCCGCTACTCAACACACTCATGCCGGCCTGCTTCTTCACACTACGCCATGGGCAAGAAGGTGAAGAAGGGGTCGAGGGTCTAGTGTCAGAGTACTAAGAAGGCCGTAAAATGGCCATTGTACCCCAACTCCAGACCCCCGACAAAAACCGGATGTACACTGGCTGATCCCGGAATGCGACACACTTGCGTGTGCCACTATGGCGGGTTTTTCGCCCTGTGTACGGTGGTCACTATCCGGGCGGATATGAACTATCCTACCACCAGCAATTACGGTCCCATAATGTGATATGTAAGCCTATCACTATATCGGGCACAATTTCAGACTCAGATTCAGATTCTTGTGGGATAGTTTAGTATTTCACAGAGCAAGAGACCGACATGATTTTTTGCATAGTGGTAGTTAAGGGATCAGAAAATAAGATAGGCCGCTTTTTATACCGATGCACGCTTCCTATGGAATAGAAATAAAGAAATATGAATAAGAAAGGTGTAATAGCTTAAGATGCCTCCATGGCTTTATACCTTTCTTCCAAAAATAACCTCCATGCGGGTGGAGCCGCGGGCAACATCTAGTATTTATTATTTGGAGTGGGTTTACCGGAGTGGGACATTGTTATTACAGCAATACGACCATATGCTGCTGATTTTCAATGAAATTAATATTTAGTGCGAATGAACAGATAAGTATAAAACTAAACACAAGCCAAATTCACAATTAAACAACCAAATGCCAAACCTAAAACGTGTCTATAGTTTACTTAGGTAGCATTATTAATACAATTATTAATTTAAATTGTTAATTTAACATTATTAATATAGATATAATTTAAACAAACTCAGGGTTGGCTCAACAATGCATTTGTGATTATAAATATTAATTCATTGTTAACAATTGGATAATTCTCATTCCGTAATGCTTGAGAAACACGAGTCATGAATTAATAAATCATTAGAAGAATTATTTATTTTTTCGTTAATTACATAGAACAACAAAAAAATATTATAACTTTTTAAATCGATTAATCTTATGTATACCTAAGTCTTATGAATTTACGGATGATAATTTTATTAATTAACATTTCAAAATCTTGGTTTTTTGCAAATAATATAATAATACTAGCCCTGTATCAATCATTGTCCCACTGCTGGGCACTGGCCTCCTCTACTAATGAGAGGGATTAGGCCACCACGCTTGGCTAATGCGCGTTGGTAGACTTTACATACCTTCGAAATTCTTATGAGAATTCTCCGGTATGCAGGTTTCCTCACGATGTTTTCCTTCACCGTTAAAGCAAGCGATAATTATTACACACGTAACTTTAGAAAAGACAGAGATGTATGCCATTTGGTTTCGTTCATACAACTTTAGTATTGATAGTCCGTACCGCAACCGACTAGGCTATCGCTGCTCTATTTTGTATTGTATTAGGTGACAAATTGTACTTACGATACTATTTCTATTGCCCTAAGTATGTACTTTTGCCCTAAAAAAATGCCTTGCCAATTTACTTTTTAACTCACGTTACCTTTTCTATATAAAGCTTTAACATTGCTGAAAAACTTGTTACAACTTCTTTCCACCAAGCCACCTCTTTCCTAGTACTTATCGCTACTCCGAACTTGGAACCAAAAATTTTTTTACGAATACGATGTCAAACGACAACCCGTTCTCTCATTTTAGATTTTGATAAACGAGGAAAGTTTTACACAAATATTTAAAACTGACCCCTTTTATCCTGGCATAGAATTGTGATACGAACATCAAGCATTGTGTGACCGCAACTTGGCAGCGCAGGTGGGAAATGAGCATTGCAATCCTCGAGCCATTAGGCGCGAAGTGGTGTGCCCGTAAAGCGGCCTGCTCTTGCGAGCTAGTGGCTAGTGTTCCTCTAGGTATCTCAGCGATGGCAACGAAGAGCGACAGAAATGAGATTGGCCTTAGTCAAGGTCTAACAAGCGTGACTTGTCGGGTGATCGGCCAAAGCACATCCAATTTTAAACACGCGCTGGGCATCCGCTATAACATACATCCTCTTGTAGGCCTGGACAGTTTGGTTGTAGCCTTTTTTTTTTTTGTCGCGGGGAAAGCTTTTTATTACTACCGCCCGCTCCGGGGGAAGCGGAATAAGAATAAAACGGTTATGCTGGACTAGCCGGTCTTACGACCCAGCATCCCCCTCGCCCGGATGATGGCTATCCGGGCAGCCGCTGGGCCGAGTCCCTACCCCCTATGTACACCCCACCCGACACTACCAGCTAAAACCCCGCGGTGGCCTTCTTCGGCGCTTACGGAGCGATCCCGGGGTATTCTAAGGAGTGCTAGAATTGCTGCCGGAACCGCCCCTGCGCGGTGCTGCGTAGCAGCCCATCTCCATGGGAGGGCTTAGGAGCCCCCGCGCACCGAACAACGACAGCGAACGAGGCCTTACCACACGCGCTGCCGTCCATCTCGGGTTCGCACGATGCTCCGAAACTGGGAGTGCATCGATTCGGGCTGACAGCCCCCCGCTGCGAGCCCGCGACCCCCGATGGCGCCAATTAGTCGCCTCGTACGACAGGCAGGGGTTACCGTGGTGGAATTCAAACGCCCCCGTTCCACAGGGCGGGAGACGCCGGTCAGTCGTCCACCCGGCGCCTCCTACGTCTTCTCTGGCGGCGGGAGGGATCATTTCGTTCCCGATCCATCTCGGCACTTTCCTTCTGCGAGATGACGCCCTCGGAGAAGTGGGCCACCGCACGCCAGGACCTCCGGCTGGCGACCATGGACGACACCACGGCCGGCAGCGAGAGGTCTCCTCCGACGACTGCTCTGAGAGCGCTGCGCTCTTCGTCCCAGGCTGGGCACTCCTCCAACGTGTGTTCGGCCGTGTCCTCGTGGCAGTTGCCACAATGGTGGCACACGGTAGACACCTCCTTTCCGATCCGACACAGGAACGAACCGAAACATCCGTGGTCCGTCAGTACCTGCGTCAGACGGAAAGTTGGCGCAAGTTTGGTTGTAGCCTGCTTTTAGGGAGTTAAAACGGGGATCCTTCGTTCCCCTGATCCAAGCGCGATGTCCCCAATGTGGCCCTAAACAACCAATTCCGCTGTTGGGAACTGCTCCTGCGCGTCGTCTGTCGCCTGACTTATGTAATCATGCTAAGTTGTCTCCTCGTCCCCGTCGTGTGACCTGTAAAGGCACATGTAAATCCAACTCTGAGAGGCGAGGCCGATGTGCACTGACAGGAGAAGGAGGGGTCCTCCACACAGCGCAGACGGCCACAGAAGGCATCCGACCGGACATGCAGTCATACCGCGACTTTCGGCCTCAAGCTATCTTCAAACGAATAGCCAGGGTAAAGCAAGTACCTATGAGGTATCGATCGGACTACAAATCTGCGTCTCCGTTAAGAATAGTAGAGCAGGCCGGGCCGTCTTAATATAGTGGTGGACAGAATAAAGATTTGAATTGAGTCTACGGATGTTAGCGAACTCCATTGTGAAACCGGTGGTGGAGTAACACAACGCTGTAGAACCTTCATCAAATAAAAATTACATTAAAATTACATTAACCTATGAAGATGAATCCATAAATAATTGCAACCTAACATTACAATAAAATTACATTACAATTACATTAAAATTAAATAAAATTGCTTACGCTTATCTGAGGCATGCGTCTACACAGATCTAGCACTCTTCGCGTCCCTTCCAGGTTGTTATTCAAAGCTTCGTCCAATTGCTGGTTGTATTTGATTGTGGCAGCTGAATGTATCACCACAGATACCTGAAAAAACAATCAAAATGAATATGCTGCTATGAACTCTTAAGCAGATTTCTGACGATTCCACCAAGCGTAAGACGCGTGCGATAGTGACATCGTTGTCTCACAACTCAATGTAGGAAGTGCTAGTACCGTCATGCATTACACCGGAAACACTCGCGTATGATGCTTCACGTGACCATTGGAAGTCTGCCTTTACTAGTTAAGTATGAAGTAAAGGAATATTATAAAATAATGTTTTTTTGTACTGCCTGAATAGGCAAATGAGCTGACGGGCCACCCGATGGTAAGTAGTCACCGACGCCCATAGACTTCTGCAAAATTAGTAGAACCCGTAACTAACTTAAATATACAAAATTTTACGTTACTATATTTTCACCAGAATACTATCAGTCATACACAAAATCGATATGAAATGTCAGCTTTCTTTCTGTTCACGTTAAAATTGGTCCAAATCATGGTCTTCTAATTCAGATTTTTGGGGATATATGAGTATTTTTATGGGATGTATGTGAGCATTTCCTTTTTGCTGCAACAAATTCATTGATGTTGCATAATTATTTAAAGTATTTTGGAGAAGATACCTTATTGACAAAAGATTCTGCTACATCATCCGCGATGCCCAATTTAGGTAACGTCAAATCACCCATTACTGGAACAATTTTCGCCAAGTCTCCAGGCCTTTCTTCTTTTAGCCGTGTAAATAGCTGTAGAAAATAGAAATTAAGTGTAATTAAAAGAAGTGGTAGAGCCACGCTGAAGACATATTTGTTTACAGCATGAATGGGCCGGCTCGACCGGGGTAGGACCACTGTCTCACAGAAAACCAACGTAAAGTGACAGTTCACTGTCGCGTTTCGTTTGGTAAGTGAGATATCCGGAGGCCCAGATTCCCCCTTCCCTTCCCTAATCCTTATTCCTGTCCTTTAAGGCCGACAACGCATACATGATACGTTCGGTATTGTGGATGTTCATGGGCGGTGGAGATTACTTAACATCAGGTGACCCACTGGCTCGTTTGTCGGACTATGCAATAAAAAAAAAAATTAAAGGCTGTATCCAAAATTATTTAAATCATTTATTTAACCAACCCGTATTAGGCAAGTCTGGTGGACTTGCACTAAGTTCTCTTATTAGTACAGGAGGTCCGTGCCCAACAGTGGGACACCTCATACCAAGGTTAAGTTAGGTTGTATGTATGTATAACACTCACCGGTTGAACTATAATATCGTGAAATCTTTGCTCAGCGCTTAATCCCTTCTTTTCTCGGATCATAACGTACACATTTTCTATGTCTTTACAACTGTGCAGCAGTTTCTCCAATATTACCTGAAAATATTTTTTTTTCATAAACCCACATGTGTGTAAACTTATGGGAATGAAAAACTATTGCTAATGTAATATAGCCTCCATAACATAACAGAGTCTAAGCACCATTCTTTTTCAGAAATAGTTACAATTCTAGTCACTTTCTATTTGATTTATCTCATTGGTGTAATAGTCTAGTTTCCTGCTTTTCATTTTGTGTTTTTTGAACATGTAACCGTAATTCATCCAAAAAATATAACCATTTTCGGAAACGGAATAAAAATGTGCTGAGACATAAGGCTAAAATGAGGCAGCTGTTAGTATCGTGCATAGTGCCAGGACTCTGGCAGTCATTAATAAAGCGTCCGTGGCGCAGTTGGCGAGTAGCCGGCTGTGAAACGCGGGGCCATGGGATAGATTCCCACAACAGGACAAATGTTTGTGTGAGTGTGTCCGGGGTCTGGGTGTTGTGAGACATAAAGGCTGTCGTAGTCCCTGATACCCACAACACAAGGCTTGTATCTTAGTGTGGGGTCGGGTCTATGTGTGTGACTGTTGGATGTTATTTATTATTATTTAAGATACACGCACATTATAAAAGTTATTTCAAATATTGGTATGAGTAAAACTGGATGCGAGGTTGGAACATCGTACTATCTCCCTCCCACGACTACACTGTAAATGCAATTCCGGATGATGACGTCATAAATCATTTATTTATTTATTTATTTCCATTCTTACAACTACTTTTACAGGGTATCTACCCTAATGCAGTAGTGTCGACTATTAATATATTGTTTACTAAATACATATAATTAATTATAACTAACACATAAAAAAAACAAAAAGAAACCTACAACTACCATAAAATTTATTTTTCTTGGCCATAACATATGACCATGGCCGCTATCTTTGTGAATTCACTCAGAGCACAGTGGAATATGTCCGTTTTAACTGCTACTAGATTGAGAGTTCGAAGAGCGCGGGTTATAGGCGCTTCTTTCAAAAGGTTAGTACGCGCCCGCGGCACCACTAGTAACTGTGGCCGGCGCCGTCGCCACACGTACTTGTCCGGAACACATAGCCCTATCTGTCTTAGTAAGTCGCTATTATCTACCTTACCTCTAAAATTTTTTAAAAGATAACATAATTCAATAACTCAATTCATTGTATCCCACCATACCTAAAATAAACAATGTGGGATACATTAGTGGGTAAAATGGGTACACCCCGTACTGCTTCATGTACAAAAACCTAATAAATTTGTTTTGCACTCTCTCCAGCATGAGGCTATATTTAATCTCATGTGGTGCCCAAATGACTGCATTACACTCCAGCATGCTTCGAACAAGCGCGTTACATAGAGCTATAATGGCATTCATATTTGTAAACCCATGAACCATGCGAAGCAGAAAGCCCAAATTCCTAAATGCCTTTTGACATATTGTACTGATGTGAACGTAAAACATTAGTCCACTTTCAAAAGTCACCCCCAAATCCCTAACGGTGTTGACTTTCATCATCTGTTTACCATTAATTTCGTAATCCCATACAATTGGCTTGTGGGACCGAGTGAAAGTAATGGTTACACATTTAGAGGTGTTGAACTCTAGGCGATTTTGTTCACACCATATCGCAACTCTGTCTATGTCTTTCTGCAACTTTTTACAGTCTTCTGTCGTATGGATGGAAAAATATAGCTTTAGGTCGTCAGCAAATAGCAAACATTTCGCGTTTTCCACAACCTTTGGCAGATCGTTTACCATTATTATAAACTCCAGCGGTCCAAGGTTGCTACCCTGACTTACTCCAGATCGTGTAAAATATTGTTCCGACACGTGTCCTGCGTATTCTACGTACTGTCGCCTGTCTCGCATATAACTGGCAAAAAAACGCAGCAGATGCGGAGTAAAACCGACTCCCGCTAACTTTGTAAGCAATATGTCATTATCGACTAGGTCGAATGCTTTTTTGAAATCAAAGTAAGCGGCATCGGTCTGTCCTCCACTGTCTACTGCAGGTACTATATCTGCCATATAATTGAGCAGATTGCTTGTGGTGCTTCTTGCCGGTCGAAACCCATGCTGAGCGTCCGAGAGTTGGCCTCTGACTTGTGCGAATATGCTCCTATGTATTGCAGACTCCAACACTTTAGCTGCTGTAGATAATACTGCCACTGGCCTGTACCCCTCTAACTTATCCTTTGATCCTCCCTTCGGTACTGGAACGACCCTCGTTAATTTCCATCTGTCAGGAAATACTGCAGACTCTAGACACAGGTTATAAATATGGAGTAACGGTGCAGCTAAGACCAAACGGCAGTCCCTAAAGATGAAAGGTGGGATACCATCTGGCCCCGACGACTTTTTTGGTTTAAGTTGCTGAAGCGCGTGTTGCACATCTGTCTATTTAAGTTTGCCAATGTGGACCCGAGCTGAACCATTTGCGCCACCCGCTTGAGCTACTGCCGTATTTACACACAAGTTAGCTCGTTTAGAGCTGTAGACAGAATGGAAAAACGTAGCAAATTCTTTAGCACACTGTTCACTAGATATTACCTCGCAATTCTTGAATATCTTTTGTGGATTTCTGCTGCCTCTTTTAGATTTCACAAAATTCCAAAATGATTTTGGGTCTTTCTGAAGTTCATTTTGCTTACAGTGCCGATATTGATTCTCTGCTAAAGCTATCTTATTTTTTACCTTTGTCCTAGATTGAGAAAACGCGTCGTAATCTCGTGCTGAGCCTGTCATTTTATAGCGCTTGTGAAGTAAAGCTTTAAACTTAATGTCGCGAATAATTTTACTAGTATACCACTCGGGATAAACGTATCTCGAGTTTACACTACTTCGCTTTTTCTTTGGAACACAGTCATTTAAAATGGAATTAATAACATCATAAAAATAATTTAAACTCAATTCTAAATCTAATTTATAAATCGGCGTCCAGTCTATAGCCGCTAAAGTCACATATAATAAATTAAAATCTGCTTTATTAAAATTCCAACCCGTAACAGTGTATTTATTCGTACAGTTATCCCATACAAATAAGTCGCGACGAAGTAGATTGGCCGTAATCTCAAGCGGAGGATGATATGCATCCACAGGTACTAGTGGTGACCCAGCCGCGCGCACACGCACCGCCTCGCCCCTCTCAAACGTAGTCAACACTAAATCTAGTTGCCGATCGTTACAATTTCCTATCCCGTTGCTCTGAATGAATCCACAATATGTTAAAAAGTATTCAAAATATTTTTTTATGCTCACAGGACAAGAATATAAATTAAAATCTCCTACTACGATAACCTCGTTATAACTATTACAATACTGTTCCACAATTCTAAATAGTACCATATATTCGTTTTCACTGCAGTTCGGTGGAATATATACAACACATAATAAAAATAATAATCTATTTCGCAAATAGACGGTAGCACTAACCAGTTCGAACATATGACTGTCGATGTTTACGTCGCTGCGCACTCGTCGTAGTTCAAAGCGCGGTGTGGCCACGAGACACGCGCCGCCTTGCTTACGCCCATCCGTCCGATCACATCTTAATATGGTGAAGCCGGGTGGAATCATTTCGGCATCTTGGATTGATTCGTTACATCCTGTTTCAGTTATAGCAAACATATCTGAATTTGAAGAAAGGATTCCGTTATTAAATTCTTCTAATTTTGTCCGAAGACCCCTCACGTTCTGGTAATATATTTCGATTGGCTTATTCTGTCGTCTTCGATGATTTGGTTGTTCGACGAAACCACACCCATTCACAGTACTCAATATTAACTGCCCAGTTTTCTGGATCACACAGTAAGTTATATTTATTTTCTGGTACTCCTATTATAAAAGATGCATAATCTCTTTCCGTCTTATGTTTTATCTTTTCAACTTTTATTGGTACATCTTGCCCACATATCTTTTTGACATGATTTTCCACATTTTCTTCAGTAGTTTGCTTTTTTAAACGCCAAACGTGCAAATACTTTTTACGATCTGTTCCTTGAATTTCAAATAAAGTTGTACTACCACCTCTTTTAACTTCACTCGTAGGATATCTACTTATTTCTTTTTTATTACAGTCCAATTGTCATCATTTTTCTTATCCTCCAATGTCTTTGTGTCTTTTCCGGCCGTTATTTCTTTAACATCTCTAACACCAGAAAAAATATTTTCTGCTTTGCTTTCTATCATTGAGTTCCTATTACTTGCATTTAAATTCGAAATTTCGCTAGCTGGTTTCGTGGCCACACATTCCTTTATTGGTTCTGTATTTCTAACTACCGTCGTAATATAATTTTGCTTAACTGCATCTACAAAGGATGCCACTACTGGTTCTTTACATTCTTGATGTTTCTGTATGTTCTCTTTCATCATACCAAGGCTGATTTCCAGCTCATGATTTTTTCCGCGTAATAGTTTAACTTCATTTTCATACAACTCCTCTTTATATGCTTTTTCTTGAATTACCTTCAATTCCTTTCGTACTTCTTGTAATTCGTTTTCTGTCCTAATAAATCTGTCTTGTAGTTGCGCATACGCCTGTGTCTGCATTTCTAATTTAATTTGTATCTCTTGACGAAATTCTCGGATTTCTTTTAATATATCGCTGTTTTCTTCATTCATAAGCGGTTCGATTCTTTTTTGACGACTACCGCGTTCCATATTTACGTAATTGATTGGCGTCAAATTCCTATCCACCATAGAGTTACCACGTACTGGAGTTTCTGAGTTATCCTTCTTAGGAACTGTGCATACGCATTCCGGACACTTCCACTTATTTTTATATTCCTGTGTGAAAATCTCGAACTTCTCCGTCGTAATCGCCAGGCATTTCAAGTGATATATTTTCTTGCACTTGTCTTCCGAGCATTCCATGCAAGAAATATCATAAATAGTGGATCCACAGCCGTTACATTTCATATTATCTATTTAGTTCTCGATGACTTTAATTTTTTTTTGACAATTTATACACACGAGTAAAAACCAATACGTCCGTCCGATCGTGCGCGTGCGGCGTAATCAAAAAAATCATGTCGTGTATCCGTTTTCTGTCATTTGAAAATAATTTTAATATATTTTTTTAATCGATTGTAACTCACTTATTTTTAAACCTTACCTTCTCAATGCCTTGGATGGGTTGCAGCGGCGGGCCATCCGCATTGTGAATGATGCAGACGTGAGTAACAGCCTGGAGCCGCTACAGCTGCGTAGGGATATTTCCTCGCTTAGCGTGTTCTACCGTCTGTATCATGGCGAATGCTCTGAAGAATTGTTTGATCTTATCCCATCCTCTCCCTTCCATACCAGAACCACGCGTACTGGCTTGCGGAGCCACAGCTTCGTGGTGTCTACTACCCCGGCCCGAACCAAGAGGTTCGCAAACTCGTATTTTTGCCGCACCATCAAGCTGTGGAACAGTTTGCCAGCTACCGTGTTCCCTCCTTCCTATGATCCTGGGTCCTTTAGGCGTAATGTGAAGAAGCTAAACAGCAGGCTGGCATGATTGTGTTGAGTAGCGGGGGATAGACTGTCTCTCGCTACTTGATAATCTATCTGGACGGCACTGCGCTTACCATCAGGTGCAGTGTGGTCACTTTGCCGCGCCAGAATAAAAAAAAAAAAAAAACAATTTTATAAAATTCTTTCGTCAGCGGGTTTTAGGTAACATAACACACAATATTCTAACAACAAGACCAAGAAATTAATTGTTTGGAATATAAGTGGGTTATTTTACATTTATACTTGAACAAGTAGGGCGATTATTAACATATGTATGATACAATAAATAAACACACCCAACAGTCACACATAGTTCTGACCCCATACTAGGTAAAACTTGTATCTGGATTTATCAAGAACTACGAGGAACTACAGTCCCACAACACCCAGACCCGAAACAAATGATGCTGCCAAAGATATATAACTTTATATTATATAATATTAATTAATATAATAGTGCCTCGGTGGTACAGTTGTAATAGGGTAGTTGACTCGATTTTTTTATTAATTTAATCAACAAGTTACATTACCTAAAACCTGTTATCGAAAGAATTTTATGAATCCGAACATAAATAAGTAAATTAGACACCACTCAAATCTGCTGGAAGGGGTAGTTGTCAAATAACAGTACAAGGATGCATATCTGATACCGTGACGTCACGGTACTATGAATCGCCTGTACTGTATCGTTGTGCGAGGGAGATAGCGATATGTTCCCAATACGCCATCGTTTTCGCTTATGCCTGTGAGTATTTGCTCATACCAATATTTTAAATAAATATTGTGACCTAATTTTTCAAGCAATTTGAATTCTGTTTTCGCAAAAGAGTTTCTTTTGCGTATTATATTCGATTGAGTAGATGATAATGTACAAAATTAAACACAGGAAACTACCCTATTACCTATGCGATACAACTGCTGTGCTTAGGTCTCAGGTTCGATCCCCGGCTTGGGCAAAAGTGATATTGGGTTTTCTCTCATGAAATACTTAGTACCAAGCCGGATGGAATTGTGCCCAGTATGGCGATAGATTCGTCCCGATCAAATCATCGGACAGTAATAAGCTCGGCGAAATGTGGGTGTAGGTTACACCTTTGCCAATTCGTTCGGGGATTAAAGCCGTGAGTGTGTATGTATGTAATAAAATAGTATTTACCTTTCCAAGGAATCCACTGACACCCGTTATAAACACTGATCTTCCAGCATAGAAATCAGACACTCGTACATATTCTTTAATAGACATTGTTGCTTCTTGCGTTCTATAAATTATTAATTTATGTAAGTTCGCTTACCATGAGGTGGTAGGTAGTGTGGTCACTTTGCCTATCGCGCTCAGACAGACAGACGCGGCAAGAGAGCTTTATTATATAGTATTAATAGTATATATATATTCGTCATTGTTGTGTATATTCACTTACATATTTTATTTAGTATTTTGCTTAATATCATTGTTAATCATTTTCACAATCTATTCATAATTTATTATTCCTATTTGTTGACAGAGGTTGACAGAGATCGTTCTCAGCGATATAGCCACCTATTGTAACACTCTAAAGTTTTCATTGAAGAGTTATTTATCTACATGACAGCCTCCGTGGCGCAGTTGGCGAGTAGCTAGCTGTGAAACGAGAGGCCGTGGGTTCGATTCCCACACCGGGACAAATGTTTGTTTGAAAGATAGATATTATTTTTTTTTCGCCTTCGGATCGTCGCACCGAGCACACGTGTGCACAATAGTCCTAGTAAAAATTTAAACATAAATTTAAAATAATAATATTATCTCGTGGAAATATAGTGCGTAAAATATTGAAGTTTGAGTGCATTTTCGAATAAACGTCTCTTTATTAAGACTGACCAGTATAACGAGACCGTGATTAGCATTTGCGGTCATAGTTTAGTGGAGACCTTAACTAATTGTTCTGTTTCAACAGCATAAACTGTGAACATTAGACAATGCCTAAAGTACAGAGATCACCGCCAAGTGGAGGCAACATTCACCATAGTTCATCGGATGCGGACATCACCAATCTACAACTTGTCAACCCTCCGGAACTCATCTCGAAACGATCCAAACGACTTAGGAACGAGGATCACGCTCTCATTGAGTTCAGAGATGAAATAATGATGATGTTGACTAACTGGAGAAAAGATCAGGAACAGTCATTCAAGAAGATGTGTTCGGATATTGCAGAGGTAAAACAACAAAATACTGCTATACATCAAACTAACATGGAGATTGAGAAGGCAGTGCAATATCTATCTAACCAATATGAAGATATTAAACTGAAAATTGCTGAATTGGAGCTGAAACGAGAGGATAACATGAAATATGTAAACTCACTTGAAAATAAAATTGATGATCTCCAAAGACGTCTCAAGTCCACAGTTATTGAGTTTCGCAATGTGCCTGTTGGTCGGCAAGATAGGCCGGAGACACAACAAGATATGTGCCAACAAGTGCAAACCATTTGCAAAACTTTAAAAATCGATCTGTTACCAAGTGATATCAAAGACGTATACCGTGTGAGAAATAATAATGGAAGATCGACGATTGTTACCGAGTTATCCTCAACCATAATAAAAAACACGATATTGGATTACGTAAAGGATTATAATAAATTAAATCCCAACAATAAATTAAACTCAAAAACTATGGGTTTTGTAGGAGAATCGGTACCTGTCTATATATCTGAAAGCTTGACTTCAAAAGATAGAAGGTTATTCTTCCTGGCACGCGCCGCAGCTAAATCCCTGAGCTACAAATACTGCTGGGTAAAAAACGGACGAGTTTTTATCAAAAAGACAGATGGAGATCGAAACCGCATAGAAATTAAAAGTGACGCCCAAATTGAATCACTCAAGATTCAAACATGACTATATCATAAGTACAATTTTTACACTTTTACCTTCACATGTTTCACTCCGTATCATATGGCTCAGTGTGTTTCCCGCCCTATTTATGCGATAAATAACTTTATGAGACTTTGCGCTCTCATCGATAATTTTTTTGATGTACCTTCACATATCGGAAAAAATTCTAACTTGTTAATTATTATTTGTTACTTTTATATAAAAATTACCTTCAGTCACTTTTTCTTATGGATGATGATATTTTTCTTATATGAACTTCAATATGTTATGTTCTGCTACACTTTACTATTTATACACAAACATTTACACTATCACCGTGATATTATAATTCTCACACATTACACCTGTACGAATTGGCAACTTACTTGGAAATTTATTTTAGGGCATATGGTTATCTCAATTTTTCTGATCTATTGTGTATATCATTGGTATGTTGACTTGTTCTTCTTCATTAATCACTTTCGCAGCAATTAATGATTTGATGAACGAATTGGACGAGGTTAAAATATCTGACCATCAACAATGTAACCCTGATGAGCTAAGCCTTGATTTAATACATCCCAACAAGTATTTAAAGATCCTCTGCCAAAATATTCGTAGCATCCATGCTAATTATGATGAATTGTTAGTGCTATTGTCTATGTTAAAAGTTGATTTTGATATTATTGTTTTACCAGAATGCTGGCTATCAGCTGCTAGTGACGTTCCTGCATTGGAATTCTATAATCATCATACGTCTACTGACAACTATAATCAAAACGACGGTTTAATTTGTTATATTAAATCCAATATTAAGTATGAAATTGTTGAGCCGTTCTTTCCGGAAACTAATTGTCTGATTATAAAATTATTTTTTTCGCAAACTGCGATTATTGCAATATACCGTCCTCACTGTTACAGGAAAAACATATCAAATTTTGTAGACAATTTAAATACGTTGCTTTGCTCACTATCTTCTTACAGTAGTATTATTTTGATTGGAGATATTAACATTGATATCTCCACTAACAGCAGGGAAAGCGGCTTTGATAATTATTTAACGGTTCTTGCAGCACATGGACTGTTGCCAACTCATACGACATCTACAAGACAAGCTTCTTGCTTGGATCATATTATGCTTAAGACTCAGTTCACAGCTAAAAGCTATACTATAAACTCATCAGTTACAGATCATGATGCCATAGCCATATGTCTGCATCAAAGGCGAGTTTCGGTACCCTCTATTCATAATAGATCTAGAATTGATTATACTGGGGTGGAACAGTCCTTGCAGGCTATTAACTTTGGTCCAGTTTTACTCTCGAAAGACCCTAACGTTGCCGCTACGACACTTATTCGTCTTCTAACTAATGTAATCACCTTGAACACAAGAGTTTTGAGAATTCCCTGTCGTAGTAGATTAATTAAACCTTGGATGACCATAGGACTATTAAGATGTATCCGAAATCGTGATATGATGCACAAAAAATTCAAATATTCGCCCGATAATGAAACATTAAGAATAACTTATCGTAGATATCGCAACCATTGTAACAAAATATTGAGTAAAGTAAAAAGAGAATATGATAAATCGGAAATTCAAAAGGCAGGTAGCAATAGTAAGAAGTTGTGGGAAGTCATTAAAAAAAGTACTAATCTGACAAAACCACATGACGCAGCGCATGACCTTCTTACCATCTCCCCTTCGTTTGAACAATCCGTTCAAATTATAAATGAATACTTTGTAAATATCGGTAAAACGTTGGCAGAGAAGATTGCACAAAATAATAACTCTCAACCTATGGACAGGAGCACATTTACTTCATTGACCTCCTCCAACTCTTTCACGTTGCTAGGCACGAATGAGGCAGAGGTAGAACGTATAATAATATCTCTTAAATCTAGTAGTAGTGTCGGTTACGATGGTATACCTACAAAGTTTCTACAATTGTACAAAAATATATTATTACCTCCTATAACCCATATCTGCGAACTAAGTCTTTCTTTGGGTACATTTCCTGATATTTTGAAAGAATCTCTAGTGATACCTATATTTAAGGCTGGGAATCGAGACTGTATAAATAACTATCGACCAATCTCAATCTTACCGTCAATTTCCAAAATATTAGAACGTTTAATTAATTCTAGAATAATTAAATACCTCGAAAAACAGGATTTATTGGCTTTTCAACAGTACGGTTTTCGCATTAATAGGTCAACGGCTGATGCTGTTCACGACTTAACAGATTCTATTGTTACCAAATTAGATAAAGGTAAGAAGGCCCTCGCCATATTCTTGGATTTGGCGAAGGCTTTTGACACGGTCTCGATTCCACGTCTAATTGATAAATTATGCCGCCTAGGTATTAGGGGAACACAGCTTGAACTATTTGAAAGTTATCTAAAAAACAGAACTCAGCGTGTTAAAGTCGGCACATATATTAGTAAAGAATTACCCGTATCATACGGTATTCCACAGGGTAGCATTCTGGGCCCAACCTTATTTTTGGCTTATATCAACGACTTATGTAAAATCCCACTTATAAATGGTAAAGTGATATCTTTTGCCGATGACACAGCGTTAGTATTCCATGGCGACAGTTGGGAAGAAACATTCCATTATGCCCAAAATGGACTTAACCTAGTGATGCAGTGGCTCAGAATAAATATTTTAACTATTAACGCAGAAAAAACTAATATCGTCATGTTTTCTTCACGTAACAACGTTGTGTCGCTGCAAAATACGTTATCAATTAAAGCCCATTCTTGCATAACACAAGATAGCAACCAGTGCTCTTGTCCTAAATTAAATATTGTTCCAGTAGTGAAATATCTAGGTATTATGATTGATAAAAATTTGAACTTCCAATATCACATCACGCAGCTTACAACACGCGCGAGAAAACTTCTGTACTTATTTAAAAAGTTACGACATATCTCAGACTTCAAAGTAATAAAAATGGTTTATTTTGCAATGTGCCAATCAATCTTTACATACTGCATCACGACTTGGGGTGGAACATCAAAAACAGCAATTAAGAAGTTGGAAATTGCACAACGAGCTATCTTGAAAGTTGCCACATTTCGACCGAATTTTTTTCCTACGACTGAGTTGTACAAATCGTGGGAAGTGCTCACTATCCGCCAATTGTACATACTATACACTATACTAAAGAAACATACATCTACAATTTTAGACATCGATACATTAAAAAATCGAAGATTTTACATTGCGCCTGGCAATGTCTCCTTAAAAACAAGTTTCAGCAAAAAATTCTTTTGTTTTATGGGGACTTACCTCTACAACAAATGTAATAAAACAACTCACATTTATAATTTAAATTATCATAACTGCAAAAAAGAAATTACAGCTTGGCTTACGGGCATGGACTACAGAGACACAGAAAATCTGCTGAATGTTATGAGATGAAGTCTGTAACTGTAACTCTCTGTAACTGTAAGACACACGCTCTCGAATACGTACACACTCGCACACACACACACACACAAACACACACACAAACACACACACACACACACTCACACAAACACACACACACTTTTATCTGTTTTTTATATGCATGTATTTTTCTCTCACTGTTAAAACGCTAGTTATAATACTAATATAATACTAGCCCTGTATTAAACATTGTCCCACTGCTGGGCACGGGCCTCCTCTACTAATGAGAGGGGTTAGGCCGTAGTCCATCACGCTGGCCTAATGCGGGTTGGCAGACTTCACATACCTTCGAAAAATTCTCGGATATGCAGGTTTCCTCACGATGTTTTTCCTTCACCGTTAAAGCAAGCGATAATTAACATTTTAATACACACATAACTTTAGAAAAGTTAGAGGTGTATGCCACTTGGGTTTCGAACCTACGACTTTCGTCTTGACAGTCCGTACCGCAACCAACTAGGCTATCACTAAAACGCTAGTTAATTATGGTAATATTTCCATACTAGGCAAATTTATTTAAAACATGTTAATCTGAGGGTGGAGGCCTGGTGACCTGAAACACAAGGTATATAACCTTAGATCAGGCACCAGTCTCCACAGTTATATATGTAATATCTATGTTATGATTCGCTATGTTGTATACCTTAACTGTGGAAAAATAAATAAACAATTTATTATTATTATTTGTGTCCGGGGTCTGGGTGTTGTGAGACCGAAAGTCTCTCGTAGTCCCTGATACCCACAACACAAGACTCGTATCTTAGTGTGGGGTCGGGTCTATGTGTGTGACTGTTGGGTGTTATTTATTATTATTATTATTACATCTGAACAAAATTTGTTCAAGTTTTACATAGAAAAAGTGATCCACTGAACTGATAGCTGTCCAAAAATATATAATATTTATACACTCATTTGCAAAAAAAAACGGGCGGTTTTGATTTTAATTCTTCTTTGAAAAAATACGGTACAGTCAGCAGCAGAAGTAGCTAAACAACCAAGGTGATCATATAGTACTACACATTCAAAGTGACCAAAATTATCTACACACCAAAAGTTTCAAAATGATGTGAGCACTCAATCTGTCAATTATAACTGAGCACATACATTGTCAAATATTTAGTAGCAAACTGAAGGCCGTTGTTATGATAAACAATCTGGTATCTAAGCAGATTTCCAGAACAAATTAACGAACATGAATAATAAATCCTATACATATATGTATTTAGACTCATAATTGTTTGGAATAACATTACTACAATGCCATGATTTGTCAAATGGATTTATTTTATCAAATACTAGTCAAGTATTGATTTCATTCCTTGTACGACGTCAGTGACATATCTTGGTTTCGAATTACTTGAATACTGTCCAAATGATATGAAATCAAAATAAAATATATCCACTGATATATTTTCTCACGCGTACGATTCATACAAGCGCTCCTTACTCACCTGCCAAATCAAAAGACAAATAATTATGAATTATATTTTAAAGATATAGATATCATAGATTTCATAAATTCGTTGTGTAGTATTATAATGTTAACATAATGTAACTTAAGATGTTTAATTATTTTTTTGTAATTTCTAAATTACTATTTAAGATTCTTGTAATGTAGCATTAAATTATCCACATTATTAAAAATGTCATGCATGCCTATGATCGGTATGATTACATTGTATTTTAAATAATTAGTTTAACAATATGTAAATTGAATTAATATATAATCATTCTGGTGGTGGCTAAAAAATAAAAATAGAGTGATTTGATTTTGCCTTCTCCATAAGTAATCTTTACCAGCGGACCCACATGGAATGTATCACTAATTAATCTTAGAAATATTCTTTTGAAGTTTAATAATATTAAAATTATAAAAATTTAAAATCGCTGTGATTTAAAACTCGATGAAACAAAAATTTAAACTACGTCACCACTAAGAGACAATCACATAAATATAAGTCGGCAAGAAAATGAGATAGAATACATTACACAGTATATAATATTCTAGGTTTATGTATTTTTTTAAATGTGTGTTAATACGCGTGTACGCGACTGCGTATAACAAAGCTTACTCGTAGGTAATTTTCTTCATTTTAGTTTTTTTATGTTAGTACGTGGGTTAATACGCTTGTATGCACCTGCGTATTATAAAACTGACTCGCACGTTACTTTCTCAAATTTTAGGTTTTGTTATGTTAGTATGTGTTAATACGCGCGTATGCGCCTGCGTATTACAAACCTTACTCGTAGGTTACTTTTCTGAAGTTTCAAGTTTTTTATGTTAGTGTCTGAATGCGTGTTTGCGCATGCATATTAAAAAGCTTACTCAAAGGCATTGACATATATTCTACCGATAGACAATACAATATGTTCCAAATAACTTTTCCGCACACTAATGCCATCGATTCCTTATCTAAGCCAAAGACCAAAGAGCATCACAATGAGCAGATGCGACAGTTCATTTCAATTTTTGAGGAACTATCCTGGAGATTATGTAGTTGTGTAAAATTTTATTTTATTACCCAACAGTGGCAGAGACCAAAATAATGTATTTCGTAATCATGAATTTTGTTGAAACAAATTACTTTTATTTTAAACTTTTGTATTTACAATTATTTAGGTGACTCCAAGTGAGGTATTATTGAAACCACATAAATAAATAAAAAATTCTGCACTGAGGCACCTATACGAATCATCCTGACTCTCAGGCGTTGTGCCTGAAGCTTTAAATTGCATTCGAAAAATACCTCATAAGTTTATATATAATAAGGGATGATTTGGTAAAAACTTTGAAACACGTACGTATTTCTTAATTTCTTACCACATACATACGCTCACGCCTGTAATCCCCGAAGGGGTAGGCAGAGGTATAACTAGTGCACCCACTTTTCGTCAAATTTCGGTCCCATGATGTGATAGGGGACGATAGCCTATCGCCATACCGGGCACAGATTTCAAACTCCGGGCTAATACTGGGAATTTCTAGATAGAAAAACCCAACATCACTTTACCTGACCCGGGGATCGAACCCGAGACCTCAGCATGGCAGTCTTAAACGCATGCGCAATTACAACTACGTCACCGAGGCAGCCTTACCAAATTACCAAACAAAAAAGGTAATTTCTTACCAAAAGCCTAAATTAGATTTTCCAGATTTGAGAAAAGAAATTGTTGTATTACGGTTTGCCCATACAAACTTTCAACCCCTATTTCACCCCCTTCAAGATATTTTTTTGAGACATAAGTAAAAGTTTTTAATTCGTAAAAAGTACACCGACTTCAATAAAAAATAAATTATGCGTCTATATAAAATTTGAGGGTACCCCTTGTAACGTTGTATCCACCGCCTCGTCCCGGCCGCTCCGCGCAGGCCATTTTTTGAATTCGCTCGCGCCGCGTCGCCACGCCCCGCGCGCGCGCCACGGCGGTGGCTCAACGATCAGTCCCCGTCCAAACGTCTCCTGCGACAAACGCATGCACGAGCAGCGTTCACCTTGGGTCTTCGTACGTACTCGTGAGCATATTGGGATTACTATTCTCACTTTGTTTCGTCTACGGAAACCTTCCGTACACAGTAAGACCTCCACATTAACTGGAGTGGCAAATATTATCGTTGTCTTGCACCCCAATGGGTAAGTGTTGAACAAAGTATTTAAATTTTAAAAAATAACCGCCAAATTTTGCTTGTAGCTTTCAATCACTTTTAATTACGATACTTTATCATTATTCTTGTGTGATTTGATTATTGTAGTTGTTTTGCCTTGGTATTTTAAGTTCGTATTTGTAATTGCATTAGTATTAGATCAGCTGATTTTCATATGGTTGTATTAGAGATGGATTAGTCATTAGACTTCGCTGATTATCCTTGCTGTGGCCTTCAGCTTATTTTATTAGCGCTTTATAATCTCCGTTCTGGTATTGTGAACACAAACACCGCACTAACTGCTTACGTGTGCCGTCCGTGAGGTGTTTGGGTTCAATACCGGTGTAGGCAGATAATTTAAATTCCTGTGAACGCATTTTACAGGGTGCAACTTTACCGTTAGAGGTATCCATACAGAGGGTGCATTGAGCCTCAGGTTGATGGTCGGCGTTTCTGCGCAGCCCGATCATTTCGAAGCCGTCAACCGGATTGAGGACGCCCGGCGCTGAACCGGTTTTGGACTCCCGTCGGCAGCTACCACAGGACGGTACCGAACGAACGCAAAACCCAGGCGGGCAGACGATTTACCCTAGCCCAAATTTAAATCTAACTATTCTCTTTTTTTTAATATAACGTATTTTAATTGTGAACGTTGTTGAGTTTTCTTTTTTTTTTAAACTACATCACACATTTTATAATACGTTACACCCTCGATTTTTCTGTGATCGCATCATCAGATTCTGAGTTGGTGTCAGTGAGACCACCTGGGGAGTATTCCTTTTTAAACAAAAAACTAATTTCTCTAATTGGTCCAGGCGTCTTCGAGTAATCGGGGAACATACATAAAAAAAGATTCCGACGAATTGAGAACCTCCTCCTTTTTTGAAGTTGGTTAAAAAGATAGCCTATGTCCTTCCCCAGGATATAATCTATCCCTCTGCTGAATTTTATTAGAATTCGTTCACCCGTTTAGTTATGAAAAGGTAACAAACAATCGTACAAACGACAATAATCATTTTGCTGTGGAGATATTTTAAAACTGTTATATCTCCTAAGATATTCATTGAAATCATATGACGTATGAGACGTAACATTTTTCAAAATTAAATACTTGTAATAAACAAAGTATTTATTTGGATAAGGAATAATACCATGTTTTTAAAAACCCCTTCCCAAATAATACAATTGTACATATACACTCACGTCTATAATCCCCGAAGGGGTAGGCAGAGGTGTAACCAGTACACCAACTTTTCGCCGAATTATATATATATATATATATATATATATATCCTAATATATATAGTATTGAGAGGGGTTAGGCCTTAGTCCAGCACGCTGGCCTGATGCGTGATCTACCTTAGCCTCAAGTTATTACAGTAGATTTATGACATTTTTGGAAGTGTTTTTACAATAAGTTTTATAATAAGCAGGCACTTACTCGTATAAAAAAGAAAAATTGGAATTGTATTAAAATTATGTGGATAAACAATACAAAGATAGAACAATACAACACCACACGCAAGTGTGTCACGTTCCGGGATCAGCCAGTATACATCCGGTTTTTGTCGGGGGTCTAGAGATGGTTTTTTTTTTATCCTGGCACGGCAAAGTGACCGCACTGTACCTGATGGTAAGCGCAGTGCGGTCCAAATAGAGTACTGAGTAGCGAGAGACGATCTATCCCCGCTACTCAACACACTCATGCCGGCCTGCTTCTTCACACTACGCCATGAGCAAGAAGGTGAAGAATGGGTCGAGGGTCTAGTGTCAGAGTACTAAGAAGGCCGCAAAATGGCCATTGTACCCCAACTCCAGACCCCCGACAAAAACCGGATGTACACTGGCTGATCCCTGAACGCGACACACTTGCATGTGCCACTATGGCGGGTTTTTCGCCCTGTGTACGGTGGTCGCTATGGTGTGGTACGATTTTTGGCCGTTTCGCGGCCTTCTGAGTACTCTGACAATAGACCCTCGATCGCTTCTTCACCTTCTTGCCCATGGCGTAGTGTGAAGAAGCAGGCCGGCATGATTGTGTTGTGTAGCGGGGGACAGATCGCCTCTCGCTACTCGATACTCTAATTGAATCGCACTGCGCTTACCATCAGGTGCAGTGTCGTAACTTTGCCGCACCAGGATAAAAAAAAAAGAATTTGAAATAATACAGTAGTACAATTCATCCATCAAGTGCCTATTTTGCAGCCTCTGGTTAATTGATCTATGACTGTTAGAAGCGTGATAACTCCGTCCCTTTTTGGGGACAAAAATGGGACAAGCTGATGGCCAATTTTGTTGTGAAAAATAGACTCTCCCATATTCAGAATTGAAATTAATTAATTATGTCATTTACCTTACATACTATTAACAATTGCTCTGTATATCAATTTAAGGCAGATTTGTTCGGGAATATTGCTACAAATAATTAAAATTCATTCAACACTGAAAGATGCATTGTGGCGTGATGCTACCGAAGTGCGGTAGCATGAAGCAAACTAATGTCAATGCGGTATCGGAACCGCAACTCGATGGAACATTATATTTGTTCTGTATCCGCATCTAGTACGTAGTACATATAGATCGATGCTCATAGGTAACTTTACTTTTGTTTTTAATACCTAATATTTTACGTTTCTAGTTATTTTAAAACGATATCACTTTCAGTTAGAATAGCTCATAGGCATTACAATGCCAGTTTAAATTATCCAATTTCCAAGTTGACATTGCTTGGAATCAACCACCCCCAGGGCGGACGGCAGTACTAAAACGCTTTCCCCGTGATAACAAAAAAAGTTTCTTCGTTACGTTTTTCTCTACTATTAAAGCAAGCGATAATTAAAAATTAATATACACGTAACCATAGAAAAGACAGAGGTGTATGCCATTTGAGCTGGTTTCGAACATACTACTTTTTGACAGTTTAAACCACTACCAACTAGACAATTGCTGCTATTCAATAAATTATAAAAAAAATATACTACAAGTAAGTTAAATATGACAATTCAACAATGTGATAGCATGAAATGCCGCTGCGTAATAGAACTTAGAAAAGAGTTTATTGTATTTACGTGCATTTTATATGGAAAATCTTTTCACGCTCTGGGAAAGTACTTACAATTAATATTAAGGGCTATACATAACTTCCAGGGAATTATTTTTACGATATATCGAATCAAATTTTAGATGGGGAGTCATAAAAATAGTCGAAAAAAACACTATATTATTATATATAAGATATACAAGGTTAGTCAGAAAGGATTTACTAAGCCGTGGCCATAGAGTTTCGGTGACAAGGATTACAATCGTGAATATCTCATCTCTTAAAGACAATATTTTTATTTTCATACAAAAATCAAATATTATTTATTTTTATTTCAAATACGCACAACCCTGTACGTATAGGTTAGAGAATTGAGTCAATTCCTACTGTGAAGATTTGTTTACAAATATTTGAAAATCGAGTGTGTAGATCATTTTGACGCAATGGATGCTCACGATAATTTGACTACTTTTGTTGTGTAGATGTTATTGATTTTCTTGGGTGTATAGAATTATTTGAACACATTATGTGCTCATTTATATCTGCTGCTGACTGTACCAAAATGATTTCAATCATTTGTACATGTTACTGGCCGGTTTTAAAAATGCCGTGGTGTTTAAAACAATACTTTCTAAATTCAAATTTTCGTTTGATGCTCGTTTTTACAGAAAACCACTTTTTATCCTACATTTTTGGTGCGAAGTTCCAAAAGATAATATCGGTTTTCATAACTTCTTCATAATTTTTATGAATTTATTTCATATTCTTAATTGTCAAAGCTTCATTTATTGCTGTTTAGATGTCTCAATAATGTTAGAGAAAGTGGTAAAAGCTACCAAAATTATTGCGCTGCTCGAAGAGGGTTGCAGCCAATGCTTCGTGGCTCAGAGGCTAAGTGTGAGTCGCTCGACGGTTCAAAGGACCTGGCAGCGGTATCAAGACACCTGTTCCGTCGAGAGAAGGCCTGGTTCTGGAAGAAAACCATGTACCCAACCACGGGATGATCGTTTTCTTGTGAGTCGCGCATTGAGAAATCGCACGTCTTCGTATATGGACCTTAAGAACAACCTCGAAGAAGTAAGAAATGTGCATATTAGTCTATGGACGGTCAGGAGGAGGCTTCTCGCGGCCAATATACGCAGTCATCGCCCGGCCCGCGGCCCTAAGTTACTCCGTGAGCACAGAGTTGCCAGGCTTAGGTTTGCTCGAAATTGTGAGTCATGGACTCAAGAAGACTGGAATAGGGTATTGTTCTCCGATGAAGCCAGGATATCTCTGTTCGGTGAAGATCGACGTCGGCGAGTGCTACGAAGACGAGGAGAACGCTTTGCAGAGGCTTGTTTTGAAGAAATTACACCTTATGGTGGGGGCTCTGTTATGTTTTGGGCAGGAATAAATTCAATGGATCGTACAGAGTTAGTCTTCATTGGAAACGGCTCACTGACTGGACATCGATACATAACGGAAGTTCTAATTCCTTATGCACAACCCGCAATGGCTGCTTTAGGCGAAGACTCAATTTTTATGGACGATAACGCTCGCGCCTACCGGTCTGGCGATGTGGAAGCGTATGTGCAAGAGGTCGGCATTCGTCGTTTAGATTGGCCAGCTCGAAGTCCCGACCTCAATCCTATAGAGCATGTCTGGGACGTTCTGAAACGACGCGTGAGATCAGTACAACCGGCTCCGCAGACCATCAGAGAGCTGAAGAATGTGATTACCGCGGAGTGGGAACGTATTCCGCAAGCAAGTATCCGGGATATCCTCGCTAGCATACCCAGACGAATTCAAGCTGTGATTTCAGCTAGAGGGGGTCACACTCGATACTAAACATTTATCTGCTTTTACTTTATTAAAGAAAAAACAAACAAAAATCTTTTACTTCACGAGCATATGCACTACTAGCGAGCATACACTACTAGTGAACTTTAGCATTAAAACCCATAAATTGTATCAAAATTTTATGATAATACTGACGAAAACGATTATTTGCTTATTAATTTACAAAATTGTGAAAGTAAAACTACCTATAATTATCAAACAAACCAATAGTAACATTTGAAATGTTTCATTGCTTAGGTGCCCGTTTTTTATGCAAATGAGTTTATATATTTTTTATCCTGGCACTGCAAATTGACCACACTGCACCGGATGGTAAGCGCAGTGCCGTCCAATTAGAGTAGCGAGAGACAATCTATCCCCCGCTACTCAACACAATCATACCTTATTTTTCCGCGGGGAAAATCCTTCTTACGGATACCTTCTGGTCCTCGGTGGAGGAGAGATGGTTATGCCGGACTCACCGACCTTCCGACCCAGTTCGCCCGAAGGACTACTAGATCGGGACCCTAACCAATTTTCCTACGCCGGTGTACCGACTAAAAGCCCCGCAGTAGCCTTCTGCAGCACATGTGGGACGATCCCGGGGATCCTGACTGTACTCTGGATTGCTGCCGGAACCATCCCTGTGCCGTGCCTTTACGGCCCGTCTCTTTTTGGGCTAGATGCCCCCCACAATTTACAGTAGCAGCGCGAAACATCGCCGCCACCCACCTCAGGGTCGCACCATGAAGATGTATATGAAGGCCGCACATCCCCCGCTGTGCAGCCGCGACCCCTGTGATCCCTTTTAGTCGCCTCTTACGACAGGCAGGGTATACCGTGGTAGAATTCTTCAGGGCCCCCATTCCACAGGTGGGAATACAATCATACCTACGTCCGTTATCGACTTTGATAACACTCAACCAATTTCAATGAAATTTTTTATATGTGTGGGGTTGTGTCCAACTTAAAAGATAAGATAGTTTTAGATCCGATAGGTGGCGCTGTTGTCGAGATCTGGATTTCTATTTTTTTTTTTAAAAAAAAAAACAGTCCTCAGAGAAGCCGGTTTATAGCTGGACAACGTCTGTCCGGGACCACTATAGTGACTATATAAAAATACAGTTACGTTAAATATGGCTTCTTACGATAATTTATGTGTCAATAAAATTCTTATAAGTGTTCTTTGTATTAGCAATCATCGATTAAACACAAACTACACTGAAAACGAATGTACGCACACTGATTATAAACCGAGCTTCACATCCGCTGGTTTCGTATACACTGCCCCGCGAGAGTTGAGGCTTTCCTTTTTATAAAAAATCTTCCCCACCGAGTCCACAACCTACACATTTGTGTCTAAATTATCAATTATTATTCGTTTAATTAGACAAATTATTTTTAAACCGACCAAAAAATTATAATTGTCCAGTGATTTGTTATTGTTTGTTGCTTTACCCTCATTACTGCGTTGTTTACTGTAGCTTGTCAAGGTGACTTTTACGTTTTATGAGTGCTGACTAAATTACGAACCATGTATTTATAGAAGCCCACTTTTTTTTCTTTATGTAAATAGAAAATAACAGCGTAGCCATTAAAGCGTGATTTTAGTTATTGAAAACTATAATTTTGTTCTTTTTTTTAGGCTCAAAGCAACTTTTTAGTGCTTCGATAGGCAGACGAGCAGACGGTCCACCTGATAGTAAGTAGTCACCGCCGCCCAAAGACTTCTGCAATGCTAGGGCACAGCAAACCCGCTGCCTACCGTTTACTTATCATTAAATAAAAAAAGATTCTGTTACATACATACATACATACATAGATGCAGGTGGAACTATATTAATCGTTGATATGATTCTTTTTTATTCTGGCATGTCAAAGTGACCACACTGCACCTGATGGTAAACGCAGTGCCGTCCAGTAAGAGTATCATGTAGCGAGAGACAATCTATCCCTCGCTTCTCAATACAATCATGCCAGCCTGCTATAAAGCTGTGAAATGTGAAACTAATAAGAAGCATATAAAATGCCTATTTTCCAATACTTATTCCAATCAATTTTTTTTTTTATTGTGGCTCGGCAAAGTGACTACACTGCACCTGATGGTAAGTGCAGTGCCGTCCAGTTATAGTATCAAGTAGCGAGTGATAATCCATCCCTCGCTACTCAATACAATCATGCCGGCCTGCTGTGTAGCTTCTTCACACTACGCCTAAAGGACCCAGGATCATAGGATGGAGGGAACACGGTAGCTGGCAAACTGTTCCACAGCTTGATGGTGCGGCAAAAGTACGAGTTTGCGAACCTCTTAGTTCGGGCCGGGGTAGTAGACACCACAAAGCTGTGGCTCCGCAATCCAGTACGCGTGGTTCTGGTATGGAAGGGAGAGGATGGGATAAGATCAAACAATTCTTCAGAGCATTCGCCATGATACAGACGGTAGAACACGCTAAGCGAGGAAATATCCCTACGCAGCTGTAGCGGCTCCAGGCTGTTACTCACGTCTGCATCATTCACAATGCGGATGGCCCGCCGCTGCAACCCGTCCAAGGCATCGAGGAGGTATTTTGCGGAACCGTCCCAGAGGTGCGAGCAGTATTCCATTCCCGGTCGCACCTGTGCTTTATATAAGCGGTAGAGCTGACCGGGCGTGAAAAACCGCCGCACCCTGTTCAGGATTCCGATCCTGCGGGAAGTGGCGGATATTACGCCCTCGATGTGACTCCTTGGATTAAGATCGCAGCGGATATCCATACCTAGGACACTAAGGTCATTCCGCATTGCGAGTGGAACACCCTGAAGAACGGGGATTGGAGAAAACGGAGACTTCTTGCACGAGAACGCGCACACCTGGGTTTTCTTGGCATTAAACTCAACCCGATTCCTGGTACCCCATGATGATATGAGATCCAAGGCCTGGTTGAGCTCCATGACAAGATCCTCGCGTCTCCTCTCAGTATCCGCCCGGCAACCAGGAGGCTTGCTGCAATAACGCCCATGAACCGTGCTGTCGTCTGCATAGCAATGAATGTTGCCAAGCGACAACATATCATTAATATGCAGAAGAAACAAGGTGGGCGAAATCACAGAACCTTGTGGTACTCCGGCATTTACTGACATGAGCTGCGAAGCGTGTCCATCAACGAGGACACGCATTCTACGCTCATGCAGAAAGCCGGAAATCCACTTGCACAGGTTGTCGGGCAGACCGTATGCCGGGAGCTTGGAGAGAAGGCCACGATGCCAGACCCTATCAAACGCCTTGGCTATGTCGAGACTCACAGCCAGAGCCTCGCCATGCCTGTCAATCGCCTCGCCCCAGTGATGCAATACAAACGCTAGAAAATCACCCGTTGATCGGTTATGGCGGAAACCATATTGTCTGTCACTGATCAACGAGTGATCCTCCAGGTAACGAACTAATTGGCTGTTAATTAGTCGCTCCATGACTTTACAGATCACTGAGGTGATGGCGATTGGGCGGTAATTGTTAGGGTCTGACCGATCACCCTTTTTGGGCATCGGCTGCACATTGGCCTCCCTCCACGATTCAGGCACAACACCTGAGAGGTAGGACGATCGGTATAGGCGCGTCAGTGCAGGAGACAACTCCGCTGCACACTTTTTGAGAACAAGCGCTGGGATACCATCCGGACCACTGGCCTTCCGGACGTCGAGAGACTGCAGCTCACGCCGCACATCACAATGCCTGATACGGATATCAGGCATTGTGTGACCGCAACCGGGCAGCGTAGGTGGTAAAGGAGCATTGCAGTCCTCGAGTCTCAAATTAGCCGCGAAGAGGTTTGCCAGTAAATCGGCCTTCTCTTGCGAGCTATGGGCCAGTGTTCCATTACTATATCTCAGCGGTGGCAGCGAAGGGCGACAGAAATTAGATTAGACCGCCTTAGCCAAGCTCCAATAAGCACGATTGCTTGTCGGGTGATCGGCCAAAGCACATCCAATCTTGGAGACGCGCTGGGCATCCGCTCTAACATACTCCCTCTTGCAAGCCTTGGCAGCACGGTTGTAGGCTGCTTTGAGGGACTTGAGATTGGGAACCTTCTTAGCGCGACCCCTGATCCAAGCGCGATACGCCGTCTGTTTTTTACCAACAGGATCGGCGCATGCACGATTGAACCAGGAGCGTCCTCGGCCGTTGCCCGCGATCTCAGAGGAAGGAATGTAATATTCCATTCCTAGCCTGATCTCGCAGGCAACGGCGTCGGCACTCGCAGAAGAATCCTTTCCCTCAAAGCAGCGCTGCTGCCAAGGGATGGATGCGAAATAATCCCGCATACCATCCCAATCTGCCGACGAGTAGTGCCAGACCCTGCGCTTGACCTTCACGGGACGTGAAGGCAAAGCGCGAGGTACTGACATCCCAACCAGACAGTGATCGGAGGTCCCCAGAGGAGCACCAACCGACACCGTATACCCGGTCGGGTGACTCGTCCAGCAGAGAGGGCGCATGACTCGCCACATCTGGGATCCTGGTAGGCTGGTTCACCAGCTGTGTCAAGCCATGAGTCAAGGCGAATGCATGAGCAGTTCTGCCAGCATGGTCAGTTCTGGAGGAGCCCAACCACAACTCATGGTGTGCGTTGAAGTCCCCCAGAACTACCAATTCCGCTGTTGGGAACTGCTCCTGCGCGTCGTCTGTCGCTTGGCTAATGTAATCAAATAGCCGAGTTGTCTCAACGTCCCCGTCGTGTGACCTGTAAAGGCACACGTAAACCCGACTCTGAGAGCCGAGGTCGACGTGTACCCACAGGGTGGAGAAGAAGGGGTCGTCCATGCAGCGCAGACGGCGACAGCAGACGTCCGACCGAACATACAGGCATACCCCGGCCCTCGGCCTGAAGCTTTCTTCAAGTGAGTATCCGGGGTAAAGCAAGTATGTGGTATCGGTCGGACTACAAATCTGCGTCTCCGTCAGGAAGAGAAGAGCAGGCCGGGCGTCTCAAGATGGTGGTGGACGGCATTAAGGTTCGAATGGAGTCCGCGGATGTTAGCGAACTTCATTGTGAAAGCGGTGGTGGGGTTACGCACCGCTGTAGGTCCTGTTCTCTTTATAGGCACTGTCATGGAGTTATGGGGGGAGGAGGTGAAGAAGCGGTCGAGGGTCTAGTGTCAGAGTAATCAGAAGGCCGCAACAAGCGCCGGTCCACTAAAAGAGCCAAGAGGAGGTGAGTTGATCCGCCGGACGGAAGGGCCCCCGTACCCTCCCGGGATAGGCCGCCGGGACCCCACATCCGGTCACCAACCGGCACGACGGACCCACCCAAGATTATGCGCGGCATGGTGGGGCAGCCTCTCGTGGTGGTTAGCCACGATTGGGCCCCTGTACTGTACCGCGGGCGGCCAGCGGTACAACCGTTTCTACAGGTCTCCCTGGCCGACGGCTCAACTCGCCTCCAACCGACTGTGAACCGGCTAATACCGGCACGGCCAAACATCGTACCCCAACTCTAGCCCCCCGACGATAACCGGAAATACACTGGCTGATCCCGGAACGCGACACACTTGCGTGTGCCACTATGGCGGGTTTTTCGCCGTGTGTACGGTGGTCGCTATCCGGGCGGATACGAATATCCTACCACCAGCAAATTAACGATATTCTCCTAAAAGGGCAAATCAGGAGTACCTCCAATCACCGAAAATGTATGAATGTGGAAGAGGCGAAAGAAGTGTGTCAGGATCATAGCTTGTGGCAGTCAATAGTCTCTGCCTACCCCCATGGGATACGGGCGTGAGTGCATATGTATGTAGTTTTTTTATACTAGCACGGCAAAGTGACCACACTGCACCTGATGGTAAGCGCAGTGCGGTCCAATTAGAGTATCGAGTAGCGATAGACGATCTGTCCCGCGCTACTCAACACACTCATGCCGGCTTGCTTCTTCACACTACGCCATGGGTAAGAAAATGAAGAAGCGGTCGAGGGTCTAGTGTGAGAGTACTCCGAAAGCCGCAAAACGGCCAAACATCGTACCCCAACTCTAGACCCCCGACAGAAACCGGATGTACACTGGCTAATCCCTGAACGCGAGACACTTGCGTGTGCCACTATGGCGGGTTTTCCACCCTGTGCACGGTGGTCGCTATCCGGGCGGATATGCACATCCTACCACCAGCAAATTTAATGCCTTGTAAATCGGACTACAACAAAATAAAAATGTAATATCAACTATATGGAGGTTTTGAACATTGCACTATACTTTCGTGACGACATACAACTCAGTCTCCCCCGTGACCATGAAGGCTGTAAAGCCTTCGTAACGTCGGGTTAAAAAAGTAAAATAAACAGCGATATAATCTTTAAAAATCGTTTCATTGTATAATATTCGCGTAAATATAAGAAACCAGTGTGTAAATGCCTTGTTTTTTTTTAAGTGTGTGTGTATCGAATTCTGGAATCTTTATGGTCCGAATATGTGCACCACATCTTCATGGGAGATTTTAACACTAATCTAATTTAATTCTGTTCGGATTCTGAATTCCCACACAAACTTTGATTTCGTCTTGTACTCCTTTAAGGGTTGATTAAAAAAATGAAGTACTCTATAACCGTCCTCGGGGTTAAAGGAATCCTCATACTAAATTTCATAAAAATCGGTTTAGTTGTTTAGGCGTGAAAATGTAACAGGAAGACAGGGTAGCTTTCTCATTTGTAATTATAAACTGTACTAGCTGTTAATATAGCAATGATAGCCTAGTTGGTTGCCCGTTGCGATACGAACTGTCAAGACGAAAGTCGTAGGTTCGAAACCCAAGTGGCATACACCTCTGACTTTTCTAAAGTTATGTGTGTATTAAAAGGTTAATTATCGCTTGCTTTAACGGTGAAGGAAAACAAACAACCTTTTTTTTCGGGGGTAGGTGTCAAAAAAGTGAAGACATCTTTTTTAATCAGCTGTGATTTAATATTAAAATTAAATTGAAATATCATCAATTCTACATTTATTTTGGATTCAGTTGATTGCTATACAGTGTAGAAATACAGTACTTACATATTCAAGACCTTATGTAAGATAATTAGCCTAAAACACCACCTGCCAGCTAAGCACCTGCACAGTTTTTTTTTTATTTAAAACTAATATAGTTAATTAATTTCACCAATCACTATGGCACAATTAGATAACATACTATGCACTCAGAACAAGTTGGAGGAATGCTTCAACCAGAGAATGGCAGAACTCGAAGCAAAGTTGCAGTCTGGCGGTCCAAGCAAGGACACAGTAGCACGGGTTGCAGAAGAGTTCCGGACATTTAGAGAGCTGATGTTTGAGATGCTTGGGTTGCTGAGGAAGCAAATCGCTGACTGTGTCCAAATGGTGGACGGTATTGAGTCTAGACATAGGAGGAAAGCGCTTGTCTTCTTTGGAGTTGCTGAGACTTCCAAAGAAAACTGTACATCTGCCATCCTGGACACAATTAATAACACCATGGGGTTAAAGGATCTGTTGGGAACTAACATCTCTGCATGCCACAGAATTGGTACACCCAATCAGGATCATCATCGGCCCATTCTGGTCTGGTTTTCTCTGGTTGAACATCGCTCAGCGGTGTGGAGGGCCAAATCGAAACTCAAGGGTTCGCCGATTTCTGTAAAAGAGTTCTTGACGAAACCTCGCCAGCTTGTATTTGCAAAGGCCCGGCAACACTTTGGGATGCGTGCAGTGTGGACTCAAGACGGTTTCATTGTAGTTAAAGTCTCGGATGGAACTCGTATCAAGATGACCTCCTTCGACGAGTTGAGCACTTTGGTGATCAAATATCCTAAGGCTACGGACACTTCACCGTCGACATCCAGAAGCGACAACACCTCAGGTTTGAACACCAAGTCGCGTAGGAAGTGAGTGTCGTGGAACGTAATTGTGTTCATAATTGTTTGATTTTGAATCCTCGGAGCAGCTTTTACGTAATACTATACAATTTGTTTTTTTTTTCAATAGTTTACCTTGTTTTTACTTATAGTTTGTCATGTTAAAATTACCTTCTACACAAATATTTTACAAATTTTGCTTGTCAAATGTCATTATGACATTTACGTAGTCTACATTGACGTTTGGGTTTCGTTCCGAAACCGGATTCAAATAGTTTATTTACTGTTTGTATTTTATTTTTTCTTGTTGTTTTATTTTATATTCAAACTATGTTTTTTTTTTCTTTTGTGTAGGTCAGCTGGCGGGTGGTGCAGAGATATTGTAGTCTTGCACCTCAAAGGTTCATTAGGTATTGATATATAATTTATTTTTGTTTCATTCATATTTATTTATATTTATCTATTTTTTTTTTGCTTAATGAATGATAATGATTCATTTCATTCTGCATATGAGTCTGCTACTTCGTCCAGTGATGAAAGTTTTTACTCAGTGGGTGATGGTCTCGGTGACTTGCTACGCCAAACATTTTATCAGCCAACTGCCAAAGACTTCATTGCCTGCCACATTAATGCGCAAAGTTTACCGAGCCACTACATTGATTTATCGGAAACCTTCACTGATGTCAATGTCCATGCCGTCCTGATTTCTGAGAGTTGGCTCAAACCTCATCTTCTTTCAGTACTATACCCACTTCCTGGCTTTGTCTTGATCAGAAATGATCGAGTTGATAGGAGAGGAGGTGGGGTTGCTATTTATCTACGAAGTGATTTTGTACATAAAATTGTTGCCTCATCCTCACCTTCTTCGTCTCCCTCTGCTGAATATCTCTTCCTTGAGGTTTGGGTCAAGGGAGTGAAAGCTTTATTAGGTGTTGTCTACTGTCCCCCAACTCTTGACTACTTCTCCAGTCTGGAAACAGTTCTGGAATCTTTAGGATCTGAATATGCACATCATATCATCATAGGCGATTTTAATACCAATCTTCTTACCCACCAATCCACGCGGTCCCTTAAGCTTCTCGACATCCTTAAGTCCGTTAGCCTCCATGTCCTACCATTGCATGCCACTCACCACAATGCTGATGGTCATGACACTTGGCTTGACCTTATCATCACCTCTGATCCTTCCCTCGTTTCCTGTCACGGTCAATTTCCTGCTCCTGGCTTCTCTCACCATGACCTCATCTACTTGTGTTACGCCCTAAAACCTGCCAAACCCCTTCCCAAGGTACTGCACTTGCGTTGTTTTGGCCATATGGATGTGGACAAGCTTGGTAGGGATGCTGCGAATTTAAATTGGAGTTCGCTTTTAGAGGCCACTTCAGTTGACGATAAAGTCAACATTTTCAACGCCAACGTCATTGCACTTTTTGATGTCCACGCCCCTATCAAAAAAATAAAATTGAAGCGTCCTCCTGCACCGTGGATGACACGTGGTGTTCGGATGGCGATGAGGCGAAGGGACCGAGTTTTTCGTAGATACAAAAAGGACCGCTCAGATGAAAATTGGTGCCTCTTTAAGGCTGCAAGGAATCGGTGTAATCAGATGGTACGTAATGCTAAACGCCGTCATATTCTTAGTAATATCATTTCCTCTTCCCCTGCTAATATATGGAAATTCCTCAGAACTTTAGGAATTGGCAAGGGAAAAAACTTGGACTATCATGGTAAAACTATTGGTTTGGATGATATTAACGCTCATTTCTCCACTGCTAACTTAATTGATCCCCAAACCAAGAGTTGTACCAAAAACCTTATAGTCGGTCTCCCCAGGCCTAACGTCGATCCCCTGCAGTTTTCTCCGGTGCCGCCTGATGAGATCAAGAAAATAATCCTTTCCATCAAGTCCAATGCGACTGGCTACGACAACATTAGCCGTCGTATGATTATTTCCGTCCTGGATTATCTTCTTCCCGCTATTTCCCATATCATTAATGTCTCCCTCTGCACTGGGGTTTTCCCGTCTTTATGGCGGAAAGCCTTTATTATCCCTCTTCCCAAAATTCCGAACCCCTCACTCCCGACGCATTTTCGTCCCATATCTATTCTTCCTTTCCTTTCCAAGGTGCTGGAGGCCTGTGCACACAAGCAGTTGACTGGGTTCGTGCACATGAATAAACTGCTGTGTCCTCTGCAGTCTGGCTTTAGGCCCGGCCACAGCACCGTTTCCGCTCTCCTCAAAGTGACTGACGATATTAGGGCGGGCATGGAGGATACCAAAGTCACCGTGTTGGCTTTGGTTGATTTCTCTAATGCCTTCAATACCGTCAGTCATGACATCCTGTTATCAATCCTCTCCCATTATTTGATCTCTCCGGCGGCACTGGAATGGTTCTCCTCTTATCTTCAGGGGCACCAGCAGTCGGTGCGCCTTGGTGATTCTTCATCAAACTGGTGCGATATTGACTCTGGAGTCCCTCAAGGCGGCATACTTTCTCCATTGCTATTTTCTATCTTTATTAACCTCATAACTCAAAACCTTCAGTGTGCGTACCATTTGTATGCCGATGACTTGCAGATATATTCTCAGTCTGGGGTCGATTGTGTGGCCGCAGCTGTGGACAGGGTGAACAGAGACCTACAACATATAAAAAGTTGGTCCGACAGTTTCGGTTTATCTGTGAACCCTGCGAAATGTCAGGCCCTAATCTTAGGTAGCTCAAGAATTATAAGCAGACTGGATTCTACGATCATACCCGCTGTTGTATTCGATGGCTCTGTCATTCCTTTGTGTCAGAGTGTTAAGGATCTTGGGCTGCACATCGACTCCACCCTGAGCTGGCGGTCCCAAGTAAACTCTGTTAGTCAGAGAGTCACCGGTATCCTTCGTTCTCTTTACCGCCTGAAGAATTTTCTTCCCGTTAAAACTAAGACAATGCTCGTGCAAGCCTTAATCCTTCCGATAATCGACTATGGTGATGTGTGCTATTACGATCTGAATGCAGACCTACTCAACAAACTTGACCGTCTTCTAAATAACTGCATTCGATTCATTTTTAATCTTCGTAAATATGATCACGTTTCTTCCTATCGTTCGCAATTAAAATGGTTACCCATTCGCCAGCGCCGATCTATGCGGGCACTTACTACTCTCTTCTCATTTCTTACTTCTCCTACACCTCCCTCTTATTTATCTTCACACTTTCAATACCTTTGCGACAGCCACAGTAGGAATCTTCGCTCATCTAGCAATCTTCTTCTAAAGTGTCCCCCTCACAGCTCCGACTTCGTTCACTCTTCTTTCGCTATCCAATCAATACTTCTCTGGAATTCACTCCCTCTCGAAATCAGGTCGTGCACCAGCCGATCGGCTTTCAAGCTGAGAGTTCGTCAATTATTGCTGAATGAAGTGGCAGAATCACCACATCATTAATTTATGATATATATTGATATGTATATTTTGTATATATTTATATGTGTTTATATAAGTATATGTAATAGAATGTATTACATATTTATGTTTTATATATATATTATGTATTGTATTTTACGCTTAATAATATTTTTATTTTTTCACCTTCTTCCTGTTTATTTTTATGCACCTACCTTGTTCATCTCTGCATCACCCTAAGGTTGACTGGGAGAGAATGCCTTTGGCATTAAGTCCGCCTATATACATTGTATATGAAGTGTATAAATAAAAAAAAAATCGTGAGGAAACCTGCATATCTGAGAGTTTTTCGAAGGTATGAGAAGTCTGCCAACCCGCATTAGGCCAGCGTGGTGGACTAAGGCCTAACCCCTCTCATTAGTAGAGGAGGCCCGTGCCCAGCAGTGGGACAATGTTTAATACAGGGCTAGTATTATTATTATTATTATTTACTAGCTGTTGCTCGCGGCTCCGCCCGCGTGGAGTTTATTTTCGGGAGCAGAAGTATACAATCCAAGGAGTTGTCTTCCGCACTGAGGCACCTGTAGCGATTGTCCAGCCTCTCAGGTGCTGTGCCTGAATCTTGAGATTGCATCTAAAGAATACTCATACATAAGTTTAACCTCAATTTGCCCCTTTTAGGGATGATTTTTCAAAAACTTTGAAACCCGTATTTCTTTATTTCCTACCAAAAGCCAAAATATGAATTTCCAGATCCCTAAGTCGAGGAGTTGTATTAATTCCCATACAAATTTTGAACTCCTATTTTACCCCTTTCAAGGTTGTTTTTTGAGAAAAAAGATGGCCTATGTCCTTCTCCAGGATATAATCTATTTCCTTGCCAAATTTCATCACAATCTGTTCAGCCGTTTAGACGTGAAAAGGTAACAAACAAACAAACAGAGTTACTTTCGCATTTACAGTATTAGTATGGATGAATATCCACAGTACGACAACTAGTTTTTATTATTTTTATTATTTATATTTCATATTATTAATATGAATAACACTAGCCCTGCACTAACCCTTCTTATTAGTAGAGATTTTATTAATCAATGTTTTATTCATTACAATGAACATTATAAAAATATAATACTTACCAATACTAAACACACTTTTTTGTAAACATTAATAATAGATATTCACTTTTTTAAATTCCAGTCCTCAACCTTTGCATATGCATCACAGTATACCATTTATTTAATACTTATTCGACTCCACGCAGATATTATTTAAATAATTTCATTGCGTTACACCTTACCTGGTAAACATGCGCGAACCGAATGATGTAGCTAGCATATTCATATTAATGGTAAACGATCATACCATGTTTTTTTTACTTCTAAATAACCAGTTTGAATTAAATATAAATAATAAAATTGAATGCAGTCGAAGTTGCTCAGGCTTTTCATAATTTTTTTGCGAATATACCTATAACGACTACTTGCTCTTTAAATTCTTCACCTAGTCGTGCTGTATCTTTGTTTCGTGAGAGCGTGTCACAGTGTAAATTATTATTTAAATTTGATCGTGTAACAGCAACTAAGGCAATAATTATTGTAAAAACTCTCAATCCAAAAAACACGGGTGATTTGTGGGACATAATAATAGATATAGTAGCTCCTTACTTTGCTGTAATTTTTAATAAGTGTATAGATACGGGCATATTTCCAGATTTAATGAAATATAGCAAAATAATACCCTTACATAAATCTGGCTCTAAAGAAGACCCAGGTAACTTCCGAGCAATCTCAATATTACCAGCCTTCAGCAAGATTTTTGAGAAACTTATACTGAAGCAGCTGATTAACCACTTTAAGGTTAACGGCCTCCTGCATGATAATCAGTATGGTTTCACAAAGAGTCGCTTAACAACTGACGCGGGAGTTGCACTTATTAAACACATATTTGATGCGTGGGAGAGATCGCAGAACGCCGTAGGGGTCTTTTGTGATCTCTCGAAGGCATTTGATTGTGTGCACCATGACACGCTCTTACGGAAACTTCGTCATTACGGTATACACAACACTGCTCTTGACGTTGTTTCTTCTTACCTACGATAAAGAGTTCAGTGCGAGGATGTGAATGGAGTGAAGTCCAGGGATCTTCCTGTACTACTGGGAGTACCACTAGGTTCTATTCTGGGCCCGTTCTTATTTCTAGTGTACATTAATGATTTACCTTTTCATTTAAAAAACATGTGCAATACAGTGCTATTCGCTGATGACACTTCACTCGTTTTTAGAGTGGATAGGAATAGAGATAATTTTGACGAAATTAATAGTACACTTTCACAAGTAACTCAGTGGTTTACGGCAAATAATCTTGTACTTAATGCCAAGAAAACGAAATGTGTTAAATTCATAATGCCAAATGTAACAAATCTAGGACCTAATCTGATAATGAACAATGAGGTTCTAGAAACTGTTGATTCTACCGTGTTCTTAGGTATTACATTAGATAAAAATCTCAAATGGGGTAAGCATATATCATGCCTACCTGGGAAACTCAGCTGCGCAGTGTATGCCATTAGAAAGGTTAGACAGTTGACTGATGTAGAGACTGTTCGTCTTGTTTACTTTAGTTACTTTCACAGTCTTATGTCTTATAGTATTTTGTTGTCGGGCAAGGCTGCTGATAATGAGAGCATTTTTATTCTACAAAAACGAGCAGTTCGTTCGATTTATCAGTTAGGAACGACCGTATCCTTAAGAGAGATCCTTAAAGAGATAGGTATTTTAACAGTTGCGTCCCAATATATCTATGCAAATGTAACATACATTAAGAAGAATATATGTATGTTTAAAAAAAAGTGATGTACATAATTTAAATACTACATATAAGCATAAACTGCGTACCCCGTATTTTCGGTTGCAAAAAGTACATGCTTCTTTTGTGGGGCTTATTATTGCCCTTCGACCAATTCAAAGTCGAAGTTAAAAACTTTCTATCAAAAAGGGCTTATTACAATATAATGGAATATTTAAATGATAAAAAACAGTGATCGCTTAGCTAAACACATAACTCAATAATTGACATTGATTTATTGAATGTTTGTTTCGATCTGGATTGATGGGTCCGAGGGTTGTTCTTTAGTGCATATGTCCACCTACGTCTAACGTAGGACTTTGCAATGGTAAAAAATATATAAAATGACGCATTATTACAATCTGTTGAATCTAAATAAATAAATAATGTTTTTCCCTTTTCTTAAAGTTAGTCTGAACTTCATTATTAAAATCTAGGGACCTTGCCACAAATTAAAAGATCAACAGTGATTTAGAAAAATATTTATTTAACACAACTATAATCACGCTTTTAACAAAAATCGTTTGATTCCTCTCAAATACACGGGTATATATTGACGCCAGTTAATTAGGGCTGGGTCACAGGGGAACGTCCGTCGATCCTGAGGGTTCAGGGAGGAGTACAGGCCGCGTACACCCTCACTCCTCATCTCCCAGGAGCGTGCCGTGAAGAATTTAAGCACGTTGCGAACATCCTGTACTTGGGATTGCATTTTCATGTATCTGAAACAATTTTAAAAGTTATACTTCTTTAGGCGCGTTATGAAAAAATGATGAGAGTGAAATTTTAAGATGCGCGCGCATACCGTGACACAAAAGTAACACTCTGAAGCTGCCCGCTAAAATTAAAATTGTGCTTATAAACTTTTTCAAGTGCTCCAATATAATTGAGGTTAACTATCCGTATGTATTATTTATTGATATAAATTAAAATATAATTAATATTAATTATTAATATCTGCATGCAATATAAAACTATTTTATAATGATGCCAAAGAAGTATAACTTCTCAAGCGCGTACATAAGTACACGCACCCATTTTTTTTAATTCCTTGATCGGCAGACGAGCAGACGGGCCACCTGATGGTAAGTAGTCACCGTCGCCCATACACTTCTGCAATGCCAGGGCACAGCAAAGCCGCTGCCTACCGTATTCGAAAGAAATAAAATAAACTTTATTTGATCAACACTTTAGATGACAAACACAAACACATGAAAGAAGAATTACAAAAAAAGTTTTTTTTTTAAGCGAAATAGGCTTGCGTTTGACCACTATCTTGCCTGATGGAAAGTGATGATGTGGTCTACGGTGGAGCACGCTTGCCTAGAAGATACCTATTCACTCTTGACTTGAAGATACCCAGGTCATAATTTTCGGGAAATATAGACTCCGGCAAAGAGTTCCACTCTCTAGCGGTGTGCATGATAAATGTACTAGCAAAACGCTTCGTGCGCACTGGTGGAATATCAACCATGTATCGATGACGCTTCGCCGAGTCTCTTGTCGTCCGATGATGGAAAGGGGTTGGGGGAATTAAATTGTGTAATTCCAAGGCACACTCGCCGAAATGTATCCGGTAAAATACCAATAAACTAGCAACTTTACGTTTGTGTTCAAGGCTTTGCAGCCTTGCCTCGACTATGGAATCGTTGCCTTTGATTAAAAAAATATAGACCATAAGTATACACACTACTCGTCAATTTGGAACAGCTGTGTCTAAAGTATGACCAAAAAGGCCATAGGCTCAGCATTTAAATTGTAAAACCCGCCATAGTGGCACACGCTAGTGTGTCGCGTTCCGGGATCGGCCACTGTAGATCCGTTTTTTGTCGGGGGTCTAGAGTTGGGGTACGATGTTTGGCCGTTTTGCGGCCTTCTGAGTACTTTGACACTAGACCCTCGACCGCCTCTTCGCCTTCTTGCCCATAGCGTAGTGTGAAAAAGCAGGCCAGCATGATTGTGATGAGTAGCGGGGGATAGATTGCCTTTCGCTACACTAATTGGACGGCAGTGCGCTTACCATCAGGGCAATGCCGTGGCAGGAAAAAAATTGGCATGTAGTAAAATACTGCCTGGCGCTGATATTCTGCCTGTCTTTATTTAGGTATTAGTGTTTTTTAACCAAAACTGGAATAATATAAATAATGTTGTTTAAATAATGTATTTATACCGAGTGTTGCCAAACGAAGGTACTAATGAAAACACCATGTATAGTGTCGGTGATTAGAAGCTTATTAATAAGATCAATAAGTATCAATAAATATACTTAGGCACTGCAAAAATAGTTCGTTAGCGTTTGTCACTATCTGGCTTCAAAACGAATGATTTCATAAAAAAATTAATTACTCAGATAAGATGAGGTTTACGGGATATGTTACTAATCACAAACTCTATACATGGTGCTTTCATTATTACCCCCCTTTTGCAGTACGCTGTAATTACATATTTATTTATTTATTGAATAGCCTGATATCGAATTTATTGAATAATATAAGTCCGCCTATATACATTGTATAAATAAAATAAATAGCACTTATATATATTTGTGAATTGTATGTTAATTGTGGTATGTGGCCGTTGCGAACTGTTACAAAAAAATCAATTTTCTTTATTTCTTTTCTTTCACTTACACTCTTCACTGTGGTATTTGTGACATTACATTTGATTATATTATTCTAGTTTATAGTTAGTATAGATTTGGGTATCGCATCCGACCAAAAGTCATTACATGGCCCTTGTTCAGATTTAGTTCCATCCCATTATCTCGGCTCCAATTGAGCACGGCATCTATATTCTCTTGTAGTTTCAAATAATCTGCTTCACATCTAATTTCCCTATATATTTTTAGATCGTCTGCATATAGGAGGCATTTGGAGTGTGTAAGCACAAAGGCAAGTCGTTGACCATTATTATAAAAAGTAAAGGACCGAGTATTGAGCCCTGACTGACTCCGGAGCGAGTCTGATAAGAGTTTGACTCTTAACACATACACTCACGCCTGTAATCCCCGAAGGGGTAGGCAGAGGTGTAACGAGTACACCCACTTTTCGCCGAATTTCGGTCCCATAATGTGATAGGGGGCGAGCCTATCGCCATACCGGGTACAAATTCCAGACTCCCGGCTAATACTGACGAATTTCTAGATAGAAAAACCCAATATCACTTTACCCGACCCGGGGATCGAACCCGAGACCTCAGCACAGCAGTCGTAACACATGCGCAATTACAACTGCGCCACTGAGGCAGTCCTTTGACTCTTAAATACTGTATAAAATTAATGCATCGCGCTTATTTCCATCACATGATGTGATAGGTAACGAGAATTAGTATTCGTCACAAATTCAACCGAACAAGTCATGGGCGAGTTTTTATTAAACATACCAATTTACAACTGTGACTTTCCGTCTTGAATGCGTACCCTTGACTTGAGTCTTGACCTTTTCTCAGAGTAAATACATTGTAAAATGTAAAGACAGGTTCGTTGCATTAGCCTCGCGCCAGGCAGCTAGGTTTAGCCGAAGGACAATGAACTATTTGCTGACTTTTTTGCTGTGACATTGCGGTTTTTCTAACATTTATTTGTGGAAACTTTACTGGTATAAGTTTGACCATATTAATGTTATTTGCATAATTGTACCGTCTGTTTAAGTATTAAAATAAAATATATAATATAAAACTTTGAGAATCTTGACACTGCGATCTAATTTTGTTGTGGCGCCATCTGTTATCGTATTTCGGAACTTGTGTCCCATGTATGGTGTTAATAAACTAATGAGAGTAGTAAGAGTTGTTATTTATTATGTTACCTCGGTTTCTTGCCTCTGATAATCCTCCAAGAATCAGCAACACACGCCGGTATAGTTTGCAGTATAAAGGTGGCAATGAATTCAACTTTTTCATTAGTGGTAAAAAATAATGTAGGATATGGAATATCATCTGAAACATAGTCAAGTTTGAATATTTTTATTTCAGCTATTTTAAAGCTTATGTTAGCTGCTGAACGAAAAATAAACCAATGTTCTGAAATTAAAGGTATTGCCAAGAAATTATCACCCGCATAGACTTTAGAAAGCGCCATCTATTGTCGTACAAGAGTTCGTTATTATTTTGTAAATTGATATTATTTTGAATTAATAAATATTTAGATTTACTTATTTCTACTTTATTAAATTACGTAACTGACTACTATCGATGCAAAGTATTAAGTTATAATTGATAACAATATCAAAGGTTTGGAAGTCTGCCAACCTGCATTAGGCTAGCGTAGGGTTACAAACCCCGGAATTCAAATACTAGGATTTGAAGTTAGAAAAACCAGGACAATTCAGTTTAAAAACAGGACGCATCTTTGTTTTAAAATAGCGTAAACACTTGAGAGCCAAGACGCCGCCCCTAAAGTGTGGATTGCAAAAGTGGTGTGCGAATTTTAAAATACAGGACCTTATCAGGGAGCTTTCAAAACCCAGGACACTGCTTAAAACCAGGTGACATGTCCTGACATGTCCTGGGAAAGTAGGACGATTGGCAACTCTAGCCTAGCGTAGCAGGAGAAAAGTGTAGTAGAGAAGGCCGTGCCAAGCAGTTTGACAATGTTTAATACAGGTCTGGTATTGTACCTATATTATTTTAGTCCTACATACACTATGTTTTACTTTTATGGTTATAAAATAAATAGTCGTTATATTTTAAAATATACATATACATTCACGCCTGTAATCCCCGAAGGAATAGGCATAGGCGTACCGAGTACACGCACTTTTCGCCGAATTTATTACGGTCCCATAATGTGATAGGGTTCGAGTCTATCGCAAACCGGGGGCAACTCTAGACTCCGGGCTGATACTGAGTATTTCTAAATAGAAAAACCCAATATCACTTTACCCGACCCAGGGATCGAACCCGATACCTCAGCACAACAGTCGTAACGGCAATAAGAGGGCAACAGTCACCGTATATATTAACGTAATAACAAAAATACTTACTGTAGCGGCTCTTAGAGCAGTAATCAGTGATGTACTGATAGACTTCTCCAAAACTAATAGGATTACAAGAACTGGAGCAGCAGTTGTATACCGTTATATTTTCTGAACTGGAAAAAAATAACTTTTATGACTTCCTTTTTTTGTTCTGGCGTGGCATGGTGACATAACTGCACCTGATGGTAAGCGCAGTGCGGTCCAGACAGAGTATCAAGTAGCGAGAGACAGTCTATTACTCGCAACTTAACACAATTATGCCGGCCTGCTGTTTAGCTTACGCCTAAAGGACCCAGGATCATAGAAAGGTGTTCCCTACACGGTATATAAATTAACAATGAATACACACACAACTTTAGAAAAGGGGTGTATGCCATTTCAACTGACTAGACTTTCGTCTTGACATACCACTACCAACTAGGCTATCGCTGCTATTTAGGCCGCTCCTAGATTTTTTTTTCGCAAACAAGCGCTTTCCTAGTAAACAACCGTAAACAAAATTATTATTTATTTACGTAATCAACTGTTCACTTAGCTTGAATGTAAAATAAACAAGCGAACCCTCAAGGTGGAGTAATTATTATTGTAATAATATTCTTATCGGTTAAAATCTATTCCTCAACAAGGACAGGTAAACCTTGCCATTGTTCTCCTATTTTCATCATAAGCTTTATAATAACATGTTTTTAATCCCGACGTTTTGAAAGATAAACATAATTAAATAATAAAAAGTGAAATTAAACCAACCAATATACGCAACATGCAGATTTGCAGAATTTAAATTAAGAGCATCGTTGGGAAAACGATTTTTTTATTACAAATAATTTGAAATAAATATTACTTACTTTATTACGAAATCTGGGGGAGTATCTAAGATATAACTAAATAATCATTTACCTATCACACCTCGCAGCAGCAACTATCATGAAATTAGAAACGTAGTCAACTGGTATCAGGTCGAGACTATTCTCTTTTTTACCAAGCAGCACCCGGTTGAAACCTTTAGCTGTGGAGACCAGTAAACCTGAAGCTCCCATCCAGGTGTCCACCCAGCCTTCCACCGGCTCCGTCGTAGCTGCTGAAACTGGAATAAAATATTTCGACGAATTTATGACAGAACCTGATGAAAACTAGGTATGTTATGTGCATAGGATTATCAATAAAAGCAAAAGCATTGGTTCATAGACACCAGATTGGCCTAGACCTACACGGAGACTCGAAGCGCAGTCAAGGCATGGCAGGACAGGCCTGAGGCTAGTAAGATTTCCAGGAGCCCAAACCCCAGAACGATTCCAAATTTTCAATCCCGATTCCTTTCATTTAAGTCTGGCATGTGTAGATTACTTACCACCATAAGGGTCATGTACAACTATAGTTTTCGTATTTTCTACAATATTACAGTAAGGCAACTTAATTAACATACATTGAGCTGTTCTAATCTAATATTATCCAATTTAAATTGTATATCCAAATATTATTAACCAGTGTTCGAAGAGAGCAACGCTGGAGTTTCTTGCCCGTTCTTTTCTAGCGAAGCTGTATTACGAACTTGGTGGTAGAGTAAATCAGATTGACTGAATCAAAATAATGCATAACATTTCATGGATTAAAAATATTTTGATTTGATCAGGTGATACAGTTGCGTGTTTGTCAACCTCTGCAATATAACTGATGACTTACCAATAGAAGGCCTGATGATGATTGCAGGTACATTCAAATCATGTTCAGCGACGAGGGTTTCTGCAAGCGCTTTGGTAAATGTGTATGTGTTAGGACGACCATCTAAAACATAACATCAGAACTATTCTAGATACCTATAAATCCCATCGATCTATTATGTTACTAGATTCTCATATTTTGTGCTAGCCATCATAACCCAAATGGGTGAATAGCTAGCTGGGCAACGAAATACCAGATTCTTCCCCGCACCAAGACAAATTTAGAGCAATCCACTAATATTTCATAGGATCTAGGTGTTAATGGTCTGTAAGTCAGTTAATATTATACATACTCAAAACGTTTTTAATTTTTTGTTCATTTTGAACTCCGTGTTCTTTAATGATTTCATAGATATCGCTTAATTTTGCGGCTGGAGGATAAACTTTTTCTTCCAGTATCTTTCTATCAGTATACGTATATGCTGTAGATAGGTGAACGTAAGCCTGGAATGAAAAATGAATTTTAATAGAAATTGCAAAATAATCAAAAAGTATTAAAAACCACACTGTAGAAAACGCACTGTCTCCAAAATTAATAAGCCAGTTTGACCGCAGCAGTAACATAGTCTCACAGAAAGCCATTGTGAATTGTCAGTTTGCTTTTTTGGCCTAATATGCAAAGGACCTGATAGTATTTTCGATCCAAATAGTAAAGTAATGTCTGTAAAAACAAAATGACGCTCAAAAGTCGCCAAATTATACCAGCCTAAAGCAAATTGATATAGTAGCTACTTTATCATGTGGACTGTGGTTGCATTGTCGAATGGGATTGCCTGACCTAGGATCTGAGCCCAAACTTTTCAGCTTTTAAACTCTGGAGTCTAGTGACTAGACCAAAGAGGGTAGATAAAATATTTAATTTCACCTGCAAACGGTTCATACGTCGACACAAATCCAGAACTCTACGGGTGCCTTCCAAGTTTGAATCCAAGGATAAATCCAATGTTTCGTCGAATCTGATCGAAGCAGCAACATGGAATACGACGGACACCTAGAAATTAAAAGAAAATTAAACCTTGATGTCCAAAAATTCAGATAATTTCTAGCATATATGCTCGCGGTTTCGAATTCATAAAGGTCAATTTGTTACTAAAAATCACTTTTATCATAATGAAATCCATATAGTACATAGATATAAAAAGCTTCGTCGGTGACTGATTTTTCAAAATCGAATCAGGGTACCGAGCACATCAATTAAAATCTTCTAAACTATTCGAGTAAATGAAATGGTTTGAAATTTGAAACAAAAGTTTGCGTCTCTAGTAGTTATTTCCAAGTTTAATATTTAGACGTTTCAGTGATTAAAATTCGTTTACGATCTTTTATTGTTTACCAGAGCGAGATGGGACGAATTTTTTATGTACTGTATTAAACTGCTTTAAAACTTTTCTATACAAAGGTTGTACCTCTATGATATTTATACAGTATTATGTCTCGCTAAGGTTTTTTTGCGCTTAAAATCAGTGGAAACAATTTGTTCTGTTGATGAATTACAACACAGTAATTCTTTGTATAACTTAATTTTTATCAACCTAGTTTATAATATTTTGTAAAATAAAATCAAGTACCTTGTCTAAAAACTGTTCGTCTTTTCTCTTGATTCCTAAATTATCATTGCAAATATCTCCAGCAACCGGCACTATTTTACTTAAAGTACCAGGTTTCTCATTTTTTATTCGTGTAAATGCCTGAAAATAATCATCTAATTCATAATACCATAGCGAAAAGACTGGTGGCATTTACTGAATTGACTCCCATTACACACAGCTCTGACTTTTTGAAGGTAGTATTTACTTTAACTTGCTCGCTCATAAAGCAAACGTTGTGATAAAATTCGCATAATTCAGAAATCATATAGCTACCGAAGGTTTGGTAGTGTTCACTACGTATATTAGACCAGCTTAGGAAAGAAAGTCCCTATAAGAAGCAGCGATAGCCTAGTTGGTTGTGGTACGGACTGCCAAGACGAAAGTCGTATGTTCGAAACCCAAGTGGCATACACCTCTGACTTTTCTTATGTTATGTGTGTATTAATTGTTAATTATCGCTTTAACGGTGAAGGAAAACATCGTGAGGAAACCTGCATACCTGAGAATTCTTATAAGAATTTCAAAGGTATGTGAAGTCTACCAATCCGCATTAGGCCAGCGTGGTAGACTAAGGCCTAACCCCTCTCATTAGTAGAGGAGGCCCGTGCCCAGCAGTGGGACAATGTTTAATACAGGGCTAGTATTATAAGAAATAAGTTCTACATATCGTAGTCGTAGCACCTTTGTCTACTCTGTGATAGACACAGGAGTTTCATAGCATTGGTGATTGGCAAAAGGAGATGGTGAGATGAGATGGATGGCGATGTGGAAATCTTGGAAATAGCAAAGTTGTTACTTCACATTAGTTGTCTGTAAGAGAGTTTCTGGAACCGGCTATTAATACTGCACACAAAATATCATTTTATATCGGTGAGTTAAGTAAATTTATACATGTTATAGGCATAAGACACTCCACCAGTGACACCAGTCGGAATGTAAACTTACAATCGTGATACATACAAATTATAATGTGATCAACTTGATTATTGCTTATGTATTTGAAACTACATTTGTTAAAAACTTTATTTCCCTAAAGTTAATTTTATAACCGATTTCGTTGATTATTGAATTTAAAAAAGACATTATCACCTGAATTCATATTTCAATGTCGTTTGTATTGACTGTTTTGCCAAGGGTATTTTTTTTTTAACTGGCACGGCAATGTGACCACACTGCACCTGATGGTCAGAGCAATGCCGTCCAATTAGAGTATCGAGTAGCGAGAGACAATCTATTCCTCTCTACTCAACACAATTATTCACACTACGCTATGAGCGAGGGTCCAGTGTCACTGTCCTCAGAAGACCGCCAACGAAACGGCCAAACATGGTACCCCAACTCTAGACCCCCGACAAAAACCGGATGTACACTGACTGATCCCGGAACACGACACACTTGAGTGTGCTACTATGGCAGGTTTTACACCCTGAGTACGGTGGTCGCTATCCGGGTGGAAATGAATATCCTACCACCAGCAAATGATCCTTTATCATTTGACTGGTATTTACTTAGTTTAAATCTTTCAGAGTACTTTACCTATTTCAAAAAATACTAAATTTTGAAATTAATTATGTGTCGTGATTTCCAAATTATATTTGGGATACATTGTATTCACCATCAGAGTAGTCGTGAGGTCGAGTTTGATCAAGAAAATGGCCGTGCGCCTTTATTTATTACTTACTTCTGTATCAACAATATCCCTTATCCGCTCTTCCACAGTCTTTCCATTTTTCTCTCTTACCAATACGTAGATTTTATCAACATCCTTACAGCTATAAAGCAGCTTCTCCAAAAACACCTGAAATTTGATAAAATTTAGATATTTTGTATAATGTACAGGGAAAACCTACCTATAATCAGATTTCCAAATATCGGAACGTTTATTTTTTTAGCACGCTAAAGTGACTGATGATTAGAACAGTACAGTCCAAATTTAATGTTCACTGTCGAGGTCGCCTCGAGAGTCCATCAACAGTTGCCAGAATCATGCCAGCTTGAAATAACTGGATATATATTTGCTAAACTTATTGCTCGATATTGAATTTTTAGCCATATGTATCACTAACAAATCCATAGGATTCTGCCTATTCACACTGAGAGCAAGAAACTAACGAGAAATTGCGCCTTCAACAGTTTTACTGGTGGTAGGATATTTATATCCGCCCGGATAGCGACCACCGTACACAGTTACAGGGTGTACAACCCGCCATAGTGGCGTAGGCAAGTGTGTGGCGTTCCGGGGTCAGCCAGTGTACATCCGGTTTTTGTCGGGAGTCCATAATTGTGTTTTTTTTTATGTTTGGCCGTTAAGCGGCCTTCTGAGTACTCTGATACTAAACCCTCGACTGCGGTTGAGTAGCGGAGGATAGATTGTCTCTCGCTACTTGATACTTGAACTGGACGGCACTGCACTTACCATCAGGTGCAGTGTGTCACTTTGCAGTGCCAGGATATAAAAAAACACTTATTATCTTATGGACAATACCTTCCCGATAAACCCAGTGCCACTGGTGATGAATATAGACTTTCCTGCATAGAATTCCGCCACTGATTGGGTCAAGTCCTTTGCAACCATATTCCTGTCTTATTGCTGAAACAGTTATTAGTTTTTTATGTATTTTATGTCTTGATTGTCAAAACCACGTGGCTGCCAATTTTTTGTATGTGCATACAGGATGCATTAATACTTCGTCACTGATATCTTATGTAGTGTCAAATACACAAATATTATCGTCCTGTATAATACTAATACTGGCAACTACACAAATGAAAATATGAACACCTGTATAGTTGCCATAGTTACTTAGTTTGTATTAATGATAATTAATGCAAACAAATCAATTGTTAATTGACACTAATTAATGCAAACAACACAACTACTTATTAACAGTATATGCAAATTAATTAATTACTTGTTAATGGAACACATCCATGCGTATATCTCTAGATAGGCAGAAGTGTAACTAATAAACATTACCAAGCTTATTTCGGTCCTATGATGTGATTGGTAGGAAGCCTATCACCATATTCCTGTCTCATAACTCATGTGAAATTTTTGAAACAAGAGCCCAAATATTTAATAAACTTGGATTTGAACTCAGGACCTCACTGGTTTCCCAGTAAGTTTCCCCTAAGTACGCTCCAACTAGAAGTGTGAAATAATTGCTGGCATGGTGTTGAATTTGACTTTTTTTTATAAAAAGGCCGGCAAACGGCTATGTAAGTCATCTGGTAGTGATATCTATCATATATGAGCGCATACATCTAGACAGCCTTTGTGACGCAATGAGAGTAGCCGACTTGAAACAAGAGGCCGTAGGTACGATTCCCGCACCGAGACATTGTTCAATATCCGGGTGTTGTCGAAAGTCGTAGTTCCTGATACGACACAAATCTTATATAGAATTCTAAGGTTTGCAAATATCCTCATGGTGTTTTCCTTCACAGTTTAAACATGCGATAATAAACAATGAATACACACGCATCTCTGGAAAATCAAAGGCCATTTTGAGCTGGTTTCTAATCCACGGCTTTCGTCTCGGCAGTTCGTACCACTTCCAACTGGCGTACCGCTGCTGCTAGCATTTTACAATTTTCATTCATTCTTATATTTTTCAGTCATCTCAAAGTAATAGTATAGCGGCAATTTGTCATGATATTTGTTCATTCGTGCAGTCAGATTTCGTCGAATACAAAAAGGCTGTCATTCAATTTTCAATCTTACTGCACAGATAATTGGGTGGTACGAGGATTGATAGGTCGCATCATTTAGAATAGAGTTATTGTTTAACCTGATGAATTTTTTGAACCAATGCTTTAAGACAACACACCATTGACTTTTCAGGCACGTGTGAATTTTTAAATTAATCGCTCACTTGACGAATGAAAATAATATGAAAAATCCTGCACATATGAAAGTTCACTTGAAATTTTGAAGATATATGAAATCTACCCAAAGGCCTAAACCCTTATTATAAGAGGAGACACGACCGCGACGTGTCAACAAGTGGGACAATGTATAATACAAACCTGATATAAATACTTAGATATACACTTACGCCTGTAAACCCCGAAAGGGTAGGCAGAGGTGTAACCAGTAACCCACTTTTCGCCGAATTTATTACGGTCCCATAATAGGGGCGAGCCTATCACCATACTGGGAACAATTCCAGACTCCGGGCTGATACTGAGTATTTCTAAATAGAAAAACCCAATATCACTTAACCCGGGGATCGAATCAGAGACCTCAGCACAGCCGTCGTAGCGCATGAGCAATTAGAACTACGCCACCTATGCAGGCAAAGTTGATACTATATTAAAATGATTTTTAATATAGTTTAGGTTCAACTAATTGCTCTAGCAGCAGAGTATAAGCATTTCATAAATTGCGAGCGTATCTTAATTATATCTTATTTACTTGACGGCACTGCGCTTACCATCAGGTGCAGTGTAGTCACCTTAGCGTGCCCGAATAAAAAAAATTGCGAGCAATCTGCCTAGAACGAGTATGTATACATATAATCCGACACGGTAAATTAATCTTGAAAATAAATTAACGACCAACAGCCATACAACCACGCAATTTTTACTGCATTAATTAAAGATATTGCGTTAACTTCACGAATATATGGGTTTCATCTATGTTTATCCTCCGTGACGCAGTAGGCGAGTAGCTGGCTTCTGTCGACGTTTTTCAAAATGTTACCCCTAAGTGGGTGAATTGGGGGTCTTAAGTTTTCAGTCTGTTTTATTTTCACGAATAAACCAATGAACCAATTCTGATAAGATTTAGTATTTTTGATTAAAGACTTCCAAAAGCACATTGAATTCCTGAAAGGACTCTGCAATTGATCGTAGTTAATTTAATGCTGAAAATCATTCATCATTGGTTGTTTATCAAAAAAAAACATAGGTTGAAGGCGAAATAAATCTTAAACATCTATTTTTCTATATTTAATAGGGAAAAAATTATATTAGATGATGAACCCTTTAAAATCAATAAGAGCTCAATTTTCGACAGAATTTTGTTTATAGCATTCAGATAAATAAAAAAATATATATTTTGAAACACCCCACCTTGCTTTATATGGATAAGGAAATCATTATCTCAATTATGAGACATCCAGATCAAGTAGTATTCAATTCTTCTAATACACTAAAACAGATTAAAAGCTATAGAATACAAAATTACTTTTTAAATAAAAATTAAACCGCCTTCAAAAAAACCCAGACACAACTAAAAAGCAAAAAATAATTGGTTACATTTAAATCAATTAGTTATATGCAATTTAAATCAATTATTTTTGGAGTCGGTGCCGGTGTTGTTTTCTTTACTTTTAGATTTATAAAAACCAAGTCTGGATCTATTTTATATTTTTTTGTATGCCTGATTATTCAGTTTTTTCCATGTTTTGGCTGGCACCGACTCCAAATAATTGATTTAAATTGCATATAACTAATTGATTTAAATGTAACCAATTATTTTTTGCTTTTTAGTTGTGTCTGGGTTTTTTTGAAGGCGGTTTAATTTTTATTTAAAAAGTAAAAATTTATTTTTTGCTTTTTAGTGGTAAATTATATAAAATCGGTTAAAAGCTGCTGAAGATATTAGAATTTACGTGTATTTTAATTTTATCACCCCCCTCCCTCACCCCCACCCCTTTTACCCTCTCTCACTGAAACTTAACTTTTATAATGATCGTAATGCAAAAAGAACCACTGGAATACTACTTAATTTTAAGGAGTTACCCTCTCCAGCTCCGAAGATATTCATCAGATCTTCACCATATTTTTATGGGACCAAATGACAAGCACCAGCTTTCAATCAAAGAAAGAATGGTCGAAATCGGTTCACACAGTACAGAGAAACGAGGTAACAAACATAAAAAAAAAAAAAAAAAAGCAACATACAGTCGAATTGAGAACCTCCTCCTTTTTTTGAAGTCGGTTAAAAAAACTGACCGGTCATTCAGGAGAAAAAGCAAGCGATAGCCTAGTTGGTTGTAGTACGGACTATCAAAACGAAAGTCGTATGTTCGAAACCCAAACCCGTGTGTAGAACTTAAAACATCGTGAGGAAACCTGCAAACCTGAGAATTCTCATAAGAATTTCGAAGGTCTACCAACCCGCATTAGGCCAGCGTTGTGGACTAAGGCCTAACCCCTCTCATTAGTAGAGGAGGCCCGTGCCCAGCAGTGGGACACATGTTAAATACAGGGCTAGTTTTATTATTATAATTCAGGAGAGTACCGCGGCTGGTTTAAATATACAATTCTATGGTGTTAAAATATTAATATAATAAATAAATAAAGTTGGCTTACCTCTATGTTCTAACACATTACATTTACTTCTGACGTCTGTTCGTAATAACGACTACGTACTACACAAACAAATTATGCATAATTAAAAAAAACTACTAATAATAAAAAATAAAAAAAGGAAGTTAATATAATTCATAATATAAACTTGTTTTTTATTTATTTCACTGATTGTGTATTTCTTATTTTAAAATGTCAATACATAACGCCATAAGAACCTCAGTAAAAATTGGATTTAATAGCAATATAAAAGAAGACAAATCTGGATGTTCCACATGCAGGCCGGCCATGGCGTAGTAGGAGGAAGCAGGCCAGCATGATTATGTTGAGTAGTGGGGGATAGATTGTCTCTCGCTACTTGATACTCTAACTGGACGCCACTGCACTTACCATCAGATGCAGTGCGATCACTTTGCCGAGCCTGAATAAAAAAAATTATATAACCTGATACTTGGCGCTATTTATTGCTGCCACATGATTACCATTTATTATTTTAACGCAGTGATTTTTAGTAAGATCGTAATCGTATGATAGGCGTATGTTTTCATAAAACTGGTAACACAATATTATCGCACAGAAACCGGGTTCCCACTTTCATTAGAAATGCAAAACCTTTATGATAATCAACCCATGTTTGCAACACAAATCATATTTAGGCATCATGCGACGTGCCCGGCCGGCGAGCTGACGGTGTCTAGCTGATTTCAATTAAGATCCAAGAGCTACGAAGAGAAGTAATATGCGTTCTCACTTCTCAGCGTTATTTTTAACAGACTTCGAAACTAGAAAGATCTTTGAGATAGTAGTGGTAGAGCCTTGCTGTAGACATATTTGTCTACAGCATGAATGGGCTGGCTCGACCGGGATAGTACCACGGTCGCGTTTCGTATGGTAAGTGAGATATCCGGAGGCCCAGATTCCCCCTTCCCTTCCCTAATCCCTATTCCTGTCCTTTAAGTCCGACAGCGCATTCATGACACTTTCGGTATTGTGGATGTTCATGGGCGGTGGAGATCACTTAACATCAGGTGACCCACTGGCTCGTTTGTCGGACTATAATAAAAAAAAGATGATATAAATTTTATTTCTCAGTTAAAGTTAAGTTTCCCCTTCCCGAACCAAGAGGTTCGCAAATTCGTATTTTTGCCGCATCATCAAGCTGCGGAACAGTTTACTAGCCAGCGTGTTCCCTCCTGGGTCCTTCAGGCGTTGTTTTGTTGCGTAGCGGGCGAAAGATCGTCTCTCACTACTTGAACCTCTAGCTGGATTGCACTGCACTTACCATCAGACGCTGCGCAGTCACTTTTCCGAGCCAGGATAAAAAACGAGATGTAGACTTGGCTAGCATCCTCGTGAGAATGAAAAAAAAACAATTTTTAAAACCGTTTTTGCATGGTCAGTATTTCTACCAGATATGACTAGAAGCTTGACCTGAAAAGAAATATAATATTTATATTTATATTAATAGCAGCGATAGCTTAGTTGGTTGCAGTACGGACTGCCAAGACGAAAGTCGTAGGTTCGAAACCCAAGTGACATACACCTCTGACTTTTCTAAAGTTATGTGTGTATTAAAATGTTAATTATCGCTTGCTTTAACGGTGAAGGAAAACATCGAGAGGAAACCTGCATATCTGAGAATTTTTCGAAGGTATGAGAAGTCTGCCAACCCGCATTAGGCCAGCGTGGTGGACTAAGGCCTAACCCCATTAGTAGAGGAGGCCCGTGCCCAGCATTGGGACAATGTTTAATACAGGGTTTATACATAATACAAATTACTAGTATTATTATATTATATTAATTATATCACGAAATAGAAGTAAAATTAGTGAAGAAAACAAGCATTATTACTTTTCTGCTACTCCTACGAGGAACAGCCGAGATCTTATAAATGCAAAATAAGAACAATTCAAAGGACACGTTTTTTTTATTTCCATTAAATCATTCGCATTTATCAATTTAATTATCTCGTTTTTGCGTGTTTTTTCTGCACTAAGTAGAGGTCATTTATTAAGTACAATATTAAAAATAATTAATAATATAAAAAGGTGTTATTTTAATAAATTTTTAGTAAGAAATCTCACACTGCTTGAAACTCATCCGTGATATTCGTTCATAGTACATCAAACAGGCCCCGCGTGGTGCACTCGTAACATTTTGTTAACCAACTTCAAAAACAGGAGGAGGTTCTCAGTTCGACGTGTTTTTTTTTATGTTTGTTACCTCAGAACTCCGTCATTTATTGACCGATTTGAAAAATTCTTCTTTTATTACAGAGAATATGCTTGCAGATTGGTCCCATAGAATTTTTTTCAAAATCGGTTGAGTAGTTTGGTTTTAAAACCAAAATAACTTGAAAAAATATGTTGTCTTAATATACGATATAATTGATTTTAAATTGTATGTAATTAATTGATGTAACCAATTATTTTTTGAATTTTAGTTGTGGTTGGGTTTTTTTGAAGGTGGTTTTATTTTTATTTAAAAAGTAATCATTTTTACCAATTAGAACTGAATTAATCACATATATATGACAGCAAATTATCCAAGTATCTTAAAGTAGAAACATACAGAATTTATAATTAGCCCCAATAATTTACAAAACTCTCGCATAGTAAGACTGCTAGCCTCTTGCTAGCTTTAACTTGCCTGACGATAGCCCGCGCCCAGTAGGCCGATTTATAAAGGCTGGCTTTCTCCCCTTCACCGCCTATTTTGGAAACATTTCCTGTTCAGATTCTGCGGGTATATCCATATCCGCCCGGATAACGTCCACCGTAAACAGGGTTCACAACACGCCATAGCCTAACTTTAGAGTTAGGGTACGATGTTTGGCCGTTTTGCGGACTTCTAAGTACTCTGACATTAGACCCTCGACTGCTTCTTTAGTTTCTTGCCCATGGCGTAGTAGGCGTGAAGATGCAGGTCGGCATGATTGTGTTGAGTAGCGAGAGATAGATTATCTCTCGCTACTCGATACTCTAATTGGACGGCACTACGCTTACCATCTAGTGTTGTAAAAAAAAACTTAAGTCTTATATTAATTGTATGACCAAATATTATTAACCGGTTTAAAAAGAGCAATCTAGAGTTTCTTGTCGTTCTTCTCTAGCGAAACTGCATTTCGAAATGGCAGTAGAATAAAAAAACTGCTTAAATCTAAATTATGTATAAGAATTTCATGGATTTAATAAATATTTGATTTGATTCGATTTGTAATTTAAAATTCCCATTTACCGAGAGTTTTTTATTCGTCATAAAACAGATTGAATTGTCATTTACGCAGCTATATTATACAAAGCTTGCTTTCAAATGCGATAACGCTTCGAAGTTGATAATTATCTGTTAATTAGTTTGTATCGTTCGAGAAACTCTCCATAGGACAAGTTAATTCTACTCCATAACATTATAACGTTTTAGTAACTCTACGTAAAAGATATAACAAATTTGGAATCAGCTGTTGAATTGAATTGGTTGTAAAAGGTATGACCTTAATCCGAGAGTCGACACAAGGGCAGGACGAGGCAAACAGTGCCTTATAAATATTTATAATTCATGAGTGATTCTGATATCATACCATCGCGCCGTGCATTAGATGGAAGTGCTATAGGGAGATTGTGGTGTCAGACAGAGACAGGACACTGCGAAGGGCGACAGCGACTTTCTTCTTTTTGTCTTGATTCCACAATTTTGCCAATCGCGTAATAAAATATGAAATTCTCGGAACGAGGTAAAATTAAAAAGTATCAACTTTAAAAAGTAAAGTCAGCAAAGTATCCTTTTAGAATTCGAACGGTGTTTTTTTTAATAATTTCTTGAATAACTAAAATTAGAACACAAATAGATAAAAAATATATATGTATAGGTATATTTATTGATTTAAAGAAGGCATTCGATACGATAAGCCATTCATTACTTCTATCAAAATTAGAGGATATAGGCGTCTCTGGAACAGCCCACAATTTGTTAAAATCGTATCTGACAAATAGGAAACAGATTGTTAAAATAGGAAGTTACGCTAGCGGTCCTGAGGGTATGAATTGCGGTGTACCGCAAGGATCAGTTCTTGGGCCCTTACTATTCTTAATATATGTCAATAATATAAGCATTATTGGTCTAACGGGTCAGATTACCTTATATGCTGACGATACATGCCTTTTTTATTTCGGTAATGATTTATTGCAAATAATCAACCAAGCCCAAACTGACCTAATGAAATATAATGAATGGTGTCAGTGTAATATGTTAACAATAAACACAAAAAAATCATCTTTTATGATATTTAGTGCAAAAAATAAAGTAATTCCGGATTTTCAGCCCTTAACTATAAATAATGAAATACTTCAAAGATCTCACCAGGAAAAATACCTAGGCTTAATCCTTGATGATAAACTCACGTGGAAGCCACATGTGGAAAAGTTAAAAAATAAATTAATTTCTCTTATTGGTTTATTGCATAGGATGGCGTCATGTATCCCACATAAAACGCGACTGATGATTTATAATGCACTTTGTAATAAAACGAAATTTACGGATTCTATCGCGGTTTATTTTACTTTTTTAACCCGACGTTTCGAAGGCTTTACAGCCTTCATGGTCACGGGGGAGACTGAGTTGTATGTCGTCACGAAAGTATAGTGCAATGTTTCTACCCTCCATATAGTTGATATTTAATTTTTATTTTGTTGTAGTCCGATCTACGCAGAAAGAGCTCACAATGTCTTGAGGTCCGGCAGTTGGTCTTTTGGGTTCCGATTTAATTAAATGTATAATTGGATCCCAGGCTGGTGCTAGCTTCCAACCATCTTCTCTATTGAAATTTGGATGTTTTTTAATTTCAATAGCCTCGCGAATCATCCTAGGTAGGAATCGGTGTTCTTTGGCAAGGATTTGTGGTTTGTCAAATCGAAGATAATGCTTGGAGCCTTCCTCTGAATGTTCAGCAACTGCAGACTTCGTAGAGCGTCGGTGTTTTACGTCAGCTATGTGTTCTTTTACGCGGGTCCCTATATTTCTTTTTGTTTGACCAATATAAGAGAGTCCACAGTCACAATCTATTTTATAGATGCCCGGTTCTTGTAGAGGTATATGACACTTAACAGGTGGTAGGAATTGACTAATCTTCTTGGGCGGCTTATAATAGGTTTTAATAGAAGCACGCTTCAGTACATAGCCAATCTTGTCAGTGACACCTCTGATGTATGGTAAAGTAACCGGGACACGCTCGACTGTGGCTGGTTTCACTCGGTTTCTGTGATGACGGCGAGGAAAAGCCTTCGAAACGTCGGGTTAAAAAAGTAAAATAAACCGCGATAGAATCCGTAAATTTCGTTTTATTACAATGTATAATATTCGCGTAAACATAAGAAACCATTATATAATGCACTTGTTAAATCAAAGCTAGATTACCTTATTGAGATATGGGGTTGTGCTACTAAAACAAACCTTCAGTCACTACAGATAGCACAAAATAAAGTAATTAAAATTCTATTTAAATTCAAAAGATTAACACACACCCGAACTTTGTATACGAAAACTAAACTCTTTAATATAAAACAAATTTACACATATAACTCGTGTATCTTGATTAAAAAAATGATGTCCGGACATATTCATACAAAAATTAAATTGATTAAGAAAAAACCCACTCACAGTCTAAGAGATGTAAATAAAATACAACTATATGCACCCCGAACCGGATATGGTAAAAGAAACATTTTATACGATGGGGTGAAAATATTCAATAGCCTGCCAAAAGATATCAAACAGTGCGAAAGTCTGAACCTGTTTAAAAATAAAGTTAAGACATATGTCATTGCTAACGTATATGATTATTAATAATAAATAAATATTACTTCACCTCTTCTTTGGGTCATTGATTGATCGAACATTACTTGCTATATTTAATTCGTATTAACTTTAACTTCAATTTTGTATTTGTTATAAGATCGACTACCTCTTACACATAAGTAAACTATGTATTACTCTATTCTAAGTGAACTGTAATTGTTCTTGGAGTAATAAAGATCTTTAAACCAACAAAAAAAAAAAAAAAAAAAAAAAAAAAAAAAAAAAAAAAAAAAAAAAAAAAAAAGGAAGCTATATTTGACATCCAATTTGATTTTAGGTATATGCCACTCGACGCCAATAAAAAACATGTAAGAAAACCCCATCCGTAGACTATAAACAAATGATTTATTTCAAGATTTAGGGACAAGCCACAAAATATGCCAAATAAAGAGAAATTTTAACCGACTTTTGAAGTCGGAGGAGAGGAGGAGGTTCACAAATCGTCAGAATCTTTTTTATATGTGTTTTTTTTATTCTGGCTCGGCAAAGTGACCACACTGCACCTGCCGGTAAGCGCAGTGCCGTCCAGATAGAGAGCAAGTAGCGACAGTATGTTTCCCGATTACTCGAAGACGCCTGGACCGATTCCAGAAATACTTTTTTTGTTTAAATGGATATACTTCCCAGGTGGTCCCATTGGCACCAAGTCAGGATCTGAGAATGGGATCTCGTAAAATGGGAAAAATCGAGAGCAGCCCTCAAATTTTATGGGGACGCTTAATTTGCTTTTTATTGAAGTTACTTTTTATGTATTAAAAAACTTAGTCTGGTAATGATTTTTGTTAATTTTATGGTGTCTGTCAATGTATTAATAAATTGTAGAGTCGCGGCATTTACCAGTTGTGTCTACAATGAATAGGCTAGGTTCACTGTGGTAACTCTGTCTCGCAAAATACAGTTGCCATATTGCTATTTCGTTTGTACATTCAGTGATTTTGTTTAATTGCGAAAAATGTATCCTAATTTCCATTGTTTTCATGACCGTCCGTAGTGTACGCAATGTTAGCAAACCAACAACTCAAAGGAGAACCGGTGAAATTTATATAGCCTCATTAGTTATGAAGCCTTCTGAGTGGTCATATTTAAGTCTACGCAGATTTTTAAACATACTTTTGTTTGTATGACTTTCGCGTTCGTCTATATACGGATAAATCATAGTATTTCATTATAATTTCATACATAGTCGACGCTACGTCTCGCTGTCATATGAATCATGTCGAATATCATGGTATCTCGGTTACAAAACTCAAATCTATATAACACCAGTAGCACAAGCAAGTGTTTCGCGTTCCGGGATCAGCCAGTGCACGTCCGGTTTTTGTCGGGGGTCTAGAGTTGGGGTACGATGTTTGGCTGTTTCGCGGCCTTCTAAGTACTCTGACAATAGACCCTCGACTACTTGATACTCTAATTGGACCGCACTGCGCTTACCATCAGGTGCAGTGTGGTCACTTTGCCGTGCCGGAAAAAAAACATCAAAACTTATATAATAAATATTCTGGCGATGTTAAGGAATTTATTATTAACCATCAGTCCTCACACATTCTAACATTACAAAAATTTTAAATAATATTTCTAATTAGCCACATAACCTTGACTGTGTAAATACAAAGTTATTGGAATTGTTCTTTTGTTTAGGTCTTTTTCTATATTTATATGTTTCTTTTTTTAGTCATGCTAAAACCATATGTTATTATGGATGCAATTAGTAAAATAAACTACAAATATTTAGTTATAAGGATAATGTTTCAATTTACGTTGATGGTCCATAATAGATATATATTAATACGTGAAGGGAAAACTTTGTATCCCTTTTAAGCATATTACGCGCACCAAGGAATGCGAAATTTGACATAAGTAAAGCATATCGTCGGTGATACTGCAATACGTTCGAGATCACGAGAGTTCAAGATCGAGATCCTGTATCCGGACGCATCTGTTTCCGGGATTATTTGCCTGTTATTATATAGGTGTTAATAGCGTTATATCATTATAAGCATGTCATACACTTAGCGAATTATTTAACAACAACAAAAAAAAACGTTTTTTGTCTCTGCTGTAAAATCAGTTCTTGGTGACATAGCTCGTTTTGCAGTACCACCGACGATATACAGAGCAGGAGTGTAGAAAGCTAAAATTTATATATAATATGGGGTACAAATAGCTTAAATAAATTAAAACATTCATTGTTTACATTAAGACTGTCAATGTAAAACACAATGTAAAAACACATGATGTTAATAACATATTATACACGCTCTCAGCTGAAGTAATAAAACAAAATTCTAAAATGTATATGCAACATATTCTATGCAATGATTATAGAAGTATACTCGACAGCCTCCGTGGTGCAGTTGGCGAGTAGCCGGCTATGAAACGAGAGGCCGTGGGTTCGATTCCCACACCGGGACAAATGTTTGTGTGACAGATAGATATTTGTGTCCGGGGTCTGGGTGTTGTGAGACCGAAAGTCTCTCGTAGTCCCTGATACCCACAACACAAGGCTCGTATATTAATGTGGGATTAATTATTTATTTTTTATACTTTTTGAAAGAAGAACAACTTTTAAATTTTTTTTTTTTGTTGGTTACAGTCGTATTTCGACCAGTTAGCGATCTGTAGTATTTATAAATCTATGTACCTATAGTATTTCTAGGTCGTGTTGGATGGTTTGAGTTTTGTTTTTATTGCAAATAGCGGCAAATGAACAAATGGGTCATTTGATAGTTGCGATCTTCACTGGTAATTAATACCAGAATAATCATTGTTGTGTGATATTAAGCAAATTAAACAGGGGACATGGGGAGAGATATTGTCTAAAAATTACATTTATCGTCCAAACTGCAACAGCAAATACTTCAAAAACATGTTGGAATGTTACATCAGGTAGTTTTTAAAACATTGGTACTGCCCAGCTATATTATTCTAAGACTTAACACTTTGTTTTGTCTGTGACACTTTAGCTACTAAGTGACGGGTCTATGGTGTGTCAAACGTGCTAATATATCCTGTTTCTAATGAATGATTTTTCTGATATAGTGTTCGGTCGAAATCAGTTATCATCAGGCCACGTGCACGTTTACTGGGCTCTACTATAACGAACTTAGACAAAATATACTGTTGAGCTATTTCTGCCCGAAAGTAGCAATATGTAATCAATATGACAGCCTCCGTGACACAGTAGGTGAGTAGCCGGCTGTGAAAACGAGAGGCCGTGGGTTCGATTCCCACACCGGGACAAATGTTTGTGTGAGAGACATATGTGTAGGGTCTGAGTGTTGAGACCGAAAGTCTCTCGTAGTCCTTGATACCCACGACACAAGACTTTTGTATCTTAGTGTGGGATCGGGCTATGTGTGTGGCTGTTGGATGATATTTATTTATTTACTATTGAACACCGGTTTGTGGCGAGGTGAATTCAAGGTATAAAACTCACCAACCACAAATTCAGAAACTTATACAGCCAGCTAGTTACTCGTGCTGTTAACGACTCAAGTACCATCTGGCCATATTTGGCCGCGTTAAAACTGGCAATACTCACCCTTATTGACGTGCGTATTAAGCGTATTTGTAATGTTAATATTATGGAAATAAAGTTGATTTTGGTTTGTATTTTTACTCACTACTTAATTATTATAAAAAGTACACCGACTTCAATAAAAAACAAATTATGCGAAATTTTGAGGGTTTCCCTTGATTTTTCTGTGATTCCATCATCAGATCCTGACTTGGTGCCAATGGGACCACATGGGAAGTATACCCTTTTAAACAAAAAAGAATTTCTCGAATCGGTTCAGGCGTCTTCGAGTAATCGGGTCACATACATAAAAAAAAAGATTCCGACGAATTGTTAACCTCCTCCTTTTTTGAAGTCGGTTAATAACCTTTTCCTTGTAATAGATAAGAGGTTAAGAGATAGCGCTACTGTTGAAATGTGCCAATTCATAATAAATCCTAGATCACGCAGACAAGATTCTTCGAGAAACCATGACTTCTAAACAAAATTGCAGCACTACTGCAGTGCCTTGCAGTATTTTGTTCTGTAGTGTTATAATTTGGTCGAGTTATCATTTTTTGAGCAGCTTGCTCATCTTGATATAAATGCCGTTCTTCGGTAAACGCCTCGCTTGGGAACGGCTATACCAATAAGGCTGTTTTTGTAAATGATCATGTAAAGTAATGTAATATTCAATGAAAGAAAAATTTACTGAAAAATGAGAAAATTCGAGAAACACTGGAAGTGTTTTTATGGGAGTCGCTTGGAAACGGCAAGACCAATAAGGCTGTTTTTGTAAATGCTCATGCTCATGTAATATTCAGTGACAGAAAAATTGGAAAAATAGACATAAACATTAGAAAATTCATAGCAGCAGCAAGCAGCGATAGCCTAGTTGGTTGCGGTACGGACTGCCAAGACGAAAGTCGTAGGTTCGAAACTCAAGTGGCATACACCTCTGACTTTTCTTAAGTTATGTGTGTATTAAAATGTTAATTATCGCTTGCTTTAACGGTGAAGGAAAACATCGTGAGGAAACCTGCATTACTGAGAATTTTTCGAAAGTATGTGAAGCCTGCCAACCCGCATTAGGCCAGCGTGGTGGACTAAGGCTTAACCCCTCTCATTAGTAGAGGAGGCCCGTGCCCAGCAGTGGGACAATGTTTAATATCATTTGTTGTAAGCATGTTGTTTGTTTTTTTTTACTAGTTTGTTGTTTAGTTTTAATTTAATTTTAATTTGCTTACAACGAATAAATATTTCTTTCTTTCTTTCTTTCTAATACAGGGCTAGTATTATTTAGAAAATTCGAGAAACATTAAAAGTGTTTTATATAGGATCAGTTGCCTATGGCACCGAATAATGCATGCGAAGCTGTGGGCAAAATATAGTAAAATATATTTTCAGAAATTAAAAAAATAAGGATCTGATACACAACTAATTGCTTATAATCGAGTTGTTGCTTTATCTCTTGCACGTTCTCAAATCGACGCAAAACAACTGGTTATCGTAAATGCAAATTCCATTTTTTATATCGAACGTTTTTATTGCCCTCAGGAATAACTTGTGAAAAAGCTGTCTATATGTTAATACAGTCTGCCTAGTTTGACCCAACGGTTTAAAAATAAAAATAATTCCTAATCTGATCAATTGAAATATTGCAATAAGTTATTATTGAAGTGTTTACTAATGTTTTTCGGATTATGAGCCTATTTTGATTGTTGTTATGCTATTTTCTAGTGTTTTATTTATAGAAAATAACTTTATATTACAAAGCAAAGAAATAAATTATGAATTTCAAATGTTTGTCTTTTATTCCCTATTTAACATACGTGAAAATTTTATTTAACATTTTAAAGGTACTTTGATCTTTACTACCGAATACAAAAGAAATCAAAAAGCAATTTTTATGCAAAATATTTGGAGTAATATTATTAAAAATACACGTCTCAAAGGTAGATTTTTTCTTTTGCAGGCAACTTCAAACAATCAGAGATTATAAATAAAAATTTGAATAATAATAGGAACCCCAGACATTGTATATTCCTACTGCTGGGTACAGGATTCTTCTACTAATGAGTTAGTATTAATAGAGTATGTAATCGGTCAATACTCTTCTACTATTTATAGACTCTACACAAATTCGTGATTAGAAATTTCGCCTACGAAGTTTTACTCATAATGTTTTCCTTGACTGTTTAACCCCTGGTGCCCCGAAGGATATTAAAAAAGTAAAGTAGTACGGAGAAGAAGAAATAGAAGCAAAAATCAATTTTATTTCCATAACATTAAAGTTGAAAATAGTATGTAAGAACGGCGAGTGTGTTGCCAGTGTAGTGGAGCACCGATGTTCCATTGGGATGTGACTGGTTACTATGAATACACATGTAACGAAAGATCAGAGTGAATACCATTTGGTCTAGTTTCGAAATCACGACTATCGCTTCGATAGTACTAATTCGAACTAGGCCGTCTCTGCCTTTTTTTTTTTTTTATTCTGGCGCTGCAAAGTGACCACACTGCACCTGATGGTAAGCGCAGTGCCGTCCAGATAGAGTATCAAGTAGCGAGAGACAGTCTATCCCCCGCTACTCAACACAATCATGCCGGCCTGCTGTTTAGCTTCTTCACATTACGCCTAAAGGACCCAGGATCATAGGAGGGAGGGAACACGGTAGCTGGCAAACTGTTCCACAGCTTGATGGTGCGGCAAAAATACGAATTTGCGAACCTCTTGGTTCGGGCCGGGGTAGTAGACACCACGAAGCTGTGGCTCCGCAAGCCAGTACGCGTGGTTCTGGTATGGAAGGGAGAGGATGGGATAAGATCAAACAATTCTTCAGAGCATTCGCCATGATACAGACGGTAGAACACGCTAAGCGAGGAAATATCCCTACGCAGCTGTAGCGGCTCCAGGCTTTTAAGGCTGCTTTTGCAAAAAAGCAGATTTTGCTGGTGGTAGGACATTCATATCCGCCTGGATAGCGACAACTGTACACAGGGTGTAAACCCGCCATAGTGGCACACGCAATTGTGACGCGTTCCGGGGTTAGCCAGTGTACATCCGGTTTTTGTCGGGGTTCTAGAGTTGGGGTACGATGTTTGGCCATGCTGTGGCCTTCTGAGTACTCTGACACTAGATCCTCGGCCGTTACCTCTCCGGCATGATTATGTTGAGTAGCGAGGGATAGATTGTTTCTCGCTACTTGATACTCTAAATGCACGGCGCTGCGCTTACCATCAGTTGCAGTGTGGTCACTTTGCCGTTTTTGCCAGGATAAAAAATAAACAAAGATTTTGAATAAATGTTTATTTTTTATATCCGACAGGGTTTACCACATGTAGGTCCCATAATTTGATTAAAGTGTAAATACTGGTAAAAAGAAAAATCCAGAAATCTGACTTTCACTACTGGTCAATTTCAATAAGCAATCTCAATCTGCATTGTCAGATCGAACCAGAAAATAAACCAATCAAACTATATCATTTGCAGGCGTGACATTCAAGCTCTCAGAGCAGTCGTCGGAGGAGACCTCTCGCTGCCGGCCGTGGTGTCGTCCATGGTCACCAGCCGGAAGTTCTGGCGTGCGGTGGCCAACTTCTGCGAGAGCGTCATCTCGCAGAAGGAGAGTGCCGAGAGGGATCGGGAACGAAATGATCCCTCCCGCCGCCAGAGAAGACGTAGGAGGCGCCGGGTGGACGACTGACTGGCGTCTCCCGCCCTGTGGAATGGGGGCGTTTTGAGAATTTCACCACGGTAACCCCTGCCTGTCGTACGAGGCGACTAATTGGGGCCATCGGGGGTCGCGGGCGCGCAGCGGAGGGCTGTCAGCCTGTATCGATGCACTCCCAAATGAGGGGCATCGTGCGACCCCGAGATGGACGGCAGCGCATGTGGTAAGGCCTCGTTCGCTGTCGTTGTTCGGTGCGCGGGGTTCCTTAGCCCTCCATGGAGATGGGCTGCTACGCAGCACCGGCAGGGGCGATTCCGTCTGCAATTCTAGCACTCCTTAGAATACCCCGGAATCGCTCCGCAAGCGCCGAAGAAGGCCACCGCGGGGTTTTTTTTTTTTTTTTTAGTATAGTCCAACAAACGAGCCAGTGGGTCACCAGATGTTAAGTGATCTCCACCGCCCATGAACATCCACAATACCGAAAGTATCATGTATGCGTTGTCGGCCTTAAAGGACAGGAATAGGGATTAGGGAAGGGAAGGGGGAATCTGGGCCTCCGGTTATCTCACTTACCATACGAAACGTGACAGTAAACTGCCACTTTACGTTGGTTTTCTGTGAGACAGTGGTACTACCCCGGTCGAGCCGGCCCATTCATGCTGTAGACAAATATGTCTACAGCGTGGCTCTACCACTTCCTAGTGGTTTTAGCTGGTAGTGTCGGGTGGGGTGTACATAGGGGTTAGGGACTCGGCCCAGTGGCAGCGCGGATAGCCATCATCCGTGCGAGGGGGATGCTGGGTCGTAAGACCGACTAGTCCAGCATACCCGTTTTATTCTTAATCCGCTTCCCTCCGGAGCGGGCGGCAGTAATAAAACGCTTTCCCCGCGACAACAAAAAAAAATGCGTGACATTCAAACTTAATTCTTACTGGCTCATTTTTCTATCTGTAGTGTCGGATTAAGATCATTTATTGAAATTGGTGGTAACAGAAGTACATCAGGAGTTGGATACTTTCGTTAAACATATATTTGATAAGTTTAAAAAGGAGAGTATGGGTAGGGAGGGTACGCGTCTTAATTCATCAGTAGTTTTATATACGCGATATCTTCGGTAAATATATCAATTTTGAAATCTTACTCGAAAGGATGAACGTTGAAGGTAGCTCGATATAAATCAGGTTAGTCTAATGAGAGAAACATATGTACACACACTCCTTGGAATATCAAACAAACGTTTAATGATCCTTTGCGTTTGGAACTATTTTTTTATTTCAGTAAGAACTTTTTATTATTCTGGGACGGCAAATTGACCATCTGTACCTGATGGTAAGCGCGGCGCCGTCCAATTAGAGTATCAAGTAGCGAGAGACAATCTATCCCCCGCTACTCAACACAATCATGCCGGCCATAAAATCATGAAATATTAATTTTGTTATCAGTTCAAAACTTAAATACTTAAGCGGCTCAAAAGAATTACACCAATATAGTTAATCTAAAATGCCCCAGGGTCTAAAAGTTTGAGGCTGTGCCATTTTAATCACGTCTCCATTACTACGAATAGACCTAATTTTAAGTTTGGGACGACCGTCGCCCTCTCAGAAGCTACTAGATTTAAAAAAGGCCTGTGGCAACCCTGTGATTGGATCTTGGGCTTGGTATCAGTCATAGAAAATATTTCCACCAATATAATTGATACACCCAACAGTCATACGCATAGTTCAGACACCACACTAGACTTACCTGTATCGTGGGTATCAAGAACTACGAGGGACTAGGGGCACACAAAACCCAGACCCGAATGAAAATATCTGTCACACAAACATTTGTCTTGGTGCTGGAATCGAACCCACGACCTGTCGTTTCACTACTGGCTGCTCGCGCTACGGAGGCTGTCAAAGATATATAACGTTAATTGCTATAATAAAGCCTCGGCGGTACACATGTAATTGCCTATGCGATACAACTGCTGTGCTGAGGTGTCAGGTTCGATCCCTGCGTCGGGCAAAAGTGATATCAAGCACTATACTTACAGTCACAACATCCAGACTCGAAACAAAAATTTTGTAAATCACACAAAATTTAAATCATCCATGAATTCACAGCTCTATTCACCCTCTAGAGTCTGTTAATTTATAACACAAGGGAGCAATTAATTAATCCACGTTTCGCCAATTTATTACCGTCCCGTGATGTGATATCGAGTCTGTGAAATCAAACACAAATTTAATTTATACGATTTTTGGATATAAATTATTTTTACTGCTTACAATGAGAGTCAAATTTAAGTCTTTACTAGACATTTATGTACGTTGTGTCCAGTCAATTAGATTGTATATAAATATATATAAATAAAAATCAATGTAAGTATGTTTGTCCTCTATAGATTCCTAAACTATTCATCCGGTTATAAAGAAACTTTGGTGAGTTGTTCTTCATACGCCCGCGACGGTTCCTGGTCCTGAAAAATGGGTGTACTGGTTACACTCTGCCTAGCCCTTTGGGGATTACAGATGTGAACGTATTACCAAGTATTTATCAAACGATTTAAATATAATAACCAAAACAATATATTAGATCAAACTCATCTAATCTTATGAATCGCTGAAAATTACATTCGATTTGGTTAGAAATTGTAGAGATAAGCGTGCAAAAACGCGCAAAATATACAAAGCAGTCCTACGATTTTATTATATCTTTAGGAAAAATACTCTATTAACTGAATAATATTAAAAATAAAAGATATTCAACAGCAGACATATTCCAACACAATGACTTGTTTACGGGCGTTCGGTTCCTTTTTTGAAATCATAATTTACTTTATTAATAAACCAGCTGTAGCCTGTAGTTCCGCCCGCGTGTAAGTTATCTTACACTATTTATAAAATCATTTCATCTCCTACAACTACTCTTTGCATAAATACATATATTCATTCAAACTGGTTTAACTTTTGATTAAAGGCACCGATTTAAATGAAATAAAGACTAAATGTTACCTCGAGATACACTCTATGATTTTATTGACGATTATTTTGTCTTAATACAGTACTTTGGACGTGATGCCTTGAAAGACACACATACAAGAATTCCAAAACAATTGCTTTGGGTCCTATATCCATAACACAATCAAAATTAATCACGTTACAATCAAAATTTTACAAAAATATTTAATCTATAGAGAAAGTGCCGCTTCAGCTTTATTATAGTATAGATATATATTTGTAATTTTTTTTTCTAAAATTCATAAATGAAATTAGTTTGATATGAATCTATTTTCATATAATAATAGTTAATTCAAAATTATATACTATGTAAACTCACTTAGGGAGCATTGAACAACCTTTTCATAATTTGATCAAGCATATTCTCACACTGTAATGGGCCCCTACATATTCCCAATCTAGAACACGTTAATGGTTTGTAAGTACGAGTTACTGGGTACTAACGCAACCCGCCTACATCCTCTACGACAGTCGCTTCATAGCCACCGTAGCCGCCGCTACGCCGCTACGAGGCACGCGCTACGCAAACTTTAATAATACGCGACTACGCCATTGCGATTAATTTTGTTAATTTATCTTTTTTAATATTAATAAGAAATTATTAGTAACGTTTAATTATCGTTGTGAGATTTTCTTTTGGTCGTTAAAATGTGAATTATAGATAGTGGTGTGCAGACGTGGAAATAATGTTGAAATAATGCATATGACGTCTTTTGAGATGATGGTAAGTGCTTCAAGATTGTAATCATTATGTAAAGTATAATATACAATAAATGATCTGTGAATATATACAAAGAATATATTGTAAAAATATTTTACCAATTTGTTCATATTATAAATAACACATTATATGAAAATATACTTTTTATTAAAAAAAAACTATAATTCCATGCATAATGTTGACCATTTTATTTTTTATGATAAATGCACTTTTATAATTAACGCACCGTTGACTGCCTTAGAACAATAAAACAGTCACAGCTAAAAGAGATATAAAGCGGATAAGAAATATATTATATTGTTAGAAAACTATTATTATCAAATTCCAAATACATCTTAGTATATGATTATATATATTTTGCTTTAAATACTTATTTATTTTTGTAATAATATAATAATAATAATCTTTATTATCATCTCCAGAAATACACTAAAACTTATACTTATAAACTACTAAAATTAGTATATGCATAATACAATACCAAATGAAATCGAAGAATAAGTTATAAGTACAATGTATTGTGAGAAAGAAATACACAATATGCAACTTTAATTCCTTAGTTAATTTAATTAATTATTTAATTCCTTCCCTACACTAGGCGTTGCCTGTATCGTAGGTGACCAACGATGGTAATGTAACACTATATCAAGAAAAAGGAATTAAAATAAATATTTTCTTCATAATGACTTCAAATCCAAAACCAAAGGTCTGCAAATAGTTAGATTCATACAAATATATAATTAAGTTAATGGGTAATTTAATAGTTTAGAACAGAATCTCCATTTACTTCTATTTTAATGAAAATATCTTCGAAAGCTTTTACAAAATCATCATTCATTTTCATCACCTCATCGGGTCCTTGCGATACAGGCTTTGCTTCGTGCAAGGGCCAACGGTCAATAATGGTAATATTTCTCCAAAAGCACTTTCGTCTTGTAATAATTATAATGGTACCAAACAGCCTCGACCATCATCTTCAGCTCCTGTCAATTATATACAGATATTAGCAGCGATAGCCTAGTTGGTTGCGGTACGGACTGCCAAGACGAAAGTCGTATGTTCGAAACCCAAGTGGCATACACCTCTGACTTTTCTAAAGTTATGTGTGTATTAAATGTTAATTATCGCTTGCTTTAACGGTGAAGGAAAACATCGTGAGGAAACCTGCATACCTGAGAATTCTTATAAGAATTTCGAAGGTATGTGAAGTCTACCAACCCGCATTAGGCCAGCGTGGTGGACTAAGGCCTAAGCCCTCTCATTAGTAGAGGAGGCCCGTGCCCAGCAGTGGGACAATGTTTAATCCAGGGCTAGTATTATTATTATTCGTTCAAACAGGTATAACTTTTGATTGAATGCACCGATTTATAAAAAATAAAGACTGATATCTCGTGATACACTCTATGATTTTATTGTCGATTCTTTTGTCGTAATAAAGAACATTGGACGTGAAGCCTTGACAGACAGAAAGACAGACAATAATTCCAAAAACAATTGTTTTGCTTTCTATATCGATAATATAACACGTCACAAACAAAATTTTGCAAAAATATTTAATGTACAAAGTGCCTGTTCAGCTTTATTATGGTTCATTTTTCATAGACTTTTGCAATACCAGGGCACAGCAAAGCCGCCGCCTATCGTTATAGTACAGATTTATTAATTTTATTTTATTGTAATAAAACGAAATTTACGGATTCTATCGCGGTTTATTTTACTTGTTTAGCCCGACGTTTTGAAGGCTTTGCAGCCTTCATGGTCACCAGGGAGACTGAGTTGTATGTCGTCACGAAAGTATAGTGCAATGTTTCTACCCTCAATGTAGTTGATATTTAATTTTTATTTTGTTGTAGTCCGATCTACGCAGAAAGAGCTCACAATGTCTTGAGGTCTGGCAGTTGGTCTTTTGGGTTCCGATTTAATTAAATGTATAATTGGATCCCAGGCTGGTGCTAGCTTCCAACCATCTTCTCTATTGAAATTTGGATGTTTTTTAATTTCAATAGCCTCGCGAATCATCCTAGGCAGGAATCGGTGTTCTTTGGCAAGGATTTGTGGTTTGTCAAATCGAAGATAATGCTTGGAATTGAAGGAATTTATTTTATTATTAATTATGACAAAATATTTAAATTAAACCAAATATCAATACCACCAAAAAAAACTTGATGTGTAGGGATCGGTATTTTTATCAGCTTCGCTTGACTTACAAAGCGTCTTTCCTAAGAACACATACACAGGTTTGAATACCACCAGAGACAAATGATTTAAGTCTGGATATTGTGACACCGAAAGTCTATTTAACTAAAAATAAATAAACAGTATATTCATAATTATGTTTCGAATATTATTATATAGCAAAGTTTACCACCGAAAAGAAATAGGGGTTTACTCTTAATGTAGCGCATCTAATTATTGTATAATTTATCGGCTTTATTCCGATAATAGAGTGAGAATCACAATGGAAAATAATTATAAATACAGATAACTAGATATTAAGTTAAATCTGGGAAAATACTCTTATCTTATTATGTCCGCCCGAACCAAGAGGTTCGCAAACTCATATTTTTGCCGCACCATCAAGCTGTGGAACAGTTTGCCAGCTACCGTGTTCCCTCCTTCCTATGATCCTAGGTCCTTTAGGCGTAATGTGAAGAAGCTAAACAGCAGGACGGCATGATTGTGTTGAGTAGCGGGGGATAGACTGTCTCTCGCTACTTGATACTCTATCTGGACGGCACTGCGCTTACCATCAGGCGCAGTGTGGTCACTTTGCCGCGCCAGAATAATAAAAAAAAAGATATAAAAGATGCCATTGCACTAATAAAGGCTAATAAATGCACTAATAAAACTCCGAAAAGAAAAAAATACACCCAACAGTCACACGCATAGTTCTGACCCTTCCCTAGGACAAACCTGTATCGTGGGTATCAAGAAATACTGTCTACTACTACTACGGTCCCACAACACCCAGACCCGAAACAAATATCTGTCTGTCACACAAACATTGGTCTCGGTGCGGGAATCGAACCCACGGCCTCCCATTTGACAACTGGCTATTCGTCTGCGCCACGGAGGCGATCAAACGCCAAGCTGTTGTTACTACAATTTAAAAACTGACTTCATAAATCTGTATATATAAAAAAAGAAACTGACTGACTGACTGATCGATCAACGCACAGCCTAAACGGCTGGGGTTAGAGACTTGAAATTTTGACAGTAGGTACCTTTTATCACGTCCACCACTAAGGAAGGGTTTTTGGAAATACCACCCCTAAGGGGGTAAAATAGGGGATGAAAGTTTGTATGAAAATCCGTCATTTTTGAAGTTAAATTCATGAAAATTAGTATTTGGCATTTTAGTTAAAAATAAAAAATATATGATTCAGGATTTTTGGAAATTCCGGCCCTAAGGGGGTAAAATAGGGAATGAAAGTTTGTATGAAAATCCGTCATTTTTAAGTTAAACGCATGAATATTGGTATTTTGTATTGTATACTTTTTCTCCCAAACATGACCTCCACGCGGGCGGTACCGCGAGCAACAGCTAGTTAACAATAAGTGAATAATAACATTAAATCATGTAAAACAACGAAGAAGTATATTTCTGTTATAAGTTTTAGTTCATATTTGAATGTTACAATTTCAAGTGGCAACACTTGCATGTACATTTTAACACAATAACCCAATCACGGCGAATGCTTTTATTCCTTATGAGTTTGAATTTTTTACTTGGTACTTCGTTGAAGCAGTCATAGCCTAGTTGGAAGTGGTAGACTGAACACGAAACTAGTGGGTTCGAAACCAGACCAAATATACACCTCTGACTTTTTAAAGTTACGTGTGTATTCATTATAAATGATCCATTGCCATAATGGTGAAGGAAAATAAAGTGAGTAAACCGGCACACCCAAGAATTCTAAGAATTTCCAACCCGCGTTAGTCCAGTGTGGTGACCTAAGGCCCAACCCGTCTCATTAGTAGATAAGGCCCGTGCAGAGCAGTGGGGTAGTGTAACACTGGGCTGGTATTAGAAATGTTACTGGTTTATCAGAACTTAAACATATTTAAATGAGACCAAATATAATCCTTATCATATCGTAATATTCTGTTATAAAATCTACAGTCGGGGAGGAAATCAATACAAACATACACACTCACTCCCGCTTCTCATGAGGAAGGCAGACACTGAGTAACACAAGCTATCCAGACTTCTTTTTGCTCTTCTTCATCTTCTATAGTTAAAGGTACTCATGATTTGTCCTTTTGGAAAAAGATAATTTATTTGATCGGTATAAGGTCTCTATTTAAAAAAAGAACAAATTATTAAACACCGCTACCTATCAAAAATTTCTAATTTGAAGTTGGGTAATTTTTATTGAACTCTCTAGATAGTAAACCAAGCAACATAATATTTTTATATACGACATCTCCACATAGATTTTCATTATTATTTTATTCCGTCGCTATTCATACTTTTCACGTGAAGAGTATAAAAAGGAAAAATATTGTGTTTCAATGGAGCCATTTACTGTATCTCTGGCGCGTTTAGATATTCAAGGTCAAGCGTGCCAAACAGCATACTAGTGACCCGCCCCGGGTTCGCTCGTAACTACAAAACGACCTAAGGAAACACACATGCCATTGTAGAATTTCTGTAGATTATAAGATTACGTATTTTAATGTATTTCAAAGGGTTTGAAATGTACGTATTTGTGTTTGTAATATGTAAAAAAATCTTTAAATTAATAAATGTTTTTATAAAAAAAAAATTTAAAACCTCAAACATAGCTATATATAGATTGTCTATCTTTGGCCTAAAAAATGCACTTGCAAACACACACACGCTGGCGCACACACACGCAAGCACGCACGCACACTCACATGCTAGCATGGGAACGTCGCTTTTTGTTCTCTTCAATTTGTTTTGTTAGGCAGGCCAGTAGTCCTACTCTTGAAATCAATTCCAATCTCGAACTCGATACAGTTTTAATTCCAATCCAGAAGAAATTGGAACTCGAACTCATTTCGTACTAGAACTCAAACGAACTAGCGATCGTTAATATTCTATTTCATTTTGTTACTAAAAAATCCGCCGTATTCAGTTAAATCGTGCGCTGTTGTTGCGTAAAAGAGAGCCATTGTACAGTTTTCGAACCCAATTTTAAATTGGAATCGAGTGTCAAGAGTAACCCTCCTGTAATAGGCTTCAATTTGACATATTTGTAACACAGCTTTTAGTAGTCTTAAAAAATAAACGACAAATTAATTGTCTAAATTATAGCGTGAACTCTATCAAAATCAGTTACGTAGAAGGACTAAGCGCACAGACAGACAAAAATGGCGACTTTCTTTTATATACTTAGCGATATCAAATATTACACCCACGTCATTGTGGCAGTTAAGCGGATAAGGTAATGTAACATTTATTGGCGATTTAATGAGTCATGTATTAATGTTTACGAGTATAACATATGTAAGAAAATATTGACACCGATCGAGCTAGCAACATAAGCACTCGCCTGTACCCTCAATGGGGAAGGCAGTAGTGCATTCATTACTCCCACGACCAGCTTAGTCCGTCCCATGATGTGACAGACGGAGAGTCTATTCACATTGATTACAAACTCTAGTCACGGAAATGGGTGAATTTAAATTACAAACAGACCCATAGAACAGCAAAGATTTTGAAAGAAAGACTGTGAGTTCAATACCCGCGCTGAGACAATTTTTATGCCCAAATATTGAGTTTGTAGTAGTAGTAGTTATTTACACAGGTTTGACCGAGTATTATAATATATAATACTAGTCCTGTATTAAACATTGTCCCACTGGTAGGCAGGGCTCCCCACTAATGAGAGGGGTTAGGCCTTAGTCCACCGCGCTGGCTTAATGCGGGTGTGTAGACTTCGAATATCTACCATTGAAATTCGTATGAGAATTCACAGGTATGCAGAGTTCCTAAAGATTTTTTGCTTCACCGTTAAAGCAAGCGATAATTAAAAATGAATATACATTATACAGGTAACTTATAAAAAGTCAGAGGTGTTTGCTATTTGACTGGTTGCAAACATACGTCTTTTGTCTTGGCATTTCGTACTGCAACCAACCAGGCTATCGCTGCTTCTCTGTAACTTAATATTATTAATTATACGAGGATTTTGTAATTACTCTGCTTTCCGTATATAATAAGACAATTATATTACTTGTCTCTTAACATGCATTTGTTCATTGAAATAAAACGAAGTTTACGGATTATATCGCGGTTTATTTTACTTTTTTAAACCGACGTTTCGAAGACTATATAAACCGCGATATAATCCGTAAACTTCGTTTTATTTCAATGTATAATATTCGCGTAAATATAAGAAACCAGTATGCATTTGTTCAGACAAAATCTGATACTAAATACAACTTTTGATAGTTAACATCCAACGAAATGCATTTAACTGACCTAGTTTCATTCACTCTTCCAACATTAATCGATATGTACGTGTCTTTACACTAATTTACTACCCGACAGTATAGCGGTGCGTTCACACTGCATTGAATAGTGAATTTCGAATAACGAAAACAGGAAATAAAAGCGTTAATTAATCATGCAGCCAATTAAATAGCTCTAATTACAAGTTAGTACAAAAAACGAAACATGTTAAAAAGGAGTTTAATTTATATTCATTTACATTCATAGCGCCATAAATTCATATACACTCACGCCTGTAATCCCCGAAGGTAAGGCAGAGGTGTAACTAATAAGGAGGGGCGGCCCGCAGAGTCGCCATCGGCCTACCGGCCCATCGTGTTGCTCTATGAGGTCTGCAAGCTCTTCGAGCGTATTGTTCACGCTCGCCTCGTCGAGCATCTTGAAGGGGTCGGGCCGGACCTGGCACAGTGCCAGTACGGGTTCCGCAAGGCCGATCGACAATACACGCGATTTTGCGGGTCAAGGCCAAGCGGAGGATGCAGTGGCTCGGGTTGAAGTGGTGGTGGCGGTGTCTCTAGACATCGCCAACGCGTTTAATACTTTACCCTGGGCCTGCATAATGGAAGCACTGCGGTACCACGTGGTGCCACCGTATCTTCGGCGCCTGGTGCACTCGTATCTCTCGGATAGATACATAGTGTATCCGGGCGCCAACGGTTGGCACCGAAGAGCGATGTCCTGCGGTGTTCCACAGGGCTCAGTCTTGGGCCCTCTGTTGTGGAACATCGGCTACGATTGGGTGCTCCGTGGTACCAACCCCCGAGGTGTCGCTGTCGTGTGTTACGCGGACGACACACTAGTGACAGCGTCGGCCAGGTCTTTCCAGGAGGCCATCCTGCTCGCCTCGTTCGCAACCGAACAGGTGGTGGGCAGGATTCGGCGACTGGGCCTTAAGGTGACCCTCAACAAAACCGAGGCCCTTTGTTTTCACAGGCCTCGGATTCAGCCACCTTTTGGGCCCCACATAAGTGTGGAGGGGGTGCGGATTCCCATCGGCTGTAAAATGAAGTACTTGGGATTGATTCTGGACAGCCGGTGGGATTTCCGTGCCCATTTCAAGGAGTTGTCGCCGAAATTGGTGCGGGCGGCAGGCGCGCTCGGACGCCTACTACCGAACCTGGAGGGACCTAATAGCCCTTGCCGAAGTTTATACGCTGGAGTCGTGCGGTCAATGGCCCTGTACGGAGGTCCCGTATGGGCCGAGTCCCTGAACGTCCGCTGCGTCGCCCTGCTGCGCAAACCGCAGCGTTTGGTGGCGCAGCGAATAGTCAGGGGCTACCGCACGGTTTCCCACGAGGCGGCCTACGTATTGGCTGGCACACTCCCTTGGGAGTTGGACGCCAAACTCCTCTCGTCAGCGTTCCTCTGGCGGGAGGAGGCGTCCAACCGCCGTCAGGAGAGACTGGCCCCGAGGGAGATTGCAGACAGCAGTGCGTCCTGTCCTAAAGAGATGGCTAGACAGGTGTTTCGGTTCGTTCCTGTGTCGGATCGGAAAGGAGGTGTCCGCCGTGTGCCACCACTGTGGCAACTGCCGCGAGGACACGGCCCAACATACGTTGGAGGAGTGCCCAGCCTGGGACGAAGAGCGCAGCGCTCTCAGAGCAGTCGTCGGAGGAGACCTCTCGCTGCCGGCTGTGGTGTCGTCCATGGTCGCCAGCCGGAGGTCCTGGCGTGCGGTGGCCCACTTCTGCGAGAACGTCATCTCGCAGAAGGAGAGTGCTGAGAGGGATCGGAAACGATATGATCCTTCCCGCCGCCAGAGAAGACGTAGGAGACGCCGGGTGGACGACTGACCGGCGTCTCCCGCCCTGTGGAATGGGGGCGTGTTGAGAATTTCACCACGGTAACCCCTGCCTGTCGTACGAGGCGACTAATTGCGGCCATCGGGGGTCGCGGGCGCGCAGCGGAGGGCTGTCAGCCCGTATCGATACACTCCCAAATTCGGGTCATCGTGCGACCCCGAGATGGACGGCAGCGCGGGTGGTAAGGCCTCGTTCGCTGTCGTTGCTCGGTGCGCGGGGGCTCCTTAGCCTCCCACGGAGATGGGCCCGTACAGGGCACCGCGCAGGGGCGATTCCGGCTGCAATTCTAGCACTCCTTAGAATACCCCGGGATCGCTCCGCAAGCGCCGAAGAAGGCCACCGCGGGGTTTTAGCTGGTAGTGTCGGGTGGGGTGTACATAGGGGTTAGGGACTCGGCCCAGCGGCAGCACGGATAGCAATCATCCGTGCGAGGGGGATGCTGGGTCGTAAGACCGGCTAGTCCAGCATACCCGTTTTATTCTTTATCCGCTTCCCTCCGGAGCGGGCGGCAGTAATAAAACGGTTTCCCCGCGACAACAAAAAAAAAGAGGTGTAACTAATACACCCACATTTTCTGAGTTTGTTACCCTCCCACGATGTGATAGATAGCGCACCTATCACCATACCGTGCACAATTCCAAACTCCGAGCATTTCGTGATAGCAAACCAAATATCCCTTTACCCGACCTTGGAATCGAACTCGAGACCTAAGCACAGCAGTCAAGTCAGTAACGCTATTACAACTGCGCCACCGAGGCGCAAATATTTGTGGATGCCATTATCTCGGTTTGGAAATCGAACCAAATACCTCTCGTTTCACAACACTACTCACCCGCTAAGAGACAGAATCCAGTTGAAACATAAAAACAACTTTATTTCGGAAAACGTTCGTCTGTCTATAGATCAAATTTGAATTGATAATGACTTTATTTGTAATGCAATTTACGTTCTCTTATTTATACCACCTGTTGTTAAACTAATCAAATTAAATTATTTATAGATTATACAACATGTAACATGATTAATGCACTGTGAAAGTAGTTTGTTCAGAATAAGCGACTGAATCGATATCAACAATTTTTAATAGACGATTTTTTTTTCTAAAATAATTAATATTTAGGTAAATAAAAGTCACCCTTTAATTCAACGTTCAAGACAAACGAAACTTAAACATAATTCGATGCGATAAAGTCTTTACTAAATGCAATAATAAACGAACACTTTAAAAAATCAAATAATTAAAATTACGAACTTTATGTCGATAATTAGTACAACTAATTTCATAAAAAACAATATTTATGTTCCTAGTCTAATTTTAATACATGAATTATGATTGTAATAATATTTTTAAATTGGGGTGTCTGAGGATGTGCGTTATTCCCGTTACACGTAGTATAAGATGGTTGACATAGTCCTTCAACGGTAGGCAGCGGCTCTGCTGTGCCCTGGAATTGCAGAAGTCTATGGGCGGCGGTGACGGTGACTACTTACCATCAGGTGGCCCGTCTGCTCGTCTGCCTATCGAGGCACTAAAAAAAATATATATTTAAATTATATATAGTGTGAAGAAGCTAAACAGCAGGCCGGCATAATTGTGTTGAGTAGCGAGGGATAGATTGTTTCTCGCTACTTGATACTGTAACTGGACGGCGTTGCGCTTACCATCGGGTGCAGTGTGGTCATTTTTTCGTGTCAGAATAATAAAAAAAATGTAATTGACTTTACGCCACCTCCAAATGTAATTTCGCCTGAGCAGTTGCAAGAAACTCTAGCATTGCTCTTTTCAAAAACTGGCTAGCAATATCGCGCTTCAATAAATAAAATGGATTAGATTAGAGTAGCTCGAAAGTTTTCATAATAAGCATTATCTTAATCTTATAAACGAAAACAAATTTTAAAGACTTTATCGCTGTTTATATTACTACTTAGTCTCGAAATTTAGAAAACTTTACATCTTTCATGGTCACGGAATGGTGAGTTCTATGTCATCACGAGAACGTAGGTACTTTAAATTTATTTAATCAATAGGACTAAAAAGTAAAATAAATCAGCGTAAATAATGGACAGCGTCCGTGGCGCAGCGGGCGTGTAGCTAGATGTGAAACGGTAGGCCGTGGGTTTAGTCCCCTCACCGAGTCAAATGTTTTTGTGACTGTCAGATATTTAGATAGATAGATAAAAGTTTATTAAGGCAACAATGCATATACAATTAAACTTAGCTTCAAAAAAACAACAATATCAAAAAACTGTGAAGATGAGTTCATTTAGGGCACAAACAATATTTAAAATTGGCAGAAATATGCGGAGACAAAGTTCACTTAATAACGCCACTCGTAGAAAATATTTGTTTCGGTCTGGGTGCTGTGGGACCGTAGTTCCTCGTAGTTCTTGATACCCACGACACAATACTTGTTTAATAGTGTGGGGTCAGGACTATGTGTCTGACTGACAAATTAGTTTTATATCAAAGCTTAATAGTTATTAATTAAGTTGCCTAAATGTAATGTCACTTTCCAAAGTGTTGGAGATATAATATAGTTAAATCGTGTCGTGTCCGTGTCACGAGTTGCTGAACGGCCTTCATTTGCATGTATATAATTGAAATGAGAACTGCAAAGAGTGGTACATCATCGGTTCATTCGTTAACGTCAATGGAGAATCGATCCCGCATCCCATTCATATACTGGTAAATCTTTGCCAACATATTTTGTAGCGACCCGTCCCGGTTCTGTAATGAGGGTCGTTGGTTCGATACACACTTAGACAATCAACAATATCACTCATATACACATATAAAATATTAATATTTTTTTATGAACACTACACACTATCACTAAAAACGTAGCACCAGTTATTGCTATGTATACACAATGACACTACAAACAATCTTATCTAACTAAAGTCGAACTAACGAAAGAATTTCCACACTGCACCTAAGTAAGCGCATATTAAGTAACGAGAGAAAATCCCCCGCTACTCAGCAAAATCATGCCGGCCTGCTGTTTAGCTTCTTCACACTACCCTTAAAAAACCCAGGATCATAGGAAGGGGGGAACACGGAAGCTGGCAAACTGTTCAACAGCTTGATGGTGCGGCAAAAATACAAATAGCTTCTTGGGTGACTCGCTTATACAATATGGGTGTAGCAAGTAGGTGTGTGGGTGGCTCTTTGCAAAAACATTAAAATCTCTGATTGCTCGTACCATATATATATTTTTTCTATAATTAGAAGACGGTACGGAACATATAAGGGTTTTTTTATTCTGGCACGAAAAAGTGACGACACTGCGCCTGATGGTAAGCGCAGTGCCGTCCAATTAGAGTATCAAGTAGCAAGAGATATATAATCTATCCCTCGCTACTTCATCAATCATGCCGGCCTGCTGTGTAGCTTCTTCCAGTGACTGTATCTAATTGTTTTAGAGGGAACATTAAATTTAAGTTGATGCAATTAAACTAATGAAATAATAGTGACAGCCTCCATGGCGCGGTTGGCGAGTAGCCGGCTGTGGACTAGAGGCCGTGGGTTCGATTCCCACACTGGGACAAATATTTGTGTGACAAACTATTTGTGTCCGGGGTCTAGGCGTTGTGAGACCGTGCGTCTCCCGTAGTCCCTGATACCCACAACACAAGACTCGTATCTTAGTGTGGGGTCGGGGCTATGTGTGTGACTGTTGGGTGTTATTTATTATTTATAACACGCTATACATTGATCGCCAGAAGACAGATGCCCATTGTACAGCATCAGACGCGCCATTAGTGACGCAGCGTCGCACTGTACTCGATGTAAAACAACGTAACTAATCGGCGACAGCGTCATTAACTCACGGCCTTACTGGCGCCTTCAGATCGACTCACATTTTGATCGGTTCACATTTGATGCTTGACGCATTGGAAAAGTGTTGGATATCCGACTACCGAGGTCGCTCCGAGAAGCCTGGTGACCCTTCTGGTCGGAGTTAGGCTGACTATTATTCTAGCTGGCATTTACGGCATGTACAATAGCCTTTTTTTTGTCGCGGGGAATGCGTTTTATTACTACCGCCCGCTCTGGCAGGAAGCGGAATAAGAGTAAAACAGTTATGCTGGACTAGCCGGTCTTACGGCCCAGCACCGCCTCGCCCGGATGATGGCTTCCGGGCAGCCGCTGGGTCGATTCCCTACTCCCTATGTTCACCCCACCCGACACTACCAGCTAAAACCCCGCGGTGGCCTTCTTCGGCGCTTACGGAGCGATCCCGGGGTATTCTAAGGAGATGCACAATAGCCTGACTCCACAAACAATACCAACTAAAATCAATATTAGATTTTATTTGTATCTGGGTACGTTTGTTATTTTTAGCTTATACGAATCTATCGTTATACCTACATAATTAATGTATACTGTACCACAGCATACTCCCGATGTTGGACACAGGCATGTGGGGTTTGTTAATTACTAGATGTTGCCCGCGGCTCCGCCCGCGTGGAGGTTATTTTTGGACGAAAGGCTTACAAACCATGGAGGCATCTTAAGCTATTACACCTTTCTATATTTTGCTATCCCATAGGTATCCTATTCCCATAAATAGCCTATATAATTTTGGGATCCCTAAACTACCACTATGCAAACAATCATGTCGATCCGTTGCTCTGTGCAAAACGAAACTATCCCACGGGAACTGTACATTTTTCCGGGATAAAAAGTAGCATATGTGCTATTCCAGACTATAATCTATCGGTGCCAAATTTCAACTAGATCCATCCAGCCATTGTAGCGTTATTGAGTAACAAACATCCATCCATCCATCCAAACATTCGCATTTATAGTATTAGTAGGATAAGGGTACATCGCGTTTTGATTTTGGCGCTAACAACACCATACAAAAGCGGTTGAATCAAGCTGTCGCACAGTTACCGTGTTCCCTGCTTTCTATGATCCTGGGTCCTTTAGGCATAGTGTGAAGAATCTAAACAGCAGGCCGTTCCGGGGTCAGCCAGTGTACATCCGATTGTCCGATGTATGTTATGTTAATATTGAGTTAGGAGTGTTGAAAATGTAGCCAGGCCCGTTTGCTTAGGATGTAACATTTTTTTTATTTATACAAACACCCACGCCTTTAATCTCTAAAAGAGTAGAGGAAACCAGTACACCCACATTTCGCCGAGCTTAATACCATAGTACTGTACCATAATGCGGTAAGGGGCCAGCCTATCGCTATACCGGGCAGAATTCGAGATTCCTGGCTGATGCTGTTCGTGATATAAAAATAGAATATCACTTTTACCAGACCCGGGGATCGAACCCGCGACCTTAGCACAGCAGTCGCACCGCGTGCGCAAGTATAATTGCGCCACCGAGACCGTCTTTATTCTTATAATATTGAGTAAAAAAGATGGAAAGTGCAGCTAGCTTGCGGCGGCGTTATGTGCCGGATCGGTCACTTCCCTGTATCATGGTTGAGGAGGCCGATGGCTGGCACATGCGTCATACTCGTGAACGGGTGCTGCTCGCGTGGACTGGTCTGCCCGGATTGCTCATTGATTGTTAGTTTAAGCTAATTAATTAACTTGTTGTATAGCGTCACTTATTACTCTATGCCTTGTATTAACACGTATATCAATCTTAAACAGTTTTTTTGTTCTATAATTATGTATGGAACTTAAGTGTAATACTTCTAGTATTGTTATTAATTTTAAATGAATATTATATTTTATGAAATATGAAAATACAAAAGACCTACGGCTGAGTTTCTTGGTGCTTCTTCTCAGACCAGTGGGCATTTCCGAAGCACCGGTAGATAAACTTCAACCTGACATGTAAAAAGTGCCCCTAGTGGCCTAATTTACAAAATAAATGATTTGATTTGACTAGATTTATTCACAAATAAATGTAACTAACCATTTTAACACATCTGTTTTATTTTTAAGATTTTCTGCATAATTTGAGGCATATATTGAGACATTTGAGAGTTATTAAGTATTATCTTACAAATAATGTTTATTAACTGACTTTGAAAAAAGGTGGAGGTTCTCAATTCGTCGGAATCTTTTTTTTATGTAAATTAGACGCCTGGACCGATTCGAGAAGTTCTTTTTTTGTTAAAAAGGATTCCCAGGTGGTCCCATTGGCACCAAGTCAGGATCTGATGATGGGAGTTCAGAAAAATCGAGGTCGACGGCGGGAGTTTGCGCAAAAATCAACAATCACACACGAAACTGAATCGCTTCTAGTTGTTTTAATAATAATAATACTAGCCCTGTATTAAACATTGTCCCACTGCTGGGCACGGGCCTCCTCTACTAATGAGAGGGGTTAGGCCTTAGTCCACCACGCTGGCCTAATGCGGGTTGGCAGACTTCTCATACCTTCGAAAAATTATCAGATATACAGGTTTCCTCACGATGTTTTCCTTCACCGTTAAAGCAAGCGTTAATTAACATTTTAATACACACATAACTTTAGAAAAGTCAGAGGTGTATGCCACTTGGGTTTCGAACCTACGACTTTCGTCTTGACAGTCCGTACCGCAACCAACTAGGCTATCGCTGCTATTTGCTGTTTGTTTTACCAACCCTGTATTATTCGGGAACACCCAAAAAATCCGAAATATTTTATTCCGATTTTCAGAAGTCCGAATTTCATAATACATAAGAATTATAATTACTATTTTATGTAAATTTATTTTACATATTTCGGTGGCGCAGTTGTAATTGCGCATGCGTTACGACTGTTGTGCTGAGGTCTCGGGTTCGATCCCCGGGTCGGGTAAAGTGATATTGGGTTTTTCTATCCAGAAATTCTCTGTATTAGCCCGGAGTCCGAAATTTGGGGCCGGTATGGCGATAGACTCGCCCCCTATGCCATTGTGGGACTGAAATAAATTCGGCGAAAAGTGGATGTACCGATTGCACCTCTGCCCACCCTTTCGGGGATTACAGTCGTGAGTATATATGTATGTATTTATTTTACCGAAAGTCGTAAATCCGACTTGTTTGTTTTCCGATTTTCATACGTCTGAAGAATCAAATGCTCGACGGGTTCTCGGTCCGAAAAACGACATCTACTGTTATTGAATCCTTTGGGTTAGGATATGATAGAACAGTGACCATTAAAGCGCGAAGGCGAGCGTGCCGCGGCAGCGACCGTCGAGCGCCAGATCCCCTCTATTGTTGGTTATCAATCAAAATAATTATTCGACAAATAACTCGATATTTTGAGAATAGTAATTATAAACCTTCGAAATTCGTATAAGAATATCGAATTTCGAAGGTATGTGAAGTCTACCAACCCGCATTAGGCCAGCGTGGTAGACTAAGGCCTAACCGCTCTCATTAGTAGAGGAGGCCCGTGCCCAGCTGTGGGACAATGTTTAATACAGGGCTTGTATTATTATTATAATTATAAACAGGAATATTGAAATTTTGGAATTACAAAAATAGGATGAATCATAAATCGGTGTTGTTAAATTAGGAATTTTGATCCGTTCGGAATTATGGAAATCGGTATTTTTAAATTCGTATTTGTGACTTTCGGAATAAATGTTTTCGTAATTATGTAGTGTACACGTATTTTAACACCGTCGCACTTCTGGGCACGGGCCTCTTCTGCTATTGAGAAGGGTAGGCCTTAGTCTACCACGCTGGCTTTATTCGGGCTGGTAGACTTATTTTTATTTTATTTGGATGACTCACAGCTGTCAATACCAAACAAATATTTTACGAAATATACAATAGATAAGCACATTACGAGCAGATAGTAAGCCGATAGGGATACCTTTCAAATTCTAACGGAGAATTCTCGGGCATGCAGGTTTCCTGACGACGTCTTTATTCACTGTTAAAGCGATAATCAATAAACACGTAAATTTATCAAAGTCAAAGGTGTATGTAATTGTATTTTTTTTAGTTCCTCGATAGGCAGACGACACGCAGCAGACGGACCACCTGATGGTGAGTAGTCACCGCCGCCCATAGACTTCTGCAATGCCAGTGCACAGCAAAGCCGCTGCCTACCGAATTGTCAATTGTCTTTTCGAACCTACGACTTTCTTGGCAGTCCGTACCACAGTCGGCTAGACTATATATCAATGTGTGTGTATGTGTTCACCGTTAATGAACAACCACAACACTATGAATCTTCGACATTTCGTGCCGATAAAGAAACTTCCTTCCTAGAAAGCAGTTTATTTGTGACCCGAAACCCTAAAGCAAGCTCTTACTTCTCATCTGTGAGACAATGTAACTTTATCTCGTGGTAGGATATTCATATCTGCCCGGAATGCAACCACCCTACACAGGGTGTAAAACCCGCCATAGTGGCACACGCAAGTGTGTCGGGATCAGCCAGTGTACCTCCGGTTTTTGTCGGGGCTCTAGAACTAGGGTACGATGGTTGGCCTTATTGCAGCCTTCTGAGTACTCTGACACTAGACCCTCGACCCCTTCTTCACCTTCTTGCCCATGGCGTAGTGTGAAGAAGCAGGCCGGCATGGTTGTGTTGAGTAGCGGGAGATAGATTGTATCTCGCTACTCGATACTCTAATTGGACGGCACTGCGCTTACCATCAAGTGCAGTGTGGTCAATTTGCCGTGCCAGGATAAAAGAAACAATAATGCTCGAGGTGACTAAATTAATACTGACAGTCCTTAATAGTCCTGACCCTGTCAGGTTGAACTTTACTGTGGATATCGAGAACTAAGAAATAATTACAGTCCCACAACACCCAGAGTCTTACCAAATATTTGTGGTTCCCTTCAATATATGTCTCATCTTTTGCGCCAATGAAGTTGTCATTAAAAGAATAATTTTATGTAATTTCTTGGAAAATGCGGTAATGATCCAATATAAAAGTACACCGACTTCAATTAAAAACAAATTGTGCGTCACAATAAAATTTGAGGGTTTCCCTTGATTTTTCTGTGATACTATCATCAGATCCTGACTTGGTGCCAATGGGACCACATGGGAAGTATACCCTTTTAAACAAAAAAGAATTTCTCAAATCGGTCCAGGCGTCTTCGAGTAATCGGGTAACATACATAAAAAAAAAAGATTCCGACGAATTGTTAACCTCCTCCTTTTTTGAAGTCGGTTAAAAAGAGGTTCCTAAGGTTTTTCTCCATTTCCTATAGTTTCGTATTTTCCCACAAAACATACTGTAACAATATGTTTATAATTGTTATTTGTCAATTTGCAATTGTCAATTGTTAATGAAATATGAGGTTGTGTGTGTCTATCGTCGTCTCTACATTATCCTACTAATGTTATTAATGTTATAGTTGATATGTTTATTACCGAATCACGCAAAAGGCTGAACGGATTTGAATGAAATTTGGCAAGAAAATAGTTTATAGCTGGATAAGTTTTATCCCTTAAAAATATTACGTTCTTTATAAACTCACTACTAGGACATAAAAAGATGTAATAGCTCAAGATGCTTCCATGAATTGTATTCCTCTTCTTTCAAAAATAACTTCCACGCGAGTGAAGCCTCGGGCAATAGTTAGTTTTAAATAAAGCCTGGAATACATTAAACCTGGAACACATAAAACTTTTCATCAGAAAATTAACTAACCAGAAAGATAAGCATAAATTTCAAAGACAATATTCCATTTTTACTCGCGATGCTTAACCATATTTCCAAGCAAAAATCCCAAACTTTTTTATATCAGGACCGAAACTTATAAGAAAAGTTTTCGTTCATATTACTCTGGGGGAATATAGCCTTAAACATTCTAATATTGTCTTTGAAATCCTTTTAGGTATTAACTCGTTTTAAAGATAAGATGTCCAAAAAATATGTTTTTTTTTAATCTGGAAGTGACCACACTGCACCTGATGTTAAGCGCAGTGTAGTCCAGTTAGTTATCAAGTAGCGAGAGACGATCTATCCCTCGTTACTCAACACAAATGTTTTGATTCAGTTACTTGTTTTAGTAGCTTTTACCTCAGCTCGGCGCACTTGCTGTCTACAATATAACGATACTAAAGAGGGACTGTGCCCAGCAGTGGGGCAGTATAAATAAGACGGATTGTTGGCTATACAGGAATTTCCTAATCTTGGATTGAACCAAGATCTTTACATAGTTGTCTCAACGGTAGGCAGCGGCTTTGCTGTGCCCTGGCATTGCAGAAGTCTATGGGCGGCGGTGACTACTTACCATCAGGTGGCCTGTCTAATCGCCTGCCCATAGAGACAATAAAAAAATTATGCGTTCACTAAACCAATGGGTATTATAGATGTACAACAACCTTTATTACGCTGGTCTTGAGGCTACTAAATCAATAATAAGGCTTCCCTGACCGCTTATAAATCAGAAAATATAGGACAGTAGGATTTATTACGTCTGTCTTAATCTTGATAAATTACTTTTACTTATCTTATACCTAGTTTATGAGATGAGTTGCCGAGATTTACTGATAATCTTAGATTGAAATAGTGTCCAATAATTACGTCATTGTAAAAAACTGCATAAGCTTTACGCGTTCAGAAATATATCCAGATATAAAGTAGTCATATTTTGTATCTTGGTAAGGTAAAGTTACGACTCTGCACCAGACCGGCAGTGCCGTCCAGTTAGAGTATCAAATAGCGAAAGACAATTATAACAATCTGCTGAGTAGCCTCTTTACACTACGCCTAAATGACCCAGGATCATAGGAAAGAAAACGATAGCTGGAAAACAGTACCACAGCTTGATGGTGCGGCAAAGATACGAATGTGCGAACCTCTTGGTTTAGGCCGGGGTGGTAAACACCACGAAGCTGTGGCTCCGCAAGCCAGTACGCGTGGTTCTGGTCTGGAGAAGATGTGATGAGATTGAACAGAAGGTAGAACACGCAATGTTTTGCTATTTAAGGTTTTCAACAGTAATCATTAATCATTGTTAAATCTTTTCCATACTTCGATATTACGTCATTATTTAGTTTCCGCTGTAGTCACACTTAACTGTTCTGAATATATTTTGTTATAAAAATATAGATCAATCAAGTCTAACTATAATAGTAACAACGTAACTTTGCTACACATATACACAACTCACAGACCAGAATTATAATTGTCTGAAATACAAAAAATTGCATGCTTGGACTGCCTCGCTGGTCAGTTGTAATTGCGCATGCGCTACGGTCAAGTCAGGTCTGCTGCTGTGCTGAGGTCTCGGGTTCGATCCCCGGGTCGGGTAAATTGGGGTATACTATTTAGAAAAACTGGCGATAGGCTCGCCCCCTATAACATTATGGGACCGAAATAAATTCGGCGAAAAGTAGGTGTACTGGTTACACCTCTGCCTACCCCCTTGGGGATTACATGTATGTACACAAACTATTCTCCCGTGATCGAACCTAGGGCGTCTAATTTCACAATCGGCTCACCCATTGCGCCACGAAGCCTGTCGCATTTAAGCAAATTTTATAAACCTGTCATATGCGTGATTATAAACATATATTACATAGATAAAACAGTATACGACCATTATTCTAATATTAGCAAATGATTCACTCTTATCATAATCTTAGAACACTATACGATTGTATACCTTATTCATTCTACAATACGGTTTAATTTTGCTCACGTTTTTATTATGCGCGTGATAAGCGGATCGTTTTTCTATAACGACTTGAACGATATGAGGCCTATTTCATAGGAGGTAGCGATTTAATAATATTTATGGCTTTTATTTGGGATTAGGCGGTAACTAACTTGGGAATGGTGGGTACACCATTAGTTCTTCATTTTGGAACCAGTCTACTCTGGTGTCAAATGACAAATTGAATTAATAAGTATAAAGTACTAGCGGGCCCGGCAGACGTAGTCCTGCCTGGAAAAGCAGCGCCACACTGTTGGTGTTTTTGGTGCAGCGCCAGCTACCGAAAAACCAAAGAAAAACACAATTGGACCCGGTGGTCCAATTGTGTTTTCAAACCATCCAAGAATCCATTGAAATATACACACCAACATTTTATCCAAATCGGTCCAGCCGTTTAGGAGGAGTTAGGTGACAAACATAAGTAAGGAAAATTATATATATTGAGATAAAGTAGTTGGTAGTGGTATAGACTGCCAGGAGAAAAGACGTAAGTCCTTAACGTCCATTTGGCATACATTTCTTTCGAAGTTACGTGTTTATTCATTGTTAATTCTCGCTCGCTTTAACGGTGAATGAAAAACTCATGAGAAAACCTGCATACCTGAGAATTCTCTAAAAGAATTTCAAAGGTATGTGAAGTCTACCAACACGCATTAGGCCAGCGTGGTGGACTAAGGCCTAACCCCTCTCATTAGTAGATAACGAATAAGCGTGTAACCTCGATTTTACACCAAACTACTACTTCATTCGGTTTGTGTCAACCGCAAAACTTTCGTCATTACGACTTTCCCACAGAGACAGATTTAAATAGACGCGGCACTTTAATATGAATGAAATAAGCGTGCCATATTTATTGTACTTAATATGACGTCATGATGAAATAAAACCCTTGAAACTTTAGAAGAACGGGTGAAAACTTAACATACATTGAGCTGCTCTAGTCTTATCTATATATATATAATAATACTAGCCCTGTATTAAACATTGTCCCACTGCTGGGCACGGGCCTCCTCTACTAATGAGAGGGGTTAGGCCTTAGTCCACCACGCTGGCCTAATGCGGGTTGGCAGACTTCTCATACCTTCGAAAAACTCTCAGATATGCAGGTTTCCTCACGATGTTACCGTTAAAGCAAGCGATAATTAACATTTTAATACACACATAACTTTAGAAAAGTCAGAGGTGTATGCCACTTGGGTTTCGAACCTACGACTTTCGTCTTGACAGTCCGTACCGCAACCAACTAGGCTATCGCTGCTATTAAACTTAAATTGTATATTATTTGTATTACCAAACATTGTTAATCGATTTTCGTAAAAAGCTACGCTAGAGTTTCTTGTCCGTTCTTCTCTAGCGAAATTGCATTCCGAACTGGCGGTAGAATAAACAAATTGGCTGAATCTAAATAATGTATAACATTTAATGGATTCAATAAATATTTCATATCTGATTTAGATTTTGGTGTAACAATAAAATAGATTTCTGTAAACGTGATTGGTGAGTTTTGTTTGCTGTCAAAAATTAACCAATGACACACACACAGTTTAGCACAGCTTACAAATTGTATAATATTTCATGGATTTCATAAATATTTGATTTTGTTTGTCTAGCCAAAGATCATATCTTCAGTCAAGTCGTGGTGTGCCTAACCGACGATGGCCCGTGCTGCCGCTGGGCCGAGTCCCTAACCCCTATATACAACCCACCCGACACTACCAGCTAAAACCCCGCGGTGGCCTTCTTCGGCGCTTACGGAGCGATCCCGGGGTATTCTAAGGAGTGCTAGAATTGCAGCCGGAATCGCCCCAGCGCGGTGCTGCGTACCAGCTCATCTCCATGGGAGGCTAAGGAGCCCCCGCGCACCGAACAACGACAGCGAACGAGGCCTTATCACTCGCGCTGCCGTCCATCTCGGGGTCGCACGATGCTCCGAATTTGGGAGTGCATCGATACGGGCGTACAGCCCTCCGCTGCACGCCCGCGACCCCCGATGGCCCCTATTAGTCGCCTCGTACGACAGGCAGGGGTTACCGTGGTGGAATTCAAACGCCCCCATTCCACAGGGCGGGAGACGCCGGTCAGTCGTCCACCCGGCGCCTCCTACGTCTTCTCTGGCGGCGGGAGGGATCATATCGTTCCCGATCCCTCTCAGCACTCTCCTTCTGCGAGATGACGTTCTCGCAGAAGTGGGCCACCGCACGCCAGGACCTCCGGCTGGCGACCATGGACGACACCACGGCCGGCAGCGAGAGGTCTCCTCCGACGACTGCTCTGAGAGCGCTGCGCTCTTCGTCCCAGGCTGGGCACTCCTCCAACGTATGTTGGGCCGTGTCCTCGCGGCAGTTGCCACAGTGGTGGCACACGGCGGACACCTCCTTTCCGATCCGACACAGGAACGAACCGAAACACCCATGGTCCGTTAGTACCTGTGTCAGTCGGAACGTAGGCGCCCCGTGGCGCCTGTCTAGCCATCTCTTTAAGACAGGACGCACTGCTGCGACAGTCCTCAAGCCCGCAGTCGGGCTCTCCAGCCTGGTATGCCACTCCTCCACGGCGGTTCTGCGAAACCGGGCCGCAATCTCCCTCGGGGCCAGTCTCTCCTGACGGCGGCTGGACGCCTCCTCCCGCCAGAGGAATGCTGACGAGAGGAGTTTGGCGTCCAACTCCCAAGGGAGTGTGCCGGCCAATACGCAGGCCGCCTCGTGGGAGACCGTGCGGTAGCCCCTAACTATTCGCTGCGCCACCAATCGCTGCGGTTTGCGCAGCAGGGCGACGCAGCGGGCGTTCAGGGACTCGGCCCATACGGGACATCCGTACAGGGCCATTGACCGCACGACTCCAGCGTATAAACTTCGGCAAGGGTTATTAGGTCCCTCCAGGTTCGGCAGCAGGCGTCCGAGCGCGCCGCGATGTCTAGAGACACCGCCACCACCACTTCACCCCGAGCCACTGCATCCTCCGCTTGTGCCTTGACCCGCAAAATCGCGTGTATTGTCGATCGGCCTTGCCGGAACCCGTACTGGCACTGTGCCAGGTCCGGCCCGACCCCTTCAAGATGCTCGACGAGGCGAGCGTGAACAATACGCTCGAAGAGCTTGCAGACCTCATCGAGCAACACGATGGGCCGGTAGGCCGATGGCGACTCTGCGGGCCGTCCCTCCTTCTTGAGCAGGACCAATTTCCCAGTTTTCCACTGAGACGGAAAACGGCCCTGCTCCAGACACGCGGAGAACAGGCCACGGAGCCTAGTGCCCAGATGCTCGACGGCTAACACCCATGCACGTCCAGGGATACCGTCGAGACCCGGGGCCGTCTTCTTGCCCCGTAGCCGAAGCACCACCGCCCGAAATTCCTCGGGCGAAACCTCCGATATAACCCTTGCCGAACTCAACAACGATGGCGTCGATGGATGTGACGCCATCGATGGGGGAGTGACATCTTCAATGGCAGGGAACAAAGCCGCGACGACCTCTTCAACTAGATCGCCCCGGAGACTCTGAGTCAGTGGGGGCGCCCACGGGCGATACCGTCTCATCGCCACACGATATGGACGCCCCCAGGGGAACCGACGATGGCCTCTGAAACTGATGATTGGAGATGTTATATAGCGTCGCGCTAACTTTGTTACCGCGATTCAGGCTTAACATATCATTCTGATCTAGTCTCGGCATCAAAAATGACACTATTTGCATACTTCATCAATAGTAACATTATTTGGAAAACGTTTTTTAATTCATAACAAATTATGCGCCTCTATAAAATTTGAAGGTTTCTCTCGATTTTTCTGGAGATCCCATCATCAGATCCTAACTTGGTGGCAATGGTCGTCCCATTTGGGAAGTATACCCTTTTAAATAATAGAAGAATTTCTCGAATCCGTCCAGGCGTCTTTGAGTAATTGGGGAACATTCATAAAAAAATAAAGATTCCGACGAATTGAGAACCTACTCCTTTTTTTGAAGTCGGTTAAAAAGGATAGTAGTCCTTCAACGGTAGGCAGCGGCTTTGCTGTGCCCTGGTATTGCAGAAGTCTATGGGCGGCGGTAAATACTTACCATCAGGTGGCCCGTCAGCTCGTCTGACTATCGAGGCACTAAAAAAAAATCAAAATCTCGAGAGTTGATATATAAAACGCATCTTTACTTGACACATTTATACCAATTAGTATCAGTTTGAAGATTCAGTCGATTAAATACGAAACTCGCTCGGGTCTCTCTGTGTACTTGTATGGCTTCCCTACTTCTCTTAGCAATTACCTGAGAATAAATGATTAAAAACTCGCCGTCCAGTGTCTAGGAAGTTTGCACAAACTATATCGGTTGCTATGCACTTGATAAAGATGAACTTTCAAAAGAAAACTTATCAAGCCTCTTGATACTACCTTGAACCACCGTTCAATTCAGTTTAACATTTTAAAGGCTTTCATTTTTTGTGACTTTTTTTATCCTGTAACGGCAAAGTGACCAAACTGCACTTGATGATCAGCGCAGTGCCGTGCAATTAGATTATCAAGTAGCGAGAGTCAACTATATCTTGCTACTTGACAAAATCATGCCGGCCTGCTGTTTAGCTTCTTCACACTACGCCTAAAGGCTCCAAGGATCATAGGAAGGAGGGAACACATTACCTGACAAACTGTTAATTTATATTTTAGTATATAAAATGTACATGAGCCACCGTTGCTGAAAATTAAAAGGATCTGAATAAAACAACCGTTCAACGTAACCCGACAACGGGTCGTGACAAGCACGCTGCGCGGTACGAAATGTGGCAAATGAATGGTTCGACAGGGCTGACAGATTGCACACTGCAATGGCCGATATTTGAGACTTAAAAAACTAGTAAATCGATTGATAGCTTAGAGTATTTAACACTTGCCTACTCTAAGATTGATAGATATTTGGTCAGTTACCTCTCTAACTGACAAATAGACTAGACATTTAAGATTTAGGAAATAACGAATATGATGATTAAAAAGCAACAAAGAATGTAAATTCTTATAAGAATAAAAATCTTTAAATAAAATTATAATAATAATACTAGCCCTTATATTGTCCCACTGCTGGGCACGGGCCTCCTCTACTAATGAGAGGGGTCAGCCCTTAGTCCACCACGCTGGCCTAATTCGGGTTCGTAGACTTCACATACCTTCGGAATTCTTAGATATGTTGGTTTCCTCATGAAGTTTCCCTTCACCATTTAAGCGAGCGATAATTAACAATGAATAACATAGCATTTAGAAAAGTCAGAGGTGTATGCCATTTGGGCTGGTTTCGAACATACGACTTTGGTCTGTCTTGAAGCTATAAAATTATAGGCCAACTGAAATTGGTCAATATTTCCACTCTACATCAGTAACTTTACTTGAGTAAATAGTTTTTATGTCTGTGATTTCAAAACAAATTTTATTCCCAACCTCAACTGGACATTTACTCGTCATTTACCATCAAAACGTGCTCTTCCACACATTTATTTTGTCTGCCTATCTATTTATAGGTTCGGGCAAATTTTTGAAAAGATTGTACCAATTTTAATTAGTTTATCTTCAGAGAGAAAAAATATTTTTGCTACAGATATTAGGGGTATACTTGTCATCAGATTTAATTCATGCTTGATGTCAATTTCCTTCGACACAATGAAATGCGTATTTTACTCAAGTATATGAATTACTTTTCAGACTCAAAAAGGCTCACAAGTGGTGACATGTTGGCTTCTTAAAGAAAAGAAAAACAACAAACTATAACCAACCATGGACAGCCTCTGTGGCGTAACAAGCCAGTCGTCTCTTAAATAAGAGGCCACGGGTTCAATCCCCGCATCGAGACAAATGTTTGTGTGACCCACAAACAAAACCATTGGTCTGTTGTTTGCCTGTTCAGTGTATTTATTATTCTCATTCATTAATAATAATCGACACACTACAACATAGGCGCACAAAACCTCCACTTCAATAACTCTTTGTATGTTGCTCAACTAAGTCGCGGGGAACCCCTTAATACAATTGATAACATTCTCATAAACCACAATTTATCTATGACTATCTAAAAACAAGTAGGTTACAAGAGATTGTAATGTTTCTGTGAATTTATACACTAAGGCCTGTAATCCCCGAAATGGTAGGCAGAGTTTTAACTATTACACACTTTTGGCCGAATTTATTACGGTCCCATAATGTGATACGAGCGTATAGCCATACCGGGTACAATTCCAGACTCCGGGCAGATATAGACTATATATACATATATATATATATATATATATACTACTAAATAGAAAAACCCAATATCACTTTACTTGACCCGGGGATCGAACCCGAGACCTCAGCACAGCAGTCGTAACGCATGCGCAATTACAACCGAGGCAGTCTTTTCTGTGGATTTAATAAGGCTTATTTGAAACCCCGACGCAAAAAGGTGTAGGAGTTTCAAATATTTATCTATCTGTGACATTGTTCTTTGTAGTGTACATGACAAAGCGATTTCATATTTAAGACAGCTTTTTTATGGAAAGGGGGCAAACGGCTAGGACGCTCACCTTATGAAAATTAATTGATCTTTATTTGAAGAAAACATATCTAACCCGCTATAAATTACAGATATTTGTCTAATTGATTGATTTTTATGGACTTAGAGGCCCATAATCATCAATTAATCATGAAAAGATAACCTAAGCCAGAAATTATCTTTTGCTCGGTGGTGTCCGTAAAAAATCCCGTAAAATTCTATCAGTTTTAATTGTTGTTTGTTTCGCAATATCACAATGAACCGATTGATGACACTTACACTGAAATAGGAAATAAGTCAATAACGGCCTTATCATTATCAGACTTAGAGATAAGATAAATAAATATTCGAACATATAACTCGCCACGCCAAAGATAACGGCATATTTGTCAATATGGCAGTATCATGCCAAATACTAATAAACAAGCCAAATGGAAGCCACAAGCCTGGCTACCCTGTCTCTGGAATAGTCAGATATGCTCTAAATGAGCCTCTAGAAGTCAAAAGTGTAGTGCTATCACTGGTTGGTAGAGGAAGTTGTAGCTGGTCAGAAAAAAATTCAGACAGCGAAAGAACAGACACAAAATATTATGGTGACGAAGAATACTTCAAAACGTCTATAAATGTTATTGAAAAGACCAGTGATGATGTAGTAACAATTCCTGTGGGATCTTATGAATTACCCTTTAATTTCTTTCTGCCTGATAACATTCCACCGAGCTTCAAAAACTTTTCTGGTAGTATATCGTACGTATTACGGTTGAAATTCAAAAGACCCAGAGTTTTCCAATTCAATAAGACGTTCACCGCTGAAATACCAGTTCTAAGCTGCATTAATGGTGAAGCAGAGGGACCAGTAATATTCGGACTGGAAAAGATCCTGACGAAACCATTTTCAAAAAGGAAGCACGTCATCAATTTAAAAGCGGAGATTTTTAAGAGCAGTTTGAGCCCAGGAGAAAACGCTCACTTGACTCTTGTTGTTAAAAATGATTCTAGTGTTAATATTACTGCTATAAAGTCCGAGCTGGTACGATACAAGACTTACACAGCTAATTGTGGACGCACAAGAGATGAACAATTTATAGTGAGAGGTAGTACTGTGCAGAGTCCAAGTATACAGAAGAATAGTGTAGTAAACTTGACTCAAGAAGTACCAATATCGCCAGATATGTACTCCATACTAAACTCGAGGATAATCAAGGTAGAATTCAAGATAAGAGTTACCGTAAGACTGTCGATGCCCCATATCAACGCTTTAGTCGAAGTGCCTGTTGTAATTGGAGATAAATTCGTAGAACAAAGCCCTGATGAGCCTCCTTCATATTGGGAAGTTGTTTGTGTAGAAGAAAACGAGAAATAAAAATGAATGGACACAACAATGCTAATGTGAACGGAGAGGTTTAATGAGACCGCTACTCTTGACTCGTGCCTTCATTAGGCGATACATTATTCACAGGAAAAAGGTTTAAACACGCCGAGAAAGATATTGCAAATGGTCGATATTGAAATATAAAATGTTTTAATTTTATATCTTTATAGTATTTAAATAATATGACATAAATAATTAGGGTTATAAACCGTACATGTGATTGGGAGATAAAATAAGTCCAGTGTTCGGAATTGTACGAAGTTTTATTACATAAGTCTCCAAAAATAATATATGAGTCAATAATAATAAATTTAAGGCACCACAGAAACGACTTAGTTTTTCAGAGTATTCAGTTCACATATACTTCGGACAGTCTCCGTGGCGCAGTGGGCAAATAACCGCTGAGAAACGAGGCACCGTGGTTTCTATTCCCGGACCAAGACACATTTTTGTGTGATAGACAAATATCTGTGTCGAGTCTTTGTGTTATGGGTCCACAATACAGGTTTAATCTATCTTGGGGTCTAGGCTATATGTGGGACTGGTAGGTGTATTTATTATATATTTATTTATAACTCTAATTTTTTGTAGCTCACAAATATTCGTATGTTCATCAGTTTAATATAGACCATATCTTGACAACCCTACATAAGGGTTGTAGAGGTAACCCATCTCCCTCACGCGTCGCTACTTCTGAAACGATTCTGTTGGGAACATTCATTTAATCCGTCAATCTATATGAGCTCCCGACCTGTCTTCAACAGACCTGTAAATTATAATACAATCTATTTCGCGACGTAATCTCTATAGCTAATCTACAGACTGTGAATTATAAATTATTAAAAACACAACAAATGTGCCAAAGTAGTAGCTGAAGATGGACATGTTAAGTTTTTTTTCGGTGGTTTTTTTAATTTACGTCAAATATTATCAGAAATGTATATATCAAGTATTCGCTGAGACAAATATAATAGGTTCTAAATAAAGTCGATAAGTTTGTGTCTAATAAAACTAAGTTTTAGTAGCCATCTTCTTACCCATCCTCATAACCTAATCACCATATAGCTGTTATAAATAATCGAGGCGTTGAAAGCTGCAAACATGCATTCAAGCATGTTTAAAACTAGGTAATCTTGGGCTCATCAGTTCAAAATTAGTTTAGAATACCTTCGAATTGATCAGTTTTAAATAATAGCAACTGATTTGATAAGGGTAATGGATCAATTTATATGGAATAATTTATAACACCCCTTTTTTATAATTCAGCTATATATAAACCTTATTAATAAAGGATTATTGGTTTTGCAGTTTTATTCAAATACGATTTCCAGTACACTAATTATAAATTAAAATAGAAATCATGGTAATAAAGTGCTTATCATTTCTTTCAATGCTTTTATCATTATCAGACCCGACAAAGAGATAAGACAAACAAATTCATATTAAAACTTCGTTACTCGTCACAATAATTTCGCGAGTGCTATACATACAACATGGGAGTGTCGTGTCAAATACTAATAAACAAACCAATTGGAGGTCACAGACCTGGCCAACTTGTTTCTGGAGTAGTCAAATATGCTCTTACTGAGCCGTTAGAAGTCAAAAGTGTAGTGCTATCACTAGTCGGTAAAGGACACTGTAGTTGGTCTGAAACAAGAGCTTCTAACAATCGAACAGAAATTGTAAGTTACAAAGGTAGTGAGGAATACTTCACAGCAGCCGTTGACGTAATCCAAAAGACTAGTGATGAAGTAATCACTATTCCTGTAGGAACTTATGAATTTGTTTTTGAATTCCTTCTACCAACGGACATACCGCCAAGTTTTCAAGATGACATTGGCTGCATATCATACGAGTTGATGCTAAAGTTCAAAAGACCAGGAATTTTTAAATTTAATAGGAAATTTGCCACTGAAGTTGCGGTCCAAAGCTGTATAGAAGGAGAAGAAGAAGAACCACTTGTTTTTGAACTGGAAAAGGTCCTTACTAAACTATTTTCAAAAAGGAAACACGTCGTAAATTTAAAAGTGGAGATTAACAAAGCTTGTTTTACTACGGAAGAAAAGGCTTACTTATCTTTTATTGTAACCAACGATACGAGTGTTAATATTATTGCTATAAAATCGGAACTGTTACGATACACAACTTACACGGCGGATTCTGGACAAACAAAGGTTATTGTGACTGTACTTAAAGGTAGTACAGTCCAAAGCACAAGTGTACCAAAAAATTCTATAGCGAACTTAAGGCAAGAGATATCAATATTACCAGACATGTATTCTGTGAACTCTAGGCTAGTTAAAGTGGAGTATAAATTGAAAGTAACTGTAAGACTTCCAGTACCTCATATGAACGCCTCTCTTGAAATTCCTTTAGTGATTGGGGAGAAGACTGCAGTACAACGCCTTGAAGGAAATCCTCCTCCGTATTGGGAAGTGATGTGTGTAGAAGAAAAAGGAACACAATGATTTTTTAACATTAATGTTAAAACTAATAAATGAGTTTATAACAATGAGGATTTGAACAAGGATGCAGTGATATTTAGAAATAAAACAATGATCCTACGAATGTCACGAACGATCTCACAGAAATGTAATTTTATTCAACTATACTGCTTTGTTTTACTTTTATTTGGTATGATAATTAACAAATAATCTAATAGTTGGGTATTCTTAACTTTTTAAAAGGTATTATTATTTTAAGCACTACAATTTAATTTGTAAATTAAAAGAACTCACAGTATATGAGGAATTAATATTATGACAAAATATCTTTCTTCAAAGAGGAATTATATAATATATTGATATGAGGCCTAATCATATCATTTGCCATAGCTTATTTTATATCTATAGATAACATCTTGATAAGACCTATCAAGAGCAATGAAGAATTGTGATTAAATAAATGAACCGTTAACAATGAATATGTATATTTATTTTATTACAATATTTTTAGTACTTTAATGATTTTACTTTTGTATCTATATAACATCCGCTATATTATTGCGGAGTCCCAATTAGTAAAAATTACTATGTTGCAGCAAATCTGTATTTTCTGTATGAATAATTCGAACTTATCTATAAAATTCCTTTTATATATTTTTGCCCTTATTTCAAAGGAACTGTGATAAGCCAAATGCTGCGCAATTCAGGTGTTCAATATTCTGACTATTACTTTTAATTATGGTGTTTTCACAGACTACATTAATGCGTTTTAGCCTTAACGTATTTTCTGCACAAAAATATTTAGAACCGAACTTTACTGCCTAATTCTCATCTTCGTCACCCCTGTCTTCGTGTTCTCCCATTGTTTCCCAGTACGTAGGGGGTGGGTCAGAATAAACCGGCACAGCGCAATTCACATCACCAATTTGCACTGGTATCTCCAAAACAGCGTTAAAATGAGGAGCTGGCAGTTCCGCTATAATCACCACGTAGTAATCTCTGGATACTATGCCTGAATTTTCTATTGATGTGTTGCTCGATGGCACATGCATCACTATGAGCATATTTTGCGTCTCTCCGCTGTTTATTTGAGTTGTTTTAGTTTCTGTATGTGGTACATCTTTAGTAACTTTAACGTCATTATGAGCTACAGGTTTGAAAGTATGTACTTCTATAAGTTTCGTCTCTACTGACTTTATATTCACATTGGTATCGTTGAACACTTCGTAATTCAACTCAATCTTTCCACCCGGTTTGATGACACAATTTTCTACGTTTGCTTTTATGTTTACAATGTTAGGTTTATTAGTAAATAGCTTGAATAGTTTCTTCTGTTTACAATAGATGGTTGGTGTGATTGGTAATCGAGGCCTCAGTCCGGACACTACAGTGATCTCTTTACGAAACTGTTGGTTGAACTTAAAGATACCAGGTCTTTTGAATTTAATTCGTACGTAGTAAGTTATGTAACAACGAATAGAGTATGATGAATAGCCACCTTCATAGCTAAACGACTGTGGAATATCAGTAGGTAATTGAAAATAGAAATTTGTTTCATATTGTCCTTGGGATAAAACAGCACCTTTAAGATCTCTTTGCAAAATATGGTCGACGGCAACATACTGTTTTCTATTTGTAAATGCGTATCTTCGGTTTTTCCTTTTTTTTATTCGGTCTGTAACTCTTAAATAACCACTTCCTTTTATTGACACTGTTGTCTGTGTGACTGTTGTATCTTTGTCGACTGCATATTTTATGATTCCAGACACAATTTCTCCAGGAACGAACGCACCATCACTGGGTTTGAACAGATTAATTTCACAATATATACCCATTTTTCGAACTAGTTTTTTAGTACATTTAAGTCATTCGTAACACGGCTTATCTGTACTGTGGCTTTAAAAGGTATATTCAAAAAACACTCGTTGTGATAAAATAATTGCCAATATTTTCCGGTTATCAGTAATCATTTCACTTGATTTGTTCCATTTATCTATCCATTACGTCATAATGTTGTTTTGAGCACTTGAACAGTCTACAGAAATGATGGAATTTTATGTAATTCGCGGACGCGTGCTCACTTCATAGTACAAAAACTGTAACTGAGATAGTTCTTCTGATAGAAGCTAATGTAATATTTGTGTTTGCACTATCAGTTTGTGGATAACATTATAAATGAGGTAGTCTTCGTTCATATGATATTTAGATTAGCTTTAAAAATGTGATAAGCTCTCTTATAAACATGAGTGCATTATAAATCTGTCTTCTAATAAGAAAATATTTACTGGTTACAAAGTTTTTTTACTGGCTGATTATGGTTACCAACCGTCCAGGTTTATGTCGCGTCAGACTTTTTTACTTCCTGTCCTGAATTTATTGGACTCTTGAATCACTCGCAACCATATAATTATTTCAGACATTAATTGAAAAATACTCATGGAAATAATAAAAAAAAACAATATGTATTAGTAAATCACATGTGTTTGTAGGTTTACACTTTCCTAGTTTCGTAAACCTATAAAAAAAATACCACAGTTTCAAATTCACACTATTGGATAGTATACTGATATATTTATTATAGTTTTTTTTTATTCTGGCGCGGCAAAGCGACCACGCTGCACCTAATGGTAAGCGCAGTGCCGTCCAAATATAATCATGACGGACTGCTGTGAGCTTCTTCAAAAGTTTTCGTTTTTATCAATAGTGAAAATTTTGGCTTTATTGGCTAATTTTTAAAAGATTTCCTAACGTTATAGGAAAAAAGGATTTTTCGAAGACTAGTGACACTACATAGACAACTGCACCACCAAGGCTTTGTAATGTTAATTAAACCATAAAATATGGCATAATATGTTGTGGTACGTGCCACAGCCCAGCAGTACGCTGAGTGGTCACCTACCTGTCACAGCTGCGACAAGCAAGTGCCATTAGCATTAGTTTTAAATATAATAAAATTGTTAATTGTCTTGTGGTATGTGCGTGTTGTTAGCTGTGCTAATAAAGAGTTTTTCTTTGTTTCTAATATACACTATTAAGAAATAACAAGAATATTAGTACCCAAGCAGTAAAATTATATTTATAAGAGTCAATCGGCAATTGCATATCTAAAATCACAGTATCCATAAAATATTTTATGAATCCACTTCATAATAAGAAAGTTTATTGATATCACAACTATGAAACGTTTTGACTGCCTCCGTGGTGCAGTAGGTGCGTACTGTGAAACGAGAGGCTATGAGTTCGATTCCGGCACCGAGACAAATATTTGTGTGATCCACAGCTATTTGTTTCTGGTCTATGTGTTGTGAGACCGAAAGTCTCTTGTAGTTCCTGATACCCATAATACAAGACTTGTATCTTAGTGTAGGGAATGCACTATAAGGCTGACTTATGGATGTAATCTATAAGATATATATGTATATATATTTTACGGTAGGCAGCGGCTTTGCTGTGCCCTGGCATTGCAGAAGTCTATGGGCGGCGGTGACTACTTATCATCAGGTGGCCATTCTGCTCGTCTGCCTATCCAGGTACAAAAAAATTTTGAATTTATAAAAAAATAATTATTCAGAAAACTAATACAAAAAATATACGTGGGTATATGGGGACCTATAAACATAATTTCCTCTCTCACATAACGCTTGATTGGTGCAATAATCATTACCATTATTGCTAACGGCTGCAGAAGCTTAATTCCAAACGGGCTGGAATAAAACGGATATCCAAGGGTACAGAGTTTTCTCTGGCATTAAACTGTAATTAAAAAACGTGTTTTCTGACCCAAAAGGTTCTGGAAGATCGCTGTAAATATGTCAAATGTTTCAACAAGGATTTTTTCAATTAATTGTATATTAATCCTTAAATGATAATATAATAATAATTCATTTATTTCAGAAAAAAGTAATCCATATTTGTTAGTAACAATGACACCTATAAGCTATGTTAGTGTGTAATGCAGTTTACATAAAGAATGTATTAAAGGACAATCTGGTTTAGCCGCAATTGTACTCAGGAGGCCATTGGTACTGCTCCATAGTCTGAATAAAAAAGATGCAGCACGTTAGCGTCTGATCGCTGCGAAGCCGTCAGTATTCGCGTCTACAACCATTCCAGAAGCACTACAGTAGCGAGGCAGACCCAAAAGCATCCTGAATGCATTATTATACTGTACCCGAAGAGCATTGATTGTTCTGTGCTTACAGCTTATCCAAAGGCTACATGTAATGATAAAAACACTTTTTTTTTCATATGTAAGTATTTTGGTGCTTCTTAGACCAGAGCATTTCTAAAGCACCGGTAGATTATTGCTGAAAAATAAAAAGTCGTGCATCTAGCATCCTAATTTACTAAATAAACGATTCATTTCAGACTGCCTCAGAAGCGCAGTTGTAAAATCGAACGCGGCACGACTGCTGTGCTGAGGTCTCGGGTTCGATCCCCGGGTCGGGTAAAGTCATATTGGGTTATTCTATTTAGAAATACTCAGTATCAGGCCGGACTATGGAATCGTGCCCGGTATGACGATAGGCTCACCCCCTATCACATTATAGGACCGTAATAAATTCGGCGTAGTAAATGGGTGCACTGCTTACATCTCTGCCTACCTCTTCGGGGATTACAGGCGGTGAATGTATATATGTTATATATTTATTTTATATTTTTGTGTTTTAAATCTAATATTTCTCTTCTATTATTTACTACTAATATCTTATTACTATTTGCTCAAATGCGTTGAAAGCTCATTCTTCAATTTAACAAAACAAAACTAATTGAAACATGATATTAATTATTTCATACTTGTGTTTTTCGTGGTCTATTATTATTTGGGATCAGTTATAATTCAGTAATAATGATAATTATTACTGAAATCACAAACTGGTCGTTATTATATGTTTATGCTAAGCAAAAAAAACATAGGTAGTAATGGGGACTACCGTCAGAAGCGAAAACTTATAATTTTGGAATTACTGTGTTATTTTTTGAATCAGTTTTAATAATTTTTTGAAGTGGTAGAGCCACGCTGTAGACATATTTGTCTACAGCATGAATGGGCTGGCTCGACCGGGGTAGTACCACTGTCTCACAGAAAACCAACGTAAAGTGACAGTTTAGTTTAGTTTTGCTATGGAGGGAAGTGGACAATTTATATTTCCAACTCCTCCCTATATTTCTATTTGATTAATTTCGTTGCGGGATAAAAGACAGTTATGAAGCATTCCCAGAGACTCGCCGAGTTTCATTACTCGGTGTCGAAAAAATGCGTGCCATTGTTGATCCTGGCTAAACAGGAGTTACAATGGCGGGTGTGTGGGCAGGATAGTCTCTCTGTCGCGTTTCGTATGGTAAGTGAGATATCCGGAGGCTCAGATTCCCCCTTTCTTTCCCTAATCCCTATTCCTGTCATTTAAGGCCGACAGCGCATTCATGACACTTTTGGTATTGTGGATGTTCATGGGCGGTGGAGATCACTTAACACCAGGTGACCCACTGGCACGTTTGTCGGACTATGACAAAAAAAAATCTTGATGGTCTGGATGGTTGGTCCATAATTATAAAACTTAATAGGCATGTTTATGCCAAAAGTAAAATAATCTGAGCGTGAAGGTCAAGCGAGTTCAATGCTTTTTCCCCATCCCATAAGTGACTAACGATCCTAAAGAAGTTTTCACTTCAAGTAGTCACTTTGCAAGAATAAGCAATATAATAATACTAGCCCTGTATTAAACATTGTCCCACTGCTGGGCACGGGCCTCCTCTACTAATGAGAGGGGTTAGGCCTTAGTCCACCACGCTGGCCTAATGCGGGTTGGCAAAAATTCTCAGATATGCAGGTTTCCTCACGATGTTTTCCTTCACCGTTAAAGCAAGCGATAATTAACATTTTAATACACACATAACTTTAGAAAAGTCAGAGGCGTATGCCACTTGGGTTTCGAACCTACGACTTTCGTCTTGACAGTCCGTACCGCAACCAACTAGGCTATCGCTGCTATTAGAATAAGCAAACTTAACAAATATTTGTCTCATCGCATCGAATCCACGACCTTTATTTCACAATCGGCTCACCCACTACGGAATCTTCACAACTTACAGCGGCAATTTTTCATTATACAACACAATTTTATTGCTCAAGCGTAAATTTGTGACCTCACTTCCGAAAGAATAATATATAGCCAAAGGGAACATGACACGTTCCTGCAATTTTTCACCTCTAATAAAGAGCACGTAAATAGGGTTGCCAGGGCATGGGAAGTGGATACGTTTAAGCTTAGAAGGTGCCGGCCAGTTATAGTGTACGCGCTTTTTAAGGTTGTAACCCGCGCTAATAACTTAGTCAATTCGAGCGCTGACAGCTTATATAAAAAGCGGCTGAAATGTCTGGACGTCTATGATGGTTTAATGATGTTCTAAGACCGTTAAAAATGTAGTTACTTTCGTTTTTAAGAATGTCATAATACTTTTATGTAGTCTGTATCTAATTTTGTCTTTGGTAATATTTAAGCTATAATCAATGACACTGATAACCATCCCATCTTTATGGTAATTAACATTTAACCATTTATAATTACAAAATAAAAAAAAACATATCTGTCTATTTTTCTTCGCATATCATGTATGAATTGCTGAAGTAATTTCTATGATGTTTCCATTATTTTTATATAACGTGAAACTTAAGTATTATTAATCCCAGAAAAAGTCTGTCCAACTGATAATAACTAGTACATGTGACGTTTGATATAACTAATCCGTAGCGCAGTGATAGAGTAACCAGCTGTGAAACGACAGACGGTTCGATTCGCACTCCAGCACATGTTTGTGTAATACACAAACTTGTTTCGGGTCTGGGTTTTATGGAACCGTAGCTCCTCGACACCGTTACAGGTTTGACCTAGTGACAATGTGCGTGACTGTTTGAGTGTAGATATTTATATTCCATCTCCCTACAATGTTGGAAACTGGAGATATAAAAATAAACTTAATCACAGAACAGACTGTCTCGGTGGCGTAGTTGTAACTGCGCATGCGTTACGACTGCTGTGCTGAAGTCTCGGGTTCCATACCGGGTCGGGTGAAGTAATATTGTGTTTTTCTATCTAGAAATTCTCAGTATCAGCTTGGAGTCTGGAATCTGTGCCTGATATGGCAATAGGCTCGCCCCTATCACATTATGGGACCGACATTCGGCGAAAAGTGGGTGTACTTGGTTACACCTCTGCCTACCCCTTCGGGGATTACAGGAGTGAGTGATATGTATATGTATATAATCACAAAAGCTGAGCAAAAAACATTTTTACGGAGCGCTCTTTTATCTGGCAACCCTGCTAACACGACGTGACGCTGTGGGCATCAATCAAGACGTTGGCTTATTGTGGCTTACCGTATGTTTAATATGGCTTATGGCTCAGTTAAAAATGTTTGGTGTGTTCAAAACGTGACTGGTTATAGTACAGCAATGTTATGCAATCTAACAATCTTTGTCTGCTTCTCAAATGCTATCGATGATCTATAAAGAACTGTTACAGCATTCGATAATTTAATTCTAATAAAAAAATAAATATTCTGTTGAGTTGTAAACACAGTTGTACAGGAACTGATTGCTCTTTGACAATCTTTGTATGCCTTATAAATACGAAAGATTACACTAATTATAGAAAAGAAAATTTTCTAGAAAGATCAACCAAGCTGACCCGAATATTGTATATTCGTAAAAACATGTTTTTCACTAAGAACAAGACTTGGAACAGTCGATTACAAGATTACAAACTATAATTTCATTCGGGTTGCAGCTTGCTCTTATTTATATCGATTTTACATTTGCCTACTAGATCATGAGTGATGAATAAAATGACGATGGCCTATGACATCCCTCCGATGTACTCAGTAGCAGCCCTAGGGTAGTGCGGGCGGTGAGACTGCACAGGGCGAAATCAAATCAATGAGCAGAAGAACTCTGTCAAACGCGACAAACTTCATTGCGCTTGTCCCGCAGGTACACTTATATATTTGCCAGGTCTATCTAATAGGTACTATTTTTAATCACGGATAAGTAACTGCATCTAAGTGCTCATGCACACTAAGGTTTTGAATTTACACGGGCGCTTTGATACATATTTGATACATAAGCTATAGCTTGAAACAAAATAAAAAAAAAATATCTGATGAAACGAATACAATATATAAGCCAATTACGAGCCGCCGCCTTTAGAGCCTAGTTTCAATTTGTTGTGCACTTTTTTAGCGCTTTAATCAACTGGTACAGCTTAGTTCATAATTTTTAGGGCACATTTATTATGTAAAATAATGCTCATAAATGCACGAAAATTAGTCATAAAGATACAGTACGTGCTAACACAGTTAATATATTAATTCTACTAAAATTTACGCAATAGCTTTTTTAAACTGTTTTTTTTTACAAAAGTACAAAATAATCTTTAAACCTATCTCCTGTAACTTTTAAAAATTTCTTTAAATCAAATAGCCCGCCAAACGTCGAAATATACTTACAGTTCCAGCTTTAAACATGACATAACTTTACGCTCATTTTGCCAGAACAAATCCACCAACTTTTAAACAATTTCTTGCTTACTTTATCCAGACTTTACTTAACTGCCATTCACGGGAAAAATATACAGCCCAAACAATATTTTATACCGTTTCGGCCTAGGTAAAAAGGTCGACCTAAATTGACTGCCCAGATCTGAGGTTTTATGGACTATTCCGTAGATTATGTTTTGAAACAAGCTGGGGTAAAAAGGCAAGCACATTTTAAGTCTATAATCTAAACACGGTATGTTCAACCTTTTCGCTTGAACTAGAAAATACCGCACGTACATGTGATAAACTATCTATACATATTATAAAACAAAATACCCTCGCTGCGTCTCTCTGTAATAGGATAAACTCAAAAAATACTAGACTCATTTTCCGCCAACACACGGAGTGATTCATAAGGAATGTTTAAATATGTAATCAATGAAAGCTTTGTGTAAATTGGCTGAAATACGACGATGACTGTAGGTCTCGGAAAAAATCCCTATGAAACACCGCGTAAAAGAGAGACGAAAATAAAATATTTTGGTTAATGAATACCGTTAAACCCGAGGTACTCGTTGAACATTGCGCAACTAATCATCAATTATTATACAATTTCTTATATATATTTTTGATGTGCCTCGATAGGCAGACGAGCAGACGGGCCACCTGATGGTAAGTAGTCACCGCCGCCCATAGACTTCTGCAATGCCAGGGCATAGCAAAGCCGCTGCCTACCATTAAAAAAAAGTTATATAAAAATTACCAAATGTTTACATAATACTAACAGTAGTATGAACATCATTAACTTTTTAATATAACCCATAAGCTCGAACGTTATAGTCTGGTAACAGACAAAAAAAATTGTATATGCTGTGCTACCCGAGCAAAGCCGGGATGGGTCGCCAGTATTACAATAATATCAATATACTTTAGAAATATCGCAAATCTGCAAATTTTTCTATCCCTTAAAAAGCGATTCATAATAAGGTTCCGTTAAATTAATAATAACCGTTTGCTGCTTAATTAAGAAGAAAAAACCATTAAAAAGTAATTTCTACCCTGACCCTTTATTTATTAAATACAGCGTGATGATAAACAGCACATAACAGACTCATTAAAATAAACTACTCGAATAATCTTCAATAGGGCGTAAAAACCGTAAAATTTAATTAAACACGTGGCCAGCCGCCATTTTTAACCTTTGCACACTTTTTTCAGTCTTAAAATTAACAGACTATACGATCGTTTCAAACGCAACTCTAGCTACTTTACCCAAGGTCTAAAGTCGATTAGAATGACGTTCTTCTAATAAAACAAGCCCCGAGCACGAGAACACTCGTGCAGTTGTAAGAGGCAGTCGGCATTGAAAAGAGGCCCAAGGGCAGCGGCTTCAAAACTTTTTCGAAGCCTTTATTCAAGTGAGCTTCTAAACCACTCTATTATGTTTCAACAATAGATTTTTAAGCCACTATTGTTCGTAAATTAAATAATCCGTTTTAATTCCACATTTAAATTTGAAAAAGGAACGTTTTTTAACAACGGCTCATTTCTCGAATGCTGGACAAACTTTGAGAACCTTTAAGCGTAAAGTGTTCTTTATATATGTGAGTCATCGGTTTTTGTGTCAGACCAAGCGATCTTGAGGATGGAGTGCCAGTTGAGATAAAAGGTAACCTTGGTAGGTTCCGGATATTGGCGGATAAATCGAATAATACTCGAGTTTTCCAAAGACTCTTGAGGAAATCTCTTTACGGTCTTTTATTTAGTTCACTTTGGTTTTCAGTTTTATATCATGTTTTAGCACTAATCAGGATAACATATACGCGTTATAAAATATTAAATAGTTTATAGTAATAAGTTAAGGTTTGTATAATTGAGTCAAAGAAAATTTTCTGTGATAACTAAAAGAAATTTAGATTGGATTGGGAAATTTTCATTAGGTCTTGTGAATATATACAGGTATGTAGTACATAATAATACAAGCTGTATAATAATAATTACTGCTAGGCACGGACCTCCTCTACTATTGTTAGGTCTTAGTCCACAACGCTGTTTTACACTAGAAATATATATGATGCAGCGACACCTATAAATTTATTCACTAATAGATTCCGTAAAACGGTAGGCAGCGGCTCTGCTGTACTCTGGTATTGCAGAAGTCTATGGGCGGCGGTGACTACTTACCATCAGGTGGCTCGTCTGCTCGTCTGCCTATCCAGGCACGAAAAAAAAGCCTAACAATGGTTTTACTAAGTCGGATCGGAACGAAGCAGATTTCGAATTAAAAGTTTCCCTTCGAGGTTTACCGCTTGATTTCAAAACGTTATAATTACTGTTCATAATAGCAGAATGGATAACTTTATATCGGTGGTAAATACTTAGGAATTTTGGCCTATGGCATATTTATTAACTTGCAATTGAGATTCCTGAGGTGTTTATTTATAATGGTTTGTGTTTACGCGAATATTCTAAATAAATAAAACTAATTAACCTCTCATGTATCACAAGGACACCGGTGTTCGGAAAGAGGTAAGCAGTGAGTAAATATACAAGCCAAAACCAACTTTATCTCCATAATATTAACGTTTTAAATACGCTGATTACTCATGTCAATAAGGGCGAGTATTGCCAATTTGGAGTGGCCAAATATGTCCAGATGATACATGCGTGGTTAAGAGCCCTAACCATTGATTAAGTTAATTTAAATACATTTTATTCCATTGGGCAACAAGTTATTTAGTTGGTATATTTCTTCGCTTGCTTTTTTCTTCGGCGGTAGGTGCTTGAAATAGGACGTGCTTTTAAGCTCTTATATAAAAAAATAAAAGTAATCATTTATCGTAATTTTTATGATATATTAATGCAACATAACTTAAATTAAAACACCACCTACCATCTGTGTAAGTCCTATACAATCCACTACACGACAACTAAAGTTTTTCACTACTTTGTTCTACACTGGGTACTGCGAAAATTTGAAATGGATGCCGTTACTATTAAACAATCTCTTGATGAACTCATGGCGACCTTCTATGAGCGGATGAATAGCTTTGAAGGTAAGCTTCATCAAAGCACTTCGACCACCTCGACCACGGAAGCACTAGCAGCTGAGTTTGTCGCTTTCAAGTCTTTCGTAGTAGCATCTATGAAGGCACTGCAGGAACAAATCGAGTGGCTGGCTAATGTGACGGACCAGATACAGATGCGCAGTAGACGCAAGATTTTACTATTTCATGGTGTGCCGGAGAATCCCCAAGAAGTCACTGCCGAAGTCGTCACTAAATCGGTTGTTGCACAGTTGAAACAATCAAATTTTGCGGCAGCTGATATCAGCCGATGTCATAGGATGGGACGTGCAGGGAGTTCTCATAAGCCGCGTCCAATTCTCTGTAAGTTCCGTGATGTCACCGTACGGGATAAGATTTGGTCATCCAAAACCTGTCTCAAGGGGACTGGATTGACTATTTCCGAATTTCTGACGAAATCCCGTCATATTCTGTTTATGGCAGCACGGGAACGGTTTGGCATCACAAAATGTTGGACAAGGGAAGGAATTGTCTTCGTCCACAGTTCTGAGGGAAATCGTCATCGTATCAGCAGCCAAAGTGACCTCGACGCAATATCGCAAAAGGTAGTGGAGAAATCTTCTGCAGCGGTGAAGGTGGCTCCTGTACCAGTCAAGGCGAAACGCTCCACCCGGAAATAGCAATAAATTATGTTATAGGATACTTGATTCGCTATTTTAATGTAACAATGCCAATTACCGTCTGAGAAAGGTATAATATTTTTTTTTCTATTTGTTATAAACACTTTTTTTTTTATTAGTTACCGTCACTTTTTTTTTTTTTTTGTATTCTTTCTCTTTCCTTGTTATGCGTTGAAATATAGTATTCGTATTTATAAAATGTACTATTCAGTACTTTAAGCATAACTAAATCATTGTTACCCGTTTTGTTATTGCTACTCACATGTTTCTTTGCTACATTTTTATGATACTCCGTCTATATTTTGGTATTGTAAAAATCATTTTTGCTCTATTTCATTTTTTATTCAAATTTTTTTTTAGCGAATCAAATTTTACAGTATTTGAATTCTTAATTTAATGGTTTTTAATTGTAGTGTATTTTATTGTAAAATATTATATCAGATATACACAGCTGGTAGATGGACAGCTAACCATAATATTACGTTTTATCTTTTGTTTAACATTTTAAATTAATATATATATAAACGTATATATTTATATATTATTATTTTTTTTATTTATTCATTTTGATATATATTTATATATATCAAAATATTATTAGTGTATTTATAGTGTAAACGTAATTATGTACAGTGACAGTAGTGACACTGATGATTTTCGATCCGCTTGTTCCTCGGACAACAGTCTCGATAGTTATCACAGCATTCCAAGCCTGGAAAGTATGATTGATTCCTTTTTGTTTGATGTCCCAAAAAACTTCAATGTTATTCATATTAACGCCCAAAGCATTCCGGCTCATTGTACTGACATGATGGCGTCTTTTCAACATAGTAATATTCATGCTATACTGGTTTCTGAGTCTTGGTTAAAACCTTGTCTTCCATCTTCCCTATACTCATTACCAGGTTTTCAACTAATTCGAAATGACCGTATTGGATATGGTGGTGGTGGTGTTGCTATTTACCTTCGTTCTCATATTCCTTTCACTGTGGTGAGTATGTCAGCACAGCCACCGCCTTCTAATGCTGGTGAACATATATTTATTGGAATTCAACTCCTTCACACCAAAGTGTTACTTGGCGTTTATTACTGTCCTTCTCTTCGAATCAACTTCTTTTCAGCCTTTGAAAAACTATTGGAAGATTTATCTCCCTCTTTTAATCACACTATCATTATGGGTGATTTTAATACTTGCTTACTTAAGCAAGATTTTCGCTCATATACTTTTAAATCTATTATCAGGGCTAGCAACCTGACCATTCTGCCACTAAATGCTACGCATAATTTTCCGAATTCTACACCTTCCCTTCTCGACTTGATGCTTGTATCGTCTTTATCTCAAGTTGCAAAACACGGTCAGTGTGCGGCAGATGCTTTTTCTTTTCATGATCTAATATACCTTTCCTACAAAATTCATCCTCCTAAAGCTAAGCCTAAAGTTTTTCTGCAGCGCAGTTTTGGTGGCATCGACTTAGAGAATTTACGAAAAGATGCTCGTAATCTAGACTGGTCTGATGTTATCAATGCTCAACTTATTGATTATAAAATTAACCACTTTAACTCTCTCTTAACTAAATTATACGACGCGCATGCTCCATTACGACCAGTGAAGATGAAACATTTACCTGCACCGTGGCTCACAGATAAAATTAGGACAATTAGAAACAGAAAGCTTTCTGCCAAGGCGAGGTATAAATGTAGACCAAATGAGCATAATAAACGCAAATATTTGGAACTCCGAAATCAATGCAATAAGGTGTGTAGGGATGCACAGGCATATTCATACTTCTATAGAAAATGAAGATCCTTCCAAAGTTTGGAAGTTTCTTAGGTCACTGGGGATTGGGAAGTCTCGCCAAGATAATATCCCTAACGATGTAAATATCGATCAGCTTAATCAGCATTTCTCCTCTTCTGCCAATTTTGATGGTTCCACTAAAGCTTCTACTTTACGCTATCTTTCATCGATTCCCAAGCCCGACCATCCTTTATTTTCATTTAATCAATTTACAGATTGTGATGTTAAGAAAAACGTAGAAGCCATCTCATCCAACGCTGTCGGCAGTGACTGCATCAGCCGTAAAATGATTATTTTGATACTCGACGAAGTCTTGCCTATTCTCCAACACATCCTCAATCATTCTATTACTTGTGGTATGTTTCCTTCCATTTGGAAGGAAGCCCAAATCACGCCTATCCCTAAAAAACCTAATCCCTTATCTGTTTCTGACTACCGTCCTATCTCTATTCTTCCTTTTCTATCAAAACTACTTGAACGTCTTGTACATAAGCAACTTTCTACCTTTCTTCCTTCAGTAATGATTTGTTCAACCCTCTTCAGTCTGGCTTTCGTCCTGGACACAGTACTGTTACAGCGTTAGTAAAAATAACAGATGATATTCGATGTGGTATGGATGAAGGCAAAGTTACGGTGCTGACACTGCTAGACTTTAGCAATGCGTTTAACAATGTAGATTTTGATGTTTTATTAGCGCTTTTACGGTCTCTTAACATATCTCCAACGGTAATTGATTGGTTTCATAGTTACCTGTATGGTCGCCGTCAGCGTGTTCGCATCGATGAGAATTTCTCACCGTGGTGTACTACGTCAGCTGGTGTGCCTCAGGGCGGCGTTTTATCACCTTTACTTTTCTCAATTTTTATTAATTCAATTTCCCGAAAGCTTACTTCTTCCTACCACCTTTATGCTGATGACTTACAAATTTACACTCAGTCATCAATTGAGAATTTACCCAAGGCTATGCATACAACCAACTGTGATCTGAGTGAAATTGCTGGATGGAGTAAATCGTATGGTCTCCGGGTTAATCCCCTAAAAACACAAACCATTGTTATAGGTAGTTCACGGATGATATCCAAAATTGACTGGTTTCACTTGCCTCAAATTATGTTCGACGGAACATGTATTCCAATTAGTGATACCGTCAAGAATCTTGGAATAACTCTGGACAGAAAGATGACTTGGGTCCCACAGGTAGCAGAAACGAGCCGAAAACTGTACGCTTCAGCGTATTCTTTAAAAAGACTACGTAATTTTCTGCCGACTTCCACCAAAACTGTACTTGCACAGTCTCTTTTACTCCCAATCTTGGACTATGCTGACGCCTCATACGCAGATTTAACCGAAGAACAGCTTAATAAACTTGAACGTCTCCAAAATTTCTGCATTAGATTTATCTTTGGTCTTCGCAAATACGATCATATTACGGAATACCGAAAAAAGCTGAAATGGTTACCCATCCGTTTTCGCCGGAATGTGCACATCCTAACTCTCTTGCACAATATTCTTTTTAACCCCACTACTCCTTTATATCTTAAAGAACGTTTTGAATTTTTAAACTCTACGCATTCCCGGTCCCTTCGCTCCTCTCAAACTCTCCAACTTAAAACTCCATCCCATACATCCCAGTTCTATGACCTGTCCTTTACTGTCCAAGCTGTCCGGCTTTGGAATGCACTGCCTGTAGATATCAGACGAGCTAAATCCCTACCTATATTTAAAAACGCTGTCAAGAATTTCTATATGTCAATTTTGTAACACAATAATGTATATATGTGTATGTATGTATGTGTATGTGTATGTATGTATATATATATATATATATATTTATGTATGTGTATGTATATGTTTAACTATATAAGTATTAGTATTTCGTATTATTTTGTAATTATTTCAATACATATATATATATATGTATATGTATATATATATACATATATATATATATATTCTCTTTTTGCTCTCTTTATTGTACACCACCGTCTATTTCTTCTACTTCAATTTCTGTCCATCCAAAGGTTGTCTGGAAGAGATCGCTTTTAGCGATAAGACCGCCCATTGTAGGACCATTTAGCAATTAAGTCTTTATTATGTATGCTATGTTATCTTTTATGGTTATACAATAAAGAGTTATTGTATTGTATTGTATTGTATATTTGAAATGTGAGATTGGAACCTATAATATTATTCAATAATATTCTTGTGCCAGAAGACTCCGCTTCTCCATATTTTACACACTGTAAAAAGAACTTAAAGTTACTATAAAACTTTTTTTATCCTGGCACGGCAATGTGACCACACTACACCTGATGATAAGCGCAGTGCCGTCCAGTTAGAGCATCAAGTAGCGAAAAACAGTTGATCCCACGCTACTCAACACAACCATGTCGCGTGGCGAATTTTATGCCTGCCTTAAACAAAGAAAACGTCATAAACAAAATAATAATTAAGTAAAAAAAATATTATATATAAAAAAATACACCAACAGTCACACACATAGTTCTGACCCCATACTAGGTCAAACCTTAATCGTGGGTATCAATAACTACGAGGGACGGTCCCACAACACGCAGACCCGCAACAAATATTTATCTGTCACACAAGAATTTGTCTCGGTGCGGGAATCGAACCCACTGTCTCTTGTTTCACAGCCGGCTACTCGCCCGCTACGCCACGGAGGCGTTATTATTATATTCTTTCAAACCTGCCTTGATGATTATCGTGCATTTAACGTCAAAAAACGATTGGTATTTTTAACTCTCGATAGAAAAGAAGGACATTTTTACATACTTAATCCTCGCGGGCCTCTAACTCGACCTTTTGACTCTAGGAATATTTAATTTTTTGAATAAAACGCCATTTTCGTTCATCCGACTAAGCATTTTATATCAAAGAGTAGTAAAGTTGACTTTTATTCTACGCGTTGTGTGAAAAAACGTGTCGGGTGTAAATTCCATTATTTGGCTCTGTAGCCGCAACCATAGACCCACGCTTATAATTTTGTGTAAAGTTGTTTTTTTAAACTAAAATTTGAAAGATAAAAAGGTTACATTCTCTTATAACCACCAGTAGACTCAGATTTTAACATTACTATGACATGTAAAAAGTGCCCCTAGTGGCCTAATTTACAAAATAAATGATTTGATTTGATATGGTTTTTATCTTACCTTTATTTGGGACTACAGCGACAACCTCTGGAAAGCGTGCGTGGGGCCGAAGCCAACACAAATTTTAATGAAATTTTGTGATTTGACACCAGCCGACGGTCATCCCTGTATATACAAGTGCGCCCAAGGACATCCCCGGTTGGTGTAGGACTAATGTATGGATGGATTAAATGTATACTGGTCTATTGAGGTGAGGTGTTGGTGGATTGGGTAATTGGGTCTATGGGAGGAACTATGGCACCTGGCCGACCAATGTTAACAGCACGGATAAAATAGGCAGGTGGTGACCCGCCAACTCAGGTAAATGGGCTCCCCAATATAGTCGTTATAAAAAGCAACAAGAGAGCAACATCATTTGACCGGCTAGAGATGTGTCACTGGACTTTAAACAACGACCATTTGCTCCCACAGGGTCCCACGCTACCCACTCGCCACTTATGTTTCACATCCCACCTCCGAGCGGAACGCTTTCGCGACTTTATTCTAACGGGCCGGTGAAGGCAAGCCAGAGGTGGGAGATCTGTCCCTCGTCATTGTTCACTCCAACCAGCTGGCATAGGCAAGCTAGAGATGAAGAACAGGACTTTCCCCGGGAGCACTCAGTTACGTAGGGTCACTACTCCCCAAAAGCTCGCCACAAGCTGCCCTGCGGGCTATTATATTATGCCGTCAATTTAAAGTCTGAGATTTGCAAAAGATTTGTGCCAGCTGAATTTGTCAAGCGTCCGAGAGAGAAAACCAAATGTTTGACATCATTCCGACTCTGCCTCTATTCAATCAGAAATATTAATTACTGCCTAATGGGTCATGATTACACATAACTAACTCACTTGCTTTTACGCCTACTTTCTACATAAAAGCTTCAAAGTCCAGGCAATAACCTCTCGAAAATAAATAAACCTTTGGAAATTCTTTGTACACATGTTTTAATTACTCGTATTTATAGAAGCATGTGAAGAAGGGACTGCTAGTGACATATCGAAGGGCCCGTCATTTGCAGGGCACTTTCTAAATACGTTAATAATTAATAAATTGACTCTTGGTAATTGAAAGGTCGATCTAACAGATACGCAATAGGTATATTTGAAGTTGTAAGCTAAAATTATAATGGTACTTGAAACTTGAAACTTGAAATAAATAAACTATTATTTATTTATTCAGCCTCCATGGCGCCGCGGGCGAGTAGCTGCGAAACGATAGGCCATGAATTCGATTCCCGCACCGAGACAAATATTTGTTTGACATGTAGCTATTTGTTTCGGGTCTGGGTGTTGTGGGATGCAGTCCCTGGTTAGTTAGTACTTCATTCTATCTCTGCATCACCTAAGGTTCGACTGCAAGAGAATGCCTCAGGCATTAAGTCCACCTTTACATATAAATTTGTGTATGAAGTATAAATAAATAATATAAGATTCACTTTGTTTTTCATGCATTTAGGTGCATGTAGGTTTCTTATGTTTATACAAATATTACACAATAAAATAAAACTAATTTTACGCACTACCGTCGGGACTAAAAAGTACAAATAAACCGCTGTAATCCGTAAAATTAGTTTTACATACATACAAATACACTCACGCCTGTAATCCCCGAAAGGGTAGGCAGAGGGTAACCAGTACACCCACTTTCAGCCGAATTTCGGTCCTATTATGTGATGGGGCGGGCCTACCGCCATACCGGGCACAGGTTCCAGACTCCGGTCTAATACTGAGAATTTCTAGATAGAAAAACCCAATATCACTACCGGACCCCGAGTACCCCGAGATCGAACCAGAGACCTCAGCACAGCAGTCGTAACGCATGCGCAATTACAACTGCGCCACCGAGGCAGCCAAAACTTAGTTTTATTTCAATTTAAAGTAAGTACATTAATATAATAAAGATATGAAAATCGTCAATCAGAAACAGACAAAGAAAATATAATTTGGTTGCCATTTTTATGGAATGAGAAAGTTTAGAAGCTCAATCATTTTGCGCTTGAGTTGAATGAATAAGGTAATGATCTTCAGAATTCTAATAAGGTCACGAAAGTTACTGTAGTGGAATCTTCGGGACCACTGATGATAGTCATTAGTTGACAATGGAACGCGGTCGTGGACATTTGGTAGATTATTATAATTATATTTGATGACTCTTTTTACATGAGACGGGTTTTTCCCCGCCTTAAGACTTCATGACTCACTAAATATTTTATGATTAAATGAAGGTAAGTAAACTCCAGCTCTCAAGAACTATATCGAAAGTTAGCGGGCTATTTGTTTTTTTATCTTTATTATTGTAGGGGCTTTGAGTCGCTTAGCAACTATGTCAGCCTTTTTTTTCTTTATTTAAGGGCTTTTTCACTTAGTGAATATGTCGCCCTGGTACAGATACATATAAATACGTACATGAACTTATAACACAGATATTATAATTTATAAATTAATTGGTATAACATTCTGGCCGAATCTGTATGAGGCTCTGCCAGAATGCTGTTACAAGCTCCCAGTTGAAGTACATTGAGTCTGCACTGACTATGTCAGCCTTGAACTAGCATTTGATTTAAGCGACATTTTTTACAATATAGAGTTATATGTATACATATTCGGGGTCAGCTAATTATTCTGCATCTTTTTATCTATTTTTTTTTTGCACTTTTTTGGCACCAAAATCAACTGGCAAAGCAGGGGTCTTTTTTAGGCCTTGTTTTAGAAAATAATGCATGTCAATAAGTCATTAAGATGCAGTACGCGCTTACACAAGTTATATATTATTACTAAACTCCACTTAATAGTTTTTATAGTGGTTTTGCGGTACCAGAAAAAACCGAGCTTGTATATTCAGAGGGGCACACAGATGTGCAACACCACGAACCCACGATTCGTCAAACTTTTTCACACGCACAAATTCAAACTCTAATCAAATCCCGGGATTCTCATGTGTATTTTTTATGAAATACAAATCGTGATAAAATTCTCAGCGTTTTACTAACTGGACCAAGGGATCACAAAAAAGAAACCAAGCAACGCAGGCGTGTTCTATTTGGCGTAACACACATGCTAACAAAGTACTAATAATTTGAATACAGATTTTGCACGAGTAGACAAAAAACACTACACTTGCTCGTTCTTTACATTTGCAAAATATCATACTAATTTCAAACAATATCTATAAAAATGAAATTGAAGTGTCTGTTTTTAATATCTAAAGAATAGCTTTTTACTAAATACATATATTATTCATATAACAACGAAACACAATTTGTAAAATTGTTGTGTGTCTGTTTGTTTGTTTGTTCCGGCTAATATACGAAACGGTTGAGCTGTTTTTAACGGGACTTTCACTGTTAAGTAGCTTATGCTATAAGTAGTAACTTAATCTACATTTATTTTAGAAAAAATTGACTTCGGTTTCCGCAGATTAATACTATAATATAAAATCACATCTTCCTGAACCCACACTTGGTCAAACTTGTATCGTAGGTATCAACAACTACAAGGGACTGGGCCCCACAACAAACATTACAACACAAACATTCGTCTCGGTGCGGGAACCGAACCCACAACCCGTTTCACGGAGGCTGTCAATATAGATATGTCGGAGCAACATGAAAACGGATACTCAATTGAACTTTTAAATAACTCGTTTTATTGTAAAATGTCTACCGCCACTTGTTTTGCTATTTTGAGGGTGGGTTTGCATAGTTTATCGGATGATCTAACGCGCAGAGAGGGGCGCAATAGAAAATATCACAAAAAAGCGTGCACCTTGTCATTTGTAGAGGAATTCCATATTCATTCTTGAATAGCTAGTAATTGAGAGGTCATAATGCCAAACTACTGTTTAAAGTAATAAGTTAACGTGTTGTGAAACAGTAATTAGTATCAGTTATAGTAACTTAGATTATGCTGTGTTTAAAAGAGCAACCATGTGAGTTTCTTGCCAGCTTCTTCTCCATGGATGACTGCATTCCGAACTAGCAGTAGTTTAATAAACTCTAAAGTCTGAAGTGTTAATCTTGAGTTTTACTACCGAACTATTATACGATGAGCATCCTGACAATATCTGGAGATCGGAGAGGGATGTGTAAGCCCTCTCACAAACCCGGCCTGCGGTCTTGCCGACGCCAGATACATATAAGAATGTTGAGAATAAAATAAAATAAAATAAACATATATCAAGATGTTTTTTTTATTAACTATCTAGTTACAGTAGTCACTTTTATCACTATAATTGTACGGGTAGTCTTGGTTCTGATTATTGCAGATTACATACCTTTTTTTATTTTATATACTGTAGACGCTAATGTAGTCATACATTTATCTAAATATATAGAGTAAATAATTAAATCCAAAACCAGAATAAAACAAAGCCAATGTTACTACGCCACAGTTCGTTGCTTGCGTATTAATTTAACTTTCGAAAGCATGCATAATGAGATTAAAAACTTCTGTTTATATTCAGGCTTGTGAAATTGTTTGAACATCCATTAATACATGTAACTTATTGAGTGTAGGCAATATAAAGCTAAATATTTTTTCAAGTGAAAACTTTCACCGCGTTGAGCGTATTTAGGGGAGCGTAGGTAGGGGAAAACTGACTGCCTCGGTGGCGCAGTTGTAATTGCGCATGCGTTACGATTGCTGTGCTGAGGTCTCGGGTTCGATCCCCGGGTCGGGTAAAGTGATATTGGGTTTTTCTATATAGAAATTTCTCAGTATTAGCCCGGAGTATGGAATCTGTGCCCGGTATGGCGATAGGCTCGCCCCCTATCACATTATGGGACCGAAATTCAGCGAAAAGTGGGTGTACTAGTGACACCTTTGCCTACCCCTTCGGGGATTACAGGCGTAAGTGTATGTATGTGTGTGAGGTAGGGGAAAACTAATAGGTTTCGCGACATAAGCATTTTATATAAGAAGTTCTATAATTATTGACAGGCAATCATAAATAGAAAAGTCACTACTTCATGGACGCTGTTTTAATAAAGAACAAAGTACTTCTAAAGCTTAAGTTTTTATTAAATCCTGTCATTAAATCAGTAACCTTTTCCCTGAGGGTATTGGGGCGGGTGCTAAGAACTTGAGTAAGAGGCCGTGGAATCGAGCGCCACACAGTGACAGATGTAATCCACAAATGTTTTGCGGTTTGGGTGTTGAAGACGAAAGTTTCACGTAGATCTGACTGATAACCGCGTGACAATACTGTTTATTGTATTTATTTATTTTCAAAATCAAAATCAAATATTTATTGAATCCATAAAATGCTATACATTATTTAGATTCAGTCAATACCGCCAATTCGGAATGCAGTTTCGCTAGAGAAGAACGGGCAAGAAACTAGTGCAAGTAGTCTATAAAATAAAATAATATTGATCATATTCATGAAGTAATGAAGTATGTCAGGATTATGATCCTAATATCTGGTTGGCAGAGACTGTTGTCAACAGTCTCTGCCAACCCCCATGGAATTCAGGTGTGATTGCATATGTATTTACTCCCAACAAAGCTTTTACAACCGTAAATAACCCTTTCTTGCTCCAACCCTGTACATGCGTGCTGACCTACCATAAAACATTACCCCATTAGTACAGTCTGACTTCCAACGAAGCTAAAAAGCATTTTACTGTTTTGTTTTGAATCGTTTCGAGAATTGCACGAATAAGTAATGTTTCTTAGAAATGTTGCCTCGGTGGCGCAGTTGTAATTGCATGCGTTACGCCTGCTGTGCTGAGGTCTTGGGTTCGATCCCTGGGTAAAGTGATATTAGGTTTTTCTATTTAGAAATACTCAGTATCAGCCCGGTGTCTGGAATTGTACCCGGTATGGCGACAGGCTCACCCCCTTTCACATTATGGGACTAAAATAAATTCGGCGAAAATTGGGTGTACTTGTTACACCTCTGCCTACCGCTTCGGAGATTACAGGCGTAAGTGTATATGCTTGTATATTTCTTAGAAACCGAATATCCAGGCTTCGGACGGCCACAAAAAGGGGTAACATTAAAAATCTGATAAAAAGTAAATTACTTTTTAATACCATGATAAAATAACCAATTTATTTCATGTGAAAATTACGTCAGTTTAAAAAAATACATGATTGAATTGCAATATAAAAATATATATGTTAAATATGATTTTATTACAAAACTCTATCTCAATGAAACTAGCCGCACTCCCAAGTAATGTAGAAAAATCTTAAATAGCAAATACCGGCGTATAAATTGTTTGCAAATTACGAATTCCATTCACATGTGAATTATGCTAAAAGTGTTAAATACTTAAAAACAACCTTTTACAACGTTCCTTATAAAAACATCAATAAATAACAACGTTCAGAAACGCTGCTTCAGGCACCAGATAGATGTGCTAGCTGCTTTTTGTATGGAGCAGTTTTCGCTAAAATAAACGCAACATACCGCCATTGCCCTTGAATATATTTAAGTTACATGGTAGTCTTGTGTTTAATTTTGTACATTATTCGATATGCAACCGAATATAATTCGTAAAAGAAACCCTTTTGCGAAAACAGAATCGTAATTACTTGAAAATTGACGTCACAATATTTATTTTAAATATTGGTATGAGAAAACTTGGTTGCGTAGTCACTATCTCCGTATCACTATCTCCCTTGCACGACACAGTAATAGCCATTCTGAGAAGCGTGACGTCATATCATGCGTACTTTTACTGTCATTTGACAGCTACCCCTTCCAACAGATTTGCATGGCGTCTAATTTCCTTATTTTGGTTCCGATTTATAACATTTTTTCGATAATAGGTTTTAGGTAATGTAACTTGTTGATTAAATTAGTAAAAAAATCGCGTCAGCAGCAATAGGGTTACTGTAGCCTCCGCAATAGTCCTTTCCTAAAAGCATGGGATTAAATGTGTATCTACGTATGAGTTGTTTAAAACCAATTGTTGTAATAAATTAAAAGCAGACTGAAAAATTCCAGCCTGTTATTCGCTAGGGATTCTTTTTTCGAACTAATAGAGTCTAGAATGTTAAGAATTTTTAATGTTTTTACAGAATAAATAGTCTAAAATGTTTGGTATTTTTAATATTCTAAACAGATGAAATTGAGTTTAAAATTTTAGGTATTTTTAATGTTTAGACAGATCAAATAGAGTTTAAAATGTTGGGTATTTTTAATGTTACGACAATATTAAACACATACCCAAGTGTATTCCTGACATTTATCTACAAGTTCAATTTTAAATTAGAAAGCAAAGAAAAAACGGGGTAACATTAAAATCAAGTGTAAAATACTTTCCCTATCCATTGAAAAGCCACGAGTAAATTACATAAATACTTCAAATAGAATCCTCGATAGGTAATTGTGTGCTTTATTGATCATCATTTTGACTATTTTATATCATACGTTATATTGTCCTACTGCTGATCAAGGGTCTTGTCTTCAAGTTTTTTTTATTCTGGGATGGCAAAGTGACCACACTGCACCTCATGGTAAGCGCAGTGCCGTCCAATTAGAGTATCAAGTAGCGAGAGACAATCTATCCCCCGCTACTATCTACTTTAATGGTATAAATACCACAATTATTTCCCGACGTTTCCACGGCCGATGCAACTCGGTCGAAGCGTCGGGAAATAATTGTGGTATTTATACCATTAAATTCCTAATTTTATAATATGTATTCAAATCGTGAAAGTCTAAAAACATTTATCCCCCGCTACTTAACACAATCGTGCCGGAGTGAGTAGCTTTTTCACACTACGCCTAAAGGACCCAGAATCATTGGAAGGAGGGAACACGGCAACTGGCAAACTGTTCCATAGCTTGACGGTGCGGCAAAAATCCGAATTTGCGAATCTCTTGGTTCGGGCCGGGATAGGCATCACAAAGCTGCGGCTCCGCAAGCCAGTACGCGTAGTTCTGGTCGAAATGTTAGACCTAGTCAAAGTGTGTCGGTATTGATGGTGGGTACACTCATCCATGATGACTTTACACTATCCTTTCGTGACGACATACTCAGTTCACTCCGTGGCCATACATAGTAGTACTCTAGTATTAATGGACTGGCCATTAATGCTACAAAATTGGCGAAACCTAATCGAGGTGAAAACAGACAAATTAAAAAAATATCGTTAAAGTACTAAGTAATAAGTGTCACTTATCATTGCACGGCCGTGCCCTACGCCTCCTCAACTCTCTGATCCATTATCTCAACACATTTAATTTTAAAATTTACATATTTTCCACAAGACGCCCACACAGCGACGCTGCCACTCCCGAGCTGATATTCTAACCTACCGTATTCCAGGGAGAAATAACCGTAAAATAAGAGCGGCTTCCCTTAAGCAATATATTGTCTAAAAGGAATACAATTGGATGTTATCCCCCAGGACTTGATACCGCGAAATCGTTTAATCGTGGGAAATATTTCGCCGGATTACATAATACGTTTTTTTATTTTTATATAAGGTTATTTAAGGATGGACTCATAAACTTATTAACAAATAATTTGACAGCTTCCATAGTGCAGCAGACGAGCAGCCGGCTGTGAAACGAAAGGCCTTGGGTTTGTGTGATAGACATATATTTGTTTCGGGTCTGGGTTTTGTGGGACAGTAATCCTTCGTAATTCTTGTTCCCACGATACAGGTTTGACCTAGTGTGAGGTCACACTTCTTCTTGAGGTCTTGAAGACCAGGCAGGCACACCTGGCGGAATGGTCGTGGTCATGGATCGTTGTATAGATCGGTTGTGGCTTTTGCAATACGTCTCCATTCCTCTCTCTTCGTGGCATTGCGTGTACACGCAGCCAAGGAACACTTCGTAGTTTATTTCATAAAGTTAAAATATACTGCAATAACGCAGACCATAAGACACCACAATTGATATATTGTGATTGAATGACAATTGACAACTGATGATAAATAAAAAAATCACATAGTTACAATTAGTTAACATGAAAGCAAATTGACTGTAAATAGTCGTAGGATATAGCGAAGCATTTAGAATTTATGATATAAATTTTACATGTCTTTTAATTTTAAGTAACTAAAGTCATAGCTGCACGACAAAATAAAATATATATCGCAAATGTAAGCTCGATATGGCGATCGCGAAATCAGTCCGACTTTCATCTAAATAGGATTTGCCCAATTACAAGTCTATCGCTCCCACAAGACGCGGGCCAACAGTCGTACAAAAAACATACAGAAAGCTCACTCAATTATTTTTAAAGATTACATACATATACACTCACGCCTGTAATCCCCGAAGGGGTAGGCAGAGGTGTAACCAATACACCCACTTTTCGCCGAATTGTGATAATGTTATAGGAGGCGAGCCTATCGCCACACCGGGCACCATTCCAGACTCCGGGTTAATACTGAGTATTTCTAGGTAGTAAAACCCAATATCCCTTTACCCGACCCAGGGATCGAACACGAGACCTCAGCACAACAGTCGTAACGCATGCGCAATTACAACTGCGCCACCGAGACAGTCGTTTTAAAGATTAATTGCACGTAAACAAAAAGAACTCATTCCACATCGCGTTACTAAATAAAAGATAAATACACCCAACAGCCAAATACATAGTTCTGATCCCACACTAGGTAAAACCTGTATCGTGGGTATCAACAACTACGAGGTACTACGGTCCCACAACACCCAGACACAAAACAAATATCTGTCTGTTACACAAACATTTGTCTCGGTGCGGGAATGGACCCCACGGCCTCACGTTTCACAGCCGGCACACTCGCCCGGTGCGCCACGAAGGCTATTGAGTTATTAAGTTAAGTTTTGAGTGGTATTTCTTATTATAGTGGTGTTGAATTTAGATTTTCAGATTTGGTCTTGATTAAACTAACGTCAGTGTTCAGAACATTTAATAGGGTTAGAAATATATCATCAAAACATACCTCAATTATCGGCGAAAATAAAGTAATGCTCATAGCATTTCTTTCTAATATAAATGTAACCCGAAATAAAAATTGCCCGGTTTTACTACTTGATTTGAGCGCCAAAAACGTGCACAATAAAATGTTGGTTAAGACAAATACGAACAACCGTCAATTATAAGCGTTACTACTGTTTTGTTTGTTCTACTAAATAGCTTTATAGTTAAAATACTTTCTACAATGTTTTAGTAAACTTAAATATCACCAATTCAATCAACAAGCAGCGATAGCCTAGCTGGTTGCGGTACGGACTGTCAAGACGAAAGTCGTATGTTCGAAACCCAAATTGCATACACCTCTGACTTTTTTAAAGTTACGTGTGTATTTAAAGTTAATTATCGCATGCTTTAATGGTGAAGGAAAACATCGTGAGGAAACCTGCATATCTGAGAATTCTCATAAGAATTCCGAAGGTATGTCAAGTGTACCAACCCGCATTAGGCCAGCGTGATGGACTAAGGCCTTAACCCCTCTCATGAGTAGGGGAGGCCCGTGCCCAGCAGTGGGACAATATTTCATACAGGGCTTGTATTATTATTTTAACCAACAAAGCAGCCTTTCACCCTTCTGTGCCCCCCGGGCTGTGGCATTCGCAAGACACTTAATAGTTATCGGTATAGATTGAGACCCTCGCTTTGATCCCTCAGTGAATGGACTCCAATGCGTGCTCTAATAGCGTATCAAGAAAGGTCCTTTGCGGCAAACAAGATTTTATTGACTCGCAAAAACTCATGATAGGCAAATTGCGGGTTGTAATCATATTTTTTGCCAATCATAGACGTTGCTTATATGATTTTTGCTCTAGCGTAAACTGATTATAGATACATTTTTACATACCTTGTTATATGTGAGCATGTATATGCAGCGGCCGAGTAGCCGGCTGTGAAACAAGAGGCCGTGGGTTCGATTCCCGCACCGAGACAAATGTATGTGTGACAGATAGATTTTTGTTTCGGGTCTGGGTGTTGTGCGACCGTAGTCCCTCGTAGTTCTTGGTTACCACGATACAGGTTTTACCTAGTGTGGGATCAGAACTATGTCTGTGCCTGTCGGGTTTATTATTAATACTAATACTAGCCCTGTATTAAACATTGTCCCACTGCTGGGCACGGGCCTCCTCAACTAATGAGAGGGGTTAGGCCTTAATCCACCACGCTGGCCTATTATGGGTTGGTTGGTGTATTATTATCATTAGATAAAGCTCTACTCAATAATATTCGAAATTTAAAAATTCATGAAGAGAAGAGCAAAACTTTCAGTGTTACCAAAGTAAGTTCTCACCCTTCATTGCCCGCCTACACGAATTATTTAATATTGAAATCGGATACCGAGTTTTACTATCCCATAAATCAATCATTGTATGATTTTATAGATAGACTATAAAATGAGCTGTAAATATCCTGTCATTTTACGAGTTACTAACATACAAGGAACCAATACTTTGTATGAATAACATTTTATATTGACGGTTGGCGGACTTTTTGATTCATTATTTGTAAAAGTTACAGGCGAGTGGTTTAAAGGATTTTGTTGTATCTCGGAAATAATCACTATAAAAAAACTATTCCGTGGATTTTGGTAGAACTAATATTTTACTTGTGTAAGCACGTATTGCATCTTCATGACTTATTTTAAAAGCATTTTCAAGCATTTATTTGCAATATTTTCTAAAATAAATTTGCCCTGATAAACATTAGCCTTGTTTTACCACTTGATTTGAGCACCAAAAAATACACAATGAAATGAAATTAAGCTTTAAAGATGAAGAAAAGTTTGTTAATTCCGAATATGTATACAGGGTGAATTTTTCAAGTGGCCTCTATGGCCAAATCCGAAACTATGAGAGATAGCGAAAAGTACTTAAAGGAGTCTCGGGCCCGATTTTGATAAAAATTAAAACTGCATCATTGGATTTTTGAAAAATCAATATATCTAGCCAGGAATCGAACACGTTGATTTTGAAGAAAAAAACACACACTGTATTATAGTAGTAGTATTATTATTATTACCATTCGATAGTGTCACTAATAAGGAAGAATTCTGGGAAGTAATGACATACGGCAAATTTTAGGTAAGAGCCCATTTTTAACAAAATGGTTATGTTTAATGGTAATGGTTTATTATGCTTACGCGAATATTACAATATTGAAATAAAACTATTTTTACAGATTATATCGCGGTTTATTTTACTTGTTCAACCCGACGTTTCGTAGGCTTTAGATTCTTTCATTCTGTATAACTCAATATCGCAACAAATGTTTAAATCAAATAACCTGCCAAACGTCAATATCAGGAAGGAGCAGACTCCGTGACGTACGGGCGAGAAATCAGAGGTCGGTGGTTCGATTCCCGCACCATGACAAAGTGTTTTGTTTCTGGTTAAAGATTATTTATTTTCTCAAAGAAGAAATGCATGGGAGTGAAAGTCCTTCGTTGTTTTAATACCTGCGATTTATGATTAACAAGTCTGAGGTCTAGATTATGAGTGTGTGACTGTTGGGTGTACTATTATTGCGTATATCTGAAGGGTAGACAGACAATACGTTGCACAAACAAAACGTGCTGCGCAAATTATAACATTATCAAGCCTGTATTATAAACTGTCCCACAGCTGGTCCCGGGTCTTCTAGTGCGTACTACTTCAACGTTGTATAATTAATTTAAATTTTTTTTTATTAATTAATTAGCTCGTATTAATTTAATTCGTATTTTTGCCGCACTATCAAGCTTTGGAATAGTTTGCCTGCTTCCGTGTTCTCTCCTTCCTATTGCAGGGGCTTCTGCCCTACTCAAATGTAGTTTATAATTTAGGGCTGCGAATAAAACCGAAACGTTTTATCAGACTCGAATGCTGACAGTGTAAAATAGTAGAAGTATATGCTGCGTCGCTCTATTTGATAGACTCGTGTGGTGCGTAGCGCGGCTGTGACTTTTGTAAAGTCATACTCTGCGCGCGGCACCCCCGGATAGATTGTCTTTCGCTACTTGATACTCTAATTGGACGGCACTGCGCTTACCATCAGATGCAGTGGGGTAACTTTGCCGTGCCAGAATAAAAAAATAAAAAAAATGTTCCAAATAATAATGTGTTTATTAAAATTAATATAACCTTTGCTTCAAAACCTACTACTTTTCCTGTATTGGAAACTACAACAATTTTTTTCTCATCCAGCTTGGCTATAGCACTTCAACAGCATCTAGTTAAAACACTCCGAGGAATTATTAAAAAGTTAATACCTTTTATTAATTCAGTCTAATTTCCACTACAATTAGCATTCACTCTTCGTCTAAATTGAATTTGTTGATAGCGCAAGTACATAAATAATGCTCAGTTAAACACTTGATTTGATTACTAAAGTGCTACTCTCTTCTGCATCCCGGAGGCCCAGATTCCCCCTTCCCTTCTCTAATCCCTATTCCTGTCCTTTAAGGCCGACAGCGCATACATGATACTTTCGGTATTGTGGATGTTCATGGGCGGGGGAGATCACTTAACATCAGGTGACCCACTGGCTCGTTTGTCGGACTATGATATAAAAATAAACTTTATGAACAGAAATGAATGCAAATATTAATCCACTGAAATCTAGTATTCATTAGCGATTGATCTTTTTAATCGGCTTGCAAAAGGCAAAAGGATTTAATTAGAAACCGTGTCCCGATTTTATGTATGGACATCTATTTCTCAGCTATGCGTTTAGTGGTAGTTTTTGTTTTTGATAGGCTTTACCTGCGATGTGGTTTATATTCTTTAAGATCTATTAACGGAGTTTGAAATTAGAACTTCTCACAGACTAACAGTACGCGTCAGAATATGGTTTCCTGTAATTCATTTTGTACATTATACGATATGCAACCGAATATAATGCGCAAAAGAAAGTCTTTTGCGAAAACAGAATCAAAATTGCTTGAAAATTGAGGTCACAATATTTATTTTAAATATTGGTATGAGTAAAAATTCTTGCGCAGTGGGAAAAAATCACTTCTATTACCCTCGCACAACGGCACAGTAATGACCATTGCGAGAACCTGTCATATCATGCATTATTTTACTGTCATTTGAGGATTACCCCTTCCAGCAGATTTTAATGGCGTCTAATTTACTTATTTTTGTTCGGATTTATAATTTTTTTCTATAATAGGTTTTCGTTTTTATTCACTAATGAAAGAAATCGTGTCAACTATTGGGTAAATATTGATTCTTTTGCAATCTGAATAAAACATAAACGAGTCCAAATTTGAAAATAAAGTGTACAATTAACACCTTAATGTTAATGTATCAAGTAAGAAGAATTGAAAATATTCATCACATAGAATTTTCAAAAGTATTTCAATATTTCATAACACAATCCAACTGTTCCTTAAATAAAACTTTTGGATCGACACTATTGTATTCTGAGGATTCAATACAGCATTAAAGTCATCAGCAAATATCAAGTTTTTACTGATAAATCTAAGGATACCTTCACAATTTATAGTCCCAAAGGCCATGCAATTATCAACTTTATTCAATCGTGTTTCAAAGTTATCTGCGTGGGTGTATGACCGACTTTTAATCCCACCGCCCACACACGATAAATTTCGGAGACTTCTAATGGCTGTATCATTGCTAATATTTAATTCCCAACTCAAAGTAGGTACCGAAAATGTTATCCATGAGCATAATGGAATATTTAATTAATAATAATAATAATACTAGCCCTGTATTAAACATTGTCCCACTGCTGGGCACGGGCCTCCTCTACTAATGAGAGGGGTTAGGCCTTAGTCCACCACGCTGGCCTAATGCGGGTTGGTAGACTTCACATACCTTCGAAATTCTTAGGTATGCAGGTTTTCTCACTATGTTTACCTTCACCGTTAAAGCAAGCGATAATTAACATTTAATAGACACGTAACTTTAGAAAAGTCAGAGGTGTATGCCACTTGGGTTTTGAACATACGACTTTCGTCTTCACAGTCCATACCGCAACCAACTAGGCTATCGCTGCTAATTAATTAAGTGATATAAATATAATTTAAATAAAAGGAAAGGTGAGGAGAGCGCAAATCCCATTGATCTCAATAGAATCCAGAATAATCCAAATTATTATCCAATCCAGAATATTTTTTTAGCCTTCAATGTGACCACACTACACATGATGGTAAACGCAATACCGTCCAGTTAGAGTATTAACTAGCAAGAAACAATCTATCTCACTACTCAACACAATCATGCTGGTCTGCTGTGTAGCTTCTTCTCACTACGCCATGGGGCAAGAAGGTAAAAAAGTCGAGGGCAGCGTGGTGGACTAGGCCCTACCTATCGTAACTAGAGCTGGTCCGTGCCCAGCAGTGGGACAGTATTTATACACCGCTGTATTTATTTAAATTAAACAAAGTGCATGTATTAAATTGAACTGTTTTATAGAAATGGCTAATTTAATTATCAGTTTATATGCCATACTGATATCTATATTGTGTTGTGTCGACTTGTCATAATTGTTTAATTACCTACATGATCAATAAACACATTTCATATCACTGTACGATTGCACAGCACGAGAATAGATTCCAGGGCTTCACTGCTTAAAAGCCATGTATTACAGAAGCCATTCAAAAATCATGAAAATTCCTTAAACATTAACAATTTTATTGTAAAAAAAATACATAATTCGCACATGCCATTACCCAAAAAACCTTTTATAGACAACGACAATTTCATTACATACATTTTATTTTACCCCAACCATCGCCCTTTGAAACGAAGGGGTGCAAATTATTGTTTCAACAAGGGTTGGATCATCATCCTAAGAAAACTTGGGATCCTTCATCCCACAATAATCGAGTTCGTTCAACCCCAAAATATCGTTCGCTTAAATTTCTGTAAAAATATGTAAAAGCAACAAGAAAGTTACAGGAAGTAAAGAGTTGGAGAGTTAATATGTTATTATCCCTGTTTCCATTATATGCGGTCGGGTCTCCTCATATTATACCTATATTACCTTCTTCCTGTATATTTTTATGCACCTACCTTGTTCATTTCTGCATCACCCTAAGGTTGACTGGGAGAGAATGCCTTTGGCATTAAGTCCGCCTATATACATTGTATATGAAGTGTATAAATAAAAAAATTAAAAAATATTATTAGGCCAAGTCATTGACAGCCTCAGGGCGAGTAACCGGTTGTGAAATAGAAGGCCGCGGTTTGAATCCCGCACCGAGACAAAGGTTTGTGTGATAGACACATGTTGGTTTCGGGTCTGGGTGCTGTTGGACCGTAGTCTCTCGTATTTGATACCCACGATACAGGTTTGACGTAGTGTGGGGTAGAACTATGTGTGTGACTGTTGGGTGTGTTTTATTTATTTATTAAGAGTTGGCAATTTTTTAAATCTAAATTGCACCCGTTTCGGACCGGGTCGCTAGTTCCTTTATAAGGCCGGTAACGTTCCCATGTTTCCTATGGTATTTGGGTTTTAATGGGCGGTAGACTTGAATAACAGGTGACCTTTGCTCGTGTGCCGGATTCTAAATAAAATCATCAAAACTGCAGCTCAGGCGCCCGAAACCTCTGTTTAGATTATTGGTATCTATTCAAAGTTTTGGATTGGTACATTATGAACCGTTTGTTTTTCAAGGACCATCAGGGGAATGTGGAGCGATCTCTCATCTCAACGCTCAGACGAATAAATACTATCCCTTTGAGAACATCGTCTAAACCTTACCATGTTGAATCCATACTAATACTATAAATGCGAAAGTAA